>JAGTTD010000023.1:17703117-19140388 GCA_018398585.1 Simmondsia chinensis | reverse complement strand
GGCTTTAGCTAAATGTAATTGGTTAATTTTTCTTGGTTTTGTATCTCATTTTAGATTTTCCCAGCCTTAACGGCTGGGGGCTTTGGTTAGATTTAATTGGCTAATTTTTCTTAGTTTTATATCTCATTTTACCTTCTCCCAGCCTTAACGGCTGGGGTCTTTAGTTCAAAGTAATTGGTTAATTTTCGTTACTTTTGTATCTCGTTTTACATTTTCCCTGCCTTAATGGCTGGGGGCTTTAATTAGCTTTATTTGATTAATTTTCCATAGTTTTGTATCTCATTTTACCTTCTACCAGCCTTAACGGCTGGGGGCTTTAGTTAAATGTAATTGATTAAATTTCCTTAATTTTGTATCTCGTTTTACGTTTTCCCAGCCTTAACGGCAGGGGACTTTAGTTAGCTTTATTTGGTTAATTTTCCTTGGTTTTGTATCTCGTTTCACCTTTTCCCAGCCTTAACGGCTGGGGGCTTTAGTTAGCTTTATTTGGTTAATTTTCTTTGGTGTTGTATCTCGTTTCACCTTTTCCCAGCCTTAACGGCTGGGGGCTTTAGGTAGCTTTATTTGGCTAATTATCCTTAGTTTTGTATCTCATTTTACCTTCTCCCACCTCAACTGCAGGGGGCTTTAGTTAAATGTAATTGGTTAATTTTCCTTAGTATTGTACCTCGTTTTCCATTTTTCCAGCCTTAACGGCTTGGGGCTTTAGTTAGATTTAATTGGCTAATTTTCCTTAGTCATGTATCTCATTTTACCTTTTCCCAGCCTTAACAGCTGGGGGCTTTAGTTAAATGTAATTGGTTAATTTTTCTTAGTTTTGTATCTCGTTTTACATTTTTCCAGCCTTGACGGCTGGGGGCTTTAGTTAGCTTTATTTGGTTAATTTTTCTTGGTATTGTATCTCATTTTACCTTCTTCCTGCCTTAACGGCTGGAGGCTTTAGCTAAATGTAATTGGTTAATTTTCCTTAGTTTTGTATCTCATTTTACATTTTCCCAGCCTTAACGGCTGGGGGCTTTAGTTAGCTTTATTTGGTCAGTTTTCCTTAGTTTTGTATCTCATTTTACCTTCTCCCAGCCTTAAAGGCTGGGGGCTTTAGTCAGCTTTATTTGGTTAATTTTCCCTCATTTTGTATCCCGTTTCACCTTTTCCCAGCCTTAACGGTTGGGGGCTTTAGCTAAATATAATTGGTTAATTGTCCTTGGTTTTGTATCTCCTTTTACATTTTTTCAGCCTTAACGGCTGGGGGCTTTTGTTAGCTTTATTTGGCTAATTTTCCTTAGTTTTGTATCTCATTTTACCTTCTACAGTCCTTAACGGCTGGGGGCTTTAGTCAGCTTTATTTGGTTAATTTTCCCTCGTTTTGTATCCCGTTTTACCTTTTCCCAGCCTTAACGGTTGGGGGGCTCTAATTAGCTTTATTTGGTTAATTTTTCTTGGTTTTGTATCTCATTTTACATTTTCCCAGCCTTAATGGCTGGGGGCTTTACTTAGCTTTATTTGGTTAATTTTTCTTAGTTTTGTATTTCATTTTACCTTCTCCCCGCCTTAACGGTTGGGGGCTTTAGCTAAATATAATTGGTTAATTTTCCTTGGTTTTGTATCTCCTTTTACATTTTCCCAGCCTTAACGGCTGGGGGCTTTTGTTAGCTTTATTTGGCTAATTTTTCTTAGTTTTGTATCTCATTTTACCTTCTCCAAGCCTTAACGGCTGGGGGCTTTAGTTAAATGTAATTGGTTAATTTTCCTGAATTTTTTATCTCGTTTTACATTTTCCCAGCCTCAATGGCTTGGGGCTTTAGTTAGCTTTATTTGCTTAATTTGCCTTAGTTTTGTATCTCATTTTACCTTTGTCCAGGCTTAACGGCTGGGGGCTTTAGTTAAATGTAATTGGTTAATTTTTCTTAGTTTTGTATCCCGTTTTAAATTTTTCCAGCCTTAATGGCTAGGGACTTTAGTTAGCTTTATTGGGTTAAATTTACTTGGTTTTGTATCTCATTTTACATTTTCCCAGCCTTAACGGCTGCGGCCTTTAGTTTGCTTTATTTGGTTAATTTTCTTTAGTTTTGTATCTCATTTGACCTTCTTCTAGTCTTAACGGCTGGGGGTTTTAGCTAAATGTAATTGGATACTTTTCCTTGGTTTTGTATCTCATTTTACATTTTCCCAGCCTTAACGGCTGGGTGTTTAGTTAGCTTTATTTGGTTTATTTTCCTTGGTTTTGTATCTCATTTTACATTTTTCCAGCCTTATTTGGTTAATTTTTCTTAGTTTTGTATCTCATTTTACCTTCTCCCTGCCTTAACGGCTGGAGGCTTTAGCTAAATGTAATTGGTTAATTTTTCTTGGTTTTGTATCTCATTTTATATTTTCCCAGCCTCAACGGCTGGGGGCTTTAGTTAGCTTTATTTGGTCAATTTTTCTTAGTTTTGTATCTCATTTTACCTTCTCCCAGCCTTAATGGCTGGAGGCTTTAGCTAAATGTAATTGGTTAATTTTCCCCGGTATTGTATCTTATTTTACATTTTCCCAGCCTTAACAGCTGGGGGCTTTAGTTAGATTTAATTGGCTAATTTTTCTTAGTTTTGTATCTCATTTTTCCTTCTCCCCAGCCTTAATGGCTGGGGGCTTTAGTTAAATGTAATTGGTTAATTTTCGTTAGTTTTGTATCTCGTTTTACATTTTCCCAGCCTTAATGGCTGGGGGCCTTAGTTAGCTTTATTTGGTTAATTTTCCTTAGTTTTGTATCTCATTTTGCCTTCTACCAGCCTTAACGGCTGGGGGCTTTAGTTAAATGTAATTGGTTAAATTTCCTTAGTTTGGAATCTCGTTTTACACTTTTCAAGCCTTAACGGCTGGGGACTTTAGTTAGCTTTATTTGGTTAATTTTTCCTGGTTTTGTATCTCATTTTGCATTTTCCAAGCCTTAACGGCTTGGGGCTTTAGTCAGCTTTATTTGGTTAATTTTCCTTGGTTTTGTATCTGATTTTGCATTTTACCCGCCTTAACGGCTGGGGGCTTTAGTTAGCTTTATTTTGTTAATTTTTCTTAGTTTTGTATCTCGTTTTACATTTTCCCCGCCTTTACGGCTGGTGACATTTGTTAGCTTTATTTGGTTAATTTTCATTGGTTTTGTATCTCATTTCACATTTTTCCAGCCCATTAATTGGCTAATTTTCCATTGGTTTTGTCTTTCATTTTACCTTCTCCCAACCTTAAGAGCGGGGGGCTTTAGTTAAATGTAATTGGTTAATTTTCCTTAGTTTTTTATCTCGTTTTACATTTTTCCGGCCTTTACGGCTGGGGACTTTTGTTAGCTTTATTTGGTTTATTTTCCTTGGTTTTGTATCTCATTTTACCTTCTCCCAGCCTTAATGGCTTGGGGCTTTAGCTAAATGTAATTGGTTAATTTTCCTCGGTTTTGTATCTTATTTTACATTTTCCCAGCCTTAACGGCTGGGGGCTTTAGTTAGATTTAATTGGCTAATTTTTCTAAGTTTTGTATCTCATTTTACCTTCTCCCAGCCTTAATGGCTGGGGGCTTTAGTTAAATGTAATTTGTTAATTTTCGTTAGTTTTGTATCTCGTTTTACATTTTCCCAACATTAATGGCTGGGGGCCATAGTTAGCTTTATTTGGTTAATTTTCCTTAGTTTTGTATCTCATTTTGCCTTCTACCAGCCTTAACGGCTGGGGGCTTTAGTTAAATGTAATTGGTTAAATTTCCTAAGTTAATTTTCCTTTGTTTTGTATCTCGTTTCACATTTTCCCAGCTTTAACGGGTGGGGGCTTTAGGCGGCTTTATTTGGTTAATTTTCCTTGGTTTTGTATCTCGTTTCACCTTTTCCCAGCCTTAACTGCTGGGGGCTTTAGTTAGCTTTATTTGGTTAATTTTCCTTGGTTTTGTATCTCGTTTCACCTTTTCCCAGCCTTAACGGCCGGGGGCTTTAGGTAGCTTTATTTGGTAAATTTTCCTTTGTTTTGTATCTCATTTTACATTTTCCCAGCCTTTATGGCTGGGGGCTTTAGTTAGCTTTATTTGGTTAATTTTTCTTCGTTTTGTAGCTCATTTTACCTTCTCCCAGCCTTACCGGTTGGGGGCTTTAGCTAATTGTAATGGGTTAATTTTCCTTGGTCTTGTATCTCATTTTACATTTTCCCAGCCTTAACGGTTGGGGGCTTTTGTTAAATGTAATTGGTTAATTTTTCTTAGTTTTGTATGTCGTTTTACATTTTTTCAGCCTTAACGGCTGGGGGCTTTAGTTAGCTTTATTTGGCTAATTTTCCATAGTTTTGTATCTCATTTTACCTTCTCCAAGCCTTAACGGCTGGGGGCTTTAGTTAAATGTATTTGGTTAATTTTTCTTAGTTTTGTATCTCGTTTTACATTTTTCCAGCCTTAATGGCTTGGGGCTTTAGTTAGCTTTATTTGGTTAATTTTTCTTAGTTTTGTATCTCATTTTACCTTCGTCCAGCCTTAACGGCTGGGGGCATTAGTTAAATGTTATTGGTTAATTTTTCTTAGTTTTGTATCCCGTTTTATATTTTCCTAGCCTTAACGGATAGGGACTTTAGTTAGCTTTATTTGGTTAAATTTCCTTGGTCTTGTATCTCATTTTACATTTTCCCAACCTTAATGGCCGGGGGCTTTAGTTTGCTTTATTTGGTAATTTTTCATTAGTTTTGTATCTCATTTGACCTTCTCCCAACCTTAACGTCTGGGGGCTTGAGCTAAATGTAATTGGTTAATTTTTCTTGGTTTTGTTCCGCATTTTACATTTTTTCAGCTTTAACGGCTGGGGGCTTTACTTAGCTTTATTTGGTTAA
This sequence comes from Simmondsia chinensis, assembly GCA_018398585.1. Lineage (NCBI taxonomy): Eukaryota > Viridiplantae > Streptophyta > Magnoliopsida > Caryophyllales > Simmondsiaceae > Simmondsia > Simmondsia chinensis. The sequence goes on along the minus strand of JAGTTD010000023.1, from coordinate 19,135,561 downwards.
TTTTTCTTGGTTTTGTATCTCATTTTACATTTTCCCACCCATAATGGCTGGGGGCTTTATTTAGCTTTATTTGGTTAATTTTTCTTAGTTTTGTATCTCATTTTACGTTCTCCCAGCCTTAACGGCTAGGGGCTTTAGTTAATTGTATTTGGTTAATTTTCCTTAGTTTTGTATCTCATTTTACATTTTTCCAGCCTTAATGGCTGGGGACTTTAGTTTGATTTAATTGGCTAATTTTCCTTAGTTTTGTATCTCATTTTACCTTCTCCCACCTTAACTGCAGGGGGCTTTAGTTAAATGTAATTGGTTAATTTTCCTTAGTTTTGTACCTCGTTTTCCATTTTTCCAGCCATAACGGCTTGGGGCTTTAGTTAGATTTAATTGGCTAATTTTTCTTAGTTTTGTATCTCATTTTAACTTCTCCCAGCCTTAACCGCTGGGGGCTTTAGTTAGCTTTATTTGGTTAATTTTTCTGGGTATTATATCTCATTTTACCTTCTTCCTGCCTTAACGGCTGGAGGCTTTAGCTAAATGTAATTGGTTAATTTTTCTTGGTTTTGTATCTCATCTTACACTTTCCCAGACTTAATGGCTGGGGGCTTTAGTTAGCTTCATTTGGTCAGTTTTCCTTAGTTTTTTATCTCATTTGCCCTTCTCCCAGCCTTAAGGCCGGGGGACTTTAGTTAGCTTTATTGTATTAAATTTTCTTGGTTTTGTATCTCATTTTACATTTTCCCAGCCTTAACGGCTGGGGGCTTTAGTTAGCTTTATTTGTTTAATTTTCCTTAGTTTTGTATCTTATTTGACCTTCTTCTAGCCTTATCGGCGGGGCACTTTAGCTAAATGTAATTGGTTACTTTTCCATGGTTTTGTATCTCTTTTTACATTTTTCTAGCCTTAACGGCTGGGGGCTTTTGTATCTTTATTTGGCTAATTTTCCTTAGTTTTGTATCTCATTTTACCTTCTCCAATCCTTAACTGCTGGGGGCTTTAATCAGCATTATTTGGTTAATTTTCCTTGGTTTTGTATCCCGTTTTACCTTTTCCCAGCTTTAACGGTTGGGGGCTTTAATTAGCTTTATTTGGTTAATTTTCCTTGGTTTTGTATCTCATTTTACATTTTTCCAGCCTTAATGGCTGGGGGCTTTAGTTATCTTTATTTGGTTAATTTTTCTTAGTTTTGTATTTCATTTTACCTTCTCCCTGCCTTAACGGTTGGGGGCTTTACCTAAATCTAATTGGTTAATTTTCCTTGGTTTTGTATCTCCTTTTACATTTTCCCAGCCTTAACGGCTGGGGGCTTTTGTTAGCTTTATTTGGCTAATTTTTCTTAGTTTTGAATCTCATTTTACCTTCTCCAAGCCTTAACGACTGGGGGCTTTAGTTAAGTGCAATTGGTTAATTTTCCTGAGTTTTGTATCTTGTTTTACATTTTCCCAGCCTTAATGGCTTGGGGCTTTAGTTAACTTTATTTGGTTAATTTGCCTTAGTTTTGTATCTCATTTTACCTTTGTCCAGCCTTAACGGCTGGGGGCTTTAGTTAAATGTAATTGGTTAATTTTTCTTAGTTTTGTATCTCGTTTTACATTTTCCCAGCCTTAATGGCTTGGGGCTTTAGTTAGCTTTATTTGGTTAATTTTCCTTTGCTTTGTATCTCATTTCCTTATTTGGTTAATTTTTCTTAGTTCTGTATCTCATTTTACCTTCTCCCTGCCTTAACGGCTGGAGGCTTTAGCTAAATGTAATTGGTTAATTTTCCTCGGTATTGTATCTTATTTTACATTTTCCCAGCCTTAACGGCTGGGGGCTTTAGTTAGCTTTATTTGGTTAATTTTCCTTTGCTTTGTATCTCATTTCCTTATTTGGTTAATTTTTCTTAGTTTTGTATCTCATTTTACCTTCTCCCTGCCTTAACAGCTGGAGGCTTTAGCTAAATGTAATTGGTTAATTTTCCTCGGTATTGTATCTTATTTTAAATTTTCCCAGCCGTTAATGTAATTGGTTAATTTTCCTCGGTATTGTATCTCATTTTACCTTCTCCCATCCTTAACAGCTGGGGGCTTTAGTTAAATGTAACTGGTTAATTTTTCTTAGTTTTGTATCTCGTTTTACATTTTTCCAGCCTTAACGGCTGGGGGCTTTAGTTAGCTTTATTTGGTTAATTTTTCTTGGTATTGCATCTCATTTTACCTTCTTCCTGCCTTAACGGCTGGAGGCTTTAGCTAAATGTAATTGGTTAATTTTCCTTGGTTTTGTATCTCATTTCACATTTTCCCAGCCTTAACGGCTGGGGGCTTTAGTTAGCTTTATTTTGTTAATTTTCCTTGGTTCTGTATCTCGTTTTTCCTTTTCCCAGCCTTAACGGCTGAGGGCTTTAGTTAGCTTTATTTAGTTAAATTTCCTTGGTTTTGTATCTCATTTTACATTTTCCCAGCTTAGTTACCTTTATTTAGTTAATTTTCCTTTGTTTTGTATCTCATTTTTCAATTTCCCAGCCTTAACGGCTGGGGGCTTTAGTTAAATGTAATTGGTTAATTTTCCTTAGATTTGTATCTCGTTATACATTTTCACAGCCTTAACGGCTGGGGACTATAGTTTGCTTTATTTAGTTAATTTTCCTTTGTTTTGTATCTCATTTTACATTTTTCCAGCCTTAATGGCTGGGGGCTTTGGTTAGCTTTATTTGGTTAATTTTCCTTGGTTCTGTATCTCGTTTTTCCTTTTCCCAGTCTTAACGGCTGAGGGCTTTAGTTAGCTTTATTTGGTTAATTTTTCTTGGTTTTGTATCCCATTTTACATTTTCCCAGCCTTAAAGGCTGGGGGCTTTAATTAGCTTTATTTGGTTAATTTTCCTTAGTTTTGTATATCATTTTACGTTCTCACAGCTTTAACGGCTTGGGGCTTTAGCTAAATGTAATTGGTTAATTTTCCATGGTTTTGTATCTCATTTTATATTTTCCCAGCCCAAACGGTTGGGGGCTTTGGTTAGCTTTATTTGATTGATTTCCCTTACTTTTATATCTCATTTTACCTTCGCCCATCCTTAACTGCTGGGGGCTTTATTTAAATGTAATTGGTTAATTTTCCTTAGTGTTATATCTCGTTTTACATTTTCCCAGCCTTAATGGCTGGGGGCTTTAGTTAGATTTATTTGGTTAATTTTCCTTAGTTTTGTATCTCATTTTACCTTCTCCCAGCCTTAACGGCAGGGGGCTTTAGCTAAATGTAATTGGTAAATTTTCTTTCGTTTTGTATCTCGTTTTACATTTTCCCAGCCTTAACGGCTGGGGTCTGTAGTCAGCATTATTTGGTTAATTTTCTTTTGTTTTGTATCTCATTTCGCATTTTACCCGCCTTAACAGCTGGGGGCATAAGTTAGATTTAATTGGCTAATTTTTCTTAGTTTTCTATCTCATTTTACCTTCTCCCGGCCTTAGCAGCTGGGGGCTTTAGTTAAATGTAATTGGTTAATTTTTCTTAGTTTTGTATCTCGTTATCCATTTTCCCAGCCTTAACGGCTGGGGAATTTAGTAAGCATTATTTTGTTAATTTTTCTTAGTTTTGTATCTCATTTTATATTTTCCCAGCCTTAACGGCTGGGGGCTTTACTTAGCTTTATTTGGTTAATTTTCTTTAGTTTAGTATTTTATTTTGCCTCCTCCCAGCCTTAAGGGCTGGGGGCTTTAGCTAAATATAATTGGTTAATTTTTTTTGGTTTAGTATCTCATTTTACATTTTTCCAGCCTTAACGGCTGGGGGCTTTAGTTAGATTTAATTGGCTAATTTTCGTATGTTTTGTATCTCATTTTACATTTTTCCAGCCTTAACGGCTGGGGGCTTTTGTTAGCTTTATTTGGTTAATTTTTCTTTGTTTTGTATCTCGTTTTACATTTTCCCAGCATTAATGGCTGGGGACTTTAGTTAGCTTTATTTGGCTAATTTTTCTTGGTTTTGCATCTCATTTATCATTTTCCCAGCCGTAACGGCTTGCAGCTTTAGTTAGCATTATTTGGTTAATTTTTCTTAGTTTTGTATTTCATTTTGCCTTCTCCCAGCCTTAACGGCAGGGGGCTCTAGCTAAATGTAATTGGTTAATTTTTCTTGGTTTTGTATTTCATTTTACATTTTCCCAGCCCAAACGGATGGGGGCTTTGGTTAGCTTTATTTTGTTAATTTTTCTTAGTTTTATATCTCATTTTACGTTCTCCCAGCCTGAACAGCTGGGGGCTTTAGCTAAATGTAATTGGTTAATTTTCCTTGGCTTTGTATCACGTTTTACATTTTCCCAGCCTTAATGTCTGGGGGTTTTAGTTAGCTTTATTTGATTAATTTTTCTTAGTTTTGTATCTCAATTTACCTTCTCCCAGCCTTGACGGCTGGGGGCTTTAGTTAAATGTAATTGGTTAATTTTCCCAGCCTAAACGGCTGGGGACTTTAGTTAGCTTTATTTAGATACTTTTCCTTGGTTTTGTATCTCATTTTTCATTTTCCCAGCCTTAACGGCTGGGGGCTTTAGTTGGCTTTATTTGGTTAATTTTCCTTTGTTTGTATCTCATTTTACCTTCTCCCAGCCGTTAGTTAATTTTTCTTAGTTTTGTATTTCATTTTACCTTCTCCCAGCCTTAACGCCTGGGGGCTTTAGCTAAATGTAATTGGTTAATTTTTCTTGGTTTTTTATCTCATTTTACATTTTCCCAGCCTTAACGGCTGGGGCCTTTAGTTAGATTTAATTGGCTAATTTTTCTAAGTTTTGTATCTCATTTTACCTTCTCCCAGCCTTAATGGCTGGGGGCTTTTGTTAAATGTAATTGGTAAATTTTTCTTAGTTTTGTATCTCGTTTTACATTTTCCCAGCCTTAACGGCTGGGGACTTTAGTTAGCTTTATTTGGTTAATTTTCCTTGGTTTTGTATCTCATTTTACCTTCTCCCAGCATTCATGGCTGGGGGCTTTAGCTAAATGTAATTGGTTAATTTACCTTGATTTTGTATCTCATTTTACATTTTCCCAGCCCAAACGGCTGAGGGCTTTTGTTAGCTTTATTTGTTTAATTTTCCTTAGTTTTATATCTCATTTTACCTTCTCCCAGCCTTAACGGCTGGGGGCTTTAGCTAAATATAATTGCTTAATTTTCCTTGGTTTTGTATCTCATTTTACATTTTCCCAGCCTTAACGGCTGGGGGCTTTAGTTAGCTTTATTTGGTCAGTTTTCCTTAGTTTTGTATCTCATTTTACCTTCTCCCAGCATTCATGGCTGGGGGCTTTAGCTAAATGTAATTGGTTAATTTTCCTTGGTTTTGTATTTCATTTTACATTTTTCTAGCCTAAACGGCTGGGGGCTTTAGTTAGATTTAATTGGCTAATTTTCTTTACTTTTGTATCTCATTTAACCTTCTCCCAGCCTTAGCAGCTGGGGGCTTTAGCTAAATGTAATTGGTTAATTTTCCTTGGCTTTGTATCTCGTTTTACATTTTCCCAGCCTTAATGACTGGGGGCTTTAGTTAGCTTTATTTGATTAATTTTTCTTCGTTTTGTATCTCAATTTACCTTCTCCCAGCCTTAACAGCTGGGGGCTTTAGTTAAATGTAATTGGTTAATTTTTCTTAGTTTTGTAAATCGTTATACATTTTTCCAGCCTTAACAGCTGGGGGCTTTAGTTAGCTTTATTTGGTTAATTTTCCTTGGTTTTGTATCTCATTTTACATTTTCCCAGCTTTAATGGCTGGGGGCTTTAGTTAGCTTTATTTGGTCAATTTTCCTTCGTTTTGTATCTCATTTTACCTTCTCCCAGCCTTAACGGCTGGGGGCTTTGGCTAAATGTAATTGGTTAATTTTTCTTGGTTTTGCATCTCATTTTACATTTTCCCAGCCTTAACGGCTAGGGGCTTTAGTTAGATTTAATTGGCTAATTTTCCTAAGTTTTGTATCTCATTTTACCTTCTCCCAGCCTTAGCAGCTGGGGGCTTTAGTTAAATGTAATTGGTTAATTTTCTTAGTTTTGTATCTCGTTATACATTTTCCCAGCCTTAACGGCTGGGGACTTTAGTTAGCTTTATTTAGTTAATTTTCCGAGGTTTTGTATCTCATTTTGCCTTCTCCCCGCCTTAACGACTTGGGGCTTTAGTTAAATGTAATTGGTAAATTTTCCTTAGTTTTGTATCTCGTTTTACATTTTCCAAGCCTTAACGGCTGGGGACTTTAGTCAGCATTATTTGGATAATTTTCCTTGGTTTTGTATCTCATTTTGCAATTTACCCGCGTTAACGGCTGGGGGCTTTACTTAGCGTTATTTGGTTAATTTTTCTTGGTTTTCTATCTCGTTTTACCTTTTCCCAGCCTTAACGGCTGAGGCCTTTAGTTAGCTTTATTTGGTTAATTTTTCTTGATTTTGTATCTCATTTTACATTTTTTCAGCCTTAACGGCTGGGGCCTTTAGTTAAATATAATTGGTTAATTTTCCTTAGTGTTGTATCTAGTTTTTCATTTTCCCAGCCTTAATGGCTGGGGGCTTTAGTTAGCTTTATTTGGTTAATTTTCCTTAGTTTTACCTTCTCCCAGCCTTAACGGCTTGGGGCTTTAGTTAAATGTAATTGGTAAATTTTCCCTAGTTTTGTATCTCGTTTTATATTTTTCCAACCTTAACGGCTGGGGACTTTAGTCAGCATTATTTGGTTAATTTTCCTTGGTTTTGTATCTCATTTTGCAATTTACCCGCCTTAACGGCTGGGGACTTTAGTTAGCTTTATTTTGGTTAATTTTCCTTAGTTTTGTATCTCATTTTATATTTTCCCAGCCTTAATGGCTTAAGGCTTTAGTTAGCTTTGTTTGGTTAATTTTTCTTAGTTTTGTATCCCGTTTTACATTTTCCCAGCCTTCACGGCTAGGGACTTTAGTTAGCTTTATTTAGTTAAATTTCTTTGGTTTTGTATCTCATTTTACATTTTCTCAGCCTTAACGGCTGGGAGCTTTAGTTGGCTTTATTTGGTTAATTTTTCTTAGTTTTGTATCTCATTTTACCTTCTCCCAGCCTTAGTGGCTGAGGGATCTAGCTAAATGTAATTGGTTAATTTTTCTTGGTTTTGTATCTCATTTTACATACTCCCAGCCCAAACGGCTGGGGGCTTTGGTTAGCTTTATTTGGTTAATTTTCCTTAGTTTTATATCTCGTTTTACCTTTTCCTAGCCTTAACAGCTGGGGGATTTAGTTAGCTTTATTTGGTTAATTTTCCTTGGTTTTGTATCTCATTTTACATTTTCCCAGCCTTAATGGCTGGGGGCTTTAGTTAGCTTTATTTGGTCAACTTTCCTTCGTTTTGTATCTCATTTTACCTTCTCCCAGCCTTAACGGCTGGGGGCTTTAGCTAAATGTAAATGGTTAATTTTCCTTGGTTTTGTATCTCATTTTACATTTTCCCAGCCTTAACGGCTGGGGGCTTTAGTTAGTTTTAATTGGCTAATTTTTCCTAGTTTTATATCTCATTTTACCTTCTCCCAGCCTTAGCAGCTGGGGGCTTTAGCTAAATGTAATTGGTTAATTTTCCTTGGCTTTGTATCTCGTTTTACATTTTCCCAGCCTTAATGACTGGGGGCTTTAGTTAGCTTTATTTGATTAATTTTTATTAGTTTTGTATCTCATTTTACCTTCTCCCAGCCTTAACGGCTGGGGTCTTTAGTTAAATGTAATTGGTTAATTTTTCTTAGTTTTGTATCTCGTTATACATTTTTCCAGCCTAAACGGCTGGGGACTTTAGTTAGCTTTATTTAGTCACTTTTCCTTGGTTTTGTATCTCATTTTACATTTTCCAAGCCTTAACGGCTGGGGGCTTTAGCAAAATGTAATTGGTTAATTTTTCTTCGTTTTGTATCTCATTTTACATTTTTCCAGCCTTAACGGTTTGGGGCTTTAGTTAGATTTAATTGGCTAATTTTCCTTAGTTTTGTATCTTATTTTACCTTCTCCCAGCCTTAACAGCTAGGGGCTTCAGCTAAATGTAATTGGTTAATTTTCCTGGGTTTTTTATCTCATTTTACATTTTTTCAGCCTTAACGGCTGGGGGCTTTAGTTAGCTTTATTTGGTTCATTTTCCTTAGTTTTGTATCTCATTTTACCTTCTCCCAACCTTCACGACTGGGGGCTTTAGTTAGCTTTATTTGGTTAATTTTCCTTAGTTTTGTATCTCATTTTACCTTCTCCCAGCCTTAACGGCTGGGTGCTTTAGCTAAATGTAATTGGTTAATTTTTCTTGGTTTTGTATCTCATTTTACATCTTCCCAGCCTTCACGGCTGGGGGCTTTAGTTAAATGTAATTGGTTAATTTTCCTTTGTTTTGTATCTCGTTTGAAATTTTCCCAGCTTTAACGGCTGGGGACTTTAGTTAGCTTTATTTGGTTAATTTTCCTTGGTTTTGTATCTCATTTTACATTTTCTCGGCCTTAACTGCTGGGAGCTTTAGTTGGCTTTATTTGGTTAATTTTTCTTAGTTTTGTATCTCATTTTACCTTCTCCCGACCTTAACGGCTGAGGGCTCTAGCTAAATGTAATTGGTTAATTTTTGTTACTTTTGTATCTCGTTTTACATTTTTCCAGCCTTAACGGCTGGGGAATTTAGTTAGCTTTATTTGGTTAATTTTCCTTAGTTTTGCATCTCGTTTTACCTTTTCCCAGCCTTTACGGCTGGGGGCTTTAGTTAAATTTAATTGGTTAATTTTCCTTGGTTTTGTATCTCATTTTACATTTTCCCAGCCTTAACGGCTGGGGGCTTTAGTTAGCTTTTTTTGGTTAATTTTTCTTAGTTTTGTGTTTCATTTTACCTTCTCCCTGCCTTAACGGCTGGAGGCTTTAGCAAAATGTAATTGGTTAATTTTCCTTGGTTAATTTACCTTCTCCCTGTCGGCACAGTAATACCAGCAATTGGTGTCACTTCTTGGTCCTACTACATTCTCTCCTTGTATTAACTTGACAGGTCGAGTCTTGTCATTTCATGATTGGATAATAGATACAGGTGCTACAGATCATATGGTGTCCTCTCTTTCCGTTATGTTTGACGTCAAAATAAACAATTTGATTGGCCCCGTTAAGTTGCCTAATGGGACCTCATTAGCAGTAACTCATATTGGAAAAGTCAAAATTTTGGAAAATATCACTCTATATGATGTACTCTACGTGCCTGGTTTTCGTTATAATTTTTTGTCAGTGAGCAAATTAACTCAAACGGGAAAATGCACATAAACGTTTCATCATAATCTTTATTATATACAGGACCTTCACTCGAGGACGCTGATTGGAGCGGGTAAGCAGCGAGATGGGCTATACTTGTTGCAAGCACAAACCGCGGGTGGATCGGTCTTCTCTGCTTAATTGAATAAGGATGCCGTCTTGTGGCATCGATGTCTTGGTCATGTTTCGTTTAAGTTGTGTGTTTTTCCCAATTTGGATGTTAAGAAAACTGATGTCATTTGTGATGTTTGTCATTGTGCTAAGCAAGCACGTTTGCCTTTCCCTTTGTCTGTTACTAAAACTCGTGGTTGTTTTGACTTAATTCATTGTGATATTTGGGGTCCTTATCGAGTTTTGTCTTTAACTAGTGCTCGGTATTTTCTCACTATTGTCGATGACTTTACTCAGTGCACTTGGGTTTTTCTAATGAGGGAAAAATCCCAAGCACATCAGATACTCATGGATTTCTGTCGTATGGTCAAAACACAATTTGGGTTTCAGGTCAAACAAATAAGGAGCGACAACGGGCAAGAATTCAAGCATGGGCCCCTATTGGAGTTTGATACAAGTCATGGGATCCAATTCCAAACCTCTTTGGTTGGGACACCACAACAAAATGGGGTAGTTGAGCGGAAGCACAAACACCTTTTAGAGGTGGGTAGAGCACTTCGATTTTAGGCAGGATTACCTAAGAAGTTTTGGGGTGAGTGTATCTTAACCGCGACTTATTTGATAAATTTGACTCCCTCTTCAGTTCTTCGTAATAAAAGTCCATTTGAAATGCTTTTTGGGAAATTGCCCGTATATAATCATTTACGTGTGTTTGGGAGCTTATGTTATTATCGCACGAAGGATAGGAGTAGCGATAAATTTGATGACCGGGTGGCATCGGGAATTTTTGTTGGTTATCCACATGGGAAAAAGGGTTATAAAATTTACAATAGGGAGGAAAATAAAATTGTTATTTCAAGAGATGTTAATTTTTACGAAAAGATATTTCCTTTCCTTGAAACCCGAGATGCAAGTAGTGAACACATACAACGAAACCCGGGACTACTTGATTACAATGAAGGGCCGGTGCCTCAAACACCGACCCCCACTGTTCAGCTGGTGCCAGCCAGCACCGAACCAGCAGCGGCTGGTTCAGTCAGCCCACCCGAACCAGCAGTGGCTGATTCGGTCAGTTCTCCAGCAGCCGAGGTCGAGTCGGTTGAGATTTTGGGTACTTCGAGATCACAGGTTGGTGAAGAGGGTGCTTCGGGTATCAGAAAGAGCACTCGTTTGCGTTCAGCACCTGCAAAATTGCAAGACTACATTTGTGATGTTCCGTATTCTATAGCCCATACTCCTGCTTCCTCTCCTACAGCTAATTCGGGTATAGTGTATCCAATTTCGAATTTCATCACTAATGTGCATTTTTCTAACGCTCATTGTCACCTTTTAAATGCCATCACATCTTGTGATGAGCCAAAAACTTTTAAGCAGGCAGTGGAGCACAAACAATGGAGGGATGCAATGGAGAAAGAGATCCGCGCCTTGGAGGAAAATAGGACATGGACACTAGAAGACTTACCGGTGGGTAAGAGAGCTATTGACTCGAAATGGGTCTATAGAGTAAAGTACAAATCAAACAGGTCGATTGAGCGATACAAAGCAAGGTTAGTAGCTAAGGGCTACACGCAGGTTGAAGGTATCGATTATCACGACACTTATGCTCCTGTTGCTAAATTGGTCACAGTTCGATGTTTATTAGCAGTTGCCGTTGCTCGAAGTTGGATAAGACATCAATTAGATGTAAATAATGCATTTTTACATAGGGATTTAAACGAGGAAGTTTACATGAAGCTTCCACAGGGTTTTGAACAACAGCATAAGGATAAAGTTCGTCGTTTACGAAAATCTTTGTATGGACTTAAACAGGCTTCACGCAATTGGAATCATAAATTCATCTCAACCTTGCTAGGTATCGGCTTCAAACAATCCAAGGCAGATTATTCACTTTTCACATTTCATCGTGATGAGATTTTTACCGGGGTTTTGATTTATGTTGATGATGTTATAATCACTAGTAATAATCAAGATCACATCACTAAAGTGAAGGACATTTTGAATGATACTTTTGGAATAAAAGACCTAGGACCAATAAAATATTTTTTAGGGATCGAGGTTGCTCGGTCTCCTAAAGGGATGGTCTTGAATCAACGAAAGTATATGTTGGATATTTTAAGCGAGGCCGGTTTATTGGGGGCCAAACCAGCTTCTACTCCCATAATTCAGAATCACGGTTTAGCAGATCAGGTTGGGGATAAGATCCAGGATGAAGGTCGGTATAGAAGGCTAGTGGGGCGTCTACTTTATTTGACCATAACTAGACCGAACATTAGCTATGCCGTTCGTATTTTAAGTCAGTTCATGCATGATCCTAGAATTCCTCATCTTGAGGCTGTTATGCGGGTTTTGCGATATTTGAAGGGGACACCGGGACAAGGGCTTTTCTTACCTTCTGCCAGTGATTTTCGTTTAAGGGCATATTGTGATGCAGATTGGGCTGGATGCCCGACTACAAGATGCTCCACGACAGGTTTTATCACCTTATTTGGTGGGGCGCCAATTTCTTGGCATTCCAAGAAGCAAAGTGTGGTCTCACGTTCCTCAGCTGAAGCAGAATATCGGTCCATGGCAACTACGACTAGTGAGCTCGTGTGGTTGTGATATTTATTAACAGATCTCTTGGTTCCTATTGACTATGCTTCTGTTTTATTTTGTGATAATCAGGCAGCTCTTCACATTGCCTCTAATCCGGTTTTTCATGAGCGTACGAAGCATATTGAGATAGACTGTCATTTTGTTTGAGACAAGCTTTTGTCCAAGGAGATTGTGACCTCTTTTTTTCGCTCATCAGGACAAGTGGCAGATATTTTTACTAAAGGGCTCGGTTCAACAGAATTTACAGCACTCCTTTGCAAGCTGGGCATCGTAAATTTACATGCTCCAACTTGAGGAGGAGTGTTGAAAATAGTTATCATTATTACTTTGTATTTCTCTAGTAGACTTTAGTATTTTCGTATTTGTACGTATTTATATTGTACTTAACATATTCTTTTATTCCTTTTCTAGATTGATCTATGTAATTAGTGGGTAGGTAGGCTTTTACTCCATCTCTTCCTCTCCCCTCCCAACCGGTGCAAATCTAGGTTTAATTTTAGATTATTCTTGTTATTTACTTCACGTAACTCATAGCTTGAGAAGGTGATAGGTTATTTTATGTAATTGTATAAATAGGGGTAGCTTTGTTCTCTTTTAATCATCCAAATAAAATAGTATACATTACATTCTTCCATTTACTTTGTGTTTTAGTTCTTTCTATAATTCTACAAAATACCACCCGACCTATAACGCAAAAGAGGACTTGAGCTCGGTCCTCCTTAAAAGAACCTACCAAAAAACCCCGAAACACAGAACAATGGTGGCAGCGAGGTGGTTTCTGATTATTGCACTTTCGGCAATACCGCAATCCTTGGTCAGAGACACATATGAGTTTGATGAAAATTGTTTCATAAAAGATATAGCACGTAAGAACTGGGATGAATGCAACTTATCGATAGTAGTAGCTAACATTTTAAATATTAAATAATTTAGATACAAGGCTTTGATTGCATATGTGTTTTCCTGCCATATATACTACAGTAAAAGATAAAATAAATGATGTTCGGCAAACATTGGGTAAAATTTAGGATAAATATGCTGCTTTGGATGAGCAAGAAAAACAATGTGAAGAGACGGATTGCTCAAGAACAAGTTCTTCCAGTTTTGTACGGGACCTAAAATTATGGAAGCTTAGTTTGGGGAGGTGATTGAGTCATAAGCTGAACAGGTATAAAAAGAAGCAAAATGTGTGTTTATTTTTCATGCTTGCAAGCTGATTTTCTTTTTCTACTTTGTATTTGGGACCTATAGTTGAATGCCTTCTAGTTTTTTTTTTTTTTCTAAGATGAGACTTAGAAGAATTTTTGATAGAGATTTTTACTTGAAGGTAATAGAGCTCAGAAGGAAAGTTCCTGTGGTTGTAGATTTCGAATAGTGAATATTCAATTTGATATTGACTTTTTAACTATTGTCATGAGCAGAATTTATGATTGCTTTTGTTAATTAATTTGGATTGAGAATATTATCAATTGTTATTGTTGTTCTTTTATTATCTTGTACAATTTATGGTTGTTAATTAGTTTATGATTTGGCAGTCTTATAGGTTTGTGTACCAAATAGATTAAAATTATAACTATAAAATACATTAGTGAATTCAGCATAGTGAGTTCATTTTGAATCAAGCTTCGAACGGTCATTGAGCTTCAAGCTGTAATCAAGCTTCAAGCTCATTTTGGATATGTTGACATCATAATTGAATTGAATCAAGTCGAACCTTGAGCTTGAATATGTAATTTGAGCTTGAGCTAGCTTTGAAGACTTGAAGAGGCTTGGCTCGAGTTCAAATTCGTAAAAGTTTTGATTGGGCCGAGCTCAAACATCAAGAGTTCGGGCACGGTTTGGCTTTATACCGTCCCTACTTTTAAGACTTTAAGTGTTTTGAACATTCAAACTAACGCCTGGAAGAGTAGAAATTTGTGGAGAGATAATCCATGTATTTGACACCAACATCTGCAAAATGTGCTCTGGTGATGATGGTGCAAAAAAATGAAAACAAAAATGGAAACATGAGTAACCTAAGTAATGCATATATTATATTTCAAGAAAATATGAAAATTTCACCAAGTATTTTTTGGTAAGTATATAGATCTTGCTGCTATGTTTATTTTGGAAATTGTGTTAATTACTATACCAAGCTAATTGGTACAAATAGTAGATGATAATGGTGATGGTATTTTTGATAATTTTGTACTTAAACATATAGCATGAAAAGTCACCAATTGCTAAACATTATCACATTTGGCTTTCTCCCATTACCAGTGCCTAATTTGGAGGATACTCACTATCTGATATTAAGGCATCAGTTAAATATGATGGCTCCAACAACTAGCACATTTTCTCAATCCTTTCTCATTTTTCTTCTATTAGCAAGTATGTGTATAATGGCTTTCTTAGCTGGTACACGGGGACACTTCTTTTGAACTTTTATGCAGTAGCCAGCAGCCAGCATTTTGTAAGTTGAGTTTCAATGTGCTGGGCAATTAACTATTAATCTTTTCTCTTAGCGTGCTTGGGCGAGAGTAGTACCAGGATGGGTGAGCTCTTGGGAAGTCCTCACCCTTAGGTTGGGGGCACTGTAAAACAGCCTCTCTTCAGGTTAACACCCCAAAGGGGGAAGGCTGAGTACATCGGCCCCCAGACCCTGCGTTGGCGGGAGCCTTTGAGGCACTGAGTATGTTCCTTGTTCTTTTTCTGACTGAGTCCATCTTGAATAGTAACGTTCAATATATGTGCATACATCACACATGAAAAAGCTCTCGACCACATAATAGTCTTTTACTTCTTGCAAAACCAGCTTCTAATTCCTGCACAAAAACATCAATACAGGTTGCATTATGGTGAAGGCCTTGTTTTTAATTCCCCAGTACTAAAGACACTTGAAAATTTTATCAATTATATCAACTGCATGAGGTGGAGGGAGGTATACAAGAGTCCAAATAAGCTTCTGCAAATTCCAACTAGAATCTACATAGTGGCTTATGATTACCATGGCACAAATTTTTGATTTTGACATTTTCATATATTTGTTGTCAATCTTATCTTGCTGACTTTACCCAGAACTGTATTCAACTTTATTTTTTTGAGCCGTTGCTCAAAATGGTCCAAAATAAAAAAATATTATCCAAAATGACCAATTTTAAAAAATATTTTCCAAATGGCCTCCACGTCAGCAAATTTAAAAAAAAAAATTTTAAAAATTTTAAACTCTAAACCCCAAAACAAAACAAAAAAAAAATTTAAAATTTAAAATTTGATGACTTGGAGGCTATTTGGGAAATTATTTTTTGAAATATGCCATTTTGGGTAATATTTTTTTATTTTAGGCTATTTTGAGCAAAAGCTCTATTTTTTTGGCCTCAAACTTTCATACCATCAGCCCTTGGAGTCCTGCACCCTATGCTCTCAAAATCTGATTGTGTTATCTTCATTATATAGATGTAACCATCCTCTTCCACAATACTAAAAATGTGCACATGCATAATAGTCCAATGCACTATCGCCTCTCTCAGCTTAAGGGAATCAAATCTTCCAGATGGATTCAACAAAGTAGACCCATATGGTTTATTATCTATCTCCTCATCAATCGGCTTAAAATTTAGAGTTTTCTACTTTTCTCGTCCTACATTGGGTCATTTTGGCTTACATTTTTGTGAGTGTCAAATCAAGTGACTCACTCCTAAATCAGCTAAAGACAAATAATCATTGCAATGTACGTATTAAGCCTTTATGGTCTTATTAATCTTAGTCAAATCATTCATCACACTGGAAGTTTTTTTTTTTTTGCTCTTTCCCTTGGTAATGAGATTTTCACATACATATTCAACTGCTATTTGTTCATTTTCACCACGACTCATCATAGATGGGGTTAGTGACGACGAAGCAAAGGTTGGCGATTGACTTGAAAGATTGCCTTTAGTTGGAGATGACATTCCTAGATATCAAACAAATATGTATCATCTGTAAATACAAAAAATGCTATGAAAAATGAAAGTGTTCCTTAGCATCACAGTGAATATCCCAAATTAAAACACCAAAAATCTATTTCACAATTCACAATACATCAAAATCAATTTCACAATTCACAACACATCAAAAATGAGGTATGAGGAGTTCAGGACCCTACCTAAGTACCTTGTTAAACTGTGACCTTTTGCACCAGAGAAGATAGGCTACAAAACTCTGACAAGGTTAGAGAGAGAGAGCTAGAGCCAACAAATAGGTAGAGAGAAGCCTTCATATATAACGGCAATCAACAGCAGCAAGCAACAACAAAGAGAAGAGAGATTACAAAGATATTGGAAGTATAGTGGAAACCTTAGTTCTGAGATGGTGAAACCCCTTCAACTAGGGATGGCAATAGGGCGGGTAAAATCCGCTACCCGCAGGTACCCGCCCCGTTTGGGGCCGGTACAGGTATAAGTGGGGTGGGTAGTGGGTACGGGTTCGGTGTACCCGCCCCGTACCCGTCATGGGTATGGGGCGGGTACGGGTATAGTTTTGTACCCGCCCCGCCCCGCTCCACCTCATACCCGCCATACCCGCTTTATTTTGTACATAATTAACTTTCAAATTAAAAAAATAGGTTTTTAAATTCAATAACTCAAATTGTTTATCAATGTTATAAAAAAATTTAATTGATTTTTAAAAGTAGTATTAAATAACTAATATGACCCGGTATAGATAATCGTTTTCTATGCACATCAGAGAGGGTACGGGGCGGGTAATGCATACCCGTTGGATACCCGCGAGTAATGGGGCGGGTACGAGTATGAGTTTGTACCTGCCGGGCCGGGTACGGGTATCCACTTCATACCCATAGCGGGTAATGGGACGGGTACGGGTATAGGATTTGAGTGGCGGGTACAAGTATGGAAGAGACACCCCCCGTACCCGCCCCGCCCCGCCCCGCCCTAGCCCATTGCCATCCCTACCTTCAACCTTTCATAAAATGACAATCGCAACTCATAAGTGTCTGTTATGTTAGACTACGTTAAATGCAAATTATTAAAAATTAAAGGCTTGCGAGCCTAACGAGCCAAATATCAAAAGTTCAACTTCAAGCTCGATTATTAATCTAGCTCGTATAGAAGCCTTCATTTTTATCGAGACACGAATCGAGTCGAATTGAGCTTTTACCATCCCGAGCCTACCGAGCCCTCAATTAGTTAGCTATCCCTACTTAGGAGCTACTTCTATCCATGTTCTCTTAGACACATTTCTCTCTCTATGTCCTCCATAACATATCCAAATATCTCTTAACAAGACATGTTAGAACTCATTTGCTAACATCATGACATTGAAACATTTTTATAGTTCATCTTCTATGGATTTTATCTGAAGATACCCAATTATCCTTTAATCTTTTATTCAATTTTTTCCTAGTTTTGACAACAAACATTGTAACTTCATTTTTTTCTACTGTTATTTATATTCAAATCATCTCTCAATAGTACTTCTTTCCCTAGTAAACTACTAGCTTTGTGTAACGTCCCAAGTGGGCGCCCTTATTTAGAGCATAAGATCCTAATTATGTTTCATGATATGGTGTATTTGTAAACTCAATGTAAATTGTCAACCATGTTAGCTTAGACTGTTAGATGGTTCAGAACAATGTAATGTATCATGTAAGCGTTCATTATAATGAAAGTTTAATGTATGACATATAAACCATATTTATTGATGTGCATGCTTTATTCTTTGGAATGTTTGCAATGCTACTTGTGTTGTACTTGCGTGTACTGTTTACGATTTCTATTGATAAGAATCAGCTGGATCCTAACAAGCTGTTGCTGCAGGAGTGTGCTAACGTTCTAAACAATTTCTAAAGTTTTCCACGTGTGTATATTGTGGGAAAGGCTGACTAGCTAGCTGTAAAAATTTGACAAACAAAAAAAAAAAAAAAAAAAAAAAAAACTAGACAACAAAGAACACTTTTGAATGGGAGAAAATTGGATGATTTCTATTGAAAAAAAAAACTAGCCTATTTATAATTACATCTAAGGAAAATGAAAAGATACCAAAGAGAGAATCCTAGGCTAATTATATAAGACATTAAAACAAAAATTGAAGAGGACAATGAAGGCCTTTTGGCTGGTTACACTAGAGCAAGGAGAGGAGGAAAATTAACTACCCTAAATTTAATTCTATACCTAATTAAATTCTATGTATTTACATCAAAATAAATACTAGTACAAAATACACATGTACATGTGGTATATTTTCAATACTCCCCCTCAAGTTGGAGCATGCAAGTTGACAATGCCCAACTTGTGAAGAAGGGATGAGAACGAGGTTAACCCGAGTGCCATTGTGAATACATCCGCTACTTGACCTGAAGACCGAACAAAGGAAGTGGAAATTTCCTTTGCTAATAATTTCTCTCGAACGAAGTGGCAATACATCTCTATGTGTTTCGTTCTCTCGTGAAACACAGGATTGGAGGCGATATGAAGGGCTGCTTGATTATCACAAAACAAGATGGCAGGTTGATCAGTGCCAACTTGCAGATCACAAAGTATGCGCCTCAACCATACTAACTCACTAGTAACTGTAGCCATGGCCCGATACTCTACTTCAGCGGAAGAACGAGAAACGACGGATTGTTTCTTTGAACGCCATGAGATAGGTGAGTCTCGCAAAAATATAACAAAACCTACAGTGGAACGTCTAGAAGTTGGGCAACCTACCTAGTCAGCATCACAATAAGTACGAAGAGACAAGTCACATGCACGGGGTAGAAAAATGCCCTGACCTGGTGTCCCCTTAATGTAGCGAAGGACACGATAGTCGCCTTCTAAGTGCGGTACCCGCGGATCATGCATAAATTGACTAAGAATTTTAACGACATAAGAGATGTCAGGTCGAGTGATAGTAAGGTAGAGAAGTCTTCCTACTATTCGACGATACTGTCCCGGATCTTCTACACGATCCCCTTCCCCATCAGCTAACCGATGGTTTTGGACTATAGGGGTGGAAGTAGGCTTAGCTCCTAAAAGACCGGTTTCACTTAAAATGTCAAGCGCATATTTTCTTTGATTCAAAGCAATTCCATCCTTCGTGCGTACAACCTCTATTCCAAGAAAATGCTTAACTGGGCCTAAGTTCTTAATCCCAAACTATTTATCAAGTGAGACACTAACTTCCTCTATGTGACTTATGTTATTCCCAGTTATGATGATATCATCAACATATACCAATATACTAGTAAAAATTGACCCACGAGTATATGTAAACAAAGAATAATCTGACTTTGACTGCACGAAACCCATGGCAACCGAAGAAGACACAAACTTTTGGTTCCAGTTATGAGACGCCTGTTTAAGTCCATAAAGAGACTTACGTAAACGACAAACTTTACCCTTATGTTGCTTCTCAAACCCTTGAGGGAGTCACATATAAACCTCTTCATCTAAGTCACCATGCAAGAAGGCGTTATTGACATCCAATTGATGTATAATCCAATCCCTAGCGGCTGCAACTGCAAGAACACATCTAACTGTGACAAGTTTAGCGACCGGGGCAAGAATGTCATGATAATCGATACCTTCGATCTGAGTGTATCCCTTGGCAACTAAATGTGCCTTGTAACGCTTAATGGTACCATTCGACTTGTATTTTATCTTGTAGACCCACTTGGAGTCTATGGCTCGTTTCCCGGGGGGTAATTCTTCCAATGTCCAAGTCCTATTCTATTCGAGTGCTGAAATTTCTTTCTCCATAGCATCTCTCCAATGTTTATGACCTATATCCTGAGAAAAATGTTGTGGCTCATCACCCGAAGTGATGGCTTTAAGCAAGGACGAGTGTGAGTTAGAAAATCGTGCATTAGACACAAAATTTGACAAGGGGTAAACCATACCTGAGTCAGCTGAAAGAGCGGTAGCACGAGAATGGGCTATAGAAGAAGGAACGTCCACAATAAAATCTTGATACGTAGCTGGCATTGAGCGAACCCGACTCGGTCTACCCAAACCTCCAGGAGCATCGGGCTCCTGGGGTCTGTTAGACCCATGTTCTGCTGCTGCAGCACCTTATTCTCATAAAATATAACATCATCTTTCTTCCCATGTGGATACCCAATAAAAATGCACTTATTTGCACGATAACCGAATTTATCCTTGCCACGATCTTTGTGATGAACAGCCAAAAACCCGTAAATGACCAAAAGAAGGAGCTTTTCCGAGTAATACCTCATAAGGACTCCCATTCCCTAGACGTTGTGTGGGTATGAGATTGATTAAATAGGCTTCCGTTAGGACACACTCTCCCCAAAATTGGATAGGAAGACCCGCTTCAAAACGAAGTGCACAAGCCACCTCAAGGAGGTGCCTATGCTTCCTTTCGACAACCCCATTCTGTTAAGGAGTATCATTGCATGAATTTTGTACTTGAATTCCTTTTCCTGCATAAAAATCAAGCAAAGGACCAAAAAGAAATTCCGCACCGTTATCACTCCTTACTTGCTTTACACACTTGTTGTACTGAGTTTGTACAACTTGGCAAAAATCCATTAATATCCTATGAGATTGCGACTTATCTCTCATCAAATAAACCCATGTACACCTGCTATAATCATCAACTATGGCGAGAAAAAAACGAGCACCAGTCATAGACACGGTACAATAAGGACCCCAAATGTCACAATGAATTAACTCAAATATCATGTAGTCTTGCTAACAGAAATGAGAAAAGGTAAATGAGTTTATTTTTCCATATGGCAAGAATCACAAACAGCATCAATAGAAGTACAAAATCCAAATTCAAAAAATCCGACAATTTATTAAATGGGACATGCCCCATTCTATGGTGCCATATCAAGAACTTCTATTTCGATCTCCTCACGTGCGTAACCTTGGGAGCAACCGATCCCTCTAAAATGTATAGCCCATCTGGCTGTCTACCCACTCCAATCAGCTTCCTCGATAGTAGGTCCTGTATGACACAAAAATTTGAATAAAATGTCAATGCACAATTCCTATCTCTAGTCAACTTGCTAATTGAAAGAAGATTGCATTGGAATCCGGGAATACACATAACATTATCAAGTGTGAGATTGCTAGAAATGGTGGCACGCCCCACATGGGAGACTGACAATGAATTTCCATTCAGAAGTCTGACTAGCTTGATTTTAGTGTTAACTTGGACATTATCTAACACAAAATCTGAACAAACCATGTGGTCGGAAGCACCCGTATCAATAATCCGAATGGTATTAAACAAAACCTGACCTAACATGTTAACACAAGGTGAACTTCCCTCGGCACTAAGTAGAGACAACAGCTGCTGATATTGAGATGCCGACCACCCCATAACGGGGCTGTCGTTCTGCAGGAACGGGGCACCACCAGTCGCTGCCGGCAGCTGGCACGCGACTGGCTGCACAGCAGCAGCAGTGGCTGCTGCTACCCAGTTTTGTCCACGGTTCTTCCATCCCACCGGGTATCCTATGAGCTCGAAGCAACATTCTTTAGTGTGCCCCTGTCTTTTGCAATGAGAACAAGAAAACCGATTATTGTGCCTAGTGGGTTGCCCGTTAGAATTGGGCAAATCCCGACCAGTGGTACCAAGATTCCCTTTGACTACGAGAGCCGTAGCTTCAGGGACTACAATACTGCTCAAACCAACACTCTGTTGCTTCTCCTCCTGACATAAGGTAGCATATGCATTGGAAACATTTGGAAGTGGTTTGGTATTCATAAGTTGGGATCTAATGGTAGAGAAGGAGGGATCCAATCCCATTAACAAATCGAGCAACCTTTCCATGACCCTTATGGCCACAAATGCTTGTCCCGAACCACAAGTACATGGGGGATTGCTACAAGGGTGTAAAGCTCGTCCCATAAAGACCTTAGTTTGGTGAAATAGTCACACATTGACATATTATCTTGTTTTAAGTGTGAAATCTCATGCTTAATTTCATAAACCCGTGATACATTAATTTCATAAACCCGTGGTACATTTCCTTGTGAAAACCATCATTCAAGTCAAGCCAAACATCACACGCTGTTTCAAAATATGCAATACTTGCATTGATTTCTTTAGAAACGGAATTGGAAAGCCAAGAAGACACCATTGAATCACAGGCACTCCAATGTTCAAAATCCAGAGAATCTTCCTCCGGTTTCTTGATACTACCATCAAGAAAGCCAATTTTTCGTTTGGCCTTAAAAACTTTAAAAACAGAGCGCCTCTAAGCAGGAAAATTGGGGCCAATTAAAACATCTTGCACAATACGAGCCCCGGGTGATCCGAGGGGTGAAGATAATAAGGAGAGTTCACATCGGGAACTCCCCCTGAAACTTGAACCTGCATAATAGTTTGGCCAGTGCTTTCACTAGAATTGTCGTTATTCATTTTAAATTGCGTAAAATAACACAAATAAAACAACTAATATGAAAACTATTGCCTTACAGTGGGGTGCAGCATTTCGGGTGAAGCAAAGACACGAGCGGCAATATGGATCTAAACCTGCTCTGATACCATGTAAAAATTTGACAAACAAAAAAAACTAAACAACAAAGAACACTTTTGAATGGGAGAAAATTGGATGATTTCTATGAAAAGAAAACTAGCCTATTTATAATTACATCAAAGAAAAATTAAAAGATGCCAAAGAGAGAATCCTAGGCTAATTACATAAGACATTAAAACAAAAATTGAAGAGGACAATGAAGGCCTTTTGGCCGGTTACACTAGAGCAAGAAGAGGAGGAAAATTAACTACCCTAAATTTAATTCTATACCTAATTAAATTCTATGTATTTACATCAAAACAAATACGAGTACAAAATACACATGTACATGTGGTATATTTTCAACACTAGCGATCGTAAGGAGATCCAAGAGACTAGTGCAATGTGGCTAATTGGTGAATTTTACCTCTGCCTTCACAAGTGATATCAAAGCCGTAAGAATTGGTATTGGAGAGATTTAGAGTAATCAAGTACCAAGGCCACGAGAACAATATATATATATATATATATAAATATCTATACAACAATGACAAGATCACAAGATGAGTTCGCATCGCAGGAGACGATCACGCCCCATGAGCTCGTTATAATCCGGAACGACAAAAAGGGAAGTCTAAGAGCGGGGAACAACCTACTACCGGATGCACATATTGTATCTCTTAAAAATTCTATCGAAGCTCTCAACATATTGTATTTGTTAAAAAGGTGGAGTTCAACTTCGAAATGCTCGAGTCCCACATATTCAAGGAACTCGATCGCGTTAAGAAGATTGTGCACAGATTCTTAACAATAGAAACCGAACGGAAGACCAGGCTTGTAGCGCTAGAACAAAAGGTTGCGGCTGCTCTATCTACTATATAAGCTTAGATAGACTCATTCATGGAGATGATGGAGGAATCCCGCAAGAATTGGACATTGTGCCAGCAAACTATGACGAGCAACGACGAGATACAAAAGCATCCAAACAAATCAGATGTACCCAAGCCTAAAGAATTTAGTGGGAGAATAAATGTCAAGAAAGTGGAGAAATTCCTGTGACAAGTTGAGCAATATCTCGATAGGCGCGAGATAACAAACGAAGCAGTCTGTGTAAAAATGACTCTTTGTTCTTGTCCGATGTTGCGATGCTATGGTGGAGACACGGGAATCAGAACATGAAAGTAGGCTTGCGCGTCATAGACACATGAGAAGACTTTTAGCCAGAGTTAAAATGTCAGTTCTACCTGGAGAATGTTGTTTATGAATCCAAGGGCAATCTGCAAGAACTGCGACATAGAGGGTTTGTCCGAGAGTACGTGCGAGAGTTCACAACTCTCATGTTACAAGTGTCAGATCTAAGCAGCTAGGATATGCTATTTATTTCGTAGATGGTTTGAACAGCGGGGCTCGTGTAGAACTATAGCGAAGGCAAGTGAACAGAATCGTTGTGGAAAGCCTTGCTAGTTATGATGGGGCTGAGACTTAGAATATGTTCCAGAAACTTGATAAGCAAAAATTTTCCAAAAAGAGTTCAGATAATAATGGAAAGAAGGTTAGTTCAAACGGAGGTAGACTTGTTGATCATGCAAAATCCCGATAAGAGTATGACGTAAGGAAAGCGGAATTCTAACCAAAAGATGCGTACTACATGTGCAAAGGGTCTCATCTAATGCGCAACTGCTCAAAGATGGGTTCAATTGCAGCCTTGGCAGAGCAACGAACGGAGCCAACTCAAGAAAGTCTTTCCAATATGGGGACCATCCAACTCTTGAGAGCACTGGACTTAGTATTCAAAACGTTACCAATCTTCTTTAAGTGAGCTCCTTCAGATAAATTGCAAGCCCAACGGGTGATTAGTGGATATGATGATTGACACGAGTACCTCCAACAACATAATGACCAAGGCCTACGCTAAAAGATTATAGATCCTGATCCGTGGAGATGTTGGCTGGGTGAAGGCTGTGAACACCAATCCCAATATATGAATGTGCTTACAATGTACTGATTGAGATCGGGGAATGAAAAGGCAAAGACAATTTCTTAGTGAGCAGAATGAACGACTTTGTCGTCATCATGGGAATCTGGTATATGCGTGATCACAAAAATTGTAACCTTACCATTGTGGAACAAAATTGACGTAGTGAACAGTTACATACCGAAGATTATTGAGGCAGTACCGAAACCGTCAAGCGCTATACATTTGTCTGTAATGCAATTTACGAAAAGTTTGAAAAAGTAGCATCAGGCATTTATAGTCGTTCTTTCTAACGAGAATGAAAACATTCACAGGGTGGCGAATGACAGGTGTTGCGCTGGATCAATTCCAGAGGGGACAGCCAAGATCATTCTAGAGATGAGTTACCAAATAAGGAGCGACATACTGAACATCGAGTTCAGTCCAGAGGGGTTGCAAAAAGTCAGCAAGGCGTTGGCTTACCGAACAATCTCAATTTACATGTTCGGTTTGTTAGAGATCAGCAACGAGCTAATCTATTGGTGCAATGAGCTTAGGCGCTTAGGCCTAGGCTTGGCGGTAAGAAGCTTAGGGCTAAACACGCAGGACCTGGACTTGGCGCTACCTTGGTCCAACGTGGTTGAGGGCATTGCGAGATTCCTGGCTTGATTCATGGGCGGTTTTGGCTAGTTTCCAGCTCAACAAATTATCTCGTTCCTTAATTTTGATTTAACTTTTATTAGTTGATTTGATTTATTTCCTATTTCCTTAATTCGGTTTAGATTTGATTTGATTTGATTAGGAATCCCTCATCTATATAAAGGGATGTTACGTTAGTTTAGGAATCATCCCATTAGAATTCCAATAAATTATTTTCTCCCTTTTGTAACCTCGATTTCTCGACCTGTGAGAAACGAGTTTATAAACCTCTTTTGTTAATTTTATTTCAGTAATAAGTAAAATTCAAAAGGGAAGGCCGTTGAACCTTCCCGTTGCCCAATTTTCCCCACTACGTGCTGCATCATCTGGTATCAGAGCCTAAGTTCGCTTCCTGTAACGATGGCCCCTGGAAGACGTCAAAGGAACGCCACCGTGGAAGACATTATCGACCGAGATTGCCACCAGCAACATGAGAGGAGATTTGAGGAATTGGAAAAGAGATTCCTGCGGATCGAGCAACACTTGGTCCAAATTGGTGCTAACCTCAACTCTATGGGTGGCGCCAAGCACCAGCGCCACCCTTCGCTTGGCGTGAATGGCGAAGACGAGGATGACCCCTTTGTGAACCCTTTTTTTTATGAAGACCAACCGGACCCAAGGCTTAGGCGCCAACAGCGCCGAGGTGAGGATCTTGACGCTCGGAGGTGGGAATCCGGGCTTCGGATCGAGTTACCAGAGTTCAATGGGGGAGGATGTCTGGAGGTGTTCTTAGATTGGCTTGTAGCTATCGAGGAAGTCCTTTAATTTAGGGAGACACCGGAGAGGAAGCAGGCGCCACTCTTCACTACTCGCCTTCAAGGTAGAGCCGCCGCCTGGTGGCACCAGCTGAAACAAACTCGGTTTAGGCAAGGAAAGTCCAAGATTAAAACATGGGAGAAGATGAAGAAGCACCTTCGTAGCGCCTTCTTACCGTACAATCACGCATGGATCATGTACCAACCCCTTCAAGGGTTACGCCAAGGATCGAATTCTGTTGAAGACTACACTGCTGAGTTCAACTCCCTAGTGGTCAGAAATGACTTGGCAGAGTCTAAAGAAAAGTTCGCGGATCGCTTTATCAGCGGCCTAAGGGAGTCCATCCAAGACGTACTCAACATGTTTGATATCTTTACTGTGGCTGAGGAATCTCAGAGAGCCGTGAACGTGGAACGGCAACAAAGGCGTCGCCCTTCTGGCGTGACCGGGAATACACAAGCAGGCGGTAGGGATCTGAACCGTGTTCTGCCAACTCGGAATCAAAACGCCCAAAACAGAGCCCCACCCGTTGTTCTTGGGAAGCAAGTTAACCAAGAGGCAGGCGGTTCGTCCCGTATATGTTGCTTCAAGTGCGGAGAAGTAGGTCACCGTGCCTCCGAATGCCGAAGGCAGACAGACCGGGTACGGCTCTTCTCATTAACGAGCCTACTGAAGAAGAAGACGAGGCCATTGAGGAAGATGGTCAAGAAGAATTGGCGGAACAAGGAGAGGACCCCATTATAGGAGATGAGGGTCAATGCCTAGTCGTTAGGCGTGTCTGCCTCACGCCAAGGAATGAGCAAGGAGACAACTGGTTAAGGAACCATATCTTCCAAACGACGTGTACTATTGGCGGGAAAGTTTACCGTGTGGTTATAGACTCAGGAAACTGTGAAAACGTCATCTCCGAGGAGGTGTTTAACAAATTGGCATTAAAGACTGAAGCCCATCCTCAACCATATCGTTTGTCTTAGCTGAAGAAGGGTAATCAGGTGACGGTTTCAAAAAGATGTTTTGTGAATTTCTCAATAGGACCAAGATACAAGGAGGGAGTATGGTGCGATGTAGCCGCCATGGACGCATGCCACCTACTCTTAGGGCGTCCTTGGCTATATGACCGAGGAGCTATGCACGATGGACAGAGAAACACGTACAGTTTCATGTAAGAAGGAATGAAAACAGTGCTTTTACCCAAGAAGGAGGAGCAACCAAAGACTACCATGGCTCAACACTCCAATGTGCAGGGTCATGCCATGTTTGCTAAAGAAGTTGGCGACACCAAGGTTGTGTTCGTTCTTATTGGGAAGGAAGTTGACAGTGTGTCCAACAAGCCGCCACGTGAGATCTTACCTCAATTAAAGGAGTTTGCTGATGTGTTCCCAGACGAGTTACCAGCCACACTTTTGCACGACATTTAGCACAGGATCGATCTGGTCCCTGGCGCATCCCTACCAAGCAAACCCCATTACCACATGAGTCCTTCTGAGCATGAGGAGCTCAGATGCCAAGTTGAGGATTTGCTTGCTAGAGGTTTCATCAGGGAAAGCTCGAGTCCTTGCGTCATCCCGGCCTTGCTGACGCTTAAGTAGGATGGGAATTGGCGTACGTGTGTGGATAGCAGAGCCATCAACAAAATAACAGTGAGGTATAGTTTCCCAATCCTAAGACTGGATGATCTGTTGGACCAATTACAAAGTGCCAAGGTATTCACCAAGCTGGACCTCAAGAGTGGCTACCATCAGATACGAATATTTCCCCGGGGATGAATGGAAGACTGCCTTCAAGACAAGAGAAGGTCTCTATGAGTGGTTGGTTATGCCGTTTGGTCTCTCCAACGCGGCTAGTACCTTCATGAGGTTCATGAATCAGGTATTACGTCCGTTCATAGGCAAGTTTGTCGTCGTCTATTTTGATGACATTTTAATTTACAGTCGTAACCGTGCGGAGAGCATCAATCATTTAAGAGAGGTTCTTCTTACTTTAAGAAGTTAGAGTTTGTTCGCAACATTAAAAAAATGTGAATTTATGAGGGAGAAGGTAACCTTCCTTGGCTTCATCGTTTCCAAGGACGGTATTTCAGCTGATGAAGGTAAAATCACAGCTATTCGTGACTGGCCACCATCGAGAACCATTGGCGAAGCGTGAAGCTTCCATGGACTGGCGTCATTCTATAGGCACTTTGTTCCTGGCTTCAGCTCCATAGTGGCGCCTATCACAGATTGCCTTAAGAAGGGTTCTTTTGTTTGGACTCCTGAAGCCGCATCTGCTTTCACCGTCATCAAGAAAAGGCTGACAACAACCCCAGTGTTGGCGATACCAGACTTTTAGAAGACGTTTGAGCTGCACACCAATGCTTCAAAGGTTGGTATTGGCACCGTCCTAAGTCAAGAAGGAAGACCGGTTGCTTTCTTCAGTGAGAAACTTCATGGGAGTAAGTTGAGATATTCAACATATGACTTAGAGTTTTACGCTTTGGTCAGTGCGCTCCGACACTAGAAATCTTATCTAGCAAACCATGAGTTTATTCTGCACTCAGACAACATAGTCCTAAAATTTATCAATAGCTAAGAGAAGTTGTCAGAGAGGCATGCCAAGTGGGCGGGTTTCATCCAACTCTTCCACTTCTCAATCAAACACACTTCTAGCACGATGAATAAGGTGGCTGACGCCTTAAGCAAGAGGACCATGGTCTTAAATCAATGCAAGACTAAAGTTACCGGGTTCGAGCATTTCAAGAATATGTACCGTGATGACCCAACCTTCAGCAGCATTTGGCGTGATGCACAACTTGGCCCAGTACCGGATTACTCAATCCACGATGGGTATTTGTTCAAGGGGAACCAACTGTGTGTACCGAACTCTAGTTGGCGTCATAAAATAATAGAAGAAAAGCTTAACACTAGGCATATTGGTAGAGATAAGACGTTAAGGCTCATTACCGCCACCTACTTCTGGCCCACAATCCACAAAGAGCTTGAAAGATTTGTAAAGCGATGCCGTACTTGTTAGATCTCTAAAGGTGGAATGATGAATGTGGGTCTCTACTTACCGTTACCAGTGCCGGATCAAACATGGACAGACGTGAGCATAGACTTCGTATTGGGGTTGCCTCAAACAATTGGCGGAATTGATTCCATTTTCGTTGTTGTTGATCAATTTTTGAAAATGGCTCACTTCATTGGATGCAAGAAAGCCGCAGACGCCACCTATGTTGCAAGTCTTTACTTCAAGGATGTTTACAAGCTCCATGGCTTACCATCTAGCATTGTGTCTGACAGAGACGTCTGATTCATCAACCATTTCTGGCACAGCCTTTGGAAGTTGGCCAATACCACACTTTCCTTCAGCACTGTCCATCACTCACAAATCGATGGCCAGACTGAGGTCACCAACCATTCCTTAGGGAATATCCTTCGATGTTTGGCTACAAAAAATCCCAAGAGTTGGGCACAGAAGCTTCACCAAGCTGAATTCGCCTACAACAGCTCAGTAAGTAGAAGCACGGGGTTCACGCCGTTTCAAGTTGTCTATGGGTTCACTCCACGAGCTCCTACTGACTTGGCGCCAGTTCCAGACTTGACGCGTCCTCATGGCAAAGCAGAAGACTTCATATCTTCCCTTCAGGACATTCATGAACAGACAACGGAGCAGTTATTGAAGGCTAACGCCAAGTACAAGGACGACCGTGATAGCAGGCGACGACGAATGCAGCTTCAAGTTGGAGAGAAAGTTTGGGCTATTCTGACACGAGAACAATTTCCGACTTGGGAGTATAACAAGCTCTCAGCTCGCAAGATAGGCCCTTTGACGGTCCTTGAGAAGATCAACGACAACGCTTACAGACTACAATTGCCGCCTGATATGCAAACTTCAGATAATTTTAACGTCAAGCATCTCAGTCCTTACTTTGGTGAGAATATTAGTGTTGATCCCCAATCAAATTCAAGAGCAAATTCTCTCCAACCCGGGGAGGATGATGCAGCGAGCTTAGGCGCTTAGGCCTAGGCTTGGTGATAAGAAGCTTATGGTTGAACACACAGGACCTGGACTTGGCGCTACCCGGACTTGGCGCCACCTTGGTCCAACGCGGTTGAGGGCATTGCGAGATTCCCGGCTTGATTCATGGGCGGTTTTGGCTAGTTTCCAGCTCAATAAATTATCTTTTTCCTTAATTTTGATTTATCGTTTATTAGTTGATTTGATTTATTTCCTATTTCCTTAATTCGGTTTAGAGCGATGTTATGTTAGTTTAGGAATGATCCAATTAGAATTCTAATAAATTATTTTCTCGCTTTTGTAACCTTGATTTCTCGACCTGTGAGAAACGAGTTTATGAACCTTTTTTGTTAATTTTATTTCAGTAATAAATAAAATTCAAAAGAGAAGGCCGTTAAACATTGCCGTTGCCCAATTTTTTTCATTACGCGCTGCATCAAATACTCCACTATTTTCTCTGTACAACATGGTAAGCCCTTGATCATTCTTCCTGTAGGAAACAGGCGTCATTAAACCCAGAAAGCATACCAAGTTACACTTTATCCTGGTAGTAATCGATTATTTTATGATATGGGTCGAAGGCACATCATTTGCTAACATTACTCAAAAGTTATCACTAAATTTTTGGAAATGACATTACGTGTAAATTTGATGTCCCCGAAAAATTCATTGTAGTTAATGGTAATAATATAAATGATAGATATGTTAAGAAAGTTTCTAAATTATTTATAATAGCATATCTTATTAGACTATATATACACCATAAACGACTACAATAAAATGAGTTCTAGATTAAAACATCAGGAGAGTTATAGAGAAAATGTTACCAAGTTAGCCAATAGCTTTTGAAGGGTCAAACTCAACGTCAGACTCAATTCACATTTTTGATCACCCTAATTTAATTTAGCAATTTTTATTTAAAAATTATAAAACAACCAATGTCAAGAAGTGTGGAATAGAAAGAAAAAAAGTCACATCTGTTAATAAAATTCTAGTGGATAATATATTAGATTGAGCTGTACCTATTTGATTCATTTTTTAAAATATTCAAACAAAATTACTGACCTTTTCTTCTTTACTCATTTGTCAGTTCATAATTATTGTGCTTTCACCTTAAATAAAGTATTAACTAACAAATGCATGAAAGGACACATCCGTCAAGACCCCATTTTGTATCACTATTATTTTTCAAAAAATTGTGAGCCAAAATATTACCTACTACTAACTAGTTGGTTTTTTTTGTTCTAAGTTCAAATAATCTTAAAACTTATATACGACTTTATGAGCATTAAAAATTTTAATTATTTTTAAAGTAAAATCAAGAGATTAGATACTCCTCAACTACAATGGAATGGATATTAACTAAATGTGCATCAAGTGACTCAATCTCAAGTATTAGATGTCTGTCAGAATTCATGAATATCCAATATTTCTTTTCAATTTAGTTCAATTCATTAGTTAAGTTTAGTAATTGAACAATGAAAGCCACCATTTAGACTTCACTTTTTGGACAATTAAGTTACCATAAGTGGCAAGATCATGAGTTTGTTCGATGACGAGATTGAATAGGAGGGAAGCTGTAAGGAGAATCCTCCATTTCTCATAATTTGAAAATGAAGTATCATAAGTGGATTATATCTTCAGTTCTCAACAAATCATAATCATAAATAAATAGATACATATAAATCTTTGCATAATAGTTCAATCATTTTCAACTTCTTCTCAAAATTCTTTTACTTTTAGTTACTTGTCCCATTCTTGTGTGATAGTAGTGGATCCTCATGCTAGGTAATTGTACTTGACTACTTTTATATTTTGTCTTTACATGTGATAAGTTTTGACAATGTTGAGATATTACTATAGTCATCAAATGAGTTAGTCATTTTAGTTATTGTGTTGTATCATGTTAGAGTCAGTTTTGAGTGGATTTACTTTATGGTTTCCAGTACTTTAAGTTGTAGTTTGCAAAAAAGTTAGTTGACACATTACACTATTACTTTTCAACTGATAGTGTTCTCTGTACTTTGGTTTTGGTGTCATAAAACTTTTATAGTTAGTGCCTTGATATAGGATAGCACATAGTTTTAACTAGTTTCATTTCAGCTAATGCATGGTCAATTAGATTATAACTTGTGAAGCGAGTTGTTATACAAGGGCCATTCTGCCCCATAAAGGGTGTGACATACCTTAATCTCTTTTACAGTGGGTGTAGATTTTGTATAAGCACTTGGAGTTTCATTTAAGTGATTTGTCTTTAATTGACTTTTAGTATTATATAAACCTCATTATGTATTGAGATAATTCCACTTTAGTGTGAATTTCATATTTCCTTGGATGACATTGGAGACTTATATCATGTTTCATTTTAGTCCAAATATGGTATCACATCTAAAAGTGTGCATACACCCATGGATAAATTTGCTTAGTTATGAAATTTCATACACAGGATGTCGATAAAACTTCTTCCATTTCTGTACATTTGTGTTATCATATTCAAACTTGAAGCGTCTATTGTGTTAAACCCAACGATGTTTTATTGTTAATTGAAGCAATGCTTGTTTGACAATATTTCAATAGAGTCCAAATATTCCCTGAGACAAAAAATAGGTTGTACACATAGGAAAAAAAACTTGTTGATGCACAAACTACCAAAACATACGGATTTATTCCCATATTAAGTTAGCTTTCCATATGCCTTCAAATTTTGAATTTTGATGCGAATTAAATAATGGTAAGTTGGACAATTAAATATTAGTTGTTTCAAATCTAGAAGTTAAGTGAGCTTTTATTTTTATTGTTGTTTAAAATTTGAATGGATTTATCACCTTAAATGATTATGATATCTATTTCAAATAGATCGGAGATTAGATCATGCACAATCAAAGAGATGATTGTCATCTTGCAAAAGGAAATCTTTTCAATTATAAGTTGTTTTTCTTTATAAAGATAACCATTGTAGGGAGCAAAATGAGGGAGGGGATAAATCCATAAAAAAATAACCCTACTCTACTTTAAGGCCTAACAAGAAACCATACAATGTATTTATTTGAGAAGATTGAGTCCATCATGCTCTCTAGGGTGCATGCCATTCCAATCATCTATCATATTTTGATCTCCTCTTTCTCCAAGGGTGTCAAAATGTAGAACAAATTGATCTGGATCAATTGTGAGAGATTATTCAAGGTTGATGGAATGCACACGTAAAAAATAGCTCTAAGAATTGGTATCATAAGGGATTGCTACTAAAAGATGGCTAAATAGGGAGCAAAGAAGTGCAGAGAAAAGAATAAACGTCACATGGAAGAGAAGTGGCTTCATAACACTTCAAGCAACTCCATATTATTTCAAAAAGCATTGATATTGGTGTAGAATCACTATGTGATAGAAATATTTTGAAAAGTTTTATCCACTACTCTAGTTAGCAATATGGTATTTATACTACTCAAAGGCAACATCCTCCAAGTTTGATGCTAGTGAAACCAATGAAGGTAGCCATCAAAGGAAGTATAATTTCCACGTGTCTCTCATCCACATGGAAGCAAGGTAAGAACAAAGGCATTGATAGTGCTGTGAAAATGCTATTTTTACAATTATCAACCATTAAGGATCATAGATTCTTTGTGCAGTCTCACTAGTGTATTCAGCTAAGAATGCAAGACAACAAAGACAAATTTAGGTGTATCTAAACCGCTATTCTTGACATTTTGAAAACACATGCTACTTTTGCTTATCCCAAACTTAAGTCATACTTTTTCCTTTTTCTTTAATAACTTATAGGTGGATCAGTTCCCCCTTATCAAAGTTTGATTTGGATATTGCATTCTTGCATCTTTTATTATTGATCAATTTTTCTTGAATTCTTGGCTTGAAGGAGCTTTTTCAACTACGAATGACCTCTGAATCTTTCTGAACCAATGCTTATTGAATGATTTCAAGGAAAATCATGAATTGGTTTAGGATTTCTACCTTAGCAATCCTTAGTTTTACCTTATATCTTGACATACTATCATGAGTCTTTATCTCTGATTTGTGGATTTAATAAAATCATCTATTATCAAATCGATATTAAATCATTGTTTGCACCTATCTACTTTGGGGTCTTTGTTTCTCTTAGAGGACATTAATCATCACAATTTATAATGGGGTGGCAAGGGATTTAGTTTGGTTCTCATACCACTTTAGACATCTTTTCAGATACAAGGATTATTTTCAAAATGTCGATGATTGAATCCAATTTTCCATAAAAAACCTCATCACCCTTACCTAGATTCAAGCCAAGAAATGCTACAGTAATCGGAGCTAGTATGCTTGCTTTATTGATTGATCGTTTAGACCTAAACATTGGCCCATGAAGGGCTCCAATCACAAGAGTGTGATAGGATTTTTTCAAGCCTATATGACACACCAAATCCATGTTGATGTAACCCAATTCTAGAGAGTTAGAGGTTGATTTCACAAGAAATTATATGTTCATCTTTTAAGCAATTCTTAATTACAATTCAAGCTACTTTTACACTTGCTTTTAACTAGTAAGATCTATGGCATGGAGGAGTTTTTTAGGTGTATTTTTGCACCAAAGTCATTAAAATTACATGCAAATGAAGCCTCATCTCTTTCATTTGCATGTTCCCCCTTGGTTTTGGCATTTTGAATAAGAGATTATATGAATAATAAATTAATTCTTACAATAGTTGATGAAGAACTTGTTAACCTACAAAATTGTAACAGAGAAAAAAATATATAAATAAGAAAAAAAGAGTTAATTTCCATGAAAAAATTCGATGAATAACGAATTATAGATAGGCTAAACCATTCGATTTCGTCCATCTATCAAACGTAAATCATCGATTTACGTCTTGATTGATTAACAGATCTTTGATTCTTCGATCTGAGAGAGGAGGAAAGAAAAATTGCCAGTAGAGGAAAAGGAGAAGAACTAGCGGTTTTTCGAATGAGGAATGAATTAGGGTTTTAACTTGGCGAGAACTAGGCTTTTGTATCCGAGCCCTAAATTGAACAAAATACTAGATACCTGGATTTGAAGCTTGGATCAATTTTCTTTCCTCTATCAAAGAAGTGAAATGAACTCCTATTTATAGGAGAATTTGGCTGAGCATCAATTATGACATGACTAGCGTGCTATGCTTTTGTGCACCCAAAGGGTTTCATTCAGATGGTATCCAATTGTAATGAAGCGAAGGTGTACCTTGGCTCAAAATGAAATTCCAAGTCTAAGGAAACAGAAATCATCATGATCCGAGACTTCTAGATAGGTAAATTGAGGATCTGTCAATTGTACGCACCGTGCACAGCTGAATCCACATGGTATGTCGTTGACCATCTAAACAAGTTCCAAATCTTGTGAAATTTTGCGGGTGTCCCATTTTGAACTCAAAAAGACAGATGGAATTTCAAAAAAATGCTATGAAGTTCGGATTGTTAGGAACAGTGTCCTGAAATCCAAATTTATTCTGGATATATTATTTTAATTAATAAATAAAATTGAAGTTCAATTCGTTTCCTAGTTAAATTTGTGTATTTGAGAATTTATACTGCATGTGATTTTCTTTCGAGAGGCATCTATGAGATGGGTGTAGTCCTCAGACTACAATTTACATGTTTGTTCTAAGTGGTTTATGAGACTAAGCCACATATAGACTTGGATTAAATGATATGGATTGTTATTTGAAAGACTCGTAGTCGAAGACAAGTCTGGACCACTTGTATGTTAAAACTATAACGTGACACTTTAGATGGCTTGTCTTGGTCATGTGGATGGAGATCCAAAAGTGTTAGGTTAGTGTGTTTGACACACTGAGTTGGACCATGTGGGTTACTTATTTCTAGACTAATATCGGATATGAGTGATTCGCATTGTACTGTTTGAACAACGATTCTAAATCCTGAGTGTATTCTGGACTTGTGCATGGAACGTTAGTTACTTTGGTGTACTATAAGTAAGGTCTAAAACGAATGACTGAAATCCCACGTACACTGGGTAGCGGCGTGAAATGTGACAAGGATCAGGTATTCAATAGGGAATCTACAGTCTTTTATGATATACAGATGTCCCCTTAGTTGATTCGCAAATTTTTGAATGGATCGGAATCTTTGGCCAAAGTATTCCAAGTGTTTGACATTTGGAATTTATACTGTGAATATGTTCAAGTATAAATGAATTATTCAGTGAAGGGCGAGTCGGTAACTAATGGAGAAGCAGTGAGAAGGATAATGGTAGTGGTTATATTTAGCCTTTGTCATGGACATCTCGTGGAGGGGTTGTTGCCATCAATACAGTATATTAGGGAGATATCGAATAAATAATTTAAGTCTAGAGTGCAGTGAGATTTATTTAGTGGAATTAAGTCTCATTAAATGGTAATTAAATTAATATCATGAGATGATTTAATTTAACCCATTTGGAGCTAGATTTAAATTGTCCCCGGGGTCCCTACGTAAGCCTCTGTATTTTTATTGCCATTAAAAAAATATTAAAGAATTCATGAGATGAATTATTTATCCATACGATGGGTAAATTAATTTTGCCAAACATTATTCATGAGGTAATTAAATATTAAAAATTGTAAAATAAAATAATTTTTGAAAATTAAAATTCATAAGATGAATTTTTACATGTGAGAAACAAAGCAAAAACCAAAAAAAAAAATCACAACATTGCAAAACAGGGCATCGATCCGCGCCTTCGCGATCGGACGGTGTGGCTCGCTGGGCCGTACGCTGGCTATCCGCTCCCGCATAAGTGGGCCAATAGGAGCCCGACACGTGTCATCCTTAATTTAAAATAAGAGGCGGTGCACTGTGTATTAAACGACGGGTTTTACCTGGTTTTAAATTGAAAACGGTGCGTTTTGATGTTAATTGTGCAATCTTTTTTAGATTATAATTATATTTTCTCGCTCCGGAATATTTCTATAAATAGAGGGGCTTATTCTGAGGTTTGGCATTCGAGTTAAAAATAATTCTTTAGGGTTTCTGAAATTGTTTCGGAGATTCAGTTTAATATTTTTCGGAGTCCACCCTCCGGGCAGTTCGAGGTTATTGCTTAGAAGGTTTCAGGGTCTCGATTTCGAAGAATATTATTCTCTTTTCGGCTTTTCTTTTTATTGGAGCAATTCTAGGTATGTTTTTCTTTCCTTCTTCTTTTAGTTTCGCTTTTCTTTTTATTTACAGTATTCGTTATTATACCTATTTAAGTTTATGTATTGTTATGAATGTATTAGAGTAAAAGGCTTGTAGATCTAAATTAAGAATTTAGATCTGATGATTTAAATTATGAATTTGAGTCAGTAGATTTAAAATTAGGAATTTTAAATCAACCATAGGTTTAGAGTTATAAATTCTAAACCTGTTCCGCTACGTAATCTTTAGGGAGAATTTTTGAAATTCATTCCACAACCGGTATTAGGGCAAACGGTTTATTGAAATTCAACTCTTCCAATAGCTGGGCCGACAATTAGAAGTAATTTTGTAGATAAGAGGTCTTTTGCTGAGGTTGTTCATTGGAAAGAGAGTACTCGTCAGGTGGATTCAAGAACCCCTCAGTCACAACCTTTCCAAGGCTCTTATGTGGGAGAAGAGTGTTTGCATCTGTTAAGGTCTTCTAGAGGGTCTGTTTCTGGTGACGTATGCCAAGATAATGTGGAGTGGCTGGAGAGAAGTCTTTTAGCTGTAACAAATGATCCTTGTTTTGTGAAAGAGTTGAAGCAAGCCTTAAGTTCTATTGGTGTTGAAATTGCTCAGGTTAAAGTTTTCAATTGCCAGACTTTTTTGATTACCTGTGCCTCTACACAAGAGTGTAGTAATTTCTTGGATAAAGGACTTGCCTTATCAAGGAGTTTTTTCAAATCTATAAGACATTGGTCCCCTTCTGAGTCACTACCTCAGAAAAGGAAAACTTGGACTAGCTATTATGGTGTTCCTCCAAGCGCTTGGTCCCTTTCAAATTTTCGAAAAATTGCAGAACTTTGGGGTGACATGGTCAAGATTGATGGCGGTTCCTTATTGATGAACTATCTAGGTAGAGCAAATACTTTATTGGAAATGGAAGCACCCTCTCCTATTCAAGAGATCATATCTATGGCGGTCGATGGTATTACCCACTCTATTTTGGTTAAGGAAGAAGTTATGGATGAGCTTGCCATGCAACTTGTTCTTGATGAGATGGTGGATTTAGTGAGCCATAATTTTAGGATTTTTGTGGATGGGGTTATCATGTGTCTTGTGATGGCTAGTATTGAGCACGGGGGCTAAACTATAGAGGAATCACCACTAGATAATGTTGTTAAGGGTTCCGCCCCCCCTTCTAGGCCCATTTCTGAGGGTGAGGAGCACGATGTCCATATCATGGGGGATGACTTAGCAGCTCCTTCTTTTCCTACTAATCCAATCATGGAAGGACAGACTTCAAGCCAACACCAACCCTCCCGTCCTTTAGAGATGGAACATTGTGACCGTTTTAATGACAGTGTGGATTCTGGGCCCCCTTTCCTCCCAGGTTTTGGTCCAGATACAGCTTTTTCCAGTCCTGAAAATGATGAAACCTCTTACCAACTAAGTGTTAATGATATAGCCGAGCAAGTCAAGGTCAGTAAGAGTTCTAAATTTGGAAAGAAAAAGAAGAATCAAGAGATTTTTGGCAATTTAAATTTGTTAACTTGCAACTAAACACTATTAAGAATCGAAGAGCTAGGAAAAAGTGTGACAAGAAAGCAGAATACTTGCCTCCAGAGCTCCTTAGAGACCTGATTCCTGAGGAGGATGAGTAAATCATGATCAATGAGCGTGCAGTTGCTTGTTTTGGTTGGTTTATTGGTGCCCTTGCAGGAGTTTCTCTTTGGTTCTTTTTTAATCCTTCGGAGATCGTTGTTGTCTGGCTTCTGGGAGTTCATCTTTGGTGTCTTCAATGGTGAAGTTTTTTAGCTTGTCTCTCTTTTGGGTGATTTTTTTTCTTTTGCCGTTTGTTGCTATGGTGGGGAAGTTGTTTCTCTTTTGGTATTTTTGCTTCTGTTTTTTGTGTTTTCTGTCAGCTGTTGTGGATTTGGTTTTGGGGGTTGGGCTTGTCTTTCTTGTTTTTGCAGGTTTCCTTGTTATTTTTCCTTTGTCACACTTTGTGTGTGTTCTTCGGGTCTCGCTAATTATCAAAAAGGATATTTTGGTTTTATTTATAAAAAATATTCACTCCTTTTTCAATATTCATGTGAGGAGTGACTTTGGCCTTAACATCCCATAATTAAATGCGGCCGGATCAAAATTAAGTGTCAACAGATGTCCCCCTTTGTGCGTATATTAGCCGATTAGAACTGTTGAAATTGTGATAATCGTAAGCTAACATATGCGTAAAGCAAGGAAGACAACTAATTTTGGCTAGCAACTACCAAATAATGTAAGATTTGTTGTTTTGAAAGATATGGAATTTGATGAGCTTGCAAAAATTAAATATGTATAAATTTAAAACATTCTATTCATTCGTTTTTCCACTCGATCTCTCTTCCTTTCTACTTTTTTTCTCTCTCCCCCACTCTCTCCCCTTTTATGTTAAAGTATTTGACTCAAAATTGGTATTATAAAAAACATGATGGTTGGCCCAAGCAAACGCATCTTAAAACAGCATTGGTTGGTCCGTTAGCCCGTAATTGGGCGTGGTCTTATATCGCAAAGGTTAGTCCGAGACGGACATGGCCTAAACAGAAATAGTTGGACCAAATGGGCATGGCCTAAATAGCAATGGTTGGCCCCTCATTGGTGTGGCCTTACACAACAATGGTTTGTCTAAACGGACGTGCCCTAAATAGCAACAGTTCGTCCTAATGGACATGGCCTAAACAATAATGGTTGGATCTTACATGGGCATGGCCTTACACAATAATGGTTGGTCCAAATGGTTCTGGCCTAAACAGTAATGGTTGGTCTCTAAAGGAAGTGACCTAAAGCAAAAGGTTGGCCCCTATATGGGCGTGGCCCTAGAATGCAATGGTTGGTCTCTGAAGGATGTGATCTAAAACAAAAGGTCGGCCCCTAAACCGGCATGGCCCGGCAATGCGATGGTTGGTCCAAAGCGGACGTGGCCTAACAACTTGATGGTTGGTCCAAGAAAGACGTGGTCCAACAGTAGATGGTTAGTCCAAAATGGACGTGGCTTAACAAAGCGATGGTTGATCCAAAATGGATGTGGTCTAAAACAAGTAGTTGGCCTTTAAACAAGTGTGGCCTTATAATGCAATGGTTGGTCCAAAATGGACGTGGCCTAATAATGCGATGGTTGATCCAAAATAGACGTGGCCTAAAACAAGTGGTTGGCCTTAAATGGGCGTGACCTTATAATGCGATGGTTGGTCCAAGATGGACGTGGCCTAAAACAAATGGCTTTGCGAGTAATTCATGGAATAGTGGATGTATTATCCAATTCACAAATGGTTGATGGTTTAATTTTCAAATCCAAAACCTGTATTTTAAGAAGCATTAACTGGTTTTTCAAAGAAAGTTTACTAGTCCAAATTCTAAATCAAATGTTTGTGTTGAATGGTTTGATAATCAATTTAGGTCTTGTTTGCTATAAATAAAAAATAAAAAAATTGGCCATTTGAGCACAGTGTCAAGTGAACTTACCTTTGTCCAAAAAATGAGAGAATGCTTATTGGACCTCGTGTATTTGAAGAAAGCATAATCCCAACATGTAAAGGTTAAAGAAAAAGTTCTAAAAACCATGGTTTAATATCCACGTTTCTTTTATCGCAACTTCTCCAGAGTCCTTAAAATACAACAAATATCCAAGGCAAAATAGGATAGCTGCACACTTTCCAGATTTTTGCTTAATGTACACCAATTGGAGCCCTCTTCAATCTTTGGGAAATCGCCCTGGCAATCAAGTGGTTTCCCACTCCTTACCACGTAGCGTCCCTTTGTGCTAAGAATGACAGCTATACACATTCTAAGATTTTTGCCTCCACTCTACTTTTCTTTTATCTAAACTACTCACCAAGGATAAAGCCCTTTTCAAAACACCAAGATGCACCCCGGCAGTCAAGTGGTTTTGCACTCCTTACCACATAATGACTCGTTCATCTTTTATTTATCCAAACGAGTTTTGACGACTGCATGCTTCCTCAGATTTGTGTAGCCATTTTTTTTTTTGGTATCGCCTCTTTTATCATTTGATTCTTTCATTCTCAGGGTGATTCTATCAAATTTGTAAGACAGCTCACTAGAAAGTACCCCTTTTCCTATTTCGGAGTAAATTTTGATAGTTTGACAGCCCATCGATGTTTTGCCCCAAATTCTCTCCCATTGGCAACTACAACAGTCATTTACAGTGTGACTTTTAAGTAGCCCATTGGAATTGGATAAATTTTCTTCAAATCTATGAGTTTTCTGAAAGGTATTCGTTATCAAATTTTCATAAAAAGTAATGTTTAATAACATATCGGTTTCAAAACGGTTATTTGAAAAGAAGAAATGTTCCCCTCAACCCCCCCCCCCCCCCCCCCCCCCCCCCCCCCCCCCTTCTTTTTAAACAAACATTTATTTTCAAAATGGGGATTTATCAAAATGATTTGCAAAACAGTTCATGGTTCAAACTCCAATTGGATTTTTCATGGGCATGAATTACAATTTTGGGCAAGAAAAACCTATAGTGCCTTAGAGCTATTGGTCCCGGTGATCTTTCTCATCCCCTAAGGTTCACGTTTGTTAAATAAATATTAGTTCACTTCCTAACAACATGTAAAATGATGATTAACAAGAATAAGTCGCAAGTTCCTCATTCATTTCATTTCTTTACTCATTTTTTTGTCCTCCTCTCTTTCTTAATTTTTTACTTTCTTCTCTTCTTTTCTCTCTTTATGTTATTGCTATTATTATACCTCCTCTTTAACATTCATCATCAAAAGAAAAGAAGGAAAATAAAATGCCACAGTAATAAAATGTAAGAGTAAGATGATAAAATGCAAAATAATGGATTTCTATTATTTCCAAAAGAAATTTGTTACAATCACGAATCATATAACGTTATAGCATCACTATTTATAGGTTCAGAAATAGCATTTCCCTCCGCATCTATCAGTATTAATGCTCTGCCTAAAAACATATGTTTAACAACGTAAGGTCCTTTGTAATTTGGCGTCCATTTTCCTCTTAGATATGGATGTTTGTGTAAAATCTTCTTCAGAACTAGATCTCATGGTTTGAATGATCGTGGTTTCACCTTTTTATTAAATGATTTGGTAGCCCTTGCCTAGCATAATTGTCCGTGACAAATACCTCATAATCTTTTTTCTTCAATCATGTTGAGCTGTTCATATCTAATGCAATTCCATTCTGATTCCGTCAAACGGGCCTCGCTTATTACGTGTAATGAGGGTATCTCAAATTCTATAGGGATGACAGCTTCCATACAATATACCAAAGAATAAAGAGACACTCTCGGCGTAGGCGCCCCATTCCTCCCCAGATACCACCATGATTTTAAAAAAAAAAAGAGAATAAGGAGACACTCCCGTGGACATCCGTACCGATGTCCTATAGCCCATCAACGCAAAGCATAACATATCGTGCCAGTCCTTGTAGTTGTCAGTCATCTTCCGTATGAGCTCTTTGATATTTTATTTGTCGCTTCTACTACTCAAATCATTTGAGGTCTGTATGGTGTAGAATGATGATGAGTAATTTTGAAACAGATACA
Source organism: Simmondsia chinensis (assembly GCA_018398585.1). Classification (NCBI taxonomy): domain Eukaryota; kingdom Viridiplantae; phylum Streptophyta; class Magnoliopsida; order Caryophyllales; family Simmondsiaceae; genus Simmondsia; species Simmondsia chinensis. The sequence goes on along the minus strand of JAGTTD010000023.1, from coordinate 19,093,087 downwards.
AATAGCTTTAATATCTTTTCCATTCAAATTCTTTCCATTGTCCATAATGATCCTCTCAAGTACCCCATATCGGCATATGATATTATTTCTTACGAAATGAGCAACTGTCTTCAGAGTTATATTTGCAAATGAGGCTACCTCAACCCATTTATAGAGTAATCAATCACGACAAGAATGAAACGATGTCCATTGGAGGTTGTAGGCGTAATAAGCCCGATGATGTCCATTCCCCTCATAGAAAATGACCATGGGGAAGTCATGTTGTGTAATAGTACTGGTGGTGCATTCAATTGGTTCGCATAAACTTGACATTTCTGGCATTTTTGAACATACTTAACACAATCAGACTCCATTGTTGACCAATAATAACCTTTTCTCAAAATTTGCCTAGACAGTGAATGCCCATTAGTGTGGGTAAAGCAAATTCCCCTCTAAGTCTCCTGCAGTGTAAATGATGCCTCATCTTCGTCCACACACCTTACTAATTCACCACTAAATCCTCTCTTATACAAAACGTTGTGATCCAAAAAGAAATTTTGAGCCAAGCGTCTAATCGTCTTCTTTTCACCTTTTGTTGCCCCCAAAGGGTATGTTTGATCCTTTACGTAATCCAAAATATCTTGATACCATGGTTTCAGATTTATAAGCGACATAACTTCATTACATGCAGGCTCTATATTTACTTCGACGGATAGAGGTTGAATTAGGATGTGCTTTCCCATATTGATCATGGAAGTTAGAGTGGCTAAAGCATCTGCAAATGGATTTTTTATCTCTTGATAAATGATAAAATTCAATATCCTCAAAATTAACAATCAAATTGGCCAAGTATTTCTGATAAGGAATCAACTTACTATCTTTGGTACACCAATTCCTTTAACATGATAGATAATTAACACAGAATCTTTATAAACTTTTAGTGTCTTTATTCATTCTTTCATAGTCGCTCGCAATCCGCTGATACACGCCTCATATTCTCCCATGTTATTTGTACACTCAAATTGTGATTGTATTGATTGCTATGTGGTATTGTTTTTGATTCAGAGATATTAAAATCGAGCCTATCCTATTTCCAAAAGAGTTGACTTCTCTATCAAAATACATCTTCAATGTTTTGTCTTCTTCAACCTCTTGATTCTTTCCTATTAATGATACCAAATTTTCATCCAGGAATTCAAAATTAATTACTGCGTCTTCTATCGGGCATTCAGCTAATTGATCGGCAATAATACTCCCTTTTACTACTCTCTTCAAAATGCATACAAGATAGTATTGTGATAAGATCATTTGCCATTTTGCCAACTTCCCATGAACATAGGGCGTCTCTAAAAGATATTTGATCGAGTCTACTCATGATACAACATAAGTCGTATGATTGAGAGTGTATTGTTTTAATCGAAATACGATTCATGCTAGGGTGCAACATGTCTTTTCTACCATCAAATATTTACTTTTGCCTTCCATAAATTTCTTGCTAACGTAATAAATTTTCCTCTCTTTACCATTATCATCATATTGTGCTAGCGCTGCCACCAGTGAGTGATCTAATACTGTCAAATACAGGATCAAATGTCTCCTAGTTATTGGGGGTACTAAAATCAGTGGATTTTGTAAATACGTTTTGATTTTCTCAAAAGTCGTTTGGCATTCATTATTCCACTCAATCTGAACAGCTTTTCGTAACAAAAGAAGCGTTCACAAGTATGCGACAAATTTGTGATAAAACGCACAATGTAATTCAATCATCCTAAGAAACTCTAAACCTTTCTTTTTGATTGAGAAGGTGGCATATCTTGTATTGCTTTAATTTTATCAGGATCTATCTCTTGTCCTCTTTTCGACACCAAGAAACCGAACAATTTTCCAAAAGATGCCCCAAAAACACACTTTGCCCTATTTAATCGCGACCGATATTTCTTTGATCGCTCGAATACACTCCTTAAAATTTCAGAATGTTGTTCATCTCCCCGTGATTTAATAACCATATCATTAACGTAAATTTTAACTTCTTTATGTATCATGCCATGAAATAGGGTTACCATGGCTCTCTGATATGTTGCACCTAGATTTTTCAATCTGAATGGCATTACTCTATAATAAAAAGTTTCCCAAATAGTTGTAAATATAGTTTTCTGTCTATCTAACTCATCCATTTTGATTTGGTTATATCCTGAATAACCATCCACCATAGATAACCTTAAATATCCAGCAGCATTATCAACTACCATGTCAATATAAGAAAAAGGAAAATTGTCTTTCGAACTCGCTTTGTTAAGGTCTTAGAAATCAACACAAACTCGCACTCTCCCATCCTTTTTCATCACAGGCATGACATTTGCAATCCACTCATGGTAATTAGACACCTTGATAAAACCTGCATCTAGTTGCTTTACCACGTCCTCTATAATTTTCTGCTGTATGCTTGGTTTCATTCTTCTCAATTTTTGTTTCACCAATTTATGTCCTGACATATCTTTGTATGCCCATGCGAATATTTCTTTAAGCTCTCAACATAGATGTAAAATTTGTTCCTTTTCTAGATAATTCACAATCCAAATCTCTTGAACATTTTCTACATTTCCCAAGTTAAAAGTTTCAAACATCTCCTTTTCCACCTCAAATCTAGAGTCGGTATTTTCTATGGTGCTTGATCATCTAAAAAATTCGATTTCTCTTTCCTCATTCCTGTTTTCCTCATCCTCTTAAGACCACCATTCATCCACATCTTTTATATTACGGTCAGATTCATTCACGTTAAGTCTAAAGTGTGTATATATAATGTAAATGACGAAAACTTAAAAATAATTAAGAAATGAAAAATTTTATTAATTTCAAGAGGACCCAATACAAAAGAAAATCATATAATCTTGGGTCTGAATCATTTAAACAACGTGCAAAAATTACATGTTAAAGAAAACTTGTGACAGTTCCTGGCTCGAATAATTGTCTGGTCCTTCGCCTCCTTCTTTGATAAACTAATGACTCAATGAAGAGATGTCTTCAATTATAGCATGTATACCTAGATCCCTCATGGATTCTATAATTGTTTTTTATGGGCATTCATGTCGTCTGGCAGAGTGAAAAACAGAATCAATTGTTTGAATTATACCTTTCTTGTAGCCTCTATTGTTTCCTTTTTCCTGCCTCAGTGAGCTCATATCCCAATCTTCTTCTTCCAACGTTTTCTGCAATTTCCCAATGCTTAGCAAATTTATCATGGAAGTGCATCAATCAGCAAATTATTTTTTAATCTTTTATACCTATCAAATCTTCAACTCCTATCACAGCATTAACTACTTCAAAGGATGTGAATCTCATTTCTTCTTCATCACTAGGTGACTCAACATATGGTGTGCCTTCAATTGCAGATACTAGAATTGTCTCTTCCCCCTTTGCCGTAATCAATTTATCGTTTATAATGAACTTGATCTTTTGGTGTAGCGTTGATCAAATTTCTTCAGCCAAATGGATCCAAGCCTTCCCAATAGCATGGTATAGTTGGACGAGATGTCCATGACTTGAAAAGTAATTGGGATTGAATGCCCCCCAATGGTCACCTCCAAGTCCACTACTCCAATAATTGCCCTTTGAGAACTGTCAAAACCCCTTACAATCTATCAATAGGGCCGTCGCAATTGAACTTGGAATTACATTTAAAGCCGAACCATTGTCCACTAACACTTTGGCCACTATATAGCTTTTACATCTCAAAGTGATATGAAATGCTTTTGTGTGACGCTTTCCTACTTGATCAATCTCATCATCAGTAAACCTTATGTTATTTTTCAACTATATCAGAGCTATCAACTTGGAAAAACTGTCCACAGTAATGTGGCCATTCACATAAGACTCGTTTAATATTTTCTGCAATGTGTCATGATGAACCTCCGATGATCTAATTAATGACAACAATGAAATCCGCACAGGTGTCTTATTTAGTTGCTCTGTTATACTATAATCGCTATGCTTCACTAATTTCAAAAATTCATCCACGTGTTTTCCCAAAACTAGTTCACCGCTTCCTTGCACCTCAATTCCATCATTTGTAGTTTTTAAAGGTAACACTCTCCCACTTCTAGTAATTACGTCAATGGTTGCTGGTTGAGGGTCACGGGATAGCGGGAATTGTTCTGTAGTGATTTGAGAGGGATTGTGACTCATTACTAATAGTATGGGGTAATTAATGGGGGGAGGAATGGGTATAGTAATAGAAGTGGTGTTTAATGCAGTTAGAAGACAGGATATTGATGCAAAAACCTGTCTGGGACTAATGGTGTTGTTGACATAGTTTGGGGTAATGTAATGAATGTCGATATAAAGTTTGTTGGTTGAGAAAATCTTACAATAGCCAATCGTGGATCTTTGATAATAATAATGTGGGGGGTTGGCTATGGTAATGTAACTGCAAAAGTCGTATTAGAGGTTGAAGGCATTATACTTGATGGTAGTCTTACCAGAAAAGGTTGAGCGTTATATGTCCAAGGAATCGTGTGATATTTTGTCCCTTCGTTTCTCACTAAAACATCTTCTAATTTTTTGGTGCCCCCTAACCTTATTACTCCAAGTGCCATTAATCTTCGCAACTTGTTCAAATTCTTTGCAATTATCCAAATTATGATTGTTTGAACCATCAAAGTCACTATTACCAACAATCCACACTCTATCAAGCTCTTTAATGTGACCCAATTTCAATAATCCTCTTAAAATTTGTTTTTTGGACACTTGTATATTAGGCAGATCTCCTAGCCCAAGATCATTTTCCAAGCCTGTCGTGTTTATATTTCCTTGTTTCATATTTTGATGGTTTGGTAATAGATTGGTTTGGATGTTGGGTTGGGGGTTCTCTGGTGGCAAGAATTGTAACTACCTGTTTCACATATCTTGGAGTCTCCTCCTAAGTACGAAACAATTATCTGTCGTATGTCCGGGAAAACCAGAATGGTAATTGCATGATGGTTGAGGATTGTGGTTTGCGGGACAAGGTAGATTAACAATTACCGCAGGGACAGGTGTAATTTGCCTAGCCGCAAGTAATTGCTGGTATATGTAAGAGAGTGATGCCAGTAACTATGAATTATTATTTCTAGGGCGGATGTTATAAGCAGGTCTATTTTGAAATGGTACATTTGGATATGGATAAGGATTTGGATAATAGCTTGGGTTTGGTTGTGGAACGAGAAAGACTTGTGGTCAGGGTTGTAGATTTTGGTAAGTGGTGGAGATAAAGTTTTAGTTCCAATATGGCGACAGGTGTTGACATGAATAGTTCCTAGGAAATGATCTTGGGCTGATATTGGTAGTAGCCACATCTGCTTCCTTTCTACTAAATCTTCCTTTTTTACTTGACTACCCGCGTTATTTGGGGACTATCAACCATTTCCTTATACAATTTTCTAGTCCATCACTAGCAGCCACTATTTCTCCAAAACTAGATAATGTATTCGTCACTAAATACTCCAAATATGGTGATCTAAGAGTATATACAAACAAATTAGCCATCTCCTTTTTCGTGAGCGATGGGCTTATCTTAGCTACCAAAGTGCGCCACCGATGCGCATAACTTTTAAATGACTCTGAATTTTCCTTTGACATTTTTTCTAAACCCGACCTTGTTGGTGCCATGTCAATATTGAATTGGTACTGTGACAAAAATGCATCATATAAAGCATGCCAATAAACTATTTAATTTGACCCCAAATGATTATACCAATCTAGTGGATCTCCTGACATGCCCTTCCAAAAATAATGGATCAATAACTTCTCATTATCTGAATATGCCGTCATCTTCCTATAACACATCTTCATATGATTTAGGGGGCATCCAATCCCATCATACTTTTGAAAGTTAGGTACCTTAAATTTAGGGGGCATAGTCATCCCCTTGACTGGACAGAGGGACGATGGATCCATAGGGGAGCGAACGCTAGTCCGTTCTATCACATAAAGACACTCATCAATTTCCTTAAATCTGACCAGTGTATTCTGCATTAGAATTGGATAGAGCGATGAGCCAGTAGGCAAAAGGACAAGTGGTTTCGGAGTGTTTGTAACTTGTGGGTCAACAGAGTACCGGGGGTCAGATGAAAATTGAGGTTGGGGGAATGATGGTTGTTGAAATCTAGGCATATAGGTTAAGTGGTATTGTCCATAGATCTCGACTCCCTCATCAGGTGGGGGAGCGAAAATCACCACAGGGTTGTTTGGCTTAAAGGTGACAGCTATACTGGTTTCTTCTTCTATCATGACCTTTCCTTTTTCCTTCTCGGCTCTAGTAGCTCTTTCTTTTGTGAGCTCCGTTGTCAAAGTGGTGAATGCTTCTAGTATGTTTGCCATGGTTTGCTCAAGCTGTGTAATCTTCTAGGTTTGGTCTTCATGCCCCATTCTTTTCTTCGAACGTGTGCTGTAAGTGTGCTTGCAATTACCCGTGATGCTTGTCATGGTGCAATAAGTAGTGCAAAATGTTTAGTTAAACATGTGATATAAGTCCAAAATTATTAAATGTAAACACAAAAGTTTTTTTTATATATATTTTTTGTGTTTTTTTGTTTTTCTGTGTGTTTTTTTATATTTTTTATTTTATTATTATTATCATTATTTTTTTTGAAATTAGGTAACAAATATTTTAAACAAATTAAACCATCATCCATATATTCTTAAACACAAGAGATAAAACTTTTATTAACATAGACATGAAAAATTATTACAATCTTAGGACCTGAAATGCATTAAACTTTCTAAAACACTTTTACAGTAATGAGGAAAACCTAAAACCCGACGTGGAACAGTTTCAACCTCTTTTGCTTCTCTCGTTGCCTGTGTCGCTCTATCATGCATGTTCACATCCTTTTCTCTGATTTGGTTCAGCGCGCCTTCCACCCTATGATCCCTATGACCAATCTGAATCCTGAACACTCCAGTTCTCATTCTCTCATGTTCCAATTCTCCTATCAACTGGTCATTTGAATCTCTCAATCTTTCATTGATATTTCTACATTCCCATAACTCTTCATTAAGGAATCATTTACAAGATTCAGCGAGTTTCTAAAAATCTTGAAACCGCTGATTCAAATCATGAAGTGACACCAATTTTTCCTTATCCTGACTCTTGTAATCGATCTTCATCATCTGGCATTTTTGTTCCAACTCCTCATTTCTTTCTTCTTTTTTTTTTTTTTTTTTTTTTGCATTAATCAGTTCAGATTCTGCCTCCTTCAAACATTTTTGACTATCCATTGATGTGTATCTTAAAGCCTTATTCGTCGAGATAAATTGTTGGTGTGTAAGTTTCTTTCCTGGTAGTTCAGTTAAATACTCTTGAAGCCAATCATGTTACCTTGAAGTATCGGACCATTTCAACTGCTTACCGTTAACCAACCTCAATTCTTCAAATTGCTAGCTTTGAATTTCCTTATACCGAGTCATCATGGTTTTAGAAACTTCCATTGGCTTATACCAATTGTTGTATTCCACTACATTCATAACACGATATACGTTCATCATCAATAGTTACAAATTATTCCAAATGTACCTTGCCAAATGCAACCAAAAAAAAAATCACCCTTCTCCAAAAAATTGACATCTAATTTTCTCAAATCAGTTAGCGCCGGCACTATTTGAGGTAACATCAATTGTCGCATCACTAATGTAGGAGCGTAAGCCATGACTCCTCTAGCTCCAATAAGAGGAATATGATGAAAACTTTCTCCTCCCATAATCACCTTACCCTTAGTTAAAAACACCGCTCTCTAGAACATATAAAATTCCGTCAATTGGTGTAAATATATAACCCAAAACTCATGATCAAAACATTCCTAATTAATTTGAATGTATTTCTCCAATTCCAAATCGTATAATCACGTACGGCTCAAAAATTTTGAATTATGTATCCTCCTATTAGGGTGAATGTGACCATAAACTCATATTTGCAATAAAGCCTGACAACACCTTAAAGTCCCCTAATGATGTTCTCGACAAAAACTCAATGTTTGAATTGTTTGAGCTAGTACCGTTGGAGCAATATTAACATGGTTCACCCTCTTTGCTACAAATACCCTTACTGCATGTAAATCGACCTTTCCCCTAAAACGTAGAAAAAGAAACAATCCAAACACACCCAAAGTGAAAAGGGATCTCATATACCCCCAGTCTTTCCTGCCATTTATCCATTTTTCAATCTTTTTCCATTTCTATCCTTCTATAGATTCTTGATTTGTTAATGACACATTCCATTCATGAATAGCAACACTGGTACAATGAGATAGATAGGGAATCACATCTCTATTAACATGTGCCAAATACACTTTCGTAGAAAATTTTTGACTATAAGATGATTGGATCAAGTCATGAAATTCTTCTACCATGGGAATCAAATCCATCAATTGGGAAGAGAAAACTCTATATAAAGGACACCAATGATGCACTAAAGCGATAATGAACTCGTGATGGACCTTAACTTCCAATAAGTCAATGATGCAACCAAATTCTTTCCTGAACTCCCTCTGCTGAGAAGATGGGAAACTGTTCTATGTCTTGAGTAATGACTTTTGCCTGAAATCCCTCTTAAATATGTAAGTCCTTTCTAGTGACGAACTCATATGAGATGGCATTAAATCCCCATCCTCGCTTCTAACTTGTTGATGAGATTTGACGAGTGTTTCAAAATCTTGCTCGCGCTTCAAAACTTTGGTAGATGTCGAAGATGATGCCATTTGAAATTTGTAGAAAAGAATAAAAACAGAATAATTAATAAAGATAAACGATTAAAGGAATGGGATGCCAATGGAAATGGAGAGCTACCACACATCGATTTCCATGGTACATAACCCTTGGGTACACTGGGCGCAATTCAAATCCCTGAACCCGAATAAGTTAAAAGTGTAAAGGGGGTCAAAAGAATATTTACAATTAGAAAGAGAATTATCATCTCATGTAGAGTTTAAATATTTTAATTGGTATCATATAAAATGTCGAGTTTGATCATATTATTGTTAAAATTAATTTCTAACAGGACAACTAATATAACTGAGGCAGGAACAAATGACTCACTTAGTTAGATCCCTAACGAAATCGCCGTGTTTGCGGACATGAAAATTGTTCGCCTGACGTTCTTGCCACATAGGTATGGTGAGACTCACATTAAAATGTGGTGTTTGGTTCAATTTTGTTCAATTTGATCTCATTCAAACCATAACTTAGATTTTGTAACCAGAATCAAAGTTTGAATAAGTATTTAAAGTCGTCACCGACTATTTAAGGTTAAGTCGGAAAACCATGGAAATACTGAATTCAATAGTAGCTAAATGTGAGGGGTAGGTGTTAAGCATCCCTCAGCATCTCTCTTAAAAACGGTATTTGTTCCTTTCTGGATTATATGTGTTGATTTTTGTAGTGACATGTTGACTTTGAGATTTTACCCGATGTTTTGTTTTGGATGTGTATAAATTTGATTAAATTTTTATTAAACATGTAGGAATGATGGTTTTTTTTTTTTTTTTTTTTTGTTTCTCTTTATATATATATATATATATATATATATATATATATAATATATAGAGTAGGTTATTTAAATTAAATTTTTGTTTAGTATAAAGATATTCAGCAATATTTTCTTGCTATGATACGTATTTAAAAAATTATTATTACAAGAGTTTTGGGACAATAACCTAGGTATTATACAAACTAGTAATTTGACAATTGTTTCGGTTTTATATGTATTTTTTTTATATTTTTTATATTTATTTCATTTTTATTTATTTTGTTTATCACATATATATATTTACTCTTTTTGCTTTGTTTATTACATTTTTACAACTATACTTAAAGTCTCCTATGCCATGATGTTTATAAATACAATAATCTACTATTTACACAAAACATATATGAATTTCTTATATTTTCTATGATTAAATGAGAAATTAAAACTTTAAACTAAAAATTTCAATTAAAGAGATTTTAACATTTTTCTTATGTATTTTAAAAAATTAATCCGAATTACATCATATACATATAATAACAAATTATCATTCCTAAAATATTTTACACAAAACCTTAAATTTGAATTCAATACCCTATATAATTAATTATTTATTTAAGAGTTGTTTAAGATTAAAATTCTTGCACACTTTATTATGAAATCACTATATTAAGGAATTAGAATAAAACTTCACTAGTTAAAGCAAAATATTTAAAACTGAAGTGAAATTAGTGAAACTTGTCTAATTAAAATCTTTGAAATTTTTATAGTAAGTGATAATTAAATTTTAATTCTCAACTTGATAAAAATATAGAATTTCTTTTAATTGAAAGTTCCGATTATTAATTATACAAATTTAGAAACTAGTATCTTGTATTACATGTTAAGGAATGAAGTGGAATAATTATAACATTATTTCAATCAAAATTTTGATATTCTAACAAAAATATTAATTGTAGTTTTTTTTTAAAGCATTTATTCATAGCATTAGTTTTATAGTAAATACATAATTGAATAAATAATATATATAGACCTAAAACGAGATTTTATTTATGATATTAATCTAATTATGAATGCAAAAAATAAATAATGTGTTTTATATAATAATGATTGAAACAGAATTTTACCTATGATTATTGAACCATAAACAATTGAATTGGGTTAACAAAATATATATTTAATAAAATAAAATTTTATCTAATTTTATAAATGGATAATTGAAGTAAATGAATTTATACAACTAAAAAATAATAAATTAAAATATAATTTCTTTTTATGATATTAACTTATTTATAGATAAAGAAATAAACAAACTATATTTCTATATTTAATTAAGATTAAATTATAAACTTTACTTATGATCTAAGTGGATAATTGTAATGGTAGGCATTAATATTTTATTAATTTTTCAGACTCAAACAATAAATCAAACCTTCTATATTTATATATAAGATTAATATAATAATGACGAAAGCTATCCTAAAGTATCCTAAAAAAACTAAAGTAAGTCAGAGTAGAAGAAAATTTTCTCTGAATGTAAGATCTACCAAAGATTTATAATTATTATAGTCATACTTATAGATAAATTCTCTCATACATAAAAAATAATCTGACCTAATGCAAGATTACCTATGAGAATTCTAATGGTCTAAAAGACTAACCACTTAATTATGAGGTTCAAGTCTGGTACCAATGACTCTAAACTTCCCTAGAAGTCCCTAAACTACCACCTTATCGAAGTAAAGGTGCTCCAGTTTAGTACACTAGTAAGGAGGACAGTAAAACTGATCATTCCACTGGATCCTCAAACCAATTTCTGTTTAGGTAGGATCTTTTGTTAAGCTAGGACCACAGGAACAGAGCCCTTGAACCACGGACATCAGATCCCTCTACCCTAAAGTTCTTTGCTGTCAGGATTATACCTGATTATTGGGGAAGACGAAGGATTAATGGTGTGAATCAGCCATGGAAACCAGAAGGGAGAAGGAGATCGGGAAGGAGAAAGAGGAGAGGAGAGAGAGAAGATGAAAAAGAGTAAAGTAAGAGAGAGAAATTGTACTTTGTATATTGAATGCCTTTCTAGATACATCTTACAACCATTTATATTTGATTAATGAGATAACCACTTAATTGGGTGGTTGTCTAACTAATTATCTCATTAATCAAGACTCTAACTAATTCTTACTTGAATTAGTCATGACATTACCCTCCTCTTACAAAAAATTCTTTGTCCTCAAGGATAAGCCACAATACAACTTGCCATGCCCATAGCAGCAAGGACAACAACATATGCAGAACATATACCAGATACTGAAACAGAAGCAATACAACATATACAGACCATTACCAAACAACAGCATATACAGAATCAGAATCAGGACAACAAATTTATATGAATCAATATGAATGACTTACAATATTCGGGAAGTGCAGTGCTGGTTAACAAATTCAGGGAATTGGTATTTGAGCTGTCCAATGTCTTCCCATGTTGCTTCACTCTCATCCATGTTACACCAGTGTATGAGCCATTGAGTAGCAGCTTTATTGGACCTCTCTACAATTCTTCTTGCTAGGACTGCAGCTGGTGCCACCTTGATCTCACCTTGTGCAGTGACCTGGGGTAGTATTGGGGTTATCGAGCTACGCTTTCCCACCTTCTTCTTCAGCTGAGATGCATGGAATGTAGGGTGTATAAGGCTGTCGGGTGGAAGTTGCAGCCTGTAAGCCACTTGTCCAATGCGTTGCAGCACTTTAAAAGGCCCATAATATTTTGAAGAAAGCTTCAAACTTCTCCTTAGGGCTACCAAGTTTGTCTATAAGGCTGGAGCTTCAAGTATACCCAGTCACCAGGAGCTAAGGTTCTTTCCGATCTGTTTTTGTCAGCAAAATATTTCATGCGAGATTGGGCATGAAGAAGAGTACTTCGCAAATTCTGAATCATGAGGCGCCTTTCAGACAGCCAATCTTCCACTGCTGCAACAGAAGAGATTGGGCTGGAAGTTGTCTCCATGTGTAATTGTGGGGGGTTATAGCCATATAAGGCTTGGAAGGGTGTCATGTTTAAGCTATTATGGTGGTTTATGTTATACCACAACTCAGCAAGGGCAAGCCATTTGTGCCATTTTTTAGGTCTGTCCATACAAAAGCGCCTCAAATACGTTTCTAGGCACTGGTTAACCCTCTCAGATTATCCATCTGATTGGGGGTGATAAGAAGTGCTCAAATCAAGTGAACTACCCAATAATTGGAAGAGCTCCTGCCAAAATTAGCTCAAGAAAATCTTGTCCCTGTCTGATACAAGGCTGATAGGAAGACCATGGAGTTTATGGATGTTATCCATAAAGAGTCTTGCTACATGAGAAGCATTAAATGGGTGAGTTAGAGAAATAAAATGAGCATATTTAGTGAGGCGATCCACCACAACTAAGATTGTGTCCCTGCCCTCAGAGAGGGGCAAGCCCTCGATAAAGTCCATTGTAATGTGGAACCAACATTGGTCCGAAATCTGTAACGGTTGAAGTAGGCCAGGGCTAGCAACATGTTCAGATTTTGCCCTTTGACAAACATCACATTCTGATACAACAGAATGCACATCTTTCTTCATATTGGGCCAATAAAACATCCCTTTGAGTCGCTGGTGTGTGGCAGCCACACCTGAGTGTCCTCCAATGGGTGAGGAATGAACGGATAAAATGACATTGTGCCTGAGATTGCTCCCAGTTCCAAGGAATAACCTTCCTTGCTTGCGTAAGATACCATTCCTCAGTGTAAAGTCCAAGTGGCTTTGGGGATTTACCAAAAGTGCAGACAATAGCTGAGTGCATTCAGGATCACCCTCATAGCTCCTAGCCACCTCATTGACCCAAACTGGTTGTATTACAGAAACCACAAGGGAAGAACAAGAGCCCTCATGTCTCCTAGAAAGAGCATCGGCCACTAGGTTGTCTTTTCCTTTTTTTATAAGAGATGGTATAGTCAAGTCCAAGCAACTTGGACATGCCTTTCTTTTGTATGCTTGTTGTAATTCGTTGTTCAAGAAAGAATTTGAGGGCTTGATGATCGGTTTTTATTGTAAAACACCCAATTTCGAGGTAGTGTCTCCACTTGGCTATTGCCATTAGAATTGCCATGAATTCTTTCTCATAGGTGGATAGCCCTTGATTCTTTGGGCCAAAGGCCTTACTAAGATAAGCAAGGGGTCTACCGTTTTGCATAAGTACAACCCCCATACCAGAGTCACATGCATCAGTTTCAAGAGTGAATGGTTGTGTAAAATCAGGTAGGGCCAGGACTGGAGCATGCACCATAGCAGTTTTTAGAGTACAGAAAGCTGTTTCAGCTTGTTCGGTCCAGCAGTAACCGTTTTTCTTAAGCTGGTCAGTGAGTGGTTTGGCAATGACCCCCATATCTTTCAATAAATTTTCGGTAATACCCAGTTAAACCAAGGAAAGACCTTAGTTCTTTGACATTTTTGGGCCTAGGCCAGGACAACATAGCCTCAATCTTGGTTGGGTCTGTAGCCACTCCTTGAGATGTGATAATGTGGCCAAGATACTCTGTTTGGTCTTGGGCAAAGCTACATTTGGATTTTTTAGCGTAGAGTTTATGCTCCCTGAGAGTACTTAGCACTGTTTTCAAGTGCTGCAGGTGGGTTTCAAGAGTAGGGCTATATATTAGAATGTCGTCAAAAAATACGAGGACAAATTTTCTAAGGTATGGTGCAAAGGTATTATTCATAAGTGATTGAAACCTGGCTGGAGCATTTGTAAGGCCAAAGGGCATGACCTTAAATTCAAAATGTCCGTGATGGGTTTGGAAAGCTGTTTTAGGTATGTCGGTGGCAGCCATTCTCACTTGAAAGTACCCAGCTCTCAAGTCAAGCTTAGAGAAGATGGTTGCACCATAAAGTTCATCAAGTAAATCATCAATGTGGGGTATGGGAAATTTATTTTTTATGGTCATATCATTTAATTGTCTATAATAATCCACACAAAAACGCATGGAACCATCCTTCTTTTTGATAAGTAAAACAGGGGAGGCAAAAGGGGAAAGGCTAGGTCGTATAATGGAATTGTCAAGCATTTCTTTTACTTGTCTTTCTATTTCATTTTTTTGGATATATGGGTACTGGTAAGGTTTGATATTTATGGGTTTAGCATCTGGTTTCAAGGTAATGTGATGGTCATGGGTGCGTTGGGGGGGGGAGGGGGAACCTCTAGGTTCTTGGAACACATCATCAAAAGCATCTACAAGAGACTGAACTACATTAAGAGGAGGCGTAGATTGTACCTGACCAGACTCATTGCCAAGAATCAGTAGGAGGGTTGCCACGAAATAATCTTCTTTCTTATTGCAGAGATCCTGCAGCTTCTTACCAGTCATTGATTTGAGAGAACCAGATTCTCCAATACCAGTGAGCTGTACTGACGTGCCTTCCATAACAAAGCTGAGTTTGAGGTTGTTGAAGTCAAATGAAACCGGGCTGAACTGCTTCATCCAATCCACACCCAACAGCATGTCACAGCCCCCAATTTTCATCAGCCTGATGTTGTATGTAAATGTGTGACTCTGCATCACCCATTTGGCCTTGCATTGCTGCCTACAAACCATGGTCTGTCCATTGGCGACAGTGATACCTAGGGGGGTTGTGTTCTCTATAGAGAAACCAGCTTCTTTGGCAAGTCTTGGGTCAAGAAAGCTGTGCGTGCTGCCACTATCAATGAGGATTATTGCACTGCGCTTATCCTTGTACTATCAATGTGTTACGCTCGGGCTTGAACCTCGAACGTAAACTAATATAATTTGGATAGATTGAGAGTATGAGATGAGAAAGAATATAGAATTTAGATGAGAAAAAAGAGTTTTAGAGTTTAGATGAGATAAAGAAGGGAAAGGAGATGAGAAATAGAGAGAGTTAAGCTTTGATCTCAAATTGACACTAATGTTTTATAATTTTCATTTCATATCTGAACATTACAAGCATCACTTATTTATAGCAATCCTAATACATGAACTACTAACCAACTTAGCTAGGAAGCATCTAGAACCATCTAGAATATACCTAACTAACATTTAAATGGTATTTTGGGGCCAAACACAAAGAATAACAGCAACTAACTGCAGTAGCAGCACAGGCACACACACGCAGCAGCCCATATGCAGAACAGCAGCATTTAACAGATTTTTAACAGAATTTCAATTGCTAATAGTTTTTCCCGCCTCCTTGCCAATTTAAACTCGTGCCTCGGATTCTAGGTTTATAACATTCCCTTCCCCTTGAAAACATTCTTGTCCTCAAGAATGAACAGAATGAGACTTGAAATCACTTCTTGATGTAGAGGTAGAACTTGGAGTTGATGTTGTTGAACTTCCAACTGAACTGCAACTGGAAGAAGTTCCTTGCTTGCAATAACTTGTAGCTGGACCAAAAAATGCAGCTCATGAGCCTTGTTACTGCAGTACATCTTGATGAACAACTCACAAATATCCTCCCAATAGCATAGCTTCATGATAGGGACCCTATTAATCCAAACTCCTTTCAAGAAAAGAAATAGTTCATGCCGAACTTGCCGATCAGCATGCCGATAATGCATTTCAGCTTCTGGAAGTTTGAAATTATTCACCCAACATAAGAAAACTTGCAAAACATCCATGGTTTTTGATCTAAATTGCATCGGAGGATCCTGAGAGTGTCTATTTTGTTCAAGATTCTTGCTGAAAATTGGACCCTACACCTGCTCCAATGAATGCACCTGCAACCTGGTAGTTATTTCAGTTTCTGTTATGCAATTTTGTGGTCCAACTTCAGCAGGTTGGAGAAGAACTTGAGGCCTAACATTTTTAATAACAATTTGAGGTCCATCTTGAGATCTTTCATCAGCTACTGCAGGTCTAATAGCCACATTAGGAACACAAGATTGCAACTCTTGAATTTCAGCGAACCTTTCTTCGAACAGTTGTGGAAGTTGATTAATTTGCTCAACCGATGTCTCTTCAATTTGTTGCTTTTGCTGACTTAATTGATCTTCATTATTCTCATCAACACTCATTGTTTGTTGATTAACTTGATCATCAATCTTTTCCTTAACTTGATGAGAATGTTGAGCAATTTTTTCATAAAATGCTTGATCTTGTTCTTCCAACAATTTATGCAATCGATCATCATTTCTTTGCTGATTTGGCTGATTTTCCAACTGCATTTGCTGTAATCGTTCTTCCTTACTTGCATCTCTTTCCAAGAACAACCTCAACATTTGCTGAATACTATCATTTTGCTGTCTGATCTCGGTCATTTGCTGATTGAACTGATCGAACTTAGTACTCAGCAGCTCAACCTTGTCATTGAGCTCCAAATCTCGGTTATTAATTGATGCACCAGCCACCTCTGCATATGTTGCTGCTCGGGCAGCCGCAGCTCGTGTAAGAACACCACCGGAAGGTACCAACACATTGGAGTCCATTCTTGACTTCACAATCGATACTAATTAAAATTTTGCTGCAGAAATGTGAACTGATCTGAATTTTTCAGATCAAACACTGTGAAACCAAGCTGTTTGGTTGAACTAATATCTGCACAGCAAGATTTGAGGAGTGAACTGATATAAGTGGCACAATGCTAGGTTGAATTGAACTTGATCAATTATTCCAGCTCAAAATCTGGATTCTGCAAATTCAGCACCAGGTTCTTCAAGTTCTGCGCTGATCTATACTTCAACCGCACTAGATTTTTAATCGGATTTGAGCTTGCACTGCTGTGTACCTGATCGGTTCTTAACTGATCTCGATCTGCCTCTTGATGACTCGAACGTGCTGTATATAGATCAAATTTGTTGAAATTTTAGATTAAACCTGTACTGATCTACAATCCAGGAGAAGAACGCAGCAGATTTTCCATGCCGAACTTGCCGATCGGCATGCCGATTGTGCAATATAGCGTCTGGAATTAGATTTCGAAGGCTAACACCAGCTGTTGAGTTTGATCTTAAGGTCTCTTGAAGCCGAGAGAGAAGATTAGAAAAATTGTAGCACAAAATTCAGATCTGATTCTTTTATCTGGAACTTGCACTGCACCTGCACTTTTACTGAATCTGCACTCGATCGAACAGCTGAACTGAATCACAACCTCACTGCAATTTCATTATCAATCAGCAAGACCTTCTGCACCGAATGGATCATCTGAATTTTTTTTTTTTTTTTTTTTTTGATTACGCACTCGATCGGATTGAGGCTCTGATACCAATTGTTACGCTCGGGGTCGAACCGCGAACGTAAACTAATATAAATTGGATAGAATTGAGAGTTTGGGATGAGAAAGAATATAGAGTTTAGATGAGAAAAAAGAGTTTTAGAATTTAGATGAGATAAAGAAGGGAAAGGAGATGGGAAATAGAGAGAGTTAAGCTTTGATCTCAAATTGACACTAATGTTTTATAATTTTCATTTCATATCTGAACATTACAAGCATCACTTATTTATAGCAATCCTAATACATGAACTACTAACCATCTTAGCTAGGAAGCATCTAGAACCATCTAGAATATACCTAACTAATATTTAAATGGTATTTTGGCGCCAAACACAAAGAATAACAGCAACTAACAGCAGCAGCAGCACAGGCACACACACGCAGCAGCTCATATGCAGAACAGCAGCATTTAACAGATTTTTAACAGAATTTCAATTGCTAATAGTTTTTCCCGTCTCCTTGCCAATTTAAACTCGTGCCTCGAATTCTCGGTTTATAACAACTGCGCTTATGAAGGTGACCCAAAATCTTGAGCGTACTAGAAGACATTCCCCCAGTAAGAGAATGAACATATATTTCCTCTGCTGTGTCATCACAAGTGTCCAGGGGTTGTTCCTCCTTTGGTCTGTCTTGGTCCTCGTCTGGTTCTAATCCAGGCTCTAGATCAGAAGCCTCCAGACTGTGTAGGGACTGGTTGTCACAACGATGTTCTGGAGTGTACTTCTTATTGCACTTGTAGCAAAGTCCCAATGTGCGTTTGGTCCAAGAAGAAGTGGGTTTAACAGAGGAAAAATAGCTCTTGGTAGAAGGGAGTTGTGTTTGTGGGATTTTTAAAAGATTCTTGGCCTTTTGTAGGGAAGCCTCAGAGGACTTGGTGAGTAACTTTGCTTTAGTTTATGCTTCTGACAGTGTTTTTGGCTGAAGGGCTTCAACCAAGGGTTGGATGTCACCATCCAGACCCGAAATATAAGAAGAAAGGAAATAAGATTCGCTAAAAAAACATTCTGTGGAAAGTAAATGGGACCGTAGTTCTTCGAATTTTTCTTGATACTCCTGGAGAGAGCCTGTCTGTTTGAGCTTGTTAAACTGACTCACAACATCATTGGCAGCATCATCTTCATACCGCTCGTAAAGTTCGTCGGCAAAGGCATCCCAGCTCAGATGGCCCTTGTCTTGCAATAACCCTTGAAACCATAGATCAGTCTTGTCATCGTTGTAAACTCCAGCAACCTTTAACTTCATGTGTTCTGGAATCTGATAGATGGAGAAGTAGCGTTCACAGCGCCGTACCCAACTTCTAGGGTTTCCTCCATCAAAGAAGGGGAAATCGATCTTTGCTCTTGGAACTTGTCCACCAGTAGGAGGAGGTTGTTCGGCTGGGCTATGTTCGCCCGAATCGGGGTGATGATGCAAGATCGGGGGTTGGCCCACATTAGGGTTACCCGTGTTCACTCTAGACTCGCCCAAACGTGCCTCAGTTTCATTATTGAGTGTTTGTTGGACGGACGGCATGGAATTGCTCACCAATTGCTGCAGCAGAGTCAACAATTGAGTGTTATTCTGCTGGTGGACTTCAAGCAATTGGCTATGGCGTTCTTGGCCCAATTGACGGTCCTCGGTGGCTGATAGTTGGGATTCGACCATCTGCTGAGTGAGGGTCTGCATGTGACCTTCAAGGTCTGCCATGGGAGACGATCGCCTACCTCAGGCCAGTTTTTGGACGAATTAGGGTTTTGAAAAAAAAATTTGTGCTCAGGAAAGAGCTCTGATACCAAATGTCAGGATTATACCTGATTATTGGTGAAGAAGAAGGATTAATGGCGTGAATCAGCCATGGAAACCAGAAGGGAGAAGGAGATCGGGAAGGAGAAAGAGGAGAGGAGAGAGAGAAGACGAAAAAGAGTAAAGTAAGAGAGATTGTACTTTGTGTATTGAATGCCTTTCCAGATACATCTTACAACCATTTATATTTGATTAATGAGATAACCACTTAATTTGGTGGTTGTCTAACTAATTATCTCATTAATCAAGACTCTAACTAATTCTTACTTGAATTAGTCATGACATTTGCTCGGGTATAGAGCCAAGGGTTCCAAAAAATATCCAAATGATCATTTCACATTTCCTCACTTCGTCCTTTGCTAGTGGACCCGTGTGTAAGATGTCACCTCAGGATGTTAATTTTTAAAGCCATTAAATCTTATTAAATTTGTCTCTTTAAAGCAAGGAAAATAAATATGAACCACAGAGTAATTGCTAAAATTCTACATGTGAACATGACATGATAAACATGAATATTACGTGATAAAGTAAAAGTAGACCAATTCTCCAATCCCCCTTTAGACCCCTATGGAAGTTAAATTAATTTTTTTCACATATGTATTTTTTTAACTTATGTACATGATGTAATAACAAAATATATTGGAATTAAGAGAAGGTCAAAGAATAACGGATTCTTATTTGGGCTAAAAATCTTATGTACTTGTTTCTATATCTATGAATTACAAGAAAAAATTGAAAAAAGAAAATTATGTTATGACTAAAAACATATATGATAATCTTTAAAATAAATAAAAATTATGTTACATATTAAAATTGAGTATATTGATATTATGTATAACTAAAAATCTAAATTAATCCTATATTTGTTTAAAAATCAAAAATCAAAAGTCAAAAGTCTCTATTATGAAATGTATTAAAAATTCCAGAATACAAAGAAATTTAAATAATGCAAAAACATAATATACTAGTGTCATATAACTAAAATTATATAACTATAGTGATATATAATTATAACTAAAACATAAACTGAAAATTTCATAATATGTAATAACATATTTATATAACCAAAAAATTATATATGTATCAAAACTAAATTTATTAGAAGATCCCAAAGTATAAAGATTATATTATACTGCTATAATATGCTAACATTGAAATATCCCTTTTTTTGTTGTACTAATCTGATATTAATAAATTAAAAGTTTTATTATTATTGTAACTTTCTTAATGTGAATCTAACCCCTTCCCAAGATGAGAACTAATTCCCTTTCGTTTTATATTTTTCATTATAACTAAAACTTTAACTTATATGTATATATGTATATATATATATATAAGTTTAAATATATAAAATTTATAATTAAAAAAATTGTAACAGATTTTAATTATTACTAATCTAATTATTAATATATATTTAAAGGGGAGGTCTAGAGTGGATAGAAAGGCTTAGATGGTCCAGAGAGCCTGGTCTAGCATAAGGGTGCTGTCGGGTTAAATTTTGGTACTTGGCCTGGTTCTAATCTAGTATTAGGCATACCGGGTCAAAACTAGTATTGGGTCTTGGTACAAGTTTACTGGGCCCCACCAGGTCAAGTATTGGTATTGGGTTAATTGGGTCCAAAAGTCAGGTTCAAGGTCAAGATATTGGGCTCGGTATTCAACCTGATGGGCCAATTGAAGGCTGATTCAAAGAAATCAAGCAATAATCGAACCTCCTATGTAATGCAAATCCACATGTTCACATTGTTCATATACAATTCAAATCAATCTCAAACTAATTGGTCTGGATTAGTATAAACCCTAATTTGACATATCCAAATCAGTCATTGTTGACACCTAATTTTGTCCCCCCTATCAGTCATATGGTATGAATCACTCAAATATGACAATAATCGAGACACATATGCGCAAATCAACGAAAACAGACAAATATCACGCAAAATGACCAAAACGCCCCTATAATTCACGAAATTCAAAATCCGATCCAAAACATACTTAATTTGCTTCAATATATCATGAAATGTTTCACAATCACCTCCTAAAACATCCAGTGTCTCGAATGCACATTCTTTGAATTTTTCAGAAAAGAACCTCCGTGACCCCAGATGGGACACGATGATCATTTTTCCATTTAGTATCCAAATGGACTCCAATTTTAAAATTACTCTCACATGCGACTTTATTTAGGCTTAAAAGAGTTGCTCACAAATTTTTATGCAAAACGGACCTCATTTGATACATGTTTGAAAATGGTCCGTTAAAAGCTAGCGGGTCCCGAGGGCTACGTGACCGGGACCTCAAAGCATATTTCTGGAAGCTCCGTCAATACTCCCATGTTGAAAATAAGACACTTGTGAAATTTCATAAAATTTGGAGCTCATTTGGATAATAAACAACATACCACATGGATTTGGTCGCACGCGGTACGTTTAAAAATTGACACTACTTGATTTACCCATCTAGAGACCTCAGATTGCAATGATTTCAATTTCATTGGACTCAGAACGTCATTTTAAGTCAAGATACACGCTCGTTTCGTTGCGATCGAGTCACCTCTGAAAAAGGCCCACCGGGTGCGCGAAAGCGCGATGTGTCACCCACACCATATCTGGCCACCCAGACTTATTTGCCTATAAATAGAAGGCCAAATTCCCAATTTGAGGGGTTGGAAAAATCGTCCATGGTCTTTGGCAATTCTCCCTGCCACCCCAAAATTCTCAGGTACCCCTCATTCACCCCATTTTATTTGATTTTTTGGGCACCGAGTATAAAAAACCAATTTTGCCCGAGAAACCCTAAATCCCATTTCCCCATCTGTTCATTCATCGTCACTGCCGGCGACCTCTGTGAAATCACGTGATCTTCCAGAAGATCATCGTGATAGGCAAACCAACACGATTTCGTGTTCTTTTGCTTATGAATTACATGTTCTTCGATTATAAGACATGGTTTTCATCTTGTTTCCTCCTATTTTTTATCATGTTCTAGTATTTTCATGTCTGTGTTTGCCTTTCTTCTTCTTCTTCTTTAGACAATCAGGTTCGATGTAACTTGTTTATTTCGGCTGCAATTTTAATTATATTTTTCGTTATAGTTTTTGTTTTCATTTGTTTTGATCATCTGGAATCAAGATTAGATTATGTCAATATAATTCTGTCGAAATTAATTTGGGTATTAAAAGTTTTGGATACTATTTGAATCAAAATTGACATGAATCTGACCATATTTGTTTTGATTTCGTCAGCAATTGTGTATGAATTAGGGCTTCTGGAACCTAGTATTTGATTGATGAAACCTATATGTTACGTTTGTTTAAACATGATTGAACCTCAATTATTTGATAGTGTTATGGTTATTTGAATGGTGTTGTAACTTTGCATGATGAATCTGATGAAATCTTGTTGGGGTTGATTACTTGAGACAGACTCGATAGACCCACACACAAACAAAACCCGTGAGCCCACTTTGAACCAGGCTCATTGTTTGACCTAGTAAGGCCCATTGTTATACTCGGAAAGCCCAATACCCCCACTTGAGCCTGGCATAGCCCTGGATCAGACTCAGTAACATGTATAGTTTAAACCAGGCCCACATTTGATTCCAGACTCAATAGGATCCGACGGGCTGAATCAGATCATTTAGTCCAGTACCCCCTATCAGACCCAGCAGGCCCAAATGACTTGAACCAGACTATTAGGCTTAGTACCAAAACAGGCCTAGTACGTCTGCCTAGCCGGTGCCCTCATAGCCCAATAATTCAAATTTAACCCAGTAAGGCCCATTGACAGACCCAATGCCATACTGGCCCAATCATAAGCCTGACTCGATGGGCCCACTAGAACTGGTCCAACCATTTCCACTTCCCCTTAGACCCCCCTTATTGAATATATTAATAAGAGATCATGCCAAAGACATGGACATGTGCCTAGAATCCCTGCTGCTGATATGCATGCCATTGTCAAACCATGACCATTTAGGGGTTGGGCAATGGACTTCATAGGTGAGATCAACCCCCCCCCCCCCCCCCCAGGGGCAAACAACACTTATATTCTTGTAGCAATTGATTACATCACAAAATGGGTAGAGGCAAAATCGATAAGGAATAGCAATTAGCAAGATGTGATAGATTTTATCAAAGAGTACATCCTATATAGGTTTGGTATCCGAGAAATCATTACAGTGGACCAGGCCAGAGTGTTTAGAGGAGCTGAGGTTAAGGAGTTTACCAAGAGTTTTAATATAGAAATCTTGAACTTAACACCTTATTATGCTTAAGCTAATGGCCAGGCAGAATCAACTAATAAGATTCTAAAGGCCAATATTGAAAAGATGATTGAGGATAATTCTAAAAAGTGGCATGAATTGCTGCTAGATGCCCTTTGGGCCAAAAAAGAAAACCCCTAAACGAGATGCTACTTGGACAACTCCTTTCCATTTTATATATGGCCATGATGTTGTGCTCCCAATGGAAGTAGCAGTTCGGTCTATTAGACTAGCTCATCAAGGGAAGTTTTTTGAACTGGAATATGAGCAGTCCATGATGGACGAGCTTATTAATCTAGACCAAGGCTTGATGCTCTTCATAAATTGGAAGCTCAAAAGAAGAGGGTTGCCAAAACCTATAACAAAAATGTCAAACCTAGGTCTTTTGACTTTGGAGATCTCATATGAAAAGTGGTTTTACCCATTCACCAGAAGGATCGTGTCTTTGGAAAATGGTCCCCAAACTAGGACGGTCAAGTTAGAGTCATAGAGGTATTTGGAGGTAATGCTTATTTAGTTCAAGACTAAGATAGAAGGACTTACGCAAGGGCCATCAATAGTAGGTTCTTAAAAAAGCATGTGCCATCAATTTAGGATTCTAACAAGGTGGTCCTTAAGTATAGATTCACAGAGCTATGGGCTTAGTTTCAATATCAGTGCCAAGAGGATCAACCTCAGGATCCTTAGGTAAAGTAAAAGAAAGAAAAGAACCACCAATCTAAGAGAAATATTGGATAAATAAGTGTTCCATTCAAGTTTTGGAGAGTACATGGATTACATATACACAATATTGCAGGTATAACCAAAGTCTCTTTGCAAAAATGAAAATCAAACACTAAAGACTCCTCTATTGAGTATAACTGGCTAGTGGCAACATTTAGCTCAAGATTTAAGGAGAGAGCTTCGTCTTGAAGGGCTTGATTATGCCTCTCTATGGTGGCCTCTTCTAACCTTCTAACCACTGAGCTTTGAGAAGCACCCTGTTGTCTAAGGCAAAGCATCTCTTCTTTAAGGCGGTTTAATTTCTCCTCCAAGTGATGGATTTTATCTTCCAGGCCTTTAATCCCTTGAGCTTGGTGATCTTGAATCCTTCGTGATGTTTGGAGTTCCTCAAATAACAGCTGAAGGCCTCCTAGGCTAGCCGAATGTCCTAGGTTCCTTATGGCACCCTGACAGTGCATCTTCTTCTGGAATAGAATTGGGACTTCCTAGTTTATCTTTAGGAACACATCCTCGAGGATTTCAAGTTCCCTAGTCATATAAGGAGCCACCTTTGGGTCTTCTTTCAGAGATCTAATTGACGACATGGTCTCTCCAAAGAAGATCCCCTCAGTTAGGACCTGGATAAGGAGGTGTGCTATTTCCTTCAGCCGCTGGAGTTTGGGCGAATCTTGATCAAGCTGCTGGATGGTCAGCTTGCCACTTGCTCTAAATTTATCTACTGGAGAAGACATTCCCCCTAGTCTTGGGGAAGCAATGGCTCTAGAAGGAGTGACCTGCAAAAGATTAATAAAGTTAGGCAAAGTTTTGACTTCGAAAAGCAACAAAAGTTAAGGGGGAACGCCTTTACTCTGAAGCCTCGGTCTGAGGCATGGAAGGTCCTCGGATAATGGAGCTTCCATGGGAGCTAGTACTATTGTGACCACTAATGGAGCTTCAATAGGTGTCTTAACCAATGGAATTGGTGCTGGCTCTTAAGCCACTCTCATATTATCTCCAAGGAGAGTTTCTGAAAAACAATACTTGTATGTTAGGACGAAGTGTGGTTTGAAAAGTCAAGGAATAAAAAACCAAATAGAGCTTTACCTTTAGAGACCTCTTCAATTGAGATTGAGTCTCCTGATAGGAGAAAAATAGCCTGTACAAGGCCCTGATGCAAGGTAACTGGGGAAGAAACCTCTTCAGAATGGTAACTGATGATTGGCTCTATAACTGAGGTAGCCATGTCTCCTTCTTCGTCAACACTTAAGCTCAATGGTTTAGTGTCTTGATGAGGCTCTAGAGAAGTCTCCAAGGGTGGAGAATCTGGGATCTCCACAATGTATGGAGCTAGCTCTTCGCATGGCTGTTGAAGGCCATGTTAGAAGCCGCTTTAGCAAAAGATAAATGAGAGTGCCAATTGAGAAAAACTAATACCTCTGCTACAGGGAGCCTAGTTCTTTTTCTCACTAATTATGAGATAGGTATCTCTTTGTCTTCTTCTTCTCCTTCTGCTCCAGTGGGGAAAGTTGGAGGGACAACATCCTTCTTCTTCTTCTTAGAACTACCAACCCTAGGGGCTGGTGAAAAGGTTCCCGGAGGAGACTCCTCGAGTAGCATCTTAGTGAAGCTTCTAGTCCTGGCACTCTTAGGAGTCACCTGCAAAAGTCTTGTAAAGGTAAAAGGACAAGGGTTAGTCTTTATTCGAGCCACTAATAATTAAAGCACACTTCATAGTGGTTAACTACCTGATTGTGTCTTCTGCGGAGAAGGCCTAGAGATGAGTGGTTGACTGCTCCTGAAGCTAGGACCTACAAGCTCAAGAAAAGACATAAAATACTTTTTGGTGCCTCTGGCCTCCAAAGAGGACCAATAGGCTTGGTACCAAGCTGAAAAATGTGGCGTGGCACATGGAGTGTACCTACAAGCCACAAGCTACTCATAAAAGGAATTAATCTCCTGATTCAAAGCATGAAGCTCTGGAAATTGGGCAAGTGAAAGGGAAGCCCTCTTGGCCCACTAGAGGTTCTTGGTAGGTTTGGAAAGGAATGTCTTGGTCCATACCAAATTGCTTGGCAAACAATCCAGACATTTATGTCTCAACACTAGGATGAGTCTAGTGATAAAAGAACAAATCTTAGGAGCATAGAATTGCTTACCATATTTGGGAGTTGATGTCAGTTGAAACATTGTTGTGAAGGTCCAGTTTTCTGAACCATTTAGGACCAAGATTCCTCCTCTTGAAGGGAGTCCATTGAGTCCCTTGGTAGTTTTGAGGAGACATTAAGGCCTCAAGAAATTGGTTAAATGACCATCCTAGAGGGATTTGGACCTTACATCGAGCAAATTAATCCCCAAAGCAAGAAATCCCCTCTCCTGTGGGAGCATAGGGGCCTCTGGGGCACAACTCAGGGAAATAGATTTGGGCCCATAGCTGGACCAACCACAAGGGACCACCTACATGGACATCATACATTTTGGCTATGATGCCTCTGAGGCACGTATATACCTGGGCCAAAAACAATGGTCCCAAGGATACAGGGCCGTTACTAAAAGCCAGGTTAATGGCCACGGTATTAAGGAACTTGAGAATCGAGTTAGAAGAGTTGGCAAAGAAGAACTTGTTCAACCGAAACAAGTAAAAATGGACCTCCTCCTCTCTAGAACCTTGCCCAAAGTTATGAGCCCCTGTTTCAAACTTTTTAATGAAAGATTGACAGCCTCCATGTAGGTTTCTAATAGTGAAGGAGGAGGCAAAGGCTTCAGCCTCAGAAGAAACAAAAGAATCAAGGGGTAACTCTTCTCCCCTAGATGAAAGATTGGCCCTAGAGTGCAAGATGGCAAGTTCATTGAAGGATCATTCTCTAAAAACCAAGAAGGATCCTTCTCGACTATGTTCAAATTAGTTGGGCTCTGAAGAACATCAGAGACAATTGAATGGTCAGATCGACGAAAGCATGTTAGTTGCTTAATGGGACTGTCCGCCTAAGGAAGGGGAGCGCAGATGGCGAATGGGATTTGTGCCATTGTCAGATCAGAAGAAAGAAAAAGGATGGAGAGCAGATTGAGTCAAGAATTCAGTGATTCAAGAATTAAGGTAAGAAATTGCAAGTGCGCTTGGAAGTAATAAAGAGAGAACAAAGTAAAAAGTGAAAAATTCAATCACTAACTGTCATGTTTATAGACACGCGGGAAGAAAACGTAAGTGATGTATGCGTTCTCTCAAAGAGCCCCTGTAGCTGTTAAGGGTCAAATCAGTCGGGTTTTACCCATCGTAAATTTGAATTTACCAACGGCTAAAAGGAGGGCATTTGTTTACACCCTAATTCCGTTAGGGCTTGGATGACACCATTTTTGGATAAAATGCCATGTGGTCATCACGTGAGGTCCTCCTTGAGGGGAGTTAGGCCTTCAGGTACTGTGATAACAGCGTCTCGAGCCCAGTACCTTAAGTACATTATTACCCTTGACAAGGGTATCAGCCACTCAAGTTTGAAATGGCTGAAGGGTGAAATGAGCTCAAGCTCGAGGGGCAGTAAGGAAGGTTGCAAGAATAGTGGTTTCTAATCTTAAGGTAGTTACTTGGAAAGAAATTCCAGTTGCTTGGGCATTAAGCATAATCCAAGAGAACATGGTGCTTCTAAAGGGGACTTCTAATAGAAATCTGGATGTGAGCATCAAGGATTTTCCTTCAAACACCAAACTTACATGTTGCACAAAGGAAGAGCCTAGTGGCTAGACATGGGTGAAGTTGCCGCAGAAATAGGGGCAGCCATTATTTTTCATTTTCTATAAATAAAGGATGATGTGTCAGTCTCAAGTAGTACATACACTCAATACAAACTTCTTCAAATTTTTCTTTTACAGTACACTTGTGCCTTTTTTTTTCTAGAAGTAGTGTAACTTAGCTAGCCGTAGATTAATGTAGATCTCTATTGTACTGACCTTCATAATAATATAGTTCTCGTGCTTCAGGTATGACTTCTTAATTTTAATATGTTCCCCCAAATCGGTAAGTTGAGATTAAAGCTTTAGTTTTAAGGCTTTAACGGTCAAGGCTTTGTCCCTTGATTGCATTGTTCTTAACACTACTACCACTCTTGATAAGTCAGGTGAGCTTAGGTCCGTGCCATTGATTAGGGCATTGATGGCCAAGGCTTGTCCCTTGATTGCGTTGGTCCTAATTTAGTGACTTGAATACGGTTTGCTCCATTTTAATCTTATGAGACCTAAACTCATTCGAGTTATTATAAGTTAAGGGTTCTAGGCTTAAAAACTTTATTGACTTGGGCTTGTAAGTAGACTGCTAAGCTCTAAGGCTTATCTCCACCCCAGTTCCTTACTTTTAAGTGTACGAGGAAAGGTTTCTGTGGGCCCTGCTCCGTCATTGTAACTGCCACTTCAATTAGATTCATATCCTTTACACTTTTTGTCATAAAAATACATAAAAATCCACAAAAAAATAACAAAGTCTTCTTAATTGAAGCATGAGCATAACTCATAGTATAACCAAAGTCAAATACACCAACATATCATGACCTTTTCTCCCAAAACGGTGAGTGGTTGAGGTCAAAGACGCGCGGTTCGTAATTAGGCTCACTCCCTAGTCGCAGTGTGTCCCTTTTACATGTTTGTTTTGTTTTCAAATTTACGGCGACCACACATGCATCACTCGAAACAAAATAGAGCAAACAGGTGGGAGGGACATTTTTTTAAAATTTTAAAATTTTGGACAAAAGTTTTTTGAAAAGTTTTCTTGTCTAGTTTCATTTTATCTAAAACAGTTAGCTTTAGTACCTCCCAGAGCTCAGGGCCTTTGTAATGGGGATGTAGATAGTGTAGGGCAACAAAAAGATTCTCTATTTCTTATAGTTTAGAGCATTAGTCTTTGTAATTATTTATTTTATATTTAGAACCATAAAGTAATTTTGAGGTCTTATCATCATGCTTTTTAGGCAAATTTACTACCTTTCTCAGCTTTTTTGCGTTAATTGGAATTGAATAACTTGAGAATCAATTGCTTTTGTGTACCAATTACAATGCTTGATCTATTTTAAGACATTATCTTGATAAAACCATGATGTTTGTGTTTATCAGTTAGCATGGCTATTTTACCCTTCTTTTTAATTGATAGATGCTCAAACTTGAATAGATTACATTATATTGCCATTTGCATAATATATTTTGAGAGTTATGCCTAAGCCTTAATAAAAGAAATACGTGGAAAAAAAGGAGAGAGAAAAAGAGGTACCAATACTGAAAATAAAGTGCCCGTGACTAGTTAAGTTCTTGTAGCCTATGGGTCTCGAGTAAGTAGATCAATAGGGGTGTTTGAACACCTAACACCCTGGGCGAATTGGAACGGGAGCTACGGCATTGACTTGTTACATAGGGCACAGAGAAAGCTTATGAAAAACTAACATAAAACGTCACATAAAAAAATAGAGAGAAAAAAAGAATGTCTAAGCACCGCAATTCTGTTTAAACGTTTATCTTTCAGATATGTGCTATGTTGTGATGATTTTGTGCCTTGGTACCTCGGATGATAAGATACATAGAGGTCCTCTAAATCCAAGCAACCTTAGCCAACATGATAGGGATTGTTGGCCTTAAGCCCCGCAATAAGCGGTACTTTGAAAGTTAACACGGAGCTGAGCATTTAAAAAGAGATAATTATATGAATGATTGCTTTTAGTTTTTAGTCTTGGGCATACCTGAGAAATATTTTTGCGAGTGGCATGATTATTATCTTCTATTCGGTTTTAATTTCTTGAGATTAGAGAGAACGAATAAAACTTAATTTGTTTAGCCTACTTGTGAATTCATTCCCTTAGGTGATTGATGGAGTTTTACTAAAAAGATTGTTTTTCTTTTAGAACCTTAAACTTACAATATCTTTCATTCTTTTCTAATATAAGTATACTTGCTTTGAATTGTAATGAAATTCTTAAAAAGCATAAGATTTTGCACTTTCATGAGTAGCTTTGCTCAAACATAAGCAAGATTTAAGTTTGGGCGTATTTGATAAGTCCAATTTTATATGCATATATTCATATGATTTAGGTTTAATTTATTTCCATTCTGCATCTAATTTCTATTATTTTTGCTCCTTTTTTCATGCCTATTGTTATTCCATTACAAAAACTCATTTCATGTTAATTCTTACTAGATTTGATTGCCAACCCCACAAAAGAAGAAAGCAAACGAAGATTATACAAGAAATTTGCAAGATGGGTGGCGAAATCAACCAATGAGGCAAAAATTAAAAAACTTGACACCAAAATCAATTAAAAATGTGCAATTTGGGAGGCAAAAGAAGAAGTAAGAAGAAAGTATACAATGCACACATGACAAAGTCAAGCAACTTGCATCCAAAAAGCAAAATATGGGCTGCAAAGCGAACAAATGAAGACCAAGTTGATGAAATTTTTTATTTCATGAATTTGCAACTTGGAATACTATAAATGGAGGATGAAGCAAGAGCATACGGCATCAAAATTTCATTTTAAACACATCAAAACACATGGCTAAGAGAAGAAAAGGAAGAAAAGTGTTTTGTTTGGTGTTCTTCACTTCCAACGTTCTTTACTATCCTTTTCCCCTTTGGTTCATGCCTTTTGTTTTAGTTTTGTTTTATGTTAAATTAACCATGAAATAAATTTTTTTCCAAGGCTATAATGTAGCCTAAGTTGTAATTTACGCTCTTTTTCTAATTCAAAGTATTCTTTGTTTGTTTATTCCATTGTTGAAGTGTTTTTTATTGCTCTTCTTGTGTTTTGAGTGCTTGATCAGCATTCAAAACTTGTAATGATTCATAATGAGCCTCAAGAAGATTTATGATAATTTTTAAAGTAATAAACAACACAAATTGAGTGAATGCTAGATATAGATTAACCCAATTTGTGTGGCCTTGTAAGTGAAAACCATAAATCTTCACTACCTTTTTTTATTTAAATTCATACAAGAGATTTATGAGTTAATATGTAAAACGGTATGCTAAATTTTGCTCGAGAGAGAATATTTAGTAAATTTGGGTTTTCGACCATCAATATGGATTAAACAACTTGAATACTGAGAATAGAAAGTTGTATTGATGCAACTAGGTGAAATCGGATGACTTGGATTTAAAATCAGCAACTTATCTTAAAAATCACTAAAGATCTTTAGTTCTTTTCATTTCACTAGTCTCATATTACAAACTTTAAAATTTGGTCATTCAAATGGTACGAGAACTACTAATTTTAGTAATCATTTAATAAAACAATCCTCGTGGAAATGATACTCTGCTCACTTTTTATTACTTGAATCGACTTAATATACTTGCTAAGTAAATACAACGCATTAGGAGTAGCCTAAGTATCCTCATTACTCCTTGTATCTTTCCACAACACTGATGGCATGCCTTATAGAATGCCTTCTCCAGATCTCACAATATTCTCTCTTAATTTGTAACACCCGGAGTGGGGCCATGGTCATTACTGATTTCCATAGCTAACTCCTCAGCCACTGTTAACGTAATGGCAAAGTTGTTGCGGAGCTTGACTAGTAGATATTTTAAACCGTGCACTTGTTCATGGGAGTAATGTGCTAACGGAAAATTCCATCATGCAGTGTGTGCACAAGCGTTGGGAACCTTGTTATTCCCTTAATGACCAACTATTCAAATAGGCTGTTTGCCACCCTTACTTTCTAAGTGTCATTAAAAACCATCTTTCCCCTGTAATGGGGGGAGGATTAGTTTGACACCACAATGATTATCAGCAAAAGTGTCAATAATATTGACTTGAAGAGGATAAGGGAAGGGGTCTTTTTCAACACTCATCTATCCTTTTCCAGGAAAGATTAACTCCCTTGCCTCAATGGGTTCTTGAACCACATTTTTAAAGATCACGCAAGTCTTCATTGAACGAGTCAACAGTTTGTGCCATTTACAGTATATCTTCCCCTTCGTTGAGTTGGGATCAGGCTTTCTGTGTTTGCCTCTAGTCTTAAGTTTGTTATTTTCCTCATGCCAATCAAATATTATATTACCTATTGAGATGTAAAATAAATATTGCCTCAAGTCTTAGGATTGATATAACTTCCTTGCTTCGATATCCTTCTTGACCAAAGGATTACAAACCATGGGAGGTCCCTTCACGTATTCAGCGTTGACAATTTCACAAGGAGGATCTTCATCCTCTTCAATCAATTCATGTATGTAGGTCCAATATACGCTATTCTTCTTGAGCCTTTCTTCTTTTAGGGCAACCTCATATATAGCGGCCATTGTTCCAGTTGTAGAAGCATCGTGAAGTTTAAGCCTTCAAAAAATTCCATATCCAATCCATTCAAGGCTAGCTTGGCACATTTAACTTTAGGAAGGATATACTGGTTAATATATTCTTTCACTGATTCCCCTAGCTTTTATTTATTCGAGCCAAATTACAGATGGAAGTTCCTAGCTCCATTCTTGGGAATTAGGCCTGGAATTTTTTAGCCATGTTATCCAAATAGTAAATGGAATTAGGTGGTAGGCTAATCACCACTGAAAAGCGATCCTTGTTAAAGAACTAGGGAACAACCTAAGTTTAAGACACTGATTGTAGGCCGCTTCCCTACATTGGCTTTCAAACCTTACCAAATGCTCGAGCGAAGACACAGTTCCTTCTCCTAAGAAAAGGGTAAACTCGAGGATTTTGTATCCTCGAGGGAAAGAGTAGTCCTTGTCAGTATAGTCAGGGGTAACATTTACTATATGAGGGTCTATTGACCTTCATATGGCCCGGCCCATACATCTGCTCAATGACAGCAGGCAGTTGATCCTGGAGGGGTAGGTTGGGCTCATGGTTATGCGCCTGGCCCAAATCTCAAGGGGGATTGGTAGGATACCCTTGAGCTCCCATTATAATTGGGTGTGCGAACGGTTGTTACCCCCCCCCCCCCCCCCCCCCCCCCCCCCCTCTCCCCCCAACCAGCTAGGGTTACTCCCTTGATCATTTTGGTGATGCATTTGAATGGCCACACAAGTATGTTCTAGCAAATCCTGTGTTATATGGCATGCATGTGAGCACACCAATATGAGCAGGCCATTGACTCATCCTTGCTTGATCAATCCCCAAGTTTTGATCTAGAGGATGTGGCTGGTGAGCTTGCCCGTCAGTATGATAAGAATGAAGAGGTCTAGGAGGAGAGGGTTGGGCCCCAAAAGAGGGTACCTATCCTTGAGCATCTATTTCAAGGCCTTGAGTGGGACTCGAAGTGACCTCTCTAACTTGGGGAGGATATGAACAGTTATGCCCCCCGGTCTTAAGGATAGGTAACATCAGCACATTGGCATTGAGATCCTTTAAAGCTAGAGAGAATCCTTGATTCGAAGGTCCAGCAACTTTAAGGGCACTTTGTCATTCCTATGGCTGGATTATAAGTGTGTAACACTCGGGTTAGCCATAGTTGGGTTTTTCATTCTCTCAGGTGCTATGTAGTCGACTTAAGATACTGGTAACCGTGAGCTCGAAGGAGTGTCACGTGGGTATCCAGTTAGAATTGACAGAGGAAGAACATGCCTAAGTTTCTTGATATCCTCTCTAATGGCTTGGACTAAGTCATTATGAGCCTCAGCCTATCTAACAAAGATAGGCTCGACCTCAACTACTATCTGCCTTGCCACGTCCTTAGTAATAAAGGTACCAGTAGAAGACAAGGTTGGGTTCATCTCATTTAAGACCCTATCAGTTTCTTTGTGAAGCCTTTCTTTCATTAAGGTTCCAACGTCATCTATTACTGCTCTCATGGTGTCAGAGTTTTCACATTGGGCCACTAGATTGCGCTCTGTTTCAACAAATTGTCCTTCAAAAGCCTCACTCAAAGTCTGTTGGACCCTTTGATCCATGATTTCAAAATGGCTTTTGAGCATAGCCATGAAACACTTTCAAGAATGGCCATCTTACCCAATGCGTTCATCTTCTGGGATGTCATCATCACCACCACTTTCACTGTTGTGGTTGTGGCTGGTTTCATCCCTTCATGTTATAAGGCCTTGCTCAATTGGAGATCCAATTAAGGCTAGTCCTTCTGGTGCCTCTTGCTCAATAGCACCAGACCTCTTGATTCGACCATCGGCAAAGGGTCTAAAACTACGCTATGATAATCCACGATGGGTTGAAGGAAACAAAGTCTTGCTTTAAGCGTCAATGTGGTCACCGCAAATACAAATGAGCACAAACATGTAAAAGGGACTCATCAAAACTAGAGTGTGAACTTAAATTCCGACCACACATCTTTGACCTCAACCACTTGCAGTTTTCAAAGAAAAGATTGTCATATTTTGGTGTATCTAACTTTGTTTATACTATGAGTTCTACTTATATTTTAATTAAGATAACTTTTTATGGATATTTTTGCAGACTTTTTTATATATTTATTGCCATAAAATTAAAGGGATATGGACCCAACTCAAGTGGCAGTTACAGTGATGGAGCAGGGCCGAGTAGCACCTTTCCTCAAAGGTAAGGAATTGAGTTGGAGACAAAACCAAGAGCATAACAATTCACTTATAAGCCCAAGTCAATTAGGTTTTTAAGCCCAACACCCTTGACTTATAATGACTCGAATGAGCTTAAGTCTGACAAGATTAAGATGGAGCAAATTGTATTCAGGTCACTAGATTACAACCAACACAATCAAGGTCAAGCCTTGGCCGTCAAAGCCCTATTTAGTGGCACAAACCTAAGTTCACCTAACTTAAGCAGTGGCAATAGTGTTAAGACTAATGCAATCAAGGTTAAGCCTTGGCCGTCAAAGCCTTAAACTAAAGCCTCAATTCTTAACTTGTCAAATTTGGGAACTAATTAAAACAAAGAGTTCATACCTAAAATCTGAAGCACTGTGTTCCTGAAGAAGCAAGCACAACAAGATCTATGCAATGCTAGACTATGTTAAGTTGCGCTACTATTAGGAAAAAGCACAAGTTTTTTGTAAAGAGGAAATTGAAAGAAGTTTTATATGAGTATATGTACTTGCTTTGGACTATAATAGAGTCTCTTATCTACAGAAAACCTAAATAACGGCTACCCCCTAATTCTGCGGCACTTCCTTCCCACATCAGGCCATGCGCATGAATAATCAATGAACCTGCCCTTGATTTCGTATTCGAGTGTATTTCTTGAAGCCCACTTCCGCATTTTTAGCTAAAGTCTTGTCTAAATTCTCCACATTCTCTTAGATTAAGCTTGGTGCTCATGTATCTAAAATTGCCTCCAAGTAACTATCTCAAGCTTGGAAACTACATGTGTTACCTTCTTGGTAGTACCTTACGTAGGGGTGTTCATGGTTTGGTTAACCATACCGAAAAGTATTTTGATTGGGTTAACTGTAACCAAAATACTCAAAAATCCCTAAATTTTATCGTAATCGAAAAGACCGGTTAACTAAGTTTCGGTAAATTTGTAATTTGGTTCAGTTAGGTTGGTTAACCGAATTCCAATCCTATAAGGTTGAGGGTCCTCGGAAACAGCCTCTCGGTAAGGTTATACCCTGAAGTGGTAAGGTTGCATACATTCATCCCTCCCAGACCCCGCTTATGTGAGAGCCCTTAAGGCACTGGGTCTATTGTTGTTGTTGTTAAGTTGGTTAACGAGTAATCGAAAAAATAATACAATGCCCCATTCATGTTGTTTGATCTAACTCCGTCATGATTTGCAAATATCCAAAAAATGCATTAAACATGAGAATATTCAACAAATTATACGCTCATAATCCAACTCTAAAAAATTAAACACGTAATATCTCATTTTAACCAACATGTGGACAAATGAATAGCATTGGACTATAGCAAAGTAGAGCTTAGTTAGTACTTAGGATAAAACAGGAGGGAAAGTGAACTCTATGATAGGAGATTAATTGGGCCAAAAAGATAAAGTTGATCGTGTACTATAAAATAGCCACTTACATGCTAGAAAATTATACTTAGTTAACAATATAATATAACAAAAATGTAAAAATGTACATGATATATATTATTTTGGTAAATTTGTTAGCCAAGATGAAAAAATCCCTCACCGTTATCGTCTCGAAATACTCCAAATTTTATACAGTTTGGTTGATCAAACCTCAGCTGCTTTTTTAGGTCAACATTTCAATCCAGTTTAGTATTTTGGTTACAAATTTTTTGAACACCCCTACCCTTGAGCTCGGGCTCTCTTCACCTTCAACCATCTCAAGCCTCGAGTGGTTAATACCCTTGCTAAGTGTTTATTGACAAATGACCAATTACAAATTAAAGGTGTCAAGTTGGCTATTAGTTGCATCTTATGTCAAAAGCATCAAGATTCCATCACTGATTTGTTCTTTGAATGTGATTGGGTGAAGGTAGTTTGGAAAGATATATGTCATTGAAATGGCATTTGCTTCACAAATGATTTGAAAAGTTGTTTTGACTAGTTCGGACAGAGGATAAGGAGCATATTAGTTGAATCAGATTTTAAGAGAGCGTGTCTTTCATCCTCAGTTTATATAGTTTGGAGGGAGATGAATATGAGGATGTTTGAAGGTAGATGGGTTGAGTAGAACCATATGATTCGAGAAATCCAGAAAGTTGTTTGGTGTAAGTTAAATTTTGTGACAAATTGAGATTGTGTATAGGGTTGACTTTGGTTTTTCTGACTGGTTTAAGATTCTGCACATTACATTGTACATATCCTTTTGATACGAGTAATGAAATATTCTCGCTTGGCTTTTGACAAAAAAAAAAAAAATTAGCGTTAAGGACCATTATAAACACGAAATCATAAAACGAAATAACATGGTAGAGAGAAACCCTAATTTGACATTAGACACCATAAATTTAACTCAAGCTCTGCATAATCTTATTTTATAAGAAAAGTGAACTTATTTTGCATATTATGTGTCCTTTGTAGTAGAGTTACTTATGTTATATGCCTTACACATTATATGCCATGTTAATTTTGTCCGTGTAAAATTTGAATTATAAACTTACCAGATGAAATTGAACTTGGTTTGTTGTTTTTGTTCTATCAAAATAGTCATTGATTTTTTAACTATAGTTTATTTTAATATACATTTTGGCATTATATTATGTTAACATTTCATAACCTTATTCGAAGTTCACAAGATAGCTCAATAACTAGAAAACATTAACATAATCCTAATTAAAAACAATAGAAATTCGACACAATCTCATGATTGGTACATGACTATATGAAATTATTTTCACCTTGAATGTTTCTTTTGTCAACTGCTTTTTTTTTTTTCCTTTTTTACTTATTAGGTAATAATTAGTTGTTTACGCTTTTTGGTAGCATCAAAATAGCGTACCTAAAATCAGTATGGGAGGGTTGGACTTACAAACACAACAAGATGGGTACCATTATTTCTAATTCTATATAAAATTGTAGAAAGAAATCAAAACGCACTGCTACTTGTATATGCATTTAGAAGGATTATATTTTATAACGAGCATCATTGTCTCATAGTATGCTCTCTGATTTTGATACAAACCAAATATAATCTAACTTAAATCAATGGAAATCACAAGCTAATATAGATATATATTGATATAGGACCTCCAATAATGGAGGATTTACATGAATGAAAGGGGGGGGAGACATACATTTAAACTTTAGGGGAGAAGAAGAAGAAATACACAAAATTCATCACATATCTCAACCCTAACTCATCACTTCCTATTTATAGAGAAATATCTATAAAATATCTTAGGGTGACGTGGCAGGCCATGGAAGATTCTAGAAGGAGGTGGCTACTGTGGCAGGACTGTCTGGCGAGCAAAGGCGAAGGCTGCTGAGCAAGCATTGGCAGGAACTAGGTGTGTGTTGGAGTGCTGCCATGTATAAAGGCTTGGTGGAAAGGATGGCAAGATGGGTCCTGGCGGGTATGGAGATCTGGTTGGCGGTTGGTGATCAGGTTGTTGTATGAGTATTGGTGGTAGACTGGGAAGGGGCGTATGGCGGTAGAGGTGATGGTGAACTAGAAAGGAGGTCTTGGTAGCTAGGAAATACTCGATTTGTATCAATACTGCCCCCTTAAAGCGATCCTTGTCCTCAAGGATCGAGAATAAGGTAGCCGCACAGGCATGTGGGGACTGATGATATGGCGTCCTTCTGTACGCCTAATCCCACTTTGGCTCGTATCACTTCTTTCCCCTCCAAAGACCCTTGGCCCCAAAGGTAATGGACACATTAGCTGACTCCGGAATGTAGAAAATCCTCCCGGGTCAAATACTAACTTTAAAAATTTTAGCAAGACATAAGCCATGAGGTTAACCAGGCTACTGTCACACTTGAAGTGTACTTGGCAGTCAAAGGGTTGGTAAAAAAGTGGACTTTTGGCAGAAGTTGTGACAGCCTCCACTAATTCAGAAAGTAGCAGCTGAAACTTTGGAGGATCTGACTCGATTAGCGTTGTAACAACTGAGGACAATAGAGGCGAGTTAGCAATTGGGGTCACTGAGATGGCGAAGGATGGAGTTATTGTAGAGACAATCAATTTCCCAGCCGCCGCTGTCACTCAATTTCCCATCCGCCGCTGTCACGGAAGGGTGGCTAGCGGCATCAACAGAGATGCCCAGAAGTGAGGCAATGGCGGTATCCGGGATAGAATATGGGCCCGGATCTAAGACTGGATGTGATGGAGAAGAATCATCCTCATCAAGTGCAGCAGGCATCATACTCAGCTGGCTTCGAGGTATGTCATCAGTTGGCGGTAACAGCTGCTGGGTTAGGCGGGATGGTAGATTGGCAGGAACAGCTTCTCAAGGGCTTGGCGTGGGTAGGATGGCACTGCACTCAGAGATCCTTTGCCGGCTAACTTCTCAAGATAGGCGGCTACCAATTTGGCGTCACGCATTATTTGGGGCCTAAATAAGAGAACGTCTTCAGCTATCTCTTATTGTAAGCCACCTATCATCACTTTAACCTCCTATTCTTCTATCAGCCCATACTTGTTCACCAAATACTTAAACCGGCTTAAGTACTCGCCAACAATTCCTGTTTGGTGGAGCTTCATGAGCTCCTTGAGGGAGTTGTTCAGGGAGCCAAAGTATCCCTCACAACAATGTAACCACTCTTCCACACCAGTATCATCGAATTTAAAAAATTTGATCTTAGTAGCGTGGTAATTACCTCGTGCAATTTTGGTAGCTGCCATGGTGATAAAAAAAATTCAGTGGTGAACTGAGGGACTCGTTAAGGCATTTCGTCAAACACCTTGCGTGCAGGTCGGTAGATGACTGGTTTTTGATAGTCTGACAGCTGCCGGAGGTGACGATCGGAGAACGGTGGTGCTTGGTGAGGGTTTATGATGATGGGTGGTGAAAGGAGGTGAGGTGGATGAGCAGGGTCGAAAGTGGTGGAGACGATCGGGTGCCCAGCTGCTGATGAACTGCTAGGTGGTTGATGAAGGTAGCGGCGTTCGAAGATCAGAGATGGGGAATTCGAATCGATAATGCTCGATGATGTGCTCTGATACGAATCAATGATTAGGAAGGGGATGATATAATGATGCTCGGTAAATGATGAAGGCGATCGATTGCTGGAGATTAAGGGTTAGAGGAGGTTGATGATGATGATGATGATGATGTTGATGATGATGATGAAGGTGATTCCTACAGTGGTAACAGTGTTAAGGATAGGTAGCTCTAATATCAATTCATACAAACCAAATATAATCTAGCTTAAATCAATAGAAATCACAAGCTAATATAGATATATATTGATAGAGGAGCTCCAATAATGGAGGATTTACATAAAAGAAAGAGGAGAAGACATAGATTTAGAGTGTGGGGAAGAAGAAGAAGAAACACACAAAATTCATCACATATCTCAACCCTAACTCATCACTCCCTTTTTATGGAGAAATATCTACAAAATATCTTAGGGTTAGGTGGAAGGCCATAGAAGAGTCTAGAAGGAGCTGGCTGCTACAGTAGGACTATCTGGCGAGCAAAGGGGAAGGCTGCTGAGCAGGCGTTAGCGGGAACTGTGTGTGTGTTGGAGTTTTTCCATGTATAGAGGCTTGGCGGAAAGGACGGCGAGATGGGTCCTAGCGGGTGTGGAGATGTGGTTGGGGGTTGGTGATCGGGTTGTTGTATGAGTGTTGGCAGTAGACTGGAAAGGGGCGTATGGTGGTAGAGGTGATGGCGGTAACTGGGAAGGAAGTCTTGGCAGCCAGGCGATACTCGATTTGTATCAATACCTCCCCTTTGAAGCAATCCATGTCCTTGAGGATCGAGAATTAGGTAGCCGCCCAAGCGGAGTAATACGAGCCAAAGTGGAGATTCGGCATACAAAAGAACGCCATCTCATTAGTCCCCACCTGACTAGTCTGCTACCACCGAGTATCCTAACTGCCCACTCATCACCCGCCGGGTTCACCTCAAGGGGACATACATATGGCAGCTACCCCACTTCCAATCCTCGAGGACTAGGGTCATTTCAAGGGGGCGGTATTGATACAATCTGAGCATCTCCTGATATGCCAAACGCTCCTTCCCAGTTACAGCCAACACCTCTATAGCCAGCTGTGCCACCAACGCCTAAACAGCAACCCAATCCCCATCCACCAACTAGTCCTCCATACCCGCCAGCCTCTCCTTCTCCATTACCGCCAAGGCCCATCTCGCCACCCTTCCCGCCTAACTACTATAAATGACGGCACCGCAACACGCACCCAACATGTTACCGCCAATGATCACTCAGCAAGCGTCCCCCTTACGCGCCAATTAGCCTACCGCGACAGTAACAACCCCCTTCTAGATCCTTCTATCACTTGCCACGTCATCTTAGATAGTTAGATAGATATTTTATAGATACTTTCTCTATATATTGAGAAGGTTAGCTAGGGTTAGAGTATGTGGTGAATTGTGTGTGTTTCTTCCTTTTCTCCCCCAAACTCTAAATCTATGTCTTCTGCCCTTTCTTTTATGTAAATCCTCCATTATTGTAGCTCCTCTATCAATATATATCTATATTAGCTTGTGATTTTCATGATGTGAGCCAAATTATATTTAGTTTGTATCAATTGGTATCAGAGCTAGTCAGTCCTCGGCACTGATCATATACCTTATAAACTATTTAGCATATCATTTTGGTATACGATGCTAATTCTAAGCTTATTTGTTTTGTGGAGTAAGTACATAATCCCCGAGGCGGCTGATGGGTATATAGTATGTTCAATTAATGATCTATGGAGGGTTCATAATTCACGAACGAAAGTGTAGGACACTATTATGCTTATACGGATTGGAGGACAAGTGGGAAAATTGTTCTATGGACCCAGTGCTTGATAAAGACATGGATGAGGTTTTGAAACATTGGGATTCTAAACCTGTAAAGGTGTAATTTTTCTTTAGCTGTTATTTTTTAATGTCACCTTTTCCTTCAAATTTAAGCTTAAACCTTTGTTTTTTCCATCAATTCTATTTCAGCTTTCAGGATCGCAGTGTCATAAATTACAAAAAAAAAAGTCACATTGCAGGGCCAAAAAGCTTTGCAAGAATTGGAGAGAACTTGGTAAGGATGTATGATACATATGCGTTGTTCTAATTTTTTTTTTTTTTATATGATTTATATTAGAGGCAATCATTCATATTTTGATGCAAAAACAAGAAAAAAAAAAAAAAAAAAAAGATGCCATCGTCTCAAAGAAAGCTGCTTGACATGACGTGTAAAAGGGCCAAAGAAAGGCCTTATGATACCAAAGAAGAAGATACTCAAAATAAAATTGTAAGAAGCAAATTTTGTAATATATCATGCAAATTTTGTAATAGATTTTTTTTTCAATTTATTTTAGAAATTCGAAATAGGAAAGAGGTGAAGTAATACAACAAAAAATTATGTTCTATTTTTTTAACCTATTTATAAGAGGAGATCATATGAAAACTGTAACGATTCTTTCGTTTCCTTGGGTCACTGGCCATCCGCCGGGAGTTTCGGGTTTAATACCGATATTTTAGCAACAAATCCAATAAATCTAAGTTTAGTGATTGGTGTATTGATCTTTTTTGGAAAGGGAGTGTGTGCGAGTTGTTTATTTCAAGAATAGGGTGGATTCAACCGGCTGCACCCCTTTTTGTTATAACTAGAAAGGAAAGGTGCACGATCCCGCGAATTACTTCTGAATAAATTAAAAAAATCATATGTAAGAACCATAGCATTTCGTGATTTGTTGGTAAATA
This sequence comes from Simmondsia chinensis, assembly GCA_018398585.1. Taxonomy (NCBI): domain Eukaryota; kingdom Viridiplantae; phylum Streptophyta; class Magnoliopsida; order Caryophyllales; family Simmondsiaceae; genus Simmondsia; species Simmondsia chinensis. The sequence goes on along the minus strand of JAGTTD010000023.1, from coordinate 19,050,436 downwards.
TACTTTGATTCTCTATTAACCAATAATGCGGGATCATTAACATGGTTAAAACTAAACCGTTTGAAGTCCAGGCGCAGCATGGTACTCTTTCTACCACTAATGTTAATACCGAAATTGTTTTATTAAATTAATTAAAATGAATAGTTAGAAAATTTTCGATATAGAACACTCATGTCGATAAAATGATTTGAATTTTTTATTGGAAAAATGTTCATCCTTTTTTTATTGAACAAATGCCAAACGAAAGGCCGAGTCAATGACCCACATATTACATATAAAGTAAGAAAAATTTTTGGATTTGAAGAAAAAAAGCAACTTTGCTGACAATTACATATTTTTTTGTTTGGTCAGAAAAGTCCTCCGAATATTCTGGTTTTGGATTAGTAATCTATTTGAATTTTTTTTTTTAATTTAATATGAACATAAAAGAGAGGATAGGTTCATTACATTCAAAAAAAGATATGGAAATTCATATAAAAAAAATTGAAGTAATTGAGCGTGAGAGCCAAACGAATTGAAAGATTCAAGTTTGGTTCGGGAAGGGATCATGAAAATTTGGAAATGAATGGAAAGATAATCTACTTTCATTAAGTGATTTATTAGATAATCGAAAACAAAAGATCTTGAATACTATTAGAAATTCAGAAGAACTACGTGGAAGAGCCATTGAACAGCTGGAAAAAACTCGGGGCTCGTTTATGGAAAGTAGAAATGGAAGCAGATCAGTTTTGAGTGAATGGATATTCTGAAATAGAACGAGAAAAATTGAATTTTATTAATTCAACTTATCAAACTTTAGAACAATTAGAAAATTGCAAAAAAGAAACTATTCATTTTGAACAACAAAGAGCGATTAATCAAGTCCGACAGCGGGTTTTCCAACAAGCCCTACAAGGAGCTCTAGAAACTCTAAATAGTTGTTTGAACAATGAGTTACATTTACGTACCATCAATGCTAATATTGGCATGTTTGGTGCGATGAAAGAAATAATGGATTAGTCCTTATACTGCTTATACTTTAGGTATTATTTTTTTATATACTTCGTTAGATCTTTTTTCTCTTCTTATTATTTATTGTTAATTTTTGGCTTGTAAATAGGAAAGGTTGAGGGTACTTGAATCGGAATTTGAATCTCAACAAGAAGATCATGATGTTTAAACAAAAAATTCTTTTGATGAAATCATGTCCAACAAAGATATTAAACGTAAACGATTGTGCTTATATGGGAAGGGTGTGACTCAAAAGCGGCTGAAATCAAATGATATTGGGACATCTGGTGTTCGTATGCCCAAGGGGCTTGTTCAGTCAATAAGAGACACTGTGGTAGAGGAATTACAAAAAGACTTAAAAGCTCAAAATTTGAAAATGGCGGAAGAGGTGATTGCAATAATTTTGTCAAAAATACAAGATGTTGTCCTTGGTTTGGACATCACTCACATTGTACAACAAACGGTTAAATCCTTTCTTGGTCCTACAAATTCTAAACATGTATGACTTTATTTGCTCAAAACATTTTTTTCGAATGAAACTAGAAATATGCTTATAACAGAATTACTTACTATTTTTGTGTTTGATATTCCAAGTACATTATGAATCTAGCATGTTAAATTTGAAAGGAAAGGGCTGTTATTGTGGTAAAGAAAATGCATATTGCCGGATTGGAGTAAGTGGATTATGTTGGAACCAAGTATCCTTTGTGAGTGCAAAGTTTGAAAATTTATTTCGAAATTTTGAGTTAGAATCAAAGGTGGGTATAAAATTTTTGATGGGTTTTTTCTAATATTTTTAAGTTTGTTCAAAATCTATTTTAAGTTTGTTGGAACCAAGTACAAATGGGGCATGTTGGGTGTTATGTTTTAATTTGCGAATTTGGTTTGTTTCTAATATTTTTAAGTTTGTTCAAAATCCCATGTGGGTTTAGGGAGAAATTTAGTTGTAATTACATATGTTTGCTGCAATTAATTGGGTATAAAAGTTTTGATGGTTTTTTTTAATTTTTTGACAATTCATAGCGAGTGAAGGCAGGTGACCGTAAAAATTGTAAGCTTTGAGTTATAAGGTTGGCATTAGAAATCCTTTCTTTTCGATTTTTAGCTTCTAGATTTTGTTGGGTTCTTGTTAATTTATTGGCTTGTTATGAAAATTTGTGTTCCCTTTTGGATTGTAACTCAATTTCAGATTCCGCGTATTGCTCTTTTGGTGCTGAATTTGCTTGTGAATATATTGTTTTTGAGCTCCCAAGAATAAACTATATGTGGTGGTGGTGCTGTTGTAGTTGTTGTTGTTTGATTGTGATTTTGGGATTCCCCATATTGTCAATTTGTATAAATTCAGGTTCATTTAGACCAAAAGCTGAAATAGAACTAGCTTTGATTCTCATTCTTTTTCTTTTCTTGCTTTTTTTTTTTGGGGGGGGGGGGGGGGGGGGGGGGGGGGGGGGGGGGGGGGGAAGACTCTTCGTCACAAGATAATGAATAGAGCTTTAAGTTTGTTCCATCTAAAGGTGTTTGAATATCAAGTTTATTGTTGGATATAATATAACTTTGTGGTTTGGCTAAGATTTCTATTTTGAGGACTTCATTTTTTTTGCATAGTCCCATTGTAATATGAAATGTCTTATTCTTAGACTTTTCCTTTATAGTTATGGATTAATATTGTATTATGGACAAGGGGATTTTATATTTTGGATACTTTAGCAACATGGGTGTAAAATATTAGGTATGCAACAAAATATTTGCATTGAGCTCATAATTGTTGCACTAGATCAAATCTTTCACTAATGATAAATAACATGCATGCATCAACGAAAACCTATTCCATTAAATCCTTAATTAAAGTGTTACTTTTGCAATAAAATATTGTTACATAAGTCTCTATGGAAGCGTCACATTAGCTAGCTGAACTGTTACATATGGTGTTTATTCACTTTATTACATTAGGTCAAAAGCCATTACAATAGATCTCATATAACAGCTACCTAAAGTTTTATGAAAACTATTACATTAGATACAAAGCTATGGCAACACCATTGAAGATGTTACATTAGGCTAAAAAATCCGTTACATTAGGCTAATGTAACACACCCCCATAGGTAATAGTTTTACAAGTTAAGGCAACACTTTTTGTGCGTCACATATGGTCATTTTTGTTGTAGTGAGCCAAAATTGGGTTTCTCATTCTCTCAGGGACCATGTGGTCAACAGGAAACCATGAGCTCGAGGGAGCATCAAGTGGATATTCAATTAGGACTAACGGAGGAGGTGCGGGTCTAATCTGCTTGATTTCTTCTCTAGAGGCTTGGACTAAGCCATTATGAGCCTCAACCTGCCTAACTAAGATAGGCTCGACCTTAGCAAATGTTTACCTTATCACATTTTTAGCAATAAGGGTAGCAATAGAAGACAAGGTTGAGTTCATCTCAACTAAGACTATTAATTTCTCTTTGAAGCCTTTCATTCATTAATGTCCCAACATCATTGATTACGGCTCTCATGGCAGCAGAGTTTTCATGCTGGGGCCATTAGAGTGCGTTTTTCAGCACCTTGTTTCTTAAAGGCCTCTTTCATGGCTTGTTGAACGCTTTGGTCCACAATTTCCAAACGATGTCTGAGCATGACCATAAGACTCTGACGAGAGTAGCCATCAAGCCCAATATGCTCATCTTCAAGGATGTCTTTGTCACCGCTGCTTTCATTACCGCGGTTGTGACTGGTCTCATCCCCTCGTGTAATAAGGCTTTGTTAAAGAGGGCGCACAAGTGGGGACCCGATTAAGGTTAGGCCTTCTAGTTCCTCATGCTTAAGATCATTGGATCTCCTCTTTCTAACCATTGATGAATGGTTTGAGATTACATTCTAGTAATTCACGACTAGATTAAAGACGATGAAGTCTTGTGTTAAGTTGTTATGATTCTAGATGAATCTTGGATCACAACCTAGAAGAGAGTTTATGAGAAGAGAAAGAATTGAGATTAAGATGAGAATTAGAGAGAATGGAGATGAGAAGTAGAGAGGATTGGGAGAAAGAGAAGATATTTTCTATGTTCATCAATGATCATTACAATGACAAGAACATCCTACTTATACTACTCTTAGCAATGTCGGTTACAAAGCAAAATATCTACAAATGCATTTCACCTAGACAATTCATTAACTACCAACTACTTAACCAAACTTCCCACCATATCAACTACCTTACATGAGTATAAGCTAATACGAAAGCAACATGGCTAATACAATCCAAAACATTGCTAATTTGACCCTTACTCGTGACTTATACTACTTAATTGCTGCGCAGGAATTATTACTACTTAGCCCCATATAGTCATTATACTAGAATCATGACAATACTCCCGCCTTTTGAGATTCTTGCCTCAAGAATCTTAGTAGAGAAGTTGTTGAATTGTTAGCTTGAAGTCGCTTATTAACTTGTATTTACACTGCAACAACTTAGACATGGAATCAGGTAACTTGCCTTCTCTTCCACCAAAGGAACTCCACAGTAGAAGCAGCAGTGAGATCAACCATCATTCAAATCAGTAGCTCATACTTCAGTTTTGCATTTATTCTAGCAGCAATTATTGTAAAGAGCTTGCAAATCTCCTCGCAGTTGAGAAATTTCACTATGAAATGCCCATCGCTGTTGAACATGACATGAAACCTTGTTTGAACTTCCTGTTGCTTACTGCGCTTTAATGAACCCCTGCTGCCAAAATGATTCAAATGACTCAAAATTCCAATTGCTTTGAACATCCTTCCCTTACTCAATGTTGCAAACATTGCATCCCTGAAAGTATGCATACTCTTGGCTTCTGAATCCACGTCAACAGATCTTTGATGCATCTTATAATGTTTGGCAGCTTTGAGCATATTAAGAACAGTTGGAGAATTGCTAAACTCCTCAAAATCTTCAGCTGAATGTGACACCTCTTTCACTAGTTTCCTTGTAACAACAACTATTTGTTCCATGATGCCTTCATGATTTTCTTACTGTTTGAACATCAGCCCAGGCATTTCAGAAGGCCTCACACTTGGCTATACCCTTGGAGTCAACTCTTCATTTCATGTTTGTGCTATCTTGTCTGGAATTTCCAAGAGTTGTTGATATCCCAATGTGTTGCTAACATTCGATCCTAGTAACTTGTTGAGGTTTTTTTTTTTTTGGTGGCATCCTTTGATTTTACTTGTACAACATTCCCTTGCAACCATACTTCATGAATCCCACTTGAATGCATTGCCTGAATTTGTTCTGAATTGGTAGTACCTTGCTCTTCTCCTTATCAATCTTCCTTTGCTCTGCCTTTGCATAAGAAGGAACCACAGATTCGAACAACCTTGCTTTATCAGATGCCATTGATAACGATCGAGGTTGGAGACCATAAATAAAGTAAGACACAAAATAATCCTCATTTGTCTCCGTGTTCATGGACAACACTATAGCCTTTAATTCTTCAAATTGACTATATATCCCTTAGGAGAAGTCCCTGGCATCATCTTATTGAATTCATATATTACTTCTCCTGGGTTAGGAGGCAAATCATTAGTGTTTGTGGATGAATAACCACTAGCTCCACTCAAGAAAGCCTACAATTTGGTTTCATTTTGCATATTTCCCAATTAAAATTGAACGTTTGCTGACATTGGGGTAGTAACAAACTGATTCAGTACGAAATTTGTTGGCACCACAGTAGTAACAACAAGTTTCTTTGCTGAATTTGAGTCTACCGCAGTAAGAACACTCTGATTTGTTGATAACTTATATCATTGCAGCTAGAAATTCTCTTTTTCTTTGCTATCTTGATAGTCCTTTTGATCCAAGTGAATGCCCCAAGTCTATCAATAGACATCATCACCACTTTAGGCTACTTCAAACTCAAACCTCTTGATCATGTATAGCCTTTCAAGAACCTCTTCATTTGCCTCAAGGAGTAGGAAATCTGGTGATATTCCTTTGTAAACCAAAATTGGCTTTGTCCTTGCTCTAAATTCCTTGCTTGTATAACACTTCTAACAACTTAGGTGTATGACCAAACTGATCTTCACATTTTGCTGCAATGTGAACTTCAATTGTAACAACCTAATACTCAGAACTTCAATTTGCACTTGCGATTTGCTTGCAGTAACAATCAGTGGTACCACACCTTGCACAACAGATTGAAATGCTCCAATTTCATATTGTAATGTTCCAACTCCATCCCGAATTGAAGTTGATCTTGCTGTCATTGGCCTTCCAGATGTTGCGTGATCCATCCGGGTTTGATTTCACTTCATTGATCCCGACTGCTCCCAAATGCAGCAACCTTGGCATCAAATTTCCCTTCCATTCCATCACGAACAACTTGTTGACATGGAACCACATTAGCTTGAATCAAAGCTTCAACATTCAGACCTGAATTCACTCCAACTCCTGCTGAGGATGCGATTGAATCAATAGCTACAACACCTTGTCTTTTACATTGTTCTTGCATTGCGATCGGCTGTATTCTTGCATTCCTATTGATTTGCTCTTGCATTCCAAGTATCTGCTGCTGAATTTGCAGCTGCTATTGCAGGTACTGTTGCTGCAATCGCTGCACAATAAGCTTCAAATCTTGCGTGAGCTATTGCATCAGCTGCTGCACTCTAGCTGCTTGCTCCTGCTGCGTCGAAACATCAACAACAACACCAGCTCCAATAGCTTAATTCCTACTTTTGATCATGCTTGATTCAATGAAATTCAACTCAATTGAATGCAAATCCACAGGCTCTGATACCAATTGTTATGATTCATGATGAATTTTGGATCATAACCTAGGAGAGAGTATGAAATGAGAAAGAATTGAGATTAAGATGAGAATTAGAGAGAATAGAGATGAGAAGTAGAGAGAATTGGGAGAAAGAGAGAATATTTTCTATATTCATCAATGATCATTACAATTGGAAGAACATCCTACTTATACTACTCTTAGCAATGCTAGTCATGAAGCAAAATATCTACAAATGCGTTTCACCTAGACAATTCATTAACTACCAACTACTTAACCAAACTTCCCACCATATCAACTACCTTACAGGAGTACTAAAGCCAATACAAAAGCAACACTGCTAATATAATCCAAAACATTGCTAATTTAACCCTTACTCATGACTTATGCTAGTTAATTGCTACCCATGAATTATTACTACTTAACCCCATATACTCATTATACTAGAATCATGACATAAGTCTCCCACTGTGGTCACCAAAAGGCTTGTTTGCTATATTTGTTTGTTATTAGTGTGATGTGCTTGCCATGAATACAAATGTAAAATACTACGACTAGGGAGTGAGTCTAAATTTGGACTGTACGTCTTTGACCTCAACCACTGACCATTTTTGGAGAACTGAGGTGAGCCTTTGGTGTATCTAACTTCAATTAATACATGAGTTTAACTTATGTTTCAATTAAGACGGCTTTTTTAAATATTTTTTGAGGATTTTTTATTATATATTTTGACAGAAAATTAAAGAAATAACGGACCTAACTCAAGTGACAGTTACAGTGACGGAGCAGGGCCCACAAACACCTTTCCTCATGCGCTTAAAAGTCAGGAACTGGGGGCAGAGAAAAACCCAAGAGCTTAACAGTCCACTTATAAGCCTGAGTCAATCAGATTTTTAAGCATGGCACCCTTGACTTATAGTAACTCAAATGAATTAGAGTCTTACAAGATTTAGATAAGCAAACTATATTCGGGTCACTAGATAAGGACCAATGCAATTAAGGCCAAGCCTTAGCCGTTAAAGCCCTTAATAATGGCACAAACCTAAGTTCACTAGACTTATTAAGTAGCGACAGTAGTGTTAAGACCAATGTAATTAAGGTCAAGCCTTGGCTGTCTAAGTCTTAAACTAAAGCCTCAATTCTTAACTTGTTGATTTTGTGAAAGATTAAAATGAAAAGTTCATACCTGAAGCCTGAAGCACTGTATTACTGAAGAAGCAAGTACAACAAGATCTACACTATGCTAAGATAGGCTAAGTTATGCTACTCCTAGGTAAAAAGCATAAGTGTGCTATTAAAAAAAAAAAAAAAAAAAAAACTTGAAGAAGTCTTGTATGAGTGGTGTTCGACACTTTTCAACTACAATAGTACCTCTTATTTATAGAGAAACTAAAAACAGATGCCCCCTATTTCTACGGCATTTTCTTCCCATGTAGGCCATCAAACTCTTTTGACATGTGAATGATCAATGAACGCGCCCTTGTTTTGGTGTGCTCGAGCATATTTCTTAAAGCCAACGTCCATTTTTCCAGCTGAAGTCTCTTCTAGATGCTCCATTTACTATTGGATAAGGTTGCAGCTCACGCATCTGAAATTTTGCTCCAAGTAACTGTCTGAAGCTTGGAAACCACCTGTCTTGTAGCTTTCTAGGAAGTCCCTTGAGCTTGAGTTCTTTTACCTTTCAACCATCTCGAGCCTCGAGTGGCTGTCACTGTTATTAGGGTTTTAAACTACTCAAGCAATTAAGCTCGAGATGCCGCTACCTTAGCATCTAGAGGTGTGACTATCCGGGAGGAAGGCCTCAAGTGATAAGCGCACGGCATTTTTTTCAAAACGGTGTCGTCTCAACTCCCTCGAATTCTAGGTGTAAATAGTGGATTTTCAACATATATGATGATAAGAAATAAAAAGGGATCTAACCTAACTCAATTGGCTATTATAGTGATGGATCAGGACCCACAGACACCTTTCCTCGCACACTTAAAAGTCAGGAACTGGAGTGGAGACAAACTCAAGAGCTTAGCAGTGCACTTATAAGCCCGAGTCAATTAGATTATTGGGCCATGGACCCTTGACTTGTAATAGCTCGAATGAGTTAGAGTCTGACAAGATTAAGGTGGAGCAAGCCGTATTTAAGTCACTGGATTAGGACCAACGCAATTAAGGTCAAGCCTTGACCGTCAAAGCCCTTAAATAATGGCACAAACCTAAGTTTACCTGACTTATTAAACAGTGATAGTAGTATTAAGACTAACGAAATCAAGATTAAGCCTTGGTCGTCAAAGCCTTAAACTAAAGCCTCAATTCTTAACTTGTCGATTTTGGGAGCAAATTAAAACAAATAGTTCATACCTGAAGCCCAAAGAATTGTGTTACTCTGATGAAAGCAAGTACAGCATGATCTACGCTAAGCTAAGATAAGTTTAGTTACGCTACTCCTAGGTTAAAAGCACCAAGGCGCTGCAAAAAAAACTTGAAGAAATTTGTATGAGTGGTTTTGGACACTTTACAACTACAATAGTGTCTCTTATTTATAGAAAACGGAATAAATGTTGCTCCCTCATTCCACGGTATTTTCTTCCCACATTGACCTCAAAGCTCCTATGGCGCGTGAATGTGCAGTGAATGCGGCCCTAATTTGGTGTGCTCGGACGTCTTTCTTTAAGCTAATGTTCTATTTTTCAGCTGGAGTCCCTTCTAGCTTCCCAAGGTTCTGTTGGATAAGCTTGAGGCTTAGGTATTTGAAATTGCGTTCTAAGTAACTGCCTCGAGCTTTGAGACCACCTGTTTTGTAACCCTCTCGAAAATCCCTTGAGCTCGAGCTCCTTTTACCCCCTCAATGATCTCGAGTCTCGAGTCTCGAGTGGCTGATACCCTTGCCAGGGATTTGAACTCCTCAAGCAACTGGGCCTAAGACGCTGTTATCTTAGCATCCAAAGGCCTTGTCTTTCCCGAGGAGCGCCTCATGTGATAAGCACGTGGCGTTTTGCTTAAAACAACATCGTTCGTTATGTATTATTGTTTGAATTATTTTATTAAATACATGTGACATTAGACTAAGAAATTAATTCATTCATAAACTAAAAAAAATCAATATATTAAATTTTAGGATAATAATATATTTATCCAAATTATTAATATAAAATATATTATATTTCATATTTCATAACCTAATAAATACATTAAGATCATCAAATTTATAAATTACTTTTGACCCAAAAAAAAAAAAAAAAAAATTTATAAATTATATATATTTTTTTGTATTAATTATATGAGGCATTGCGTGCAAAAAAGCCGATAGTATTAGTTTTAGCGCTTAAAACGGTTTTGCGAGGGAATCACATCAAAATTTTCAAAACTCGCGCCCGCGCTCTTCTTTACCATATTTTAGATCCACAGCAACCTTCTTCTCTTTCAGTCTTTGACTTCTGCAAATTTCTTGGAGAAGAAAAAGTAGAAGAAGAAAATGGGGAGGCAATCAAAACCCAAGAATGGTAGCCGAGAGACGAGCAATGTCATTGGTAAAGGCAACGTGACCCCTGTTCAAGTCGCCTTCATTGTGGATCGATACCTAGCTGATAATAATTACACCGAGACTCGCTCCGTGTTCCGGTCTGAAGCTTCCTCCCTCATTGCCAAATCCCCCGCCCAAGAGGTGCCATTCTTTTTCACTTTAGAGCTTGTTTGGTATTGTTATATTTTTGCGGTTTGAGTGCTGTAAAAGATCTACATAATGCTTTCTATTTGTAACTTTTTACTTGGTAAAAATGTTTATTGCATGATTACAATTTGTTTATATTCTTTAATTACTTTTTATTTAGAAGTGAAAGTTTGTGGTGGAGTAGAGGAGCCAAACCCTTTGGGTTGGCTATCTCTTCCTCACTAATATTCTTTGTTGTAGGGCTTTTGCCTACTGTGAGAGACAAAGAGCTGCTCACAGTCCTTCATTCCAAATTTCAGCGGATCTTTCATCTTTCGACCCATGATTTTTTCCTTATTTGAGGCTTTTTTAATATAAATTACTATGTTATTGTATTTTTCTCTCTTTTCTATTTATTTTCTTTCAGATCTATAAGTTGATGTTTAATTGCACCCTAATCTTGGGCAATTGTGCCTAACATAAGTAATTACACAATGTAAAGTAGTTTTGTTGAATATGTTTGATTTTCATATTTTTAGAGAACATTGAAAACTGCTATCTCAACTATTGGAAACGGAAAAAATCTTTAGTCACCTAATTAGATGGGTAACTAATTGTGGAGCTTCTAATTACAAACTTATATCAACATTTACAGGCACCCAAGAGTTTGTTAAGTTTGAGAGCAATGTTAGACGAGTACATAAGCTTGAAGGAACAGAAAGTGATAGTTGATCAAGAGAAATGCAGATTGGAACAAGAGAAGTGCAGGGTTCAGCAGTTGTTGCAGGGTATGCAAGATGTCATGAATGCTTACAATTCCAACGTTAACTCCCTTACGTTGCCTGTGCCGGTGCCTACAATGTTGCCCTCTGTGCCGGCAAAATCCATGGGCATTTCCCCCGCAGGTCTGAGTTTATTACCGTCTTGCTCTCTGATTGTTGAGTTTGGTTTGGTGAAATTGATTTTTGGCATGGGTTTGACGTAGAAAAGTCAATTGGGTTTTTGACTGCTTACTTTGCTATTGTTGAAACGTACGTTTTATGTGTGTATGGTTAAATTGAAGTTAAGAGAAAAAAGAGACTAATATACTTGGTGAGTTACTAAATTTGACGTCAGCTAGTTTTAGAAGCAAGTTCACTGGAATTTGCATGTGGACTTTAGTCTCAACCTCATTCGGTCAAGCTTGTGTTAGGCACCAGCCTGACGAAATTGGAGAACTGCCCTGATTTGGAAGAAAAATGCTTTCACATTGCTAGACTTAGTTAATTGGATGGTAGTAGATCCATAAGTTGGACTGCAAATGTGAATGTTAGGTTTTGGATGAGGAAGTAATTTAATACCATTAGAGTGGGACTGTAAGAAAATCTAAGTCCCATACGTATTTGTGTTTCCAAAGAGGAGCAACAATCCAATTACTGCATAGATGATAGATTAGAGTAATTGCATTATGTTTTATATTAAATCATATTTTGGTTAAATTCTAAGAATAAGGTCTATTTCATGGGGTAGTTTCCCAATTTTGAGCATGATATGGCTTTATCAATCATTGGATTAATGAGGTCGCTAGTAATCAACGGTTGGGATTTGTTTTTGCTTCCTTGCATGGTGTTGATATTTTGTGACTAGTTTTACTATATGTTACATCTTGGCAATGTAGTTCACTCCATTCTGTATATAAATTACGCCAGTGTTTTTTGATTATTTGTTCATCAGGATATGCTGCATACAAAACTCCTACAACGAATTCAATTATGCCTCATGGAAGTACTAATTTCTCAACTCCTATCCTGAACTCCCGTCCTTCACGAAAGAGGAAGAATTACAAGGATCTCCAAGATGCACCTCAAGCTTCAAAGAGAGCTTGTGGCCCTCTGCCCAGCAATCAGTTGTTAGGCAAAGGTAGTTATTCCCTCTATATTATGGGCCTAAATGCCTTGAAAGGATAAATTCGAGAAAAAGAATGACAATAGGTTATTTTTTAACATTATACATGACATATTTTGTGATTCTTTGAGTAACTCTATTCTCAAAAACCTTCACTTACAGTCTTAATTAACCCAGATACTTGCATAGTTCGACAGACAGAGAATGCAACCAAAGCGCAGGATAACATCCAACACTCACCTACACTTGCTTCATCATCACATGACCAAGTCCATACAAGATCACCAGTTGAAGGATCAACGGTCGCTAAAAACTTGTTTAACAATGCAACTCAATCCCCAACGTCGAATTCCCCTGGCCCAAAGACTCCCCCACAATCAGCCTCTTCTCAAAGCGACCAATCCATTTCACCCATTGAAGACATTTCTTCATCAGGAAAGTCCAATAACACACCCACCAACTACACCATTATCTCTTCCAAGACCATCATTGTAAGCCCTTCTAAGCGCTTTTGCATAGAAAGAAACCAGTGTACATTCTCGTCACCTGCTAAGTCGGTATCGAAGAGGCAAGGAAAGAGAGATCATGTCAAGGGAAGGCTGGATTTTGATGGGTCTGATGTGATCAATGGTTCTGACAATGCAAATGGCGACCTAAGTACGACATCCGAGTCTGAGGAAGGAGCCATTTTTGACTTGGATTTGCCAGGTTTCGATGCATTTGGCTCAGATTTTTCGATTTCTGAACTTTTAACTGATTTTGGCATTGACTGTGGAGAAATGGATTATGCTTGTCCATCAAATGTGGGAGCTTCTGTCAGTGCACTTCCTGGGTAAGAATTTTATCATAGGACCTCAATCTTGCTTTCACCACTCTAATGAAGCATTTCTGGCTCGGGTTTCCTTTAATAAAACAGTGTTTAGCATAGACAAAGTAAAACACCAAGTTTGTACACCGATCACTAATTCATGGTGCGTCCAAATGTAAATGAGCTTGGTTGAAACCGAATTTATCTAGCTCGAGGATCAGTAACCAAATTTCACTACGCTCAAATATTGCCAAGCCTACTTTTATTAGGCTGTTTAGTCTCATTTAGTGTCGAGCTTCACTTATTTTTGGCATGAACCTTTTCGTTTATGCACACTAGGCTTATATCGTGGCTCGAGATTGATCTTTTTAGGCTTGGAAGCCTTTGAGCTTGAGCTTACTAGGTTAGAGCTAAACCTTCTTAGTTAAACAAGTTCAAGTTGGCTCATCTTAGTTGAAACTTGAAACAAGCTGAGCCAAGTCAGCTCATCGGAATAACAAGCTTACTCTGTTCATTTTGTCCTAATTTTTGACACCTTTTTTCATCTCACATGAAATGCAACTTAGGCAACCTCAAGAACCAGTGGATGGTGAGTTAGGGCCTTGCCAAGACTTGCAAGAGCACTCCGCAGCTGCCTCTGAAGGAGATGTAAATTTAAAAGGTAATGGAGTTCATCCTTTGAACTTTAGCTTTTCGCTAGTATATTGCAAATTTGGTAGTGTTATTCTATCACAGCACCAAATACAACTACTTCAGTGAAGTCCATAACAAAAGGCATAAGGATTGTGAGCCCTGGTAAATTTTCCCTCTTTATCTTTTCATATTGTTGGAATCCCTCACTCAATGCCTGAGAGTGCTGCACGCTTTACTTCATAAGATGCTGGCATCTATCTGTTAGAAAGCCAATTCTTTTAAATGGAGTCAATCTAATATCACTTGAGATGGTAATTAGAGCTAGGCCTAATGGATGATTTTTAGGTCTCTTTTAATGGTGTAATTGCGTGTGAAGAAAAGTGTTGGAATTTCACATAGTCTTGACATATTGATATGGTTCAACTTAAAATGAGTTGATCCCTCTTATAGCAAGTGGGTGTTTTAGATGAGAATATATCCAATATCCTTTGATAATTCTTACGAGTCAATTTCATGATGTTTAAGTAGTTCATGGTGTTGGGAAAAAAATACCAAAAAAAAAAAAAAAACAACGAAACAACACACGAAATTTTTACGTGGAAAATCCTCTCTTAACTAGAGGGAAAAACCATGACCCGATTGGGTGTCAAACTTTCACTATAAATTTTGGATTACAATTACAATCTCTAATTGAACCCAAGCTCACATTCAATCTCACTCAATTTTCTTCTCTATTCTCTATTCTTCACCCATACCTTTTCTCCAAATACAACACATTATTTATAATAAAAAAAAACTACAAGACAAAAAGATGATGCAACCACTAGTTTACTTGTAAAAGTAAACTTCCCAACCTACAAGTCTATACCTATACCTCTACAACACATAACTTGCAATATTCAACTTTCCATTTTTCTTTTTCTTCTTTTTCCCTTTTTTTTCATATTTTAAACATATTAATTTTGAGGTAAAAAAAAAATTACCCAACAAATCTCCCCCTTACTTCAAAATTAATTTTTCACGCACCAAAATTTTTTTTCAACCCATATGAAGTCTTGATGCTCTAGCGCCAAATCGACGCTTCTTCCACATCCACAAAGCGCACTCTTTTTGAAGTCGAATTTGCCCCATTGTTGCTCATCGAACCACTTTCTTCAAGCACATACAAATTCTTCGAGTTCTTACTTGATTTCATCATAACCAATTGCCCCTTCGTAACCGTCATTCTTCCATTTCGAGCGGAGTAGCCATAACCCAACTCATCAAGTCTTCCCAAGGAGATCAAATTTTCCAGAGTCGTGGTACATATCGAACTTTGGACAACGTTCTCAACTTGCCATCATGCATCTTAATTTGAATGGTCCCAACGCCTTTGATCTTGACCTCTTCATCATTGGCTAACATCACTGTCCCATCACATTCCTCATAAGAAGCAAGCATCTCCTTTTTTGTGCATACATGATGAGAGCACCCCGAATCGAGAATCCATGAATCCTCACTTGTTTTTCTATCTTGCATTAAGAAGAGGTCATCTCCATCATCTAAGGCTACATTAGTGGATATCTCACCCTTTTCTCCCTTACTTGTCTCCCCCTTTCCCATCTCCCCCTTTGCAAGAGTTTTCTTTAACTCTTCTAAGTCGGCTTTCATTTTCTTGCAAAACACTTGAATATGGCCCATCTCATGACAATAGTAACACTCTTTGTTGCTAAAATCCATCCTAGGTCTAGAACTTGACCTAGTATAATCTTTACAGCGATATTTGCGAGTGCAACTCCTCCCCCTACCCGAACTTGCCGCCAAGGCGGCCCCTTCATCATTTCTAAGTTTATCCCCTTTCACCAAATTTTCATTTTTTAACAAGACCGCCGTAGTTTCATCCAATTTTAAAGTTGTTTTTTCCTACCAACAATGTTGTCATCACGGTTTCATAAGACTTTCGGAGAGAAGCCAACAAAATCAAAGCTTTATCTTCTTCTTTGAACTTTTCATCCAAGCTAGCCAATTGAGAGATCAATCTATTGAACACATTTAGATGATCTCTCAAATCGCTACCCTCTTCCATCCTCAATCGGTATAAATCCCTCTTCAAATACAACTTATTTGTGAGGGATTTCGACATATAAATTTTTTCCAATTTATCCTACAAAGATTTTGGCGATTTCTCATCTAGCACAGTGTACTTAACATCCGGGGCAAGAGCGAGACGAATAGTACTTACAGTTTTCATTTGTAGTTCCTCCCAGTCATCATCACTTATGTTCTTGGGCCTTTTATCAAGTATGACCTTGTGCAATCCTTGTTGAACAAGGAGATCTTTCACCATACTCTGTCATAAAGGAAAATTATTCTTGCCATCAAACAATTCAATCTCGAATTTGGTACCTCCGACTAAACTTCCAATCTTTGACATCTCTAGGTCTCAAGATCGAACACGCTCTGATACCACTTATAGGGAAAAAAATACCAAAAAAAAAAAATAACGAAACAACACACGAAATTTTTACGTGGAAAACCCTCTCTTAACTAGAGGGAAAAACCACGACCCGATTGAATGTCAAGCTTTCACTATAAATTTTGGATTACAATTACAATCTCTAATTGAACCCAAACTCACACTCAATCTCACTCAATTTTCTTCTCTATTCTCTATTCTTCACCCACACCTCTTCTCCAAATTACAACACATCATTTATAATAAATAAAAATTACAAGACAAAAAGATGACGCAACCATTAGTTTACTTGTGAAAGTAAACTTCCCAGCCTACAAGTCTATACCTATACCTCTACAACACATAACTTGCAATATTCAACTTCCCATTTTTCTTTTTCTTCTTTTTCCCTTTTTTTTCATATTTTAAACATATTAATTTTGAGGTAAAAAAAAAAAATTTACCCAACACATAGATATCAGTTGAGACATGTGGCGAGAGAGACTTGTGCTTTGAATCTAAGTGATAGAGTATAAAACTATTCCTAGGCCTTTATCCATCAGCTTAAGCTTTTAGGTGAGTTGGTTCTTTGATATGGTTTCAGGGCCTTGTTGACCAAGAGGTCACAAATTCGAATCTCAGTAGCCCCACTTTCAGTATTAAAACAATTTAAGCACAAGGTATAAGGTGAGTTTGTGCATTATTCATACTTCAAGCCCAATTGACATTTCCGTGAGAGGGCATGTTAGAGTATAAAACTATTCCCGAACCTTCATCTATTAACTTAAGCTTTTGAGTGAGTAGGTTCCTTGATACCAAGGCATATGCTATGCTTGAACGAGACATGATTTAAGAGAGGCTTAATAACTTTTTCTTAAAAATTGCATGTGTATTGGGTGAGAACACTAAGGCTTTGTTTGTTTTGCGGGAAAGTAGATTCTAGGAATTGATTTTCTATTGAAAAATATTTTGCAAGGATAATTGAAATCTGGTTGAGGTTTTTTCCTTATTTGTTTCAAAGGAAAATTTGCTTCTATATTAATTTTTTATGTATGGTCTAAAAGAAACATTTTTCACACTTGATCTTAAATTTTATTATAGAACAATATAAGTAGGAATATAACATATACGAAAAGTAATAGAAAAATAAAATTAACGACTAAAGTCATAAAAAATAGGGAAATTATCTCTTACATACCCTAAATGTTGAGCATTTACTACCTAAATATCCTATTATTTTAATATATATTATTAGGGATAATATTTGTATTGATATTATAGTGATTATATGATGAGAATATTCTGTATTTATTCCTTCTCCCTCTGTTATAAATATATGCCTCAACAACCCTATTGGGTATGCTCCCTAACTCATATTCTCACACGGTATCAGAGCATACCAACCTTTAAAAATTAATTCCTTCTCCTAAACAAAAAAAAGAGGAAAAAAATTCATCCCTTCGGCCGCCGCCTGTGGGTCACGAAACCCTAACCCTAACCTCAACTCCCCCACGCCGCTGCTCTTGTGCCGCAGCCTGTTCGGCCCCCACTCCCTTACCGGCCGGAACCCTAATGGCCCACCGCCATCGCTGACCCAGCCGTCGCCTCCGTCAGGCGCCCCGACCAACGCACGTTCTCTCCACTCGTCACCAACAGTGCATGGTGTCTCCGGTACCCGAACCCGAGTGAATCTATGGCCGCGTCGTCCTCTACTCTCTCTCTCCACCCCCGAGGTGTTCCCCCCTTGTCTTCGGTCCCGGCCGCCGCTGCCTGACAGACGCCGTCTGTCCCCCTGCCGGGACAGGCCTCCCAGCCACCACCACAGCCAGCAACGACTGGGTTGCTCTTGTTTGCCCCTCACTCCTCCGGGTTCAACCACGGGCTCTCGATTCCTCCTCCTCCGGGTAATTTCTCCTCTGAGTATAATTTTGGTCTTCCTCCCTCCTCGCTTAATTTATCAAATTATACTACCCCTCTTGTGGCCGGAGCGCCGCCTCTCACGGCACTCCCTTCCCACATGAGCCCACTTCCCCCCTCCTCAATCACTAATTTAGTTACCATTAAACTAGAAACACCCACTGATTATACTACTTGGTGGGAACAAGTATCTATGGTACTTCGCGCTCATCGACTCATGGGTTTCGTTGAGGGCTCCAACCCTTGCCTTGAACCAACCACCCCCCCCCCCCCCCCCCCCCCCCCCCCCCCCCCGCCCGAGCAAATTTCTACGCCCACAGGCCACTTTATCTCTCACCCTGACTCCATAACCCTCTTGTGAGATGTGGAATGCCCTAGCCAAACGGTTTCGTGACCACTCCCTAGCTAAAGAATTTGACCTCCGCTCCCAACTTGTCACTCTAGGTAAAGAAAACAAAACCATGACCGCTTACCTCACCGAACTAAAAACTGTAGCAAATGACTTAGCAGCCATAGATTCACCGGTTTCCAACCGTGAGCTCCTACACTATGCACTGTTCGGCCTACCCCCGGAGTATGCCGTGTTCAATACGTTTACTCGCCAGTCATCTCGTGATCTTCTCTTCGAACAACTTAAGACTGCATTGTTAGATGAGGAAGCTACTCTGTCTCGTATCCACTCTCGCCCTCCTATGGATCATGGTCATGCCCTTACTGCTAACAGTGCGCCGTTGGATTTCTCGGGCTCTAGTCTGGCCATAGGGGGTGTGGTTGCAAGAATTGTGGACGTAACAGTCACAATCGCCATGGGAACTCTGGGGGTCGTGGACAACACGGTCAACCGTATCAACAGTCTTCGAGTACAGGTGCGGCTTTCACTGGTGCTCCTCCTCCGTATCCACAGAACTGGGGTCGCCCTGCAGGTATGCATCCTCGTCCGCCTCATGATGATATACTCGATGCTGGTCCCTTAGTTTGTCAGATTTGTCACCAAGCTAGCCATGCTGCCTCTCTTTGCCCTCACCGCTATGTCAACTCAGACCTCTCCCAATCCCTATCAGCCATGTCTGTCATTGATCAGGCTAAACCTACATGGTACCCTGACTCCGGGGTGTCTAACCACATGACTTCCAACTCAGATATTTTAACTAAACACACTGTTTATCGTGGTTCAAAATCGATACAAGTTGGCAATGGGTCTTTATTACAAGTCACTCATGTTGGTTTTTCAAAAATTCG
Organism: Simmondsia chinensis; assembly: GCA_018398585.1. NCBI lineage: Eukaryota > Viridiplantae > Streptophyta > Magnoliopsida > Caryophyllales > Simmondsiaceae > Simmondsia > Simmondsia chinensis. The sequence continues at coordinate 19,031,138 of JAGTTD010000023.1, read as the reverse complement.
TACTAAAGCTCATGACCTTCTGCTTCCTAATGTCATGTTGGTTCCTGGTCTCACATACAACCTCCTGTCTATTAAATAGTTGTGCCGTGATAACAACTATATCGTTGAATTTGATTCTTCCTCTTTTTTTGTCAAGGACAAGGCTACGGGGACATCGCTCCTCATGATACGCAGTGAAGGCCCCTTATATGGGTTTTCTCCACATCTTACGGGACTCGTTGCACAGACAGTCACGACTGAGCTATGGCATAGGCGCTTAGGTCATTTAGGAAACTCTGTTTTAGATACCTTAGGTACTCGCTCTTTGATTCCTTCTATTTCTCGTACTAGCTCAATAATGAATTATTCTACATGCTGTGTAGGAAAGTCACGTCGTTTATTGTTTTCACAAGTTCTTCATGCTACTATTTTACCTTTGCAATTAATAAACTTGGATGTTTAGCAGTCACCTGTTGTCTCTGATTCTGCTCTTCGCTATTATGTCCTATTTGTTGATGATTTCACTAGATTCACCTGGCTTTATCCAGTGCAAAGGAAGGACGAAGTGTACTCCGTCTTTTCTGACTTTAAGGCCCTGGTTGAAAATCAGTTTAACCTTGAAATAAAATGTTTTCAAAGTGATGGAGGCCGTGAGTTTGACAATAGACCCATGGCTACCCTTTGTCGTACCCATGGCATTCACTTTTGCCTCTCCTGTCCTGATACTCCACAGCAAAATGGGGTAGTGGAACAAAAGCAGCAACATTTAAGTGAAATGGTACGGACCTTACTTTTTCAGACGCGTCTTCCTTCTAAATTTTGGGTTGACATTGCGTGCACTGCTTGTTACATTATAAATCGGTTGCCTACACCAAATTTACAAAACCTTTCATCTTTTGAAAAACTGTTTAAAAAGGCGCTAGACTACAATTTTTTTCGTGTCTTTGGGTGTGCTTGTTATCCTAACATCACATCCCGTACTCCTCATAAATTGGCCCCACGATCCATCCCCTGCATTTTTATTGGGTATGCGGGGCGTTACAAGGGGTATCGTTGCTTGGACCCCACTATTGGTCGTGTTTATACTAGTCGTCATGTGCATTTTGTTGAGCACTTATTTCCTTATCCTGACATAGTCTCTAGTATGCCTGCACCGCCAAGCCCAGCCATAGTCGATGTCCCCCTGCCACGTCCTCTCCTTGTTCATGCTCACCACATGGCTAAGCCTGGTGCGGCTGCACCGAACCCGGGTGTGCTGGGCTCGGGCTTACTCTCGTCACCTCCCCTATCGGTGGCCCCCACCCTTCCCTCCTCCCCGGTCACCTCACCAGCTCCCCCTGCCGCGGTTCCCACGGTCGGGGTGGGTGCCGCCTCCAGCCCCGGGATCCCTCGCTTGGATCCTAACACTGACCCTATGAGGTCCTCCTTGGACAGTCCACCCCGGTCTTCTCCCCCATCCACTGGTGCCCTGGACACCTCTAATGTTCATCCCATGCGTACCCGCCTTAAAGATGAGATACGTAAGTCCAAACACATATTGTCTCTTAGCTCTATGGTTGTATTCCAGGAACCTACATGCTTCTCTCAAGCTGTTAAGAAGCCTCAATGGCAGGAAGCCATGGCTGAGGAGCTCAGTGCCCTTATTCAAAACCAGACGTGGGACTTCATTCTTGCGTCCTCTCAAAATGTGGTCGGAAGTACTTGGAAATACAAAGTCAAGTATAAACTGGATGGCTCCGTTGATCGGTTTAAAGCCCGTCTTGTTGCTTAGGGCTTTCACCATCATGAGGGTCTTGACTATTTTGAAACTTTTAGCCCTGTTGTTAAACCAACCACCATCAGGTTCATACTTGCACCTGCTATTACTAACAAGTGATCCATTCGCCAACTGGATGTTTAAAACTCATTTTTACATGGTTTTCTACATGAAGAAGTATACAAGCGTCAGCCCCCCTGGTTTATCCACCCGAAATATCCTACACATGTATGCCGCCTGCGCAAGGCCTTATATGGCCTCAAATAGGCACCTCGAGCTTGGTTCCATAGGTTTAGCACGTTCCTTTATAGTATGGGTTTCTACTGTAGTAAGGCTGATCTCTCCCTTTTCATCTATCGCTCGCCGAATAGCATTATGTGCCTCCTACTGTATGTGTATGATAGTATCCTTACTGGTTTTGACTCCTCCTTGCTTACACGCCTCACTGCTTCCCTCTTAACCCAGCTTGCCATGAAAGATTTTGGCCCGCTTCATTACTTCCTTGGCATTGAGACCACATTAACCAGACATGGCCTTTTCCTCTCCTAACATAAATACACCCTTGACCTTCTCGGCAAGCATGATATGCTTGAGGCTAAACCCATAAAAACTCCCTTACCAGCTCGAGCACAACCATCTGTGGCCGATGGGTCTCTCCTACCTGACCTGACCGAGTTCCGTAGTGCGGTGGGTGCTCTCCAGTACCTCACCATGACGCATTCGGACATTGCATACGCGGTTAATCGAGTATCATTGTTCATGCATGCTCCCACTACTTCCCATTGGCAGATGGTTAAACGCATCCTACGATATCTTAAGCTCACGCCTGATCATGGTCTCACTATAGCTCCGGGTTCCTGCACATCTGTTACTGCTTATGCTGATGCAGACTAGGGTGGCTGTCCTGACACTCGTCGCTCCACTACGGGTTTTGCATTGTTCCTCGGTCTCAACCTCATTTCATGGGGCGCAAAGAAATAGCCTACAGTCTCTAAGTCCTCCACCAAGTCTGAATATCGGGCTGTTGCCAAGGTTGTTGAATGCGATTGGATTCGATACCTCATGTGTGATTTAGGTCTACGCCATTCTGGCCCGATAGTTGTGTACTGTGATAACGTCTCTGCTACCTACCTGACTGCCAATCTTATCTCCAATGATTGCAGTAATCACGTGGATGTTGACTTCCACTATGTTCGTGAGAAGGTTGCTAAGGGTGATATTCAGGTCCGATACGCGTCTACCACCAAACAGGTTGCTGACATATTCACCAAAGGATTGGCTACTGATCGCTTCTACTACCATAAATCCAATCTGCATGTTGGTGCCCCTCGCACAGATTGAGATGGCGTATTAGGGATAATATTTGTATTGATATTATGCTGATTATATGCTGAGAATATTTTGTATTTATTCCTTCTCCATTTGTTATAAATATATGCCTCAGCAACCCTATTAAGGATGCTCACTAACTCATATTCTCACATATATAATAAGGTACCCCGAGACACGAAATTATATCACCTAATATACCCTATGTTCGAATTTGGTAAATTTTCTTTAATGTGTCATGCTAGCAATTTTTGACAAAAGAAATCATCAGATTATGATAGGGATACATATATATTGTTGAACTTGTGTTCCACTTCAAAAATTTTCATTTAGAGATCTACCAAATTTTAGCGGAAAATACCTCATTTGTAAAATTTTAAACTTCAGAGTACTTAGGTGATAAAACATTTGAACTTCAGGGTATATTATTCTATATTATTGAAATATCAGAGTACATGTGTAATAAATGTTCAAATCCTGATGTACCTAATTGATAACTTCCCTATATAATATTATATTATAATATAAAATGGTGAAAATCATTCTTTTGAACCACAATAAAGTAATTTCTGGCTTTGTTTGATTATTTGGTTCAATTCATGTCCGACATTATGACGTTAAGGTTTACATTCCAATTTGGCTCATTTCGGTTTTTCCCTATCCGCAGGATAATTCCTGTGAAAGTTCTTGTATCACTTGGAATCACGACTTCTCTTATTTTACAAGGGAAGTCAATTTCCCTCTATTGGAAGAAAACATTTTCCATCAGAAAATATTTTCCATCAAATAAAACGTGCCAAACAACGGAACATATGAAAACTAAATTCTAGAATCCCATTTTTCTCCAAAATAACGGAGCGTAAGAGAGCAATAATCTATACAATATATTATTGTACAATATCCCGGTGCCGTGAGTTGTACAATATCCTTCGCCGTCGGTGCAGTGAGGTTGCGCATGTCCAGATCTCAGTCCCGTGAGTCCCATCTCCTGCCCCACCTGGTGCCTGTCCGTGTCTCGAGTGGTTGTTTTAGTTTGTTTTTTTGGGTTATTTATGTTGTTTTTGCTTTTTGCTCTGGTCTAGACAAAATTTCCCTGTGTTAGCACCTCTCCTGTACCAACATTAATTTTGACCTCAGGACTAGTCTAGTAGGGGTCTTTTGTTTTTTCGTTGATGTGAACGACCTGATACACCTCTGTCTCGCTGATAATGTAATTCCTCAAAAGGCTTCCTGGCCTCTTCAGCCACCAATCTGGTTTTTCCTTCCCCTTCCTTGTGTTGTTGGCTCGGTACCCTTTCTGTCCGGTCCCATGTCTGGTACCTTGCTAGCAATGCGGGGGCGGGGGGAATTCCGTCACCTGTTTTCCACCCTTTTGAGGTTGTTGCTCATGTTGGGAGGTGTGGTTGTGTGTGTTTCTGCTTCGGATCCAACTAGGGCCTTGCTAGTTGCTGGTCCTCTCCTGTTCGTGTAATGTTGTCCCGGTTTTCTCTGTTGTTTTTGGTGTCTGATTTTTTCCATTTTGTTCTGAATTTTTGTTACTTTATTAAAGCCACCGCTTGGTGGGTCGGATTCCTTTTTTGGAATACCGTGCTCTGTAAGGCATTTTTCGCCACTTATCAAAAAAAAATTATACAATATCCCAACCCCCCCCCCCCTCCCCCCCCCCCCCCCCCCCCCCCCCCCCCGCGGCAACAAAAAAAAGATTTCAAATCTTCATCCCTTAATTTGTAGAGGGATGAACCTTTCATTTACCAAAACAGATCAAAAAGATAAATTGACAAATTTATTAGCATTAAAGTATGAGATAATTGTCAGTAATTAAATCAATTCTTTTGATCTAACTTATTGAATCAATTCATTAGTTTTAAATTTATTGATATAGATAATCAAAATTTATTGGAAAGGTAAATTGTATTACAACAAAAATAAAGTGAAAAAATGGTAAATACCACCCGTGCATGTGCATCGCACGGGAAAGACCCAGTAATAATAATTGGAAAGTTCTAAATTAAAATTTTGGAGGCCTTCAAATGCGAAGATAAGAGTTTTAAGTTCTATACCACATTGTAAACTCATTTTGTCGAGTCAATTTTTCATGCCAATTTAGTGTGCCTATTTCCATTTATAATATGTGATTTTTTCTAACAATATTAACAAAAGCGTTGATTTTCTTATGGCAGTTAAAAATTTTAAAAGCAGCTTTAGTCAAGATCAAGACAATTCATTAGCATGAAGGCACCTACTAGGGCTTTGCTTCAATTGTTGGAAGTAAGTGAGAGAACAAAGCATTGGTTTAGGCCAAAATGTCTGGAGTTCAATTTTCCCCTTGAACCTCTCCTTGAGGAATCTTTGATTCAACTGAGTTCTGTCGTGTGTGGGTCGCTGCTTGGGCTAGGATTTATCGGGTAACCGGGTTCTTTGTTTGCAAGAAGCTGACATGCATTGCTAGTAAGCCAGCCTAACTATTCAGGAGCCATTTCAGGGGGAAAAAAAAATTTGTAAGTTGGTGTTCTAAGAAAAGTGTTCTCTAACATGGGATCCATGTGAACATCTACCTGGAAAGCATTAAGGCTTTTTAGTCTATGCAAGCAAAGTCGCTATTCCAAGCAATGATTATCCGTATGACAAGTCACTATCCGGGGACTATTTAAATGGAAAGTTGTAAACTAGAGAAGCGACTATTTGAACCCAAAGTCGTTGTGTAAGGCAATGATTATCTGAAAATTTAGGTTATTAAATAATTAGTGTAATATATTAGGTTATTAAATAATTAGTGTAATATGTGTAATTGTGATTCATAACACATTTAGTAATGCACACATTATTCACAACAATCAGAGTTCATTTGATTCCCCTCATCCTCATTTTTTCAGATATTTATTTTTAGATAAGAAACAACAATTATTCAAATAAAAATTATGGTGAAGGTGAGTTTTGAACCCTTTATGTCCTTGATAAATGTCCAACCATATTCATTAAGTCAATGTGTATATCATTAATGGCTTTATTAATACTAAAATTAAACAGTGCCTAAAATTTGTTACACGTCAACGATTTTATTGTAAGAAGTCGTTAGAATTAACGGTATATTTTACTTGTGAAGTCACTATTAATAATAATTTTAGTATTGAGGGAATTGTTATTTCTAATAGTAACTTTGCATGTTAGCAAAAAAAACAAAAAAAAGTTGTGCTAGGTTGATGTTTATGTGGACATTATTCTCGTAGAAAGTATCTAAGAAAATATATTTTTATTCAAAGGTGGAAAATTTTATATTTTTAACAATTTTTTCGAAATTGGCTCAAATGTAGTAGTAAATTACTTATTACAAAATTATATTTTAGTATTAAATTTGGTTTTCTGATGGCAAATAATATTAATGTGTAAAATTATTTATAGGCTTTTGCTTATTAGTTTAAACGTTTAGAATAATTAGTTTTTAATAAATAGTCACATGGATGCTCGTTTTTTTTTCTTTTTTTTTTTTTAGACACGTTCTCATTGTACATTTATGTACCACAATGTGATTATCTTGCTTTTTCCATACTCGGTGTCCCTATTAGATGTTTTTATTTATTGGGTTCCCTAAGTCAAACATAGTGATTGCAAACTAGTAAACCAGCTATATTTAGTGCTCTCCCTTGCATGTTCTGGCTACTAGGAGTGCAATTGAGCTGAGTCGAGTATCTCAGTACTCGAACTCGATTAACTACTCTGGTACTCGAACACAATTGGATTGTTAATTTTGCTTGAACTCGAACTCGATTAACTATTCAAATACTTATTTATTGTGCATATGAACGTTCAACAAATTAGCTCATTTGTAATATTATTCCATATATTCAAACATTAGTTATATTTAATTTGGATACTCTATTATTGTCTATACTATATTTTAATATATACAACTATAAATCATCAATATATTAAGGGTCTTTTTAATATGTGCACAATGGGCACATGTTAAGGTGCATTAATTGCACCATATTTTAGCATTTGATTGGCCAAATACAAAAGTAAGAATAATAAATTTAATATTTGGCCAATCAAATGCTAGAATATGATGCAATTAATGCACCATATTAGAAAATTCCATATATTAATAGCAAATATGGCCTAAGTTCTAAAAAATACAAGCAAACCAAATACAAGTTCTTTCATTCTACCACAAATGTAAGATGTTATCTTTTACAAGGAATTCAATTTCCCTTCTTTCATTCTACTATTAATATCACAGTCATTGATTTCAAAAGAAAATAATATATAAGAACTACTTCATACAAGTCGAGTATTTAATTAAGTATCGAGTAGAGTATTTAATCGAGTATTAAGTCAAGTAGTTCACTACTCAACTCATACTCATTTATTAATTGAGTATCTTTTGATATTGAAACTTGGTTAATTCGAGTTCGATTCGAGTTTTAATCGAGCTACTCAGAGCTACTCACGAGCGTCTCGGATCATTTACACATCTATTGGCTGCTAATTCAACCCCTAGTTCCATAATGAAAAAAAGCATCATTGTGTGTTGACTTTTATATGCAACTGTACTTCTACACAGTGTTCCTTAAGATGTATATATATGCACACATGTGTGTCTGCGTGCGTGTGCATCGTTGCGTGCCTCTGTGTATGTGTTAAATAATGTCTTTATATGTTAAAAATTATCAAAGGGCATTAGAAGTTAGAAATTGTACGTTTTTCTATCAAAACTATTTTTCCCATAAGCCTCAACCGATCATTGTAACTTGTTTTATAACAGATGTAATGCCTTTTTGTGACAATCATAAACTTCGACTTGATTTTACGCATCATTCTTAGACCTTAGTTTTGTTTTAATTGGATTAAGAACACAAAGTCTCATGTAACTAGTGAATATTGACTTCCATATATATTTTCCATCACTATTGTTTTATAGTTAATAATTAATGTTTAGCATGTGAAAGAGGGTACCAACACTGCAAGCACCGAATTCTATTAAAGCTTCAAAGTTAAGCTTGCTTGGGAGAGAGTAGTACCAGGATGGATGATTTCCTGGGAAGTCCTCACCCCTCAGGTTAAGGGTACTCGAAAGCAGCCTCTCTTCGTATATAGTAGCACCCTGAAGGGAAAAGGCCGCATACATCCACCCTCCCCAAACCCTACTTAGGCACGAGTCTTTGGAGCATTGGGAACGTTGGTTGCTTTTTTAATTAGTGTTCAACATCAATATAAATGGTGAATTAAAATTTAAACAGTTTACTAGGCCAAAACACAATCCAAAGATCAAAAACAAAAATTAATCTAGGAAAAGGGGATGTAAGAACAAGTTTTTCGAAAGCTTTTCACTTATATATGAAATAGGCGCAAGTATAATCCAAAAGGAAAAAAAAAAATTTAAACCAGTGTCTTCTGATTTACAAAGAAATGCTAAGCCAAATATTTCTCCAGTTTCTCCACTTCCTCTAGGCTCCCAATGTAGAGGGGTACACGTTGATGAATCTGTTACACCATCACATACAATAAATCAGAAAGGCCAAGCATATGTATGGTCATTGCTTGAGACAGCGAGTTTGCTTACATAGACTAAAAAATCTTAACCTTTGGCAGATAATGTCCTCAAGGACACCATATCAGGAAACCCTTTTTCTAGAATACCAAGTCACGATTATATATATATATATATTCCCCCCTCCCCCCCCCCCCCCTAAAAATGGCTCCAAAATAGTTAGGGGGGGTGCCTGTTAGCTTCTTGCCAGCGAATCGTCTTGATCTTGACTAGATGTGCTTCTTGAATTTTTAAAGACTCACAATCCTTGTGCCTTTTGTAGAGGTGGCCAGTGGGCTGGGGTGTTTCGTTTGGGCCGGGTCAGGCCCGGCCCGCTCCTTTGCCCAGTCCGTTGGGGGTGCCAAAAGCCCACCAGTGTCTTTTCTATATATGTTAAATTATTTTTTTACCTAATAAAATCACAAAGAAATTGCAACTCACATAATAATGGTGTGCTTTATACGTGAGAGGTATTAGGTTCGAATCTCACTAGTGTCAATTTTGTGTCAAATTTTTTGTAAATTATGTTAAATTATTTTTTTATCCAATAAAATTACAAAGAAATTGTAGCTCACACGGTAATAATGTGCTTTATATGTTAGGTATGTGGTTCGAATCTCACTAGTATTATTTTTGTGTCAAATTTTTATGATATTAAAAAAAAGGGCCAAGGGGGAGGAGAGCCGGGCCAGCCGGTCAGTCCCGCGGCCAACTCTAGCCCTTTTGTTATGATAGTAGTATTGGGTGCTTTTAAATTTACATCATAGTCAAGCATATCATAAAGCTCGAATGGGGGAATAAGTGTAGCACTAGGCTATAAGCGCAGTTGTACAGAAATGGTTGACAAGGAATTTCGTTGGTGGTCGCTTAACTTTGCTTAGGGCTTTGGAGATTCACATCAAGTTTTTGATGTTTGATTCTTATGTTTTATCCGAGGATGGCAGTTGGTTTGCGTCACCTTTAGTAGGTTTGGCGTTTCAATATGGTTCTCCCAACTTCATCTTGTCCTGTTTGGGCGTCTTGGTTTTTTTTTTTTTCCTCGTGTTATTTGGTCCTCCCAAGTGTCTATGTAGCCTTATAACGTCTTATGATATATACTTCGTTTCATTAATGTTTTTAGAATTTTTTTTATTATCCTCTTCTTTTGGACCTTTTCTTTTTGCGTGTTGGCTCAAGCCTCGATCCTATAGTTCCATCCGCCTATAGGTATAGCGACTCTTATTGATGTTGGGTTATGTGTAGAGCCTTGTTATATTGGGCATTGTTTATGAGATATAGGATTAGGCCAATAATATTGAGACCCATGACGCACTAGGGTTTTAGTATAAAAGCAACATATATATACTGGATGTGTTTTGAGTTAGAGTTGAGGAAGAATTGAAAGTTAGGACATCTCAAGTAAGCTCCAATTGATATACTAAAATTATCGTGCTCCCCTCCTTGGTTATAGGCTTCAATTGAACCACGTAAATTACATTGTTCTCACTAATGCCCTTTTATGTGTGAATGTTATTTCAGTTTATGGTTTGATATTTTGTAGATAATCTTAATAGACGGTATCAGAGCTTAGGTTTAGAGCCTAGGTGGAACCTAAATTGGAGGTTTAATAGCCAGTGGGAGATGAGAACCGGTCGCTAACATTAGTGGTAAAAAAGCTAGATGGGGGTTCCGTTGGTGAACCGATCTCAATGATGAAAGGGTGCAGTGGTGGTTTATTCAAGTAGATCATGGGTTTTATCGGTAAACTGAAGGTGTAAACTATTGTAGTGCCAAGTTGGAATGACAAGTTATGCCTTGGTGAAAGAGGTGGTGACTAAATGTTATTGGTGGTGATTTGGTTCGATTGGAGGAGCGAGTGACTAGATCAGTTTACTTGAGTGTTAGACCTTGTGGACCCGATGTAAATCAGCGTTGGGAGAACTGGGGGAGGCATGGCGCCTTAAGTGTGCCTGGGCGATGGTGGAAGCTCTATGGTGGCGGCCTTTATGAAGAGAATGATGGTGGCTAATGCGTTCGAGTGAAGTACTAGTGGTTCCGCGGTGGCTGATAGGAAACTGGCAGAGCTCGATCTTGAGACGGTGAGGGTTTCGACAATGGAAAAGACGGATGAGTGAATGGTCACGGTGGCCAGTGGTGTTGACTGGCGCTGGTCTTGGTGGCCGGAGACTGTTGAGGACCAGAGGGTTTTGACTATGGCCGTGAGATATACAGTCGAGGAGGCGAAACCGGACTTTTGGTGCAAATGACAAGGGCTGATGAGTGACGCCTATGTTCAGGCATGGTGATGTTATTGTTTGGCGGTGGGGGGAGGAAGCGGTGGGAATTCGACATCAGAGCTGTTGAATGATGGTGCAGCATAGAGGTGAACAGACATAGAGGAAACAAAGCAGCGCTGAATTGAGAGCCGGGAAAATTAGGGTTTTCATTAGGTCAACGGGTCATTTGATCGGATTTGAATAACCTATTTGGGTCAGGTCCTCAAATTTTTGTTAGATCTAAAATTAAAAATTCTTGGGTGATTTAGTCAGATAGTGGTAAATATTTCAACCAGACTTCAAGTTGGAGAATAGTTGGATTATGTATAGAGCTTGGTTGTATTGAGCCTTGTTTCTAAGGTATAAGATTAAGCCAATCCTATTGAGGCCCATGACACACTAAAGTTTAGTGTGGTGGCTTTATATATATACTGGATATGTATGTTGCCATTAAGTTTTGGGTGAGGATTGACGAAAAATTCGGAGTTGGGACGTCTCCTGTAAACTCCAATTGATATAATGAAATTATCGTGCTCCCTACCATAGATGTAGGATTTAGCTGAACCACGTAAATTTCGGTGTTCTCTCTAATCCCCTATTGTGTGTGAATGTTATTTTGATTTATGGTTCGATATTTTACGGGTGATCTTAATAGATGGTATCAGAGGCCCCAAAAATTGGTATAAGCGCTCAGGTTCAGATCCTGGGAGGAACCTAAATTGGATGTTTAATGGCCAGTGGAAGATGAGAATCGGTCGCTAAAGTATGTGATGAAAAACCTAGATGGTGGTTTTGGTGACCTGATCTCAACAATAAAGGGTGTAGTGGTGGTTGATTTGAGTAGATCATGGGTTTTATCAGTAAATGAAGGTGTAAACTACTGTAGTGCCAAGTTGGGATGACAAGTTGTGCCTTATTGAAAGAGGGAGTGACTGAATGTTAGTGGTGGTGATTTAGTCCAACTGGAGAGCGAGAGACTAAATTGGTTGACCTGAGTATTAGATCTAGTGGACACGATGTAAACCAGACTAAATTGGTTTACCTGAGTATTAGGTCTGGTCGACACGGTGAGGGTTTCAACGATGGAAACCATAGCGACAACTGAGAACGTGGTCCCGATGCTATGGGTTGCGACGGATAACTAAAGAGTCACGGTGGCTGGTGGTGTTGACCTGCGCTAGTCTTGATGGACAGAGAGTGTCGAAGACCAGTAGGCTTTGACGGTGGTCGTGAGATCTACAACCCAGGAGGCCAAACCAGACTTTGGGTGGGACGACAAGGGCCGACGAGTGATGCCTGTGTTCAAGCGTGGTGACATTTTTGTTAGACGGTGGCAGTAGGACGCAGTGCGCATCCGACGTCGGAGCCTTTGACTGGCAGCATAGCACAAACGCAATCAGAAGCACAGGAAACGAAGCGGTGCTGAATTGAGAGTTAGGAAAATTAGGGTTATCAATAGGCCAATGGGTCATTTGACCGGGCTTAAATAAGCTATTTGCCTCGGGTCCTCAAATTTCTATTAGATCTAAAATTATAAAATCTCAAGTGATTCGGTAGATAATAGTAAATAATCCAACCAGACTCCAAGTGGAAGAATTGTAGGGTTATGTGTAGAGCCCCGATAGTATTGGATCTTGTTTATAAGATATAGGATTATGCCAATCCTATTGAGGCCTATGACACACTAGGGTTTTAGTGTTGTGACTCTATATATACACTGGATGTATATATTACCATTAGAGTTTGAGTTAGGGTTAAGAAAGAATAGAGAGTTGGGACTTCTCCTGTAAACTCCTATTGATATAATAAAATTATCATGCTCCCCTTTATGGATGTAAGCTTCGGTTGAACCACATAAATTCTGTGTTCACCCTAATCCCTTTTTTTCCCAATCCCCTTTTTTGTGTGAATGTCATTTTGATTTATGGTTCGATATTCTGTGGGTGGTCTTAATAAGTGGTATCAAAGGCCCCTATAGTTGCTAATCATCGAAAACAAAAGCTAAGGCCACACAAAACTTTCTTAATAAGGTTATAATATTGTGCTAATTATGAGGGTGAACAGATATCAGTTTTAATTTAGGCTCCATTTGTTTTGAAGGAAAAGTAGAATCTAGGAATTGATTTTTCTTCTGAAAAGGATTTCCAATGAAATATAAATTTTGAGCAGGGTTTTCCGTTGTTTGTTTCAAAGGAAAATTTAATTTCCCATTGAGATGTCTTCTTGTATGCTCTAAAAAAATACATTTTTCACCGATCATTTTATATCTTATTATAGGACAACATAAACAATACAACATATATAAAGTAACAAAACTACCAAAGCTGTATAAATTAGAAAAATTATTTTTTAGGTATTTTAAAATTTGAGCATTTATCATCTGAATAGCCTGTTAGTTTACTACATATAATGAGTTGCTCTGAGATAAGAAATTTTATCACTTGTGTATATATTGTGTTAAAATCTGATAAATTTTCATTAAAATTCGGTTAATTTCTGCCAAAAAATGATGTAGTATAAACTATGATCATATTATCAAAAGGTAGTTCACATTCTAACAAAAATTACTTACATATTATAAAAAAATGTGTTATGTTTTCATTTAAAATAGACTAAATTTTGACAAAAGATACCTGATTCATGAGAAAATTTTTAAACTTCAGGGTACATCAATGTATATTACTGAAATATCATAGTACCTATGTAATAAATGCTAAATATTACCTAGATAATTTCCTTGTATAATATTGTATAACAGTTCAATTTGATTAAAATTGCTCTGTTGCAACTATGACAAAGTAATATCCGAGCTACTTTTAATTATTTAGTCTTATTCTTGTCCAATGTTGTGACGTTAAATATCTATAGTGCAGTCTGGTTTATTTCGATTTGATCTAGATTTGCTTGATGATTACCGCGAAGGTTTTTGCGTCACTTAGAATCATGACTTCCCCCGTTTTGAAAGGGAAGTCATTTTCCCTCATTTGAGGGAAAAAAGGTTTTCTCCATAAGCAAAAGACGCACCAAACAATGGAAAAGGGGAAAACCACTTCCTAAAATGTGGTTTTTCCCCTATACAAATGGAGTGTTAGTTTACTAGTCAACTTGAACTTTGCTACACATAATAACGAATTAGGCTAGAGTGGCTATTAGATTGCAAGAAGGTGACAAAGTTGGATCCACTTTGGTCCTGTCCGATCTAAACTTATTAAACGATAAGGTCACAATCTAGCGCGAGACTTGGCTTGGTTAAATCCATGTAGGATTGGATTAGATGGATATTGTTTGTTTGGTCTTTGGTTTAATGTTGTGGAGTTGATGTATTTTATTAGTCTAATCTAGGTTATGTGGACCTGAAGGACCATATCAAATATCAGTTAGAGGGTTACTAAATCAAATGGTTATATGTGAAAGTATTTAAAAGTCAATCTAAGACATGTTTTATTTTTTCAGTTCAAACTGGTTCGTATTAAGTTTCTAACATGTCAGTTCCTAGACCAGACAAGTTTTCAAACAGTGTTGTCTTTGGTTTTATGCTGCCCACCTTATCCATTCTTTAGTCCCAGAAACAACCTAACTTAGTTCTGTGCCATTTTGTACCTATGTTTACCCTGGCTAGTGCGCTTACTTTAAAGATTCTTATGAAGTAATAAATGTGAGCCACAAAGTTAGCATATAAGGTTCATATATAAACACACAATAGACGTTCAAATATTCAATCTAGATCGGAAAATCATATTAGGCACGAGCAATCATTGATTGGTTAAGTTCGTAGTCCTTGATTTGAACCTCTACCATACTTTGTTCTAGCCCGATTCGATCAAAGTTCAGGATAATGGCAAATCATAAGAGTGTAGAAATGCCACGACAGAAACCTATAAAAATACTACTTAGACCCAAGATGAGTTGGCACTTATCCGTATTTGGTTTGTTTTGGTATGGATTTGGATTGATGGATAGCAAATTACAAGTGATGTTTTATACATGGCCAATTCGCATTTAATAGAGCATCCCATACGCTGACATGTTGATTTCTTCTTTGTTGGCATAGACAACTTTTATGTTAGATTCTTATTGAGCTTACATGTTCTATGTTAGATTCTTATTGAACTTACATATAGAATCCTTAATAAGTTATTATGATGAACATACCTCGGTGGGTTGAATGTCAAGGATGCGTTGGTGACCATCGGATCCTTTGCCACCAGCTTGCTCAATGATGAAGCTCATGGGAGCACATTCATACAAAAGCCTGAGTTTGCCATTCTTGCTCTTCTTATCTTTTGGGTAGCCGTATATGCCTCCATACAGCAGCGTCCTGTGGAAGTCACCTACCAAACTCCCTATGTACCTACCACATTAAGTGCCAAAGTGGAGTTGCATGTGTAAATGAGCTGTCGCCTTCTTTGGACTCAATCATAGTAAGTTTTGATAAAGTCATGTTCAAGTTGAGCCTTAATCGACCTTTGGGGACTTTGCTCAAACTGGATTCAGATATGAATCTAATGTGGTCGAAATTTGGCTTGAGTTGGATTGTTAGTCTAACTGATCTGAGTTGAGCTCTTCAAGGGGTCGAATTTGCTAGCGAGCGAAGCTATTTGAGCTACTAACAAGTCATGATTGACCAATCACTGAGCTAATATAAAGCTAAAAAAAGCTATTGATGCGCTATTAACAAGCCATTAATAAGTTACTGAGGATCCTATAATAAGCTCTTAACTAGCATTGAACAAACTGTTTATAAGCTTAATTTAACGAGGCAAGTTATAAAGAAAAAAAAAAGAAAATACGCTATCTGGAACTTTAGTTGATTTATGTTATATATAAGGCCAAAGTTATTAATCCCAAGACAACTTGTTCTATTTTTTTTTTGGTTCTCTAAGTGAAGTTAAAGGATTTAAACCTACAACTCCTTCTCTCACTACTTAATTGGTGATTTAATTTCCATACTTTTACTTGAAATGTGTACTCTAAATACCAAGGCTTCAACATATCCTCCAATGATTTTTTTTTTCCTTTGATAATTAGCGATACCATCGCATTACAAAATGGGTAGCTCGTATAGATGAGGTCACAGTCACTCCACATAAAAGTAAAAATCAGGAAACAAATACATAAAATAGCCAGGACAAAACAGGTTAAATTAACATGACAAAACCAAAAACAAATATAAACAGGTAGAAAATAATTCAACAGACATCAAATCATCCAATGATTACCAACCCTTCATAGTACTGCTCATTTCTTTCGCTGCTAGATTAACTATGAATGTCAATGTTTGACTTATAAAATGTGATATCCATCTTGTCCATTTTTTTTGAGCTACTTTACGCCTATCGCATAATTTACCAATTAGCGTCACAAGTTTCGTCTTTCCTACCTCCGTTGTGATGTAGCAGGCTTGGCGTTAGTGAGAAGAACTGGCTGCTTGGCGCTACCAGGCGTAATGGGTAGCTTGGCGGTACTGCCAAGTGACAAGGGACTGGGTCAAACGGCAGGCGTGAATCTTGGAAGGCAGCTGGAAATCATCCACGAAGATTGCCAGTTGTTTTTGGCAAGGATTGATCATGGAACCGATTTGACAAGACTCAAGATCAATTAGTTTTAGGAATATTTGCTTTTTGAATTCAAATTTTCCTCTTTCTCCCTTAGTCTTTCTTCCTCTATTTAAAGGGAAGAACTTAGCCAATTTGGTTTAGTTTTATTTTCCATTAAATAATTGAGATTGTCTTATCACTCGTTTCTCAACCTGTGAGAATTCGATATTATCCCCTCTTTGTAATTTTGTTATTTCATTAATAAAATTCAAAGGAAAGGTTGTTGAACCTTCTCGTACATATTTGTCCATTAACACGTTGCATCAGTTGGTATTAGAGCGCAGAACGCTTCCTGAACGATGGCCCCTAAACGTCAGAGGAATAACACCGTTGAAGACGTTACTGACCGTGACCGACATCAACAACACGGGAGGAGATTTGAGGAACTGGAGTAAAAATTCCGGTGACTCGAGCGATGAATGATCTAACTAGGGGCAAATCCCGATCTCCCAGATGGAGTTTGGCCCCAACGCCCTCTTTCACCAGGCGCAATAGGTGGAGGCATAGATGAGCACTTCCCAAATTGATTTCATGAAGAGAAGTTCCCGGAGGTAAGGTTGAGGTTCCAACAACGCAATGGTGGTGACCCCAACGACCATGATGATAGGAGGTGGGAAGCCGGACTTCGGATTGAGATTCCGGAGTTCAGTGGTAAAGGACGCCCAGAAGGATTCCATGATTGGCTCGTTGCTGTTGAAGAGATCTTGGAGTTTAGAGAGACAAGAACAAAGCAGGTGCCACTCGTTGCTACCCGCCTTCAGGGTAGGGCAGCCGCTTGATGGCACGAACATAAGCATTTTCGGCTAAGACAAGGCAAGTCTAAGATTGAATCTTGGGAAAAGATGAAGAAACACTTGTGAGGCGGCTTCTTGCCTCACAATCATGCCCGCATGATGTACCAACGCCTGCAGAGCAACTTCGTCAAGGTTCAAGGATCGTGGAAGCATACACGTCGGAGTTCCAAGCCTTAGTCGCCAGGAATGACTTGGCGGAATCGGGGGAACAATTGACGGACCGTTACATTGGCCGATTGAGGGAAAGTATTCTAGAAGTTCTTAACATGTTTGACATCTTCACTCTGTCTGAAGCCGCACAAAGAGCAATGAATGTAGAATGTCAACAAAGACACCATCCGGTTGGCGATAACTGGAACATGCCAATCAAAGGAAGAGAGCACGCTCGCATCACCCCAATGCAGAATATCCAGATGAGAACACCGACTGCCAGCACTACTAGGCAACCCAGTCAGGACCTGGAGGGTTCCTCCAGAACTTGTTGCTTCAAATGTAGTGAGATGGGACGCCGAGCCTTAGAATGCCGCAAAGGAGACAGACCGGGTAAGGCCCTTCTCATTGAAGAGCCTAGAGCTGAGGATGACGAGGCCATAGATGAGGATGGTCTAGAAGAGTTGGAAGAACCAGAACAAGACCATGTTGAAGGTGATGAGGGACATATGCTAGTCATTAGGATATATGCTTCGCACCAAAGGAAAACACGGAGATAGCTGGCTGAGAAATAACATTTTTCAAACAACTTGCACTATTAGCGGCAAGGTGTGCTGGATGGTCATTGACTAGGGGAGTTGTGAAAATGTCATCTCTGAAGAGGCCGTGACGAAGTTGGGACTGAAGACGGAGGCACACCCGCATCCATACAAACTTTCTTGGCTGAAGAAGGGGAACCAGGTGACGGTTTCCAAACGACATTTCGTGAATTTTTCCATTGGGCTTAAATATAAAGAAGGGTTTTGGTGTGATGTAGTAACCATGGACGCATGCCCCCTGTTATTAGGGCGTATTTAGAAGTATGATCGAGGAGCCCTGTATGATGGAAGAAAGAATACTTATAGCTTCCTTTTCGAGGGGGTTAAGACTGTATTGCTTCCAAAGAAGGAGGAGAGACTAAAAGCCCCGGAAGCCAAGCATCCAAATGTCCAAGGCCGCAATTTGTTCACGGAGAAGGTTGGCAAAACGAAGGTTTTGCTTGTCTTGATCAGTAAGGAGACCACAATCATCTCTAAAGAGTTAACGCAAGAGGTCAAGGCGTTGCTGGAAAATTACGCTGACTTGTTTCCAGATGAGCTCGCTGCCATCCTACCGCCTCTTAGAGACGTGTAGCCCCAAATTGACTTGGTGCCGGGTGCTTCCTTGCCAAACCGCCCTCACTACTGGATAAGCCCAGCAGAACACGACGAATTGAGACGCCAAGTTGAAGAACTTCTCGCCAAGGGTTTCATCAAGGAAAGTCTGAGCCCATGTGCCATTCCAGCATTGCTTACACCTTAAAAGGATGGATGCGGAGGATGTGTGTGGATAGCCGCGCAATAACCAAGATCACGGTACGCTACCGTTTTCTAATACCAAGGCTTAATGATTTGTTGGACTAGCTAAAATGTGCCAGGGTGCTCACTAAGCTGAATCTCAAGATGGGGTATCATCAAGTCCATATCACACCTGAAGATATGTGGAAGACAACCTTCAAGATGAGGGAAGGACTTTATGAGTGGGTGGTCATGCCGCTTGGGTTGTCCAATGCTCCAAGTACGTTCATGAGGTTCATGAACCAAGTTCTTCGCCTTTCCATTGGAAAGTTCGTCGTTGTGTACTTTGACGACATCCTCACCTATAGTCGAGACCGAGCTTATCATCTTCGCCATCTTAGGGAGGTACTTCACACTTTGAGGGTTCAAAGCCTCTTCGCCACACTCAAGAAATGTGAGTTTATGAATGACCGAGTTACATTCCTTGGGTTCATTGTCCAAGGATGGGATTTCAGCGGATGAAGAGAAGATTGAAGCCATTAGATATTGGCCACAACCAAAAACAATAGGCGAGGTCCGCAACTTTCACGGTTGGCGTCATTCTACGGACGCTTTGTTCCTGCCTTCAGCAACATAATGGCACCAATCACTAAGTGTATGAAGAAGGGGTCTTTCATATGGACACCACAAGCTGAGTCTGCATTCGTCAAGATTAAAGACAAGTTGACAACGGAGCCATTGTTAGTTCTCCCTGACTTTCGAAAGACATTTGAGTTGCACATCGAAGCCTCCAAGATCGGTATTGGCATTGTACTCAGCCAAAAAGGGAGGCCAGTTGCCTACTTCAGTGAGAAGTTAGACGGTAGTAGGCTGAACCACTCCACTTATTACTTGGAGTTCTACGCATTGGTGAGAGCCTTGAGACATTGGCGTTGCTACTTAGTAAGCCGTGAGTTCATCTTGTACTCTCACAACGTGGCCCTCAAATTCATCAATAGAAAAGACAAACTCTCTAACAAACATGCCAAGTGGGCTAGTAACATCCAACTTTTCCACTTCACCATCAAGCATAAGTCAGGTGAGCTGAACAAGGTAGCAGATGCACTTAGTAGAAGAACAATGATCTTGGCACAAACCAAGGTGGAAGTCGTGGGTTTTGACCAGATGATGGAATTATATAGATGATACCACTTTCAGCAGCATATGGCGAGAAGCACTGGATGTGTCCAATCCAGATTATTCCATTCATGGCGGTTTCTTGTTTAGGGGTAACCAGTTGTGTGTTCTGAATTCGAGTTGGCGACTCAAGATTATTGAAGAGAAGCACAATGCGGGTCCAATGGGCCGGGACAAGACTCTTAAGCTCATTACCGCCAGTTACTATTGGCCAACACTTCGCTGTGAAGTTGAGAGGTTTGTGCAACACTGCCGCATTTGCCAACTTTCAAATGGTGATGTCACCAATGCCAGGCTTTGCTTACCGTTACCCATTCTGAGCCTACCTTGGGCAGATGTCAGCATGGACTTCGTGTTAGGATTTCCACGAACCACCAGGGATATTGATTCAATCTTTGTCATGGTAGATCGCTTTTCGAAGATGGCGCACTTCATTGGGTGTAAAAGAGCTGCATACGCCATTCATGTCATGGGTCATTAGTTTAAGGAGGTTTACAAGTTGCATGGACTACCCATGAGCATAGTATCCGATAGAGACATCTGCTTTGTCAACCATTTCTGGAGAACCTTGTGGAAGATGGCTAACCTCCTTAGCTTTCAGCACCGTCCATCATCCCTAAACCGATGGACAAACCGAGGTCATCAACTGATCCCTAGGCAACCTTCTCCGTTGTCTTGTAGCAGAAAACACCAAGGGATGGGAGTCAAAGCTCCATCAAGCTGAGCTCGCTTATAATAGTTCCGTTAACCATAGTACCGGGTTTGCACCATTTCATATCATCTATGGCTTCATTCCATGAGCTCCAATAGACTTGGCGCCAGCTTCGGACTTAACCCGGTGGCATGGGAAGGCAGAAAACTTCATCTCCGCCCTTAAGGACGTGCATGAACAGACACGGGCTCGATTGTTAGAAGCAACTCCCTAGTACAAGCATCACACTGACAAGAAGAGAAGGCGGGTCCAGTTCTAGGTTCGTGACAAGGTATGGGCTCGAGAGAGGCTCCCCACTTGGAAATACAACAAGCTTACTGCACGCAAAATTGGCCTTTTGACGGTTCTAGAAAAGATTAATGATAACGCTTACCGTCTCCAACTCCCTCCATGTATGAGAACCTCCGATGTCTTCAACATCAAGCACCTCCCTCTGTATCATGGCGAGAATGACACAGCTGAACCCTAAGTGAATTCGAGGGCGAATTCTCCCCAACCCGGGGAGGATGATGCAACAGGCTTGGCGTTAGTGAGAAGAACGGGCTGCTTGGTGCTACCGGGCGTGATGGGTAGCTTGTTGGTACCGCCAAGTGACACTGGACTGGGTCAAACGGCAGGCGTGAATCTTGGAGGGCAGCTGGAAATCATCCACGAAGATTGCGGGTTGTTTTTGGTAAGGATTGATCATGGATCTGATTTGTCAAGTATCAAGATCAATTAGTTTTAGGAATATTTGTTTTTTGAATTCGAATTTCCCTCTTTTTTCCTTAGTCTTTCTTCCTCTATTTAAGGGAAGAACTTAGCCAATTTGAGTTAGTTTTATTTTCCGTTAAGAAATCAGATTGTCTTCTCACTCGTTCTCAACCTGTGAGAATTCAAGATTATCCCCTCTTTGTAATTTTGTTATTTCATTAATAAAATTCAAAGGGAAAGCTGTTGACCCTTCCCGTACCCATTTGTTCATTCACGCGCTTCACATTGTCTAATAGCAACATTCCCAGTATCCCAAAGGCTCCCTCCTAAGCAGGGTTTTTTTTTTTGGGGGGGGGGGGGGGGGAATGTATGCAGCCTTCCCCCTTTAGAGTGCTATCCTGAAGAGAGGCTATTTCGGAGAACCCCTAACCCTAGAGGTGCACGAGGACTTCCCAGGAGTTCTAATGGGACAGGTAGTTGACATTTCATGTGGTATTCGTTCTTTAGAAGGAGACATACAAAGATAGCATGTTCCATAAATATAAGAAAGAGACAATGTAGGTAGGACCTAAGAGGATACCAACACTAATGGTGAAAGCCCATGAACGATTTTTATAACTCTAACATATGCCACCTCATGCAAATGCCTACTGAGTTTGAAATCTGGATAACGCACGAATCATTCAATACCTTGTATTTGAAATATATTAACATTTAGAGTAATGGTTGTTGTCACGAGCCAAGACCGAACAACCCATTTTTTCTTTTATTATTTTGTATTAAATATGTAATGTAAAAATGTAAAATTAATTAGTAAAAATTTAGTTTGAATTTTAAATTTAGGAGGGGGAGCCGGTTGGGAGACAAAGTGAAGTAGCCTAGATTACTTGTATTTCAAACATGGATTAGGCATTAATGAACTTGTGGGCTATTAGGGGGTCTAGGGAAATAGGGTGTTGGTTTGGTGTCTCCCTCCCAAGCCCTATATATATTCATGTGTAGCTTTGTAATTTGCATCATGAAATCAAAGTTCAAAAATTCAAATTATCTCTCTCTTTCCCTCCTCTCTAACCGTCACTCCTCTCTCCCACTTCTAACTTCTAAAAATTTCTCTTCCGCCCTCTAACTTACTCTCTAATTCTCTTCTTAATCTCTTCTCTTTTTCTCCCTCGATCCTTTCTCAAAAAATTATCCAAGTCACGGACTTAGGTTCGTGACAAAGTGGTATTAGAGCCATCTTTCGATCGGAGGCTCAAACTATCCTTTGCGTTTTCGTTCATCTCATTACCGTATAAAAAAAAAAAAAAAAAAATTTCCGCTGCGTTTCAACATCTTGAGATCGAGGGTCTCATTTTCGAATTTAAAAAAAAAAAAAATCCGCTGCGTCCTGAAATTAAAAAAAAAAATAAAATCAAATCGTTCATCATGTCCACTCTCCTTGTCAAAGTTTTGATCTTATCTATCCCATCACCAAAGATGTCCTCCACCAAGTCTTCTCTCCTTATGGTTGCCTTGAAGAAATCAAGATCAACTCAGCATCTTCCTTATTGGTTGAAGCTCAAGTGACCTTTGCCTCAAGAAAGGATGCCGAGATTGCACAAGTAAGGCTACACGGGAGATGCAACTATGACGAATGTTGTGTGATGAACATTCATGTCCACAACCCAACTCCTCAAGTCTCGCTCGAAGATTGCTGCGACCATGGAGAAAGGAGTTCAATCGAGGAGTTGCGAGCTTCGATTAGAGATCTAACCGAAGCAGTAGCTCTGCTTTGTGATAGCCGTGGTGTGAAGTTTGAACTTCCACCGCAGTCTCAAAAGGGGTGTGATGAAGTCCCTGACATTGCCATTGATGTCAAGGATGGAACCACCGCCTTTAGAGCTACACATTATTGAAGGGCCGCCCATCATTGAGGAAGAATCGCATGAATTGGGGCCAAACGCAACAAAGGTACCACTAGAAGTTCAAAAGCCACCAAGCCCGACTATGACTTGCAAGCCATGGCCGTGGGGTGACCATAAACAGGAGGCACGGGTAACAATGGCACCTCAAGAATTCCATAGTGCTACCATGGCTCATGAAAAGCAGCAGCACCGTGGTGGACAGCAGCACAAGAAGGCAAAACCGTGTCAAGCTCACCATCTCAAGCCTAAGACCACTCGAAGAGACATCCAAAAGATCAAGGTCAAGGCAAGGGTATGGGAACGATTTTCAAGAACCGGAATTGGCACAAGGAGATCAACCCACATGACATCCTTGAGGACAAGGATTGTTTGAAGGGAAAGGGATTGTCACGAGCCAAGACCGAACAACCCATTTTTGCTTTTATTATTTTGTATTAAATATGTAATATAAAAATGTAGAATTAATTAGTAAAAATTTAGTTTGAATTTTAAATTTAGGAGGGGGAGTCGGTTAGGGGACAAAGTGAAGTAGCCTAGATTACTTGTATTTCAAACATGGATTAGGCATTAATGAACTTGTGGGCTATTAGGGGGTCTAGGGAAATAGGGTGTTGGTTTGGTGTCTCCCTCCCAAGCCCTATATATATTCATGTGTAGCTTTGTAATTTGCATTATGAAATCAAAGTTCAAAAATTCAAATTATTTCTCTCTTTACCTCCTCTCTAACCGTCTCTCCTCTCTCCCTCTTCTAACTTCTAAAAATTTCTCTTCTTCCCTCTAACTTTCTCTCTAATTCTCTTCTTAATCTCTTCTCTCTTTCTCCCTCGATCCTTTCTCAAAAAAATTATCCAAGTCAAGGACTTAGGTTCGTGACAGCTATTGAGGTTTGAATTTTTAACTTCATCGTCAACATAGCTTTGAGACACATGTCAAGAGACCCACTGTCTAAAAGATTTAAATTTATGGGTTAAAGCCTTGATTTTATCTTCTAATACAGAAATTTTAAATTTTTAGATCGATTACTGACCTGGCAGAATAGGGCTTTCCGGTCGGGCCAGGGTCCTTGAGGTCATCAATATACTTCCTAAGCTTATCATCCCAGAGCAGGTAATTGCCTTCATTGAAGGCGTAGATTTTGCCAGACTTAGGGATCTTGATGGCAGGCTGAGTGAGGACGAATTCACCGTACAAAGGGTCAAGTGTGAAAGCGTATACGCCGCGGCCAAGAGTCAACACAAAGATAACGGAGCTAGAGTACATGCAGTAGCCAGCTGCTAGCAGATTGCTCCCTGGCTGGCACACGTTCACTACGCATCTCTGTTCTGTTGTGCTTAGCTGCCTCGTAATCATTCCCCATAGTTTCGTAGTTAGCGTGATAACAATAATGAGTTTTTCTTTTTTAGCTAACTATTACAAAAATGCTTTTTTCGTTTTAGTTAAAAAAAAAACGACAGGCTTTTCGTACATGTAAAATGGACCAAAACCAATTAGGTAGAGCTAGAAGTAATTAGAATAAATCTCGTATTTATATTTATACTAGATACATATTTTATAAAATAATATGTAAAATTGTTACTATGCAAATTTTAAAAATAGATATTTTGCATCTCACGACCTCCTCCCAACATCAATTATCATAAAAAAAATTCTCAAATTAATTGTTTTTCCCCACATTGCAATGTTAGGGTTAAAATTAGAGGTGCCTGCAGGCAAAACTAGAGTGATTGTTAATTGATTTTGAAATAAGACCTTATTTATACGTGTAGTCACTATGTGACTGTTACCAACAATTTGCTATAATGCTTTATGCTAATTTGTTATGCCGTTATGTGCACGTTGTGCATTTATGCTATCATTTCATCATTTTTTCAAGTGATAAAACCATATAAGAAAGGGGGTGCGACATCAATGTTGTAGTGCGAGGGGACCAACCTCATCGCCATCACCATAGTCGGCGAGGCACTCATCATTGGGGCTGTAGATGCCGAAGATGGAACCGGTGGAGACAGCGGCATCAATGTTGGAGGACCCATCGAGAGGGTCGAAGACCACTATGTAGTTGCCCGAGTAGCTCTCCTCCACGGCTACAGGTATGTCCTCTTCTTCCGATGCTATTATCCCAGTCCTTCCGCTCGATCTTAAACAGTTTGAAAATACCTGTTTACGTGAAGGAAATGAACTAAATTGCCAACATTTGATGCAGCACAACTTCATTTTAATTCAAAGCTAAAGTTTTATTTATTATGCATTTTTTTTTTGGCAATTAATGTCATTTCATTAGAGATATAGGAAGTATAAATACATCCCACAAAGAGGGGTACCACCTCTAAATCATTAGGAGCATAAATATAAGGAAAATTATTACTCAACTTTGAGGTTTGATAATTTTTCACTTAGGTAACATGACATGTCAATATATATAATGAGATACCTTACGTTTTAGATATTTTATCACTTAGGTGCATTGAAGTTTTAAAATTTTATCAATCAAATACCTATTCTAAAATTCAATTGATTTTCAAGGGAAAATACTAAAGCTGAGCAAGATTTCAGCAATATATTAGTATATTCATTAGAATATGGTGCTTTTTGCTTAAAAATGAACCATTAGACATTATTGTGGTAATTTTTCGGTTATTTACATCAATATTTGGTGAATATTTTTATCACAATCATTAAATTTTTGATAAAAATATTGGCATTAGCATATATATATTATCGTATTAATATGTTATATCAATAATTTTTTGTAGAAAATTGATGCAGCCTAGGATTGACGCCTAGAACACACATTGGTGAGAGGGTAACTTGGCGGAACTCAGAGGGAGCTTTGGCGGGACGTCAGGGCTCAATGCAGGCAAGATCGCAAGAGATTGCAAGTGAGATTTCAGGAGCAGTTTTTGGCATATTTCTTTCATTTCAGATTTTATTTTATCCTTTCCAATTTTATTTCATTTCCTTAATTTTGTAGATCTGAACTTCGAATTTGAATTCAAATTCGAATTCTTTCGTTTTTCCGTCCTCTATATAAAGGGGAATAAGTTAGGAGTAGAACTAACTAATTTTTGCAGAATTTAAGTATCAAATTTACTCTTGATTTCTCGGATTGTGAGAAACGAGTTTATCCCCTCTTTGTTATTTTTATTATCCATTTTTAATAAAATTCAAAGGGAAGGCCGTTGAACCTTCCCGTACCCCTATTTCCCATTACACGCGCTGCATCAGTTGGTATCAGAGCTTAGAACGTTTTCTGAGATGGCCCCAAGATGTCAGAGGAACGCCATCGTTGAAGATGTTATTGACCGTGACCGATATTAACAGCACGAGAGGAGATTTGAGAAATTGGAGGAGAGATTCCGGCGAATCGAGCACTGCTTGATTCAACTCGGGGAAAATCCCAATCTTCCACCAGGAGTTCGGCCCCAACACCTACTTTCACCAAGTGCAATGGGTGATGATATGGATCAATGATTCCCGAACCAACTTTAAGAAGAAGAGTCACCGGAACCGAGATTGAGACACCATCAACGCAATATTGGCGATTTCAACGACCGTGATGATCAGAGGGGGGATTCCGGTCTTCGGATTGAGATCCCAAAGTTCAGTGGAAGCGGACGTCCAGAGGAGCTCTTAGATTGGCTTGTTGTCGTCGAAGAGGTCCTTGAGTTTAGAAAGGTACCGGAGAAGAAGCAGGCACTGCTTGTTGCTACTCGCCTTCGGGATAGGGCAGCCGCCTGGCATTAGTTAAAACAGATCAAGATCAGGCAGGGAAAGGCATGGATTGAATCTTGGGAGAAGATGAAGAAACATTTGTGAGGCGCCTTCTTGCCTCACAATCATGCCCGTGTGATGTACCAATGCCTACAGGGCCTTCGTCAAGGGTCGAAGACTATGGAGGAATACACAATGGAGTTCCATGCCTTAGTCGCCAGGAATGACTTGGCGGAATCTAGAGAACAGTTGGCAGACCGCTACATTGGCGGTTTGAGGGAAAGTATTCAAGACGTCCTCAACATGTTTGATATCTTCACTGTGTCTAAGGTAGCCCAACAAGCAATGAATGTAGAACGTCAGTAAAGGCGCCGCCAAACATGTGAGACCTAGAACACGCCAACCAGGAGGAGAGAGCAGGCTTGAGCACCGCGAACCCAGGGGCCTCTAGTGAGACCACCAACCACCAACCGCCAACACTGGGAGGCAACCAAATCTAGAAGTGGCGGGTTCTTCCAGGACTCGTTGTTTCAAATGTGGTGAGATTAGTCACCGTGCCTCTGATTGCTGCAAGGGGCAGGTAAGGCCCTCTTCATTGATGAGTCAAGAGTTGAGGAAGACGTGACCGTAGGGGAAAATGTCATAGAGGGAGATGAAGGGCAATTGCTGGTTGTTAGGCGTGTCTGCTTCACGCCAAGAGAGGAACAGGGGGACAGTTGGTTGAGGAATAATATCTTTCAAACGACTTGCACTATTGGCGGCAAAGTTTGCCGTGTGGTTATTGGCTTGGGGAGCTATGAGAATGTAATCTCCGAGGAAGCTATTACTAAGTTGGGGTTGAAGACGGAGTCACACCCTCATCCCTACAAACTCTCATGGCTGAAGAAAGGGAACCAGGTTACGGTTTCCAGAAGTTGTCTTGTGAACTTTTCTATTGAACCCAAGTACAAGGGGTTTGGTGCGATATCATTGCCATGGATGCATGCCACCTATTGTTGGGACGCCCTTGGCAGTATGACCGAGGGGCTATTAATGATGGAAGGAAGAACACATATAGCTTTCTCTTTAAGGGAGTTAAGACCGTATTGCTACCCAAGAAAGAGGAGAAGACAAGAGTACCCGAAGTTCAACATCCTAATGTCCAAGGCTGCGCATTGTTTGCCAAAGAAGTTGGGAGACCAAAGTCGTGTACGTTCTGATCAAGAAGGGGAGCACCATCATTTCCAAAGACTTATCGCAAGAGGTCAAGGTGCTACTAGAGGAGTACGCTGATGTGTTCCCAGAGGAACTCCCTGACACTCTACCACCTTTACGAGATGTTCATCACTGCACTGATCTGGTGCCTGGCGCTTCCTTACCAAACTGACCTCACTACCGGATAAGCCTAATAGAATACAAAGAATTGAGATGCTAAGTTGAAGATCTTCTCGCTAGGGGTTTCATCAGGGAGAGTTTGAGTTTGTGTGCCATTCCAGCTTTGCTAACACCCAAGAGCGATGGAACTCAGAGGATGTGTGTAGATAGCAGAGCCATAAACAAGATCACGGTATGCTACCGCTTTCCTATACCGCGGCTTGATGACTTGTTGGATCAGCTATAATGCGCCAAAGTATTCACCAAACTAGATCTCAAGAGCGGATATCATCAAATCCGCATAACGCCAGGAGATGAGTAGAAGACGGCCTTCAAGACTAGGGAAGAACTTTATGAGCGGATGGTCATGCCGTTTCGGTTGTCCAATGCTCCAGGCATGTTCATGAGGTTCATGAACCAAGTTCTACGCCCTTTTATTGGATAGTTCGTCAACGTGTACTTTGATGATATCCTGATCTACAGTCGAGACCAAGTTGCACACACCATCTGAAGGAAGTACTTACGACTTTAAGGACTCAAAGCCTATTAGCCACACCCAAGAAATGTGAGTTCATGAGGGACCGGGTGACATTCCTTGGGTTCATTGTGTCCAAAGATGGCATACTCACTGATGAAGGGAAGATTGAAGCCATCAAAGATTGGCCATAGTCAAGGACGATAGGTGAATCCCGTAGCTTCCATGGGCTGGCATCATTTTACATTCGCTTTGTTCTAGCTTTCAGTTCAGTAGTGGCACCAATCACTGACTACCTGAAGAGAGGTTCCTTCATGTTGGTGCCTCATCTGCTTTTGCCAAAATCAAGGAGAAGTTAACAACGGCGCCAGTACTAACCCTTCCAGACTTCCAAAAGATATTCGCGTTGCACACAGATGCCTCTAAGATCGGCATTAGTGTCGTGCTCAATCAGGAGGGGAGGCCAGTCGCCTAATTCAATGAGAAACTCAACGGTAGTAAGCTGAACTACTCCACTTATGACTTGGAGTTCTACGCCTTAGTGAGAGCATTAAGGTATTGGTGGTTGTAGTTAGCAAACCTTAAATTCATCCTATACTCTGACAACGTGGCCCTCAAATTCATTAACAGCCAAGACAAGCTTTCTGATAGACATGCCAAGTGGGCTAGTTACATCCAGCTCTTCCACTTCTCCATCAAACACAAATCAGTTATGATGAACAAAGTGGCAAATGCCTTAAGCAGACGAACCCTGGTCTTGACGCAGAGCAGAGTGGAGGTCACGGGTTTTGAGCATACAGCGGGGCTATATTGTGATGATCCCACTTTTAGCAGCATATGGCGAGACGCACAGTCCGGATCCATTTTGGACTATACTATTCATAGTGGGTTCCTATTCAAATGGAACCAGTTGTGTGTTTCAAACTCAAGTTGGCAACTTAAGATCACAACTCGGGTCATTTTTCCCGTGACAAGACCCTCAAGTTCATTACCACTAGCTATTATTGGCCAGCACTTCGCCTCGAAGTTGAAAGGTTCGTGCAACGCTGTCGCATTTGTCAACTTTTGAAGGGTGGCGTTACAAGCATTGGGCTATATTTGGCATTACCAATACCGAGCTAACCTTGGCAGATGTTAGTATGGACTTCGTTTTTTGATTGCCAAGGATCGTTGGCGGCATTGACTCAATCTTTATCATGGTGGGCCATTTTTCAGAGATGGCACAAGCTTTTTAGACGCCATCCACGTCGCGGATCTTTACTTCAAGGAGGTGTACAAGATGCACGGCTTGCCAATGAGTATAGTGTCTGATAGAGATGTCCGTTTTGTCAACCACTTCTGGAGGACCATGTGAAAGATGGGTAATACGTCTCTAGCTTTCAGCATCATCCATCACCCCCAAACGAATGGACAAACCGAAGTCATCAACCGGTCTTTAGGCAACTTTCTCTGTTGTCTGGCTATAGAAAATGCCAAGTGATGGGCAATGGAGCTTCATCAAGCCGAATTTGCCTATAACTGTTCCATGAATAGAAGTATGGGGTTCGCGCCATTTCATATCTTGTATGATTTTGTTCCTCATGCCCCAATTGACCTGACGCCAACACCGGATTTGACAAGCCCACATGGCAAGGTGGATGACTTCATCTCCTCACTCTAAGAGGTTCATGAGCAGACCCGAGCTTGGTTATTAGAAGCCACCACCAAATACAAGTCAACTACTGACAAGAAGCGATGAGAGGTGCAGTTAAAGTTGGTGACAAGGTTTGGGCGGTCTTGACTCGAGAAACGTTTCCAGCTTGGGAATATAACAAGCTCACGGCTCGAAAGATTGGCCCTTTGCTAGTGCTAGAAAAAGATCATTGACAACGCCTACCGTCTTCAACTTCCACCAGGTATGAGGACTTATGACGTCATCAACGTCAAGGATCTTACCCCGTACTTTGGTGACAATGACAACATTGATCCCCAAGTCAATTTGAGGATGAATTCTCTCCTATCTGGGGAGGATGATGTAGCCTAGGATTGATGCCTAGACCACACATTGGTAAGAGGGTAACTTGGCGGAACTCAGACGGAGCGTTGGCTGGACATCAGGGCTCAACACAGGCAAGATCGCAAGAGATTGCAAGCGAGATTTCAGGAGCAATTTTTGGCAGATTTCTTTCATTTTCGATTTTATTTTATCCTTTCCAAATTTATTTCATTTCCTTAATTTTGTAGATCCAAACTTTGAATTTGAATTCAAATTTGAATTCTTTTGTTTTCCCCTCCTCTATATAAAGGGGAATAAGTTAGGAGTAGGACTAACTAATATTTGCAGAATTTAAGTGTCAAACTTACTTTCGATTTCTAGGATTATGAGAAACGAGTTTATCCCCTCTTTTTTATTTTCATTATCCATTTTTAATAAAATTCAAAGGGAAGGCCGTTGAAACTTCTTGTACACCTATTTCCCATTACACGCGCTACATAAAAAATAGATTAGAATCTTATATAAATTTGTCAAGTACCGACATAGAGTACCTAGGCGATAAAATATTCAAAACTAGGTAGACTACATTATAAATATTGAAATGTTAGGATACTTAAGTGATAAAAGTTGAAACCTTAGGGAATCTAAATGGCAATTTTCCTAAATATACATAGTACCAAGAAAGGTATGTTAGAGAAATAGGGTAAACGAGTGACAAAATATAACTCTTTATTACAATTAAAGTGATCTCGAGGTTACAAGAATGACAAAAAATAATGACAGAAGGGAAAGAATGAATCGAAAAAAATTGTCATGCCCTGAAAAATCCACTGCTCTAAGTCATTTATGGCTCTATAGAAGTACAATGGGATGAATGGCACTCCAATCCCCAGGGTTAAAATGACACCCACTGCAGCAGAGTACACCGGGGAGATATGTTGGAGTATGCCCCAATTTGCTTAATAATAGAGGAGAGAATAATTTTGGGAGAGAAAGAAAGCCATGAAGAAGAAAGAGAATTTATGTAATTTTCATATGTTTAGCAATGCCTTAAGGCGCAGTATTTGTAGAGAAAGATAGTAGGTTAAGGAAAATATCATGGCTAAGAATCCACCTCAAACAAGAAAAGTGGCAGATATGGGAGAGTCTAAGAATCTGGCTTCAGATATGGATAAAAATGGTTTATGGAAAGAGTGGGAACGATGCAGTCAAAACGCGTACTGGAGCTTAAGCTTGTAGCCTCGACCCTCGAGACCTGGAGTATGGACAAATCTTCGAGATAGCACCCTCGAGGTCAACTAAGAGGCACCTTAAGCTCGAGCCAACGTCCTCAAGCACTATCCAACAATAAGAACTCATCTCGAGTTCATGAAAATTAAAACTCCAAGTTAGAAAAAGTCCACACCACCCAACACTGTTACGTGCCGACCGGCGAGACGGGGCAGGGCGTGCGCACGTGGTTGTGGTCCATCAAGCCCATTCTAGGCCCATAAGACTTTACCAAGTACAATGACAAGGGGGTGTATAAATAAGGCTCCCCTCTCTAGATTTCCTATGTGGGGTTGGGGTATTTTCATAAGACATCAAAATTAAAGGAACCCCCAAATTCCAACAATCCCTCACATGGTTCAATTTTGAGAAAGAAAGGAAAGAAAGATTATTACTAAGCTGCGAGACCTGTACTTAATGATAATAATGTCTTTTGGACTTGAATCATTGCATAATGACTTAGCATGTCCCACAAGCACCCAATGGTGAACAAGATCTTGAACCTTGAGTAGTCATTGTGAAAAGCATACCTAACCCTTTCATGTGGTTCTCAAGGTTGAGAAGCACTCCACGATTAGGGAGTATGAGGTCCCTCAAAAATAATCCCAAACCTTGTATTCTTAATAATGCTCTGGAGAGTAAGCCCTTACTCTTGATAAGACGACTTTCTACCCCCACAATCCCATGGGTGAGTCCATCAGATGTGTTACCCCACACCCCCATAAAAGGCTGTGGATATCATTAAGAGCCTTAGGCTCATCCTCATATCATGATAGTAGCGATGTGTCCATCAGGGGTACTTCCCCACACCACCACGATGGCATATGGACAACCATTAAGAGCCTTAAGGTAACCTTTGTCATGCTCGCATTGATAGATCCTAGGGCCACTCATACAGCAAACATGGATGGGTATGAGTGGCTATCACAAATTTCTTAGGCTCTGACTTTGTTTGACCCATTGAACATCGAGAGTAACTCTCGAGATGGGTATCCGCCAGGATTAGGACGTACAGATGGGCTCTAGCCCCATTCCCTTTGCTGTTTCATTTATCAATTTCCTTGTAAGGCCTTTTGTTAATGGATCTTCAAATTTTAGTCACTCTACAAACTCGAGTGAGATCACATTGTCCATATACAAATTTCTCAACACACCATGTCCGAGGTGAATATGCCTCTAGTTGCCATTATAAACCTCACTTTGAGCAACTCCAATGGCGGCACGTGAGTCACACTGTAACGACACTGAAGGCATGGGTTTCTCCCATAATGGAATGACTCCCAGGATACTCCTTTGCCATTCTGCTTCCAAACATGCCATCTCAAGAGCAATGAATTCGGGCTCCATGGTCAAATTTAGCAATGCAGGTTTGTTTAGATGATTTCCATGAAATAGCACGATTAGCAAGCATAAAGATATAGCCACTAGTAGAATGAATTTCATCATTATCAGACTCTCAATTAGCATCATAATATCCCTGTAACATAGAAGGGAATTTCTTATAGTGTAAGCCCCCATTCATTGTACCCTTAAAATACCTTAACAGCCTTTTCAATGTACTCCAGTGCTCATCACTAGGGTTAAAGGTGTAACAGCTAAGTTCACTAACCACATAAGTAATATAAGAAGGAGTGTGGTCCATTAAGAACATTATGTTACCAATTATCTTAACGTATTTAGCCTGTGATACACCATCTCCTATGTTTCTCTTCAAATAAACACTAGGGTCATATGGAGTTTTCGCAAGTATGTCATCAAAGTGACCAAACTTTCTCAATATTTTCTCCATGTAATGGGATTGAATCAAGGTCAAACCATCAGGTGTTCTAGTTATTTTATCCCCAAGTATTACATTGGCCTCACATAGGTCTTTCATATCAAAACATGTGCCCAAGAAAGACTTAGTATCATTCACAATATTTACTCTCGTGCCAAAGATAAGCATTTCATCAACATACAACAAGATAATCATGCATTCATCATCAACATGCTTAGAATACATACATGCATCCATCATCAACATGCTTGGAATACATACATGCATCATCACTGTTTACAACAAACCCATACATGATTAAGGTCCAAGCAAATTTTTGATGCTATTGCTTAGGAGCTTGTTTAAGGCCATACAAGATTTCACAAGCTTACATACCTTATGCTCCATACTAGGAACCTCAAATCCCTCAGGTTGTTCCATATAAATTTCTTCCACAACGTCACCATTGAAAAAAGCAGTTTTTACGTCCATTTGGTATAGTACTAGGTTGTGTATGGACCTAGAGCTAACAGGGTTCTTATAGTGGCAATCTTTGTTACATATGAGTAGGTATCAAAGAAGTCGATTTCTTTTTTCTAGGTATATCCTTTAGCCACCAGCCTAGCCTTAAATTTCTCTATGGACCCATCAGTCCTTAGTTTCTTTCTAAACAACATTTGCATCCTATCGGTTTGCATCTTTTAGGAAGGTCCACTAACTTCTAAAGGGTCCTCTTTTTTGTTTCAGCTATTCCATTTTGTTGAGATGTGGGGCTAATACCTAATGAATTACGTTAAGGTTTTCATAATGTTTCTTGAGGAAAGTAATATCATACTCTTGACCTACGGTCTAGTTAGTTTTTAACTTCAGCTTTACATTTAACAAACATTTCTTTAGCCTCGACTTTAGTGCTCAGGAGATATACTTTAGTGAATCTCGAGTGGTCATCTACACATATAATGTAATATCTTTTACCACCTTTGCTCATAGTACTTTTAAAGTCACCTATATCAATATGTACTAGCTTGAGAAAGGTAGAAGTCCTTTCAACTAATTTATTGAATGAATTCTTAAGATATTTGGTCTTGACAAATATTTCACATTTATCAGGTTTGATTAAATCACCATTAGGAATTAAACTCATTTATTTAAGTTTCTTAACTGAATTATAGTTTACATGTCCAAACCTAGCATGCCACAAATCTAAAGATTCAACGATGTAAGCAGAACTCAAGCCAATTTTATTCATATTGTTGAACACATCAAGTATAAAAGACCACCATTACATGACCCTTTCCCGACGAAGTTGGTGTTGTTAGTAAGAACCAACTTATCAGACTCGAAGGTTAACTTAAATTCAGTTTTGTTCAGCACAGGTCCTGAGGTTAAATTCCTATGCAAATTAGGAACATGCGACACATTTTGCAAACACATATATTATCTAGCACGTTTTTCAAACACAGAGATTTTCCAGAGTTGAGTTTTAGAAGGACCTTTCCCTTGCCGCAGACGGGGACCAAACTGGAATTGCTCATGTACACCTTCTCCCCATCAGCGGCTTTATCATATTCATAGTATAGGTCCTTATTGTTGCAGATGTGCCTTGTGGCACTAGTATCTACAATCCACTCGACCGTGTTCCCAACCATATTCACCTCAGAGATCATGGCAATAAACACGTCCCCTTCCTTGCCAAGATTAGCCTGGGGCTTGTGTTCTATGTGCTTTTCAGGTGAAAATCCCTTCCTGCAATTCCTCGTGGTATGGCCACTCTTGCTACTAGTCCATCACATTGGTCCTCTTCTGGCCATCATTAGCATTGTCCCTTGGCCTCTTTCCTGGAGATTGGCCTTGCTTGCTGCTAAAGCCTTTCTCTCGAGCATTAGGTTTTCCCTTGTTCCAAGGTTTCTTGAACTTGCCTTTCTTTCCTATATTTCTCGATTCCATAAGGTTAGCCACTAAGGAGGAGTGCTCAAAGGACTTCCCCTTGGCTGGTTTGTAATTCTTATCTTCCAAATTAATATGGGAAATTAGTTCATGTAGAGTCATATCTATTTTTCTTATGTTTGAGAGATGCTTTAGGCAGTTTCTCAATTAGGCAGTGAGCTTGAAACGTTCCATAAACGTTCATGCCCTCATTCAATTTATTAGTGCATAAAGTTTCAAATTCGTGGATTTGGTCAAGAATAGGTTTTTCATTAACCATGCTGAAAGCTAACCACCTGCTACATACATACTTTTTAGCAGCACTATCTTCTGAGCCCTACTTGTTTGACGACACTTCCAATATCACTTCAGCAGTTTTCATATTACTATAAATTTGGTCAAGAGGTGCTGTCATGTAATGAAGAACATCCCCCTACAAGTACAGTTATCTTTCTCGAAGTCCTTATTGGATCTCGGTGGAGCCTTATTGTTAAATAGAGTATAATGAACCTCTATTTTTCCTAGGAAGAAGTCAATCTTATTTGCTGACATCTTGTATTTTGTCCCATCTAAGGGCTCAATTTTAGACACATCCATTATAATAAAGCTTGCATGAGTCATATTTTGATTACTCGTTATAATAAACGACTTAGATTGATAGAGAAATAGTGTAAATAAGTGACCAAAATATAACTCTTTATTACAATTAAAGTGATCTCGAGGTTACTAGAATGACAAAAAATAGCGACAAAAGGGAAAAGATGAACCAAAGAAATTGCCAAGTCATGAAGAATCCACTGCCCTAAGTCATTTATGCTCCCACAAAGGTACAATGGGATGAACGACATTCTGACCCCTAGGGTTAATACAGCACCCACCTTAGCAGCGTACTCTAGGAGAGGCATTGGAGTATGCCCCAACTTGGTTATTAACAGAGGAGAGAATAATTTTGGGAGAAAAAGAAAGTTGTGAAGAAGAAGGAGAATTTCTATAATGTTCATATGTTTAACAAAGCTCTAAGGTATGATATTTATAGAGAAAAGTCCTTGTAGGTTAAGGAAAAGATCATGGCTAAGAAGCCTCCTCAAATAAGAATAGTGACGGCTATGGGAGAGCCTAAAAATACGCCTTCAGTTATGGATAAAAATGGTTATGGAAAGAGAAGAAATGACGTAGTCAGAATGCGTACTCGAGCTCGAGCTTGTAGCCTCAAGCCTCGAGACCTAGAGTATGGACAACTCCTTGAGATAGCACCCTCGAGGTCAACTAAGAGACACCTTGAGCTCGAACCGACGACCTCAAGCACTATCCAACAACAAAAAATCATCTCGAGTTCACAGAAAATAAAAGTCTGGTTAAGAAAAAGTCCACACCACACCGCACCGTGTCGCCCTGGCAGGGCGAGGTGGGCGCACGCGTGTGATCCATCAAGCCCACTATAGGCCCATAAAACTTTACCAAGTACAATGACAAGGGGGTATATAAACAAGGCTCCCCTTCTCTAGATTTTCTATGTGGGATTGAGGTATTTTTACAAGATATCAAAATTGAAGCACACTCCCCCCAAATTCCAACATGGTATGGTATTGCAGCACTATGAGATCCATGCTATAAATCATGAAGCCTACCAATATCTTTTTGGCTATGAAGTCCATAGTGCAGTTTGCTTCACACTTTTATTATCTTAATTCGTAACATAAGATAGGAAATTGAGTTTGAGATAAGAGGAGAAGGAAGAGGGAGAATTTGAGATGAGATGATGAAAGAAGAAGAACTCATACATTCACAATTGACAATGCTTCATTGTCATGATCAAGGCTGATTTTAATTGGTCTTATCAGGCTCTTTAGCAGTTAGCGGGAAAATCAGTTGCAATTGAGGTTCTTTTGCTTTTGGCGACAAAGTTAGTTGTTGGTTAAAGTCTTATTTTGCTCTTAAGTCAATTGTGGCAGCTGGTTTAGGTAGTTTGAGTCTGTTAGTTGCATTATTAGAGTATAGATTCGTTGTTTTTGATTCCATCTTGTAACTAGTATAAATAAGGGATTGGTTGTAAAGTTTGATTCATTGAATGATAATTGATTGAAATTTTCTCTCTCTTATCAAAACTCTCTCTAATTTCTCATCTCCTTCCCTTCTTTTCTCATCTAAACTCTTTCCTATCCTATCCAAACCTAGGTTCAGATTCAAGATTGAACTTGAATATTAACAATTGGTATCAAAGCCTTGAGATTACACTCGATTGGATTGGAATTCAACTCAATTCGATTGAATTGTGTAGTTTTGGTTCGAATTTGTGCAATTTGTGAATCATTTGCAACCTGGCTAAGAAAAGGCAATCTGCTATGGCACATATAACTCGAGCTAATACTTCTAACAATGTGGCTGGTGTTGCTGCTAATACAGCAGCTGGTGCCACTACTTATGCTGCAGCTATAACTGGAGACAATGCAAATGCTTAGGGAGATCGTAAGGATCAGATGATGCAGATGATGCGGAACTTGATGCAAGAAATGAATTGTATGGATTGTAGAATGGAGACACAATATCAGCAAATTGAGACACAATCTCAGCAGTTTGCTCAGCAATTCACTGGACTGCAGTAGAGGATTGATAAGCAACCAACTGTTGGAAGTGTTCTCTTAGCAGCAAGTCAGCAAGCTCGACCTCCTGATCCTGTACTGGTTCCATCTTAGAGCAATGATAGTGCTTCAAGTGCTCCTAACAGAGGATTCAGACAGCCAAGAGTGGATTTGGAGGCTTTTGATGGTAACCTTCCTCAATCTTGGATAAGAAAATGTGAAAAATACTTTAGTTTTTACAAAATTGATGAGAATGAAAAGGTAGAACTGGCAGCTGTACATTTGCGTGGTGAGATGGAGACTTGGTACTATGGATTGATGCGTACTAGGCCTACCATTACTTGGACTGAGTTTGCTAATGAGCTGTGTGACGGATATGGTAATGAGGATGTTAGTGAGGTTGTGGACAATTTTAACAAGGTTGGTCAAACTAACTCAGCGAAGGATTACATGACACGTTTTGAGGGATTGAGAGCTAGGATGTTGTCTGTGTGTCCTATTGCTCCGGAGTCCACTATGTGTCAAGTTTTGTAAGTGGTCTCAAGCCAAGAATCATGAGTTTGTTGAAGGTCTTTGATCCCTGTAGCCTTACTCAAGCATACTCCAAAGCTAAGAAGGTTGAGAGTTCACTGTTAACAAGTTCAGATTCTCAGAGGTCAAAAGGCAATTTCTGTGGATCTTCTTCCACTAAGTTTGCTCAGAATACTAACAAGGCTGGTGGCAATGAAGACAGGAGACCTCAGAAGCTTTGTTTCAAGTGTAACCAACGGTATTTCTTTGGTCAAAAATGTGATCCTAAGTTCTTAATGGCAGTATCTGGAGAAGAAACAGTGGATACTGAAGAGGATGGAGAGATTGATTGCAAGGAACTAGTGGAAGAGGTGACAATTGACAATGATGAAGAGAACGAAGTGGAGATATATGTTCAAGCATTGATAGGTAGTGGTTCACAAAACACTATACGCATTAAGGGAGTATCAGTACAGCGAGAGTTGCTAATACTAATTGACGGTGGATCAACTCATAGTTTTGTGGATCCAAAGGTTACGAGAGCCGTGGGACAAGAACTGATTCAGACCAACCCTTTATCAGTCACGGTTGCTGATGGGAATTCGATATTAACGCACACTAAGTGTAAGAACTTCTGTTGGAAGATGTAAGGACACAAATTTGAATATGATTTCAGGGTTTTGAGATTAGGAGGCGGTGATATGGGAGTGGACTGGATGAAAAGCTTCAGCCTAATACTCTTTGATTTCTCGCAATTAACTGTGTCCTTTGAGAAAGATGGAAAGAAGGTGCAATTGCAAGGAATTGTGGAACATGGCCAACTTCAACTGATGAAGGGGAAAAGCTTGCAAAAGGTGCTCAAGAAGGGTGGCTATAGTTGGGTAGGACAGCTCTACTCACTCACGGCTGACTCAGAAGTTGCATCCACTGAGTCTAATGTTGAATTGACTGCCTTGCTTAAGGAGTATGGAGAATTGTTTGAGTAACTAGATACATTGCCACCCAAGAGGGAGCTTGATCATGCAGTTCCCTTGAAAGAGGGGACTGATCCTGTGAATTTACAGCCCTATACATATCCTCATTCACAGAAGGATGAAATTGAGAGACAAGTAGAGGAGTTGTTGAAAACAAGATTCATATGACACAGTCACAGTCTCCTGTGATTTTAGTGAAGAAAAAGGATGGAACTTCTAGAATGTGCATTGACTATCGACAATTGAATTCTCACATAGTCAAGAACAAGTTTCCCATTCCTATTATTGATGACTTGTTTTGGTTGAATTGCATGGAGCTTGGTATTTCTCTAAATTGGACTTAAGGAAGGGTTATTATCAGATTAGAGTTCAAGAAAAGGACATTCATAAGACAACTTTTCGAACTCATCAAGGGCATTATGAATTTGTGGTGATGCCCTTTGAACTATCAAATGCACCTTCAACATTCCAAGCATTGATGAATCTTGTATTCCAGCCATATTTGAGGAAGTCTATGCTAGTATTTTTTGACGATATTGTGGTCTACAGCCCTACCCTGCAGAAGCATTACTCCCATCTTGAACTGGTTTTTCAATCCACGAGGCAACACAAGCTTTATGCAAAGTTGTCTAAATGTACCTTTGCCAAGACATAGGTAGAGTATCCTGGGCTTGTTATTTCAGGAGAGGGTGCTGCAACTAACCCAAGCAAAGAACAAGCAATGAAGGATTGGCCACAACCTAAATCCCTCAAGCAGCTAAGGGGTTTCTTGGGGTTAACAGGATATTACCGCAAGTACATTGCTGGCTATGACATCATTACAAAACCATTAACAGATCTACTGAAGAAAGATGGGTTCATATGGGATGATAAAGCAACAGAAGCCTTTGAACGCTTGAAGCAGGCTTTGACTATGGCTCCTGTGCTTGTGATGCCAGATTTCAACTTACCCTTCTTGTCGGAAACTGATGCTTACAATACTGGTATTGGTGCAGTGCTTTCTCATAATGGAAGACCTTTGGATTTTGTTAGTCAAGCTTTGGGTCCTAAGTATCAGAAATTGCCTATTTACCAGAAAGAGTATATGGCTATACTCCTAGCAGTTCAGAAATGGCGGCATTACCTTGAGGGACATCAATTTGTGATCAAGACAGACCACAAGTATCTACTTGAGCAAAGAATTTCGACAAGGGTTAATGAAGATGTTGGGGTTAGAATATACAATTCAGTATAGAAAAGGGGCTGAAAATGTTGTTGCTGATGCCCTTTCCAGAAGATTGGAGGAAGTGGAAGTTGCAGGATCTTGTGCAGCTATTACTCAAGTAATTCCCTTATGGATGACAGAGGTGACTAATTCCTATGAGCATGATACTTTTGCTCAGGCACACATTGTTCCCAATAGCATACAAGCAAGTTGTGACAAAACTTATGCAAAGGTGATAGTGAGCAATGGAATTGTTCGAGTTAAGGGCAGAATTTGCATTGGTGAAAGCCAAGGACTGAGGAAGCAAGTCATCAAAGCTTCACATGACTCACCATGGGGAGGCCACTCTGGTATAGAGGGTACTTATAGAGGAATTAAGCTATATTTCCAGTGGAAGGGATTGAAGAAAGATGTGCAAGAGTTTGTGCAGCAATGTGAAGTTTGTCAACAGACGAAGATTGAGCATACTCCCTGTAAAGGGTTATTGCAGCCACTTCCAATTCTGGATGGAGCTTGGGCTTACATAAGCATGGATTTTGTGGAAGGCCTGCCTAAGTCAGAGAGAAAAGAAGTCATTTGGGTGATTGTGAATTGCTTCACCAAGTTTGGGCACTTTGTTGGTCTCCATCATCCCATTACCGCAGAAAAGTTGGCAAGATTGTTCTTGGATCAGGTGTATAGGCTTCATGGACTTCCTCAGTCTATTGTTTCTGACAAAGACAGGCTGTTCACAAGTTCTTTCTGGCATGAGTTGTTTCTATTGTTGGGCACCACATTGGCTATGAGTTCTTTGCACCATCCACAATCTGATAGCCAGACTGAGAGGTTTAATCAGTGTATTGAGAAGTATTTGAGAGGAATGACATTTACTCATCCTAAGCAGTGGTACAAGTATTTGTCTCTTGCTGAGTATTGATACAATACTCATTTCCACTCTTCTTTAGGTTCAACACCTTTTAAGGCCTTATATGGGTATAAACCACCATCTCCTTTGGTACAACAAGGAATGGTTTCTC
This sequence comes from Simmondsia chinensis, assembly GCA_018398585.1. NCBI lineage: Eukaryota > Viridiplantae > Streptophyta > Magnoliopsida > Caryophyllales > Simmondsiaceae > Simmondsia > Simmondsia chinensis. The sequence continues at coordinate 18,989,202 of JAGTTD010000023.1, read as the reverse complement.
ATATTAATGGAGTAAATGAGTTGCCACTGCACAGAGCACAGTTAGCATGGCAGCTTAAGGACAATCTTCAGTTGGCACAAGCGAGGATGAAGTTTTTTGCAGATAAGAAGAGGATTGATAGGAATTTTGAGGTTGGAGATCTTGCTTATCTCAAGTTGTAGCCATACAGACAATGTTCAGTGGCCGTCCACAAAAACCTCAAGTTATCAGCCAGGTACTTTGCGCCTTATAAGGTTCTGGGGAGAATTGGCAAAGTAGCCTACATGAAGCCACGAATATTCAAGCTGCGGTCCGAACTTCTTGACCCACGAATATACGCCAAGCTTCTTGTTTAGAGAAACTACATGAAGCCAGTATTGAGGCCTTGGCACATCAAATTAAACCTGAGTACAAAACTCCGGCATTACATCCAACGCCTTCTATTCCGCCTAAATACCCGAATATTAGGGAAATACTGGTGTGGGGTATATAGCTTCATCGGCGAATCTTCAGCTACTGCAAACCGGTGGTGCCAACTGAACTCAAAAGACTTTATCAGCTACAGAATTGAAAGAAAAAAGAGATAAAGGGCTCTGTTACTTTTGTGACGAAATATACACTCAAGGACATAAGTGTAAACGACGAGGGCCCCAGTTCTTTGTGGTAGAGCTTGATGATAACGAGGATGAAAATGAGTCTGATGATGTTGCACTTGTTGAAGAACTAAGCAAAGTTAGTAGTGCCCACATTTCGGTTCATGCTGTTACACGTGTTTCGAACTTTGACACATTGTGCGTTACCAGTGCTATGGAAAGAAGTCGATACACATTCTTATTGATAGTGGGTCGACTCACAACTTCATTGATGTGTCATTAGCAAGGGAGTTAGGGCGTGGGATTGAGGAGATTCCTCCATTAGCTATTTCAGTATCCGATGGAAGCCGTATGATTTGCTTGTCTAAATGCTCCATGTTCACGTGGACCCTTGAAGGAGTTCCGTTTACCGCTGAGTTACTACTTATTCCATTAGGTGGATGTGATATGTTACTTGGAGTTCAGTGGTTATCATTGTTGGGTAATATCCAATTCAATTCCCATCAGTTGAGAATGGAATTTCTGGTGCAAGGAAGACGTATATGCCTTCGTGGGAACGCACCAAGTAAATGTAAAACAGTAGGAGTTCGCGCTCTCGAGAAGAACTTGCAAGGCTTTCCTCATGTCGTGTTGATTCAAGTCATTCCAATAAGTGAATGTGAACCACCCGACATCGCAACTTGCTTCCTACACCTTACTGCGCAGCAAAATGACAGCCCTGAGGTTGCATCTGCAGCAGTGAATAAGCAGTTTAAAGATGTGTTCAAGGAACTGCGAGACTTACCCCCACATGGATCTCAGTTTCATCATTGAATAGCTCTTAAATTAGGCACAAATCCAATAAATCAACGATCGTATGGATACCCAGCATTTTAGAAGAATATAATTGAAGACTTGATCCATGATTTGCTCGAAAAAGGCTTTATACACAATAGTAATAGCCAGTTTGCTTCCCCGGTTGTGTTGGTGAAAAAGAAGGATGGGACATTCCGAATATGTGTTGATTATTGGGAGTTGAATAAGGCAACAATTAATGATGAATTTCCTATTCCCATTGTAGAAGATTTTCTTGATGAGTTAGGGGGTGCAAGCTACTTCTCCAAGGTAGATTTGAGCTCCGGATATGATCAAGTGCGAATGTGTAAGGAAGACGCCTACAAGACCGCTTTCAGAACACAGTTCGGTCATTATAAGTATTTAGTGACACCTTTCGGGCTTACTAATGCCCCATCGACATTTCAATCTTTGATGAACTCGATTTTTGAGAAGTATTTGAGGAAATTTATACTCGTTTTTTTTATGGTATATTGATTTACAGTAAGAGCATGGAAGAACATGTGGTACATTTGCAAATGCCACTTCAACTACTGCAGAGAAGCACGTCATATGCGAAGTGAAGCAAATGCTCTTTTGCAACGCGCCATGTTGAATACCTTGGGCGTTGTATTTCAGAGAAGGGCATCGAGACCGATCCGAAGAAAGTCGAGGCAGTGAGACAGTGGCCCTTACCGCGCAATGTTCGGCAACTGTGTGGGTTCTTGGGATTAACTAGATACTATCGAAGGTTTATTCTGGGATAAAGAAGCATTGCACGACCACTAGCCGATATGTTAAAAAAGGAAGGATTTCACTGGACATCACCAGCTCAGACCACGTTCGAGCAGTTAAAAGATGCATTGTCTAAAGCTCCGGTTCTTTGATGTCCGGAATTCTCTTTGACTTTGTAGGAGAGACAGATGCAAGTAACGTGGGGTTGGGGGCTATTTTACAACAGGAAGGTCATCCTATTGCATACATAAGTAAGGCTTTGGGTCCACGTCATTCACAGCTTCTAGTTTACAAGAAGGAGATCCTTTCTTTGGTCCACGCCATTCGGAAGTGGGCTCAATATTTGCATGTCAAGCCATTTATCATTAAAACGGATAAGAAAAGTCTCAAATGCCTCCTTGAACAAAAATTGACGACTTCCTTTCAAGTCTTTTGGCTTTCGAAACTCATGGGCTTATCATATGAAATACATTATAAAAAAGGGAGTGAAAATACTATAGCGGATGCTCTCTCATGCTTGAATGACATGGATATTTGTTGTCAGATGCTCTCATTGCCATACTCGAACCCTCACACACTCATTCAACTGGCAGCAAGACCTGGTACTTAAAACAGATCATCATTGCATTAGAGAATAATTAAGGGGCTTTTCCCATGTATGACTGGTGTAACAAGCAGCTGCACAGACAAGGGAAATTAGTGGTGAAGCGGATCCAGAATTACATAAGTTGATTTTAACTTGGATCCATTCCTCACCTATGGGTGGGCACTCGGGTCTGGACTCGACGCTACAAAGAGTTAAATCTATTTTTTATTTCAAGGGCCTTAACAAGAATGTGTCCAACTCCATACGACATTGCCCAACTTGTCAAGTTTACAAATATGATGCTTCTGCATGCCCAAGGTTTTTACAACTTCTACCTATTCCAGAAAAAATTTGACCGATGTTTAAATTCCTTCAAAAAAAAAAAAAGACTTCATTGATGGAGTACAGAACTCGTATGGGAAGGAAGTCATATTGGTTGTTGTGGATCGATCAAGTAAGTACGCTCATTTCGTCGCATTGACATACCCTTATACTGCATTGACAGTGGGACAAGCCTACCTTGATAATATTTTTAAGCTTCACAGTATGCCTCATTTGATTGTCAGTGATTGCGATCTGATTTTCGTAAGTGAGATTTGGCAGGGTTTGTTCTCAATTCAAGGGGGGGAGTTGCTTTTCTCATCAACTTATCATCCTCAAACTGATAGTCAGATTGAGGTCATCAACCGTTAGCTCGAGACATATTTGCATTGTATGTCTGGTCATTCGCCTAAAGATTGGTCTCGTTGGTTGCCTTTGATGGAATGGTGGTACAGCACCACATGGCATTCCTCCACTCATATGACCCCCTACGAGGTAGGTAGTCTATGGACAGCCTCCTCTTATCCACATGCCATATCCTCCCGGAGAAAGCAAAGTAGATGCTCTCAATAGGAGCCTTCGAGCACGGGAAGAGATGATTGATTTTCTCAAGTTTCACTTGAATTGTGCTCGACATGTATGGAGCAACAAGCAAATAAAAAGAGAAGTGATAGAAATTTCTAGATTGGAGAATGGGTATACTTGAAGCTTCAACCTTAAAGGTAACACTTTTGACTCAACAAGGTAGTCAGAAGCTTGCCCCTAAGTTTTATGGGTACTTTCAAATTATCAATAAAATTGGACGGGTCGCCTATACGCTACAACTTCTGGCTCATGCAAAAATTCATAATGTCTTTCACATGTCCCTCCTTAAGAAACACCATGGGCCTCTCCCTGCTTGCCTTATCGAGTTACCCCACATAGCGAATCCTACTAACCTGCACCAATCGGAAAAGATTTTGGAAGGATGTATGGTCAAACGGGGACGACAAGCCACAACCAAAGTCCTCGTACAATGGGAAGCGCAAGGAGAGGAAGGAGCTACAGTTCGTGCTCAGTATCGCTTCGGGGAGTTGAACACTGTTCTGGACAGGTTGCTAGGTAGTGGAGGAATTAGGTTGCTGTGATTTGGGCTGTGAGTAGTTGAGCCGATGGGTTGTTGGGCGGTGGGAGTGTTTTGTGTTCTGGGCTTGCAGTGGGGCCATGTGAGTTGGGCCTTAATTGTTGACTTATGGTTGGGTTAGCCCCAAGCACTTATTATTTTCAGTACTTATACTTCACTTACACATTTACCTCACATTTATATCTCATTTAGTTTGCATTTCCTTTACTTGTCTCTAAATCAGTGTTGGTTAGGTTGTAATTTATGATGAATGAAGATGATAATTTCTCTCTCTAAATTCTCTCTCTTCTCTCTCTTCACAAGTTCATTGAACTCCATTGTTGATCTTCAGGAAGGACCGAGGTCACATCTCCTGGATTGACATTATCCATTTAGCGGTTTCAGGACGATGCTGGTGAAGACGCACCTCCGCCTCCGAGCGCGGTCGTCCACTGATGGTGCTAGGGTTTAGCTTGGTGGTGGAGTTAGGCTTTCGGGTGGGCTGCTGGGGAAGACGAAGGTGGTAAAGGTTTATGGGTTTTTAGTATAATTACTATTTCTCCCCTAAATTTATTTTTAATTACTTAATCATTAGTTATTTAGGTATTTTAGAGGAAAAAGTTACAAAACTTTTGTTAATTTTAGAAAATTTAAGGGGATAAAATTTATAATTATAGTGTTTGATCCCGGAGGGCTACAATTTGGGTATCAATATCTTGATCATTAAGGACAATGATCTTTAAAAGGGAAAGGTATTGATACAATACAAAAACATAATAGTTAATTTAGGGATATATTTTTGTATAAATAACTAGGCTAAGTCCTATATTCCAACTATACCTCTTCCCTAACTCTATATATATGGCTCTTTAGTTAGAAGAGAAGTAGGTTGAATGAAAATGAAATGTTAGTCTCTCTCTTTCCCACTTCTCTCTCTAAGTCCCCCTCCCCTATCTATCTCTAGTCTATCTCTCCCTGCTTTCTCGGTTGTTATAAAAATATTACCATTTATTATGTAAATCTTCTTATTTTCTTTTAATACAAGTCTTATTCTACTAGATGAATTTCAGATCGCAACATTGGTATCAGAGCAAGGTGTTCCTCGGCATCATCAATGGAGAAAAAAATAGAATGGATGATGGCCGGATTTGCCGATATGCAAAAGAAGCTCGAGAAGGTATCAAAGGGTTTATAAAGCCTCAAGAAGGTTACGCAGGTATTAGAAGTCAACTGAAAGAGGATCGTTCCTTTTTCATAAATCAAATGGACAAACATTTTGAAAAATACCTGAAAAGTGCCAAAAATTGGTACAACCTAAAGGTGAACAAGGTGGCTGAAGCACCAGAGCCACCACCTCCTGCACCGATAGAAGAGAACATCGGCTGCAACCAGGCTGCAGATCGGTGACGTAGAGGTTGATGACGAAAAGACCGAGCAAGAGTCGAAGCCGGTGGATCTTGTGATGAAGACGATGAACGAGACAACAATTAACGGAGGTCACTTAGCAGAGAAGATGACGACTCGCCGGAGATCCACCGCCAGCTTCCAAGATTTGCTGGAGAAGAGAAAAACCCCGTCGTTGTCGTTGTCGAGTGCTCAGGGCCGGAGAATGGGGTGATTTAGGGTATTAAAGACACCGGCGATGTCGAGCCGCTGTCTCCTCCGCCATTGCGTTGTTGCGCCACCAAGCCCTAGTGAAGTTAGGGTTTTGAGTTCGGTGCTTTTGCCAAGGAGGAGGAAGAAGGGTAGGGGCTTGGGGATTAGATACAAAAATTACTATTTTAACCCTACACTTTACTTAAATGTTTTAGAGAAAAATAATTTTTTTTATTTTGTTAATTTTAGACAAGTTAGGGGGGTAAAATTTATAATTGTAGTATTTGACCACAGAGGGTTAACAATTTGAGTATCAATACTTTGACTCTTTAGGATAATAGTCTTTAAAAGGGGAAAGTATTGATGCAATCTAAAATATAGAAGTTAAGTGAGGGGTACTTTAAATAAAATTAAATAGGCAAAGTCCTTATGTCCAACTTTACCCCTCCCCTAGCTCTATATATAAGAGACTCAAGTTAGAGGAGAGTAGGTTGAATGAAAATGAAATTTTAGTCTCTCTCTAAGTCTCCCTCCCCTTTCTATTTCTAGTCTATGTCTCTCTACTTTCTCGGCTACTATATAAATATTACCTTTTACTATGTAATTCTTGTTATTTTCTATTAAGACAAGTCGTATTCTACTAGATCGATTGCAGATCGCAACAGGGGTGACGGCAAAAATGACAACAAATGCCATACAGGCATCTTTACTGCTTTTTAATCAATAATGTAAATGGTATCGACCATGCTGAATGGATATGAGGCGGGACTAGTGTTAAATACTAATATATTTTCTTGTATTTTATTTGTATATACTTTGTATTTTATATTTTTATTGTATTTAGCATATAGTTTAGCATATTCTCTAGGAATCTTAGCATTAACTAGCCTAGTATTCAAGTCAAGCTCTTCTCTTCTTGTTCCTTAGACTAATTGGCCCTTAATGACTATTACACACGTTGTCCATGTGTAAATTAGTGCGTTATGGAAATTGTGCATTAACCTTTCATTATAAATATTGTTACATACAAGACCCACACTTGAAGAAGCTGATTGGTGCGGGTAGGAAAAAAGATGGGCAATATCTTTTGGAGGTTCGATTAGTGAGATCCTCATCATTATTGGCTCATTTGTCTTTTCCATTCAGAGTAGTAAAGAAGCCGCTTTGTGGCACTATCATTTGGTTCATGTGCCCTTTGCCTAGTTTTCAATTTTTTTCGCATTTAAACATTAAGAAGATCGATTTTATTTGTGATTCTTGTCATTGTGCCAAGCAGGCACATTTGCCTTTTCATTTATCCGTTTGAAGGACTAGTGCTTGTTTTGAGCTAATACATTGTGTTATTTGGGGCCTTATCGAACGGTGCCGTTAACTGGGGCTCATTATTTACTCACAATAGTTAATGATTTTAGCCATTGTACTTGGGTTTATTTGACGAGGGAGAAATCTTAAGCTCACAATATTCTTATGGACTTTTATCAAATGGTTAGCACTCAATTTGGCTTTCAGGTAAAGCAAGTAAGGATTGACAAAAGGCAAGAATTCAAGTATGCCCCATTATTAGAGTTTTACCCTCAACTTGGAATTCAGTTTCAAACTTCATTGATCGAGACTCCTCAACAAAATGGGGTTGTTGAACGAAAGCACAAGTATCTCTTAGAAGTTGGTCAGCGCTTCATTTTCAAGTGGATTGGCCTAAGAGATTTTGGGATGACGGCCGCTTATTATATTAATTTAACACATTCGATTTTACTCAAAAATAACCTTATGAGATTTTGATGGGAAACTTGCCCTCTTATAATCAATTGTGGGTTTTCCGATTTCGTTGTTTTTTTCATATTCAAAATAGATCTCGTGATAAGTTTAAAGCTTGAGCTGCTCCGGGTATATTTGTTGGTTCCTCATGGTCAAAAGGGATATAAGATTTATAGTATTGAAGATAACAAGATCAATGTTTCAAGGGCTGTTCGTTTTTATAAAGATGTTTTCCCTTTTCTTAAACTCGATAATGCTCAAACCATTCTTGATGATAATATACCTAGACAAACCTCAATTTATATTGTTGGAGTTGAACCAGTTCCTGCACAAGTAGTCACGTTTGGCAATTCACTGAACGAGCTGGAGGCAGATGCTTTGGCCGATAGTGGGTCGACCGACGAACCACCAGCAGGACCAGGGAAGAGGAAGTAGTCCTGGGCCTAGTCCTGCCATTGTTACTAGAACAAGCAGTCGTATTCGTTCGGTTTCAGTAAAATATAAAGATTATATTTGTGATATTCCATCTTCTTTAGCCCATACTCTTACTACCGCTCCATTAACTAATTCAGATATTATATATCATGTTTCAAATTTTGTATCTAATGTGCAATTTTCTAACGCTTATGTTGCCCTTTTAAATGCCACACTTCTAGTGATGACCTTAAAACTTTTCAACAGGCATCACAGTTCAATCATTGGGAGATGCAATGGAAAGGAGATACAAGTGTTGGAGTAGAACCACACATGGACTTTAGAGAATTTACCCGACGGAAAGAGAGCCATTGACTCCAAGTGGGTGTATAAAGTAAATTATAAGTTAGATGGGTCGATAGAATGGTACAAGGCACATTTGATTGCAAAAGGATTAACCCAAGTGGAAGGTATTGACTATCATGACACTTTTTCATCGGTCACTAAGTTGGTAACTGTTTGTTGTGGTTTAATATTTGCTTCAGGACGAAATTAGATTATACATCAATTAGATGTTAATAATGCGTTTCTTCATGGGGATTTAAGTGAGGAAGTTTATATGAAACTTCCTTTGGGTTTTGAGCGTGAACATGAAGGGAAAGTTTGTCGTCTTCGTAAGTCACTTTATGGGTTAAAACAAGCTTCTCGTAATTGGAATGAAAAGTTTACTTCCACATTGATAGGCGTTGGTTTCCGACGGTCTCAATTGGACTACTCTCTTTTCACATTTTTTCGAGAAAATAATTATATCGATGTTTTAATATATGTGGATGATGTCATAATTACGAGTAATAATATGGGGCACATATCAAAGATATAAGGCATTTTGAATGAATCTATTGGAATTAAAGATTCGGGATTTGTTAAATATTGTTTGGGAATAGAGGTGGCCCGTTCTCGTAAAGGGATCATGTTGAGTCAAATAAAATATGCTCTATGCATTCTTAGTGAGTGGGGTTGTTAGGAGCTAAACTGGCTTCTACTCCAATTGTTCAAAATCATAGGTTAATTGATAAAGTTGGTGATCCAGTTTCTGATGTAAGTCAATATAGGCGATTGGTGAGACGATTGTTGTATCTCAGTATTTACCAGACCCGATATATGTTATGCCGTTCATGTTTTGAGTCAGTTTGTGCATGATCCTAGAAAACCTCATACTGAGGCAGTCATTCGTGTCTTACAATATCTGAAAGGTACGCCAGGACAAGGTGTGTTTTTGCCTTCCAATAGTGATTTGAAGCTCCGTGGTTCTTATGATGCTTTTTAGGTTGGTTGTCCCATCACTAGAAGTTCTATGACATGTTATGTTGTTTTCTTAGGTGGGGTGCCTATTTCATGGCGGTCCAAGAAGCAAACAGTTGTTTCGCGTTCTTCGATGGAAGCTGAATACCGTTCCGTGCTCACTATTACTAGTGAGATTATTTGGCTAAGATGTTTATTAATTGATCCTGTTATGCTAATTAACATCCTTTGATTTTGTTTTGTGACAGTCAAATAGCTTTACACATTGCCTCTAATCCCGTGTTTTATGAGAGGACAAGACATATTGAGATCGATTGTCCTTTTGTTCGTGAAAAGTTGATAGCTAAAGAGATTGTCACTTAAGTTCTTCGCTCAACGGATCAAGTTGGGGATGTCTTTACCAAAGGCTTAGGTTGCTCAAGTTATTTGACTCTCCTTTGCAAGTTGAGCATAGTGAATCTTCATGCTCCAATTTGAGGGGGAGTATTAAATATTATTATATTTTCTTGTACTTTATTTGTATATACTTTGAATTTTGTATTTCTCTTGTATTTAGCATATAGTTTAGTATATTCTCTATGAATGTAGCATTAACTAGCCCAATATTCAAGTCAAGCTCTTCTCTTCTTCTTCCTTAGAGTAACTGGTCCTTAATGGCCATTACACACCATTATATGTGGGTGATTTTTTAAAATAATATATTTTGATATTTGTATTCTAAAAAGCATACACAAATTCAAAATTACTAAAATAGCAAGCAAAAAAAAAAAAAATAAATAAGTAAAATACACGTATAGTTAGTATGCCATTGCCACTTAAACAAGAGTATTTTGGTCATTTCATTTTTTTTGAAATTAAAGAAAAAAGAAAAGGTTTTTATTTTTTAACAGCTGTAACAACTTTTCACCAAAATGTAAAAAAAATAAATTAAATGTTGACTAAATTTTTAGTATTATATTGTACAAATACTATTATTTATTATGTCAAAATCTATTAAAATTTTAAAATTTACTGTAAAAAAAATATATTTACTATTATATTATTATTATTATTATTATTATTATTTATCTAGGTTCATATTACTAAAACTTAAAGTTTTTTTTTTTTTAAATAGTATAAATGCCTTAAAGGCAGGGGAAGGGAGGATGCCAAATCTCAAACACTGGATCCCATGGATGGCAAATGCTTACCCAATTATTTGGGCCAGGAGGGCTTTGGCTACTAAAAATTAAAGTTGGGAAGTTAAAAGAAGAAGAAGAGACCTCGTTGGACACAACATCAAGCTTCTTCTGATCCTCACCCTGCACATTAACACCTCCTTGAACCCCCGTCAAATTCGAAATCCCTGCCCTCTGTACCAGCGCCCCTATCTGCTTACACGCCATGGCTATACTCGAAAGAACTATCGTCAGCTCTGCATCAATCACCCCTCCCTGCTCCTGCTTCAGCAGCCACCCCGTCAGCGTCTCTATCTCGTACTTCTTCTTGTTGTTCTTCTTCTTTATCGTCGTCTCTGCCTCCTCCGCTGCCACCGCCCTCCACTGCAGCCCACCCTTCCGCCCTCCAGTTGCTGCACTTGCGGGCGAGGTGGAGGGAAGGAGGGAGGGGGTCATGCGGTGATTGGAGGGGCTGAGGGAGGAGATTAGAGAGTTGGAAGGTGAAATTAGGAGTCGCAGGGAAGGTGCTGCCATGGCGGCTCTACTAATTATCTTGTTTTTCTTTTTCTGGTGTTTTTGGGGTTGTGATTAATGTTTGCACATTCCTCACTCAACGAGAGAAAGAGGATCTAGTGTGTGGAAATGGAAGGGTGGGGGGAAGTGTGAGGTTGGGAGGGATTTGTATTACGTAAAGGCCCCACTTATCATCCCTGGAGCATTAGAATTATGATTTGGTGACTGGATTTTGAACATGCTTTGATACCGTTAGAATTTGGGATAGTGTGCTTCAATTTTAGAGTTTTATATTTTTACCAGTTGATGTATAATTCCTATATAGTCTATGTCCAAAAAAACAAGGTTAGAATAACCTAAGCTATTAGTTACTAAGCTTAGAAATTAAAATGTGTCGTTTTGAAAAATAAAATAAGTAAAATGCAGTGTTTTGAACTTGGTAAAAATAGCAGATATTTACAATAGCATTTTTGGTAAATAACTTGTAAGTTTAAAATGGGTTAAACCTATATTTACCTTATTGCCCCTACCCGCTTCCCTACACATTCTGTCCGTCCGAATTTACCGTTGCCCGTGGAGCCAGCTGTGCACCACTACTAGAAGCTTCCCTTGGAAGGTACCTATTTACTGTTTAAAATAATTTGAAACGGTGGCCATGATGAGGCCATGTGTCACTCATCCAGTAGGGCTTGTTGTGTTTGTTTGGGCTGATAACAGCCGTTGACATGAATGATCTAATGGCTCATGATGGGCCACATGTTAGCAGATGGAGGACCCATTTTGTGTTTTTTCTGTTTAATCTCAGCCGTTGATCTGGACCAAATTGGACAGTTCGGACTGGAAGCACACGGATCTTAACCCTCGGGCATATAAGGCTTGATTTCACTGTGAAAAAGTAAGTTGCTCAGTCATTTCTCCTCCTTCCTCTCCTGTTTTGCTCACCAAGGGTTTTCTAGAATTTCTCCATCTCCAAGCTAGCTTCAATGGAGTTTCTCCAATTGTTGAGTGCTGTGATCCATGAATGAGATCAAGATCGTCCTTATTCCTGGCCATGTTGAATTGTAGCTCCTAGTTGGAGTAGGTATAACGCTCTCTGTCTTCTTTCTTTAGCTTTCGTTTCGGCTTTCGTCGTTGTTAAAGAGAGGTATGTAATTAATAGGCAATGTTATGATGGAAAGCGCCTTGTACTTGTACCGATTTTGATTCTGGTTTGTGTTATAAACCGAGCTAATTTGTCTAAGATTTGGTTTTCTTTGTTTTGAATAAGTGTTAAAGGTTGTAAGTTTTGTTGTTGGGCTTAGGCCCAAAGTGAATTAGTGATGTTTTAGCCTTTCTTTCATGCTTAACAATACTATTAAAGCAAGAAGTATATGGAGAAGGCCAGTATCAAAGAAATACAACACAAATATCTCATTGAGATATTTTCTTTCTCTCATCTTAATTCTTCTGTAATTCTCATCCCCAATTCCCTTCTTTCTCATCTTAATTCTATTCTATCACTTGGTTAAGCTCAAGATTTTCTTAGAGTTTAACAATTGGTATCAGAGCTGGTTGCTGTCATTGGGTTGAATCCGATCATTGAATTAAGCATTCTTCAATGGCCGGTTGTGTAACCACAAGAGCTGGAGCAGCAAATGCAATAGCTACTGTAGCAGTCGCTCCTAATGTTGATCCAAATGTGTCTTATGCAGCAGTTGTGGAGGGAGTAGCAACTTCAAACCCGGAGTATCTCACTATCTCTCAATTCAGAGAGGAAATGAAGGAAATGCTTCAAAGACAAATGGAGCAGATGTTTGCTTAAGTGAAGGTGATGCAATCAGAGCATGATCAGAAGCCGTCTGATCAAATGCAGCAACAGAGCAAGAGGTTTGATGATCAGATTGCTGGTCTTTAGGCTCAAATCACCAAACAGGAGGCATCATCTAGTGCTAGAATTCTGTTGCCCACCAGTCAATTGGGCCAACCTCCAAGAGGGGAACTGTTGGGAAAAACATATGAATTTTGTTGGACAATAAACTCTGATGCCGACTATTGGGTTCACAATTCTCAACAATGGTCACAACAATAGGCACCTATTAGAGCACTTAAAGTAGGAGACTCTTCTCTCTACCCAAGCCCCTGGTCGGAGACTCACGCTTCTTGACACCTCACGTGCGAGAGTTCCCGGGAATAGGTTTATCTCTATAAACCCTTTGCCCTAATACCGTTTGTTGGGATGAATTTCAAAAATTCTCCCTAAAGATTACACAGCGGAACAGGTTTAGAATTCATAACTCTAAACCTAGGGTTGATTTAAAATTCCTAATTTTAAATCTACCGACTTAAATTCATAATTTAAATAATCAGATGTAAATTCTTAATTTAGATCTACGGACCTTTTACTCCAATACATTCATAACAATACATAAACTTAAACAGGTATAATAACGAATATTGTAAATAAATAGAAAAGCGAAACTAAAAGAAGAAGGAAAGAAAAACATACCTGGAATTGCTCCAATAAAAAGGAAAAACCAGAAGGAGAATAATATTCTTCAAAACTGAGACCTCGAGACCTTCTACGCAATAACCTCGAACTGCCCGGAAGGTGGGCTCCGAAAAATATTAAACTGAATCTCCGAAACAATTTCAGAAACCCTAAATAAATATTTTGTCTCTAAATCCAAACCTCAGAATCAGCCCCTCTATTTATAGAAATATATCGGAGCAAAAAAATATAATTAAAATCGAAAAAGGATTGCACAGTTAACATCAAAACGCACTGTTTTGAATTTAAAACAGGTAAACGCGTCGTTTCATCAAACAGTGCAAGCGTTTTTTAACCCTGCCACCGCGTTCCATGTGGCACTTGGTGATTGGTCAGTGCCTTCAGGCACGGATCGCCATCCGTTGCGCGCTGGTTGGCTGTTACGCGTGCACACTGATCAAGCCTGCTAAAAACGTGATTTTCCTTTTTGTTTTGTTTTGTTTTGTTTTGTTTTGTTTTGTTTCACACATGTAAAAATTCATCTTATGAATTTTAATTTTCAAAAATTATTTTATTTTATAATTTTTAATATTTATTCATCTCATGAATAATGTTTGGCAAAATTAATTTACCCATCTTATGGATAAATAATTCATCTTATGAATTCTTTAATATTTTTCTAATGGCAATAAAATACAGAGGCTTGCGTAGGGACCCCGGGGACAATTTAAATCTAGCTCCAAACGGGTTGAATTAAATCATCTCATGATATTAATTTAATTACCATTTAATGAGACTTAATTCCACTAAATAAATCTCACTGCACTTCAGACTTAAATTATTTATTCGATATTTTCCTAATATACTGTATTGATGACAACAACCCCTCCACTAGATATCTATGACAAAGGATAAATATAACCACTACCATTACCCTTCTCACAGCTTCTCCATTTGTTACCAACTCGTCCTTCACTGAATAATTCACTTATACTTGAACATATTCACAGTATAAATTTCAAATATCAAACACTTGGAATACTTTGGCCAAAGTTTCCGAACCATTCAAATATTTGCGAATCAACTAAGGGGACACCTGTATCTCATAAGAGAATGTAGATTCCCTATTGAATACCTGATCCTTGTCACACTTCACGCCGCTACCCAGTGTACGTGGGATTTCAGTCATTCATTTTAGACCTTACTTATAGTACACCAAAGTAACTAACGTTCCATGCACAAGTCCAGAATACCCTCAGGATTTAGAGTCGTCGTTCAAACAGTACAATGCGGATCACTCATCTTCGATAGTAGTCTAGAAATAAGTAACTCACATGGTCCAACTCAGTGTGTCAAACACACTAACTTAACACTTTTGGATCTCCATCCACATGGCCAGGACAAGCCATCTAAATTGTCTCATTATAGTCTTAACATACAAGTGGTCCAGACTTATCTTCGACTACGAGTCTTTCAAACACCAATCCATATCATTTGTTCCAAGTCTATCTGTGGCTTAGTCTCATAAACCACTTAGAACAAACATGTAAATTGTAGTCTGAGGACTACACCCATCTCATGGATGCCTCCCGAAAGAAAATCATATGCAGTATAAATGCTCACATACACGAATTTAACTAGGAAACGACTGGACTTCAATTTTATTTATTAATTAAAATAATATATTCAGAATAAATCTGGATTTTAGGACACTGTTCCTAACAGGAACCACCCGTCATTCCTAGTGTAGCGGTTGGGCCACCAGATAGACTTCCAGCACAAGGTCATGTTCCTGTTGCTAGCATATCTGTGGGGCAGGATGATCAACCAATAGATCATCCACAACCTCGGAATTCTGTGAACAATGATAACTCATTCGGCAGTAAGGCCAATGGTTTCAGACAAGCACGAATCCAGTTAGAGCCCTTCGAAGGGAAGAAACCACACTCCTGGCTGAGGAGATGCGAACGCTACTTCCATTTCTACCACATAGCTGATAATCAGAGAGTAGAGCTGGCTTCTGTATACCTCCATGGTGACCACGAGGTATGGCTTTATAGTCTCTTGAAAAGCAACCCTTCTTCGTCTTCAGATGAATTTGTGATGGAATTGTGCGAGAGATATAGAGGCGAGGATTCTTGTGATATAGTTGATAATTTTAATAAAGTAGTCCAAGTTACTTCTGTGAAAGAGTATATGGTCAGATTTGAAAACCTTAGAGCTAGCATGATAGCTGCCTACTTGCAAGCAACTAAGGCTTATTATGTGTCCAGCTTCATCAGTGGCTTAAAGCCAAAGCTAAAGAATTTGATGAAGGCTGTTAGTCCCAGAACCTTGTCTAAAGCTTATGCCAAAGCTAAGTTGTTTGAGGCTACAGTTTTAACTACAAGTGAAGGGTCTAGGAACAAATCCAGTGGAACCTCTTCACAACTGAAGAACAGTGGGAGAATGAAGTCTGGTCGTTCTGATGACAGGAAGGATAAGAGTTTGTGCTTTAAATGCAACCAACCTTACTTCTTTGGACATAAGTGTAATGCTAAGTACCTTATGTCTGCAAGAGGAGCTGTAGCTGATGAGAAATCTGATAGTGAAGAGGCTAGTTCTTAAGCGGATAGCGCAAAGGAGTTCTTAGAAGATGAAGTGGAAATTTCAATGAAAGCGTTAACAAGAAGTGGAGCTCACAATACCATAAGGATCAAGGGGCAAGCTGGCAAGAAATCTATTGTGATTCTAATTGACAGTGGTAGCACTCACAGTTTCATTGATCCTAAGGTAGTAAGAAAAGTGGAACATGAAATCATCAGAACTCATCCATTAGCTATGACCGTAGCTGATGGCAACTCCATCCTCACTCAAACTAAGTGCCAGAATTTCAATTGGACTATGCAGAGCCACAAGTTCACATATGATTTCAGAATCCTCCCTTTAGGAGGGTGTGATATGGTCCTTGGAGTGGATTGGATGAGAACTTTCAGTCCTGTGGTCTTTGATTTTGGTCAATTGGTGGTTTCCTTTGATATGCAAGGCTCCACGGTTAAGCTACAAGGTGTGGCAGATCAAGGCCAGATCCAGCTATTGAGTGGCAAAGGGCTAAGTGATGGGATCAGAAAGAAGGCATACTAGTGGGTTGGGCAATTATTTGCTATCTCTTCTTCTGAAGTGCAGAACTATATTCACCCAGAGGTGTACGATCTCATTGAAGAATTCAAGGACTTGTTTGAAGTTCCAATAGCTTTACCTCCTAAGAGGAACTTAGACCACGCAATTCCCCTGAAGATGAATTCAGAACCTGTGAAACTCCGGCATTATAGGTGTCCTCATTCACAGAGAACTGAGATAGAATGACAAGTGGAAGAATTACTCAAATCATGTTTTATCCATCCAAGTCACAGTCCCTTTGCATCTCCTGTCATCTTAGTGAAGAAGAATGATGGGTCTGCTAGGATGAGTATTGACTACAGACAACTAAATTCCATGACCATTAAGGATAAGTTTCCAATTCCCGTTAGTGAGGACCTTCTTGATGAGCAGAGGGCAGCATGCTGCTTTTCCAAGTTAGATTTGAGGCAGGGATACCATCAGATCAGAGTTTTGGAGCAAGACATCTACAAGATAGCCTTTAGGACTCATCAAGGACATTATGAGTTCGTGGTCATGCCTTTTGGTTTGACAAATGCTCAAGCCACCTTCCAAGCAGTCATGAATGAAGTATTCAAACCACTGCTGAGGAAATTTGCTCTGGTATTTTTCGATGACATACTCATATACAGCTCTTCACTGGAAGACCATGTGAGCCACTTGAAGGAAGTGTTCTTGCTGATGAGAAGCCACAAGCTGTATGCCAAGTTATCCAAGTGTTCTTTTACTCCGCCTTAAATTGAGTATCTAGGACATGTCATCTCCCAAAATGGGGTAGCTACTGACCCTTCCAAGGTTCAAGCTATGAGGGAATGGCCAATCCCTACTACCTTAAAGCAATTAAGGGGATTCTTGGGTTTAACATGCTACTACAGGAAGTTTATAGATGGGTATGGATCCATTGCCAAGCCACTGACAGATCTCTTAAAGAAGGATGCCTTCCTATGGACTGCTAAGGCTCAGAGTGCCTTTGAAGCCTTAAAGGAAGCAATGTGTTCAGCCCCTGTATTAGCCATGCCTAACTTTGACGAGGAGTTCATCTTGGAAATAGATGCGAGTGGGAGTGGCATTGGAGCTGTTCTGTCACAAAAGGGAAGGCCAATTGCGTATCTCAGTCAGTCTCTTAGTGCAAAGCATCAGGAACTATCAACATGTGACAAGGAATATCTAGCAATTTTGCTAGCTGGAGACAAGTGGAGACATTATTTGGAGGGCCGTCAATTCATCATAAGGACATATCACCAGAGTTTGAAATATTTACTGGAGCAAAAGATCATCACCAGAATTCAGAAGAAGGGGTTGATGAGGATGCTGGGACTGACTTATGCTGTAGAATATAAGAAAGGAAAGGAGAATCAGGCAGCAGATGCTCTATCTAGAAGATTAGAGGAAGCTGAACATGGTTTTTGTGGTGCTGTGTCCATCATTTTGCCAGCCTGGATGGAAGAAGTACATAAGCCCTATGAAGATGACAAATTTGCACAAGAATGTATCACTGCATTCTCCATTAAGGGGCAGAGCAATGAAGCTACTGGATAAGATGTTTTAGTTGTCCAAGCAATCATCCGACTATAAGGAAAGCTCTATATTGGGACCTCGACTGAACTAAGACAACAGATCATAGCTGCAAGTCATGATTCTGCATAGGGAGGTCATTCGGGGGTTGAAGGCACCTACCAAAGGTTGAAAGCACAATTTGACTGGAATGGAATGAAGAAGGAGGTTAAAGAGTTTGTGCAAAGCTGTGAGGTTTGTCAGCAAACCAAGCTGGGGCATCATAGATATCAAAGCCTCCTATAGCCCCTACCCATTTCTGAAGTTCCATCGTCCCACGCACATCTATTGCATGGCCTACCCTTCCTTGGGATGATCTCGTTACTTGGGCTGCTCAGCACCTCACGGGTCAAGAGATTGGTATCATCATTGCTCGACTCTGCCTCTTAGCAACAGTGTACACTATCTGTGATGAGCGTAACCTTCGGATGCAACGCTCTCAATCCAGATCAGCAGCGGTGGTGCGAGAGGAGATTACGGGTTTAGTCAGGAGCCGCCTTCTTACGGCTCCCTCGTTCAGAGGAGCTCATCACCATGCGGATTTGCTTCGACAATGGGGCTTTGAGCCTTAGTTCCCTTCTGTTCCCTTGTATTTCTTGGTTGCTGTATGAACTATGTTTGGACTCGTTTTGATGTTAGTTCTTTTTTGTAGGCTTCGGCCATTTCCTGGGGTAAGCCCCTTGTAGCTTGTAAAAACATTTCTTTCTTTTCTATATATTTCGCTAAATTACCAAAAAAAAAAGAATTCATGTATGAGATAAATAAATTTTACGCTAAATAAATATTTATGAGATGGATATTTAATATGATAAATTGTATTGTGTCTCAAACGAAATAAAATAAAAAGGAAGGGAAAATCTCAGGCTAAGCATGTGCTTGGCTTTGTAATTTCAAAATAAACCTGTAGCTGATGTCATAGTGATGTCGGGGACAGGTGATACACCCGGTCTGTAAACGAATTTGAGCTGACATCCAACGCGTTTTATTTTCTCATAAATACAATACTTATTAGGAGAAATATGATTTAATTGTTTCGGCACGTGCTTTTATCCCATGACAAAATCCCTAAAATTATTTTAGGGGCTTTCCTAAATTATTGTTTAGCATAAATTTTTAAAAAGTTATTTTACGGAAAGATTGAAGGAAAAATTTTGTTTTGTAATTTTTTCCAAGCTAAATATTTTTGGGACCCCATACTCTCGATTGTAGAGGAGGTCATTTCAAAGAAGGCCTTGCAGTTTTAAAAAATCTTCTACTAATTTCAAATCTTCAAGTAGGGATCCAGATTCACGCTTTAATAAAATATGTGATATTTAATTTATTTTTCTTTATTTCGTTGATTCTACATACCATATTTACATTGGTTTTGTTTGATGCTTTTCAATTGTCATATTATGAACTTATTCGAGTAAGATGTAGGTCAAATTAGATAGTTTAATTAGGTCAGGGCTTTAGAAATAAAATTAAGAATTTTAAATTAGTTTTCCACACAACTCATTTAGGGAAATATTTTTGAAATACGTTACCAATAAGACCAACCAAGCACACCAACTATTCGATTGAGCTGTCAGCTGGAGGAATGGGAGCAGAGATAGAGTAAGAGATTTGACCCATTGTTGCTTGGTTCAAGGAAATGCAAAGTAACATGGAGTAGATTAAAGCAAAATGAATAAGAGATTCAAGAACAAAGGGCAGAGAGAAAGTGTTTTCGAAGTGCTTGATTACAGCAAAGAGAAAGCATAGATTCGATTGAGCTGCAAAGAGAAAGCATAGATTCGATTGAGCTGTCAGCTTGAGGAATGGGAGCAGAGACAGAGTAAGGGATTTGACCCATTGTTGCTTGGTTCAAGGAAATGCAAAGTAACATGGAGTAGATTAAAGCAAAATGAATAACAGATTCAAGAACAAAGGGCAGAGAGAAAGTGTTTTCGAAGTGCTTGATTACAGCAAAAAGAAAGCATAGAGAAGATTCAAAGCCCTAACTTTCAAAATTTTAGACACATGGGAAAGAAGAGAAAATGTCAAATAGTGTTCACTCGAGCTCCATTTAGCCATTGAGGGAAAAATCAAGCAGACATTTTACCTTTTGTAAATTTGAATTTAATAGCAGCTAAAAGGGGAAATTTCTTTGTAGCCTAATTTCGAGGATGCTGAGAAGATGTTGTTTTGGGATACCTGCCACGTGATTTTCACGTGAGACCATCCTCGAGGAAAGTT
Organism: Simmondsia chinensis; assembly: GCA_018398585.1. NCBI lineage: Eukaryota > Viridiplantae > Streptophyta > Magnoliopsida > Caryophyllales > Simmondsiaceae > Simmondsia > Simmondsia chinensis. The sequence continues at coordinate 18,968,960 of JAGTTD010000023.1, read as the reverse complement.
GGGCCTCTAGGTGCCAAGATAACGACATCTTGAGCCCAGCATCCTGAGAAGGTTACCAACCTACCAAGGGTATCATCCACTTGAGGCTCTAGATGGTTTAAGGGTGAAGGGATCCCGAGCTCAAAGGACTACAAAGAAGGCAGCAAGACAAGTGGTTTCCAAGCTCGAGATAATTATGTGGAGTGTAATTTTTGATATGTGAGTGCGAAGCTTAGTCCAAGCGAAAGTGGAGCATCTAGAAGAGACTTTAGCTAAAAATGCGGATGGGGGCTCCCAGAAATACACTTTAATACCAAATCAAGGGCAAGTTCATTCATCATTCATGCGTAAGAAAGAGCTTAGTGTCCTAGCATAAGCAAGTGTCACAAAAGTAGGGCGCAACCATTATTTAGTTTTTCTATAAACGTGAGACTCCGTTTTAGTTAAAAAATAAGTACATACACTCATAAAAAACTAGTTCAAATTTTCCTTTACAACACACTTATGCTCTTTCTTAGGAGTTGTTGGAAATGGTCTCCTAAAAAAACCCAATTAGATAGTTTTAAATATTAAATAATTGAAATTATTTTATTTATTAATTATGTAATTGTATTTTATGAGTTAAACATACGTGTGATTGCTTTCTAAAATGTTCCACGAGATAGACGTAGTCCAAGATGACATGCCGATTTTGGTGTAAGTGTTCGGTGTAAGTGTTCAATGAAATTAAGCAACAGATACAGTTAGATCCAAACTAATGATATGCTATCAAAGTATGCCTGTAGTTGGTAATAAGTTTGGACAACTTGTCTGATAAGACTATGATATGATACTTTTGACGACTTGTCATAGTCATGTAGATAGGGATCCAAGAGTAATGTGTTAGTGTTGTCAATAGGATTGGAACACTAACCAGGACCACCTGTATTATTTATTTTTTAAACTATTATTAGAAATAATTAATTCTATAAGACGATATTTCTAAATCTAGGAAACAGTCTTAACTTGTGCGTGGATGGTTCGTTGCTTTGATGTACCAAAAGGATTAGGCAAAGTGTGTTGATTTGAATCTTATGTACGTTGGGTAAAGGCATGCAGTGTGGCAAGAACAGTTGTTTCACGTGGAATCTGTAGTCTCTAATGAGATAAAGATGTCCCCATAGTTGACTTGCAAATATACGAACAAATTCTAGAATTTTTGACCAGCGTATTCCATATATTAGACATTTGGAATTAATATGGAAATTGTTTCTGTATAATTGAATTGTTCAAGAAGGGCAAATTGTTATGATTCGTGAATCCGAGGCATGGAAATCCTGGTAGTTGAGTATTGTCCTGCTGCTGAATTGTTGGTATGCTGCTGCATTTCTGTAGCTGCAGCTCTACATCCAATTTTGCTTCATCTTTAACTCGTGTTTCCTATTGTGGCATTGGTTCTTCAAGCTTCAACTTTCTTCTTGATTCTTGGGGACTAGAATCTTTTAAGAGGGGGGGGGGGGGGGGAGTATTGTTATGATTCTCATAATAGAGGGCATATGAAATAAAGTATAAATGTAATAAGGCGTGGAATCGAGCCTATTGAGTTGTAATGGCTAGTTATATCTAGTAGCTAATATACACTTACGGCATGCCAATCGGCAAGTTCGGGATGATATAATTCTTCTTTTGAGTGGAGTCTTGATCAATAGGGTCTCCTACATGAAGCTATGCTATTGGGAGGACATTTGCAAGTCGTTTGTCTCCATGGTTTCAGCTGAGGACCAAGAAACCACTGAAGTTTTGGGGTTACAGCTGCATCCTTATGGACCTGCATTGTGTTCGGTCACCATGATCAAGAAATGGGGCTGTTTGAGCTGCAATGGAAAATGCCTACAAGCGGATTTTGATGTTTGGTTTTCTTGGTTTGAGTTGGGAAGGCCTCCCGAGGTGTTAGAGGACTTCAAATGCATTTTTGTGGGATTAATGACATACAAAACCTGTTGTGCAGCATCCTACAAGTGGAAATTCAGAAGTTTTGTTGCGTGGGGTGATTCTCTGCAGCAAGGCAGAAGTTTGGGCTGTGTTAACTGCTTCCTGAGGTGTTGTGATGTTTGGTTTGATCAGTACAGACCTCCTAACGGGCATTGTGCATTCAAACGCAACTTTATGTCGAAACAAGATGTCTTCTTCATGGATTTGCTGCGTTACAGAAGTCAGTGCAACCTTGGTCCATTTCATTTGCAATAAATTTCAGCTAGCAATCATCATTTCAGTCACCTTTTCCTATGCAATTAGAGTTCTTCATTGTCTCAACTCTCTTCCATTCTTGAGGACAATAATGTTTTCAAGGGGAAGGGAATGTTATGATTCGAGAATCCGAGGCATGGAAATCATGGTAGTTGAGTATTGTCCTGCTGCTGAATTGTTGGTATGGTGCTGCATTTCTGTAGCTGCAGCTCTACATCCAATTTTGCTTCATCTTTAGCTCGTGTTTCCTATTGTGGCATTGGTTCTTCAAGCTTCAACTTTCTTCTTGATTCTTGGGGACAAGAATCTTTTAAAGGGGGGAGTATTCTTATGATTCTCATAATAGAGGGCATATGAAATAAAGCATAAATGTAATAAGGCATGGAATCGAGCCTATTGAGTTGTAATGGCTAGTGGTATTGTAATTAGTAGCTTAAGCTTTGGTGAAGTCATGTAATAAGTGAGTTAGATGCAATGTAATAGATCATATCATGTAAGTAGCATAAATAGGAAGGCTTAGGCTTGTAATCTTATAACTTTGATGAATGATTTGATATCTTTGATATCCTCTGTATTTTCTCATCTCTTTTCCATTCTTTCTCTCATCTAAACTCTATATTCTTTCTCATCTCATACTCTCTCTATCCCAATCAAGGTTAAAATTCAAGGGAATATCTTTGAATTTTAACAATTGTTATGATTCTCATAATAGAGGGCATATGAAATAAAGTATAAATGTAATAAGGCGTCGAATCGAGGCTATTGAGTTGTAATAGCTAGTAATATTGTAATTAGTAGCTTAAGCTTTGGTGAAGTCATGTAATAAGTGAGTTAGATGCAATGTAATAGATCATATCATGTAAGTAGTATAAATAGGAAGGCTTAGGCTTGTAATCTTATAACTTTGATGAATGATTTGATATCTTTGATATCCTCTCTATTTTCTCATCTCCTTTCCCTTCTTTCTCTTATCTAAACTCTATATTCTTTCTCATCTCATACTCTCTCTATCCCAATCAAGGTTAAAATTCAAGAGAATATCTTTGAATTTTAACAATTGGTATCAGAGCCTTGATTTGGCTTCCGAATCAAGCTCATATCCGGAACGAAATTACAAAATATAATTAATTGTATTTCCATTAATCAATTAAAACAATTGTGTCACTGATTTAATTCAGATTTTGTGATCAGAATTCAATTCTGAATTTTGAAGTGGGTTTGGCGGTTATTGCACCAGTTTTTAGCAAGTGCCTAAGAGGTGTTTCGGTTGGGAATTAAAGTGATCGAATTACATTGGAGTAAGTTCAATTGATCAGTATTGGTGGAGTACAATCAACATTTAAGGTGATTCATAGTGAATTCAGTAGAATCAATCCAGCATTAGCAGCTGAGTGTTAGTGCAAAAGTTGAGAGCAAGCAAAATCAGCTGCTGAAGTTTGGTGCTGAGCTAGCTATCCTTGATCGATCCTTCACCTGAATCTGCTTAGAAGAAGTTACAAGTGAGCTAATTGATCCACATTGCACTTGATCATCATCAAAAGATCACAAAACAAGCTGAATAGAGGTTTAATCAGATTCTACAACTCAGAAATTGAAGTTGAGGTAACTGTTCTGAATAGCAGGTTCAAACTCGATTCAAATCTGTTCTTCTTGTTGGATTGTGATGAAATTGTGTTGATAAGCTTAGAAGTGGTGAGGATCCATCAGAATTTGCGTTGATTCTTAAGAATTTTAGGTTATCGAGTCGCGATTTGCTTAGGCGAAACTCTAACAACATAGGCGAAAATCTGACAGTGGAAAAGAGAAACAAAAAAATTACTAAAATCTGATTTTGTTCGTGAAGTTCGCTTTAGGTATTGAGTTGAGGACTTGATTGCGAGCTTAAGTCAGAAGTATAGGTCGAATTGCTCAACTAACATTGCGGTTAGGGTTTGTTCGAGTTCCTCTGTTCGAATCGCGTCAGTTAGGGTTGGAATCTGAGGTGATTCTTAAACCCGGTCTTGAAATCCAGATAATTGTCGATCTTAACAATACTTGGTGCTGCAGTTAACTCGTAAATCATTCAGTGTGAAGTTTAAAGAGCGATTATGGATGGTGGTGATGCAACAATTCCGGATTGGTTGAAGACAATGTTTGATCAACTCCAGAAATTTAATGCTGAATGGATACATCAAATGAACCAGCAAAGCAACGTGAAGATTGAACAGCAAGCTCAGCCGATTGTAATGGAGAGATCTGATCAGGTCATTTGTCAATCACAAGAATTGGTGGATAGGATTAACAAGTGCTGGGATCAGCAAAAGGAGCAACTGGAAGTGAAATTTGCTGAGATTCAAGAACAATGTCGAAGGCCAAACTCTTCCGCAGTAGCTGAAGTGCACATTGTGGAGCCACTTAATGTAGTTGAAGAAGAATTGGATCAAGGTAATGCCGTAATTGATGAACACGAGTTGGATGAACCTGAGGTTGAACGTGATGATCTTTATGAAGACTCTGCTAGAGTTAGAGTATTTTGAAGAGGATGAGCCGCAATATGACATGCTTTAGGAATGGGAATACGATTTTCATGTCATGGGAATGATAAAGAGTGCAAAGAGTAAAGTGAAGAGGAATCATCTTAATGACGCATTGAAAGAATTTTGGGAAACAAAGAAGATTACAAAGAAGAAATTGAAGCATAAAGTTGTGTTGCAACCTGTGAGGTTTGATGATCAACAAAAGTTAACTCAAGATGCTGCTTCTACTGATGTATATGCTGGTACACAACCTTCAGTTATGTATGCTGGTGTATAAGGGTTAGTTGCTGCAGATGTTGTGATTCCAACCAAAATAATTGATGCCACTGCTGAGATTTCGTTGCAAACATCTCCAAACCCGTTAAGTATTATCCCATGGCAAGCTTATATGCAGAATGGAGGCACTTTCTCTGTTGAGCAATGTCATTCTGTTAAAAAGACAGTTGTTGCTGCGGCAGTATCATCAAATGTAGAGCAGGGCGTGTCTAAGTTCACTTTTGGGCATGATGGAGTGTTAACTTGGGACCAGAACAGCATCATCTTGGAGTTTGAGCAAGGTCTCTTGTGTTGGGTGAGAGATTACGAGTGTATAGTGGCTGAAATGTACTATCGGCATGCCGATCGGCAAGTTCGGCATGATCTATTCCTTCTTTTGAGTAGAATTGTGACTTATCCAAGTGTAAAATTTTGTGATAAGTTGCCTCCTGATCTGGGAGAAGACTCTCAAGACTATATGAAGCTAAGAGGAGTTGAATTTTTGTTGAAAAGAAGCACTCGAGCTGCAAGGCTGCGTTTCAAGGTTCATGGCACCCAAAATCTGGTTCGTATGCAAACAATTGAGCTGAGGGATGTGTATACATGTTGTAATGTGGGAAGACAGACTTTTGATCTGATCCACATAAGTTCAAGGGGTGATTTAGGTGATGTAATTGGTGCTGGCAGACCGTTTGATCCAGGAAAGAATAAATTACAGGGTTTGGAGGATGCAGAACATTCCTGGGGAGATTCTTCACTGTCAGTTGTGAATGGGTTGTTCAGATTTGGTTTGATTGGTGCTATTATGTCTTTTAGAAGATGTAATAACTTGCTCATTTCAAGTAACTTCCACATGGACATACACCGAGCTGCAATATGTTGTTATGGACTGCATCAGGTTGGTTTTGCTGAGCTTCTGGTTTTTGCAGCAGCTTGGGTGAAATTGGGAAGCAATCTAGGATTTATTGAACATGCCATGAGATGGGTTAGTAGGTGGTTGTGAGAGCTGAATATGTTGGACATCGTGGCGGTAGAGCACCTTAAGTCAGCAAGGAATCAAGATCCAGTAGCTAATATGCACTTACCGCATGCCGATCGGCAAGTTCGGGATAATATAATTCTTCTTTTGAGTGGAGTCTTGATCAATAGGGTCTCCTACATGAAGCTATGCTATTGGGAGGACATTTGCAAGTCATTTGTCTCCATGGTTTCAGCTAAGGACCGAGAAACCACTGAAGTTTTGGGGTTACAGCTGCATCCTTATGGACTTGCATTGTGTTCGGTTACCGTGATCAAGAAATGGGACTGTTTGAGCTGCAATGGAAAATGCCTACAAGCAGATTTTGATGTTTGGTTTTCTTGGTTTGAGTTGGGAAGGCCTCCTGAGGTGTTAAAGGACTTCAAATGCATTTTTGTGGGGTTAATGACATACAAAACCTGTTGTGCAGCATCCTACAAGTGGAAATTCAGAAGTTCTGTTGCGTGGGGTGATTCTCTGCAGCAAGACAGAAGTTTAGGCTATGTTAACTGCTTCCTGAGGTGTTGTGATGTTTGGTTTGATTAGTGCAGACCTCCTGACTGGCATTGTGCATTTAAACGCAACTTTATGTCGAAACAAGATGTCTTCTTCATGGATTTGATGCGTTACAGAAGTCAGTGCAACCTTGGTTCGTTTCATTTGCAATAAGTTTCAGCTAGCAATCATCATTTCAGTCACCTTTTCCTATGCAATTAGAGTTCTTCATTGTCTCAACTCTCTTCCATTCTTGAGGACAAGAATGTTTTCAAGGGGAAGGGAATGTTATGATTCGAGAATCCGAGGCACGGAAATCATGGTAGTTGAGTATTGTCTTGCTGCTGAATTGTTGGTATGCTGCTGCATTTCTGTAGCTGCAGCTCTACATCCAATTTTGCTTCATCTTTAGCTCGTGTTTCCTATTGTGGCATTGGTTCTTCAAGCTTCAACTTTCTTCTTGATTCTTGGGGACAAGAATCTTTTAAAGGGGGGAGTATTGTTATGATTCTCATAATAGAGGGCATATGAAATAAAGTATAAACGTAATAAGGCGTGGTATCGAGCCTATTGAGTTGTAATAGCTAGTGATATTGTAATTAGTAGCTTAAGCTCCGGTGAAGTCATGTAATAAGTGAGTTAGATGCAATGTAATAGATCATATCATGTAAGTAGTATAAATAGGAAGGCTTAGGCTTGTAATCTTATAACTTTGATGAATGATTTGATATCTTTGATATCCTTTCTATTTTCTCATCTCCTTTCCCTTCTTTCTCTCATCTAAACTCTATATTCTTTCTCATCTCATACTCTCTCTATCCCAATCAAGGTTAAAATTCAAGAGAATATCTTTTGCAGCCCCTACACTAGTTCGGATTATGATGGAGTAGCAGCAAGCAATCAAGGACCTCTTACTGCATAACTATTGAAATCAACTAAAGGACAAGCTTTTTCTTGTTGAAGCACCATCAAATTCAGTATATAATATGTTGGATATTGTCCCTAGCAAGGCAAATGTGCCAAATCAGATAAGGGTTCATTCACACTTAGCTAAAGATTGGAAGGTTCCTGCTGTGAGATCCCCAGATTCATTGTTAAATCAGCCTATTAACACTCTAGTGCAAGTGGGTGTGTACTTGCAGACGGAAGCTAAGCCAAATCAGGCCCCTCCTTATTTAACGGAAGACGAGAGGAAGAGTGATCTTGTAACCAATGAGGGACTAGTTACTGCCAAAATAGGACAACTTCAAGCTGTAAAGTCGGTTAGAAGTCATGAGGGGTGTTTACAAGGGAGTGTGGTAGCAGTTAATGAAATAAACAGCGGTGAGAAGAAGCTTAATAGGATGTTAGGGTCAAATGTGAGTGATTCAGTGAGATATCAGCAGTTATCAGCTCTCTTGGATAAGAGTGTTCAGCCCTTGAATGAGGAGTGGACTCCAAAGGTTCAAACAAACACTAGATCTCCTGGAATTAGTTGGGGAAAACTCAACCAGTGAGTAAAAGATGACATTAATGCAGATTGTTATACTTGGATGCAACAACACAGATATGTAGTTGAGTATGACGAGCTAAACTCATCCAAGTGTACCAAGATGCAAAGACGTCATGCGTTGTGGGCTGATCAAGGAGTTCTTCCAGCAATACATCCCAATGTGAGGCCTCCTGAGTGGTTAATATTACTTCCCTCAATGCAGAAAGGTGATTGTGATCAATTCTCCATAAGTTTTAAGAGTAAGAAGTAGGCTTGGGTGCAGGAGGTTACTGATTTTGATGTGTTAGGGTGTGAAGACCTTGTGCTGGTAAATATGCTGGAATGAGTGCAATGTTTGAAAATCATTTTGGTGAATTGAGGCTGGCGGAGAGTTCAGTAGTGCGGCAGTTAGAAGGACATTTTAATCGGCCATATGCGTTGGTACCATTGGGTGCAATCGAAGCAAATTCAGTATTTACAAGTATTACCATTGAAGTATTGATAGCAGCAACAAGTTGGAGATTGAATTTAGTAAAAATCACATCACTTCAGGGTCTTACTGCGGCATTACAATTTATTAAGCTCAAGGGAATTAGGACTTGGGTAATAGCCACATAAGAATTGAGAGGTCTTGTTTACATTTAGCTCCTCTAAGCTTTGCAAGTAAAGTCTCAGGGGGTGGTACTAATTGAGTCGCGCTGGCATCTATCAATAACAAGACTTGTTGGAAAACAAGCAAGGCAAATGGAAGGGTCCGTGAAAGCTCATTTTCAGCTGAATCAAGAAATTTGGTTTCTTCGATGGACATGGAGCAGTTTTTTTTCTAGTAAACAACTAGCCCAAGTTGCTTTGTGTGCATCACATCAGGCCAAGCTGAAAGTGGAACAAGGGGAAATAGCTCCAAATAACCTTGAGAATTGATTAAATGTTCCATAGTAGTCAAGAGCAGGATTAAATTTAGCAGGAATTGCAGTAGATGAGCAGTTTATAGTTGCTTAAGGAAGGATACATTCTTGAAGTTTATGCCGCTGTTGATGAGGACGAGTTGGTTGAGAGTTTTCAGCTGTAAGGATTGGTTGTCGGGCTACAACCATGGCAGTAAAAAGGACCTCAGCAGTGGAAAGAAAGTTTGGATACTTGAGGGAGACCGTGGGTATAATCACTCCAATGTCTTGTTATAAAACGCAAATCAGGACATGTTTCACACAAGAAAACAAGATTTATACAACCAAGGTTGTGTTTTGGGCATTGTGCCATAGGCTCTTGCGACTTCCGAACAGGTTGGGAAAGGGGCTAAATGAGTAGAACAGTAGGTTGAACTAGATAAGAAGTTTGTAGGAAAGAGGGATCTAGGAGTTAAACATGATGGCAACTGATTTCAGTCTTGGTTAAACATGCTACACACAGATACAAGATATGGGTTTAAGCTGTTGATTCAAGTCGAAAAGCGAATTTCAATGTTATTCTAGCAGTTCCTTTAGTACTGGAAGTCTATTTGAAGTGGGAAGTCATCAACTAAGATTCTTACGGACCTCTAACCCTCCACCTTGTACCCTTGGAATTAACAATAGCAAATCCTTTGCTGCAAGATGTGTGGCTATACAGGCTGTAACAAGAGGCACATCAGTATGGATTGGTGCTAGAGTTTGGCTGATCTAGTATGGAATTGGCAGACCTCCAGAAGCGTGTTCTACAATCAGATACAATCGACTCGTCGTGGCTCACTCTCGGTGGTAGCAGGTCTTCATGGCAAATCTTACTTAGATTCTTGGGGACAAGAATCTTTTAAAGGGGGGAGTAGTGTCATGATTCTAGAGATAGGGGGCTAAGTAGTAAAAGGTCTTAAATAATAATTTAGTAGCTTACTTCAATAAGAGTCATGTAATGTTTTGAATATTGGTGTGGTAGGTTATTGGTCAAACTATTAGTTAGTTCAGTCAAGGTTGGCGCCTAGCAAGGGTAATGGCGGTTGGGGTCTTAGTCCATGTTCATTGTATCTTGTTTAGTATAAACAGGATGATCTTCTTTATAATCTTCATAATTGATGAATGAAATTGATGTTTTCTCTCTCCCTCATCTCTGATTCTCCCTCTATTTCTCATCTCTCTTCACTTCTTTCTCATTTCAAGTTCCACTATCCCTAGGTCATGACTCAAGTTCAATCTCGGATCATGACAGCTATCATCCCACGATGATTGTTATTGAATGAATATCAAAATTAGCAGTTTCAGCACTATTTGAAAGAACGAAATTTTAAGTTTTTGATATGAAACAAACAAAATGAAAAAGAAACCAATTTTTTTAGAGAAATGGCCTTATTTTAGCAGACTTCTATTATTTAATAAGATCCAAGGTATCTGATTTCACCTAATTGCATCAATACACCTTTCTATTCTCGATGTTCAAGTTCTTATTACATGTTGATGGTCAAAAATCCTAATTTACTAAATATTCTCTCTTGAGCAACATTGTCATGACCCGGGATTTGGGATTAAGTACTAGTAGTCCATGGTTGTAATAAAATAGTAAAAGTCATTGGTATAAGTCAATTGGTGTATTAGTATAAGTCAATTAGTGCACTTGTATTAGTTTATGTGTGTAAGTAGGTTGGTATGTTAGTTGAGAGGAGTTAGTTTTGGCGGTTAGTAGAAGTCGAATAAGTCAAGAGTGGCGGCTGGAGGGAAGAGTTGGTTGGGTGCGTTGTCCAAGTTCAATGTATTTCCAATTATTAGAAATTAGTATAAAATAGAGGGATTTATCTTGTAATCCTAAATTGATGAATGATAATTGATCTTTTCCTTTCTCTCAATCCTAACTCTCTCTAATTCTCATCTAACTTCTCTAATTCTCTTCTCATCTCAACTCTAATTCTTCACCGATCCTATGTCATGATCCAAGAGTAATCATGGATCATGACAATTGGTATCAGAGCCTTAATTTGCTTCCAAATCAAGTTGATCGATATTTAGTTATTGAGCACTTGATCAAGAATATTGTGCATAAGGTTTAAATTTAATCTAGTTGTTACAAGTAACATTGAAGCTAAGCCTGCGTTGGTATTGATATAGGAATCAAGTTCAGATTATTCCGTTTTGGTCCAGATCAGGTAGCAAATAGGTAGATATTGTTAAGCGCCATCATATTCTGATTCAATCGAGCTGGTTAAAATTAAAGCTTTGTTGAATTGTGATTGAACTTGCAGTTGTATTAGATCAAGTGATCAATGCTTTTAACTTCTGATTTGTTGTGATCTAACTAATTTAGTAAAGAATTGAGCTAAATCATTCAGGTCTTGCTGAGTATTAAGTGGATTGATCAAATATTGCACTTAAGAAGTTACAGAACAGATTGAATTGCGTGGAACAAGATCCAGTGCAACAAAAAATTGTGATATGTAAGGCTGAAGTGATGCAATTTAAGTGCACTTAGTTCAGATTTTAGTTGAGCATAAGCATTGAGATTAGTTGCTATTGTGCTCAATTCCAGAAGTTAATTAGCTGTTGTAGTGCTGATTGATTTAGCTCCTATCAAGACCAAAAATGAACACTACGCTCTTGGTAAAAATTTCGAATGTCCTTTATCCTATCACCGAAAATATTATTTACCAAGTTTTTTGTCGCTATGGTTATATTGTACGGATTGAAGTCAATTCAATATCAATCCTAGAAGTTGAAGCACAAGTGACCTATACTTCAAGAAAAGATGTTGAAAGAGCATGCAACCAATTACATGGGCGAAACATATATGACTATTATTGTTTGATGGACATTCAAATTCTCAGTCTTTGCAAGGAAATTGGAGAAGCAAAAGAACAAAATTTCGAGCAACTTTTTCAAAGGTTGTTGGCCACAACGCAAGTAATGCTACAACCAAGAGAGAGGAGGTTGTAATTGAGTGAGATCAGCACGAGGTTGTGATTGAACCTTCAAATATGCAAGATCAACAACATCAGAGAGAAGAGACAACATCTCTTTAAGCTTGTGTGTCAACATTACAGCTTAAGGAAGCTGATTTGCAGCAGACTCATATGCCGTTGGTAAATTGGCAATCACAAGAGGCTTAGCTGGAAGCTCGAGTAGAGAACACACAAGTGGTTAAAAGAGTAACAAATCAAGCACATCTAAGGCCTATTGATACAAGGGAAAAAGAACTGAGTGTTGCAGTGGGAATTAATCTACATTCACCACAGAAAATTGAGCAAGAAGTTGGGCAAAATGTGAATGGTCGTGATGGAATTAGCCTAAATTTGAGAGTTGCGGTTGCAAACTAGAATAGTCACAGCACACGAGACCTTGAGATTTAGAATAAGTTGGGTTTAGTTGAATTTCAGAAGTTCAATCCTGCAGATTTAGTAGCATTTCCGGATGAGGGTGAACCATTGCAAGTTGTAGAGCCACTGAATGTTGCAGCTCAAGAATTGTAAGTATACATTGAGATCATGAGCATTAGAAAGTTGCGATTAAGGTCAATAGCAGCAAGGAATTGAGATCAAATTGGTAGTTCACTTTAACCTCAAGAAATGTTATTCGAGCAAGAGATTAAGAAAGATGGAAAAGCCAATCTTGGTCTATCATGGAAGACCTCCAGATTTTTTACTTCTTAAATCAAACAAAGTGGTTCTTAAAAAGCTTTGTAAGTTCAAGAATTTGAAGTTGAAGCAGCCCAAGGTGGTGACAATGTCAATTGATAAACTTGAGGCTTATTCTTGGATCCAATGGACCTTCAAGAGGGCAAGGAAGGGGTTGTGTTCCAGAAATAAGGCAAAATCAACAGGGAAGCAGGCTGTTTTTGCTGCAGTACAAACCAACTCTGCTAAGAGGCATTCTGTTGCATCTTCAACACACACGGTAGATTTATTTCAGCTAGAAAATATGCAAATTCAGGTCAAAGTGTAAGTTCAATTGAGTGGAGCTATTATTTATTCATCTAAGAACACCAAGAACAGGCCCCTTGATAAAAGGGAAGTGAAGCTTGCTGTTAGAAACCGCAGTGAAGAAATCAGCAGTGAAATGGTGCAAGTAAACTTATGGGCTGTACAACCTCACGTTTGGAGCCAAAGAAATGGAATAAATCAGTCTAAAGGTAGCTCCAAGGGGAAGAAAGAGAAAAGGACATTCCAAGGGATAATATATAAGAACAGTCAAGGAAGAATCTTTGGAATTAGCGATGCGGTCAAGCAGATTCGTTTAGGTCCTTGTGCTGAACTAACAAGGAATGTTGATCAAGAGTTGGGAGCTTGTATTGGTCAAGCGAAGAGCAATGGACATCTCCCTAGAGTACAAGCTAATGTGTTAAGCTCAATGTAGTTCTTGAGCTCAACCTAGTTAGAAGGAAAGAGAAATTGAACAAAATTGAAAATGAAGAAGGAAAAGAGATATGTTTTTCATTGAATGCCTAACACTTACAAGACAATCCTTACTTATAGGAAAAAAAAAAGAGACAAAATATCTAGACCTTAACCAACTTATTACAATCAACTAAACAAAGGGAACTCAACAATGCCAACTAACAACCGCTTTTGGAGCCCAAACACATGAATTAGATTTCGAACATGAAAAATAGCCTATGGCTAGGACAAACTAACTCCGATCGTGACAATACCCTCCTTTCCAGCACATTCTTGCCTCAAGAATGAAAAGAAGGGAATTGAAACTTGAGAAACTTCCAACTTTCCCAAGTAGCACCATCCGTACCAAGGTTTGCCCATTGAACCAATACCTGCTTCCCTTGATCATGTACTGACCTGCTGTCCACAATAGCTATAGGCTCAAGAACTAACAGTCCATTAGAAGCTTGTAAGACAGCCACTGCTTCTTTACTTTGATCTGGTATGTGCCTTTTAAGTAGGGAAACATGGAAGACCGGGTGCAACAAACTGTCTTTTGGTAGTTCTAACCGGTAAGCAACCCTACCAATTCTCTCAAGTACCTTGTAAGGGCCATAAAATCTTGAAGATAGCTTGATATTTTTGCAGACAGCCACTGAGCTTTGTCTATAGGCCTGTAATTTGAGGTAAACGAAGTCTCCCACATTAAAATTTCTGTCAATCCTCTTCTTATCGGCAAAGAATTTCATTCTAGCTTGTGCCAATTGAAGGTTATCCTTAAGCTGTCTTGCTAGCTGAGCCCTTTGCTGCAGCAACTCATTAACACCTCCAACCTGTGATACTGCTCCTTGTTGAAGCAAAGGAGAAGGGGGATCGTAGCCATACAAAGCTGTGAAGGGGGTTGCACCCAAAGAAGAATGAAAGTGAGTATTATACCAATACTCAGCGAGAGATAAGTATTTATTCCATTGCTTTGGGTGTGTGAATGTCATTCCCCTTAGATACTGCTCAATACACTGATTAACCCTCTCAGTCTGGCCATCTGACTAAGGGTGATACGAGGAGCTCATAGCCAATGTAGTACCTAGTAGCAAAAACAATTCACGCCAAAAGGAACTAGTGAATAATATGTCCCGGTCAGAAACAATGGACTGTGGTAGCCCATGAAGCTTGTACACCTGATCCAAAAACATTCTAGCTAGCTTTTCTACTGTAATGGGGTGATGGAGAGCTATAAAGTGACCAAATTTAGTGAAACAATCTACAATCACCCAAATGACCTCCTTCCCCTCTGATTAGGTAGCCCTTCAATAAAACCCATACTAATATGACTCCAAGAACCTTCAAGAATGGGAAGTGGCTATAACAATCCCTTATAAGGGGTGTGCTCCACTTTCGTTTGCTGATAGATCTCACATTGCTGCATAAACTCTCGTACATCTTTTTTCAAGCCGCGCCACTAGAAATACAGCTTGATTCTCTGGTAAGTCCCCTCTATACTTGAATGTCCTCCCAAAGGTGAGTCATGTGAAGCTCTAATGATTTGCTTTCTCAGCCCTTGACCTTCCTCATTCTATATCTTCCCTTTAATCCAGACAATTCCCTGATTTATAGTCACATTTGTAAGAGGATTAGAAGAATCAGATTGTATGCAACCAGGAATAATGTAGGTTTACGCAAATGCATCATGTTCATAAGAGCTTATCACTTCTGTCATCCAAGAAGGAACAACTTGAGTTATGGCTGCACAAGAGCCGTCAGCTTCTAGGTTCTCAAACCTTCTAGATAAAGCATCAACTACCACATTTTCAACCCCTTTCCGGTATTGGATGGTGTATTCTAGGCCTAGCATCTTCATTAATCCGTTCCTCTGTACTCTTGTTGTGATTCTCTACTTAAGAAGATACTTGAGACTTTGGTGATCTGTCTTGAACACAAACAAATGTCCTTTAAGGTAATGCCGCCATTTCAGCACAGCTAACAGAATAGCCATGTATTCTTTCTCATAAATCGACAACCCTTGGTTCTTTGGACCTAAGGCTTAGCTGAGAAAGGCCAAAGGCCTTCCATTTTGGGAAAGCACAGCTCCAATCCCTGTACTATAAGCATTAGTTTCTAATGTGAAGGGCAATTTGAAATTAGGAATCACAAGTATAGGGGACATGGTCATAGCCTGTTTAAGTCTTTCAAAGGCCTCAGCTACTTGATCACTCCAAAGAAATCCATCCTTCTTTAACATAACTGTTAAAGGCCTTGCAATGATTCCATACCCAGCAATGAATTTACAGTAATACCCTGTTAAGCCTAAGAAACCTCTTAGCTGCTTCAGTGTCTTGGTCTGACGCCAATCTCTCATGGCCTGCACTTTGCTAGGGTCTGTTGCAATACCCTCTCTGGAGATAATGTGCCCAAGGTACTCAACTTGTCTCTTGGCAAAAATGCATTTGGAGAGTTTAGCATACAATTTATGCTGCTGCATTGTTTGGAATACCTACTCCAGATGAGTGTAATGCTGCTGCAGTGAAAAATTATGAACAAGGATATCATCGAAAAACACTAGCACAAACTTCCTCAGGTAAGGCTTAAACACAAGGTTCATCAATGCTTGAAATGTAGAGGGAGCATTAGACAAGCCAAACAGCATCACCACAAACTCGTAATGCCCTTGCTGAGTTCTAAAAGCAGTCTTATGGATGTCTTACTCTTCAAATCTAATTTGATAATAACCTTGCCTCAGATCAAGTTTAGAGAAATACCAAGCACCGTGCAATTCATCTAGTAGATCATCAATAATTAGTATTGGAAACTTATCCTTGATGGTAATGGAGTTCAACTATTGGTAATCAATACACATCCTTGAAGTTCCATCCTTTTTCTTCACCAAAATCACCGGAGAAGCAAAGGGACTATGACTATGTCTTATGAACTTGGTCTTCAATAGCTCATCAATCTGTCTCTCCATCTCATCTTTCTGAGAATGTGGATATCTATAGGGCCGCAAGTTCACAGGATTAGATCCCTCCTTTAAGGGAATTGCATGATCAAGCTCTCTCTTGGGCGGTAAAGAATTAGGCTGCTCGAATAACACTTCATACTTCTTGAGCAAGGCTTCTAATTCAGCACTGGATTCATTTGGCTCAGTTTCTGCACCAGCTGCAATCGAGTATAACTGACCTACCCAACTGCAATCCCCCTTTAGAAGCACCTTCTTTAAGCTTTTGCCTTTCATTAATCGAAGATGGCCCTGTTCAACTATGCCTTAAAGCTGGATCTTTCTTCCCTCCTTCTCAAAAGATACAGTCAATTGTGAGAAATCAAAGAGGGTGGGACTGAAACTCTTCATCCAATCCACTCCCAAAACTATATTGCAGCCACCCAACCTCAATTCTCTGAAATCATACACAAACTTATGCCCTTGCATCTTCCACATGAAATTCTTACAGTTAGTGTGAGTCAAAATGGTATTTCCATCAGCAACGGTGACAGCCAATGGACTGGTTTGAATCAGCTCTTGGTCCACTGCTCTCATCACTTTAGCATCCACAAAACTGTGGGTTGAACCACTATCAATCAAAATCAACAGCTCACGCTGCCCTGCTATTCCCTTGATGCGTATTGTGTTGTGTGAACCACTCCCTGTTAATGCTTTAACAAAGATTTCTACATCGTTTTCTTAATCGGATTCTACTGGTACCTCATTCTCAACTTTTGGACAGTTTTTTTCTTCATCTGATTCAGCTTCCCCTACTACTTCCCCAGACGCTGACATGAGGAACTTGGGTTAACATTTGTGGCCAAAGAAATATCTTTGATTGCATTTAAAACAAAGCCTCTGTGGTCTCTTATCATCACCAGCTACAATCTTGTTGCTGTTCTGTGTGAATTTAGTGGCGACCAATCCAGTAACATTACTTCTGGACATAGATGAATCTGAGGCTAAAACTGAACTCTCAACCTTCTTGGCCTTAGAATAAGCTTGAGACAGACTGCAAGGATCAAAGGCCTTCACTAAACTTTTGATTCGTGGCTTAAGACCACTCACAAAACGGGAAACATAATCGGACATGAGCCTCAGGATAAACCGACAGCATTTTGGCCCTTAGGCCTTCAAACTGTGTCATATATTCTTTCACTGTGGTAGCTTGGACAACCTTGTTGAAGTTATCCACCACTTCACTAACATCCTCGTCACCATATCTATCCCACAACTCATTAGCAAATTCAATCCAAGTAATGGAAGGTTTAGTACACAGCAGTCCATAACACCAAATCTCCATTTCACCACGTATGTAAACAGAAGCTACTTCAACCTTTTCACTCTCACTAATGTTATAGAAACGAAAGTACCTTTAATATTTCCTTACCCAAGATTGAGGGAATTTACCATCAAATGTCTCTAGATCAACTCTAGGTTGCCGGAATCCATTGTTCCTTGCACTTGAAGCGCTATCAGCACTGCCAGTGGGGACAATAGCAGGATCAGGGGGCCTAACTTGTTGATTTGCTGTAAAGATCCTTCCATCACTAGTGGTTGATTGCTGTCTATCCATCCTCTGTTGTAGACAAGAGAATTGTTGAGTAAATTGCATAGACTATGACTCAAACCTACGGTTCATGTCTTGCTGCATCATCTGCATCATATTCTGCATTTGCAGTAACACTTGCTCCACACGATCACCTTGTTGGTTAGCATTGTGACCAGCAACAGCTGCAGCATGGGTCGAGGTTCCTCCACTGGCATTGTTAACAATGTTACTAGCAGCATTAGCTCTTGTTGTTGGTGCCATGGCAGATCACTTCTTCCTAGCCAGATTACAATGATCAATGCCGCAGTACCTCGAACCTTAATCACACAATTCAATCAAATTGAATCTTGAATTCAATCCAATTGAGCGCAATTATCAAGCTTTGATACTACTTGTTAAGCTCAAGGTAGTTCTTGAGCTCAACCTTGTTAGAATGAAAGAGAAATTGAACGAAATTGAAAATGAAGAAGGAAAAGATATATGTTTTTCATTGAATGCCTAACACTTACAAGACAATCCTTACTTATAGCCAAAAAAAGGAGACAAAATATCTAGACCTTAACCGACTTATTACAATCAACAAAACAAAGGGAGCTCAACAATGCCAACTAACAACCGCTTTTGGCACCAAAACACAAGAATTAGAATTCGAACATGAAAAACAGCCTGCGGCTAGGACAAACTAACTTCGATCATGACATAATGTTAGGCCACCTAAGTATCTTGGGTTTTGCTTCAACTGCTGGTACAGCGACGAAATGCAACAGCCACTACTTTTTTTTCTCAAGCAACATGTGAATGATTAAAAGCATAAGTGCTGTAGGCTGCTGAGTGAATAGTCAGTTTTCATAAGGGTTCAATAGGCGATGTAAATGTGCTTCAATAAGGCTCCTGCAGCTGCCTCATGGGATCAATAAGAGTACTTCTCTACTAAGATTCGTGCGGCCAAGAATCTCTAAAGGGGGGAGTATTGTCATGACCCGGGATTTGGGATCAAGTACTAATAGTCCATGGTTGTAGTAAAATAGTATAAGTCATTAGTATAAGTCAATTAGTGTATTAGTATAGGTCAATTAGTGCACTTGTATTAGCTTATGTGTGTAAGTAGGTTGGTATGTTAGTTGAGAGGAGTTAGTTGTGGCGGTTAGTAGAAGTCGAATAAGTCAAGAGTGGCGGCTGGAGGGAAAAGTTGGTTGGGTGCGTTGTCCAAGTTCAGTGTATTTTCAAGTATTAGGAATTAGTATAAAAAAGAGGGATTTACCTTGTAATCCTAAATTGATTATTGATAATTGATCTTTTCCTTTATCTCAACCCTAACTCTCTCTAATTCTAATCTAAATTCTCTAATTCTCTTCTCATTTCAACTCTAATTCTTCACCTATCCTATGCCATGATCCAAGAGTAATCTTGGATCCTGAAAAAGATCTAGCATGCTCATTTATATATTAACTTATCAATCTCTTACAGGAATTTAAATAAAAAAAGAGTATTTAAGATCCGTGGTTTTACTTAAGAAAAAAAATTGCGTCAATCTATTTCTAGCATTTGCTCAATTTGTGGTGTTTATCTCTTTAGCATTCATCATCAATCTCCTGTTAGACTCATTATAAACCATTACAGGCTTTGAATGGTGATCAAGCATTCAAAACTCATGAAGAACAATGATAAACCTTTTTTTGGTAAATCAGTGTGAGAATATCATATGTATGAAAGAATATATGTACAAGTCTATGAGGGGCATACCCCAAGCCAAGGCCTAAGGCCTACATCAAAGAATCAATCCAAAGAAAGAATCAAACTTCGGTATCAAAGGCCAACACGGCCAAACAACAAGAAAGCAAAGCACAAAATGCAAAACAAAGCTAATGCTCAATACCCCACTCCTGCAACAATTGTGAGTGACGATGGGCACCGTGAAGCGTGTGAGCTGCAATGAGATGGCTGCGAACCAATCCTGTGATCTCCTTGGTGACAACTGCAGAAGGCCTGGACTGGGAGCGCTGAATCCTCAGGTTACGCTCGTACCAGAGAATGTAAACCATCACAGAGAGACAAAGGCGGGCTAGGGTCCAATCCACCCCGCGACCACGGAGCCTGGTAGTAGCCCACTGAATCAGCTCATGCCAAGGAAGCAAAGGCCATGCGACAGAGGTGCGAGAAGACACCCTGGACCAGACAGTAGCAAAGAAGCTGCAGCTGAAGAAGAGATGACTGTGCGACTCATCATCCGTCCCACACAGCACACAAGTAGCTCGAACATCCCGCACTCTATGCCTCAGCAGTTTGTTAGAAGTCCAAAGCCGCTCACAGGAGGCGAGCCAAAGGATGAAGGAATGTCTCGATATATGAAGCTGGAACCAAAGGAGATGGTGGATGGAGTCCTCCTCCCTCCGGCTACGGATCATCTCCCAAGCCGATCTAGTGGAGAAGACCCCAGATGGGTCACCCATCCACCTCACACTATCAGCTACCCCCGGCCGGGGCCTGAAGTCAACAGAATCCCAGATAGGCAGCAGCTCAGCAATATCCTGTGGGAAGCGCCACTGATCACCCTCAATAATGTCAGAAACACGAGAGCCCAAGCAATGACCAGTGGAATGAAGGTGGCGGAATGTGAACCACCCCTCTTTGCGTCCGCACGGCAACCAGTAGTCAGACCACAGTGTTGTATCACGTCCGTCACCAATAATGTGCCTGAAGGCCCCGGTACACAACGATCTAACACCCAGGATACTCCTTCACGACCATGGAATCGAGCCTCGAGGCTGAATATCCCAGAAAGACTTCCCCTAGAGTTGGTTGGCATGGATCCATCCAGGCCAGAGAGAGTCACGATCAGTGAGCAGAACCCAGATATGCTTCATAAGAGAAGCCTGGTTCCACTCGCGCAAACGTCGAATCCCAAGACCACCCTCCTAACGGGGATAACAGAGATGCGACCAGGAGACCTTGGCCCTGCCCAGGCCCAAAGAAGTGCCCTTCCACAGGAAGGAAGCAAGGGTCGACTCAATCTTCTGGATCATCAGCTTCGGAAGGATGAAGACATATGACCAGAAGACCTGAATAGAAAACAGAACCGATCGGATGAGCTGCAAACGGCTGGCATAAGATAAGGAATGAGATGTCCACAGCTGAAGCGGGCAAGGATGCGGTCTAACAAAGGCTTGCAGTCAATGAACTAAAGCCTCGACGTGATGAGCGACACCCCCAAATATCTGACTGGGCACTGCCCTAATCTGAATCCCAAGATGTCAAGAATAGACTGTCGAAGCTCAGGATCAACCCCGGTAATGAAGACGGTGCTCTTTGTTGCCTTCGAGGATAGCCCCGAAAGTGCAGCAAATCGATCTAACGCCTCTTGAATGACCGAAACACTACCCTCATCAGCCTCACTGAAAATCATAAGGTCATCTGCAAAGCACAAGTGAGTAAGGCTGGTACTCTGGCAACGTAGATGAAAGCAAAACCTCGGATCAGAAGATGCGTGGCGTAGCAAACCCTGTAGGCCCTCCATGGAAATAACAAAAAGGTAGGTTGAGAGAGGATCTCCCTGCTTGATACCTCTGCTCGTGCCAAAGAACCCCTGAAGCTCACCATTAATGGCGACTGAAAATCTGGCAGTGGAAAGGCACTCCCGCACCCATCGAATCATAACCTCAAGAATACCCATGCATCGCATAGCAGTGAGAATGAACTCCTAGCGCACCGTATCAAAAGCCTTGCGAAGATCAACCTTCAGAGCACATCGAGGCGACGGTGTCTGAAGGTGATAGCCACGCAGAAGCTCCTGGGCTAACATAATATTGTCAGATATCCTCTGGCCAGGTACAAAAGTAGACTGCGAGTCATCAATAAGGTGAGGAAGAACCCCTTTTAACCTGTTCGCAATGATCTTAGTGATACACTTATAGACCACATTGCAACAGGAGATCGGGCGATAGTCAGCGAAGGTGGATGGATTCTCCACCTTCGGAATCAAGCTGATGCGAGTAGTACTCAGGGCACCAAGCATGCGCCCTGACTGAAAGAAAGACCGGACAGCTCGAGTAACATCATGCCCCACAACATCCCAAGCCCTTTTAAAGAAGAGGGAGGTGTAACCATCAGGGCCGGGCGCCCTATCAGCCCCAGTGGAGAACAAAGCATCTCTCACCTCAACATCAGTAACCGGTATGGTAAGCAGTCTAGCCTGATCCTCTGATAGCTGGGTCTGAAAAAGATCCGAAATATCCTCACGGAGCGGCCCACTCGGCTCTGTTAATAAACCACGAAAATAGGAGACACCCGCCTCCGAGATCTCCACATCATCATATGTCCTCTTGCCATCAGTGCAAATAATGGAAGAAATCCAATTCCTAGCCTGCCGATGTGTGACAGACTTATGGAAGAACCGGGTACCCTGATTCCCCAAGGAGAGCCACTGGATGCGAGACTTTTGGAGATAAAAAGCCTCCTCATCCCTACATAATTGCAAGTACACTCGAGAAAGATGACGCTCCTCCTCTCGAAGTAAATACTCTCCGGATCATCATCAAGTGCCCGCTGCCCCTCAGTCTGGGCATCTCTCGCTGCCGCAACTCGAGCTGAAATGTGACTAAAGTGTCTAGCATTAAGGGCCTTCAGCTCCCCCTTCAGCCGCTTCAGCTTCTGAGTGAGCTGATACATGGGTGTGCCATCAATGCTAGTCTCCCAGACCCTCCGCACAGTAGGAAGGAACTCCTCATGGTCAGCCCAAAAGTTAAAGAACTTGAAAGGGAGCCTCGAGGTGCGTCGCTCTCCAAGTCCTGTAACTATAAGGGGACAATGATCAGAGCATAACTCCCGGGGAAGGAACTCGACAGATGAGGAGGACAAAGAACGCAGCCAACCTGCACTCACTAAACACAAGTCAAGACGCTTCAGAATGAGAGCGTCTCCATCTAATCCATTGGACCACGTATATTGTAGCCCGGTATAAGGCAGGACTGTGAGCTCAGAATCGTAGATGCAGTCTCTGAAGTCATCCATGTGCCCAGGCCAAGTGCGCTGGCCACCTCTCCTGTCACTCGGACTGAGGATAGCGTTAAAGTCTCTAAGGAGTATCCAAGGCTCCTCCTGGAGGCCCATGCTGGCTCCTCGAATATAACGCCAAAGCTCCCGATGCGGTCCCGGCTCGTTAAAGCCGAAAATAAACGTAGCAGTAAAGTCTACATCACCTCGGACACCAGAAACCCGGCAGGTAAGATACTGATCCCCACCCTGGACTCTCACTACATGGTAGAAAGACGGATCCCAAAGAACAATGATACGGCACCCACGGGCCCGCACCCCACTAATCAAAAACTGCCACCCCTCAGCACAACGGGCAACAACGGAATCAACGGCAACTGGGTTGGCCTTGGTCTCAACCAAGCCAACCAAACTAAAATGACTGGAGGAGATCCAGCCACGCACAGAATGAATAGTAATGGGGTTATTAAACCCCCTCACATTCCAGCATCCAATCATGGAAACTGGAGACTAAAGCACACCGTCGCCCTCACGGTCCGCACGGGACGCCGTAGAGCGAGTACGATGAGCAATAGGAGTCAACTGCGATGCACACTCTGATGTGGACGTATCACCCACTTGCTTCTCAGCTAGTAACTCAAAGGGGTTCGGCGACTCAAAAGTAGTAGCAGCCGAACGACTCTCAACACAAGCGAGGGGCCCTTGTGCATCCTCAACCTCGAAAGGAACCAAAGCACGTCCCAAGTCCTCAGGCGAGTGATCCACCGATACACTGGAAGAAACCGAGCTAGAGCGGGACCCACTAGTGGGTTGGACAGGGCTCGCCTCGTGAGGCGACTTTGTGGGCGAGGCCAATGCGGTCCGTCCTCCACTATCCAAGGAGCGTGTATTACAACTTAGGTTACATCATAGCCTTAGAAAAATAAAATTAGTTCATGATATACATAATATAAAGCAAAACTAAGATAAAATCTATGAACTTAAAGAAGAAAAGGATAGAAAGAACTTAAAAATGCAAAATTACAAACCAAACTTTCTTCCTGCGTCCTTTCCTATCCTCACGGTTTACCTATGCTTTCTACACCTTGTTTTTATTTTTTATTTTTTATTTTTTGGATGAATTGATGCTAAAAGACTTCCCAAACATCCCTATTTATAGTATTTGGGGATGGAAAGTCATGAAATAAAAAAAAAACACAAGTTGGTCTTCATATGCTAAAGATGCTGCCCATTGCCGCCCATCGTAACAAGTTGCCATTTTAACTTATTTTTCTCATCTTTCTTCGGCAATTTTCTGCCCAAACTCAGTATTCACGCCAAGTTGAGCATATTCACGTATTTTTTAATCCATCCTTGCACTTGATTTGTTCATTTGGCCGCCCATTTTTTGAAATTTGTAACAACTTGTACATGATTGTTATTTCCTTGCTTAATCGTGTAGTAATGATGTGCTTAGCCCATTTTTTGCTTTTGTATGATATATCTTGCATTCACTTGTAGATATTGATGATAAAACCTAGTAATTATTAGTACAAAATGAGTTTTTTTGCAAGGAAATAGCAATAAAAGCGAAAAGAGCAAAAGAGATAAAAACTTGATGTAAAAATATTAAAAAATGAACCTAAACGATATTAATATTTATATACTAAATTAGACTTATCGGAATACCTCCAAACTTAAATGTTGCTCATTCTCGAGCTAGGCTAAACATGAAGGTCAAGGATCTCATGCATTTTAAGAATTTTTAACACAATTTAAAGCAAGAATACTTTTATTAGAAAAGAATGACAGAGGATCATTAACATGAGGTTCTAAAGGCTAAACAATCTTTTTATGGAAAAACCTATCAATCGCCTAGGTTAATGAATCCAAAAATTGGCTAAGCAAATTAAGTTTATCTGTTCTTTCCTAATCTCAAGACATTCAAATCAAATAGATGACAAAAATCATACCACTTGCGAATAGATTTCTTAAGTATGCCCAAGCTTAAAAATTACACACAAAATTTCCTCTTCCTTTTTTTTTATAAAATTATTATGAGGGACTGATCTGCCCCAGCCAACCCTTGCCCATGAGTATATCTTCAGCGAGAATTGAGCTCCTAACCTGGGCAATGACCGCATGGGCAAGAGATGCAACCACTAAGATGCCCTCATCATGACCGTGTCAGTATATCTTCAGCGAGAATTGAACTCCTGATCCCTGCGTGATGATCGCATGGGTAAGAGATGCCACCACTGAGATGCCCTCATCATGACTTCATGAGTATATCTTCAGCGAGAATCGAACTCCTGACCCCTGGGCGATGATCGCACGGGTAAGAGACGCCACCACTAAGATGCCCTCGTGATGGGCATCACATATCTTATAAGATAAACATTTACACAAGGTAGCGATGCTTAGAGATGCTTCCCTTTTTTTCATATTTTTCTTTAGACTTAGGCATAACTCTTCAAACACTATTTTTCAAATGATAATCTTAATGCAATCCGTTCAAATTTGAGCATCTTTTAATAAAAGAAGAAAGGTAAAATGGCCACGCTAACCAGTGAACTTAAACACCTTGGTTTTATGAAGAGAGTTCCTTTAGAATATATCATGTTTTGTAATTATAACATAAAAACAATTGATTCTAAATTTATTAAAATCTAATTACAGTAGACGAGCTAAAAAGAGCAGAAAATTTTGCCTAAAAATCATGATAATGAGTTCTCAAAAAAAAACTTAATAATTTTAAATTGGTTCAAAATAAAAATTAAAAAGACTAATGATCCAAACTATAGAAAATAAAAAAAAAAAAATATCTGTTTGTTGGTCGGCAATATCTACATCCCCATGCAAAGGCTCTGAACTTTTGGAGGCACTAAAGCTGACTCTAAAAGATAAAATAGGACTAAATAAGAAAACCTTTCAAAAATTTTTGGTCAAAATTTTAAAAAATGTGACAAAACGTCTCTCCCACCGCCAAATTTAGAGTT
Source organism: Simmondsia chinensis (assembly GCA_018398585.1). NCBI lineage: Eukaryota > Viridiplantae > Streptophyta > Magnoliopsida > Caryophyllales > Simmondsiaceae > Simmondsia > Simmondsia chinensis. Next base: position 18,943,181 of record JAGTTD010000023.1, on the reverse strand, counting down.
AACATTGTCCTCAATGCTAAAAGAAATACAAAGAATGAAGCAGTAGATGAGAGATACTTCCCAGGTTTGAGAATTGCTTATTTGATGGTAAATGTTTGTCATGAAGGTACCCCCACACTTCTTTCAAAAACTTGTTAAACAAAATATACAAAAATGTTAGAAAATAATAAAAATTAAAAGAAATTGAAAGAAAAGAAGGAAAGCAAAACTTGGGTTGCCTCCCAAGAAGCGCTTAAGTTGTGGTTGTTAGCTTTACTTTTTGATGACAATCTATCCTGTATCCTAAAGGAGAATGGAGTTTCCTCCATCCACCCTCAATGACCATTTTCTTCCATGGATCTTCTACGTACCCTTCTTTACACGACCACCTTGTTATGATTCAATCTAAATCTTGATTCATAACCTAGGATATATGTAGAACTAGGGTAGAGAAAAGGAGAAAAGAAAAGAGAATTAGAGATTTAGAAGAGAAGTAGAGAAGAATAGAGAGGCGAGAAAGAGAGAATTAGGGTTGAGAGAAGAAGATAAGAATATTATCATTCATCAATGCTCATTGCAATAGAGGAACTACTGCTTATACTACATCACACTAAACCAACCGCCACAACTATATACAATGCACCAAGACAATACAAAAACTACTTCCAATTCACTTAACCACCATTCCCTCCTTCACATATAATCTAACGGCTAATATATCCAAATGAAGTGCTAGTTAGGCTAAAACTCAAGACTTATATTACTTTATTACAACCTTAACTTATTAGTACTCAAATTCATTTACCCCATCGTCTAAAATCATGACAATACTCCCCCTTTAGTGATTCTTCTCCTCAAGAATTTGAGTAGAAAAGTTGTAGCTTCAATCAATTGATGCTAAATTTGTATCTTGAAGTAGCAGCTCAGAATCCACTTCCGAGTTCACTAGCTCAATTTTAGTCTTGCATTTGTTGCTATAGCAACTTGTGAAAAACCTTGCAAATCGCCTCCCTTTTGAGAGGTTTCACAATGAAATGCTCATTGCTGTTGAACATGACATGAATGCTTTTGAAGCCTTGCTGATTTTCATAGTTTGCATAACATTCTCCATCTTTCTCTTCATATCTTTCCAACTTGCTGTAGCTATGATAGCGCAACAGTCCACAACAGCTTGTGTCCAGCTTTGAGTCCCTTCCTCAGCAGCAACTTCCCGTCTTTCCTTTCCATAACCTACAAATCGCTTCCTTATGCACAAACCTAGAATACATTCTTGCGCAATTGGACCTTTGGCTTGAAATATGTGAACTCTATCCAACCATGACAAGTTCTGAAGTGCCATAGCAGAACTCCAGTGGAAGTCATTCATGTTTTGAACTTTTAAGGAAGTCCAACACTCTTGATCTTTTCTATAATACCTACATATTAGATTCTTCTCAAATCCATTAGCCTCTACCTCCTTTAGATTCCAATTGAGTAAACTTCTGTAATTCAATTGATTTTGGTGACTTTTACTAAACTGCTGCGCAGATGTATCAGCTAGGAATGCTCTTAATCTCATTCTTGGCTCCTGATCAAAATCAGCTTGTTGCTTGCTACCAAATTGTCCAATAGTTGTACTCTCTACACAATCCTTTTCAAGGTGATCTTATTGCTTGCAAGGTGAATTAGCTGCTTCCCCAAGTTATCCACTAGATGTTGGAACAAAAAACAAAAGAATTCAAGAGGCCTTACATTAGCTTTGACCCTTAGAGGATGCCCTTTACTCTTAATTTGATCCACACCAACACCTAGCTCCTGCTCTAACCAACTTGCTAATTCAGTATCTGAAGCCATCAAAATTAGCTTGGATTAACATTTTAGCCCAAACTTGAACTCTTGATTGCTTGTGTATTCCATCCATCAAGCCTTCCTCTCCTTTCTTCTCACTTTGGAGCTAGTTTTGAGCTCAATTCTTCCACTCCTTTGGCTCAAAGAATGAGGTTGTTCAACAAATTTATCTACCAAAGCATCTCTCCTGCTGAACTCATCTCTGCTGAGCTTAATAGCTTGCTCCATTTTTCTTAGATCAAGAGGCCTATTGTTGTTGTACTTAGATGAATGCACATCAGCTCCACTTAATTAGCCTTGCACTTTGATCGAATTTTGCAAATCTCCCAGCTGAAATGAGTCTGTTGCTTGCATTGGTTGAGTAACTAAATGTGCCTTGGCTGTACATGTGTGGACTGCAGTGAAAACAACACCTTGAGTTCTAGATGACTTCCTCCTCTTCCATGCCAATTTGATTATCCTTTTGATCCATGAACAAGCCCCAAGTCTCTCTATTAACCACATCACCATCTTATGCTACCTCAATTTCAGATTCTTGGGCATGTAAAGCTTGTCAAGAACTACTTTATTGGACTTGAGAACTAGAAAATATGGAGGTCTTCCCTTGTAGACCAAGATGAACTTGATCAATGCTCTTGGTCTCTTAATTGCAAAACGCTTCTTGTGATTAAGACCAATTGCTAACTTAATCTCAATGTTTAGGCTGTAATATTAGCTTCAAATGCAACAATCTGAGGCTTAGAACTTCAATGTGTACTTGCAATTCCTTAGCTGTAATAATAGGTGGCACTGCATCTGGTTCATCAACTTGTAATGCTACGAATGCTTCTCGACTTGCCATTGAAGCTGTAACATTAGGCCTTTGTATTTCAGCCAACCCACTCTTATTGTGGATCTCAAAGGCTTACATGAGGTTAGCATGCTGATTTGTTGCTGCAGCTTCCAGGTTCAAGCTATTTTCATCTTTATCAGTCCCGTTTTGCTCAACTTCTTGCTCAATTCTCTGCTATAACTGTTGTTTAATTCCCCAAGTAACATTAAGTTCCTCCTTTCTTGGATCAAGGGGTCTTAAATTTGCCTAATTTTTCACTCTATTAACTGCTTGACTGTTCCTTAACTTAGAATAAGTCTCAATCACCTTAACTTCTTCAATCTTTGATTCATTAACAGTTGCGAATCTCGAAATGTCATTCTCCTTACGAGAAGGTTGGTCTAATGACATAGATCTTGGCTCCTTAGCTTGACAATTAGTAGGTCCTATCACCTCTAGCTCCCCTTCCATATCATTACACATCTCTAGGTAATTTATGTCCAAAACACAACATTCATCGTGCATGTGTCTCCTGTGTAATGAATTGAAGGCTAAGTCGGCACTCCTTCTCGTATAATAGCTAATGTGAGTGGCAACCTCACTAATGGAAGATGAGACCACTTTGATACTTTCAAGAACCATAACGATAAAATACTTGGTAAAAAATATCCTCACTTATAGGGTAAAGAAGCTTCGAGAATTTGATCAAAAGTCTAGCATCATTGGAAGGTTTGACTCGAACTAAAGCTAGACGGAACCAATGCAGAATTGCATATTGTGACATTCTGTCAGCATTTTCTATGTGCAATACTTGAAGTTCACTTCTTCACTTTAAAATCTGGTTCGAATCTTTGAATTCAGACCTAAACATAAAAGCTTCCTCTCATGATCCTGAATGTGTATGCAACTGCAGCCAATAAACTCAATAACTCAGCATGATCTGGTGCTAAGATTGAGAGTAACTTCAGCTAACATGAAGTACTAAAGCTTGATAAGAAGCTAATTCAGCAAGTTCAAATATAGATTCAATTAAACCGAATGCAATTTCAGCAATATTGAACAATCCGAAAAATTTAACCCCACAGCTGAAGTTGAGATTTGAAGTACAGAACTTATTTTGAATAGAATCTAGTAAGATCAAGTGCAAATTTAGCTAAGAGCTTGATTCGAGATCATTTCAGCAAGTTCACTACGGAATCAGTTGAATCTAGTGCAAGTCCAACATGAACAATGATTTAAGATCACAAGAGACAACTTTATTACTACGCTAGCAACAAGCTTTTAAACTAAATCTGGATCAAAAGCAATCTTGATAGCAGAACAATCTCAACAATTTCACACAATGTCTTAATCAAATACAATCTGATCAAGAGCTTGATGTCAATTAAACTTGATCTAATCCTTTGCAATCAAATTAAAGCTAATTCAACTTAATCGGAAGCAAATTCACAAGCTCTAATGCCAATTGTTATGATCCAAGATCAATCTTGAATCATAACATAGGATAGATATAGAATTAGAGTAGAGAAAGGGAGAAAGGAAAAGAGAATTAGAGATTTAGAAGAGAAGTGGAGAAGAATAGAGAGGTGAGAAAGAGAGAATTAGAGTTGAGAGAAGAAGATCGGGATATTATCATTCATCAATGCCCATTGCAATAGTGGAACTGCTACTTATACTACATCACACTAAACCAACTGCCACAACTATATACAATGCACCAAGACAGTACAAAAACTACTTCCAACTCACTTAACTGCCATTCCCTCCTTCACATATAAGCTAACGGCTAATATTTCCAAATGAAGTGCTAATTAGGCTTAAACTAACGACTTATACTATTTTTTTACAACCTTGACTTATCAATACTAAATTTCGTATACCCCAACTTCTTGAATCATGACACACCTCCCCCTTCTCTACTGATGGGATCCTTGAGCTTAATGTGCCACAACTTGAATTTCCTTTTCGGATCTTTTCTGCATTTTTTCACTCAGTCATACCCTACTCCGAAAGCCTTCGACTTCATTACACAAGCTTGATACTCTATTTCTATCACTAGTGGCATAGGTTTGATCATTGGCGATGATGACTTGATCAAGGGGGTTATGTCACATTGAGGTGATTCTTCTAACGTGTCCCCTTCCCTCAATGCAATGGTGTTAGTTTGCTCCCCTGGGTTGGTGATAGTATTGCGAGGCAAGGAATTTTTGGACTGTTGGGAAAAGATAAGAATTTTGTTGGAAAAACCAACTCTGATGCCGGCCATTGGACTCACAGTTCTGAACTATGGTTACAACAATAGGCACCTATTGGAACACTTAGAGTAGGAGACTCTTCTCTCTACCTAAGCCCCCGGTCGGAGAGTAACGTTTCGTGAAACCTCTATAAACCCTCTGCCATAATACTGGTTGTCGGGATGAATTTCAAAAATTCTCCCTAAAGTTTACGCAGCGAAATAGGTTTAGAATTTATAACTCTAAACCTAGGGTCAATTTAAAATTCTTAATTTTAAATCAACTAACTAAAATTCATAATTTAAATCAACAGATCTAAATTCATAATTTAGAACTCTAGGCCTTTTACTCTAACACATTCATAATAATACATAAACTTAAATAGGTATAATAACGAATACTATACATAAATAGAAAAGCAAAAACTAAAAGAAGAAGGAAAGAAGGACAAACCTGTAATTGCTCCAATTATAAAGAATACCAAGAAAATCGAGACCCCATGATATTCAGCGCAATGACCTCAAACTGTCCAAAGGGTGGGCTCCGAAAAATATTAAACTGAGGAAAGAAAAATTTGAACAAAAATTTTTCTCTCCAATTAAGTCTCTGAAACTATTTCCAGAAACCCGAAGACTTGTTTCAAAACGGAATACCAATCCTCGAAATAAGTGCCTTTATTTATAGGAGTATACCAAAGTGAAAAATCTAATTTTATTCGATGTGGGATTGCCCAGTTTAAAACAAAACACATCACTTCGTAGCCAAAATTAAGCAAAACGTGACCTTAAGAACCCAGCTCAATCGCGGGTTTATTTAATTCAAAACGCGTGCCACATGTCGGCACGCTATTGGTCTGTGCCCGAAGGTGCGGATCACCCCCTTAGGTAGCCTCAGCACGCGACACGTATCGCATGTTGATTGGCTGCCAATGAAGTACGCAGATCGCCATTGTTTTAAACGTGATTTTGATTTTTTTTGTTCTTTTTTTCCCACATGTTAAAATTCATCCTATGAATTTTAATTTTTCAAAGTTATTTTATTTTATAATTTTTATTTTTTAATCATTTCATAAATAATGTTTGGCAAAATTAATTTACCAATCTCATGGATAAATAATTCATCTCATGAATTCTTTAATATTTTTTCAATGGCAATAAAATATAGAGGCTTGCGGAAGGACCTAAGGGACAATTTAAATCTAGCTCCAAATGGGTTAAATTGATTATCTCATGAAATAATTTAATTACCATTTAATGAGACTTAATTCCACTAAATAAATCTCACTGCACTCCAGACTTAAATTATTTATTTGATATCTCCCTAATAGATTGCATTGAAGACAACAACCACTCTACTAGATGTCCATGACAAAAGATAAGTATAACTACTACCATTATCCTTCTCACAGCTTCTCCATTAGTTACCAACTCACCCTTTACTGAATAATTCATTTATACTTGAACATATTCACAGTATAAATTCCAAAATGTCAAACGCTTGGAATACTTTGGCCGAAGTTTCCAAAATATTCAAATATTTGCGAATCAACTAAGGGGACATTTGTAAGCTCATAAGAGACTGTAGATTCCCTATTGAATATCTGAACCTTGTCACACTTTGTGCCGCTACCTAGTGTACGTGGGGTTTCAGTCATTCGTTTAGACCTTACTTAAAGTACACCAAAGTCACTAACGCTCCATGCACAAGTCCAGAGTACCCTCAAGATTTAGAGTCGTCGTTCAAACAGTACAATATGAATCTCTCATCTCCGATAGCAGTCTGGAAATAAGTAATCCACATGGTCCAATTCAGTATGTCAATCTTATTAAACACACTAACCTAACACTTTTGGATCTCCATCCACATAACCAACACAAATCATATAAAGTGTCATGTTATAGTCTTAACATACAAGTGGCCTAAACTTGTCTTCAACTACGAGTCTTTCAAACAATAATCCATACCATTTGTTCCAAATCTATATGTGGCTTAGTCTCATAAACCACTTAGAGCAAACATGTAAATTATAGCCTGAGAACTACACCCATCTCATGGATGTTTCCAAAAAGAAAATCACATGCAATATAAATGCTCGCTTACACAAATTTAACTAGGAAACGGCTGGGACTTAAATCTTAGTTATTAATTAAAATAATATATCCAGAATAAATCTTGATTTCAGGACACTGTTCCTAACAATCTCCCACTTGTCCTAAATCCAATTTATGACAAAGTCTATATTCACCCCTTTTAAGTTTGAGCCAAAGGTCTACTGAGCCTAACCCTTAGTGAGCTCAATTACTCTATTGTGAAGTCAGTAATATAATACTGCTTGACATTCCTCTCACTAGTGGCTCCCACTACAAGGGTAAAGACATGCTTAGACGTTGAACGTTTATCATTTTAATCTGACTGGAAATCTTAAAACAATATATCCAACTGGAACAAGCTCATCACTTTGAAAGATCAGCATAGGATCTCTAGTTCTTCTCAAGAACTAGAGAAAACACTTCACTACCACCTAGTCCATTGGACCCAGATAAAACTAACACCTGCATACTATACCATAGTATAGCAGACATCAAGTTTCGTGCACAACACGGCATACCTGAGGCTCCCACAACCAAAGCATATGAAATATTCCTCAATTGCTCCTCCTCTTACGGTGTCCTAGAACACTACTCAAAAGAGAGAAAGGGGCTCCATGCTATACCTTAACAACGTCTTGTAAATATAAGTGGTTGGAGAGAGATCCAACATCCTACTCTTACGACCTTGCAGAAGCCTAATCCTAAAAGTAAAGTTGGCTTCTCCCATGTCTTTCATATTGAGCATTCTTGACAGCCAAACTTTTATAGCTAATGACACCCCTGCATCATTCCTAATGTGTAGTATATTGTTGACATACAATACCAAGAAAGTCGCTACTTTCTCCTAACTTCATTTGTACACGCATGGTTCGTTTAACCAATTGCTCAAAACTATACGACTTAATTGCTTCATGGTGGCTAAAAGGATCAGATTCAATGCCACGGTCAACCACTAAGGCTCCCGCTATGAACATGTCAGGTGTCCTGACAATCCTCCCACCACACCTAAGCTTTAGTGTACCTAGAACATTCTCGTTTCTATTAGTAGGTGCATTCAATGCATCCACTATATCTTAAGTTGTGTCAAGCTGTTCAGAATTATTGTCATTTACCTTTTAATGCTATTTTGTGTTTACTTTTGTAGTTTATTTGCAAAATTCTTCTCTAAGTATATCGCATTGTTCATGTATAAAAGGAGAACAGCATGAATAAATCACAAACACATGTTCCTTAGTAAACAAAAAAAAAAAAATTATTTCTTGTAATAAAGGTTCACAACCATACCAATTATTCTTCAATCCACATAAATAAAATTCTTGTCCAATGCTGGTACAAATCAATAAGAATTTTTAATAAGCAAAAACAAAAATTATAACACTAAAGTCCAGGCTATCACTTCCTACTACTAAGACTGCTACCCTTATACCGCCTTCAGCTGTCAGGTATAGCTCCCATCATGTGGCCTCCTAGTTGGCCTGAGCCCCTGTAACATATTACAGACTTGGTCAGTTGAACCTGAGTCCATACACCAGGAATATGGTTAACTTACAACTACAAAAGACTCAAAACAGTGAGATATCAACATACCTTCACCAGATGGCTTAGTAGTCTTTGCAGGAAGAGTAGCTATGTAGTTTACATAGTTTCTCTTCCAGTGGCCCATCTTTCCACAAAAGTAACACTTTCCTTTTGCTGGTCTTTTGTTAGGATTAGTCGCTACACTAGCAACCTTGCCTTTGCCTTTCTTTTCAGTCGGTCCCTTATTCTGCTTGCTCCCACTAGTCCTCGATACTTGTGTCAAGTGGTCACTCCCCTTGGCTCGTATAACACCCTATGCTACCTGTAGCTCTTTCATCAACTTAGGTAATGAATAATCCTTATTATTCATTGTGTAGTTTAACCTGAACTGAGTGAAAGAGCCGGACAGAGAGCTGAGGATGTTGTCCTGCTGAGACTGACTATCAATCTTAGCACCTACGATCTCCAACTCAGACAAGCACGCCATCATTTTCATGGCGTGGTCCTGAACTGGGGACCCTTCTAACATCCTCATGTTCAAGAGCTTCCTCATCAGCTCTTCCTAGCTGCTCTATTTTTACCACCAAACATTTCCTTTAAATGTTCGATCATCTCAGCTTCTATTTCCATCTCAAGTATCTGATGCTTGAGTACAATGGTCACAAAGGCCAAAATACAGCATCTGACTAACTCATTAGCCTTATTCCAGTGTTCATAATGCTTTTTAATAGCAGCTGCAGAATTATTAGCGGGCACCGTAGGTCGAGCTTCAGTGAGAACAAACTTATGACCCTCGTGTATTAATACTATGTCCAGATTAATTTTCCAGATGAAGTAATTCAGTCTAGTTGAGGCATTATCTTTCATAATTGAGTGAAGTGCACCAGTCGCAACCATTTGAAAAACATTGTAAATCCAAACAATCGTGTAACTACCTTATATGAGTCATTATAATGCAGTGATATATATTTTTTCAATTTAGCATACATAATAAGTCAGATATCCACCAAACTGTACTATCATGCATATAATGATAACCCAAAACACCACTCCTAACTCCCTGGCAGCGGGGTCGCACGAAGCTAGTTCAGGTGAGAACTATTTTCAATTAACCTATTTTCTTGTAACTCTTACTAAACATGATTAACTCACCACTTTACCTTAGTCTCTAACATGACATAACAGAGCTCTTCCGGGAGGCTAATGCATTACACTAGTCAAGTGTAAACCATTACCTAAACCTCCATAGAAATACATGAAATACTCTAGGACAGCGTGGTCGCATCGCTTCTTTGCACTTTGGTTTATCCTAAAAGAAGTCTAACCCTGTAATCTGCAAACCGACATCCTCCGCAGGGAGGTCTATCAATCTACTATACTGCTAGACCGGTGATGGAGACCATGAGGTTACAACAATTGAAACCTAACTCCCACTTGATTTTTTATAACCAGTGGTTTTTAATTAACTTGCGTTTATAACCTAAATTATCTCATAATCCCCTTTAGAATCTCATTCTAAAATTAACCAAAAACAATTAAATAATTTATTTAAAAATACTAATGTTTTATAATATAGATTATCTCATAATCTTGCATTAGAATCTCATTCTAAAACAAATCAATAAAATTAATTAATTAATTACAATTAAAACAATACCAACATTTAATTTAGTTTATCACATAATCTACTTTTAAAATGTAATTCCAAAAATAAGTTAAAAATTTTTTGTTTAAAATCAATAGCAATTTTGTGCTTAGACTATCTCATAGTCTATTTTCAGAATCTCATTCTAAAAAATAAACAAACTTTAGAGTATCTCATAGTCTATTTTAGAATCTTATTCTAAAAATAAAACAAGCCTAGACTATTTCATAATCTATTTTAGAATCTTATTCTAAAATAATATCAAATAACTTTTATTTAAAATAAAACTAATTTACAACTTAAATTATCACATAATTTAATTTCGAATCTCATTCTAAGAGAAAATTAATTAATAATTGTTATGTAAATCAGTAAATCAGCATAATGTCAGCAGCTCACATCCATGATGTCAGCGTCAGCCGAACGCTGACAATCGCGTCAGAAATTTTTTTTTTTTAATTTTATCCAATTTCATATAAAACAATTGAATCTAATCTCATTAGATCAACTTTATCCAATTTTATAAAAATTAATTGAATCTAATCTCATTAGATTAATTTTATCTGATTTCATAAAATTAATTGAATCTACTCTCATTAAGCCAATTTTATCCATTATTAAAAATATTTGAATCTAATCTTATTAGATTAATTTTGTCTGATTTTGTAAATCATGACTGAGAACGTACAATCTCATTATGCAAATAACATAACAGCAAATTTATAGGTTGTTCTGAATTAATGATTAATTCATTAATGATTTAAACAATTTAAAACGTCACTAAAAACAACCTAGTTAACTATTAAATATTTTAACCGATTCAAACAATATAATCGATACTTTAAATAAACTAGTTAACTATTAACTCTTTTTATCGATTTAAACAATTTAACTCGATACTTTAAAATATTCTAATTAATAATTAACTGCTTTAATAATTAAAACAATTAAAATCACTAATTCAAACAATCATCTGAATTAACTGTTAATTCTTTATTGATTTAAAAAATTTAAATCAAACCGCCAAATTAAACTAACTTTCCCTCTTAATAAAATCTCTATTCTATTAAATCACCAATCCAGTTATTTCAATCTTATTATATCTAGTCATGTATAGTATGAATGTAATTAGAGGCTGGCTCTGATACCAATTGTTGGGAAAAGATACGAATTTTGTTGGAAAAATAAACTCCGATGCCGACCACTGTCTTCATAGTTCTCAACTATAGTCACAACAATAGGCACTTATTAGAGCACTTAGAGTAGGAGACTCTTCTCTCTACCTAACTCCCCGATTGGAGTCACGCTTCGTGACACCTCATGTGCGAGAGTTCCCGGGAATAGGTTTATCTCTATAAACCCTTTGCCCTAATTCCTGCTGTTGGGATGAATTTTGAAAATTCTCCCTAAAGTTTATGCAGCGAAACAAGTTTAGAATTCATAACTCTAAACCTAGGGTCAATTTAAAATTCTTAATTTTAAATCTACTGACTTAAATTCATAATTTAAATCAACAAATCTAAATTCTTAATTTAGATCTATAGGACTTTTATTTTAATACATTCATAACAATATATAAACTTAAATAGGCATAATAACGAATACTATAAATAAACAAAAAAGCGAAAAATAAAAGAAGAAGGAAAGAAGGACATACCAGGAATTGCTCTAATTATAAAGAATACCAAGAAATTTGAGACCCCACGATCTTCTACGCAATAACCTTAAACTGCCCGGAGAGTGGGCTCCGAAAAATATTAAGCTGAAGAAAGAAAAGTTTCAACGAAAATTTTTCTATCCAATTAGGTCTCCGAAACTATTTCCAGAAACCCTGAGACTTATTTAAAAACTTAATACCAAACCTTGAAATAAGCACCTCTATTTACAGGAGTATATCGGAGCGAAAAATCCAATTTTATTCGATGTGGGATTGCCCATTTTAAAACAAAACGCATCACTTCATAGCAAAAAATAAGCAAAATGCGTCGTTTAGAACCCAGCTTAAATCGCGCGTTTATCAAATTCAAAACGCCTGCCATGTGTCGGCACGCTATTGGTCTGTGCCCGAAAGCGCAGATCACCCCCTTAGGCAGCCTGTCACGGGTGCTGATTGGCTGCCAACGAAGTACAAAGATCGCCACTGTTTTAAATGCAATTTTGATTTTTTTTTTTGCTTTGTTTCCGGCATATAAAAATTCAGCCTATGAATTTAAATTTTCCAAAATTATTTTACTTTATAATTTTTAATTTTTATTCATCTCATGGATAATGTTTAGCAAAATTAATTTACCCATCTCATGGAAAAATAATTCATCTCATTAATTCTTTAATATTTTTTCAATGGCAATAAAATACAGAGGCTTACGCAGGGACCTCAGGGACAATTAAATCTAGCTCCAAATGGATTAAATTAATCATCTAATGAAATAATTTAATTATCATTTAATGAGACTTAATTCCACTAAATAAATCTCACTGTACTCTAAACTTAAATTATTTATTCGATATCTCCCTAATAAACTGTATTGATGACAACAACCCCTCCACTAGATGTCCACGACAAAGGATAAATATAACTATTACCATTATCTTTCTCACAACTTCTCCATTAGCTACCGACTCGCCCTTCACTGAATAATTCATTTATACTTAAACATATTCACAGTACAAATTCCAAATGTCAAACACCTGGAATACTTTGGCCAAAGTTTCCGAAATATTCAAATATTTTCGAATCAACTAAAGGGATATCTGTATCTCATAAGAGACTGTAAATTCCCAATTGAATACCTGATCCTTGTCACACTTCACGTCGCTACCCAGTGTACGTGGGATTTCAGTCATTCGTTTAAACCTTAGTTATAGTACAACAAAGTCAGTAACGCTCCATGCACAAGTCCAAAATACCCTCAGGATTTAGAGTCGTCGTTCAACCAGTACAATATGAATCACTCATCTCCGATAGCAGTGTGGAAATAAGTAATCCACATAGTCCAACTCAGTGTGTTAATCTTAATAAACACACTAACCTAACACTTTTGGATCTCCATCCACATGATCAAGACAAGTCATCTAAAGTGTCTCATTATAGTCTTAACATGCAAGTGGTCCAAACTTGTCTTCTACTATGTGTCTTTCAAACAACAATCCATACCATTTATTCCAAATCTATATGTGGCTTAGTCTCATAAACCACTTTCAACAAACATATAAATTACAGTATGAGGACTACACCCATCTCATGGATGTTTCCAAAAAGAAAATCGCATGCAGTATAAATGCTCATTTACACAAATTTAATTAGGAATCGACTGGGACTTCAATCTTATTTATTAATTAAAATAATATATCCAGAATAAATCTGAATTTTAGGATACTGTTCCTAACATGGACCTCTTAAAAAGATGCTCAAATATAGTCCCCACTTTAGTTTCTATATTTCGGATGGAGGTTTCTTGGTTTCTAAGCATAGCCCTGGTTTCTTGAGTAAAAATTATCTTTTCATGCATGAATTCCCTAAACATCTCTTCTAAGTCATATGCGGTGCATGAATGGGTGACCAAGGTGCTTCGTAATGGTTCTAAGAAAAGTTAGAAGGGTTCATCCATCCTTGACTGTAGATGCTAGAGCAGGGGTTGTATTGAGCTTGTTGATAATTTGACATGTAGTTATCATGTTCAAAACCAAATGAGGAAAAACTGTTGCCCACTTGGCATTTCGTACTAGTATGGTTATCTGCACAAAATTCACGTATAGAAGTATGAACAACTTTGATACTTATGTTAAATAATTGTTTTTGAATTAGTGAGAGTAGAGCAGATAAGGACGTGAATGCATTAACTTCATGAATTCCCATTGGTTTTCTCAGTACAGCTTGGTATTGAGGTCTCATGTAGTTGTTACATGCCATCACCTCTAGTAAAACTTAGGGTCTGAATTGCAATCTTAGCATATAAGATGTGAAAAATAAACTAAAAAGTTGGAAGAAAGATAAAATAATGATAAAGCACCAAATTACAACAATATGACACAAAACTTAAGAAAAATTAAATTTTAAGAGCGGGGGCCGGGGGGGGGGGGGGGGGGGGGGGGGGGGGGGTCTTGGAATAATACTAATGTTTTAAAAAAAATTACAAATAATAGACTTAACATTCAAAAAATATATCTAGGTGAATTCAAAAGTTAAAAGAAACATCAGAAAATATAACAATACAACAATCTAAACAAAAGTTAAGATAAACAAACTTTTAAGGGGGTAGTAATACTAATGTTTTTGAAAAACTTAAATTAACAATTTTAACTTTCAAAAAAATTTCTAGGTGAGTTTATAAAGTTAAAAAGAATGAGAAAAGTAATCAGGAAACATAAAACCACAGCAATCTAATACGAAAGTTAAGAAAAACCAATTTTTGGGGTGAGGGTGTTGTATACGAATTTTAAAGAAAAGAACTTTACAAATTAAACAAATTTAATGAAATGAATGAAATAAAAGATTCTTCTTCAAATGTAAACAAAATTTACAAGTTTTTATAGAACAGCTTCAAATTAGTGCTAAAACTGGTTGGTATCAATATCACTTAAATATAAACAAACCCCGGCAACGGCACCAAAAACTTGTTGCTCAATGTGCTTTTCTGTGTAAGTGCACTAATTCATATCAATATAGAGATGAATAGAGTATCATCCCATAAGGATTGTTATTGAATGAGTACCGAAATTAGTAGTTTCAGCACTATTTAAAAGACCGAAATTTGAAGTTTTTGATATGAAACAAAATAAAATGAAAAAAAATGGTTACTGATTTTTTTTTAAATGTTTCTGATTTTAGAAGATTTTTATGATTTAATAAGATCTAAGGCATCTAATTTCATCTAGTTGCATCAATACGCCTTTTTATTCTCGATATTCAAGTTGTTATTACATGTTGATGGTCAAAATCCCTAATTTACTAAATATCTTGTCTCGAGCAACATTTAGTATGCTCTTTTACATATTAACTCATCAATCTCTTGCATGAATTTAAATAAGAAAAGAGTTTTGAAGGTCCATGGTTTTTACTTAAGACCACACAAATCGCGGTAATCTATCTTCAGCATTTACTTAATTTCTGGTGTTTATCATTTTAGCATTCATCATAAATATCCTACCAAACTCATTATGAATCATTAAAGGCTTTGAATGGTGATCAAGCATTCAAAACGCATGAACAATGATAAACATTCAAACAGCGCATTGAACAAACTTTGAATACATTAAATTAGAAAGGAGCATATATTACAACTTAGGCCTATCACAGCCTTAGAAAAAAAAAAACTAGTTCATGATGTACATAGTATAAAGTAAAACTAAGACAAAATCCATGAACTTAAATAAGAAAAGGATAGAAAGTACTTAAAAAATGCAAAATTACAAACCAAACTTTCTTCCTTCCTCCTTTCCTCTCCTCACAGTTTACCAATGGTTCCTACACTTTGTTTTTTTATTTTTACTAGATGAATTGATGATTAAAGACTTTCTAAACATCCCTATTTATATTATTTGAGAATGGGAGGTCATGAAATGAAAAGTTAACACAAGTTCATCCTCATTTCCTAAAGATACCGCCCATGGTAACAAGTTGCCATTTTAACTTATTTTTCTTATCTTTCTTCAGTTTTTTGTCACCCAAATTCAGTCTTCGCATCAATTTGAACATGTTCATGTATTTTTTTTAATCCATTATTGCACTTGATTTTTTCATTTGGCAGCCTATTTTTGCAATTTGTAACGACTTGTACATAGTGTTGTAATTTCCTTGCTTTACTGCGGAGTTATGATGTGTTTAGCCCTTTTTTTTCTTTTGTATGATGTATCTTGCATTCACTTGTATATGTTGATGATAAAACCTTGAAAGATTTAGTATGAAATGAGTGCTTTTTGCAAGGAAGTTATAATAAGAGCGAAAAAGAGCAAAAGCGAGCAAATGCTATAAAAACTTGATGTAAAATGGTTAAAAAAGGAACCTGAATGAGAAAAATAATTATATACTAAATTAGACTTGTCAGTAAGCATTTCTCCCAAATACTTCTATGTATCAAAATAGGCCTTCCCAATTTGGTGAACATTTACCAAAGATGCGGTCTTTTTGGCCATTGGGCAAGATCACCTTCCAAACCTAATCCCCCAAGTCAAAGGACCTAGGTCAGACACATTTTTAGTTTCCAGCTTGTCCAAAGCATCAAGCCTTACTTAGTGCAGATTGGTGAGTTCATCCATCATGGATTGCTAGTACTCAAGTTTTGACAATTTCTCTTGATGAGCTAATCTAATAGATTGAACTGTTACCTCCCTAAGCAGTATTGCATCATGGCCACATGCTCAATGAAAAGGGGTTGTCCTAGTGGCATCTTTTTTTGATGTTTGGTAATCCCATAGGGCATCTAATAGTAACTCGTGCCACCTCTTATGATTGTCCTCAATAATCTTCTCAATGTTGGCTTTCTGGATCTTATTAGTTGATTTAGCTTGGCCATTAGCTTGAGCATAATAACGTGTTGAGTTCAAGTTTTCTATATTAAAACTCTTGATAAACTCCTTTACCTCTACTCTTTTAAAGACTCTAGCTTGGACCAATGTGATAGTCTCTAGAATGCCAAACCTACACAATATATATTCCTTAATATAATCAATCACATCACAGGGTGAGAAGACCTTCGTATTTCCTGCAACACTCAAGATAAAACATCTTAGGAAGTTAACCTACCCCAAGAAGCGTTGAAGCTCCTATTTATTGGAAGGCTACTTGGCCATTTGGATGGCCCTAGTCTTATTAATATCCACCATAATGCCCCTCTGGTGCACCAGAAAACCTAGAAATTTTCTGGCTCACATGCCAAAAGCACATTTTAATGGATTCATCTTAAGGTTGTGAGCCCTCATTCTAAGGAACACACTCCTCAAGTCTTCCAAGTATTTAAAATGGGATTTCGATTTCACCACTATATCGACTATATAAACATCAATGGTCTTGCGAATGATGCAAGGAAAAAGCATGTTCAAGGCTCTTTGGTAAGTGGCGCCATCATTCTTTAAACCAAAGGGCATAGCCACCCATTCAAACATCCATATTGACCAAGGACATCTGAATGCTGTCTTATGGGAATCCTCCGTGGCAATCATGACCTTATAGTACCCACCATAGCCATCCATGAAGGACAAAACCTCATGCCTCAAAGCTGCATCAATGAGCACATCAGCAATAGGCATAGGGTAATTGACCTTTGGGGTGGCTACGTTTAGATCTCTGAAATAAATACAGACCCTGATCTTGCCCTTTTTTTATGACAGAGGCAACGTTAGCCAATCACTCAACATACCTAGTAGTTTTGATGACTATGACCTTCATAAGTCTTTTAATCTCTTCCTTAACCAAATCTATGACTTTTTGAGACATCCTCCTTTGGCCCTAGATGATGGGCTTTGAGATTGGTTGATAGGAAGCATATGCTCCATCACTTTTATTTTTAGGCCAGGCATCTAGTGATGATCCCAAGCAAAATAATACTTGAATTCAAAGAGCAAAGTCAAGTACTATTCTTTATGCTCCTCAAATTACTGTTCTTTCTGCTTCTCAAAGAGTGGAGCACTCAAATACGTAGGTCTTGAGTCCTTTGTCGAGCCCATATTAACCTCGAAGAGAGGGCCTTCGACTTCAGCCCTTAGATCCCCCATTTTGGCTGGTGTTGCTCTTAGATCAGAAAGCTCCAGCTCCTTTTCTTACACTACTTTGACTTGAAAAACATGGAATGGTTGCTCAACCCAGAGTTGATTCTTTGTGCGCTAGGCTACGAACCTCGCTAATGCTAAGGAAATGGCCTCTCGGGCCATTACTGGGAGGTCTTGATGCCCCCGCATTGGGATTCTAGAGTGCCTTGGGAGTCCACTTGGTCAAGAAGGGCCCTTATGTATCCCCAGAAGTCAGAATCTTCAAACTTAACATCTGCTTGACCAACCTCAACATCGGCCAGTGGGCTGTCAAGGATAGTCTTGTTAATGGGCTGATTGTGAAGTGGCTCTCTTAACGTCCTTGGGTCCCATATCATCTTCATAGAATTTTGCCTCAATATAGTTGGAGCAAGCCATAAATGGCCCACTATCTGCCAAAACTTCATGCTTGTCATGGTTCCAGAAGATTAATAACTGGTGAAGTGAGGATGGAATACAATAATTGGCATGTAGCCAATCTCTACCAAGCAAGGCATCATAGCTAGAGGTAGTTTCCACCACAAAGAAGCCTATTAGCTTGCTTAGTCACCAACAGTTAAGTCTACGGGGATAACTCCTTCATATTTGGTAGTAGCTTTAGAAAAGGCACAGATCACCACATCTGAGGTGATTAAGTCTTCTTGATACTTACCAATGACCCCCAACATATATGAAGGCAGGACATTGATAGCCACACGATTATCCACCAAGACCCTAGTTATCCGAATGCCATCGAATTTGACTTGGATATAAAGGGGCTTGATGTGTTTACTGGCAATATTGGGTCAATCAGACATCATCTTCATAATGCCACGTGGAACATTTGGCAATTTTGATGTTGAAGCATTAACTGAAAAAGATAACAGGTCATGTGTGGCAGCTATTTCAGCCACGAGCTTTACTTGAGGTTCCTCATCTGATGCTATCGCATCACCCTCGAGACCTTCTTGGGTATTGATTGCCATGAACTCTATGGGAATAGTAGGGTAGTTCTGATGTCCACCATGTCAAGAAACACCTCGAATTGAATTTGGATCTCATGGTTTGTCACTTTATCAAGGCTGCAACCGTGGTGTATGCCCTCCCTACTGCTGTGGAGCCATATCCGACTCTTGAGGCTGTTTGCTATGATCAACCTCTGAAGTTCGAGACTCTTCCAGTGGCTGGGGGAAGTGTTCATCGCGAAAGTCATTTTCAATGTCAGATCATGTCGAATTGACCTAATCCAATGGTTCCACTAAGTTAATGCTGAGACGGGAGTACTCCTCACCCTCAACTGGTTCTCGAACTAGGGGTTCCTTGGTAAGGTGATCCCACCAAGCTTCTTGCCCTTCTGAAGATGAGAGACTAGCCCATTTTTCTAGTTTCTTTTGAGTGGGCCCCTTACTAGTAGTAGGAGGCTCGGACCCAATCACTAGATCCTCAAGATCCTCATGCTCAAGCGTTTTGTCCTTGTGGACCCTGGCTTCTTCTCGTGAAAGCCTAGTTAGATAGGAATCAAGCATGATTCCGCACTGGGCTACACTCTTATGCAGCTGCCTTCTTTTTTGAGTTTGAGTTAAGTTGGAGGGACTAGCTCCCTCTTGATCAAGGTGATTCCTTATCCACATATTACCAGACCTAATGCTAATGGCTGACAACCTAACTGCCATGGTGCCTGGCCGGTATCCATGCCCATTAAGGTGCACTTCGGGTTCCTCTTAGGGTGCCCTGTCCTCATGATATTTTGAGCCTTCTAGGGAGAACCCTCGACCAAACTACCCCTTCAAGGTTTCTTAGAAGGGATTTTTAGTCCTCATAGGGAATTGATGGGAGAAATGTACTTAGGAAATAACTTGAGTTTCCTCATTGCAGCTTGTATTCTCCCACATCATTACTCACATGCCGCGTATGACATCCTTTTCAAGTGGCGAGATATTTTATTTGGACTAGTTACACTTTGGGATGACCACAAACTAGCATTGATCTCCATAGCCAATTCCTCTACCACTGACAATGTAATGGTACAGTTATTGCGGACCTTGATTAGCAAATTCTTGAAACCGGGACACCTGCTTGTAGGATGAAGTTCAGTGATGTGCCATCGATTATTGCCCATCATCCAAAGTACGTGGCAGGCTTGGGAATGGCAGTATTCCTTCAATGACCAACAGCTCAAAAAGATGGTTAGCCACCCAAGCATTCTAATCGTCACCGAGCACCATTTTGTTCTTGTACAAAGAAAATTATTAGCCTGCCCACAACAAGGCTTAATTCTATTAGCAGTTTCAACAACGATGATGTGAAGAGGACTAGGGAAAAGATCCTTATCGATACCCATCTGTCCTTCCCCGGGAAGACAATTGTCTAACTTCTATGACAACTTTAAGTATGTTTCTAAAGATCACACAGTTCTTCTTTGAATGGATTAACGAATCGTGACACTTACAATAGACTTTTCCCTTCTTTAAGTTGGGATCTGGCTTTTGGTTTTTACCCCTGATCTTGAGGTTATTATTTCCCTCAAGCTAATGGAATATTACATTAGCTCTGAAGAGGTCAAATGAATATTTTCTCAAGTCTTTCCACTGATAAGGTTTCCTGCCTTTAATATCGTTCTTGACGAAAGGATTACAAACCATGAGAGGTCCCTTAATGTACTCAACTACGTTAATTTGGTATGAAGGATCATCTTTCTATTGAATTAAGTTGTGCACATATGCCCCGTACATGCTATTTTTCTTAAGGCTTTCTTCTCTTAAGACTGCCTCGTATCTAGCGACACATTCTGCCAGCTAAAGGAGCAACGTAAAGTTAGAGCCTTTGAATTTTTTCCTGAATTCAATGTCCAAGCCATTACGGGCCAGCTTGGCGTATTCAAGCTTAGGAAGGGCTACAGTGCATTTTAACTAAGCTCGCTTGAACTGGTAAATATACTCTTCCACATTGCCCGACTTTTGTCTCATTTGAGCCAAGTCTGACATGGAAGAATCTAACTCCATTATATGGAATTGGGCCTGGAATGGCCGGGCCATGTCGTCCCAACAATAAATAAAATTCGGTGGGAGGCTGATATACTACTGGAAAGTGGTATCGGTCAATGAGCTGGGGAACAACTTTAATTTGACATATTGATTATCCACTACTTCCCCACACTGACAATTGAATCTCGCCAAATGCTCGAGAGCAAAAACAGTCCCTTCTTTTAAGAAGAGGGTAAACCCGGAGACCTTATATCCTCGTGGAAAAGGGTAGTTGATAACCTTAAATTTGTATATATTTATTTATATCATTTTAATACATTTTTAACCATTTTACTTCTAATTTTTATCACTTTTGCTCATTTTTGCTCGGTTTTGACAATTTCACCTATTTTCTTGCAAAAACTCCAATTTTGTATTAAATCTTGCTAGTTTTATCATTAATATCAATAATTAAAAGCACTATAAATCAAAAAATTGCATAATAATAACAAAAATTATACAAAATTACAAAGAACACCTAACTTACACCCTATTTCTCAAGTTTTGCATCAATTTTTAGCCAAACTTCAAGCTTTGTCCCTCATTACTCATCTTTTATGTATTTTATAATACAATTAAACATTAATTTAAAATATTTTAAGCACCCTTTAACATAAAAAAACCAGAAAAAATCGAAAAATATAAAAAATTCACAAGTTGCAAATCAACTTGCAGCCTGCTCCAGGATGCCACTTTTAAGCTCGATTTTTTTGAATTTTTTCAACTAAATTCACTGAAAAAAAGCTTAAATAAGTTATTTAACATCTTTTTAACATGTTATTGCAGCATTTTGGTGGATCATTTCATGAAACAATGAAGTAAAACGAGCTGGAAATCAGGTTGCAGAAAACTGTCCCAGATTTCAGCATTTTCATGAACAACTTGCATTTTGGCAATTACAACTCGATTTGTTTTAACCAAATTCATTTTAAAAACATCAAAAAACATCAATATGATGTTTTTGAGAAGAATTTGGGCGGTGGAGTGTAGAAAAAATCAAGAAAAACAATAAAAAACCAGAACCGCAGAATTGCCTCAGGATGCACCAATGGGAGCTGATTTTTGGGATTTTTTCCAAATTGTTTTATCCCAATCCTACTCGTATAAATAGGGGAGGTTACACGGAGTTGATTCATCAAGTTTTCAGATCAAGAAAAAAAAAAAAATCCAGTGAAATAGGAGTGAGAACAGGACGGGTCTGTGCAGTGCAGATCTGACCTGTTCTTGCAAATATTTTTTTTTTTTTTTGTTATTTTTGTTTGTTTTATCATTTTTCTTCATTAGTTCATGTATTTTGATGTTTTTAATGTTTAATATTAAGTTCAACATGAACTAATTTTGTTAATCTAAGGCTACGATGTAGCCTAAGTTGTAAAATACGCTCATTTCTAATTCAAGGTATTTAATGTTTATGTTATTGAGTTGTTGGAGTGTTTATCATTATTCTTAATGAGTTTTAAATGCTTGATCACCATTTAAGGCCCGTAATGATTCATAATGAGACCGAGAGGAGATTTATGATGAGTGCTGAGGTGATAAGCACCACAAATTGGGCGAATGCTCGAAAGAGATTAAGGCGATTTGTGTGGTTTTTAAAAGAAAATCATAGAGCTTTTATAACTCTTTTCTTATTTAAATTCATGCACGAAAGTGATGGGTTAATATGTTAAAGAGTACGCTAAATGTTGCTCAAGAGAGAATGTTTAGTAAATTAAGATTTTCAACCATCAACACACAGTAACAACTTGAATATCGAGAATAGAAAAGGCGTATTGATGCAACTAAGGTGAAATCGGATGCTTTAGACTTTATTAACTAAAAAAAAATAACTTAAATCGGCTCATACTAGTCTAGTTTTAACTTTTTATTTTTATTTATTTTATCTTACTTTATTTCATATCAAAGTCCCCAATTTTTTGATTTTCAAATAGTATTAAAGCTATTAATTTCAGTACTCACTCAGCAATCCTCATGGGAACGATACTCTATTCACTCTGTATTACTTGAAGCGACTAGTGCACTTGCTAGTAAAAAATCACATCAAGTTTTTGGCGCCGTTGCTGTGGATTGTCTATAATTGAGTGATATTGATACCACTTAGTTTTGATACTAATTTGAAATTGTTAATAATTTGTAAATTTTGTTAAATTTGAAATATAAATTTCTTTTCATTCATTCATTTTATTTGTAGAGATAATTCTTTAAAAAAAATTATTAAATAAAAAAATTCGTATATAAAAAAAAACTATTATTTTGTTTATTTTTATAATTTGAAATTGTTAATAGATTGTAAATTTTGTTGAAATTTTGAAAAAATAATCTCCATTCATTTATTTTATTTTATTTTATTTTATTTTAGATTGTTATTTTTTTAGGTTTTCTTATTAATTTTAGCTTTATCTTAACTTTTTAATCCATCTAGATAAATTTTCTCCTTTAGTTAAGTTTGTTATCTTTAAATTTTTTAAAACCTTTAGTATTAAGCTTTCTCCTAAAAAAAAAATTGATGGCTTGCTGCATCTCTATAAGATCTCAATACCAAGCTTTATCTAAATCATTATATGCTCAACTTTCACTAATTGAAGACAGGCTTGCCGCTAGCACTCCTCAATGTGAATTTTGTGCAGGTAACCATGCTAGTATAGAATGTCAATTGGGTAATATCTTTTCTTCCTCTAGTTTTGAGCAATATAACTTTAGGAGACCTCATTATCAAGCTGAACCAAGAAGAAAACTGAGCATTTAGGAAATTAGTACAATGTCGGCCGAAAGTTCACAAATTCATGTATTAATAGATCAAATGAGTGCTATTGGTACTCATAGATGTAGATTTTGTGGAAATAACTATGCTAGCAAGGAAGATCTAGTAGATAATAGCTTTTTCTCATGGGGTTTTGAACAAAGTAATTACATGTCAAATTTTTGTCAACCCCAGTACAATCCCTGCTCTCGCCCTTATAATCAAAAATGGATGGACCCTGCCTTTGACCATCACGAAGCATCTTGGTCACCCACTTTTTTGTCCCAAGAAAAGCGCTATAACTTAGAAGAAACATGTAGGGAGATCATGGAAACCGTGAGTGACTTAAAGAACCAAAGAGCCTCAGTCCAAAATCCTGAGCCACAAGTAGGGATCACAATAGAGGAATATTCTGAGAGATCTGAAGGATTCACGCCTAGCAATACCATCACTGACCTAGGGGACCAAACTAACGCCACAACATTGAGAGATGAAGACACATTAGAAAAGCCACCTCAATGTGATATAATCCCCTTAGTCAACTCTGAACCACCAATGACCAACACTATCTTTACTGACCCACTACCACCAGCCATTGAAATAAAATGTAGAGCTTATCTAACATGGTCTGAAATTTTCGGAACCATGGAAGCCTCAGTGAAAAATAACAAAAGAAACTAGAAAAGAAAATTCAAACTGTGGCAGATTAAGCTCAAGGAGCCCAAGATTAGGGAAGGTGGGGGAGGTCGGGTCAAGAAGAGAACGAGAAAGCTGCATGACAGAAAATGGTCATTATGGATGGATGGTGGTAACTCTATTCTTCTTCAGGACACAGGATAGATCTACCAAGAAAGTCGAGCTAACGACTATAAACTAAGCGCTTCTTGGGAGGCAACCCAAGTGTTTTTATTTTCATTTATCTAATTTTATTTTCCTTTCATTATTTTTATTTTGTCCTATGTTTCATTATATATTTTTGTTTAAACAGGTATTTCACAAGAAGTTTGGGGGTGGCACAATGTCCACATGCATCATCAAACAGAAATCCTCAAACCGGGGAAGTACCTCTCTCCCACTTGTTCTTTATATTCCTTTTAACATAAAAAATAATGTAATTTTTAAGTTCGAGGGTGGGAAAAACAAATTTTTAACAAAATTGCTTTCAAAATTTTCTATTCTATCTGTTTTAGAGTCGGCTTAAGTGCCTCCCAGAGTTCGGAGCCTTTGTATGGGGATATAAATAGGGTCGGCCAACAAAAAAAAAAAATTTCTACCCTTTAAGTTTTACTACATTTTGAATAATAATAATACAATAACAGCAATATAAAAAATAAAAAAAAATCTTCTTGTATTTTGAAAACTTATCATCATGCTTTTTAGGCTATTTTTCTATTCTTTCTTAGCCTGTTTACTGTAATTTAATTGGAATAACCTAAGAATCGATTATTTTTGTGCTTTAATAGTGAAACAAAATCTAATCTAAGGTATTATCTTGATAAAACCATGGTATTTGAGTTCACTAGTTAGCATAGCTATTTTACTTTCTTTCTTATTAAAAGATATTCAAATTTGAATGGATTACATTAAGGATTATCATCTTATAATAAGTTTTGAAGAGTTATGCCTGAATCTAAAAGAAAAATATGAATATCTATATGAATATATATATATATATATATATATATATATATATATATATATATATATATATATATGTATGAGTAGTTAAAATTGTATCTCTAGCACCACTATCTCACATAAATAAAGATATGTGCTACCCAATATTGAGGGCGTCTCTGTGATGGCTTCTCTTACTTATGGGTCATCGCCCAGGAGTCGGAGCTTAATTCTCACTGTAGATAAACTCAGGGGAGTCATAGAGAAGGAATCTAAATGGTGGCTTCTCTTACTTATGGGTCATCACCCAGGAGTCGGAGCTTGAATCTCGCTGAAGATAAACTCATGAGCAGAAAGTGACTTGAGCAAATAAGTTCCTCTAAAAAAAACAGGAAAAAAAATGTTTTAGTTTTGGGCATACTCGATAAGATTTGTTGTGAGTGGTATGAATTTTTTCCTCTATTCTGTTTGAATGTCTTGAGATTTGAAAGAATGGATAAACTTAATTTGCTATCCTAACTTCTGAATCTCAGCTACGTAGGTGATTAACAGGTTTTTCCTTAGAAAAGATGATTTTGCCTTTTGAGCCTTAAACATTGATTTTTGGTTATTCATTTTTGAATTAGAGTACGCTTGCTTTAAACAGTAGAAAATTTCTTGAAAAACATGAGATATAATGCTGAAATATTCAGTCTTGCTCGAGGACGAGCAAGATTTAAGTTTGGGGGTATTTTGATAACCTTAATGTATATATTTATTTATATCATTTTAATACATTTTTAACCATTTTACTTCTAATTTTTATCACTTTTGCTCGTTTTTGCTCGGTTTTGACTATTTCACCTAATTTCTTGCAAAAACTCCAATTTTGTATTAAATCTTGCTAGTTTTATCATTAATATCAATAAGTAACAAAAATTATACAAAATTACAAAGAACACCTAACTTATACCCTATTTCACAAGTTTTGCATCAATTTTTTGCCAAAATTCAAGCTTTGTCCCTCATTACTCATCTTTTATGTATTGTATAATAAAATTAAACATTACTTAAAAATATTTTAAGCACTCTTTAACATAAAAAAAACCGGAAAAAATCGAAAAATATAAAAAATTCACAAGTTGCAAAGCAACTTGCAGCCTGCTCCAGGATGCCACTTTTAAGCTCAATTTTTTTGAATTGTTTCGACTAAATTCACTGAAAAAAAGATGAAATAATTTATTTAACATCTTTTTAACATGTTATTTCAGAATTTTGGTGGAGGATTTCATGAGAAAATGAAGAAAAACGAGCTGGAAATCAGGTTGCAGAAAACTGTCGCAGATTTCAGCATTTTCATGAACAACTTGCATTTTGGCAATTAAAACTCAATTTTTTTTAACCAAATTCATTTTAAAAACATCAAAAAACATCAATATGATGTTTTGGAGCAGAATTTGGGCGGTGGAGTGTAGAAAAAATCAAGAATAACAATAAAAAACCAGAACCGCAGAATGGCCTCAGGATGCACCAATGGGAGCTGATTTTTGAGATTTTTTCCAAATTTTTTTATCCCAATCCTAGTTGTATAAATAGGGTAGGTTTCAAGGAGTTGATTCATAAAGTTTTCCGTTCAAAAACCACAAAATAATTGAGTGAAATAGGAGCGAGAACAGGTCGGGTCTGTGCAGTGCAGATCTGACCTGTTCTTGCAAATTAAATTTTTTTTTTTGTTATTTTTGTTTTATTTATCATTTTTCTTCATTAGTTCATGTATTTTGATGTTTTTAATGTTTAATATTAAGTTTAACATGAACAAATTTTGTTAATCTAAGGCCACGATGTAGCCTAAGTTGTAAAATACGCTCATTTCTAATTCAAGGTATTCAATGTTTATGTTATTGCGTTGTTGGAGTGTTTATCATTGTTCTTAATGAGTTTTAAATGCTTGATCAGAATTTAAGGCCCGTAATGATTCATAATGAGACCGAGAGGAGATTTATGATGAGTGCTCAGGTGATAAGCACCACAAATTGGGCGAATGCTCGAAAGAGATTAAGGCGATTTGTATGGTTTTTAAAAGAAAATCATAGAGCTTTTATAACTCTTTTCTTATTTAAATTCATGCACGAAAGTGATGGGTTAATATGTTAAAGAGTACGCTACATGTTGCTCAAGAGAGAATGTTTAGTACATTAGAATTTTCAACCATTAATACACAGTAACAACTTGAATATCGAGATTAGAAAAGGCGTATTGATGCAACTAAGGTAAAATCGGATGCCTTAGACTTTATTAACTAAAAAAAAATAACTTAAATCGGCTTATACTAGTCTAGTTTTAACTTTTTATTTTTATTTGTTTTATCTTACTTTATTTCATATCAAAATCTCCAATTTTTCGATTTTTCAAATAGTATTAAATCTATTAATTTCCGTACTCACTCAGCAATTCTCGTGGGAACGGTACTCTATTCACTCTGTATTACTTGAAGCGACTAGTGCACTTGCTAGTAAAAAATCGCATCAGTAGTCATTGTCAATGTAGACAGGGTAAGGTTTTATTGGAATAAGTGTCCTAGAAAAACTCAATTAGTTAGTGTTCATTATTAAATAAATAAAATTATTTTATTTATTTATTGTATGATTGTGTTTTATAAGTCAAACATGCGTGTAATTGTTTTTCTATAACGTTCTATGAGATGGACGTTGTCCAATATAACATCAGGGTTTGTTTAAGTAGTCAATAAGATTGAACCATGAGAAAACTTAGATCAAATTAGCAACATGTTGCCAAAGTATGTTACTGTTGATAAGTTTGGACAACTTGTCTGATAAGATGATAATTTGATACTCTTGATGATTTGCCTTGGTGATGTGGATAGGGATCCATGAGTATTATGTTGATGTTTTTCAATAAGATTGGAATATAGAGTAAAACTACCTGAATTAGTGGTTTCTTTACTGTTATTAGAAATAATTAATTGTATAAGACGATAATTCTAAATTTGAAAAATAGTGTGAACTCATGCATGGAATGTTAATTGCTTTGATGCACAAAATGATGAACGCAAAACTAAATAACCAGGACCTTATATCATTGGACAATTTCCTGAAGTGTGGCGGGAACAGATATTTCACTAGAACTATACAATATACGATGTCCCCCTTGTTAGTTCACAAATATTTGAATAGATTCTAGAATCTTTGGCCAGAGTATTCCATATATTTGACATTTAGAGTGAATATGCAAATTGTTTTTGTACTATAAATTGTTCAAGAAGGGCAAGTCCGGAACTAGGCAATAAATGTGAGAAAACTAACGACAGTAGTTAAATCTTTTTTGCTCATGGATATGTAATAGAGGGGTTAATTATCGCAATAAAATTATTTGAAAAATTCTTGAGTAAATATATTTAATTCTAGAATATAGTAAACTTATTTAGTGGAATTAAGTTTTATTAAATCATAGTCAATTGTTATCATAAGATGATAACAAGATATGACCCATTTGGAGATTAGATTGTCCCAAGGTCCTTCCGCAAGTCTCAACTTAAGTACTATTTGAAAATATTATTCATAAGATGAATTTTATACAAGTGGGAATTAAACAAGAAAAGAAGGAGAAATGAAGTTTTGGTGCACAGCCCCGCAGGTGCAATGCACGCACGGGGACACATATTTAAGGTTGACTAGACGTGTGTAATATAGGTGCCCAATTAAAAAAGGGGAAGCAATCCGACCGCACGGATATGCCCAATCAAGGCACGAAATGTGGGGCAATTTGCTTGGCTGTCCGCTGCAGATGCCGCAGGCCAATAAACGACTGCCACGTGTCACCATTTTTGCCTATGAATATACGAGTGTTTTACCATGTAAAATATACCTAGTTTTTGCTTTTAGGTTTTGGAACTTAATTATCTCTCTTGGCAAAAAACCTCAAATTGTTTTAGGGTTTTTCTAAATTAATGTTTAACATAATTTTTCTTAAAGGTTGTTTTTTCCAGACAGAATAAAAAGAAAAATTTTGGTCCAAAATTTTTTCTACATTAAATATTTTGGGATCCCACACTTTGGTGCTAATAAAGGTCAATGTGAAAAAGATCTTGAGGTGTCAACGGGTTTCTTCTTCTAATTTCAGATCTTCAAGTTTGAGTTTGCATTCGCGTTAAATATTTTAAGTTGTTCTTTTAGTTATTTCATTTATTCTAAGTTCATGTTTAAACGTTTTATTTGATGTTTTTCGATTGTTATATTATGAGTCTATTAAAGAAAGATCTATGGTCTAATTACAACAACAACAATCTCAGTGCCTCAAGGGATCTATAGTCTAATTAAATACTTTAAATCGATCAGGGCATTAGATTTAAAATTAATAATTTTAAATTGGCTTTCTGTTCTGCCTGCTCTAGTAATTGATGGAAAATTTTTTGAATTTCATTCCCAACACTTGGTATCTGAATATATTCATAATTGACAATAAAACATCAGGTTTGATAAATTTGGGGTATATAGAATTACAAAAAGTATGAAATTAGGTGTTTTATTATAGGAAAAATACTATCCTGAATATTGTTGTTAAAAAAGTTCAACAATAAGATTGAGGGCTAATTAAAATTTTAAATTGTTTAAAATTTTATATGTGTTAGGATCCAATCTAAAAGCGTAGTTCTAAATTAGATCTAATGAGATTAGATATTAAAAGAGTTGAACGATTTAAATTATTAGTCTAATAAGATTAGATTTTGAATCTAGATGTGAAATATTCAACTGTTGAATATTTTATGATAACCGAAAACAAAGAATACTTGATTATGCTATTAAAGAGTTTAATAACAAGATTGCTGCTCATCAAATTTAAAATTTTTAAATTATGATGAATTATAATTAAAATAGTGGGTGTATAATCTAAATTATCTAATGAGATTAGACATTCAAAGAATTGAATGATTTAGATACTTACAACTTTTTATAGTTTATGAAAAAAGCAAAAAAAAAAAAAAATAATAATACAATTCGCCCAGTAGAGAAAAAACCAACACAATTTGCCTGGTAAGGGAAAAAACTGACACAATTCGCCCGGTAAGGAGAAAAACCTACACAATTTGCTCAGTAAGGGGAAAAACCAACACAATTTGCCCGGTAAGGGGAAACAACAATACAATTCGCCCAGCAAGAGGAAAAATCAACGTAATTCACCCAGATAAGAATAAAACAACACAACTAACCCACTTTAATCCGCTGAAAGTACGCCCAAAAGAAAGAAAAAGACAGATAAGAGAAAACTTATCTTACAAAGAAAGGAAACTGGTCACCTTACCTATATCATATATAACACTTAAGCCCCGTCACTTAAACACTGTAAAAGTAAAGAAGATGGTAACAAAGAGAAAAAGGCAAGAAAAACACAAGGGGAAGAAGGGGATCTTGATAATTCTTCAAGAAAGCTTGAGTTAAGCTTCTTCCCAAACACCTACTAAACACCAAAAACATAATTGATGCCGTCTGTGGAAAATAACACGACCGAATTATCAAGATCCCCGGATCCCCCAACTCAAACTGAAGAAACAGAGCCAGTCCCGAAACTCAACTCCAAAATATACAAACTGTTTTGGAACAATTTATAGAAAAGTCGGAAGAAGTATGGTGTAAATATTTTCCAGCCACTTTAAAAGGAGTAGCCCAATCTTGGTTTTCTTCCCTACCACCCGGCTCAGTTGATGATTTTGTACAATTTTTCGAGCGCTTCTCCAAAAATTTTATGAGCAACAAAAGAAGAAGGAAGATTGCAGGGTTACGTAAAACTCCCACCAGTGTAAAAATTAAAGTTATAAGTGATTTTATACACCGAGGACAACGTGAAATGCCCACCAGTGTAAAAATAAGAGTTATGAGTGGTTTTATACAATGAAAGCTAAGTTAAAAGCCCACCACGGTAAAAATTGGAGTCTTAAGTGATTTTATAAACCAAGGGATATGCAAAACACCCGCCAGTGAAAAAATTGGAGTCATAAGTGATTCTATACACTTGGGGCTGCATAAAACACCCTCCAGTGTAAAACTTGGAGTGATAAGTGATTTTATACATGGGGGTCAAATGTATGCTAGTGTAGAAATTAGAGTTATTACTGATTTTATACACTTGGGGCTTCGTAAAACAACCTCCAGTGAAACAATTGGAGTTATAAGTGAATTTATAAACTAGGGGCTGCCAGTGTAAAAATTGGAGTTATAAGTGATTGTTTATACTGGAGGCTACGTAAAATGGTCGCTAGTGTAAAAGTTGGAATTATAAGTGATTTTATACACCGAGGGCTACGTAAAACACTTGCCAGTGTAAAAATTAGAGTTAAAAGTGATTTAATACAATGAGGCCAACGTAAAATGCCCGCCGGTGTAAAAATTGGAGCTATAAGTGACTTTATACACTCGGGGCTATGTAAAAAGCCCGCTAGAGTAAAAATTGGATCAAGTGATTTTATACACTGGGGGCAATGTAAAACGTCTGCCAGTGTAAAAATTGGAGCGATAAGTGATTTTATAAGCTAGGTGCTTCGTAAAACACCCGCCAGTGTAAACATTGGAGCTAGAAGTGATTTTATGTACTGGGAGCTACCTAAAACGCCCGGCAGTGTAAAAATTGTAGCTATAAGTGATTTTATACACTGGGGACTACACAAAATGCACGCCAGTGAAAAAATTGGAGCTATAAGTTATTTTATACACTTGGGCAGAGTAAAACGCCTACCAGTGTAAAAATTAGAGCTATATGTGTCTTTATACACTAGGGGCAACGTAAAAAGCCCTCGAGTGTAAAAATTGGAGTTAGAAGTGATTTTATACACTTGATGATATGTAAAACACTCGCCAGTGAAAAATTGGAGTTATAAATAATTTTATACACTAGGGGCTGCGCAAAATGCAGGCCAGTTATTAGTGATTTTATACACAGTAAAACGCACGCAAGTGTAAAAATTTGAATTATAAGTGATTTTATACACTCAAGGCTTTGAAAAACACCCGTCAGTGTAAGAATTGGTGTTATAAGTGATTTTATACACGGGGGGCTACATAAAACTCCCGCCAGTGTAAAAATTGGAGTTATAAGTGGTTGTATACAATAAGGGCAACGTAAAACGCCCGCCAGTGTAAAAATTAGAGCTATAAGGGATTTTACACAATGGGGCCAATGTAAAGTGCCCGCCAGTGTAAAAAAAGGAGCTATAAGTGATTTTTGTACAATGGGGGCTACGAAAAATGCCCGCCTGAGTAAAATGTGGAGCAATTAGTGATTTTATACATTAGGGGCTACGTAAAACGCCCGCTAGAGTAAAAATTGGAGCTATAAGTTATTTAATACATTGGGGGTTATGTAAAACGCCCACTAGTGTAAAAATTGGACAATAAGTGATTTTATAAACTATGTTCTTAGTAAAACGCCCGGCAGTGTAAAAACTGGAGCTATCAGAGATTTTATACAATAGGAGCTACATAAAATGCCCGCCAGTGTAAAAATTGGAACTATAAGTGGTTTTATACACTGGGGGCTACATAAAGCGATCGCCAATGTAAACGTTGGCGCTATAAGTGATTTTATACAATGGGAGCCATGAAAAACCCCCGCAAGTTTAAAAATTGGAGTTATAACTGATTTTGTATAGTAGGGAATACGAACCCGCCATTGAAAAAATTGGAGATATTAGTCATTTCATAGGGTGGGGGCCCCTTAAAACTCCCGTAGTGTAAAAATTATAGTTATAAGTGACTTTATACACAATGGGCCACGTAAAATGCTAGCCAGTGCAGAAATAGGGGTTGTAAGAGATTTTATACATCGGAGGCTACGTAAAATGCCCGCTTGTGTAAAAATTTGAGTTATGAGGGATTTTATAAACTGGGGCCAACTTTAAACGCTCACCAGTGCAAAAATTGGAATTATAAGTGATTTTGTACACTGGGGGTTACGTAGAACACCCGGCAGCACAAAAATTTGAGTTATAAGTGACTTTATACATAGAGGTCTTCGTAAAATGCGCGCCAGTGTAAAAATTGGAGTTATAAGTGATTTTATACACTCAGGCCTTTGTAAAGCGACCACCATTGTAAAAATTGGAGTTATAAGTGATTGTATACACTAGAGGCCTACACTTGGGCCATGTAAGACGCCCACCGGTTTAAAAATTTGAGTTATAAGTGTTTTTTATACACTGGGGGCTACGCATAACACCCGCCAGTGCAAAAATTAGAGTTATAAAGGATTTTATACAATTGGGGCAACACAAAACACCCGTCAGTGTAAAAATTAGAGTTATAAGTGATTTATACAATGAGGGCTACGTAAAACGCCCACCAGAAAAAAAAAATTTGAGCTATAAGTGATTTTATATAGTGGGGGCTATTTAAAACACCCGCTCATGTAAAAATAGGAGCTATAAGTATTTTATAAACTTGGTGCTTCGTAAAACGCCTCCCACTCTAAAAATTTGAGCTATAAGTGATTTTATACACTAGGAGCTACATAAAATACCCGCCAATGTAAAAATTGGAGCTATAAGGGATTTTATACGCTTGAGGCTACGTAAAACGCCTGCCAAGGTAAAAATTGGAGTTATAAGTGATTTTATACATGGAAGGCTAGGTAAAATTCCCGCCAGTGTAAAAATTGGAAGTATAAGTGATTTTGAACAGTTGGGGCTACGTAAAAACCCCGCCAGTGTAAAAATTGGAGCTATAAGTGATTTTATATACTAGGGGCTATGTAAAATGCCCGCCTGTGTAAAAATTGGAGCTATATGTGAATTTATACACTAGGGGCTAGATAAAAGTCCACCCGTGTTAAAATTGAAGTTATAAGTGATTTTATACAATAGGGGCTACGTGGAAGCCCGCTAGTGTAAAAATCAGAGTTATAAGTGATTTTATATATAGGGGGCTATGTAAAATGCCCGACAGTGCAAAAATAGGGGTTATAAGTGATTTTATACTTCGGGGGCTACATATTATGCCTGCCGGTGCAAACATCGGAGTTGTAGGGGATTTTGTGCACTTGGGGCAACGTTAAACTCCCGCCAGTGTAAAAATTAGAGTTATAAGTGATTTTTTACACTGGGGGCTACGTAAAATGCCTGCCAGTGTAAAAAATTGGTGTTATAAGTGATTTTATACACAGGGGCTTGGTAAACGCCTGCCAGTGTAAAAATAGGGATTGTAAGTGATTTTATACTCTCGAGGTTTTGTAAAGCGCCCGCCAATGTAAAAATTGGAGCTATAAGTGATTTTATACATTGAGGCCACATAAAATGCCCGCCGGTGTAAAAATTGGAGTTATAAGTTATTTTTCACATTAGGGGCAGCGTAAAACGCCCGTTAGTGTAAAAATTGGAGTTATAAGTGATTTTATACAATGGAGGCTACATGAAACGCTCGTCAGTGTAAAAATTGGAGTTATAAGTGATTTTATACAATGGGGGCTACGTAAAACACCTACCAGTGAAAAGATTGGAGTTATAAGTGATTTCATAAACTAGGGGAAACGTAAAACACTCGCTAGTGTAAATATTGGAGCTATAAGTCATTTTATACACTGGGGGCTATGTAAAATGCCTACCAGAGAAAAAATTGGTTATATAATTGATGTTATAGACTGGGGCTACGTAAAATGCCCACCAGTGCCAAAATTTGAGCTAAAAGAGATTTTATAAACTAGGGGCTTCGTTAAACACCCGCCTGTGTAAAATTTAGAGTGATAAGTGATTTTATATAGTGACGGCTGCGTAAAGCGCCCGCTGGAGCAGAATTGGAGTTATTAGTAATTTTATAACTTGGGCGCTACTTAAACCACCCGCCAATGTAAAAATTGGTGCTACAAGTGATTTTATGCACTGGTGGCTACGTAAAATGCCCGCCAATATAAAAATTGGAGTTATAAGTGATTTTATGCACTTTAGGATACGTAAAAGGCCCGCCAGTGTAAAAATTTGAGTTGTAAGTGATTTTATATACGTAAAACGTCCATCTATGTAAAAATAGGGGTTATAAGTAATTTTAAACACTGGGGGCTACGTTAACCGCCCGCCAATGTAAAAATTGGGGTTATAATTGATTTTATACATTGTGGGCTACGTAAAACACCCGTCAGTGTAAAAGTTGGATATATAAGTGATTTTATGCACTGGGGGCTACGTAAAAGACCCGCCAGCGTAAAATTTGGAGCTAATAGAGATTTATAAACCGGGTGCTTCCTAAAACGCCCGCCAGTGTAAAAATTGGAGCTATAAGTGATTTTATGCACTGGAAGGTACTTAAAACGTCCGCCGGTGGAAAAATTGGAGCTATAAGTGATTTTATACACTGAAGGCTACGTAAAGCTACTGCCATTGTACAAATTGGAGCTTTAAGTGATTTTATGCACTGGAGCTTGCGTATGTAAAAATTAGAGATTGATTTTATACGCTGGGGGTTACATAAAACTCCCGCCAGTGTAAAAATTGGAACTATCAGTGAATTCACTTCGGAGCTACGTAAAACCCCCGTCAGAGAAAAAACTAGGGGCAGCGTATAATGCCCGCCAGTGTGAAAATTGGAGCTATAACTGATTTTATACACTGTGGGCTCGGTAAGAGGCCCGCCAGTGCAAAAATTAGAACTATAAATGATTTAATACACTAGGGGCTACATAAAATGCCAGCTAGTTTAAAAATTTGACTTATAAGTTATTTTATACACTAGGGGCTATATGAAAGCCTACTAGTATAAAAATAGGGGATATATGTGATTTTATACACTGAGGCCTACGTAAAATGCCCGCCAATGTAAAAATTGGGGCTATAAATGATTTCATCCACTGGGGGCTATGTTAAACGCTCGCCAGTGACTTATAAGTGATTTTATACATTGGGGCTACATAAAATGCCCACCAATGTAGAAATTAGAGTTGCAAGTGATTTTATACACTGGGGGCTGCGTAAAAACTTCCACCAGTATAAAAATTGGAGTTATAAGTAATTACACTGGTTGCTACGTAGAACACTCGCCAGTGTAAAAATTGGAGGTATAAGTGATTTTATGCACTAGAGGGTACGTTAAACGCCCACCGGTGTAAAAATTGGACTTATTAGTGCTTTTATACACTGGCGTCCACAGGTGTAAAAATTGGAGTTGTAAATAATTTTATACACTGGGGTCTATATTAAACAGCAACTAGTGTAAAAGTTGGAGTTATGAATTATTTTATACACTGGGGGCTACGTTAAACACCCACCGGCGTAAAAATTGGAGTTATAACTAATTTTATATAGTGGGAGCTTTGTAAAATGCCAGTTAGTGTAAAAATTAGAGCTACAAGTGATTTTATATACTAGTGGGTACGTAAAATGCCCGTCAGTATAAAAATTGGAGCTATAAGCGATTTTGTACACTGGGGGCTACGTAAAATGCCCGCCAATGTAAAAATTGCAGTCATAAGTGGTTTTATATATTTTATGATACATAAAAAGCTCGCCAGTGAAAAAATTGGAGTTGTAAGTAATTTTATACACTGAGAGCTACTTAAAACGCCCGCTAGTGTAAAGATAGGGGTTATAAGTAATTTTAAACACTGAGGGCTACTTTAAACGCCCGCCGGTGTAAAAATTAGAGTTATAAGTGATTTTATACACTGTGGCTGCATAAAACGCTCGCCAGTGTAAAAATTGGAGTTAAAAGTGATTTTATGCACTGGAGGCCAAATAAAATGCCCGACAATGTAAAAATTTGAGTTGTAAATGATCTTTTACACCGGGGTCTATGTAAAATGCCCCCCAGTGTAAAAGTTGCAGCTATAGGTGATTTTATACACTAGGGGCTATGTAAAACGCCCGCCAGCATAAAAATTGGAGTTATAAGTGATTTTATACACTGGGAGAAACGTAAAGCACCCACAGCGTAAACATTGGAGCAATAAGTGATGTTATACACCTGAGGCTATGCAAAACGCCCGCCAGAGTAAAAATTAGAGATATAAGTGATTTTATACACTTGGGCCCACGTAAAACGCCCACTAGTGTGAAATTTGGAGCTAATAGCAATTTTATAAACTAGGTGCTTCCTAAAACGCCCGCCAGTGTAAACGTTGGAGCTATATATGATTTTATACACTTGGAGCTACGTAAAATGCCCGCCAGTGTAAAAATTGGAGCTATAAGTGATTCAAAACACTGGGGGCTACGTGAAGCGCCCGCCATTGTACAAATTGGAGCTATGAGTGATTTTATACACTAGAGCCTACGTAAAAAGCCCACCAATGAAAAAATAGGAGCTTGATTTTGCACATTTGGGGTTGCATAAAATGCCCGCTAGTGTAAAAATTGAAGCTATTAGTGAATTTATACATTGGGGGCTACATAAAACCCACGTCGGAGTAAAAATTGGATCTATAAGTGATTTTATA
The DNA here is from genome assembly GCA_018398585.1 of Simmondsia chinensis. Lineage (NCBI taxonomy): Eukaryota > Viridiplantae > Streptophyta > Magnoliopsida > Caryophyllales > Simmondsiaceae > Simmondsia > Simmondsia chinensis. The sequence goes on along the minus strand of JAGTTD010000023.1, from coordinate 18,905,570 downwards.
CCCTGGGGGTAGCGTAAAACACCCACCAGTGTGAAAATTGGAGCTATAACTGATTTTATAAACTGTGGGATAGGTAAAACGCCCGCCAGCGTAAAAATTAGAGTTATAAGTGATTTTATACACTAGGGCTACATAAAATGCCTGCAAGTTTAAAAATTGGACTTATAAGTTATTTTATACACTATGTAAAAGCTCGTCAGGGTAAAAATAGGGGTTATATGTGATTTGATAGACTGAGGGCTATGTAAAACGCTTGACGGTATAAAAATCGGAGTTATAAGTGATTTTATACACTAGGACTACGTTAAATGACCGCCAGTGTAAAAATTCGACCTATAAGTGATTTTATACACTAGGGCTATGTAAAACCCCCAACAATGTAAAAAATTAGAGTTTTAAGTGATTTTATATATTGGGTGCTACGTAAAATGTCCACCAGTGTAAAAATTGGAGTTATAAGTAATTACACTAGTGGCTACCCTAAAACACTCACCAATGAAAAAAATTGGAGTTATAAGTGATTTTATACATTGAAGGGTACGTAAAACGCCCACCGGTGTAAAAATTAGACTTACTAGTGTTTTTATACACTGTCGTCCATCGGTGTAAAATTTAGAGTTGTAAATAATTTTATATAGTGGGAGCTATATTCAACGGCCACTAGTGTAAAAATTAGAGTTATACATTATTTTATCCACTGGGGGCCTACATTAAGCACCCACTAGTGTAAAAATTAGAGTTATAAGTGATTTTATATATTGGGGGCTTCCTAAAAGTCCTGCTAGTGTTAAAAATGGAGCTACAAATGATTTTACACATTGGAAGCCACGCAAAACACCCACTAACTTAAAATTTGAAGTTATAAGCAATCTCACACGTTAAGGCCCATTACGAACCATTCGTGACCCATAATTAAACTACCGGCCACTACATATGAGCAAAAAGGTCGCCCAAGCAATTACTCGAACAAAATTGTTGACAATTGTACATAAAACACCCCCAGGAAAACTACTTTCGATCTATGTAATTCACCTACTTCACTCCCTTTATACAACAACAACAACAAAACCAGTGCCTCCAAGAGCTCCCGCATATCGTTGAAAACGAGCAAAACCGGGAGAAAGTGATAAAAATTTGATAAAAAAAGGTTAAAAAATGAACTAAAATTATATAAATAATTATATACTAATTTATACTTATCAAAATATCCATGACGAAAAATAAGTGTAACTCCTACCATTATTCTTCTCACAGCTTCTCCATTAGTTACCGACCCGCCCTTCACTGAATAATTCAATTATACTTGAACATATTCACAGTATAAATTCTAAATGTCAGACACTTGGAATACTTTGGCCAAAGTTTCTGAACTATTCAAATATTTGTGAATCAACTAATGGGACATCTGTATCTTATGAGCGACTGTAGATTCCCTATTGAATATCTGATCCTTGTCACACTTCATGCTGCTACCTAGTGTACGTGGGAATTCAATCTTGCTTTTAGACCTTACTTATAGTACACCAAAGTAACTAATACTACATGCACAAGTCCAAAATACTCTCAGGATTTAGAGTCATCGCTTAAACAGTACATAATGAATCACTCATCTCTTATAGTACTTTAGAAACAAGCAACTCACATGGTCCAACTTAGTGTGCCAATCTTATTAAACACACAAACTTAACACTTTTGGATCACCATTCACATGACCAAGACAAGTCATCTAAAGTGTCACGTTATAGTCTTAGCATACAAGTGGTCCATACTTGTCTTCGATTACGAGTCTTTCAAAAAACAATCCATACCATTTGTTCCAAGTCTGTCTGTGGGTTAATCTCACAAACCACTTAGAACAAACATGTAAAATTACATGTAGTATAAATGCTCGCTCACACAAATTCAATAAGCAAATGACTGAAACTTCAATTTTATTCTTTAATAAAATAATATTAACAGAATAAATCTGGATTTTAGGATAGTATTCCTAACAATCTCTCATTATCCAATTTATGACAAGTTTTATACCAATCTCTTTTGTGTATTATCCAAAAGTCTACTAGGTCAATTATTCTATCTGAACCAACATGCCCTCTATGCGGCTTCTGAAGCTACAACGTGTTTAGCCTCTACGATGAAGTTAACAATACAATACTGCTTGACATTCCTCCCACTAATGGCTCCTACTCCAAGGGTAAAGACATGCCCAAATGTCGAACATCTGGCACATTTGTCTAACTGGAAGTCTGAATCTGTATAGCCAACTGGAACTAGCTCGCCAAACCCTTACATCTAATAACACCCCTACATCATTCCTAATGAATAGTATATCATCGACGTACAATACTAAGAAATTCACTACTTTCTCTTGATGTCATTTGTACATGGATGGTTCGTCAACCAATTGCTCAAAACCATATGACTTAATCGCTTCATTGAATCTAATATTTGATGATGGACTTCTTTAGTTTGCATACCATATGCTCTTGATTTTTGCCAATGAAACTGTCTAGTTGCACCATATAGATGTCTTCTTCAAGATGACCATTCAAAAGGGCCGTTTTGACTGCCATTTGCCAAATCTCGTGATGAGTTACAATGGACAGGAGTATCCTTATTGACTTTAGCATGGCTACATGTGAGAAGGTCTCATCATAATGAACTCCTTCCTTTCGGGAAAAACCCTTAGCAACCAGTCTTGCCATAAAGGTCTTCTACCTTCCCGTCCACTTCTCTTTTTCTCTTGTAGACCCATCTACAATCAACGGGCTTAATGCCAATAGGCACCTCTACAAGATCCCAGACATAATTAGGATACATACATTATATCTTAGTTTTTCATGGCTAAGACCCATTGGTCAGCATCTTATCTTTAATTGCCTCATTGTAGCTGAGAGAATCAGATTCAATGTCACGGTCAACCATTAAGGCTCCTACCATGAACATGTCAGGTGCCCTGACAATCCTCTGACAACACCTAGGTCCTCGTGTACTTAAAACATTCTCAACCCTAACAGCAAGCGCATCTAATGCATCTACTGTATCCCGAGTTGCATCTAGATGTCCAGAATTAGTGTCCTTTTCTTTAAAAAACCCTCTAACACTACTATGTTTATGTTTTTGTAATTTACTACAAAATCCTCTTTTAACAAATTTCACATACTTACAAACACCCTTTTATTCAGAAAGACTGTGGAGAAGACTACCCTTGTTCATTTGGCATAACCCCAAAAAGAGATTGGTAAGGTATCATGACTCATCAGGGACCTTACCCTCTCTAACAATGTCCTATTCCTTCTTTTTGCAACACTATTCCACTACGATATACCCAGAGCAGAAAGCTGAGATTTTATCCCATTTGCAATTAAGAAATTTAGAAACTCACCCGAAAGATATTCACCACCTTGAGTTGATCAAAGGGACTTAACTTGTTTACCTAATTGCTTTTAATTTCAGCTTTGTACTCTTTGAACTTTTCAAAAGAGTCCGACTAATGTCTCATTAGGTAAACATATCTATATCTTGAGTAATCATCAGTAAATGTTATGAAGTACTCATGCCCACCACTTGCTTGAACATTCGTTGGTCCAAATATATATGTGTGAAACTGCTCAAGCAAGTCACCAACCTTGTTGCATTTACTCTTAAAGACAAACTTGGTCACCTTTCATTCTATGCAGAATTCACAAACTGGTAATGACCTCAAGTTCAAAGCCTTTATCAATCCACCTTTTACCAGTCTTTGGATCCTATTCAAATTATTGTGACCTAAATGTTGGTGCCATGTGTAGGCATTATCCCTTTTAAGGTGTTTTCTTTTAGGAGATCGAACAAGTAAGCTTATGTTAGATTCATTTAAACAAATACGAAAGTTTTGATCAATAAACAACATGAATAAACCATTTGTACATGTATATTTTGCAAATTTATTTCTTGCATTAAAAGGTTCATAATCAAAATCAACTGAATAACAATTATTCATAAAATGAGATATAGAAATCAAATTAATGTGCAGAGTAGCTACAAATAAACAATCTTTTAAAATAAAAGAACTCTAACACTAAAGACTAAGCTAACATCTCCTACACTAAAAACCACTACTATGATGTCCCTAATCATCAGGTATAGCTCCCCATCATGCAGCCTTTTGGTTAGCCTGAGCTCCTATAACATATTACAGATATGGTCAACTGAACCTGAGTCCACACACCAGGAGCCTGGTAAACTCTCAACTGCGCATACCTTAAATAAGTGAGATATCAACATATCTTAACTAGATGGCTTAGTAGTCTTTCTAAGAAGAGAAGCTAAGTACTTAGTGCAATTTTTCATCCAGTGGCCAGTCTTCCTGCAAAAGAAACACTTTCCTTTTGCCGACTTCCTTATGGACTTCGTTGCTGCACTAGCAACCTTGCCCTTTCCTTTCTTTCCAATAGCTCCCTTGTGAATAATAGCTAAGTCCAACTTGGTTTTTCTAGGCAAAGTAATTTGGTCCAATGGGTTCGTTATGCATTAGTAATCAATTGAAGTTCACCAGTCGTGTCTATTTCAAAATACTGTAATCGCAAACATTCATGGAACTATCTAACAAGAGTCATGTATAATGCAATGATATCTATTCTTTCCATTTAGCATACACAATAAGTCAGATATCCACCAAACTGCACTATCATGCATACAATGATGACCCAAACACACCACTTCTTACTCCCCAGTAGCCGGGTCGCACGAATCTAGTTCGGGTGAGAACTATTCTCAATTAATATATTTTCTTGTAACACTTACCAAACATGATTAACTCATCATTTTACCTTAGTCTCTAACTTAACACAACAGAGCTCCTCCGGAAGGCTAATGCATCACGCTAGTCAAGTGTAAACCATTACCTAAACCTCCATACAAATACACGTAATACTCCACGGCAGCGCGGTCTCATCGCTTCTTTGCACTTTGGTTAATCCAATTAAAGGTCTAACACTGTAATCTGCAAATCGACATCCTCCGCACGGAGGTCTACCGATTTGCTATACAGCTAGACCGGTAAGGGAGATCATGACATTAAAACAATTGAAACCTATCTCCCATTTAATTTTTTAAAACTAGTGGTTTTTTGTTAACTTGTATTTACAACCTGGATTATCTCTTAACCCCATTTAGAATGTCATTCTAAAGTTAACCATAATTAATTAATAATTTATTGAAAATATTATCGTTTTACAATATCAATTATCACATAATTTTGCTTTAGAATCTCATTCAGAATTTATTCAATAAAATTAATTAATTAATTTTACTTTTAAAAATGGTACCGTAGATTATCTCATAACCTACTCTTTAGAATTCTATTCTAAAATTAAATAAATTAATTTAATTTTTTATTTTAAAAAATATTGAAATTTACATTATCTCATAACCTATTTTTTGAATCAAATTACAAAATTAAATTAATTAATAAAATTAATTTTATTTAAAATTAGTAGCGATTTAGAGCTTGCAGTTTATTGTAGTGCATTTTTAGAATTTCATTCCAAAAATTGAATAAGCTTAGGGTATCTCATAGTCAATTTTAGAATCTTATTCTAAAATTATATTAATTAATATAAATAATTTTTATTTATAAAATAATATTGACTTAAACTATCTCATAGTCTATTTTAGAATCTTATTCTAAAACAATCTAACACAACTTTTATTTAAAATAACATTGATTTACAACTTAGATTATCTCATAATCTAATTCAAAATCCCATTCCAAAAATAAATTAATTAATAAAATAATTAATTGATAATTATTATGTAAACAATTAAAAAAATTATAATAATTGTTGACGCTAATGTCAGCATGATGTCAACCTGATGCCTGCTGACGTCAGCCGCTGACATCAGCTGCAGACACGTCAGAAATTTTTTAAATTAAAAAATTAATTTAAAAAAGTAATTGAATCTAATTTTATTAGATTAATTTTATCGGATTTCACAAATCTTAATCAAATATGTATAATCTCATTATACAATTCACATAATCACTAGTTTATGAATTGTTATATCTGAATTAATGATTAATTTATTAAAGAATTTAAAAAATTTAAACTAATACCATGTTAATTCTTTAACAATTTAAATAATTTAAACCGTTATTTTAAACAACCTAGTTAACTATTAACTCTTTTAATGATTTAAACAATTTAAATCGGTATTTAAGAAAACTTTCCTTCATAATAAAATCTCTATTTTATTGAATAATAAATCTATTTATTTAGATCTTATTATACCTATTCATGTATATTATGAATGTGATCAGAGACTGGCTCTGATACCAATTGTTAGGAAAAAATAACTCTGATGCAGACTGTTGGCTTCATAGTTCTCAACTATGGTCACAACAAAAGGCACCTATTATAACAGTTAGAGTAGGAGACTATTCTCTCTATCTACGCCCCCGGTCAGAGAGTCACGCTCCGTTACATCTCACGTGCAAGAGCTCCCCGGAATAGGGTTATCTCTATAAATCCCTTTGCTCTAATACCGGTAATTTGGGTGAATTTCAAAATTCTCCCTAATTTTATAAAGTTTACGTAGGGGAAGGAGTTTAGAATTCATTATTTTAAACCTTGGGTTGATTTAACAATACCGAATTTTAAATCTACAAAATTAAATTCATAATTTAAATATGCAGATCTAAATTCTTAATTTAGATCTACAGGCCTTTTACTCTGATACATTCATAATAGTACATAAATTAAAATAGGCAGAATAAAAATTAATATAAGTAAATAGAAAAACTAAAACAAAAAATGAAGGAAAGAAATCATACCTGGAATCGATCCAATATAAGAATACTAGAAAGAAAAATAATCTTCTACAACAGAATACCAAAATCGAGACCCCGCGATCATCTATGCAATGACTTCGAACTGCCCAGAGGTTGGGCTCCAAAAAATATTAAACGAGGAATGAAAAATTTTAATGGAAAATTTTCTCTACAATTAGGTCTCCGAAACAATTTCAGAAACCCAAAAAAATTTGTTTCAGTTGATTGCCAAATCTCTGGAGTAAGTACCCCTATTTATAGTAGTATACCAGAGCGAAAAATAGGCTGATTTCTGATGCGGGATTTGCCCATTTAAAATCAAAACGCATTGTTTTAGGTCAAAAACAAAGTAAAACGACGTGTTTTAACATCTAGAGAAATTCGCCTATGTTTTGTCACTGCGTGCTACATGGCACGTGGTGATTGGTCCGCACCCTCCTCCCAGAGAGCCTAGCGCATGACTGGTTGGTGGATCCGTGAATGCACAGATCGACCCCTGTGCATGTATATTTCGTAATTTTTTTGCGTTATTTCCCATATGTAAAAATTTGTCTTATGAATTTTAATTTTTCAAAATTATTTTATTTTATAATTTTTAATTTATATTCATTTCATGAATAATGTTTGATAAATTTAAATTTACTTATCTCATGAATTTCTTTTATATTTTTTCGATAGCAATAAATACAGAGGCTTGCGCAGAGACCTCATGGATAATTATGATCTAGCTCCAAATATGTTAAATTAATCATCTCATAAAATAATTTAATTACTATTTAATGAGACTTAACTCCACTTAATAAATCTCACTACATTCCAAACTTAAACCATTTATTTGATATTTTCCTAATAGACTGTATTGATGACAACAACCCTCTATTAGATGTCCATGACGAAGAATAAGTATAATGACTATCATTATTCATCTCATAGCTTCTCCATCAGTTACCGACTCGCCCTTTACTGAATAATTTATTTGTACTTGAATATATTCACAGTATAAATTCCCAATGTCAAACACTTGGAATACTTTGGCCAAAGTTTCCGAACTATTCAAATATTTGCAAATCAACTAAGGGGACATTTGTATATCATAAGAGACTGAAGATTCCCTATTAAATACCTGATTCTTGTCACACTTCATGATGCTGCTCAATGTACGTGGGAATTCAGTCGTGCGTGACCTTACTTATAGTACACCAACTTAACTAATGCTCCATGCACAAGACCAAAATATTGTTAGCAATTAGAGACATTGTTCAAATAGTACATAATAAATCACTCATCTCCGATAGTAGTCTAGAAACAAGCAACTCACATGGTCCAACTTAGTGTGTTAATCTTATTAAACACATCAACGTAACAATATTGGATCACCATCCACATGACCAAGACAAGTCATCTAAAGTGTCACGTTATAGTCCTAGCATACAAGTATTCCAAACTTGTCTTCAACTGCGAGTCTTTCAAAAACAGTCCATACTATTTGTTCCAAGTCTATCTATGGGTTAATCTAGTAAACCACTTAGAACAAATATGTAAATTGTAGTCTGAGGACTACACCAATCTCATAGATGTTTCCAAAAAGAAAATCACATGCAGTATAAATGCTCGCTTACATAAAATTAACAAGAAAACTACTGGAACCTCAATTTTATTCTTTAATAAAATAATATTAACATAATAAATCTTGATTTTAGGACAGTATTCCTAACAAGAAGTGTTTGGTTAGAGGTAGCACGAGAATAGTTTATGAGAAAAATGTGTCATGAAAAATAAGGGAAGAGTCCACTTAGTGTAAGTATCTATCTCAGGAATTAGGAACCTCAAGAGGGTAAATAAAACATGAGCAGAAATAGTTTTGTCTCTTTTATAAAAGCACTGGACTTTAAAAGGAATGGCCTATGTACTTGGATACTATTGTTGCCAAGACCAAAGGCCAACATGACAAGATATTTGACATCATGTTTGCTCTAGTTGTGACTAGTGGTTAGTTTACTAGTGTAGTGGTGAATGGGTTTTCGATAAAGGCATCACAGATAGTAGCATAAGTCAGGAAATGTAGTTTTATATTTAAGTAACTATCTTAATGTACTTTAGAAATTTGATCTATTTATGCTATTTGTTTCAATATATAAGCTTTCAACTATTTTTCTAATAAATATACTGATAGTTATGTAAATAAAACATTTATTTAAATGGTACATTGGTAGAGAGTTAACTTACTTTAATCAAAACTACGCTAATGGCAATCTATTAGTCTGATACAAGCTATGTTGTGTTACCATATAAAAGAAGAAATTCTAGAAAACATATAGCGTTTGAGTGGTACTTAATCTAAGGTCACATTAATCAATATGATTCAAAACTGGTTTGATTAGTCTTATGGATAATTAAGTACTTGAATGATAACCGGTGCGGCAATCATGTTCGAAGGTATGGTGACTAAAAGTGTCTTTAAGAGTAAAGATAGTAGGACCATGAAGCTACTAGGACTTGTTCATAAAGTGTTTATGGACTGCTAAAAGTTCAAGCGAGAGGAAGCAAAGAGTATTTCATAAAATGTTTATGAATGGCTACTTCGTCAGTTGATATATGAATATACCTATGAAGACTAAAGTTTTTTAAATTCCTTGAAAGGTTCAAAGAACTAAAGACTTAAGTTGAGTTCAGTAAGGTAACTCTGTCAAGTCACTTTGATTAGATTGAAGTGATGGTTTCAGTAGAATTCTTATGTTCCTTAGTACAAAGTGATGAAGAGAGGATCAATAATTTGTTATTGAATATGGTAAGATTCATATGATGGGTCACATTTACATGTCAAAAGGTTCGTTATGTAAGATGTTTTAGAAAGTGTTCCAAAAGTATAATAGATAGCATGTATAGGATAGATTGATAGTAGAATATATTATGTCTCAACAGCATGATGCAACTTATAGTGTGGATTATGTTTTAGATATATCTTCTACAAGGTTATTGTCAGACTAAGTACATGAGAGCTTTGGTGTAGTGGGAGAATAGTTAGGGTCACCTAACGGATTCATGTCTCCAAGTCTTAATGGTTAAGCATGATAGTGAATCTAATCCTTTAGACTAAAATGAAACTCTTAATTATAAAGATACAGACCGATTAGTCAAGGCAATAAATGTTTAGTTAAAGTAATTGTATTTTGACCAAGTATAAAGCTTGTAGAGGCATCGAAAGATATTAAGTCCATCAAATTGGATCTAAATGGATCTACAAGTATAAAGAATTCATTGGACAAGAAGGTAGAGAGCTTTAATGCTAGATTGATGGCAGTGAATTAATATCCTATAATAAGAAATCATCTTTGATGAAGCCTTCTAGGCAGATGCTATGCCTATCTCCATAAGCATACTCATCCATTGTGTTTCATGTGATGAGATACAACAAAGTGGAGATCAAGACGGCATTCTGTAAATGGTTATCTTGAAACGTTATGTATATGACACAACCAGACAAATTTGTTGCCAAGAGTCAAGAACATATAGTATGCAAACCGAGCTAGTCTATTTGTAGACTTAAATAAGAACCTTGTTCATTGAATAGTAGATTCAATGACGGTTAATCAAGTCCTAGGTATTTGAGTTGATTGTTAGTAAGCCGTCAGTGTACAAGTGACTTAAGTAGAAAGTAGAGACTTTTCTAGGTGTTGTATATAGATGACATTCTACTTATTAAGAATGAGGTAGAATTCTTATGTGTTGTTAAGGTTTAATTGTCTAGTGTATTAAAAATGAAAGACCTAAGTTGACCCAACTGTGTTCTATGATCAAGCTTCTATGAGATTCAAAGAAATAAAGTGGGGTTTATCATGGGTCGTTTTGTTTTAAAATGGAGTTTAGAGGTTTTGACATAAGAATTCTTGTTTAACGTTGCGCTAGGAGTCATTAAATAGTGAAGAATGAAGCGGTCTTGTATTGCTTACTTTATCATTGAAGTTAGGTACTTAACAACTCGGGAGTTGTTGAGTTGACTAGTTGACTTAGAAGGTTTCTAGTAAATGAAAGCATGTGAGCAAAAGTATAAGACAGTGACAAATTAGTATTGGTAAAAGTTTATAGTCAAAGAGTTGACCGATCCCTAATGGATATTCATGCAGTGCAGGGCTACTTAGGTTTAAGGACAAGTGGGAAATTGTTGGAATATATGTCCTAGAAGAACACAATTAGTAACTTTTAAATATTGAATAAATAATATTATTTTATTTATTTTCTGTCTGATTATGATTTACAAGTCAAATATGCATGTAATTATTTTTCTAAAATGTTCCATGAGATGGTTATTATCCAAGATGACGTGTCAGGTTTGGATTATGTGGTTAATAAGATTGAACCACGGAAAGGCTTAGATTAAACTAGTGACGTGTTATTAAATTATGTTCGTAATCGGTGATAAGTCTAGACAACTTGTCTAATAAGATCATAATATAATACTTTTGATGACTTGTCTGGGTCATATGGATAGAGATCTAAGAGTACTATGTTAGTGTTTTTCAAATAAGATTGGAACATTAAGCAGGATCACCTGAATTGGTTGTTTCTTTACTGCTATCAAAAATAATTAATTCTGTAAAACGATAACTCAAAATTCAGGAAATAGTTCGAATTCGTGTATGGAATGTTTATTGCTTCGATGCTGAAAATGATAAGGTTAACCAAGATCTTACGTTGTTGGGCAATTGCATAAAGCGTGGTAGGAACGGATATTTTACTAGGAATCTACAATGTAAGATGTCCCCTTAGTTGATTCACAAATATATGAATATATTCCATTTGTTGATGTTGATGATAAAACCTAGCAAGAATTAGCCTAAAATGAGTGTTTTTGCAAGCAAATAACAATAGAAATGAAAAAGAGCAAAAGTCAGCAAAAGCAATAAAAATTAGATGTATAATGGTTAGTAATTGAACCTAAAAGATATGAAATATTATATGCTAAATCAGACTTATCAGCATGGTTGAGTTCATCCCAACCAAGACTTTGTCAGTTTCTCTATGAAGCCTTTCATTCATTAAGGTCCCAATGTCATTTATTATAATCATCACTGCGGCAAAGTTTTCACGCTGGACCGCTAGAGTGCATTTTATTTCAACATGTTTTTCATAGACCTCTTTCATGGCCTGCTCAATCCTTTGATCAACAAGCTCCATGTGACATTTGAGCATGGCCATAAAACTCTTGTGTGAATAGTCATCTAGCCTAATGCGCTTGTCTTCTAGGATATCATCATCAACTCTACTTTCATTGCCGCAGTTGTGACTTGTCTCATCCCATCGTGATACAGGACGTTGTTCTAGAAGGTGCTCTAATGGGGAGCCAACTAAGGCTAAGACCTTTGGTTCCTCGGGTTCAAGAGCACTAGACCTTTTTGTTCTGACCATTGGTGAATGGTCTGATAGTATATGTTGATATTCCATGATAAGAGGTGATGGTATTTGTGTATCCAACATCAATTTGAAATAAACATGTGGATTCTTCTTATGCTCCAATTAGGGAGACTTTAATCTTTTTTTTTTTTTGTGGATTTTTTAATATATATATGTTGACTTAAAATTAAAAGGATGTAGACCTAACTCAAGTGTTAGTTATAGTGAGGGAGTAAGGCCCACAGACACCTTTCCTATTACACTTAAAAGTCAAGAACTAGGATGGAGACAAACTCAAGAGCTCAGCAATCCACTTACACCTCGAGTCAATCAAATTCTTAAGCTTGGCACCCTTTACTTGTAATAACTCGAATGAGTTAAAGTCTAAAAATATTAAGATAGAGCAAACCATATTTGGGTCAGCGGATGAGGACCAATGCAATCAAGGTCAAGCCTTAGCCGTCAAAACCCTTTGAAAACAACGCCAAACTTAAGTTTACTTGACTTACTAGGCCATGACGGTAGGATTAAGATCAATGCAACCAAAGCCGAGCCTTGGCCGTCAAAGCTCTAAACTAAAGCCTCAAATCTCAACTCATCGATTGTGGGAGCATATTGAAACGGAAAGTTCATACCTGAAACCCGAAGAGACTATATTACTCTGATGATACAACAATGATTTAAACTACGCTAAGCTAACTTAAGCTAAGCTAACTTAAGTTATGCTACTCCTATGAAAAAATCACAAATGTGCTGTAAAGAAACTTGAAAAAGTTTGTATGAGTGGTTGTTGGACCTTACAACTACAATAGTGTCACTTATTAATTGAGAAATGAAATAACTATTGTATCCTATTTACCTGGCATTTTCTTCCCACATTGGCCTCAAAGCTTCTTTAGCTTACTAAATGGGCAGTGTATGTGCCCTGAATTGGTGTGCTCGAGCATCGTTCTGAAGCCTACGTTCGCATTCTCTTATGGAGTTCCTTATGCATGCCCCGGGTTTTATTAGATAGGCTTGAGGCTCACGTATTTAAAATTGTGCTCCAAGTAACCACCTTGGGCTTGGACCTGTCTTGCAGCCTTCTAGGAAGTCTCTCAAGTTCGAGCTTCTTTTACCCCTTCAACCATCTTGAGCCTCAAATGGCTGATATCCTTAGTAAGGTTTTAAGGCCTGTATGGGATTGCTGTGAAAAAACTGCTTATTTTCAAAGCACTTTCTATAAAAGCACTTATGTGAAAAGCGTTGTTTTGAAGAAGCAAATTGTGTTTGGCTCATCCAATCAGAAGCGTTTATTTTATTATTATTAGTGTTTGGCCATGGCCAAATTACCGAAAAGGACCAAATTAGTTGGGTAGAGGGTTAGGGTTTTCAAAGATGATTGGGTATGAAGTAATTTTCATGTTTGAGTAGGGGTATTTTAGTCCTAAAAGTTTTAAGTTTTTTATTCTGCTTCTACTTATAATCAGAAGCACCAAATTTCTGCCTCTACTTATAAGTAGAAAAACAGCTTCTACTTTTAATAAAAAGCACTTTTTGACATTTGCCAAACACCTTCAGATTCCAGAAAAGTGCTTTTCCAGAAAAAAGCACTTATTTCTCCAGAATAAACAATCCCAAACAAGCCCTTAATCTCCTCAAGCAGTCGGGCTCAATAAGCCATTACAATAGCACCCAAAGGCCCTAACTTCTTCGAGAATGGCCTCATGTGATAAGTGATGCTTACTTTGCGTATGCATTAGCAAGTGCACTAGTCGTATCAAGTAATATAGAAATGAGTAAAGTATCGTCCCACAAAGATTGTTATTGAATGAGTACCAAGATTAGTAGTTTTGATGCCATTTGAACAACCAAAAATTGAGATATCGATATGAAATAATATACACTAAAAAGAAACAAAATATGTTAACTGATTTTAAGTTTTTATCATTTAATAATATCTAAGGCATCCGATTTCACCCAGTTGCATTAATGCGCCTTCCTATTCTCGTTATTCAAGTTGTTATTACTTGTTGATGGTTGAAAACCCTAATTTACTAAATATTCTCTCTCTAGCAACATTTAACATGCTCTTTTACATAATAACCCATCATTCTCGTGCATGAATTTAAATAAGAAAAGAGTTTTTAAAGCTCTATGATTTTCTCTTAAAAACTACACAAATCGCGTTAATCTCTCTCAAGCATTCGTTCAATTTGTGGTGTTTATCCCCTTAGCACTCATCATAAATCTCCTATTAGACTCATTATGAATCATTATAGGCCTTAAATGGTGATCAAGCATTTAAAACTCATGAAGAACAATGATAAACATTTCAACAACGCAATGACAAAATAATGAGTTAAATTAGAAATAAGCGAATATTACAACTTAGGCTACATCGTAGCCTTAGAATAAAAAAATTAGTTCATGATAAACTTAATATCAAGCATAACTAACACAAAATTCATGAACTTAGAAGAATACAAGGCTAAAAATGACTTAAAAATACAAAATTACAAACCAACCTTTCTTCCTCCTTTTTCTTTCTTCACCCGTTTTTCTTCTTCTTTTTCTACATTTTGTATGAGCTTTTTGTTGAGTGAAGGATAATCAAAACACTCCCAAAAACCCTCTATTTATAGTGTTTGAGATGAATTAAAAAATTGCAAAAAAATATCAAACTTCATCCTTATTAGCTGAATGTTGCGGCTGCTGCTGAAGCTACTTTGTTCATCCTTTTTTTTTTCCTTGAATTCCACCCACCAAAACCTGCACAAAAGCATCATGTTCATGTTGTATAATGTGTATACAATGAATTTGAGCTAAAATATTGCATAATATTGCCGCCCAAAGTGAGGAAAAGTTGTAAGTTGATAAAAAAAAAAATCTATTTTTTCCTGCTGCTGCAAGTTGTGTTTTTCACCAAATTTTTTAAAATTTTTTCTACAATTCCACCTCCCAAAGCTTGCAAAAGATGAGTCAATACATGTTAAAGTATGTTTGTACAATGAATTTGGGTGAAAAAAGTTGAGTTAGAGCTGCCAAAATGCAAGTTGCAAGGCTAGTGTTCATTCTTTGTTGGTTCATTGTATAACCATGAGTTTTGGGAATATTTTGCTATTTTATTGCTTTTATTTGATGTATCTTGCATTTACTTATTGATGTTAATGATAGAACCTAGGAAGATTTAACATAAAATGAGTGTTTTTTAAATAAAATAGCAAAATAGTTCAAAATGAGCAAAACTGGGCAAAAACGGTAGAAGTTTGATGTAAAATGGTTAAAAATATATCAAAATAATATAAATAATTATATACTAAATTAGACTGATCAATAAGCGCATGGCACTTTGCCCCAAAAATGGCGTTGCCCCCACTCCCTCAGTGTAAACATCATAACCTCCGCTTTCGTTATTGTGGTTGACTTTTCTCATCCCCTTGTGATACAAGACTTTGCAATAGGGGGTGCTCGAGTGAAGACCCGATTAACGCTAAACCTTCGAGTTCCTCAAGCTCGAGAGCACTAGACCTTTGTCTTCCGACCATTGGTGAATGGTTTGAAACTATAGTTTGATATTCCATGATGGGGTTAAAGAAAGTTACGTCTTATGTTAAGCCTCCCACTGTGGCCGTCGAAAGGCGTGTTTGCTCTTTTTGTTTGCTATGTGCGTGAATGTGGTCTTCGTAAATATATATCAAACAAACATGCAAAAATGGACTCGCAGTGACTTGGAGTGAGCCTAAAATATTGTCCGCGCGTGTTTGACCTCAAACACTCACTTTTTTTAGGAAAAGGGATGGTGCTTTTGGTGAATCCAACTTTAGTTTGCAAATAACTTGTGGATTCTACTTATGCTCTAATTATATATATATATGTGTGACAGAAAAGTAAAAGAGTATGGATCTAACTCAAGTGCTAGTTACAATGACGCATAAGACCTACAGATACCTTTCCTAGTACATTTAAAAATTAGGAATTGGGGTGGAGATGATAAGTCCAATACTGTATGCATATATTTATATGATTTCAATTTAATTTATTTCTATCTTGCTTCTAATTTTTATTAATTTTGCTCTTTTTCACCCTTATTGTAATTTCATTATGACAAAACTCGTTTCATGCTAATTCTTGCTAAATTTGATGGCCAAGTGAACAACAGAAGTAAACAAATCGGGATTATATAACCTATGCAAGGTGGGCGGCCAAATGAACTAATGGAGAAAATTTAATCAACTTGTTACAAATTGAATTGAAAATTGGCAAGTTAGGGTGGCAAAAGAAGACAAAAGAAGTAAAGTATACAATGAACTAATTAAGTAAGCAAGCAAGATGCGAAAGTATGGAAAGCTACTTGCTAGCTAAAGGAGAAGAAAGAGCAAGTGCTTGAAATTTTTAATTAATGAATGAACAAGTTGAAATGCTATAAATAAAGGAAGAAGCAAAGATCTTTATTATCAATTCATTAATCCAAAACATCATAAACACACGGCTAGGGGAGAAAAGGAAGAAAAGAAAGAGTTTGGCTTTGTGTTCTTCATATCCAAGTTTTATTCCATCCTTGTTTCTCTTCTATACATGGCTTTTGTTTTAGTTTTGCTTTATAGTATATTAGCCATGAACTAATTTAGTTTTTCCAAGGCTACGATATAGCTGAAGTTGTAATTACACTTTTTTCTACTTCAAAGTATCCTAAGTTTATTTATTCCATTGTTGAAGTGTTTATTATTGTTTTAAATACCATTCAAAAATTTTAATAATTTATAATGAGTTCGAGAGGAGATTTATGATAATTTCTAAAGTAATAAACACCATAAGTTGGGCAAATGCTAGAGATAGATTAACACGAATTGTGTGGTCTTGTGTGTAAAAAATATAAGTCTTCATAACTCTTTTCTTATTTGAATTCACGCAAAAGATCGATGAGTTAATAGGTAAAAGAGTATGCTAAGTGTTGCTCAAAAGGAAATATTAAGTAAATTAGGGTTTCAACTATCAACATGGATAAAACAACTTCAATACTAGGAAAAAAAAAAAAAAAAAGTCATATTGATGCAATTAGGTCAAATCAGATGCCTTGGATTTAAAGTCAACAAAACTTACTTTAAAATCAGTAAAGATTTTAGGTTGGTAATATTTCATTAGTTTCATATTGATAATTTTAAAATTCAGTCATTCAAATAGCACTAAATCTACTAATTTTAGAAATCATTCGATAAAATAATCCTCGTTTGAATGATATTCTACTTACTCTTTATTACTTGAATCAACTTAGTATGCTTGCTAAACAATATGCATCAAGGTTTTGGCGCCTTTGCAGGGGATTGTTTTTATTTGAGTGATATTGATACCACCTAGTTTTAGTACTAATTTGAATTTATTTTTTTATTCAAACTTGTAAATCTTGTTTAAATTTGAAGAAGAAATTTCATTTTTTTTATTTATTTATTTCAGTCATACAGATAGATTTCTAAAAGTAAGAATTTTTATTCAAATAATTTTACAACACAAATTTAGAATTTCTCAAACATTGGTTCTACACCCCCTATTAAAAATTTGTTTTACCCCCCTCCCAAACTTTGTCTTGTATTATAATATTTTGTATTTTTTCTTACTATATTTAGCTTTATTTCAACTTTTGAGTTTATTTTTCTTGTTTTGTATGCTAAACCCACAACAAGGCAAAATTATTCCCTTGGATCCTGAGATTGAAAGAACACTTAGACAAATTAAGAGAACAAAACGAACTAAAGCAATGGCTGAACAAACTAGGGAAGGGGAAAGAACTTCGAAAAAATGTGCAGTTCCAACTGTCGGTGGATGCACCTCTAGCATTCGACGTCCACTTATCCAAACAAATAATTTTGAAATATAATCGACAATCATACAAATGATCCAACAAATAGTGTAGTTTGGCGGGTTACCTAGTGAGGATCTGAACTTGCATATCTCTAACTTCTTAGACATATGTGATAAATTCAAGCATAATGACGATAGTGATGATGCCATTCGCTTGAGGATGTTCCCATTCTCATTAAGAGATAAGCATGGTTATTGTGATTACCTCCCGGTACTATCACAATATGGAAGCATTTGGCCAAAAAATTTCTCACAAAACATTTTCCATCGGCCAAATCTGCTAAGATGAGGAATGACATTACCTCATTTACACAATATGACATGGAATCTTTGTAAGAAGCATGGGAAAGCTATAAGGAGTTTTTGAGAAGGTATCCACATCGTGGTAAGTTTGGATGCGAATTTAAACTTTGTAAGAAGCATGGGAAAGATATAAGGAGTTTTTGAGAAGGTATCCACATCATGGTAAGTTTGGATGCGAGTCCAAACTTTTTATAATGGTTTGGAACCAAACATTCAAACAATGGTAGATGCGGCCACTAGAAGAGCACTAAACAACAAAACACCTGAAGAGGCATATGAGTTGCTTGAAGTTATGGCTAGCAACATTGTGTGAGGACAAATGATCGCACAATGGCAAGAAACCTATAGGAGTTCATGAAGTGGACGCATTCACAGTATTATCCGCTCGACTTTCGGGAGGAAATGGCCTTAGATAGAGCCAAATGGAGGGCTAGCATAGGAGTAGCAGATGTAGGGTAGCTGAGCCTTTGTGCTATCACTAGTGTTCTAGGGTAGTCCAGATTCGGCGCACTTTTGTATGATCTGTTCTTTGATTGACTATCTGTTTACTACCTATTTCTTTGGCTTTATTTGCCCAACTTTGCCCTGCTTATATGCTTATTTGCTTTCTTGATGCCAAGCTGCAAGGCGTCATTGCTGCCGACAAGCGTATCAGGTTAGGGGTCCTTGGAAACAGCCTCCCTTCAGGGCAGCCCCGGAAGGGGGAAGGCTGTGTACATCTACCCCCCCAAATCGTGCTGATGAGGGGAGCCCTTTGAGGCACTGGGCTGTTGTTGTTGTTATCCACTTTTTGTGTTTTTCAAACGTTGAGGAAATGGAATTTTTAGTTGGTAGTGTTTAGGCTCAACCCTCTCGGATTTGCTTTCCTCTTGGTTTTTGATCTTGTCTATTCACTTGAGTTCAAAGTGTCATTCAGTCATGGAGGATTTGGGTGAGCTGTCCTCTCGAGGTGGTTTTTCTAAATTAATGGTGTTTACATGCTCTCTTGGGTTAGTCATTGTGTTGCTTGGTCGGGAACCTTGAGACCTCTCAGAAAGTTGCTTTGAAATTTGTCCCACTTAAGTCTCAAGGTTTTGGATGGAGGCTTCATGATTCTTGAAGTTAGCCCTAGTTTAATGCGTGAAATTTGTTGTTTCTTGCATGAACTTTTCAAACATCTTCTCTGGATTAGGTTTTTTATCTGGAGGTGGATGAATAGGAGGCCTGAGAGTTCCAAAATAAATTTGGGTGGTTCCTCCAACCTAGGTTGTAGCTATTGGAGAAGGGTTGTGTTGGGCTCGTTGAAAGTTTGATACAAAACTTACTTGCTCAAAACTTGGTGAGGCAAAAGTGTTTCCCATTTGACTTTTCGCACTTGCGTGATTTCCTGCATAGAATTCACACGTTAGTATAGGAAAGTGAATGGCATTAACATGCTACCCTATTGTTTGGGGCTGCTCACATCTCTTGACTAGAGCGGTGCTTGATCTCCTCCTAACATGCCCAAATCACCTCAAACGTTGCTCCCTTAATTTATCCTCAATGGAGGCCACGCCCAATTCACCTCTTATGACGTTGTTCCTGATCCTATCCTTCTTTGCGTGTCCGCACATTCACCGCAGCATCCTCATCTCTACCACCTTCATCTTCTGTGTATGATGTTGTTTCATCACCCTACACTCCGGCCCATAGGACATGGCTGGCCTCACTACCGTCTTATAGTATCGTCCCTTTAACTTTGAGGGAAACTTTCTATCGTACAGTACCACCGAGGCCATTCTCCATTTATGCCATCCTACTAAGATGTTGGAATAACCAATTTGTTAAATTTCTGGAAATTTTCAAGAAATTACCTAATAATATCCCTTTTACTAAGATGTTGGAATAAATGCCCAAAAATACAAAATTCTTGAAAGAAATCTTGTCCAACAAAAGGAAATTGGAAGAGTTCAAGGCCGCGCCACTGAATGAAGAATGTAGTGCCATACTACAAAAGAAGCTTCCTTCTAAACTAAAAGATCCAGGGAGTTCGTCAATACCTTGCGCCATTAGCACCTATATTTTTAATAAAGTTTTATGTGATATAAGTGCAAGTATTAATTTGATGCCACTTTCTATTTTTAGGAAGCTTGATCTAGGGGAACTGAAGCCTCCACGATATCACTCAAATTGGTGACAAGTCAATCAAGTGTCTAGGTCGAGTGATAGAGGATGTTGTCGTGAAAATAGTACAACTTAATATTTCTGACCGATTTTGTAGTGCTCGACATGGAGGAAGGTTGGCAAGTCTAAATTAGTATATATTTATTTACATCATTTTTATACATTTTAAACCATTTTACATCAAATTTTATTCGCTTTTGCGCGGTTTTGACTATTTTACTACTTTATTGTAAAGAACACCAATTTTGTACTAAATCTTGCAAGTTTTATCAGTAATATCAATAAGTAAAAGCAAGATAAATCAAAAAATTGCAAATTAATAACAAAAATTGTACAAAATTACCAAGAACACCTAACTTACACCCTATTTCACAAGTATTGCATCAATTTTTAGCTAAAATTCAAACTTTTATCCTCATTATTCATATTTTATGCATTGTATAATAAAATTAAACATTAATTAAAGATATTTTAAGCATTCTTTTACATAAAAAATCAGAAAAAAAAAAAAACATAAAAAAAATCCCAAGTTGCAAGCAGCTTGCAGACCTGCTGCAGCAAGCATATTTGCAGCTCGGTTTTGTTGATTTTCTTCAACTAAATTCACTTAAAAAAAGCTTAAATAAGTTAATTAACATCTTTTTAACATGTTATTGTAGCATTTGGATGGAGGAGTTCATGAAAAAATGAAGAAAATCAAGCTAGAAATCAGCTGCAGAATCTGGGCGGCAGAACACAACTTTTCAAGAGCAACTTGCATTTTGGCAATTAAAACTCATTTTTTTAACCAAATTGATTGTAAAAAAATCACACAAAATCAATATAATGTTTTGGTGCAGAATTTGGGCAGTGGAGTGTAAAAAAAATAAAGAAAAATGGCCAAGAAATCTGCTGATGCAAGCTGCCGCAGGAAGCACAAATGGGAGCTGATTTTTGAGATTTTTTCCAAATTTTTTTATCACAATCCTAATATTATAAATAGGGTAAGATTCAAGGAGTTGGATCATCAAGTTTTCAGATCAAAAATCACAAAAAAATCGAGTGAGAAAGGGGTGGGAACCAGGCGGGTCTGTGCAGTTGAAGCAGACCTGTTATGGGTAATTTTTCTTGTTATTTTTGTTAGTTTTATCATTTTTCTTCATTAGTTCATGTATTTTGATGTTTTTAATGTTTAATGTTAAGTTTAACATGAACTAATTTTGTTAATCTAAGGCTACGTTGCAGTCTAAGTTGTAAAATACGCTCATTTCTAATTCAAGGTGTTCAAAGTTTATGTTATTACGTTGTTGAAGTGTTTATCATTGTTCTTCATGAGTTTTAAAAGCTTGATCACCATTTAAGGCCTATAATGATTCATAACGAGTCTGAGAGAAAATTTATGATGATTGCTGAAGTGATAAGCACCACAAATTAGGCGAATACTCGAGAGAGATTAACGCGATTTGTGTGGTTTTTAAAAAAAAAAACATAGAGCTTTTATAACTCTTTTCTTATTTAAATTCATGCACAAAAGTGATGGGTTAATATGTTAAAGAGTACGCTAAATGTTGCTCGAGAGAGAATGTTTAGTAAATTAGGATTTTCAACTATCAACACACAGTAACAACTTGAATATCGAGATAGAAAAGGCGTATCGACGCAACTAAGGTGAAATCGGATGCCTTAGACTTTATTAACTGATAAAAAAAATAACAACTTAAATCGGCTCATTCTAGTCCAGTTTTAACTTTTATTGTTTTTATTTTACTTTATTTCATATCAAAATCCCTAATTTTTTGATTTTTCAAATAGTATTAAAGCTACTAATTTTGGTAATCACTTAGCAATCCTTGTGGGACGATACTCTACTCACTCTATATTACTTGAAGCGACTAGTGCGCTTGCTAGCAAAGTCGGCATTAAGTTTTCGGCGCCGTTGCCGGGGATTGTCTATATTTAAGTGATATCAATACCAATTAGTTTTTATACTAATTTGAAATTGTTAATAATTTGTAAATTTTGTTAAAATTAAAATATAAATCTCTTTTCATTCATTCATTTTATTTGTAAAGGTAATTCTTAAAATAATAATAATAATAATACTAATTTAAATAAAAATTTGTCTATTGAAAAAAAAGGAAAAATTTTTTTTTTTTTTTTTGTGTTATTTTTTTATTTTTCTTATATTCTGTCTTTAAGTTCATCTTTATTTTGATTTAAGTTTACTTTGTTAGAATTTTAAAAGTTAGATTAGAAATTTTTTTCAAACATTAGGGTTGCTAACCCTCTCTTTTCATAAAATTTGTGTTTTCTTAACTTTTATTTTAAATTATTCTATTTTTATGTTTTCTAGTTAATTTTAACTTTCTTTTAATTTTATTTCACCATCTACATAGGTTTTTCAAAGTTAGGGTTGCTATTCCTAAGTTTTCAAAACCTCCAGTGATACCTATTTTTCCTTTAGAATTTAGCTTCATTAAATTTTATGTCATATTTTTTTTTTCGTTGTTGTTATCTTTTTTTCCTTTAACTTTGTAGTTGTTTATTTTTGCTTTGTATGCAACATTTAATTGAAAAAGAAATAACCCATTTTGACCCTGAAATCGAAAAAACACTTTGATTAATTAGGAAATAAAAAAAAGCTGAAAACTTGGCTACTAATACTGGAAATGAAGACGAACGGACTTTGAAGGACTTTGCTGTACCTACTGTTGGGGTATGCACCTCTAATATCCGACGTCCACCTATACAGGCCAATAATTTTGAAATAAAACCTGCTATTGTACAAATGATTCAACAAACAGCTCAATTTGGTAGTCTACCCAGTGAAGACCCAAACCTACATATCTCTAACTTCTTAGAGATCTGTGGTACCTTTAAGCATAACGGTGTCAGTGATGACGCTGTGCGCTTAAGGTTGTTTCTGTTTTCACTGCGAGACAAAGCCCAAGCTTGGTTGATGTCATTACCTCCTGGAACTATCACTACTTGGGATGATCTGGCTCAAAGATTTCTTGCAAAATACTTTCCACCAGCCAAATCTGCTAAAATGAGGAGTGACATCACCTCGTTTGTGGAATATGACTCTGAATCATTGTATTAAGCACGAGAGCATTTTAAAGAACTTTTGCGTAGGTGCCCACATCACGGTTTGCCAACTTGGATGCAAGTCCAAACATTTTATAACGGGTTGGCACCTAATAACCAAACAATGGTAGACGCAGCGTCTGGAGGATCGCTAAACCTGAAAACTCCAGAAGATGCATATGAATTGCTAGAAGTAATGGCTAGCAATAATTATGCAAGAGCAACTGAACAGAAGAAACCTATGGGGATGCACGAGCTGGATACAATAACAAAGTTAAATGCTGAGATTGTAATGCTTAAGAAACAGGTAAGTAACATGAACGTAAATGCTATAAATTCTCCTGTACTAACGTGTGAATTTTGTGCAGGGAATCATTCCAGCATAGAGTGCCAAACAGGAAATCCTTTCGCCCCATCAACCCATGAGCACACCAATTTTATTTCAAATTTTCAAAAAAATAATCCCTATTCCAACACGTATAATCCTGGGTGAAAAAACCATCCAAATTTTTCATGGAATAACTAAGGGATTCAAAAACAACTTTTTCAGCCCCCTGAAAGAAAGACTGATCTCGAGGAATTGCTCAATAAGTTTATGCAAGATACTAGAAGTTTCATGCAAAACATTGAAACAACTCTTCGAAATCAAGAAGCGACGATTAGAAACCTTGAGACCCAAATTGGGTAAATTTCAAATCACCTTTTCTGAAAGATCTCAAGGTTCCTTACCCAGTAACACCATAACCCACGAGAGCAAGTAAAAGCAATAGAATTACAAAGTGCGAAAGTTTTGAAAGAACCAACTTAGGAAGACCAACCCATGCCAGCTGAACAACCCATAATTGGCATGTCCACTAAAACAAATCAGGAAATAGAAAATGAGGAAGAGACAAAAACCCAAAATGAAAATGAACCAAAAAGGGCTGAACCTCAACCCTACAAACCAAAAGTCCCATTCCCTCAATGCTTGAAAAAGACAAAAGCGGATGAACAATTTGCCAAATTTTTGGAAATTTTCAAAAAGGTACACATCAATGTCCCTTTTGCTGACATGTTAGAACAGATGCCCAAATATGCAAAATTCGTGAAAGAAATTCTGTCTAACAAAAAAAAGTTGGGAGAATTCGATACGGTAGCGCTTACTGAAGAAAGCAGTGCCATATTACAAAAGAAGTTGCCTCCCAAGCTAAAAGACCCAGGGAGTTTTACAATACCTTGCACCATTGGTTCCATTAGTTTTGATAAAGTTTTATGTGATTTAGGTGCAAGTATAAATTTAATGCCTCTCTCTGTTTTCAGGAAGCTTGGATTGGGAGAAGTGAAGCCTACCACCGTATCTCTCTAACTTGCGGACAGATCAATCAAGTATCCTAGAGGTGTGATTGAAGATGTCCTTGTGAAGGTCGATAAATTCATCTTCCCGGCTGACTTCATAGTACTTGAAATGGAAGAGGATCGTGAGATACCTCTTATTTTAGGTTGACCCTTCTTTGCTACAAGAAGGACCCTGATAGACGTACAACAAGGAAAGCTGATCCTAAGAGTATAAGATGAACCGGTAACCTTCAACGTCTTTAATGCCATTCAATTTCCCTCTAACACGGATTCTTGTTTTGAGGTTGATATTATAGATGAGTTGGTCACTGAGACATTCAGGGACACATTTCCCAAGTTGCCCCTTGAAGCGTGTCTAACAAAATCTGGGACCATAGACATGGAAGACGAGTTGGCAAGGGAATGTGACCAACACCTGGAAGGCTGCGAACCTCTTGATTCACACCGCAAAATCAGAGTGGAAGACATTCAAGCAACTGAAATTCAATAAGGAATGGAAGAAGACGAACCTCCAAATCTTGAGCTCAAGCCACTGCCACCACATCTCAAATATGCCTATCTTGGTAACTGTAACTCTTATCCTGTTATTATTAATGCCACATTGAGCAACATAGAATAGGAAAGGTTACCCAGAGTTTTAAGAGAACATAAATTAGCAATAGGATGGACCCTTTCTGATATCAAGGGAATTAGCCCTTCCATTTGCATGCACAAAATTCTCATAGAGGATAGCTTCAAACCTACCATTCAACCTCAAACACGGTTAAACCCTGCCATGAAAGAAGTAGTGAGAAAAGAAGTTGTCAAACTGTTAGATGTCGGGATAATTTATCCTATATCTGATAGACCATGGGTTAGTCTAGTACATGTAGTTCCGAAAAAAGGGGGAATAACTGTAATAGAAAATGAAAACAATGAGCTCATCCCCATTAGGACTGTCATTAGATGGAGGGGTTGCATAGATTATCAGAAGCTTAATAATGCCACTCGAAAGGACCATTTCTCCTTACCATTCATTGACCAAATGTTGGAAAAATTGGCAGGCCATTCTTATTACTGTTTTCTTGATGGATATTCAGGGCACAATCAAATTGCCATAGCACTTGAGGATCAGGAAAAGACAACTTTCACTTGCCCTTATGGTACTTTTGCCTATAGGAGAATGCCTTTTGAGTTATGTAATGCTCCTGCGACTTTTCAACGGTGTATGATGGCAATCTTTAGTGATATGGTGGAAATTTTCATTGAAGTTTTTATGGATGATTTTTCAGTCCTTGGGGATTCATTTGATGATTGTTTAGCTAATCTTTCTATGGTCTTGAAAAGGTGTACTAACACAAATCTTGTTTTGAATTGGGAGAAATGTCATTTTATGGTACAAGAAGGAATTGTGCTAGGACATATGGTTTCAAAAAGAGGAATTGAGGTTGATAGAGAAAAAACTGAAGTGATTGAGCGGTTACCACTCCCTACTAATGTTAAAGGCTTTCGGAGTTTCTTAGTTCATGCTGGATTCTACAGAAGGTTTATTAAGGACTTTTCTAAGATCACTAAGCCTCTTTGCAATCTGTTGATGAAAGATGTCCCTTTTAACTTTGATAGCAACTGCATGAATGCTTTTGAAACCCTGAAGAGAAAATTAGTGTCAGCACCTGTAATCATAGCACCTGATTGGACCTTACACTTCGAGCTTATGTGCGACGCTAGCGACTATGCTGTAGGGCCAGTCTTAGGACAAAGAAGGAACAAAATATTTCATGCCATTTACTATGCTAGTAGAACTTTGAATGAAGCGCAAGTTAACTATGCTACCACCGAAAAGGAGCTACTAGATGTTGTTTATGCGTTTGACAAATTTTATTCCTACTTGCTTAACTCCAAGGTAGTTGTTTACACTGACCATGCTGCTCTGAAATATCTTTTTACGAAACAGGATGCAAAACCAAGACTGATTAGATGGATTTTATTGCTTCAGAAATTTGACTTAGAAATCTGGGATAAAAAGGGAACAGCAAATGCTGTGGCAGATCATCTGTCGGACCTTGAACGAGAGGACGAAAGTCCCTTTATCAACGAAAAATTCCCAGATGAAAGTCTTATGATGGCAAGCGAAAATCCTAATTGTCCATGGTACGCTGACATTATTAACTATTTGGTTTCACATGAGCTACCTAAGGATATGACTTACCAACAAAAGAAGAAGTTCTTTGCTGACTTAAAGCACTATTTTTGGGAAGAACCTTTCTTGTACGGGCGTTGTGTAGACCAGATTATTAGAAGATGTGTACCAGAGGAGGAAATAGAGGACATTCTGTGCCACTGTCACTCCCTTGAAACCGGAGGTCATTATGGAGGAACCAGAACAGCAGCTAAGGTTTTACAATCTGGATTTTATTGGCCAATACTTTTTAAGGATGCTTTTAAATTTGTTAGTAAATGCGATAGATGTCAAAGGACAGGAAATATTTCTAAGAAACATGAAATGCCCCTAAACAACATTTTAGTTGTCGAATTATTTGATGTTTGGGGGATTGATTTCATGGGTCCTTTCCCTTCGTCATTTTCTAACAGAGTTATTTTGGTTGCTATAGACTATGTGTAGAAGTGGGTTGAAGCAGCTTCTTTTTCAACCAATGATGCTAGAGTTGTAGTAAACTTTGTGAGAAAGATATCTTTTCTCAATTTGGAACTCCTAGAGCGATTATAAGTGACGGCGGAAAACATTTTCGTGACCACCAATTAAAAGCACTATTGAGTAAGTACGGAGTTACGCACTATGTGGGTGCTCCATACCATCCACAAATGAGCAGACAAGTAGAAGTTTCAAATCGAGAACTGAAAACTATTCTGGAAAAAAAAGTTAGCGTCTCTAGAAAGGATTGGACGAAAAAGTTGGACGACGCACTTGGGCATATAGAACAGCATTTAAAACACCAATTGGAATGTCTCCATATCGAATGGTTTATGGCAAAGCATGCCATTTACTAGTAGAGTTGGAACATAAAGCATATTGGGCCATGAAAACCATGAATTTCAACTCACAAGCTGCATGAGAGAAAAGGTTATTGCAGATAAATGAGATGGACGAGCTCAGAAATGAAGCTTATGAAAATACTCGAATTTACAAAGACCGAAACAAAAGATGGCATGACAAGCACATTTTGAGCAAAGAATTCGTAGTGGGACAAAAAGTTTTACTGTTTAACCACCGCTTACTACTTTTCCCAGGAAAGTTGCGTTCTTGATGGTCAGGACACTTTATTGTGACCCATGTTTTTCCATATGGCACGGTTGAGATTTAGGATGAGAAAAAGTGCACTTTCAAAGTCAGTGGGGTAAAGACTGAAACCTTACATTGATGGAGATCTCGAACCACAGAAAACTTCCATTCATCTCAACAATGTCGAATGACCCACTCAGGGAGTCAAGCTAACAACTATAACCAAAAGCGCTTCTCGGCAGGCAACCCAAGTGTTTTTATTTTTATCTATCTAATTTTATTTTTTTTCATTATTTTGTCTCATATTTATTTTTTTTAGACAGGTATTTCACAATAAGTTTGGGGGTGGCACGAGTCCACATGCACCATCAAAGAGCAATCCTCAAACCGGGGAAGTACCTCTCTCCCACTTGTTCTTTATATTCCTTTTAAAATTAAAAACAATGTTAATTTTTAAGTTTGGGGGTGGAAGAGTCAAGTTTTAAAATTTTAATGAATTATTTTTTTTAAAAAAAATTTTGACGAAGTTTTCTATTACTGTCTGTTTTAGAGTAGGCTTAAGTGCCTCCCAGAGTTCGGAGCCTTTGTATGGGGATGTAAATAGGGTCGGCCAACAAAAATATTTTCTACGCTTTAAGTTTTACTACATTTTGAATAATAATAATAATATAATAACAGCAATATATTAAAAAAAAAATCCCCTTGTATTTTGAAAATTTATCATCATGCTTTTTAGGCTATTTTTCTACTCTTTCTAAGCTCGTTTACTGTAATTTAATTGGAATAACCTAAGAATCGATTATTTTTGTGCTTTAATAGTGAAACAAAATCTAATCTAAGGCATTATCTTGATAAAACCATGGTATTTGCGTTCACTAGTTAGCATAGTTGTTTTACCTTTCTTTCTTACTAAAAGATATTCAAATTTGAATGGATTGCATTAAGGATTATCATCTTATAATGAGCTTTAAAGAGTTATAGTTGTTTATACTGTATGTGATTTTCTTTCGGGAGGCATCCATGAGATGGGTGTAGTCCTCAGGCTACAATTTACATGTTTGTTCTAAGTGGTTTATGAGACTAAGCCACAGATAGACTTGGAACAAATGATATGGATTGTTGTTTGAAAGACTCGTAGTCGAAGACAAGTCTGGACTACTTGTATGTTAAGACCATAACGAGACACTT
The DNA here is from genome assembly GCA_018398585.1 of Simmondsia chinensis. Lineage (NCBI taxonomy): Eukaryota > Viridiplantae > Streptophyta > Magnoliopsida > Caryophyllales > Simmondsiaceae > Simmondsia > Simmondsia chinensis. The sequence goes on along the minus strand of JAGTTD010000023.1, from coordinate 18,876,276 downwards.
TAGATAGCTTGTCGTAGTCATGTGGATGGAGATCCAAAAATGTTAGGTTAGTGTGTTTGACACACTGAGTTGGACCATGTGAGTTACTTATTTCTATATTACAATCAGAGATGAGTGATTCGCATTGTACTGTTTGAACGACGACTCTAAATCCTGAGGGTATTCTGGACTTATGCACGGAACGTTAGTTACTTTGGTGTACTATAAGTAAGGTCTAAAACGAATGACTGAAATCCCACGTACACTGGGTAGCGGCGTGAAGTGTGACAAGAATCAGGTATTCAATAGGGAATCTAAAGTCTCTTATGAGATACAGGTGTCCCCTTAGTTGATTCGCAAATATTTGAATGGTTCGGAAACTTTGGCCAAAGTATTCCAAGTGTTTGACATTTGGAATTTATACTGTGAATATGTTCAAGTATAAATGAATTATTCAGTGAAGGGCGAGTCGGTAACTAATGGAGAAGTTCTGAGAAGGATAATGGTCGTTGTTATATTTATCCTTTGTCATGGACATCTAGTGAAGGGGTTGTTGTCATCAATACAGTATATTAGGGAGATATCGAATAAATAATTTAAGTCTGGAGTGCAGTGAGATTTATTTAGTGGAATTAAGTCTCATTAAATGGTAATTAAATTAATATCATGAGATGATTTAACTTAACCAGTTTGGAGCTAGATTTAAATTATCCCCGGGGTCCCTACGCAAGCCTTTGTATTTTATTGCCATTGGAAAAATATTAAAGAATTCATGAAATGAATTATTTGCCCATACGATGGGTAAATTAATTTTGCCAAATATTATTCATGAGATAAATAAATATTAAAAATTTTAAAATAAAATAATTTTTGAAAATTAAAGTTCATAAGTTGAATTTTTACATGTAATGAACATAGCAAAAAAAAAAAAAAAAAAAAAAAAACCCACGTTTAAAACCTGCACAGTGTCATCCGCATATATCAGATCCAACCAACCAGCATGCGACACGTGTCGCACCCTGGGACGCCCAATGGGGAGATCCGCGTCCCCACGCGGGGACCCATCAGGTGCCGCCACGTGTCATGCGTTTTCAATTTAAAATTATCGCGATTTTGAATAGTACCTAAAACAATGCGTTTTAACTTTGTTTTGAACTAAACGCTGCGTTTTGGACATAAAACTGGGATTAATTTTACGCGTCCCACATCGAAATTTTTCATTTTTTTGCTCCGGAATATTTCTATAAATAGAGGGGCTTATTTCGAGGTCTGGTATTAGAGTTCAAAATAATTCTTTAGAGTTTCTGAAATTGTTTTGGAGACCCGGTTTAATTTTTTCGGAGCCCACCCTCCGGGTAGCTCGAGGTCATTGCGTAGAAGGTCTTGAGGTCTCGATTTTGAAGAATATTATTCTCTTTCTGGTTTTTCTTTTTATTGGAGCAATTCCAGGTATGTTTTTCTTTCCTTCTTCTTTTAGTTTCGCTTTTCTATTTATTTACAGTATTCGCTATTATACCTGTTTAAGTTTATGTATTGTTATGAATGTATTAGAGTAAAAGGCATGTCTATTGATTTAAATTATGAATTTAAGTCAGTAGATTTAAAATTGGGAATTTTAAATCAACCCTAGGTTTAGAGTTATGAATTCTAAACCTATTCCGCTGCGTAATCTTTAGGGAGAATTTTTGAAATTCATCCCAATAACCGGTATTAGGGCAAAGGGTTTATAGAGATAAACCTATTCCCAGGAACTCTCGCACGTGAGGTGTCACAAACCGTGACTCTCCGATCGGGGGTTTAGGTAGAGAGAAGAGTCTCCTACTTTAAGTACTCTAAGTATTGTTGTGACCATGGTTGAGAACTGTTAACACAATAGTCGGTATCATAGTTTATTTTCCACCAAAATTTATATACTTTTCCCAACAATTGGTATCAAAGTCAGCCTCTGGTTACATTCATAATATACATGACTAGGTATAATAAGATCGAAATAAATAGATTTGCGATTTAATAAAATAGAGATTTTATTAAAAAGGAAAGTAAGTTTAATTTGACGATTTGATTTAAATTGTTTAAATCAATAAAGAATTAGCAGTTAATTCAGATTATTTTTTGTATTTGTGATTTAAATTGTTTGAATCATTAAAGTAATTAATTGTTAATTAGATTATTTTAAAGTATCGATTTAAATTGTTTAAATCAGTTAAAACAATTAATAGTTAACTAGATAGTCTATGGGGATGATTTAAATTGTTTAAATCGTTAACGAATTAATCGTTAATTCGAAAATAACCTATAAATTTGCGATTGTGTTGTTCGTATTCGTATAATAAGATTATACGTTCTCAGTCATGATTTACGAAATCAGATAAAATTGATCTAATAAGATTAGATTTAAATATTTTTTTATATTGGATAAAGTTGATCTAAAGGGATTAGATTTAATTATTTTATATGAAATCGAATAAAATTGATTTAATGAGATTAAATTCAATTTATTTTAAAATTCAATATTTTAATTTTAAATTTCAAAAAAAGATAATAAATTTCTGATGCAGGCTGACGTTGACGTCAGCACTGATGTCAGTGTTAGGAATTTAAAATAAAATTTTTTTTTTTTTACTGATTTACGTAATGATTAAAGTTAATTATTTTATAAATTAATTTTCTTTTAAAATGAGATTCTAAATTAAATTATGAGATAATTTAAGTTGTAAATTAGTGTATTTTAAATAAAAGTTATTTAAAATTATTTTAGAATAAGATTCTGAAATAGACTATATGATAGTCTAAGTTAAACTTTATTTTTAAAATAAAAGTTAAATTTTGTTAATTAAATTTTAAAATAAGATTCTAAACTAGACTATTGGATAGTCTAAGCTTGTTTAACTTTAGAATAAGATTCTAAAATAGACTATGGGATAGTCTAAGCACAAATCGCTACTGTTTTTAAATAAAATTAATTTTATTTTAATTTTGGAATTAGATTTTGATAAGTAGATTATGTGATAATCTAAATTAAATATTGGTATTGTTTTAATTAAAATTAATTAATTAATTTTATTGATTGGTTTTAGAATGAGATTCTAATGTAAGATTATGAGATAATCTATACTGTAAAAAGATAGTATATAGAATAAATTAATTAGTTAATTTTGGTTAATCTTAGAATGAGATTTTAAAGGGGATTATGAGATAATCCAGGTTGTAAATGCAAGTTAATTAAAAACCACTAGTTGTAAAAATCAAGTGGGAACGAGTTTTCAATTGTTGTAACCTCACGGTCTCCATTACCGGTCTAGTAGTATAGTAGATCGATAGACCTCCCCGTGGAGGATGTCGGTTTGCGGATTACAGGGTTAGACTTCTTTAGGATAAACCAAAGTGCAAAGAAGCGATGCAACCACGCTGCCGTGGAGTATTTCGTGCATTTGTATGGAGGTTTAAGTAATGGTTTACACTTGACTAGTGTGATGTATTAGCCTCCCTGAGGAGCTATGTTGTGTCATGTTAGAGACTAAGGTAAAGTGGTGAGTTAATCCTGTTTAGTAAGAGCTACAAGAAAAACAGGTTAATTGAGAATAGTTCTCACCTGAACTAGCTTCGTACGACCCCGTTGCCAGAGAGTAAGGAGTGGTGTGTTTGGGTCATCATTGTATGCATGATAGTACAGTTTGGTGGATAACTGACTTATTGTGTATGCTAAATTGAAAGAATATATATATCACTACATTATACATGACTCTTGTTAGACAATTACCCATATGTTTGCATTTACAATATTTTACATGGATAGGGCTGGCGAACTTTGCTTGTTTTTTAAATACATAATGTACTCACTGAACCAAATTACTTTGCCTTGAAAAACAAGTTAGACTTGATTATTACTCACAAGAGACCTACTGGAAAGAAAGGAAAGGGCAAGGTTGTTATTGTAGCAATCAAGTCCATAAGGAAGTCAACAAAAGAAAAGTGTTTCTTTTGCAAGAAAACTAGGCCACTGGAAAAGAAACTACACTAAGTACATAGCTACTTTTCCCACAAAGACTGCTAAGCCATCTGGTGAAGGTATGTTGATATCTCACTAATTTGAGACTTGTGTAGTTGTGAGTTCACCGGATTCGCGGTGGGTGGACTCAGGTTCAACTAACCATATCTGTAATATGTTACAGGAGCTCAGGCTAGGCTAAAGGCTAGACGATGGGTGTTGTACCTGATGGTTAGGCACAGTACAATAATAGTGGTCTTAAGTGTAGGAGATGTTAGTTTAGACTTTAGTGATAAAGTTTTGTTTTAAAGGATTGATTATTTAAACCTTCTTTATACATGAATTTGATTTCTATGTATTGTTTTATGAATAAATGTTATTCAATTGATTTTGATAATGAAAATTTTAATATGAGAAATAAGTTGTTTATTTACACATGTACTTGAATAAATTGTTTATTCATGTTATTTCCTTATCAAAGCTATGGTAATAGTTTAAATGAATTTAACGTAAGTTCACTTATTCAATCTTTTAAAAGAAAACACCTTGAAAGGGATATTTCCTACACATGGCACCAACGTTTAGGTCACACTAATTTGAGCAGGATTCAAAGACTGGTGAAAGATGGACTGATAAAGGTTTTGGACTTTATGTCATTACCAGTTTGCGAATTTTGCATAGAATGAAAGGTGACCAATTCTGTCTTTAAGATTAAAGGCGCAACAGGGTTGGTGGCTTGCTTGAGCTGGTTCACATAGATGTATGTGAACTAACACATGTTCAGGCAAGAGGTGGGTATGAGTACTTATTCACATTTAGTGATGATTACTCAAGATATGTATATGTTTACCAAATTAGACATTAGTCGGAATCTTTTGAAAAGTTCAAAGAGTACAAAGCTGAAGTTGAAAAGCAATAAGGTAAACAAGTTAAATCACTTTGATTAGATCGAGGTGGTGAATATTTTTCGGATGAGTTTTTTGGATTTCCAAATTGCAAAATGAGATGAGATCTCAGTTTTTTGCTCCGGTTACGCCACAGCAGAATGGTGTTACAAATAAAAGGAACAAGAACGTTTTTTTCTACAGTTTTGAATTTACAAGGTCTTTTGTAAATACAGTGCGAAATACTTAGAGAAGGATTTTGCAAGTAAGCTATAAAAACAAAAATAAAATAGTTTTAAAAGAAAATGACAATAATTCTGAACAGCCACACATAGCTTAAGTAATAGTGGGAGCATTAGATGCGCCTACTAATAGGAACAAGAATGTTCCAGGTACATGAAAGCTTAGGTGTAGTGGGAGGATTGTCAGGACACCAGACAGGTTCATAGCGAGGGCCTTAGTGGTTGACCGTGGCATTGAATCTGATCCTTTTAGCTACAATGAAGCTATAAAGTGTTCTAGTTTTGTGCAATCGGTTGCTCAAATCATGCGTGTACAATCGACATTAAGAGAAAGTAGTGACTTTCTTGATATTGTATGTCAACGATATACTATTCATTGAGAGTGATGTAGGGGTGTCGTTAGCTATAAAGACTTGGTTGTCATGATAGCTCAATATGAAAGACATAGGAGAAGCTAGCTCTACTCTTAGGATTAAGCTTTTGCGAGGTCTTAAGAGTAGGATGCTGGGTCTTTCTTTAGCCACTTATATTGACAAGATGTTGTCAAGGTATAGCATGGAGTCTCTCTCTTTTTGAGTAGTGTTATAGGACACCTTAAGAGGAGGAGCAATTGAGGAATATTCCATATGCTTTGGCAGTGGGAGCCTCAGGTATGCCAAGTTGTGCACGAGACTTGATGTCTGCCATGCTATGGGATAGTACAGGTATTAGTCTAATTTGGGTCCAATGGACTAGGTAGCAGTGAAATATTTTCTCTAGTTCTTGAGAAGAACTAGGGAACCTATACTGATCTTTCAAGGTGATGAACTGGTTCCAGTTGGTTATACTGTTTTAAGACTTCTAGTCAGATTAATATGATAGACGTTCGACGTCTAAGTATATCTTTACCCTTGGAGTGGGAGCCATTAGTGAGGGGAATGTCAAGCAGTATTGTATTGCTGACTTCACAATAGAGTAATTGTGCTCACTAAGGGTTAGGCTTAGTAAATTTCTGGTTCAAACTTAAAAGGGGTGAGTATGGACTTTGTCATAAATTGGATTTAGGACAAGTGGGAGATTGTTAGGAACAGTGTCTTGAAATTCATATTTATTCTGGATATATTATTTTAATTAATAAATAAAATTGAAGTCCCAGTCGTTTCCTAGTTAAATTAGTGCATGTGAGCATTTATACTGCATGTGATTTTCTTTCGAGAGGCATCCATGAGATGGGTGTAGTCCTCAGACTACAGTTTACATGTTTGTTCTAAGTGGCTTATGAGACTAAGCCACAGATAGACTTGGAACAAATGATATGGATTGTTATTTGAAAGACTAGTAGTCGAAGACAAGTCTGGATCACTTGTATGTAAAGACTATAACGAGACACTTTAGATGGCTTGTCTTGGTCATGTGGATGGAGATCCAAAAGTGTTAAGTTAGTGTGTTTGACACACTGAGTTAGACCATGTGAGTTACTTATTTCTAGACTACTATCGGAGATGAGTGATTCGCATTGTACTGTTTGAACGACGACTCTAAATCCTGAGGGTATTGTGGACTTGTGCATGGAACGTTAGTTACTTTGGTATACTATAAGTAAGGTTTAAAACAAATGACTGAAATCTCACGTACACTGGGTAGCGGCATGAAATGTGACAAGGATTAGGTATTCAATAGGGAATCTACGATCTCTTATGAGATACAGGTGTCCCCTTAGTTGATTCGCAAATATTTGAATGGTTCGGAAACGTTGGCCAAAGTATTCCAAGTGTTTGACATTTGGAATTTATACTGTGAATATGTTCAAGTATAAATGAATTATTCAGTGAAGGGCGAGTCGGTAACTAATAGAGAAGCTGTGAGAAGGATAATGGTAGTTGTTATATTTATCCTTTGTCATGGACATCTAGTGGAGGGGTTGTTGTCATCAATACAGTATATTAGGGAGATATCGAATAAATAATTTAAGTCTAGAGTGCAGTGAGATTTATTTAGTGGAATTAAGTCTTATTAAATGGTAATTAAATTAATATCATGAGATGCTTTAATTTAACCCGTTTGGAGTGAGATTTAAACTGTCCCCGGGGCCCCTACGCAAGCCTCTGTATTTTATTGCCATTGAAAAAATATTAAAGAATTCATGAGATGAATTATTTATCCATACGATGGGTAAATTAATTTTGCCAAATATTATTCAAGATATGAATAAATATTAAAAATTATAAAATAAAATAATTTTTGAAAATTAAAATTCATAAGATGAATTTTTACATGTGAGAAACAAAGCAAAAAAAAAAAAAAAAAAATCGCGTTTAAAACCAGCACAGTGCGATCCGCTTATATCGGATCCAACCAACCAGGGCGCAACACGTGTCGCGCGCTGGGACGCCTACTGGGGCTATCCGCGTCCCCATGCGAGGACCAGTCGCGTGTCGCCACGTGTCACTCGTTTTGAATTTAAAATTAACGCGATTTTGATCAGTACCTAACATGACGCGTTTTAACTTTGTTTTGAACTAAACGCTACGTTTTGGACTTAAAACTGGGATTAATTTTGCGCGTCCCACATCAAAAAAAAATTTTTCGCTCCGGAATATTTCTATAAATAGAGGGGCTTATTCGGAGGTTTGGTATTAGAGTTCAAAATAATTCATTAGAGTTTCTGAAATTGTTTCGGAGACTCGGTTCAATAATTTTTGGAGCCCACCCTTCGGGCAGCTCAAGGTCATTGCGTAGAAGGTCTCAGGGTCTCGATTTTGAAGAATATTATTCTCTTTCTGGTTTTTCTTTTTATTGGAGCAATTCCAGGTATGTTTTTCTTTCCTTCTTCTTTTAGTTTCGCTTTTCTATTTATTTACAGTATTCGTTATTATACATGTTTAAGTTTATGTATTGTTATGAATGTATTAGAGTAAAAGGCCTGTAGATCTAAATTAAGAATTTAGATCTGCTAATTTAAATTATGAATTTAAGTCAGTAGATTTAAAATTGAGAATTTTAAATCAACCCTAAGTTTAGAGTTATGAATTCTAAACCTGTCCGCTGCGTAATCTTTAGGGAGAATTTTTGAAATTCATCCCAACAACCGTATTAGGGCAAAGGGTTTATAGAGATAAACCTATTCCTGGGAACTTTCGCACGTGAGGTGTCACGAAGCGTGACTCTCCGACCTGGGGCTTAGGTAGAGAAAAGAGTCTCCTACTTTAAGTGCTCTAATAGGTGCCTATTGTTGTGACCATGGTTGAGAACTGTGAACCCAATAGTCGGCATCAGAGTTTATTTTCTAACAAAATTTATATACTTTTCCCAACAGTTATAGAGAAGGAATCTCAGTGGTGGCTTCTCTTACTTATGGGTCATCACCCAGGAGTCGGAGCTTGATTTTTGCTAAAGATATACTCACTCGGTAATATTGGGGGCATCTCAGTGGTGGCTTCTTTTACTTATAGGTCATCGCCCAGGAGTCGGAGCTTGATTCTCGCTGAAGATAAACTCATGAGCCGAAAGTGACTTGAGCAAAAAAGTTCCTCTGAAAAAAAAAATTTGTTTTGGTTTTGGGCAAACTTGATAAGATTTGTTATGAACGGTATGAATTTTTGTCCTCTATACTGTTTGAATGTCTTGATATTTGAATGAACGGATAAACTTAATTTGCTTTTCTAACTTTTGAATCTTGGCTACCTAGGTGATTGATAGGCTTTTCTTTAGAAAGAATGATTTTGCCTTTAGAGCAATAAACATTGATTTTCGGTTATTCATCTATGAGTTAGAGTGCACTTGCTTTAAACAGCAGAAAAATTGTTGAAAAATATGAGATATGGTGCTGACATGTTCAGCCTTGCTCGAGGACGGGCAAGATTTAAGTTTGGGGGTATTTTGACAAGTCTAAATTAGTATATATTTATTTATATCATTTTTATACATTTTAAACCATTTTACATCAAATTTTATTCGGTTTTGCTCGATTTTGACTATTTTACTACTTTATTGCAAAAAACACCAATTTTGAACTAAATCTTACTAGTTTTATCAGTAATATCAATAAGTAAAAGCAAGATAAATCAAAAAATTATAAAATAATAACAAAAATTGTACAAAATTACCAAAAACACCTAACTTACACCCTATTTCACAAGTTTTGCATCAATTTTTAGCTAAAATTCAAGCTTTTATCCTCATTATTCATCTTTTATGCATTGAAAAATACAATTAAACATTAATTAAAGCTATTTTAAGCATTCTTTTACATAAAAAATCAGAAACAAATTGAAAAATATAAAAAATTCACAAGTTGCAAGCAGCTTGCAAACCTGCTGTAGCAAGCATATTTGCAGCTCGATTTTGTTGATTTTCTTCAACTAAATTCACTAAACCAAAGCTTAAATAAGTTATTTAACATCTTGGTAATATGTTATTATAGCATTTGGGTGGAGGATTTCATGAAAAAATGAAAAAAATCAAGCTAGAAATCAGCTGCAGAATCTAGGCGGTAGAACACAGCTTTTCAAGAGCAACTTGCATTTTGGCAATTAAAACTCATATTTTTTTAGCCAAATTCATTTTACAAAAATCAAAAAACATCAATATGATGTTTTGGTGCATAATTTGGGCAGTGGAGTGTAAAACAAATAAAGAAAAATGGCCAAGAAATCTGCGGATGCAAGCTGCCGCAGGAAGCACCAATGGGAGCTGATTTTTGGGATTTTTTTCCAAATTGTTTTATCCCTATTCTGCTAGTATAAATAGGGGAGGATGCAAGGAGTTGGATCATCAAGTTTTCATATCAAAAATCACAAAAAAAAAAAAAAAAATATTCGAGTGAGAAAGGGGTGGGAACCAAGCGGGTCTGTGCAGTTGAAGCAGACATGTTCTGGGTTAATTTTTCTTGTTGTTTTTGTTAGTTTTATCATTTTTCTTCATTAGTTCATGTATTTTGATGTTTGCAATATTTAATGTTAAGTTTAACATGAACTAATTTTGTTAATCTAAGGCTATGATGTAGCCTAAGTTGTAAAATACGCTCATTTCTAATTCAAGGTATTCAATGTTTATGTTATTGCATTGTTGAAGTGTTTATCATTGTTTTTTATGAGTTTTAAATGCTTGATCACCATTTAAGGCCTATAATGATTCATAATGAGTGCGAGAGGAGATTTATGATGATTGCTGAGGTGATAAGCACCACAAATTAGGCAAATGCTCGAGAGAGATTAGCATGATTTGTGTGGTTTTTAAAAGAAAATCATAGAGCTTTTATAACTCTTTTCTTATTTAAATTCATGCACGAAAGTGATGGTTTAATATGTTAAAGAGTACGCTAAATGTTGCTCGAGAGAGAATGTTTAGTAAATTAGGATTTTCAACCATCAACACATAGTAACAACTTGAATATCAAGAATAGAAAATGCGTATTGATGCAACTAAGATGAAATCGGATGCCTTAGACTTTATTAACTGATGAAAAAAAACAACAACTTAAATCGGCTCATTCTAGTCTAGTTTTAACTTTTATTTTTTTTATTTTATTTTACTTTATTTCATATCAAAATCCCTAATTTTTTTGATTTTTCAAATAGTATTAAAGCTACTAATTTTGGTAATCACTTAGCAATCCTCGTGGGACAATACTCTGCTCACTCTATATTACTTGAAGCGACTAGTGCACTTGCTGGCAAAGTCGGCATCAAGGGTCAAGAGATACCTTGGATTCTAGGCTGACCTTTCCTTGCCACAAGAGGTGTCGGAATTAGTGACCTAGAAAACCCAATTGGCTACTTCTTAAATATTAAATAAATAAAATTGTTCAATTTATTTATTGTCCGGTTATGTTTTATGGGTCAAATATGCGTGTGATTGTTTTCTAACACGTTCTATGAGGTGGAAGTAGTCCAAGATGACATGTCATGTTTTGTTTAAGTGGTCAATGCGATCGAATTAGAAATAGACTTAGATCAAATTAGTGATATGTTGTCAAATTATGTTCATAGTTAGTGATAAATTTGGACAACTTGTCTGATAAGACTATAATATGACACTTTTGATGACTTGTCTTGGTCATCTAGATAGGCATCCAAGAGCATTATGTTGGTGTTTTCAACAAGATTAGAACACTGCATAGGACCACTTGAATTATTTGTTTCTTAACTGCTATCAAAAATAATTAATTCTGTAAGATGATAACTCTAAATTCAAAAAAAAGGTCTAAACTCATGCATGGATTGTTCATTGCTTTCATGTTCCAAAAGGATTAGTCAAAATTCGTTAACTTGAATCTCCCACATGTTGGGTAATGACATGAAATGTGGCAAACAGTTGTTTTACGTGGAATCTCTATTCTCTAACAAGATAAAGATGTCTCCTTAGTTGATTCACAAATACACGAATAGATTCTAGAATCTTTGGCCAGAATATTCTGTATGTTTGGCATTTGAAATTAATAAGGAAATTGTTTTGTATTATTGAATAGTTCGAGAAGGGTGAGTCGTGAGCTATGCTGAGAGATGTGAGAGAAGTAACGATAGTAGTCTAAGTTACTTTTGCTTACGGATATCTAATAGAGGGGGTTAATTGTAGCAATTTATTTCCTTTTGGGGAATTCTTGAGTTAATATATTTAATTACAAAGTATAGTAAAACTTATTTAGTGGAATTAAGTTTTACTAAATAGTAATTAATTGTTGTTATGAGATGATAATCAAATTTGACCCATTTGGAGCTAGAGTTAGATTGTCCTTATTGGGAAAAGCATATGAATTTTGTTAAAAAATAAATTCTGATGCCGACTATTGGGTTCACAGTTCTCAACTATGGTCACAACAATAGGCACCTATTAGAGCACTTAGAGTAGGAGACTCTTCTCTTTACCTAAGCCCCTGGTCGGAGAGTCACGCTTCGTGACACCTCACGTGCGAGAGTTCCCAGGAATAAGTTTATCTCTATAAACCCTTTGCCCTAATTCCGGTTGTTGGGATGATTTTTAAAAATTCTCCCTCAAGATTACGCAGTGGAACAGGTTTAGAATTCATAACTCTAAACCTAGGGTTGATTTAAAATTTCTAATTTTAAATCTACTGACTTAAATTCATAATTTAAATCATCAAATCTAAATTCTTAATTTAGGTCTACAAGCCTTTTACTCTAATACATTCATAACAATACATAAACTTAAATCTCGTATAATAACGAATACTGTAAATAAATAGAAAAGCAAAAAAGAATAAAGAAAGAACATACCTGGAATTGCTCCAATAATATAGAAAACCAGAAAGATAATAATATTCTTCAAAACCGAGATCTCGAGACCTTCTACGCAATGACCTCGAGCTGCCAGGAGGGTGGGCTCTGAAAAATATTAAACCGGGTCTCCGAAATAATTTTAGAAACTCTAAAGAATTATTTTGAACTCTAATAATAAACCTGAGCAAAAAAAATGAAAACTTTCAATGTGGGACGAGCAAAAATAAATTCCAGTTAAAGTCCAAAACACGTCGTTTAAGTACTGTTCAAAATCGCATTATTTTTAAATTGAAAACGCGTGACACGTGGGGGTGGGCACGTGATTGGTCCCCGCGTGGGGACGCGAATTGCCTCAGTGGGCGTCGCGCGCTAGTTGGTTGGATCCGATATACACGGATTTTAAAACACGAATTTTTTTTTTTTTTGCTTTTTTTTCTCACATTTAAAAATTCGCCTTACGAATTTTAATTTTTCAAAATTATTTTATTTTATAATTTCAATTTTTATTCACTTCATGAATAATGTTTGGCAAAATTAATTTACCCATCTTATGGATAAATAATTCATCTCATAAATTCTTTAATATTTTTCTAATGGCAAAAAAATATAGAGGCTTGCATAGGGACCTCAGGGACAACTTAAATCTAGCTCCAAACGGGTTAAATTAAATCATCTTATGATATTAATTTAATTACCATATAATGAGATTTAATTCTACTAAATAAATCTCACTGCACTCCAGACTTAAATTATTTATTCGATATCTCCCTTATATACTGTATTGATGACAACAACCCCTCCACTAGATGTCCATGACAAAAAATAAATATAACTACTACTATTATCCTTCTCACAGCTTCTCCATTAGTTACCGACTCGCCCTTTACTGAATAATTCACTTATACTTGAACATATTCACAATATAAATTCCAAATGTCAAACACTTGGAATACTTTGGCCAAAGTTTCCGAACCATTCAAATATTTGCGAATCAACTAAGGGGACATCTATATCTCATAAGATACTGTAGATTCCCTATTGAGTACCTGATCCTTGTCACATTTCATGCCGCTAACCAGTGTACGTGCAATTTCAGTCATTCATTTTAGACCTTACTTATAGTACACCAAAGCAACTAACGCTCCATGCATAAGTCCAAAATACCCTCAGGATTTAGAATCGTCATTCAAACATTACAATGTGAATCACTCATCTCCGATAGTAATCTAGAAATAAGTAACCCACATGGTCTGTGTCAAACACACTAACCTAACACTTTTGGATCTCCATCCACATGACCAAGACAAGCCATCTAAAGTGTCACATTATAGTCTTAACATACAAGTGGTCCAGACTTGTCTTCGACTACGAGTCTTTCAAACAACAATCCATATCATTTGTTCCAAGTCTATATGTGGCTTAGTCTCATAAACCACTTAGAACAAACATGTAAATTGTAGTCTGAGGACTACACCCATCTCATGAATGCCTCCCGAAAGAAAATCGCATGCAGTATAAATGCTCAAATACATAAATTTAACTAGAAAACGACTGAAACTTTAACTTTATTTATTAATTAAAATAATATATCTAGAATAAATCTGGATTTCAGGACACTGTTCCTAACAGTCCTTGAGGTCCCTCCGGAAGCCTCAACTTAAGCATCGTTTGAAAATATTTAAATTGAATTCATGGGATAAATTATTTATTCATGAAATGAATAAATTAATTTTTGCTAAACAAAATTCATCAGAAGAATTATTTATTCATAAGATTAACATATTAATTTTGCAAAATAATACTCATGAGATGAATCTTATACATGTGCAATTTTAAACGTAAAAAAAGAGGGGAAAACAAGTCGCGATACTAGACCCTAGGCGAGCACCTGTCAGACGCTGACACATGTCATGCATCAAAAGCAACCCAGCCACTTAGCTGGCTATATGCATGCATTAACGATGGCTATTAAAGGCTTCCACATGTCAGTGTGTTTCCTTAAAAATTCATCGTGTTTCGTGAGTAAAAAAATAAGTTTTAGATTTGGGAACCTGGTTTTCTCCCACAACGAAAACCCTAAAATTGTTTTAGAGGTTTTCTAAATTAATGTTTAGCCTATTTTTCCAAATATTTATTTTTCGGAAAGATTAAAGAGAAAATTTTTATTTCAAAATCTTTCCTAAAATAAATATTTTAGGGAGCCCGTACTCGCGGTGCTAGAAGTGGTTATTGTGAAGAAGACCTGGAGATGCCAAAAATTCTTCTACCAGTTTCAGATCTTCAAATCAGAATCGGGATTCGCCCTTCAGGTATGTCTAAATTAAGTATTTGATATTTAATTTGTTTTACTTTATTTCTTCGATTTTATGTACTATGTTTATACTTATTTTTTGTGATGTTTTGTTTGTCACTTAACGAACATATTATAGTAAGATTTAGATTTAATTAGACAGTTTAATTAGATTAGGGCTTTTAGATTAAAAATTAAAAATTATTTTTTCCACTGCACCAACTCTAATTAATTCAGGAAAAAAAATTTGAAATATGTTCCCAATAATTAGTATCAAAACCAACTCTGAATACGTTCATAATGACATTAACCATATCAGAGCCAACAATTGGCAATGGAGATCGTGAAGAATCAAATCATGAACTGCCATTTTAAATTTCAAGCGGGATCGAGGTTCATGAGTTGATTCCTCACGGTTACCATTTCTAGTCTGATAGTATAGCGGATAGGCAGTACTCCCAAGGAGGGCGTTTGTTCGTGGAATACAAGGTTAGACTTTTTAAATGATAGATAGAAGTACGGGAAAAACAAGTGCAGCCGCACTGACATGGAGTATCTTGTTTACTTGTACTAATATCTAGGTAATGGTATACACTTGACTAGGATAGTATGATAGTCTCCTTAGGAGCATTTTGATATTGTCTTAGAGACCAATGAAGAAACGGTGAGTTACATATGGTTAGAAAACATATTAATTGAGAATGGTTCTCACTCAACTAAGTACTTGTTACACCGCCTTTCCCACTATAAAGGGTAGATTGGTTGGCTTATCATTGCATACACATACAGAGTGGTTAGGTGGATTCTATGCTTTGTTTGTTTGCTAAAATTACTAAAATGTTCACAAGACCCAAAATATCAAGTGGGAGCGAGCGTCTAACAAAATGCTCATGGCCTCCATTACTGGTCTAACAATATAGTGGGTTACATTACTCCCCGTGGAGGATGTTAATCCATGGAATATAGAGTTAGACTTCTATTAGGACGAACTGAAGTCCAAGCAATTGAGTAAGGCCATGCCAACATGGAGTATGTCAAGACCTTGCATGGATTTCAGGTAATGGTGTACACTTGACTAGGGTTTACATTAGCCTCCCTGAGGAGCTCTGTCGTAGGACCTTAGAGGCTGAGCAAAAAGTGGTATATTAAATATGTTTAGTAAAGAGTTTACAAGAAAACGTATTTACTGAGAAATTTTCTCACCCTTTTGATATCTCAATTCGGCCTCTTCGATGGGAAGTTTTGGGTAGTTCAGTTGGATTGTCACGGCATACATGTAAGTGTTGCATTGTGAACTCCAAACTCTGATTGTTTGCTAGAAGTAAAGAAGTAATCTTGTATGTTATATGACTTGTTTTATAGTTTTTTTATTTTCAGACTAGTTGTATTTTTGCATTGCGATCAATAATGGTATATCTTACTTGTCTGTTCTGCTTTGCTCACTATAATATGATATTTTTTAGTACATGTAGAGCACAGGGAGATGGTTAGAGTTCCCCAGGCTACTATTAGTATATCTACTAAGTTGAAAAGAAAGCTAGTAACGTTAGACTAAACTAAAATATTAAATACTTGAAAATTCAATTATAGTTGATTATAGAACCAGTAGCATGAAAACAGCGAATGAGAAAGATGAGCAACTCCTAGATTGCGTTAAGAAAGTTCAATTTAAGACTGTGGCATATGACGATGGCTTATTTAATTAAACTGGAATTCTTAATGCAAATATTGATAGTCAATCTCAATAGGATATGATCCTAACTTGCCTATCAAGGTCTTTCAATCGGTTTTGTCTGGATACATTGAGTACTAGAGATTGCTCATTGTCTGAACCCATGAAAGCACTATTATGAGAGAAAAGGTCTCATGAGAACTAAGTCAAGAGTTCACTTAGTGTAAGCACCTATCTTAAGAATTAAGAACCTCAAGAGGGTAAAGTAAAACACGAGTCAAGATAGTTTTATCTCTTTTATAATAGCACTGGATGTTAATATCTGAAAGAGATTGCCTAGGTTCTGAGATACTATTGTTGCCAAGACCAAAAGGCAACATGGCAGGGTATTTGATATCTTGTCTCCTCTAGATGTGACTAGTAGGTAGTTCACTAGTGTTTTGGTGAATGGATTTTCAGTAAGGGCATCAAGAAATAGTAGTTTAAGTCAAGGAGTGTCGTTTTGTATTTGAGCAACTAGATTAATTTACTTTAGAAATTTGATTTCTACCCACTATTTGTTTTAAAATAGTTTTTCAGTTAGTTTTCAGAAAAATTGACTAATGGTTGTATAAACAAAAATGTTCATTCAAAAGGTACATTATTAGATAGTTGACTTATCAAAACTACATTAATGGCGATTTATTAGTCTGATACAAAGTAGGCTGTGTAACCATATAAAAGAAGAATTTCCTAAAGTCCATAAAAGCTTTTAAGTGGCACTTTATCTTAGGTCACATTAATCTAGTATGATGGTTCGATTTGTCTTATGGGATCATTAAGTACTAAAATGATAATAGGTATGGAGATCATGTTTGAATTAACGGTGACTAAAAGAGCCTTCAAGAGTAAAGGGGTAGAGCCACTAAGCTGCTAGAACTTGTTCATAAAATGAATATGGGCTGTTAAAAGTTCAAGTGAGCAGAAGCTTTGAGTATTTCATAAAATGTTTATTAATGACTACTCAATTTGTTGATGTATGGATATACCTATGAAGACTGAAGTCTTGAATTCTTTGAAAAGTTTAAATAATTAAAGACTTCATTTGGAATTAGTTAGGTAATTATATTAAGTCACTTTGATTAAATCAAAGTTACGATGTTAGGAGAATTCTTATTTTCTTTATTATAAAGAGCTGTAGAAAGGATCAATAATATTTTATTAAAAATAGTAAGATTCATATGATAAGTCACATACATATCAAAAGGTTTGTTACGTAAAAGGTTTTAGAAAATGTTCTGAAAGTACAACAGATAGCTTGTGTAGGATAGATTGACAGCATGATATACTGTGTCTCTACAGCAAGACACAACTTCTAGTGTATATGATGTATTAGATATATCTTTAACCAAGTTATTGTCACACTAAGTACATGAGAGCTGTGGTGTGGTGGAAGGATTGTCAGGGTCACCTAACGGATTCATGTCTTCAATCTTAATGGTTACGCATGATGGTGAATTTGATCCTTTAGACTATAATGAGACTCTTAAATATAAAGATACAGACCAATGGTTCATGGCAATAAAAGTTAAGTTAAAGTAATTGTATTTTAACTGAGTCTAGAGCTTGTAGAGATGTTGAAAAACATTAAGTCCATTAGATCAGATCTGAATGGATCTACAAATATAAAAAGTTTATTGGACAAGAAGGTAGAGGCCTTCAAGGCTAGATTGATGGTAGTGGGTTAATACCCTAGAGGAAGGAATTGTCTTTGATGAGACTGCCTAGCCAGATGCTATTTCCATTTTGTCTCATTGTGATGAGGTATGGGAATGGAAATCAAGACGACATTCTTTGAATGTTCATATTGATAAGCTTACATATATGATGCAACTAGACAAGTTTGTTCCTAAGAGTCACGACCTTATAGTATGCAAACTGAGGAAGTCTATTTGTAGACTTAAATAAGCATCTTGTTCATTGAATAGTGGATTTGATGATGGCTAATCAATTCCTACTGATTTTAATCAATAGTTACTGAACCATGAGAGTACGCATGACATGGCGAGAAAGTAGAGACTTTCTAAGTGTGTATAGATTCTATTCATTAAGAATGGTGTAGAACTGTTAAGAGTTGTTAAGGTTTAATTATCCAGTTAGTTAAAAGTAAAAGACCTAAGATGAACCATGTTCTTAGGGTCAAGCTTTGGCGAGATTCTAAGAAAGGATGTTAAGTTTATCATGGGTCGTTTGTTTTAAAAGGGAGTTTAAACATTTGAGGTTAGAAATCCATTTTACCCTTATAGTGGGAGTCATTAAATGATGAAGAGTGAAGCAGTCTTTTATTGCTTATTTCACTATAGAAGTAGGGTACTTGACATCTATGAAGTTGTTGAGTAAACTAGTTGACTCAGGAGGTTTCTATTAGATCAAAATCTATGAGCAAAAGAATAGGACAGTGAAAGGTCTATAATAAAGTTTATAGTCAAAGGGTTGACAGATCCTAAGGGCTAGTTATGCAATGCATGGCAAATTGGGTTTAGGACAAGCGAAAGATTGTTGGAATTGGTGGCTTGGAAAACCCAATTAGTTAGCTTTTAAATATTAAATAAATAAAATAGTTTTATTTATTTATTTATTATCTGATTATGTTTTATGGGTCAAACATACGTGTGATTGTTTTCTGAAAAGTTCTATGAGAGAGACATAGGGCAAGATGACATGTCAGGTTTGATTTAAGTGGTCTGACATGATTTGGATTTAGAGAGGTTGTAAGCAGTGGCAATTCTGGTAAATATTTAAATGAGGGAAATTGGGGGGGGGGGGGGGGGGGGGGGGGGTGGAGCTTCATTAGAGTTGTAGTGGCTGAGGTTAGTTAAGTCAGTTAATTCTTGTCTTACTAGATATTTTATCTCCACCGGCATTAGTTAGATTGGAGTATAAAAGGTTGGATTGTGTTTGTAATTAGATTCATTGAATGAATACATTTTGATTCTTCTTCCTCAATCTCAATTCTCTCTACTTCTTTTCTCAATTTCTCTACTTCTCAACTCCAATTCCTCTTCTATCCTAGATTATGATTCAAGGTTGATCTTGAATCATAACAATTGGTATCAGAGCTTGCGTTGCTTGCCTTTGCTTGCTCAATTGGATTTGGCTAGACGCAAGAAAGCTTTGGCAATGGCTGGAGGAGTTACAACTAGAGCTCGGGCTGCTACTTATGCTGGAGTTACTTCTGGAGCTACGGCTGGAGCTGTTGCTAATGTTGGAGCTAGTACTGGTGCTACTACAACTGCAAATTCAAGTTCAGATGATTGTATAGCTCAATTGCAGTCGCAGATCCAGGAATTGGTATTATCAGTTGGAGATCTAACTCGAAATATAACTCATTCATAGCAGCAAGTACAGCAATGGTTGATAGGTTTGCAAGAGCAAGTTAATTGCCAAGCAATGCCTCTGGAGCTGGAATACGGCCACCTGCAAGCCATCACAGTAGACCTCCTGATCCTTTGTATCCTCGAGATTCTGTGGAGAATTCTAAAGGTGTAGATGGGGTCAGGAACTCTAGTAACAAGCAGCCTAAGGTGGAAATGATACATTTGATGGATCGCATGTTGGGAAAAGATATGAATTTTGTTGAAAATAAACACTAACACCGACTATTGGGTTCATAGTTCTCAACTATGATCAT
Source organism: Simmondsia chinensis (assembly GCA_018398585.1). Taxonomy (NCBI): domain Eukaryota; kingdom Viridiplantae; phylum Streptophyta; class Magnoliopsida; order Caryophyllales; family Simmondsiaceae; genus Simmondsia; species Simmondsia chinensis. Next base: position 18,856,334 of record JAGTTD010000023.1, on the reverse strand, counting down.
AACAATAGGCACCTATTAGAGCACTTAAAGTAGGAGACGCTTCTCTCTACCTAAGCCCCCAGTCGGAGAGTCACGCTTCGTGACACCTCACGTGCGAGAGTTCCCAGGAATAGGTTTATCTCTATAAACCCTTTGCCCTAATACCGGTTGTTGGGATGACTTTCAAAAATTCTCCCTAAAGTTTACATAGCAGAACAGGTTTAGAATTCAAAACTCTAAACCTATGGTCAATTTAAAATTCTTAATTTTAAATCCACAGATTTAAATTCATAATTTAAATCAACAGATCTAAATTCTTAATTTAGATCTATAGGCCTTTTACTCTAATACATTCATAACAATACATAAACTTAAACAGGCATAATAACGAATATTATAAATAAATAGAAAAGAGAAACTAAAAGAAGAAGGAAACATACCTAGAATTGCTCCAATAATAAAGAAAATCAAGACTCCGCGATCCTCTACCCAATGGCCTCGAACTGCCCGGAGGGTGGGCTCCGAAAAATATTAAATTGAGGAAAGAAAAATTTCAACAAAAATTTTTCTGTCCAATTAAGTCTCTGAAACAATTTCAGAAACCCTAAAGAAATATTTCAACTTGAATACCAAACCTCGGAATAAGCACCTCTATTTATAGGAGTACACAGGAGCAAAAAAAATCCATTTTTTTCGATGTGGGATTCGCTGTTGTCAAGCAAAACGCAGCGTGTTAAACAAAAAACATATCAAAACGCCACGTTTCACCCTTGAACAAAACATGCCTTTATTTAATTCAAAACATGTGACACGTGGCAAAGTCTGATTCGTCGGCTCCCGTGCACACGGATTGCCAGGGCATGACCTAGAGCGCAACACGTGTCGCCACTGGCTCGTCAAATCCGAAGCACACGGATCAGTAGCTAATAAACGCGGTTTTTTTTTCCTTTGTTTTCCACATGAAAAGATTCATCTTATGAATTTTAATTTTGAAAATTATTATATTTTATAATTTTTAATTTTTATTCATCTTATGAGTAATATTTGGCAAAATTAATTTACCCATCTCATGGATAAATAATTCATCTCATGAAATCTTTAATATTTTTTCAATGGCAATAAACACATAGGATTGCGTAGGGACCTCAGGGACAACTTAAATCTATCTCCAAATGAATTAAATTAATCATGTCATGAAATAATTTAATTACCATTTAATGAGACTTAATTACACTAAATAAATCTCACTACATTCCAGACTTAAATTATTTATTCGATATCTCCCTAATAGATTGTATTTATGACCACAACCCCTCTACTAGATGTCCATGACAAAGGATAAATATAACCACTACCATTATCCTTCTCACAGCTTCTCCGTTAGTTTCCGACTCGCCCTTCACTGAATAATTCATTTATACCTGAACATATTCACAGTATAAATTTCAAATGTCAAACACTTGGAATACTTTGGCCAAAGTTTCCGAACTATTCAAATATTTGTGAATCAACTAAGCGGACATCTGTATCTCATAAGAGATTGTAGATTCCCTATTGAATACCTGATCCTTGTCACACTTCACGCTGCTACCTAGGGTACGTGGGATTTTAGTTATTCGCTTAGACCTTACTTATAGTATACCAAAGTAACTAACGCTCCATGCATAAGTCCAGAATACCCTCAGGATTTAGAGTCGTCGTTCAAACAGTACAACGTGAATCACTCATCTCCGATGGTAGTCTAGAAATAAGTAACACACATGGTCCAACTCAGTGTGTCAATCTTATTGAACACACTAACCTAACACTTTTGGATCTCCATCCACATGACCAAGACAAGTCATCTAAAGTCTCACGCTATAGTCTTAACATACAATTGGTCCAAACTTGTCTTTAACTACAAGTCTTTCAAACAACAATCCATACTATTTGTTCCAAGTCTATCTGTGGCTTAGTCTCATATACCACTTAGAACAAACATGTAAATTGTAGTCTGAGGACTGCACCCATCTCATGGATGTTTCCCAAAAGAAAATCATATGCAGTATAAATGCTCACATACACAAATTTAACTGGAAAAGGACTGGGACTTCAATCTTATTTATTAATTAAAATAATGCATCCAGAATAAATTTGAATTTTAGGACACTATTCCTAACAATCTCCCACTTGTCCTAAATCCAATTTATGACAAAATCCATACTCACCCCTTTTAAGTTTTAACAAAAAGTTTACTGGGCCTAAGCTTAGTGAGCACAATTACTTTATTGTGAAGTCAGCAATACAATACTGCTTAACAGTCCTCTCACTAATGGCTCTCACTCCAAGGGTAAATACATGCTTAGACGTTGAATGTCTATCATTTTTAATCTGACTGGAAGTCTTAAATCAGTATAGCCAACTGGAACCAGCTCTTTACTTTAAAAGATCAATATAGGATCTTTAGTTCTTCTCAAGAACTAGAGAAAACACTTCACTGCCACTTAGTCTAATGCCTGTTTACTATACCATAGCATATCAGACATCAAGTCTCGTGCACAACATGGCATACTTGAGGCTCCCGCTGCCAAAGCATATGGAATATTCCTCAAATGCTCCTCCTTTTGAGGTGTCCTAGAACACTACTCAAAAGAGAGAGGGACTCCATACTATGCCTTGACAATGTCTTATCAATACAAGTGGCTAGGGAGAGACCCAACATCCTACTCTTACAACCTGACAAAAGCTTAATCCTAAGAGTAGAGCTGGCTTCTCATATGTCTTTCATATTGAGCTATCATGACAACCAAGTCTTTATAGCTAATGACACCCCTACATCATTCTCAATGAGTAGTATATTGGTGACATACAATACTAAGAAAGTCACTACTTTCTCTTAGTGTCACTTGTACACGCATGGTTCGTTTAACCAATTGCTCAAAACTATAAGACTTAATTGCTTCATGGTGGCTAAAAGGATCAGATTCAATACCACGGTCAACCACCAAGGCTCCCGCTATGAACCTATCAGGTATCCTAACAATCCTCCCACCACACCTAAGCTCTCATGTACCTGGAACATTCTCGTTCCTATTAGTAGGTGCATCTAATGCATCAACTATGTCTTGAGTTGTGTTTAGCTGTTTAGAATTACTGTCATTTTGCTTTAATATTATTTTATTTTTATTTTTGTAGCTTACTTGCAAATTCTTTCTCTAAGTGTTTTGCACTGTATTTAAAAAAAAACTTTTAAATCAAAAAACTGTAGAAAAAACCATTCTTGTTCCTTTTATTTGCAACACCATTATGCTGCAGTGTAACCTGAGCAGAAAGTTGAGATCTTATCCCAGTTTGCAGTTTGGAAATCCAAAAATTCACCCGAAAAATATTCACCACCTCGATCTGATAGAACTGACTTAACTTGTTTACCTAATAGCTTTTAAAATTCAGCTTTGTACTCTTTGAACTTTTCAAAAGAGTCCGACTAATGTCTAATTAGGTAAATATATACATATCTTGAGTAATCATTATTAAACTTGAATAAGTACTCATACCCACCTCTTACCTGACCATACATTGGTCCACATACATCTATGTGAACCAGCTTAAGCAAGCCACCAACCATGTTGCCTTTACTCTTAAAGACAGACTTGGTCCTCTTTCTTTCTATGCAGGATTTGCAGACTGGTAATGACCTCAAGTGCAAAGCCTCTATCAGTCCATCTTTTACCAGCCTTTAGATCGTGTTCGAATTAATGTGACCTAAACATTGGTGCCTTGTATAGGCATTATCACAATCAGGGTGTTTTCTTTTAGAAGATTGAACAAGTGAACTTATATTAGATTTATTTAAACAATTACCAGAGTTTTGATAAAAAAATATCATGAATAAACAATTTATTCATGTACATGTGAAAATAAATAATTTATTTCTCATATTAAAATTTTCATTATCAAAATTAATTGAATAACAATTATTCATAAAAAGAGATAAAGAAATCAAATTCCTCTGCAGAGTAGCTACAAATAAACAATCTTTCAAAACAAAACTCTATTACTAAAGTCCAAGCTAATATCTCCTACACTTAAAACTACTATTATTGTATTGTCCCTGACCATCAGGTACAACACCCATCGTGTAGTCTTTAGCTTAGCCTGAGCTCCTGTAACATATTACAGATATGGTCAGTTGAAGCTGAGTCCACCCACTTGGAACCTGGTGGACTCTCAACTGCGCATGACTCAACTAAGTGAGATATCAACATACCTTTACCAGATGGCTTAGCAGTCTTTGTAAGAAGAGTAGCTATGTACTTAGTCTAGTTTCTCCTCCAGTGGCCTAGTTTTCTTAGAAAAGAAACACTTTTCTTTTGTTGACTTCCTTATGGACTTGGTTGCCACAAAAACAACCTTGCCCTTTCCTTTCTTTCTAATAGGTCCCTTGTGAGTAGTGAGTAAGTCTAACTTATTTTTCAAGGCAAAGTAATTTGATCCCGTGAGTATATTATTTATTCCAAATCAAGTGAAGTTCGCCAGTTGTATTCATATCAAAAACACTGTAAATGCAAACAATCGTGTAACTACCGTATATGAGTCATGTATAATGCAGTGATATATATTCTTTCAATTTAGCATACACATTAAGTCAGATATCCACCAAACTGTACTATCATGCATACAATAATGACCCAAACACACCACTCCTTACTGCCCAGCAGTGGGGTCGCACGAAGCTAGTTTAGGTGAGAGCTATTCTCAATTAATCTGTGTTCCTGTAACTCTTACTAAATATGATTAACTAACCACTTTATCTTAATATCTAACATGACACAATAGAGCTCCTCGGGGAGGCTAATGCATCACGCTTGTCAAGTGTAAACCATTACCTAAACCTCCACACAAATACACGAAATACTCCACGGCAGCGTGGTCGCATTGCTTCTTTGCACTTTGGTTTATCCTAAAAGAAGTCTAACCCTGTAATTTACAAACCGACATCCTCCACAGGGAGGTCTATCGATCTACTATACTGCTAGACCGATAATGGAGACCGTGAAGTTACAACAATTGAAATCTCGCCCCCACTTGATTTTTATAACCAATGATTTTTAAATAACCTGCATTTACAACCTGAATTATCTTATAATCCCCTTTATAATCTCATTCTAAAATTAACCAAGAGTAATTAAATACTTTATTCAAAAATAATATCGTTTTACAATATAGATTATCTCATCATCTTGCATTAGAATCTAATTCTACAATAAATCAATAAAATTAACTAATTAATTTTAATTAAAACAATATCAACATTTAATTTAGATTATCACATAATGTACGTTTAAAATTCTGATTTCAAAATTAAATTAAAAATAATTGTATTTAAAATCAATAGCGATTTTGTGCTTAGACTATCCCATAGTCTATTTCAGAATTAAAAAAAATATTAAATAACTTTTATTTAATGTGCATTGATTAACAACTTAGATTATCTTATAATCTAATTTAGAATCTCATTCTAAAAGAAAATTAATTAATTTATAATTATTATGTAAATCAGTACTAACGTCTACACGTCTAAAAATTAAAAATAAAAAAAAAATTTTAATTAGTTGCTGACTTCAGCGCTGACGTCATACGTCAAATGCTGACGTCAGCTGTCAGCAGCAAGCGCTGACGTCAGCGTCAGCTGATAGAATATTTTTATTTTGATTTTAAAATTAAAATATTTAATTTTAAAATAAATTGAATCTAATCTCATTAAATTAATTTTATCCGATTTCGTATAAAATAATTAAATCTAATCTCATTAGATCAACTTTATCCAATTCTATAAAAATTTAATTGAATCTAATCTCATTAGATCAATTCTATCTGATTTCATAAAATTAGTTAAATCTACTCTCATTAAACCAATTTTACCCATTATTAAAAATATTTAAATCTAATCTTGTTAGATCAATTTTGTCTGATTTCGTAAATCATGACTGAGAACGCACAATCTTATTATACGAACAACATAATTGTAAATTTATGGGTTGTTTCGAATTAACGATTAATTCATTAACGATTTAAACAATTTGAATCATTACCTTCAAGCGGTCAAATTAACTTTTAATTAATTAACGACTTAAACAATTCAAATCGTTACCTTATATAATCTCAATTAACAATTAATTCATTAACGACTTAAACAATTTAAATCATTACTTTAAGCAATCTGATTAACTATTAATTCATTAACGATTTAAATAATTTAAATCGTTACTTTAAATAACCTAGTTAACTATTAACTCTTTTAACTGATTTAAACAATTTAAATCGATACTTTAAAATATTCTAATTAACAATTAACTACTTTAATGATTTAAACAATTTAAATCACTAATTAAAATAGGTTTTTCCTTCTTAATAAAATTGCTATTTTATTAAACCGCAAATCTATTTATTTCGATCTTATTATACCTAGTCATGTATATTATAAATGTAATCAGAGGTTGGCTTTGATACCAATTATTGGGAAAAGATGTGAATTTTGTTGAAAAATAAACTCAGATGCCGACTATTGGGTTCATAGTCCTCAACTATGGTCACAACAATAGCCACCAATTAGAGCACTTAGAGTCGGAGACGCTTCTCTCTACCTAGGCCCCCGGTCGGAGAGTCACCCTCCGTGACACCTCACGTGCGAGAGTTCCCGGGAATAGGTTTATCTCTATAAACCCTTTACCCTAATACCGGCTGTTAGGATGAATTTCAAAAATTCTCCCTAAAGTTTACGCAACGGAACAGGTTTAGAGTTCATAACTCTAAACCTATAGTCGATTTAAAATTCTTAATTTTAAATCCACATATTTAAATTCATAATCTAAATCAACAAATCTAAATTCTTAATTTAGATCTATAGGGGTTTTACTCTAATATATTCATAACAATACATAAACTTAAACATGCATAATAACGAATATTGTAAATAAATAGAAAAGTGAAACTAAAAGAAGAAGGAAAGAACATATCTGGAATTGCTCCAATAATAAAGAAAACCAAGAAAATTGAGACCCCGCAATCTTCTACGCAATGACCTCGAACTGCCCAGAGGGTGGGCTCCGAAAAATATTAAAATGAAGAAAAAAAAAATTTCAACAAAAATTTTTTTCTCTAATTAGGTCTTTGAATCAATTTCAGAAACCCTAAAGAAATATTTCAACTTGAATGCCAAACCTCAGAATAAGCACTTCTATTTATAGGAGTACACAGGAGCGAAAAAATCCAATTCTTTCGATGTGAGATTCGTTGTTGTCAAGCAAAACGCAGCGAGTTGAACAAAAAACATATCAAAACGCCGCATTTCACCCCTGGACAAAAAGTACCTTTATTTAATTCAAAAAGCGTGACAAGTGGCAGCATCTGATTCGTCCGCTCTCGTGCACGCAGATTGCCAGGGCATGACCCAGCGCGCGACATCATATCCGAAGCACACGGATGGCTAGCTGATAAACGCATTTTTTTTTTTGTTGTGTTTTTCACATGAAAAAATTCATCTTATGAATTTTAATTTTGAAAATTGTTTCATTTTACAATTTTTGATTTTTATTCATCTTATGAATAATGTTTGGCAAAATTAATTTACCCATCACATGGTTAAATAATTCATCTCATAAATTCTTTAATAGTTTTCCCATGGCAATAGACACAGAGGCTTGCGCAAGGACCTCAGGGACAATTTAAATCTAACTCCAAATGGGTTAAATTAATCATCTCATGAAATAATTTAATTACTATTTAATGAGACTTAATTCCATTAAATAAATCTCACTACACTCCCGACTTAAATTATTTATTCAATATCTCCCTAATAGACTGTATTGATGACAACAACCCCTCCACTAGATGTTCATGACAAAGGATAAATATAACTACTACCATTATCCTTCTCACAGCTTCTCCATTAGTTACCAACTCGCCCTTCACTGAATAAATCATTTATACTTGAACATATTCATAGTATAAATTCCAAAAGTCAAACACTTGGAATACTTCGGCCAAAGTTTTCGAACTATTCAAATATTTGCGAATCAACTAAGGGGACATTTGTTTCTCATAAGAGACTGTAGATTCCCTATTGAATACCTGATCCTTGTCACACTTCACACCACTACCTAGTTTCCATGGGATTTCAGTCATTCGTTTGGACCTTACTTATAGTACACCAAAGAAACTAACACTCCATGCACAAGTCCAGAATACCCTCAGGATTTAGAGTCATCGTTCAAACAGTACAACGTGATTCACTTATCTCCTATAGTAGTCTAGAAATAAGTAACCCACATGGTCCAACTCGGTATGTCAATCTTATTAAACACACTAACCTAACACTTTTGGATCTCCATCCACATGACCAAGACAAGTCATCTAAAGTGTTATGTTATAGTCTTAACATACAAGTGGTCCAAACTTTTCTTCGACCATGACTCTTTCAAACAACAATCCATACCATTTTTTCCAAGTCTATCTGTGGCTTAGTCTCATAAACCGCTTAGAACAAACATGTAAATTATAGTCTGAGGACTACACCCATCTCATGGATGTTTTCCAAAAGAAAATCACGTGTAGTATAAATGCTCACATACACAAATTTGACTAGGAAACGACTGGGACTTCAATCTTATTTATTAATTAAAACAATGTATCTAGAATAAATCTGGATTTTAGGACACTGTTCCTAACATCACATCCTCAATCTTGGATTAGAAGGTGTGAGAGGTATTTTCGCATCCTCGATTTGAGAACTTAAAAGCAAGAATGATGTTTGTGAACCCCAGAGCTAGTGAGGCATACTATGTCTCTAGCTTCATCAATGGTCTCAAGACAATGATCAAAAACTTAGTTAAAGCAATCAGTCCTTTGACCTTGTCCCGGGCTTATTCTAAAGCCAAGTTGTATGAGGCTACGGTTCTTGCAAGTTCTGATGCTCAGCAGAGCAAGAGTGGCATGGCAGGTTCATAAGTGCAAATTAGCAATAAGAGTGCACCCAGGCCTTTGAATTTAGAGGAGAAAAAAGCTAAGAGGTTATGCTTCAAGTGCAATCAGCTATATTTCTTTAGACATAAATGCAATCCTAAGCTTCTCATGTATGTTACTGGTGTTGAGGCTGACGAAGGATCAGATGGTCAAGAGGGAGAAATGGAGTACAGTGATCAAGTGAAGGAGGAACAAGAAGTAGAATCTGAGGAGAATGAGATAGAAATTTCAGTTAAGGCCCTGACTGGTAATAGCTTGCATAATATTATAAGAATCAAAGCTGAAGCTAGTCACAAACCACTCTTGATCTTTATTGACATTGGCAGTACTCATATTTTTGTTGATCCAATAGTTGTCAAGGGAGTAGACCATAAAATGATCAAAGCAGGTCCCTTAGCTGTGACTGTTGCTGTTGGAAATCAATGCTTACTCAAATGAAGCGTAATCAGTTCAGTTGGTAAATGCAAGGTCACTCGTTCTTGTATGACTTCAAAGTCTTGCAGTTAGTTGGATGTGATATGGTTCTTGGGGTGGATTGGATGAAAACAATCAGTCCCTTGGTGTTTGATTTCGCCCGGCTTTCAATCTCCTTTGAGTTAAATGGTAAAACAATCAAGCTGTAGGGAATTGTGGAACAAGGCCAGCTACAGTTGATGAGTGACAAGAGATTAGAAGGAGTGATCAAGAAACAAGAGTATCAGTGGATAGGACATCTGTTCTCTATCACAGCTGAGATAGAAAAGGTAAAGATGAATTCAGATCCTTTCATAAGCAAGTTGCTTTAGGAATTGGGTGACTTATTTGATCAACCAACCTACCTTCATCCTAGAAGATCCCTTAATCATGCTATTCCATTGAAATCTAATTTAGATCCTGTCAATTTAACGCCTTACAAGTACCCTCATTCATAGAAGAGCGAGATTGACAGATAGGTGGATGAGTTGCTAAAAATTGAATTCATTAGACAAAGCCATAGTCCATTTGCTTCTCCTGTCATACTTGTCAAAAAGAAGGATAGGTTGTCAAGGATGTGCATAGATTGGAGGCAACTGAATGCCCTTACCATTAGGGATAAGTTCTCAATTCCAATTATTAATGATCTCTTGGATGAATTGCATGGATCACACTACTTTTCCAAGTTGGATTTTAGGCAAGGGTATTAGCAGATTCGAGTGATGGAGCAAGACATTCATAAGACTGCTTTTAGAACTCATCATGGACATTACAAATTTGTGGTGATGCCTTCTGGATTGATAGATGCTCCAGCCACGTTTCAGGCCTTGATGAATTCAATCTTTAAGCCATTATTGAGGAAATTTATTTTGGTATTCTTTGATGACATCTTGGTGCATAATCCTTCCTTGGACTCACATGTGGATCATCTTAAGCAGGTGTTTGAGCTCATGCGACAGCACAAGTTGTATTCTGAGCTGTCTAAGTGCACTTCTGCTTAATATTAAGTGGAATACTTGGGTCATATTGTCTCTTCTACTAGTGTAGCCACTGATCCAGCCAAGGTGGAAGCAATGAAGCAATGGCTAACTCCTGTTTCCCTTAAGCAATTGAGAGGATTCTTAGGATTAACTGATTATTGCTAGAAATTTGTAACAGGCTACGGTATGATTGCAAAGCCATTAACTGATATCCTCAAAAAAGAAGCCTTCCATTTGTCTAAAGTAGCTCAAGAGGCATTTGAAAGGTTGAAGATTGCTATGTGCTCAGCTCCGGTGCCTATTATGCCAGATTTCAGTGTTCCTTTTACAATGGAAACAAATGCAAGTGGAACTAGAGTGGGAGCAGTTTTATCCCAAAAAGGAAGACCTGTGGCCTATTTGAGTCAAGGCCTTAGCCCAAGGCATACGAGCTTGTCCATTTATGAAAAGGAGTATCTTGCAATCCTCATGGCGGTGAAGAAGTGGAGGCATTACCTAGAGGGACACCATTTCATTATGAGAACTGATCATCAAAGTCTAAAATACTTACTAGAGTAGAAAATTACAACAAGGGGGCAGCGTAAGGGTCTCACGAAGATGTTGGGACTAGACTATTCAATTGAGTATTTCTGAGGCAAGGAGAATTTAGCTGCTGATGCTTTGTCACGCAAGCAAGAAGGGACAAAATCAGTTTCTTGTTTTGCTATTTCAATTGCTTTGCCTTCTTGGATGGATGAGGTGTATACGTCTTATGATGGAGATAGTCTTGCTTAATAATGTATCACAACCTTTAGCATCAAGAACAGCCTCTCGAGTGAAGATTCAAATGTAGTTGTTGCTTATGGAATTGTTAGACTAAAGGGTAAGGTGTACATAGGCTCCATGACTAACTTAAGAAGGCAAATTGTTGTGAGTTCTCATGATTCTGCTTGGGGAAGGCACGCTGATATAGAAGGAACTTATCAAAGGCAGAGACAGTACTTTCATTGGCCTAGTTTGAGGAAGGATGTTATGGAATTTGTTCAAGCTTGTGATGTTTGCCAGCATACTAAAACCAATCATATGCATTATCAAGGCTTGCTGCAGCCTTTACCCATTCCAGATAAAGCATGGCAACACTTAAGTATGGATTTCATTGAGGGGTTACCCAAGTCTGGAGGGAAGGAGGTAATTTGGGTTGTAATGGATCGATTCACCAAGTTTGAACATTTTATAGCTCTAAATCATCCAATTTCAGCTGAAAACTTGCCAAGGTGTTCTTGGACAACATTCACAAGCTCCTTGGGTTGGCTCAATCCATTGTTTCTGATCGAGATAGATTGTTCGCAAGTCATTTATGGCATGAGTTGTTTCTGCTGCTGGGCACTTCCTTAGCTTTGAGCTCATCTTTTCACCCATAGTCAGATGGGCAGACAAAGAGGGTAAATCAGTATATAGATCAATACTTAAAGAACATGACCTTCAATTTTCCCAAGCAATGGCATAAGTGGTTGTCTTTGGCAGAATTCTAGTATAATTCACATGCTCATTCTGCTTTAGGAACAACTCCCTTTAAGGCTCTTTATGGTTATGATCCTCCATCTCCAATGGTATTGCAAGGAGCTACTTCTTCTATTAGTGATGTTAATGAACTACTACTTCAAAGGAAGTAATTGGTCCAGCAGCTAAAGCGTGTTGATAAGTCATTTCAGGTGGGAGATCTTGTTTACTTGAAATTGCAGCCTTATAGGAAATCAAGTGTAGTAGTGCGCAAGGGTGTGAAGTTGAATGCACATTATTTTGGGCCTTACAAGCTATTGGAGAAGTTTGGAAGAGTTTCTTATTGAATGGAGTTGCCCTCTGATTCTTCTATCTATCCAGTCTTCCATGTTTCCCTTCTGAAGCAACATGTGGCTGATGGTAAGGTAAGTTCTATTTCTCCCCCAGAAGCAGCTGTCAGTGGTGACATTGTGCAGCAACCAACAACTATCTTGATTCAAGGGTGATACACGCCATTATCGGATCCCATTAGAGCTTTGAAGTTAAGGGTGCTTGGGCGAGTGCAGTACCAGGATGGTTGACCTTCTGGGAAGTCCTCACCCTTAGGTTAGGGGCACTTGGAAATAGCCTCTCTTCAGGGGTAATACCCTAAAGCGGGGAGGCTACATACATCCTCCTCCCCCGACCCTACTTAGGCGAGAGCCCTTGGGGCGCTGAGTATGTTGCTTTTTTTGTGGCGGGGAAAGCTTCATTGGAGTTGTAGTGGCTGAGGTTAGTTAAGTTGGTTAATTCTTGTCTTGCTAGATATTTTAGCTCTGTCGGCATTAGTTAGAATGGAGTGTAAATGGCTGAATTGTCTTTGTAATAAGATTCATTGAATGAGTACATTTTGATTCTTCTTCCTCAATCTCAATTATCTCTACTTCTTCTCTCAATTCCTCAACTTCTCAACTCCAATTCCTCTTCTATCCCGGGTTATGATTCAAGGTTGATCTTGAATCATAACATAGTCAATGAGATTGAACCACAGATAAACTTAGATAAAACTAATGATACATTGTCAAAGTATGTTCATAGTCAGTGATAAGTTTGGACAACTTGTCTAATAAGACTATAACATAATATTTTTGATGACTTGTCTTGGTTATGTGGATATGGATCTAGGAGTATTATGTTGGTGTTTTCAATAAGATTGGAACATCAAACAGGACCACCTGAATTATTTATTTCTTAACTGCTATCAGAAATAATTAATTCTGTAAAACGATAACTCTAAATTCTGGAAGCAGTTTGAACTTGTGTATCTGCCAAAAGGATTAGTCAAAGTTCATTGACTTGTATCTTAAGTACGTTGGATAACATCATGAAGTGTGACGGGAACAGCTATTTTACGTGGAGTCTATAATCTCAAACAAGATAAAGATGTCTCCTTAGTTGATTTGCAAATATACGAGTAGATTCTAGAATATTTGGCCAAAGTATTCCATAGATTTGACATTTGGAATTAATATGAAAATTGTTTCTACATTAGTGAATAGCTCAAGAAGGGCGAGTCGTGAGAAATGAGCAAAAAGTAACGATAGTAGTCAAAGTTATTTTTGCTTACGGATATCTAATAGAGGGGTTAATTATCGCAATAATAGTTATTGAGGAAATTCTTGAGTCAATATATTTAATTTTAGAGTGCAATAAAACTTATTTGGTGGAAATAAGTTTTACTAAATGATAATCAATTGTTATCATGAGATGATAATCAAATTTGACCCATTTGGAGCTAGAGTTAGATTATCCCTGAGGTCACTCCGCAAGCCTTAGCTTAAGCATCGTTTGAAAGTATTTAAATTGAATTCATGGGATAAATTATTTATTCATGAGATGAATAAATTAATTTTTGCTAAACAAAATTCATCAGAGGAATTATTTATTCATAAGATTAATATATTAATTTTGCCAAATAATATTCATGAGATAAATTTTATACATGTGCAATTTTAAACATAAAAAAAGAGACGAAAACAAGTCGCAATCCTAGACTCTAACGCGAGCGCCAATCAAACGTTGACACGTTTCGCACATCAAAGGCAACCCAGCCACTCATCTAGCTATCTGTGTTCATTGTTGATGGCCTATTAGAGGCTTCTACATGTCAGTGTGTTTCCTTATAAATTCATCGTGTTGCCCTGAGTAAAAAAAATATTAAGTTTTAGATTTTTGAACCTGCTTTTCTCCCACAACGAAAACACTAAAAATGTTTTAGAGGTTTTCTAAATTAATGTTTAGCCTATTTGTTTCTTAAAAATATTTTTCGGAAAGATTAAAAAGAAAAATTTTGTTTCTAAATTTTTCCTAAAATAAATATTTTGGGAGACCATACTTCTGGTGCTAGAAGTGGTTATTGCGAAAAAAACCTGGAGGTGTCAAGAATTCTTCTACCAATTTCAAATTTTCAAATTGGAATCGGGATTTGTGCTGCTGGTATTTCTAAATTAAGTATTTGATATTTAATTTATTTTCCTTTATTCTACATACTTTGTTTATACTTGTTTTGTTTGATATTTTGTTTGTCATGTTATGAACTCATTAGAGTAAGATCTAGATTTAATTAAATAGTTTAATTGGATCAGACTTTTAGATTTAAAATTAAGAATTTTAAATTATTTTTTCCGTTGCTCAAACTATGGTCAATTCAAGAAAATTTTTTGAAATATGTTACCAACAGGAAGGGCCTTGATTGACTTTTAACAAGAAAAATTGATCATAAGGTGGAAGATGAGCAAGTGACGTTCAATGTTTTTGAGCCAATAAAACTATTATCTAGGAAGGACACTTGTTTTTGAATTGAAGATCAAGTTTCTCTAACCAAGTTGGAGGGTATAGGGGCCAAGGATGACTTTGTGAGGAAACATTCTTGAGTTGGCAAAAGGCGATCAAAGGAGTGGCATGTTAAGCCTAAGGATCCCATGGTTAGAGGAAAGGGTGGTGAAATTGGGGATAGTTGCATAAAGAATAGTTCTAAGAAGGTTTATGGTAAGAGAGTAACATTTAGTGTAAACGGGGGAAGCTCCATTCTCCTCAAGGATCCAAGATAGAAATTTTTTTCAGAAATCTACCTAACAACTATAATTTAAAGTGCTTCTTGGGAGGCAACCCAAGCTTTTCTTACACTTGTTTCATTACAATTATTCTCATGTTTATTATCTCTTTTACTTCTTTATGTTTCTTGAACAGGTTTTGAAACAAGTATGGGGGTTAGCGTGTGTCAAAGTTCACCTTTAAGATTAATCTTCAAACCTGGGAAGTATCTCTCACCTATTGTTTCTTTCTTTTTGTTTCTTTTAATATTGAGGACAATGTCAACCTTTAAGTTAGGGGATATTAAAAAAAATTTAGACAAAATTTTTCGAAATTTTTTTTGTCTAGTTCTATTTTATCTATTAGAGTAGGCTTTAGTGCCTCCCAGAGTTCAGAGCCTTTGTATGGGATGTAGATAGTGTTAACCAATGAAAAGATTTTCTATTTCTTATAGTTTAGATCATTAGTCTTCCCAAATTTTTATTGCTTTTTCACATTTAGAGACACATTGAATAAACCATAAGTATTGCTGAGATCTTATCATCATGGATTTTAGGCAAATTTATTATATTTTTTAAATTGTTTGCTTTGATTTGGATTTGAATAAATTGAGCATCATTTGTTTTTGTGTTCTAAATGCAATGCTTGATCTACTTTAAGGCATTATCTTAATAAAACCATGGTGTTTGTGTTCATTAGTTAGCATGGCCATTTTATTCTTCTTTTTAATTGATAGATGCTGTCATTTAAATATACTTCATTAAAGTGTCATTTACATAATAGACTTTGAGGGTTAAGCCTAAGCCTAAAGGAAAGTAACTAAAAGAAAAAGAACATGGAATGAGGCTCAAAAGAAAAGGGGAAGAGAAGAGAGAGGAGGGGGGGGGGGGGGGGGGGGGGGGGAGGGGCTAGAAGGAAAGAAGGGGTACTAATACTGAAAATTAAAGTAAGTGCCTGTGGCTTGTTACGTTCTTGTAGCTTCTGTGTCTTGAGTAAGTAGATCCTTCGGGGTATTTCAGCACCTGGTACCTTTAGCCAACCGGATTGGGAGCTGTCACATTGAAGCTTGTAACATGGGTCACAGAGAAAGCATATGAAGAACTAACATAAAGAAGTCACGTAAAAGAAGAAAAAGAATCTCTAAGCACTGCTATCCTTTGTAAAGTTTATCATTCAGATATATGCCACGGTATGATGGTTTCATGCCTTGGTACCTCATGCGATTAAGGTACGTAAGGGTCCTTTAAAATCTATCAATCTCAGCCAACTAGAAGGGGATTGTTGACCTTAAATCTCGCTGCAAGGAGTACTTGGAAAGCAACAAGGATCCAAGCACTTAAAAAGAGATAATTATATGAATGATTGCTTTTAGTCTAAGGCATACCTTAGAAATCTTGTTCTGAGTGCCATGATTATTGTCTTCTATTTGGGTTGAATGTCTTGATATTAGAAAGAACGAATAAAACTTAATTTGCTTAACCAACTTGTGAATTCATTCCCCCAGGTAATTGATGGCTTTTTTCTTAGAAAGATTGTTTTGCCTTTAGAACCTTAAGCTAAGAATCGTTGTCATTCTTTTCTAATAGAGGTATACTTACTTTCAATTGTGATAAAATTCATAAAAGCATGAGATTCTGCACTTTCATGATTTAGCCTTACTCGAGGACTAGTAAGAACTAAGTTTGGGGATATTTGATAAGTCTAATTTTGTATGCATATATTTATACAATTTCGATTTAATTTATTTCTATCTTACATCTAATTTCTATTGATTTTTGTTCTTTTCACTCTTATTGTTATTTCATTATAGCAAAACTCATACCATGCCAATTCTTGCTAGATTTAATGGCCAAATGAACAAAAGAAGCAAGCAAATCAAGATTATGCAAAACTTATGTAAGGTGGGTGGTTAAGAGCAAAACTAATCACATTGTTACAAAATGAATTGAAAATTGGCAAGTTGGGACAGCAAAAGAAGTAAAATATACAATGAACAAATGAAGTATGCAAGCAAGTTAATGCAAAAGTAAGGAAAGCTACTTGCTAAAGTGGGCAGCTAAAGGAGAAGAAAGAGCAAGTGGCTTGAAATTTTTAATTCATGAATGAACAAGTTGAAATGCTATAAATAGAGGAAGAAGCAAAGGCTTTTATCATCAATTCATTCATCCAAAATGCCACAAACACACAGCTAGGAGAGAAAAGGAAGAAAAGAAAGAGTTTGGTTGGGTGTTCTTCATATCCATATTTTTTCTATCCTTTTCTGTTTTGTTCATGGCTTTTATTTTAGTTTTGCTTAGTCATAAACTAATTTAGTTTTTCAAGGCTTTGATGTAGCCTAAGTTATAGTTTACGCTCTTTCTTAGTTCAAAGTATTCTATATTTATTCCATTGTTGAAGTTTGTTATTATTGCTCTTCATGTGTTTTAAGTTCTAGATCACTATTCAAAACTTTTAATGAATCGTAATGTGTCCGGGAGGAGATTTATGATGATTGCTGAAGTAATAAACACTATAAGTTAAGCAAATGCTAGAAATAGATTAAAGTAATTTGTGTGGTCTTGTGTGTGAAAACCATAAATCTTCATAACTCATTTCTTATTCATATTCATGTAAGAGATTAATGAATTAATAGGTAAAAGAGTATGCTAAGGTATTGCTTGGGGGAGAATATTTAGTAAATTAAGATGTTCTACCGTCAACATGGATAAGACAACTTGAATACTGATAATAAAAAGTCGTATTGGTGCAACTACATGAAATCGGATGGCTTGGATTTAAAATCAGCCAAAATTACATTAAAAATCAGTAAAGATTTTAGTTTTTTATATTTCATTAGTGTTATATTGAAAATTTGAAATTCTGTCGTTCAATTAGCATTAGAACTACTAATTTCAGTAATCATTCGATAAAACAATCCTCGTGGGAAGCGATACTCTACTTTATTACTTGAATTGACTTATTACACATGCTAAATAATATGCATTAGGAGACAAACTCAAGAGCTCAGCAGTCCACTTACAAGCCTGAGTCAATCAGATTTTTTGGCCTGGCACCCTTGACTTGTAATAACTCGAATGAGTTAGAGTCTAACAAGATTAAGACGGAGCAAACTGTATCTAGGTTATGGATGAAGACCAACGCAATTAAGGTCAAGCCTTGGCCGTCAAAGCCCTTAAACAATAACGTGAACCTAAGTTCACCTGACTTATTAAGCAGCAACACTAGTGTTAAAACCAACGCAGTCAAGGTCAAATCTTGGCCATCAAAGCCTTACACCAACGCCTAATTCTCAATTTGTCAATTATGGGAACATATTAAAATGCAGTGTTCACACCTGAAACCCAAAGAACTGTATTATTTTCAAGAAAGCAAGTACAACGAAGATCTAAGTTACTCTATGCTAAGCTACTACGGTATGTTACACTATTATGTAAAAAGCATAAGTGTGCTGTAAAGAAACTTGAAGAAGTTTTTATGAGTGGTGCTGGACACTTTACAACTGCAATAATGTCTCTTATTTATAGAAAATGAAAATAATTGATGCATGCTAATTCCCTGGCATTTCCTTCCCACATTCGCCTTAAAGCTCCTTTGGCGCACTGAATGGGCAGTGGACATGCCCTAAATTAGTGTACTCAAATGTCTTTCTGGAAGCCCCACGTCCGCATTTCTTACTAGTGTTCCTTCTAGATATCCCACGTTTTACTGGATAGACTTGAGGCTCATGTATCGAAAATTACGCTTCAAGTAACTGCCTCGAGCTCCAGAACCATCTATTTTGTAGCCTATTGGAAAGTCTCTTGAGCTCGAGCTTCTTTAACCACCTTGAGGGGCTGATACCCTTAAAAGGATTTTTAAACTCCTTAAGCAACTGGGCTCTAGACGACGTTATCTCAACATCCAGAGGCCTTACATCCTCCAAGGATGGCCTCATGTGACAAGCGAGTGACGCTTTGCTCCAAACGACGTCATCCCAAATCCCTCGAGTTTGGGGTGTAAATAGCTACCTTCCCAAAGAAACTTATTTGGGCATCTTTAGAAGAAAGATATGATACAAACAGGAAAGAAAATGGCAAAAATAAGCCTCCAAGCTACTGCTGGTCCTTGGCTACTAAATGGATCGCTCCCTTACACTTTCGAGGCACCCCAAACAAAAAGAAAATCATCAAAAAAAGATTTTAAGTCTATGCATGTTCTAAAATTCTTCCATCCAGATGCTATAGCAAGGAAGCACACTCCATGAATCGCGAGAGTCTTGACATCAAAGGAGTGGAAGCCCAGCAAGAAAGCACCACCCACCAACTATTCTCCCAATGTGACGTACCACCATTGCACATTCTGCTCATGATCTGTCACTCCAAGCACCATCAATATTAATTTGAGAAAGGGGGTTGGTGAAGGAATCCACCTATTCTGCAAAGGCTCTCTTCTTGTATGGGAGGGACTGGACAAAGCTCGAATTACGTCATTAGCTTCCTGTAATGCTTTACAACTAATAAGAGCAGGAGTGGGGACGCTCTGTCTTAAAATAGTTGCACGTCTAAATTTCATAACCACCAACACAAAGTGGCACATTGAACAATAGTTCCTAAATCATGCATACAAATAGAAAATAGAGACTCCACCAAACAACAAAGCCTAAGAAACCTATTGGATTTGCTAAGAACTCCAATCCCGAGCAACACCAAGTCAAACGTGCATGACGACAGAAAAACAAAATATGCTCAATGGACTTCACTCTCTCTCACACCGAAGGCATCTTGGTGAATCAACTAACAATCTTTTAAACAAATTTTCGTATGAAGCAAGAGCGTTATGATAAGCCCTCCAAGTAAATAATTTAACTTTGGGCAAACAGGTTAAATTTCGAACACGGCCAATGGCTTTGATATCCACTACGTGGTGAGAGGACTCCCCTTTTGATTGGGATTGAGACGAATTACGCATTCTCAAAGCATAGCCTCACTTAAGATCATAATTACCGTCTTTGGGCCCTTTCTAGATTAGGGAGTCCTTGATGCCATAGCCCCTGATTGGGATGCACTTGATTTCCTGAATTTATATCATTTGAGAAATAATCTCTTAGTATATCCAAATTCCACCTCTTGGTGTTCTGAAAGATGAGGCTAGAAACTGACTCCAATGGGTTATCAATCATCGTAGGACGTGGGGGAGGAGGGGCGATTAGCTTGGGAATCCATTTGTCCCTCCATATATTGACAGAGCTCCCATCTCTAATGGACCAACATAGATCTTTGGTAATGAATAGGACACTCCTTCACCAACACAAGGGGTCACTACTCACTAGAGGTGTTAAAAAAAATCCGTAAACGAAGTCCCGAAATACCGACCCGAAAATGCGGTTAAACATACCAAATTTTCGGTTTGGTTAACGGAATCGAAAAAATTTGAGGTATATTAGGACGGTAATGGTTAGTGATTTTGTCCATTTCGATTAAGCGATTTATCGAAATAATATATATCATGTATACATTTTCACATATTCACAATATTATATTGTTTACTAAGTATGTTTTTCTATCATATAAATGACTCTTCTATAAATCATGATTAACTTTATCTTTTTTTAGTTCACCTCCTAATATAAAGTATTTATGCTTCATTGTTGCATCCCAAGTACTAATTAAGCACTATATTTGTCATAATTTAGTGCTACTTGCTTGCTCACATATTGGTTAAAATAAGATATTATACGTTTAATTTTTTTGAATTGTATTATAAGCTCATAACTTGTTTAATATTCTCACTTTTAATATATTTTTTGGACATTTACAAACCATTAAAGAGATAGATGGTATAATATAAAAGTGGCATTGTATTACTTTTCCGTTACCGATACTTTTCTGGTTACCGGTTAACCGACATAACCAAATTGAATTACTGATTTACTAAATGTCGGTTGACCGGTCTTTTTGGTTACGGTAACGGTTAAATACTTTTGAGTATTTCGGTTATGGTTAACCGAACCGAAATATTTCCCATACAGTTAACCAAAACATGAACACCCCTATTACTCGTCGTAGCCAGGAGGAATGGAATTTAGGAAAATGAATTCCTTTCACTACTCGCATCCATTAAGCATTGAAATGTTAAAACCCTCAAAATCACTGAATCCCATTCTTCCTTCATGCTTGGGACCAAAGAGAGTTCGCCATTTAGCTCAATGGACATCATGTTTATGATTTGGATTCACCTTTCTCCAAAACAAGCTTGTTTTCCCAACTTAGTGAAGTTTGCTTTATTACTTTGTAATCTTCTTGATATAGGCAGGGTCTTTAAGGGTGGATGTAGGCAGCTTTGCCTTTTCAAGGTGGATAATCCTGTCGAGATGTTATTTTCAAGGACCCCAACCTTATAGGGTTAGTAATATGAGAACTTCCAAGGAGGTCACCCATCCTGGCATTACTATCATCTAAACACGCTAAACTTCAGAGTTCTAACAGGACCCTGTGCATTAGTGCCAAAAACAAAGCTCCAAAGCCGACTGGCAGATATTACCTTTTTTATCTTCACTAGTGCTCCTCGTCCTCTCTGGCGGTGGATAAACCCTAGAGCCATAAGTGCTCTCCCTCTCCCTCCCATCTACCTCCATTAATGCCTTTCTTCTGTCATTTTTCGACACACAGCCTCTACTCACTGTCAATTCCTCCGCTGCCAATCTCTGTATCAGAAGATTTCAGCGTCATTCCCTGATTTCTTCTTTGCTTTTCTCCCTCCTTTTTAGTCTGGTTGTTGGGATGAAATTACTGAAGCATTCAATCCCCTACCTGGCCAATTTTAACTCGAACTCTCCTTTAAGCTTAAATACCAAGAGGATGGGGGACCTTTGGCCACATCTTATACCCTCAATCTCGCTTCTTGTTCTCTTGCCCTTATTCTGGTGCAGTTGGTTCGTCTCACAGCCACTCATGGAAAAAGCTTTTTCTTCTGAGAAGGAAGTCCATGACATTCTCAGTTCTGGGTTTGACTCGCTGGAATTGGGAGAAGATGAGGGATTCAACCAAGCTCTCAGAGAACGCATGTTGGTAGGCAAAATTATGGTTGAAAAAATCATCAAGGTTGGTCTAATTCGAGCTATTCTTGGAAAAGCTTGGCAAATCAGAGGTAATCTTGAAATACATGAACTTAAACCAAATATCTTTCTGTTTGTTTTTGAAAGAAATCAGGACCGAAATAGGGTCTTCAGGGGTACCCCCTGGTCCATCAATGATGCCCTTATGGTCATCAAAGATTGGCCTGGGGATATCTCCTTTGACAAAATCAATTTCATGACAGCGGATTTTGGGTGCAAGCTCACGGAATCCCTCTCAATATGATGACTTTGGAAAATGCCTCTAAATCGGTAAATTTTTTAAAAAAATCATCACTATTGACATGGATAATGATAAATATGCCCTCTGGACCAAATTCATTAGATTGCGAGTGGAGATTGATCTTTCATTACCTTTAAAATCTGGATTCATGCTCAAGAGGCCAGGGAAAGAAGAACAGTGATTACCATTTAGATATGAGAGACTAGGAGATTTCTGCTATGCTTGTGGTAGGATTGGTTATGTTATGAATCAATATCCTGAAACCGATTTTCCAAAAAAGAACCCTCTTTATGGGAGTTCTCTTAGAGCTAAGGAATTCTCATCGGAAAAGATTGTCTTAGGGTCCTGTACAAAATCGACACAAACCATAGCTAATCATGCTGAAAAGCGTTCAGATAGTGGCATTGATGGTGATTGGCTTGCTTCCACATTTAAAGCTTTATAGAGCTCTAAGAGTGCAACTGTTGGGGACGAAGGAAGTTCAATGTTAGTTGAGGCAGGGTCTCTCTCGGTCCTAACTTGCACTTCCAAGGAACATCCTCATTACAGGAAGGGTAAGCGACTCACAAAAGGGGGACCCTGGGTTGATCATGAGAGGAAGAGGGCTAAGGTCTTGCTTCAGAATATGGCCTTAAATATGGTGCGGGAAGAAGGACGAGGGAACTGGAACCTCCACCCATCCATCGTGAATGACAACTATAATATTTTGAGTAACATTTTTGAAGAACAGTGTAAGGTTTCTAGATACATGTCTCCTACTTCAAGAGTTCATAGCTCCCTCTTGGGTAGATCAGGCAATTCTAACCTTAAAGGCATCAAGAAAATGGCAAGGCAGAACGCTAGTGCTGTAAGGGGAATCAGAATTTCGGATGATGGCTCAATGAATAGGGGTCAAGACAACACCATAATACTTCATGAGATTAATGAGAGTGAGGACTTGTCAACACCGGATTTTAGGTTTGCGGTGGTTGTCCCAGAACAATCGCCTCAGGAGCTATGAGTATTCTTTGTTGGAATTGTCAAGGATTGGGCCAGTCCCTGACAATCCAGGCTCTCAAGGAGCAGATTTTGAAGTATAGGCCTGCTATTATTTTTATATGGAAACAAAACAAAAATATAATTTCATGAAACGAAAAAGTAGAAAACTGGGTTTTTCGGATTCGTTCATGGTTGAACCTGTTGGTTTATCTGGTGGTCTTGCATTATGGTGGACAAATGAAGTGGCCATTTGTGTTTTGTCTGAATCAAATAGGTACATTTCAGCTAAAATTGAAGAGGTTAGCACGGGTAAGAAGTGGCGCCACTTTTTT
Source organism: Simmondsia chinensis (assembly GCA_018398585.1). Classification (NCBI taxonomy): domain Eukaryota; kingdom Viridiplantae; phylum Streptophyta; class Magnoliopsida; order Caryophyllales; family Simmondsiaceae; genus Simmondsia; species Simmondsia chinensis. Next base: position 18,832,727 of record JAGTTD010000023.1, on the reverse strand, counting down.
GTCTATGGGGAGCCGGTTAGACATCATCGAGCTCGATTTTGGTCTGATTTTCCTTATATTTGTGTCTGTCCAAACCTTCTTGTCATGGTTTCAGGGGATTTTAACGTTGTTTCCTCATCTTCCGATAAACTCTCTGGGTCCCAGGTCAGTGACAGTCAACTTGCATGGATCCACGACTTCCTTGACGCATGTGACCTTATGGAACTTCCTTCGAATGGGTGCCGGTTTTCGTGGACAAAAAAACAAGAGGAGCAATTCAACATAAAGGAATGTATTGACAAAGCCGTTGCAAACTACGATTGGCAAGCTCAGTTTTCGAATGCACAAATTATTCTCTCTCCCGTGGTGGGGTCGGATCACTCTCCTATGATTATTGTGCTCAATGCCGACCAACCAAAGCATCCGAGGGACTTTAAATTTGAATCCAAATGGCGGCTTGAAGAGGATATTGGATCAGTGGTCCGGGAAGGGTGGGTTCATCACGGGAGTGGATCCCGTATGTTTGTCTTTAATAAGAAGCTTTCTAACTGCCGTAAAAATCTCAAGAAGTGGAGCATGGCACGTACCAGTGAACGGAAAGTGAAGGTCAATGAAGCCATAGAAAAACTCACACTCATCCAGAGTACTGTTTCTACGACTCAGGACAGAGAGGAAGACGAGAGACTGATTTCAGTGCTTAAGGACACCTTGGAAGCTGAAGAAAGATTTTAGCATCAACGTGCTAAAATCAATTGGCTCTCTTTCGGGGACAAAAATGCACGCTACTTTCACGCATTGGCAACTCAAAGGAAAAAAACAAATGTTGTCTTCCGTCTTAAGGACATGAATGGGGATCGGGTTGAGGATCCTGCGATTATTGAGTCCATGGTACAGAACCACTTTGAAGAGTTGTACGGCCAGCAGCAAACGGCTCGAACAGTGGAGGCTTTGGACAGTATTATTGCCGATGTTAACAATGAAATGAACAAAGCTTTAACGGGGCGAGTTAGCGACGATGAGATTAAGCTGGCTGCAGCTCAACTGGGGGACCTCAAAGCCCCAGGTCCTGACAGATTTCCAGGTATCTTTTATTCGAGTTTTTGGGATGATGTTTCTTTTGATGTTGTGGGGGCAATTCGGGGTTTTTTTTTTTTTTTTTTTTTTTTTTAAGTGGTCATCTCCTTTCAAGTCTTAATTTTACCAACATTGTTTTGATCCCTAAAATTCCTTGACCAGAGACACTCAATCATTTCCGCCCAATAAGCCTTTGTAATTTTAGCTATAAAATTATTTCTAAAATTCTTGCCAATCGTCCCCGCCCCTTCATGGACGTTCTTATCGATCCCGTTCAAGCTGCTTTTGTTAAAGGGAGACGGATTCAGGATAACATCTTTGTTGCTCACGAGGCATTTCATGCCTTAAAAAATAAAAGAAAGGGGGGTTTAGCTACTATGGCACTTAAACTCAACTTGTCTAAGGCGTACGATCAAGTTGATTGGTCCTTCTTAGGGCAGTTGTTACTCAAAAGAGGTTTTCACCAGATCTTCGTTTCACAAGTCATGATGTGTGTCTTGTCGGTTTAAGCATCCCCTGTTATTAATGGAAAACAACTTAACCCAATCCCTTTGAAGAGGGGGCTAAGACAAGGGGACCCTCTTTCCCCATATCTTTTTTTATTGGTAATGGATTGCTTTTCTTCCCTTATTAACAAGGCCTCTCTTGAAAGGGACTACAAGGGTTTTCGCATCAAAAGAACTTGTCCGTCTCTCACTCACCTTCTTTTTGCCGATGACTGCCTTCTATTTTTCGAGGCATCCAGGAGAGGGGCTGAGAAAGTTAAGGACATCATTGATTACTTTTGTGCTGCCTCGGGTCAAACCGTCAATTTCGAAAAGTCTCAAGTCTTCTTCTCCTCTAATTCATCCGAACAAATCAAGGAGGAACTGATGTCCTTTTTGGGGGTTCGGCTTATGGAGGAACGGGATCTCTATTTAGGGCTTCAAGTCCTCTAGGGTCGCTCTAAGAAAAGTGCTTTGACTTTTCTGTTTGATCGCATTCGCCTTAAAATTCAAGGATGGCAATCTAAGTTACTTTCGCATGGGGGAAGAGAGATCCTCATCAAGTCCGTCCTTGCCGCTATCCCGTCCTATATTATGCACTGTTTCAAAATTCCGATCACTTTTGTTTGTAAAATTAATGCTCTTTTTGCTTGCTTTTGGTGGAAAGGGGGTTCCTTCAAAGATAAAGGCATTCACTGGGTTAAATGGGATAAAATTTCGTCCCCTAAACATCAGGGCGGCATTGGTTTCAGATACGGAAGGTGTAAATGTTTCTATGCTTGTCAACCAAGCTTGGAGAGCCCTACATAAACCTAATGTTCTTTGGGTCCGTATCCTAAAAGGGATTTACTTTCACAATTGTCCTTCCTCAAGGCCAAATTGGGTTGCAACCCTTCTTGGGGGTGGAGAAGTCTCATTGACAGTCGTGAATTCCTTCTTAAGGGAGTTCATTGGAATATCCAAAGTGGTTCTAATGTTGACATCTGGTCCGATAAATGGGTCCCCTCTTCTTCTGACTTCACGGTTTCAATCCCGAGGTCGGTTGGATGTCCCTTGCAATCGGTCAATCAGCTCATGATCCCGGAAGCTCGTAGATGGAGTCTCCCCCTTCTCCATCGGTGGCTTGGGCCTGTGAATGCTGACCGTATCTCCCTCATCCCTATAGGGAGACTAGGTAGCACGAACAGGTTGGTCTGGCACTTTTCTAACTCCGAGGATTTCTCCGTCCGGTCTGGGTACGATCTATGGTGCAAAAACAGTAGAAGGGGCAATCTTGCTCCCTCCATTCACTCCTCTTCCACATGCCACTCTCCAAAGGCTATTAAATCCATTTGGAACTTAATTACTACGCCAAAAATCCGACACTTCATGTGGAGAGCCTATAACAATGCCCTTACAACCCATGAAAATCTCAGGAAAAGGGGGGTCTTGGGCCCTTCTGTTTGTGCTCAATGTGGCGAAGAACCGGAAACTGCTGATCATCTTCTCTTTTTCTGCCTTCCTGCTAGGGCAGCCTGGCTTGGATCTTAGTTTGGTTTTCAGTTTCTTAAACAAGGGTTTAGAGGTCTTAGATGGTGGTGGGATCATGTTTGTATTAATTTATCTAAATGTTCTAAAAGTCTCAGCTGTATTGCTTTTCTTTATTGGGAATTCTGGAAAAACATGAACACTTTTGTTTTTCAAGGTCGTTCTAGGGATTCGTCTCAGATCGTTTAGGACTCTTTGCGGGGCTCTTTGGAGATTTTTGACCAGGAGGTATCCTCTCTTCCTTTTGGACGCCCCAACCCGTCGGGTGTGGCTCGGTGGTCCCCTCCTCCTAGGGGGACAATCAAGATCAACTCTGACGCTGCTTGGAAGTCTAAGGATGTCTTGGCTGCGGCTGCTGTTGTTACGAGGAACTCTTCTGGATCGATTGTCAGGGGGTGGTGCGGCTCGTTCCTTGCGTCATCCCCTCTTGTTGCTGAGGCCTTCGCTTTAAGGGAGGCCTGTTTTTTGGCAATGACTCATGGCTCGAGTTGCATTTCTTTTGAATCGGATAGCAAGGCTCTCATCGATGATATTAATGCTAGGAACTTGCGTGCTTGGGAGATTTATGCTATTGTTGATGACATTTGCTCTTGTGTTTTTTCTTTTCCATCTTGGTTTTTTGAGTGGTGTCTTAGGAGTTGTAATAGGATTGCCCATTTTGTTGCTAAAGAGCACTTTTTGGGGAATTGTCTTTATGATTGGTGGAGCTGTCCCCCCTCGCTTGTCTGATCTTGTATATTAGGATGCTCAGAGAATTTAATTTTGACCTCGGGCTTTATTGTGTTCAAAAAAAAAAAAAAAAAAAGCCGACTGGCATAGCGATCTGCTTAAAATATTACAATGCGACCTGGAAATGCCGACACCTTACAAACAAGTCGTTTGGACTTCAACAATGTGAGCTTTAAGACGACCCCTTCCTATATAGTTATGGTGAACTTGGAATTGGAAGAAGCGAAAGCAGAAATTGATGAAGAATAGCGAATCGATCACCCCTTTGTACCATGGCGACTCAGAAGACGTCGAAGAAAATTAGGGTTTCCGATGATGGAGACCACACGAAACTTCATCAACGGTTACAGGTACCTGATTATTCTAATCCTCGTGTAATAGTGTTGGCATCACCTTCTCCCTTGCAGTCTCTTTCTTCTTTTAGAAATTTAGGGTTAGGATGTGAAAGAGTGAGAAAGCGTAGGAGGAGGGGAGAGGAGATTCGCTTTAGTACTAGTAGTGGAAATGCTGGCATCTCCGTACGTGTTGTTTCTCCATATTTTAGTGGTAAAATGGCAGCTGATTTGGGAAAAGCGACACTACGCAACGAAGCTAGGGATTGCAGGGGAGACGAGGAAATGAAAACGAGCAGAAAGAAGAGGGAGGTTGATAATTCCGTACAATTTAAGATGGGGATTTTTGAATCGGACCCGAAAATCTGCAATTTAGAGTTTGGAAAGAAGGAGAACAAGTCCGACAACACAGAAAAGGAAGAAAATAGTAGAAAACACCGCAAGATTGAGGACGTTAAAGTCGAGAATTCGCACATCCATAGGGTGTTTTGTCCCGCTTTCCAAGAAAAAGCAGCAAATGGTAACGATATCATTGGAGACAAGCAAGTGGAAAAGGGATCGAAGAAGATTAAAGAGAAGAAACAGAGAAATAGCGAGAAGGAAAGCAATGAACAGGTTTGCGGGAAGGAGAAATATGAGGATGGGGCTTTGCCCTTGGAGGCAAAAAGAGTGGTTTCTCCATATTTTGCTGGAAGAGCTAGGAAACAGAAAGATCGACAGAAGGAGATAAAAGATCTTACTAGTACAGAGTCAGTCTGCAATGAGCAATGGGACGTTGCTAATATAGATGCCCCTATGGCTGATTTCAACGAGGTTAATGCAAGTGTGGAAGTCAAGGTTAAGTTGGATCAATGTAGTGATGACCAATTCAAGAGTGTTCTCTCTTCTTGTATGAATGTGAAGAGAAAGCAAGTTAAATTGGAGCACTTGTCCCACTTGGAGGTCAACAACAATGTGCACGTTGTTAAAATTCAGGCAAGGAACAATGATGAGATGACAAAGAAGCAGAAGAAGAAGAAAAAGAAGAAAAAGCAGAAGGGAATTGACATGGAGATAGGATCATTCCTAAAAGGCTGTGTCTCATTTGAGGATAATGATGGTGATGATGATTTATGTGTTATGGAGGATGGAGTGGATAATAAGATGAATGTGAAAGAGTGTGATTATTCTAAGTTGGAGGAGTTACTTTCCACGTTTGCTTACAAAGGCCGCTGTAATATAAATGGACAAAGGGACAGTGTCAATGAAGTGAGCGGGGAAGACAACGCTAATAGTTCAGCCAACAATAGGGGAAAGAAAGAGAATAACAAGCGAGTTACGGCTCTTTCTGCTTTGGAGAAGTTGAATGAGGCCTATAAAAGAAGAGCCTCGGATAATACATGGAAGCCACCTCGCTCCCCATTTAATCTGCTCCAGGAGGATCATGCCCATGATCCATGGAGGGTCATGATTATATGTATGCTTCTAAATATCACAACAGGACTGCAGGTATGTTCGCATTTCGTTGTGGCAAGCCTTCGTCTCTTTCTCAGTTTGTTACCTAGTCTCCATTTATTTTGACAACAAAAATTTTCTGTCTCAGTTCTATTGTTTTTTTTTTTTCCTGCAATTTCATATCAACTACCGCAAATTTGTAGTGGCTTATAAATAATAGGCGAGCTGGAGTGGTTTCGTTCATAGCAGGAAAAATGTTTTTTGTCGTAATTTTCACATTATATACTTGAGTTCAACCTCATATTGGCCAAAGCATAATACGATCGAAGCGTTTCGGGAAATACTACATGAGAAGTATTTAGGATTAATTAGGAGTCTTTTTTTTTTTTAAATTTTTATTCTCTTTTATTTTTAAATTTAAATTTGTCAAAGTTCATTTATTTTAGAGTTTTTGATTAGAATATGATCTTAATTTCTTTATCCTAGTTAGATTGGAATTAAACTTTTTTATCTTTTTTGGTTTAGGGTTCCTATTGTGTAAATAGGAACCTTATGTAATTTATGGAGGCATCTTTGAATGAAATAAAATCCAGAATTGTGAGAGTTGAGTTGAAATTTTTAGTTTTCTTTTGTGCTACATCAATTTTGGTATCAGAGCAAAAGTCAATCCATTTTCATTCTCTTCAGCCAAAAAGAAAATCCCTAGAAACAACAAACTTTGAAATCTTGATACCCACAACCTTCGAACAGAACCCTCCAACCTCCCCCGTTTGCTTCGCCCGCCGCTCGACCCTATTTTTAACTTTAATCCCCTCGACGTCCATAGCATTTTTGACACCCTAACCACCACCATCCACCATCGAAACCCAACCACCGTCGCTGTCCTCCGAAACTTGCAACCCCCACTTCGACACTCACAACCCTAACCTCATGACCTACACCCCATCGAAGCCCTAACTCCATCGAGTCACCGCCTTCCTCTGACTTTATTGGTTTGAAACAGAGCAAAACCCTAACCCTAAAGTTCGCAGTCAAGTCGATCGACCTCTGTCACCGAACATCGTGGGCTCATCTCCACCATCTCTGTCATGTTTTGAGGAGGACCTACTTTGAAGGTTCCCTTGCAAGCTTGAGGGGAATAACAAAAGGCTTCACAAAGTTGAGGAAAAGGTGTACGTTTTTAACATTGAATACTCTTTTACTAATTTTTGTATGATTGGAATTCACTAATTGAGTTAGGTCCTCTTAAAAAGATTTCTCCCCCCCCTCCCCCCCCTTTTTTTGCAATCCGTTGTGTGCGTCCTAAATCCTAAATAATAACCAACATTAAACATCTATAGTCTTACTTGAAAGTTCAAATTGTTAGTTTATTTTCTAATAGATATTTGTGGTATTTTCATTAACCTCGATACCTAAACCACTTATCCATGGGCCCGTCTAGGAATCATGATAAACAAGGTGAGTCTCCATTACATGAAGGATCTATGTCATTATTTTCATGAACTTAAACAAAGCTTGTGCACACTAAGAGAAACTATTAAACATCATGAATCTGAAAACGTACAAGAGAAACTATTAAACATCATGAATATGAAAACGTTCACACTAGAGCACGAATTAGTGAGATTCTTAACCTGTTGCATGCGAATAAATATCTGTTGAATGATGATGAGCCTCGAACCAAGAATTCTGTGTCCCCTCGGTCTTTCGAGTCTACACAAGATCAATTTGTTTCGTCCAACCCAGGTTCGGGTAACTCCTCAAACTCTCATCATCCTAGGAATGACCCTAAACTTGACCCTAAGTACCAAGGCTACGATTGCCCCAGGGATGTTCAATTTAGACCTCGGAATGACGTACATGAAAGATGTTCTCCTCCTCCATGATGCGGATTTGAGGACCATGTTGACATCACTAGGCGAGTCAAGGTGGATGTTCCCACCTTTAATGGGAAGGACCCTATAGTCTTTTTTGATTGAGTTGACTCCTTGGAAGATTATTTAGTTGGTATGATATGATTGATATAGAGCAAGCCCATTTTGCTAGGATGAATTGTCATACAAAACATCAAGAGGCTTCGTGAGCCGCCTATCACTCAATGGGAAGTCACGGAAGCGAAATTAAAAGAAAAGTACATACTTAGCTTCCATAGGACCCAACTTGTAGATCAAATGCTCAACCTTAGGTGGTCACCTTTTAGAGTCAATGAGTATATGGATCTTTTTGAGGAAGTTTCGTTTGTGGCATAGAGGTCCACTCATGACCTTGACTAGGTTCGTAAATGGTCTTAACCAAGACATTAAGAGAGAAGTTAGTCTTTATGCCCCTACGACCTTAGAGGAGGTTTACCAAAAGCTCATTGAGTTTGAAAAGTATTCTAAAACCCCATCTACTCGTCATTCGACCAATTCGAGGAGTAATCTACTGTCGTATCAGCCCTCGGCTTATGCCCCTTTTAAGGGGAAAGAGTCCTCCATTAGTGGGTCCCATACTATAGGATCCTCAGCCCCTAACCTTACGTGTCGTAGTGGCCTCGTGTCTCGTTCTGGTGGGACAACTAGTACTTTCCGCTCTTTTGGCTCTTCCCCTGTTAAGTGCTTTTAGTGTCAACAGTTTGGCCACATTGCTTCACAATGTCCTTATCGTAATCTTGTCATAAGTCAAGAGTGTGACCAAGTAGAACTAGAAGAAGAACAAATTGTTGAGGCTGAGCCGTATTCTGGGGATGAGAATGAGAATGACCTAACTCTAGATGATCCCATTGAGAAAGTGAATGTGGTTAGATGTGTCTTGACAAATACAACTAAAGATGACTCTTGGAAACGCACTTCACTTTTTCACGCAGTTGTTAGGAGTAGCTTGCAATCCGCTAAACTTGTTATTGATGGTGGTAGTTGCATGAACATCATTTCCAAAGAGGCTTTAAGTCATTTGATCCTTAAGTTTGAGCCACACCCACGACCTTTTAAGGTTTCTTGGGTTAACAAAACAAGCCTTTTTGTTACCCAAAGATGTTGAGTTCCCATTCCCCTAGAAGGCTATGAGGATAGCGTTATTGTGATGTTCTACCAATGGATGTGGCCCACATACTTCTAGGGTGTCCCTGACTTTTTGATCTTGATGTGATTAACTATGGTAGGGAGAATACTTATTCCTTTAGGCACAAGGGTAAGGTCATCAACTTGAAACCTTCCTACACTTCAGATTTTTCTCCTAAGATGAAATTTCCTTCCCCAACTCTAGTGAAAAGTTGTCTACATTTAGTTAACCAGTCCGCTTTCGAGGAAACTTCTGAGGAAAATGATTTTACCCGGCTATTATGGCTAAAGAGATCCCTTTAGTTCTTTCCCATCCCTTAGGGATATTTAGCATGCCATAAATTTCATTTCAGGATCTCAATTGCCTAACCTTCCGCAAGTAGAGCGTGCTAAGCTCTGTCGAGTTTGATTACTAAAGGTTTTGTGCGACATAGCATGAGTCCTTATGCAATTTCAGCACTGCTTATGCCTAAGAAAGATGGTTTGATGAGAATGTGTGTTGATAGTCGAGCCATCAACAAAATCACTGTCAAATATCCTTTTCCTATCCCCAAACTTGAGGACATGTTTGACCTTTTAACTGGTTCGTTTTGGTTTTCAAAACTTGTTTGAAGAAGTGGGTATCAATAGGTTTGTATTAGGCCAGGAGATGAACGGAAAACTGCTTTTAAGACTCAAGATGGTCTGTTTGAATGGTTGGTCATGCCTTTTGACCGTCAAATGCCCCTAGCGCTTTCATGTGACTCATGACTCATACTTTGCAATCCTTCATTGGAAAGTTTCTTGTGGTGCATCTTAATGACATTCTAGTTTTTAGCAAATCCCACGAGGACCACCTTTATCACATTCGCTATCTATTTACTGCCAAGCTTTAAAGAAGTGTATTTTTTTACAACAATAAGTCCTATTCCTAGGTTTCATTGTTCCTTCTCATGGTATTTCTGCTAATGGTGAAAAGGTTAAAGTTATTAAGGAGTGGCCTGAACCTAAGACAATTTCTGAGATTAGAAGTTTTCATGGTTTTGCTTCTTTTTATAGGAAGTTTATCTGAAATTTTAGTTCTATCATGGCTCCCACCATAGATTGTCTTAAGAAAGGAGACCATAAATGGACTCGTGCTGCTACTTATGCTTTTGCGGAAATTAAGCAAAAGATGTCTAGTGCCCCACTTCTTCGGCACCCTGATTTTGATAAAGTTTTTGAGGTTTCTTGTGATGTGAAGGCGCATTTCTCTCTATAAGAACAATGCGTTTTGGGTTTGGAATTAGGGATGTGTTGAGTTAAGAAGGACATCCCATTGCCTTGTTTGGTGAGAAATTGAATGACTCTAGGCAAAGACGATATGACACGTACGAGAAAGAATTTTATGCCATCGTTCAATGTCTTCGTCATTGGAGGTATTATTTGTTACCTAAGGACTTTGTCTTGTTTACCGATCTTTTGTCTTTGAAGTTTCTTATGTTGCAACCCAAGCTGAACCCTAAGCATGCGTGTTGGATTGAATTTATCAATGAATACTCATTTGTCCTTAAGCATAAATCTGTGAGAAGAAAATAGGGTAGCTGATGCACTTAGTGGTGTAGTAGTCTTACTTAATGTGATGAAGGTACAAGTCTTAGGCTTTGATAGATTGAGAGATGAATACCCTTCTTGCCTTGATTTTGGTGTCATATTTACTGATATCATGGACGGTAACCGTTGAGACCATGTTGATTTGTCGTTCATGATGATTGTTTGTTTAGAGGGTCTAGATTGTGCATTCCCTGCACTTCATTCTCGGATTTCCTAATTTGGGAGATGCATGCTGGTGGGCTAGGTGGTCATCTAGGAAAAAGGCAAAACCATCTCCCTCGTTATTGACAGGTTGTGTTGGCCTTCACTTAAGCAAGATTGTGCTAAGATTGTGTCTCAATGTTGTACTTATCAGTTGGTTAAGTTAAGAAAACATAATACTATCCTTTGTACCCCACTTCCTGTCCCTCACGTACCTTGGAAAGATATTAGCATGGAATTTGTTCTAAGGTTACCTAAGACATCGTGTGGTATTGACTCAATTGTAGTAGTGGTCCATAGGTTCTCTAAAATGGCTCACTTCATACCATGTAGTAAGACTATTGTTGCCTCCCATGTTGCCAAATTTGTCTTTCGTGAAGTTGTTAAATTGCTTGGGAGGGTAGCTCCCTAAAGGGGGAAGGCTGCGTACATCCAACCCCCCCGCTTAGGCGGGAGCCTTTGGGGCACTGGGAATGTTGCTTTGAAGTTGTTAAATTGCATGGGCTCCCCACTTCTGTTGTGTTTGATCGTGACGTTAAAGTGCATTATTCATTTTTGGAGGACACTATGTAGAATTTGTTGTACAAATTTGAATTTTCTACAGCTTTTCACCCACAAACTGAGTGGACAGACCGAGGTTGTTAATTTCGTTCTAGAGGATTTACTTGGACGTGTCATCGGTGATAGACCCTGACATTGGGACTCGAATATACCTGTAGTTGAGTTTGCATGGTAAAAGTTCTTCTGAAATTGTGCATGGTTACAAGCCTTATACTCCCTTTGACCTGGCTCCCTTGTCCCCTTTCTCGTATGTGTCTCTTCTTGCCGAGCTTTTTGCTCAACATATTCGTGACTTACATACCAAGGTAAGACAAAAAATTGCTACACGTAATATTGAATAAACTCGCAGTTGATGTTCATCGTAAGGCAAAGGATTTTAATGTGGGTGATTATGTTGTGGCTCGCATTCACTCGGACCGCTTACCTAAAAATTATTTCCAAAAAAAAAAACTTATGCATGTGGTTTTGGGTCTTTTCTAATTTCTAAGAAACTTGGATCTAATGCTTATTTTTAGAATTACCTGATCACATGAATATTGGTCCAGTTTTCAATGTAGAAGACTTAACCTTTTACCGCCGTACCATCGAGCGACCTACATGTCCTTTACCGCGGTACCATCGATCAACCTACTTGTTCTTCTCATACCAGTTTAGGTAGCCCGAGCCCAAGGTCCCAACTTTGAAACCTCGAGACATGATTAATGACGTGTTGACTGATGAAGTTGTGTGCAAATCCAATGGTGGCACTCATCCCTATGGAAAGGTCGCCTTGCTAGTGAAGCTACTTGGATAACAAAGGAAGAGTTCCAATTATTGGATGCCGATCTACTTGATGATTATTTGCAAACAAACTCGACGGAGTCGAGTCCTTCTCAATCCCGGGGGAATGATGTAGTACGATCGAAGCATTTTGGGAAGTACTACTCAAGAAGAATTTACGATTAATTAGGAGTTTTTTATTTAATTTTTATTCTCTTTTAGTTTTAAATTCAAATTGGTCAAAGTTTATTTAGTTTAGAGTTTCTAATTAGAATAAGATTTTTAATTTTCTTATCCTAGTTAGATTTGGATTAAACTTTATCTTTTTTGGTTCAGGGTTCCTACTATATAAATAGGATCCTTATGTACTTTACGGGGATATCTTTGAATAAAATAAAATCTAGAATTGTGAGAGTTGAGTTAGAAATTATTAGTTTTCTTTTGTGCTACGTCAGTAAATATCATATAAATTTATAGAATAAAAACATTTTATTTCGCATGAAGACAAAATCTCTAAAGAAAAATTATTTCTATTTGAAAATATTTTGTGAAGAAAAGTTTTTGGTAAGTAAAATGTTTTCTGTTAAACCAAATGGAGCACTAGAGATACTTGCTTTGTCGTCTTTATTTGTTATTACTATCAAAATTTCGGACTATCTATTTTCTAGTTTTGATAAGAGATTAGGCCATTTTGCTGGATTTGATTTTGTATGAAAAATGCTTCTGAACTCAGTGTGCTGCCAGTGCCAGATGCTGTTTGTGTCAGTGTGTGTTGCACACCAATATTTTAGGTGAACAAGGTCCTTTTGTGGGTTACATCTTTGTATTTGGCTCGGAAAATAAATCCTTTTAAAATTGTTGCTTTAAGTCTTAGTATATGATTAGAATATCATCTAAAGGGCCATGAAGAGTTCACTACTTGGGCCTTTTTTTTTAACACTACCTGGGCATTAATTCATTGTCTATGCAGGCTATTTATGCAGTTAAACATAGAACTTGATCTTGTAGTAGATTGCTGGGTGTTTTTCCTTTACTAGGTTGTTTGAGTTTCATGTTACGTGGTTTTTGCCTGGCAATGGCTGATTTGGCCTCCTGCTGTAGTGGTTGATAGAGTTATCTTTTACTTAGATGAGCCAGGTTTGTTCCAAGACTGTAATTAGGTGTGTATTAGCTAAGCCCGAGTTTGTCGGGCTTGAGGCTTGGCTCGTCAGCATTAGCAGCATTACCAAGCTTGGAAATTTCAAGATCGAGCTTAGTTTCTTATAGGCTTGGGCTTGGCTTAGCTTGGCTCAGTTGAGCATGAGCCCAGTTCAACAAACTTCGAGCTGAAATCACCTTATTTGAGCTCATTTAAACTTGATTTAAACTCATTTAAGTTCGAGCTCAATTTATTTAAGCTCAAATTTGGCATAAATTGTATTAGACAGGTTCAGTTAAGATTGTTTGGCCTTGCAAGGCTAAGAGCTCAAGCTTTACTAGGCTTGGGTTCGGCTTGTTAAGCTTATATCAATTTGGTTCGAGTTCAAAGAGAGCCGAGCCTTTCAAGCTTTGTGACAAGTTGGTGCGCAAAGCTGGGCTCATCTACACCCCTAAGCATGGTGCACTTTGACTATGGAATGCTATGAAGCAGCCCCTTATCATTGTAATTATCACCAGAAAGTATATATGATCAAAAGTCCAATGTTGGTAAATGTGCTACTTGTTATTGAATTTCTGATCAATATTCTTACATGTTTGTATTCATATATAAATTCTTTTGTAGGTGAAGAAAGTTTTATCAAAATTCTTCTCTCTATGTCCAGATGCAAAGTCTGCCATTGATGTGGAAGCCCTGGAGATTGCGCGGGTCATACAAAGTTTAGGCTTGCACAGAAAGAGAGCTTTGATGATTCAACAGTTTTCAAGGGAGTATCTGTCAGATGATTGGACTCATGTTACCCAGTTACATGGAATCGGAAAGTAAGTATGACCATAAACTGTGAAGTACATTTGTGAAAAGTTCTCTTAGTAGTGTAGTTTTGTGTAAAAAGATTTAGTTCTTCTTTTTGCTTGTGCTTCGAAGGAGAAATAATATTTTCCAGCTTTTACTTCTATTTAAAAACACATTTCTTTCCAGGCAAATGCCTTTGAAATCTGAAAAATGCTTTTACAGAAAAAAAAAAGAAAAAAAGAAAGCACTTCTTCCTAGAAAAGAACCTTGTTCAAACAGGTAGTATGTTTTTATGAGGGATAATGTAGCTTTGATAGATATTACGTTTGGGAAAGTAAGGGCATGGTGTTCTATAAATGCATGAGTCACTTACACCATAGGTTTTTATTCTTTGTTTGTTAATTTAATCCTTGTACTTTTATTTATATCAATTTAGCCTTTGTATAATTTACATTTTGTCATTTTAGTCCTAGACTAAGATTGACATTAAGTTGGCAGAAAGCTTTTAATGGTTGGGTCAAGAGTGAGTTTATATGAGGTCATTTGCATCTGAAATAATCGAATTGTTAAAAAATTTTTATGTCATTAGCATAACTTCAATTTCACCATATGACTTAATAAACACAATATAAATGGTCTATGGACTAAATTGACACAGCTAAATGTTAAAGGACTAAATTGACGCAATGAAGAAACTATAAGGATCTTTGGAGTAAATCTGATGGCGCAATATGTTTTGGAAACGAGCAAGGATATTGATAGGACAAATAATGGTTAAAAAACTAGGACACTCTTAATGTGGCTCTTGAAAGCAAGTCTTCTTCTATATTAGCAATCATTGGCGTCAAATTTGATCTTCTTGGCTGCCAAATCGTTCCCTTTTTCACATTTGTCCCTTAAATATTTATGAAAAACGATGCTTCTCTTGTTGGTCTTCCATATCATTTTACCCTTTTAATGTACTTCGGTTGTTTTGTAAATTCAACCTGGGGTAGGGATGACAATAGAGCATAAAAACCATATCTTTGCCTATTGCCCATGAAGAGTACGCCTTGCTTACCTGAACCCATACAGGCATCAATATCTATGTATTCATACTCGCTTCGTGGTTATTTGCTTGAAGGGGTGAAATTGTCAAGGAATTTATCTCTTAGGTACCCCCAAGTTTGAATATTTATCACTTAAGTATTTTGGTCTTCCATTATGTACAATAAGCTACCATGATATTTAAAAATTTCACTCAGGCCCCTAGGTATCTTTCTGTTGAAATTTGAGAGATTCTCGTTGGATATGCGTATGTGAAACCTAATTCCTAACATATACAAGTATCTTTTGTTATAATTTGATGATTTCTTTATCATAACCCATTGCACTTTTTGTGCAAACATTGATGCAATTTATATATATTATTATTGTAGTTAGGTACTACAACAGCATCTTTTGTCTAAAATTACCAGATTACGACAAAATTTCATCAAATCTGCAGTAGGGTACTTGAGAGACAATTCCCAAACCTTAGATTACATCATTATATATTTGAAATGTTAGGATATTTCGGTGATAAATTTTGAAATCTGAAATACTTAAATGATGAATCCCTTTTTTTTTTTTTTTTTTAAGAAGATGAAGATTAAAACTGGCCGTGGAGGCAAGCTTCAAATCCAGGTTATATGGGCATCTCACTCGCAATTTATAATTTGCAATGGCCAGGTATGCGGCTGATGCTTATGCTATATTCTGCAATGGAATGTGGGATCAGGTGACACCGAACGATCATATGTTAAATTATTTTTGGAAATATCTTCGCAAGCGGAGCCTAAGATCTATCTAAAGTCTACCTTTTGAGGTAAGTTTTGATTATGAACAGCTCATTATAGGGTTAGAAAAGGGCATCTGACAGGCCAAGCACGAAACAGAGCGGCGGGCTTCTATTTTCTATGAGGTCCCTTTTGGTATGGTGTTTTCTTGGCCGTTTTTTGTTTCTCAGAAATTAAAATATAAATATCGTGAAAATATTGTCTTGTATTTTTTTTGTTTTCAATATTTTCTTAGATGGAGTGAGGATTAAAGACAAAAAACTAGAAACCTAGAGAATTGTTTCAAAATATGTTGATGTATCTTCAAAATGAAGTATTTTTCCTTGGCATGATGTGTGTATATGCATATTTAGCGTGTGTTGCTGCACAATCCTATGGAAAGCCTCAATACCAAAAGGTTGAGATTGTGTGTGTACACAACTTCAACTCACAGCTTTGTTGTGTCTTTGCGTAGAGAGCTTGTGTCCCTTAGAAGAGACACTTAAACCCCTATTTAAAGCTCCTTCCGTAATTAGATTTTGAGAAGTGAAAATTACTTGAGAAAGTCAATATACCATTCTCCATTTCTTTAATCTCGAAAATCCATCCTTGTTGCAGTCTTTCCCACTTTATGTTCGTGTTTTCATAGTATTCTGGAGGCTATTTTGATAAGAACGAAAAAAAGTCTTAAAAAAAGTGGTTCGTTGCACGCCTTAAAGCTATTGCTATTATTGTACCCTTTTTGTTGAATTTATCTAACAATCTTAAGGCTTATTTTTTTTCCATGAAAATTGTTTCTTCTCTTCGTACGTTGACATTAAACTTTGTGAGATTAGTCGAAAGAGGTTAAGAGAAATCATCATGATGTTTCTCTATGTATGAAATTTCTAGTTTTGGTGGTAGTTGAAACAAGACATTGAGGTGATGCCGAAAAGGAAAATCTTTGTTTTGGGTGATTGTTGAAACTAGGCATTGAAGTGATGCTAAAACTAGTAGTGATAAATAAACAAATTATGAATAAATGTTTGTTACAAATTGGTAAAAATGGAGAAACTTGCGTTTCATTCTCATAAAGGCGGTTAAAAGAAAATATGTACACACAATTGTGGTACATAATTTGGGTGAGAAAAATTTGGATCATGGAGGACAAAATTATGTGATGAGTTCTAACATGATGTGTATTTGTTGCTCAAAATGGATTCAACTCATGTGATTATTGTATAAAAGGAAACATATTATTATATGTTTGTATTTTCGTAGGTATGTGTTCTATTAGTCACGAAAGTGACCAAATTATTAGAATACGTGAATATTAGATTATAATAATTCACTTTAAATTATCCTCAAGGACTAATGTTTATAAATAACGTGGGGTCTTCATTGTCATTGAAAATCATATATTTTCAAATGTGGTGCCTTGAACAAGTCTTGATCCGTCCATCTTTCGATAATATGCTTTGAAAATTATATGTACTTTGATGAACTATGTCTTAAGGAGGTCTCTGCAATGTAATTCTACCATTTAACACTCTTGAGTAAATACATGCATGTGGTCAATGATGTATGTTTGTAATGATTGAATAATAGTGACTTGTACGATTTTTATAGTACTCTGACTTTAAGAGGTAAAATGTATTGTGTCACTTAATTGATGATTCTTGATATATTGCTATGTATTTCTATTGAATAATAAAAATCAAGCAGGTCAAAACGAAACCTCAGTGTGAAACCTTTATAAAATGTCAAAGGATGAATCGTGGTGGGAATGTCATGATCCCAAGTACCTTGAATCCACAGGTATTGTTCATCAAGTTACAAAGTCTTATACGTCACGGCAAAACAATTTAGCTTAGGGGAAAAGTCAGTATTTAACCAAAATGGTGATGCCATGTTACCAAGTTTTGATCTCAATGATGGATTTTGTGGTGAGGCTATTAAAATGGCTTGTTATATATTGAATTTGAGTCCCAAATAAGAGTAGTAAGCCCATATGAACTTTACAACAAAGGGGCTCCCAACCTCATTTATTTCAAGTTTTGGGGATGCATGGCATTATTAAAGTCCCAGAACCCAAAAACGAAAAAAGATTGAAAGAGGAGTTGAATGCATTTTGATTGACTATGTGGTGCATAGTAAGGCGTATTGGTTTTTTGGTCATTGAACCAGATGACTCAATAAAAGCTAACACAATTATCGAGTAACTAGATGCTATTTTTGATGAAAACCATTTTTGCTTAATTTCTAGACCAAAGGATCGCATCTCAGTGGAAAGTGACATGCCTATGTCAAATGATGAAAATCTTAATGTAAGGGAAGAAATTCCTAATGATGCTCTAGAATTTAGTAGAAGTAAAAGAGTGAGAAAAGAGAAACTTTTTTGGACCGCACTTCTACACATTTCTAGAGGAAGGAACTAGAGATAATATGGATTAGTTCCATATTATTTTGTCATATAGTCTAATTCTATAACGTTTGATGAGGGTATAAAGTCTCATGATGCCGTTTTCGGAAAAAGGCAATAAATTGATGAGATGGGTTTCATTATGTGTAAGAGTACATGGATTGTAGTGGATATCCCATTGGGAAGTAAGCCCATATGATATAAATGGATTTTCAAAAAGAAAATAAAAGTTGATGGAACTATTGATAAGTTCAAAGCTCGTTAGTGACTAAAGGATTTATCCAAAAATATGGGAGAGCCTACTTTGTTACACATGCGCCAATTGTGAGAATATCATTGTTAGAGTGTTCATTGCTATAGCCTCTATTTACACCTTAAAGATACACCAAATGGATGTGAAATGGCACTCCTAATTGGTAAATTGGAGGAAGAGGTGTATGTGAAACAACTAGGAGGTCTATTTTCTGGGTAAAGAGATAAAAGTGTGCGACTTCATATGGTCTCTGTATGGGCCAAAGCAAGCCCCTAAATAATGGTGCCAAAAGTTTGATCAAATTGTTCTAAACAACAGATTAAAAATAAATGAATCAGATAAATGCGTATATAGTAAGTTTGATAATGATAAAAAAGTCATTATTTATACGTATGTTGATGACATGCTGATATTTGGTACATATGTTTGGTACCAAAAGAAGGTACTCCAATAGCACAATTGGAGTATGCTAAAGTCATAAGTTGTCTTATATGGGCTACAGCTAGCATAAGACCCGATATAACCTTTGTTATTGGATAGCTATGTAGATATACTAGCAATCCAATTGAATTTCATTGGCACGCGGCACACAAAGCACTAAAATGTCTCAAGAAAAGTATGGAGTTTGGTATTACTTTTAATTGGTATCCTTCTATCTTAGAAGGATACTTCAATGGCAGTTGGATCTTCGATAAGGAGATTAAACTTTTACAAGCTGGTGGGTGTCCCTACTTGGTGTGTGTGCTGTCTTTTGGGGTTCCAAGAAACAAATATGTAATACTGATTCCATCATGACTACAGAGTTTATTGCTTTAGCTTTTGCAAGTAAAGAAGCAAAATGGTTAAGGGATGTTTTGTATGAGATTCCTTTGCGGCGTAGTCCAATATAACCTATTTCCATCCATTGTGATATGCTAAGCTTTCAAAAGCATATAGTGAGTTGTACAATGGTAAGTCCAAGCACATTTAGTGTGAGACAGAGTTATATGAAACAACTTACCAAAGATGGAGTAATTATTGTGGACTTCATGAATTCAAGTTAGAATCTAGTGGATCCTTTCATGAAAAGCCTTGCTGGAGACATTGTGCAAAATAGAAGTAAAGAGATGGGTTTTAAACCCATTAATATGAATCACCCATATGATTGAACCTTGACCTAACGCTTGGTATAACGCTTGCCATCACCCTTAGGTATGATTACCCCATTGTGACAACACTCACCTGTTACTGAAATACCTGTTACAACGCTTTTGTCCTCCCCGAGGGCTTTCTTGGTATCACTCTATAGGACATAATGGTCTTAATAGGTCTTTCCTTTGGGGAAGAAGAGTTACCTCTTGACACTTTTATTTCTTTAGAGGCTAAAGCTTTTGCCTCTTTCTTTTCTGTCATAAACTTGCCTGGAAGCTATGAGTTCTTTGTTAAAATGTTTGTAACAAAGGCTCATGGTTTTGGGAAAGGTTCTAGAGAGGAGGAGGCATGCTTCTACTTATTTAATCTTCCCCTCAGAAATGGTCTATCCAGCATGTATTTAAGGACATCTATCTGGGCAACTACATACATTGTATATGCTAAGAAGTAGTGTCTCAATTTTGTTGATGCATAGAATAATGACAAACATAATTTTTCAATCGAGGAATATTTTATTCACATTCATTTAGACAATAGCTAAGGTGGAACACCGCTTGTTCAAACCCTTGCTTATTGGCTTGTATAAGCAAGCAACCAATAAATTCCTCAGAAGTAGAGACATAGATCTTCAAATGTTTGCCCTGCTTTGACAGAATAAGTACTGGCGGCCTAACCAAGTGATCCTTGATGGCCTTGAAAGCTGCTTGATGTGGTTTCTCCCACTTGAAGTCCTTCTTAGACTTGAGCCTGAGCAATGGAGAAAAGAATTTTGTTTTTCCTACGACATTCGAGATAAAACGTCTTAGGAAATTAACCTGCCCATGGAAGCATTGAAGCTCCCTTTTGTTTAAGCCTGTTCGGCCTGTTGAATAGCCTTAGTTTTATTGATATCCACCTCAATGCCCCTTTGGTACACCAGAAAACCTAGGAAGTTCCCAGCCTGCATGCCAAAAGCACGTTGCAATGGATTCATCCTGAGGTTATGGGTCCTCATTCTAAGGAACGCGGCCCTTAAGTCTTCCAAGTGTTTGACTGGGGATTTTGATTTGACTATGATATCATCTATGTAGGCTTCCATGGTCTTGCCATCGAGGTTATGAAAAATCACGTTCATGGCTCTCTGGTAGGTGGTATCAGCATTCTTCAAATCGAATGGCGTAGCCACCCACTCAAATGTCCCTATTGATTCAGGATGCCAGAATGCTATCTTGTGGGCGTCCTCTAAAGAGATCATAACTTGGTAGTACCCACAATAGCCATCCATAAAGGATAAGATCTCATGCCTCGAGGTTGAGTTAATGAGCACATCAGCAATAGGCATTGGACATTAGTCCTTCGAGTGGCTGGACTCAGATCTCTAAAATCACTATAGACCTTGATTTTACCATTCTTTTTAATGACAGGAATGATATTTGCCAGCCATTCGACATACCTGGCACACTTGATAAACTTGGCCTTTAGGAGTCTCTTAATCTTCTCCTTGACCAAATCGATAACTTCTTGGGACATCCTTCTCTAGGCTTGAATGATGGGCCTCGAGCCTGGCTTGATAGGAAGCCCATACACGAACACCTTTTTGTTTAGGCCAGGCATATCGTGATGGTCTCAAGTGAAGCAGTGCTTCAATTCGTGAAGCAAAGTAAAATACTGCACTCTCTACTCCTCAGAAAGCAGAGCGCTCAGATAAGTAGGTCTTGGGTCTTTAGTTGAGCAAACTTAACCTCGAGGAGGGGTTCCTGAACTTCAGCCCTTAGATCCTCCATTTTGGCTGGTGCTGCTCTTAAGTCGGAGAGTTCCTGCTCTTTTTCCTATGCTGTATGGACTTGGAAACCATTGAATGGTTGCTCATTCCAAAGTTGATCCTCAGCGTGCCAAGCCATTAGTCTTGCTAGTGCTAAGGAAATGGCCTCTTGGGCCATTAGTGGGAGGTCTTGGCGCCTCTGCATTAGGGTTCTAGCATGCCCTCGAAGTCTTTGTCGTTACGAAGGGCCCTCATGCATCCCTAGAAGTTGGAGTCTTTAAACTCTATGTCCCATCAACTAACCTCAGCTTCAGTCAACGGCCTGTCAAGGATGGCTATTGTGTTCTGTTGTTAGGCAGATTGTGGGGTGTGCCTTTTAACATCAAGTGGTCCCATGCGATCTTCGTAGAATTTTTCCTCAATGTAGTTGGAGCAAGTCATGAATGGCCCATTATCTGCCATAACAATCTCATATTTGTCATGGTTCTAGAAGATTAACAGCTGGTGAAGTAAAGATGGAATACAATAATTAGCATGTAGTCAATCTTTACCGAGCATTTCATTGTAGCTCAGGGTAGCCTCCATCACAAAGAAAGCTGTTAGCTTGCTTAAGCTGACAATAGTTAAGTCAATTGGGATAACTTCTTCAGACTTAGTAGTAGCTCTAGAAAAGCCATAAACTACAACAACTGAAGTAATTAAGTCATCTCGAGATTTACAAATGGCCTCAACATGTATGAAGGTAGGACATTGATGACTGCACCATTATCCACAAAGACTCTGTTCACCAAAATGCAATCAAATTTGGCCCTGATGTATAGGGGCTAATGTGTTTATTGGCGGTATTAGGCCCATCAAACATCAGCTTCATTATGCTAGGTATGTCATCAGGCGATTTGGACATTGAAATGTTAATTTTAAAAGACAAAGAGTCAGGGGTTACCTTTGGTGGTCGCAATCTTAGCCATATGCTCCACTTGAGGTTCCTTGTTTGATGCTACAACATCACCCTTGAGACTGTCTTGAATATCAGCTGCCATGAACTCCAAAGGGTGGAGCAAGGTAGTTCTGACATTGACTTTTGCAAGAAGTGTCCCATACTTTATCTGGATCCCTTGGTCTGATCCCTTTTGTGGGCTATCAACCACGGATGTATGCTGATCTTGTCTTTGAGAGATGCCATCTGCTGGCATAGGCATATCCTGTTCTCGAGGTTGGTCCTTAAGATCAACCTCCTAGGTTTGAGACTCCTCCATAGGCTGAGGGAAATCCTCCTCGCGGAAATCATTCTCTATATCAGACCATGTTAAGATAACACGGTCCAAAGGCTCCACTAAGTTGATGCTGAGTGGGGAGTACTCTTCCTTGCTCTCAGCTCATCTCTGAACTAGGGAATACTTAACAAGCTGATCCCACCAAGGCTCTTGTTCTTTCAGAGGATGAGAGACAAGCTGATCCCTTTACTAGTAGTGAAATGCCCGGGCTTAGTCATTGGATCTTCGAGATCCATACGCTCCGCTTGCTTGCCCTTGCAGAACCTAACTTCTTCTTAAGAAATCCTAGTCAAGCAAGAATTGAGTGTAATCCATCGTTGAGCTGCTGTTTTCCACAACTGCCTCCTTTTTTGGGTTTGAGTAAGGTTGGAAGAACTAATTGCCTCTTGACCAAGGTGATTTCTCCTCCAGACATTACCAAACTTGACACCAGAAGGCTGGTATCTTGTTTGTCATGGTGCTTGGCTGGTATCCACGTCCAGTAGGTGGTATATTGGATTTTTCTTGGGGTGTCCAGTCCCCATGATGATCTGGGTCTTTGATACAGAGCCCTGAGAAGGCTTTGTTGATGATATCTTTACCGAACGAGCTAGTTTATTTTTTTTTATTTTTTATTTTTTTTGGAAAAAGGTTTAGCTTCTTCATTTCGGATACCAGCTTGTGCCCACAACCTCCACAGAGGTCATGAGTGAGGCACAGGAGTTTCCTCGACGCCTGTTTCTTGGAAGCAAAGACAGTTAGCCAATGTCATCAGTAAGAATCCCCATTGCTATTTCTTATTCCTTAGAGAGAAGAATAATGCTTTCCTCTATTTGCTCTTTTAGGAACCTTTTGAATGAGGCATAACCGTGTGTGGAATGTTCGGCCATAATTTGCCATTTACAGTAATCTTTTGGTAACCTCAGCTTGGTCCTAGGGAAACTTAGTGTTCCTGACTCCAGCAGCCTATCAATCAAAGCGTTGGCCACAACCAGAGTGTCTTTGTCTATTTTCATCATGCATAAAGGGTTTCCATCAGTTTGGCTGCTACTGCAATTATGAAAATCTACTACCTCGATTACATTAACTTGGGCAGGACTAGAGAAGGGGTCCTTATCAACACCCATCTGTCCCTCTACTAGGAAGATCAATTCCCTCGCTTCTATGGAATCACGAGCCATGTTTCTAAAGATCACATAGTTCTTTGTTGAACGGGTCAACGAATCATGCCATTTATAGTATAGCTTCCCATTATTAGAATTGGGTTCTAGTTTTTTATGTTTACCCCTGATTAATCAAATATTACATCGGTTCTTGAGAGGTCAAATGAATACTTCTCAAGTCTTGGGATTGGTAAGACTTCCTGGATTTGATATCCTTCTTGATCAAAGAATGACAAATCATAGGAGGTCCTTTGACATAATCAACAATGTCAATCTCATATGGAGGATCTTTTGCCTCCTTAATTACGTCGTGTACGTAAGTTCCATACATGATATTTTTCTTATGGATTTTGTCTTCTAAGACAGTGTTGTATGTAGCGGCACATTCGACTAGCTGAAGAAGTGTCGTAAAATTAGAGCCTTCAAATTTCTTCTTGAGCTCAATATCCAAGCCATTTAGGGTTTGCCTGGCATACTCAACTTTAGGAAGGGCTACGGTGCAGTTTAACCTGGCTCTCTTGAACCAGTTAATGTAGTCTTCCACTGACTCATCTTGCTTTTGTCTCATTCGAGCCAAGTCAGACATGGAAGTTCCTAATTCCATTCTTGGGAACTGGGCTTGGAATTGTTTGGCCATGTCATCCCAATTGTAAATGGAATTAGGAGGGAGGCTGATATACCATTGAAAAGCGGTCCCAGTCAATGAGCTAGGGAATAGCCTTACCTTGAGATGCTGATTATTCGCTGCTTCTCTACACTGGCAATTAAATCTTGCCAAGTGCTTGAGAGCAGAAATAGTTCCTTCCCCTAAAAAGAGGATGAATGTGGGGATTTTGTATACTCAAGAAAAAGGGTAATCCCTGTCAATATAGTCAGAGTAAGGTTTACTATACAAGGGTCTATTGACACTCGCGATGCCGGACCCATACATTTGCTCAATGAGGGCGGCGATTTAGGGACATGGTTATGCCCCTGCCATTGCCCCCCAAGTGGATGACGATCTCGAGGGAGATCTGCAAGATACCTCTGAGCACCCATCACAATCAGGTGTGGGAATAGTTGTTGCCCTACAAACTTAGGGTAAGCCCCTTGATGATAATGGCCATGCACTTGGGTTGCCATGAAGTATGTTCCAGCAGGACCTGGGTTACATGGCATGCCTAGGAGCACACCAGTGTTAGCAGGCTGTTGGTTCATCCTTGCCTGATCAATTCCCAAGTCATGATCATGAGGCAATGGGTGGTAACACCCCCCCCGCCCCCCCCCCCCCCCCCCCCCCCCCCCCCCCAAACACATTTTTCAAAGTATGGTAAGCATGCAAAGGTCTAGGTAGTAAAGACTAATCCCCAGAAGTGGGGACCTATCCTTGCATTCTTATTTCATGGCCTTGAGTGGCCCTTGAGACAACCTCCAATACACGAGGCGGATATGAATGGTTATGCCCCCTATCTCGGAGACAGATAATAGCCGCACATTGGCTTTGAGATCCCTCAAGGACAAAGAGAAACTTTGATTCAAAGGCCCAACAACTCCAAAGGGCACGTTGTCATCTCTATGGATGGATTCTAAGCACATAAAATTTGGGGTAGCCACAGCTTGGTTTTCCGTTCTCTCATGGACACTGTAGTCAGCCTAAGCAACTATTTATTGCGAGCTCAAGGGCGTTTTGTGAGGATATCCAGTTGGTATTGATGAAAGTGGTGTAGGCCTAAGCTGCCTAAAATCCTTTCTAATGGCTTGGGCCAAGCCATTACGAGTCTCAACTTGTCTAAACAAAATAGGTTCGACTTCAACCACTGTCTAATCTAGCTAGGTCCTTAGCAATGAGGGTAGCAGTAAAGGACAAGGTTGAGTTCATTTAAACTAACACTTGATCAGTTTCTTTTTGAAGCCTTTCATTCATTGAGTTTCTAACATGATTAATTATGGCCCCTATGAGGGTAGTGTTTTCAAGCAGAGCCATTAGATTATGCTCTGTTTCAGCACGTTGTCTCTAGAAGGCCTCTCTTGTTGTTTGTTAGACGCTTTGGTCCACAATTTCTAAAAACGCATTTGAGCATAGCCATAAAATTCTTGAGGGAATGGACATCAAGCCCAGTGTCCCGATGGAGCTTTGCTGCAATTTCTCAAGGCCGTACCTAATATGTCCATAATGAATGGAGTTAACTCTTCCGGTGGCTATAAGAGACTATATTAGGAGCTGCTTTAACATAGGTAAATGAAACACCAGCCAAGGAAAAGCTTATGCTTCGTATTTGCTTAGCAAGTGCACTAAGTCTTATCAAGTAATATACAGTGAGTAAAGTATCCTTCCCACGAGGTTTGATTATTGAGTGACTATTGAAATTAGTAGTTTCAGCTCTATTTAAAAAACCAAAATTTGTAGTTTTTGATATGTAACAAACATAATAAGATCCAAGGCATCTGATTTCACCTAATTGCATTAATACACATTTCTATTCTCGGTATTCAAGTTGTTATTACATGTTGATGGTTAAAAACCCTAATTTACTAAATATTATCTCTCGAGCAATACTTAGCATACTCCTTTACATATTAACTCATCAATCTCTTGCATGGATTTTAAACAAGAAAAGAGTTTGAAGATTTATGGTTTTCACAAAAGACCGCATAAATCGTGTTAATCTATCTCTAGCATTCGCTCAATTTCTGGTTTATTCCAAAGGTCCCTATACTTTGTCCATTGTGTCAATTTAGCCTTGGAAATTTTAGTTGTGCCAATTTAGTCCCTGTACAATTCAAAATTTGCGGGAGATTCATTTGTAAACTTTGAGAGAGAGAAACAAGAGGGAGAAAATCTCAAGAGAGTGATTTCAGGGCGATTTCCAGCCGCCATGTGCAGGTGGCACGTGGCTGCACGTATGTGGGTTTGCAGAACTTGTCCCAATGCGTTTGCTAATTGGACTCCTCGGCTCGTGTTCTTTCACGGGGTGTAATCATTTAGCTAATTTGATCACCGTTTTTTGAGGGCGAAACACAGGTGAGACAGGGAGTTGTGGATTGAGGCCATGATGCTGCGTAGGATGCTTTTTCCTGGTGATTCTCATCGGAACTCCAGTGGGCATCGTCTTCCATTCTTTCTTGAGCTTGCAGCCCAAGACTCCGATGCAAAAAGAGGTTAGTTGACATTGGACCCAAGCTTTCTCTCTCTTCTCTCCCATGGTGGCTGTGCAAGCAAGCTAGGGTTTTTTTTTTCCTCACTTTTGGAAAGTTCACAAAGGAATCTCTCAGATTTTGCAAGATTTGGAAGGTGTGGATTTGGTGGATCCGATCCCTAGATTCACACCCTTTCCTTTTTTGGTGCTTTTTCGAATTTTTTGAATTTTTTGACCGACCTATGCTACTCGGGCAGGTTTGGATGGTTGGCGGGGCTATTTTCGACGTCCAAGTCCAGAAAAAATCACAAAATTCGATTTCCCTTTTTCCTCGGTTTTGATTCTCGTGTCTTCATGGCCGAAACGCAACCTTGGGAGTATCTTTTGATGGAAAGAATTGATGGTGGTGAGGGGAATGGAGCTTCTACTTCTTCCACTACTAATGCACTCTCCTTGCATTATGTCCCTCCTAAGCACATTAATGGTAAGATTTTTACATCTATCATCGATTACAACACCAAATTGGCCGCTGAGCAATGGGATCGTACCCTTGTGGGGTGTGTCCTTGGTGGTTAGGTGGTGTTCTCCTGGTGTTTTGCTATAACAAAATTACTATGGGGGTCTAAAGGTCTTGAATGTGTCCTCTCTAATGATGTCGTGTTCTACTTCCGTTTTAACACCATTGAGGCATCCGAGAATGTTCTTAAAGGTGGCCCTTGGAACCTTAAAGGTTACAACCTCTATCTTAAGCATTGGACGGGCAGTCTTCTACCCATGTGTAATCTTCCTTCCATGCCCATATGGGTTCTACTCCATGGTTTACATGCATCTATGTGGACGAAAGGGACCCTTAACACTATTGCTAGTGGTGTCAGTACACCTCTTTACATGGACAAGCCAACTTCCGAGACTACGATGATGAAATATGCTAGGGTTTGTGTTCAACTCGACGCCAAAGTCACACCAGTCAAAGAATTGTACGTGGACTATGGAGATGATGAGTTGCTCCCTATTGAGGTTAGGGATAAATGTCTCCCTCAACATTGTCAATCTTGTGTTTTTGGTCACTCATGCCAAGATCCGAAAAATCCGGATAAGAAGACAGGGAAAAAATGATGGAATAAGAACCGCCGTCGGAAGAAGGTGGCAGGTGACGGCGTTGCGGCTGGGAGGCCCTCGGTTGGGCCGAAAACCACCACCACATTGGGTGGCATCGGAGTCCACCTAGGCCTGGTGCTTGCGGAGGCTCATGGAGCTCCTAATGTTGGGCAGAAAGATGGTAAGGGTGGGGTTTCAAACGGACTAGACCAATGGGCCTCCGGTTGCTTGTGTGGGAAATGCTTCTATTGGGCTACTAATTGGGCTTAGTTGGGCCACAGGACTTTGTTGAGAGTCGGGTTGGGCTTAGTGATATATCTGGGCTTCCCTCTTCCACATGGCTTGCACTCCCTTCATCGACTGGGCCTGGTCTTAGGCCTTTGAAAAGCCTAATGGCACTCCCCATTGGTGGGGGGTCTCTTACCGAACTGGGCCAAACGACTCAGTTCTTGACCTTCGGTCCCCCCTACGCATAGGGGGACGTGCCTTGTTCTGTCCGCAAGGCCCAACTCTTTCTTTGGGCCAGCACCGTGGTGGTGCTGGCCCTCTTTTGATCTATACAGAGCTCAACAGGGGCTCGATTCCAGTCCAAGCTTGCTCGGGTTGGTGATCTGTTGGGCCTTTCGGATTTTTGATTGGATGCTGATTCATCTACCCATGAGGAAGACTTGAGTTGTGCTATGATTCCAGTTGAAATTATTGACACTCAGGATGACTTAGTTGGGCTTGTGGAGCCTAACTTGTGTGGCATGAACATGGAAGCAAGCATTCCAAGTAACTACACTGTCAGTTCTAGTGATCGGGACACCTGTACAGACATTACTACTTATGTTGGGCCTGAAGAGATTTCAGCGGTTCAACCTCAGATTGAAGGTCGAATGGCTAAAGCAGCTTTGAAGAAGCAGACTCAAGTCAGCAACAAGAAATCGAAGGGCAAGAAAAAATCCTAACTTTCTTTGGCACACTTGTTTAGGATTTACTTTGATGTTTTGATGTTCTCATTGTCTTTCCTTTGTTTTTTATTTTAGGGGCTTGTACTTAGGAGTTTCCTTTGATGTTCCTTTGTATTTCCTCTTTGTTTGCTTTTCTTGTTTTTGCATTCTTTGATTTTTATTACATTGTAGACTTCGGCCATGTCTTGGGGTATGCCCTCGTACTCATGTACGATTATTTTCGATATATTCAACTAACTTTTCAAAAAAGAAAAAAAAAATCAAAATGTGTTAATTTGGTCATTAGAGAAAAATTTATGCTAGGTTTTTAATGAAATTTTTAAACATTCGGTCACGAATTGGATTAAACTTAGTAAATAGATGAATTTATAATAAGTTACTTGTATCTACCATAATTTACAATTCAAAATTATGTCATTAACATAACTTAAAGTTGACCAAAGGACTAAATTGACGCATCTTGCATTGTTCAGGAACTAAATTGATATAATTAAAAATATAAGGACCCAATTAACACAATGGATACAGGGACCTTTGATATAAATAACCCTTCATTTTTTTAGAAATCATCATAAATCTCCTCTCGGGCTCATTATGAATCACTATAAATTTTGAATGGTGATCAAGCATTCAAAACTCATGAAGAACAACAATAAACATTTCAACAACGCGATAAACAAACTTTATTACAACTTAGGTAGCATCGTGGCCTTGGAGAAGCAAAATTAGTTCATGGTACACATAACATAAAGTAAAACTAAGACAAAATCCGTGAACTTAAAGAAGAAAAGGGTAGAAATGAAATTGAAATTGAAAAATTACAAACCGAACTCTTTCTTTTCTCTTCCTTCCTCTTCTATCCAAATTTTTGTTTTAGTTTTCTACTTTGGATTGATTTTGAATGATGCTAAAACACTTCCTAACACCCCTATTTATAGTATTTGAGGATGGAAATTCATGGAATAAAAAATTACAAGAGCTCCATCCTCATTTGCTTGCTTTGCCGCCCCTTGCTACGATTTGCTTCACTTGCTTATCGTTCCTCTCCCCCCCCCCCCCCCCCCTCCTCTTCATTCCACCAACCAAACTTGCTTTTTTGTATCAAGTTGCATGTTTTCTTGAAGTATTAAAGAAGATCTTGCTTTTGATTTGCTTGTTTTGCCGCCCAAAGTTACAAATTGCAACACATTGTTCATGTTCATGTTCTTTTTTCTTTAGCCGTGGGGTTTTGTGCATCTTTGCTAATTTTTTACTTTTGTTTGATGTATCTTGCTTTCTTTTATTGACTTGATGATAAAACCTAGCATGAATAAGCATAAAATGAGTGTTTTGCAAGGAAATAACAATAGGAGTGAAAAAGAACGAGCAATAGAGATAAAAATTAGATATAAATGATTAGTAATTAAACGTAAAAGATATGAAAAATTGTATACTAAATTGGACCTATCAAAATGCCCTCAAACTTAAATCTTGCTTGTCCTCGAGCAAGGCTAAACATGGAAGTGCTGGATCTCATGTTTTTTAAGAATTTAACACAATTCAATGAAAGTATACTTCTATTGGAAAAAAATTGATAAAAATCAAAGCTTAAGGTCCTAAAGGCCAAACATTCTAAGGAAAAACCCATCAATCGCCCGAGAAAATGAATTCAAAAGTTGGCTAAGCAAACTAAGTTTATCCTTTCTTTCTAATCTCAAGACATTCAAACCGAATAGAGGACAAAAAATCATGCCACTCGCAACAAGATTTCTCAGATATGCATAAGACTAAGTTAAAAGCAATTATTCACAAATTTATGCTCTCCCTCTTTTTCTATTTTTTTAATTTTAATTAGTTTTATTTTTTTAGTGCTCGGTTCCTTATTAGCTTTCTAAGTATCTCTTGTAGCGAGCTTTCATGGCGGCAGCCCCTGTTCTAGTTGGCCTGGGGTACCAAGTGTTGAAACATCCCTATGGATCTACTTACTTGAGGTACCAAGGCACGAAACCATCACATCGTAGCACATATTCAAATGATAGACGTTTAGATAGGATAGCGGTGCTTAGTGAGTCTTTCTCTCTCTCTCTCTTTTTTCATAATATTCTCTTTCTCTTTTTTTCAAGTGCTCGATTCCTTATTAGCTTTCTAACTATCCCTTGTAGCGAGCTTTCAATGCGGCAGTTCTCATTCTAGTTGGCCCAGGGTTCCATTTGTTGAGACATCCCTATGGATATACTTGCTCGAGATACCAAGGTACTGCTGGGAAAAAGGTAACTTTTATTGGAAAAATAAACTCTGATGTCGACAATTGGGTTCGCAGATTTCAACTATGGCCATAACAATAGGCACCTGTTAGAGCACGTAGAGTAGGAGACTCTTCTCTCTACCTAAGCCCCAAGTCAGAGAGTCATGCTTCGTGACACCTCATGAGTGAGAGTTCCCGGGAATAGCTTTATCTCTATAAATCCTTTGCCCTAATGTCGGTTGTTGGGACGAATTTCAAAAATTTTCCCTAGTTTTATAAAGTTTATGCAACGGAAAGGGTTTAGAATTTATAATTCTAAACTTAGGGTTGATTTAAATTTCATAATTTCAAATCGACATATTCAAATTCATAATTTAAATCTACTGATCTAAATACTTAATCGAGATTTGCAGGCCTTTTACTCTAATACATTCATAACAATACATAAGCTTAAATAGGAATAATAAAGAATACTATAAATACATAGAAAAGTGAAACTAAAAGAAGATGGAAAGAAGAACATACTTGGAATTACCCAATACTAGAATACCAGAAAGAAATAATAATCTTGAAAGAATATCAAAATCAAGACCCTGCGATCTTTTACGCAATAACCTCGAACTGCTCGGAAAGTGGGCTCCGAAAAATATTTAACTGAGGAAAGAAAAATTTTAACTGAAAGTTTTCTCTCCAATTAGGTCTCTGAAACAATTCCAGAAACCCAAAAATTTAATTTCAATTTTAATGCCAAACTTTTAGAATAGATACCTCTATTTATAGTAGTATACAGGAGCGAAAAATACAAAATAAACGATGTGGGAGTTGCAGGTCTAATACAAAAACAAAGCATTTAATATATAAAAGAATGAAAATGACACGTTTTACTTGAATACAAAGCAGCGTACCCTTTAAATTAAAACGTATGAAACGTGTCGCAATCTCATTCGCCAGTGCTCGAACGCACGGATGGCGCTTGGGTGAACCAGAGCGTGCCACGTGGCACGCTCTGATTGGTCCACACCCCAAGGAGTAGATCCTCACCTTAGGACCACTGTCGCACGCTGGTTGGTCCATCCGAGTAGTCGCGGATCGCGACCCTTGCGCAGTTCGTCCCTGTTTTTGCTTTATTTTCCACATGTAAAAATTCATCTTATAAATTTTAATTTTCAAAAATTATTTTATTTTATAATTTTCAACTTTTATTCATCTCATGAATAATGTTTGGCAAATTAAATTTACTTATCTTGTGGATAAATAATTCATCTCATGAATTCTTTAATATTTTTTGATGGCAATATATATAGAGGCTTGCGTAGGGACCTCAGGGACAATTTAAATCTAGCTCCAAATGGATTAAATTAATCATCTCATGAAATAAATTAATTACCATTTAATGAGACTTAATTCCACCAAATAAATCTCATTGCACTCCAAACTTAAACCATTTATTCGATATCTCCCTTATAGACTGTATAGATAACTACAACCCCTCCACTAGATGTCCATGATGAAGAATAAGTATAACTACTATCATTATCCTTCTCACAACTTCTCCATTAGTTACGGACTCGCCTTTCAATGAATAATTTATTTATTCTTGAACATATTTATAGTATAAATTGCAAATGTCAAACACTTGGAATGCTTTGGCCAAAGCTTCCGAACAATTCAAATATTTGCAAATCAATAAAGGGGACATCTGTATCTCATAAGAGACTATAAATTCCCTATTGAATACCTGATCTTTGTCAGACTTCACGCCGCTACCCATTGTACATGGGAATTCAGTCGTGCGTTTAGACATTACTTATAGCACACCAAAGTAACTAAAGCTCCATGCACAAGTCCATAATACTCTCAGGATTTAGAGTCATTGTTCAAACAGTACAACATGAATAACTTATCTTCGATAGTAGTCTAGAAACAAATAATCCACATTGTCTAACTCAGTGTATCAATCTTATTAAACATACCAACCTAACACTTTTGGATCACCATCCACATGACTGAGACAAGTCATCTAAAGTGTCACGTTATAGTCTTAGCATACAAGTGGTCCAAACTTGTCTTTGACTACGAGTCTTTCAAACAACAATTCAAACTATTTGTTCCAAGTCTATCTGTGAGTTAATCTCATTAACCACTAAGAATAAATATGTAAATTGTAGTTTGAGGACTACATCCATTTCATGGATGTTTCCAAAAAGAAAATCACATGCAGTATATTGCTCGGTTACACAAATTTGACAAGGAAACAACTGGAACTTCAATTGTATTCTCTAATAAAATAATATTGACATGATAAATTTTGATTTTAGGACACTATTCCTAAAAATCCCCCACTTGTCCTAAATCCAATTTATGACAAGCTTTATACCCATCTCTTTTGTGTTTGAGCCAAAAGTCTACTAGGTCAATTATTCTATTTGAACCAGCATGCCCTCTATATAGCTTCTAAAGCTACAACGTATTTAGCCTCAGTGGTGAAGTCAGAAATACAATACTGCTTGACATTCATCCCACTAATGGCTCTGACTCCAAGGATAAAGTCATGCCAGGACATTGAACATCTAGCATATATATTTGACTAGAAGTCTTAAAATAATATATCCAACTAGAACTAACTCGTCACTTTGAAAGATCAGCAGATAATCTCTAGTCCTTCTTAAGTACTGGAGAAAATGCATTATTGCCACCTATTGCATCGGACCCGAGCTAGACTGACACCTGCTTACTATACCACAGCATAGCAAATATCTGGTCTCGTGCACAGCATGGCATACATGAGGCTCCTATTGCCAAAGCATATGAAATATTCCTCAACTGTTCCTCCTCTTGAGGTGTCATAGAACACTGCTCTAAAGAGAATAAGGGACTCCATGCTTGAAAGTTAAAAAACCTTACTTAGAGTCTTTTATGCAATACATTGACAACATTTTGTCAATATGTAGTGGCTAGAGAAAGACCCAACATCCTACTCTTATGACCTTTTTTTTTTGGTAAATCAGCATTTTTATTTTTTATTGCCAAAAAGAGCAAAGTACAAGAGTATAGGCGTATACCCCCAACAAGTCCAAATAGCCTACATGACAGGCGGGACCAAAAGAGGCAAAGAACACCAAGCAGAAACTCAAAGAAAGAGAAACAAGGCAAGAAAGGCCTAAGAAAAAAGGAGAGAGAAACTCCTATAATTAAAGTAAATGAAAAAAAAAAGAAAAAAAGAGAAACAGCGACAAGGGGGGAATCAATCCCCGGAAGCAGCGGCAGTAGCGGCCTGAGCAGCTGTTCGAGTCATCCAACGCTCAGCCTTTCTCGAGCGGCGAGAGGAGGCAACAGTCCAATCAATGCCAGAAGAATCCACACTAGAAGATGATGAATACATCACAATACTAGTGCCTCAGTGAGGGGCAAAACTTGAAACGCTAGCCTTGCGGTTCAGAGAACACTGAGTAGGAGTAGAAACCCCCGGGGTGGAAATCGAAATCCGTGAAGCATGAGAGTCCGAAGAGATACAAAAGCCAGAGAGTCCCAAAGGGACTAAGCAACCACGAGCATGGCCTGAAGAGGAGTCAGACTAAGCAGAGGCCGAGCCAAGACGGGCCAAACCAATCTCATCAGGGGGTCTCTGATCGTTACCGGGGTGTCCACGCCGAGTGAAAAATTCCAAATTTTCAGCAGAAACTGGTCGCTCGGGATAGAGAGGACAACCCGGAGCAGCAGCCATGCTGATCAATCCCGACCCATGAGAAGAAATGGTAGCTGACATAGGAGGGGCCGAAGAAAGCTGAGGAACCGAATGCTCCAAGGAAACCGAACAATCACGAACCGAACTTGTAGCAGCTTCACTATTTTGAGAAGCAGTAGGAGGAGCATCACGGGCTAGGGGGCCCGCCACTTCCACCCGATTCCACTCGGGTCCATGTTGCGAGCAGGGGGGCACGCGCCCCCTGCTGAATTGTTGGGCCTGAGAGGGCCAATGCCTCTCAAGCCCCCCGTAACAAGGGGTAGCGCGCCCCCTGTTAGGGCCTCCCAGGCTCGAGGCCACTAGGGCCAGCGTGCCCCCATTTAAGGCAATGGAGGGCTCAGCCACGAGCTAGGCCTGATGAGAGAACGGGCATTCTTGCCCGTTTGTTAGAGATACCATGCTAGGAGGCCCCATGGAATTTTTTGGGCTTGAATCTCGAAGATTTTCAGGCCCAACACCATTTATTCCCAACGTTTCAACCCCAACATTCATCACGAGCCCGTCCTTCTCTATCTTTTTACGTTGCTGATTTTTGTGTTAGTTTTTAGCACATAAACGACCTCAAGCGGAGGATGAGGAGCGGAATCCAGATATGAATGACCAAAATTCGAGCACTTAGAACATATAAGGGGCAAGCCTTCATGCTTAATAGAAAATTGGAATACAAAGTTGCTCAAAGTGAACCTCCATACTATTAGGAAAAGTTTCCCGAGCATCAATTTCAACGCATGCACGAGCATATTGAGTTGGAGTCCCGTTAAGTGTTGGCTGGTCCATATGGAGTGGGCGTCCAACCCTACTAGCCATCGAACTTAGAGCCTTTCCCATCCATAGGGGGGCATAAAGCCCATGAATTTGGATCCAAATTGGGAGAGTAGAAGGTTCATCCCAAGGCTTAACGTCATTGAGGAACCAATGATGAAGGGCTAGGTAGCGACCCTTAAAATGCCAAGGACCTCCTCTAAGAACCTTGTGAGCTTCATCATAAGATCGAAATTGGAAGAAATAGCCTGTTTTAGAAGGGATGACACACACAAGGCCCATCGATCCCCAAAGAGAAGTGGCAATAGCAGTACAACACAAGAGTGCAACTCGACCACCTATAAAGCGACCTGTTAGACAACGACTCCATTTGGCAAACCATGGAGCCACATCATCACAAGAGACTGTTGCAACAATAGTGTCATTGATAGATTTAGGGGGACATAAGTGAGAGTGTCAGTCGAAGGGGTACTAATGCGGTCATGCCATGCATCAAATGACTCCCCTGAGCTCTTGTCCCAGAAATCATTTACTAACCAATCCGGAAACAATTCATCATCGCGATAGGCATTTTCCGAGGCCATACCTGAGCCAAGCAAATATCTTTTTTGATGGGAAAAAATATCTTCAACCACCTAAAATATCTTAACAAACTCAAAACAAATTGGCCCAAAGTTCATAACAACCACATAACAACCAACAACCCGACCGACGAACCAACCACCTCCCACCACCAGCAATACACCAGCCCACCACCATGAGCCACCACCCCTAGCCGTCGAAACCGCAAGCCCTCGACCCATCACCCCACGGAGCATGCATAACCACCACAAACCCTCCACCAAGCTCAACCCGCCCACCACCAAGACCACCACAACCACCACATGAAACCACCACAAACCCCACCAATCAAATCCCCAACCACCACCTAACCTCCCAAAACTAGAAGTTACCACAACCAAGATCTCAACAAGATCCAATCAACAAAAAACAACATCAAGAAACTCCATGATAGCAGAATAGAGCATCAGAGCCGTAATGGGGTGAAGCAATTCACCGAGAGAACCACGAAGACCCATGCAAGATCTAATCAAATTGAGCAAGCAATACTCAAAGAAAATGGAACAAGTCAAGTGAAACCACTAGCATGAGCAAAACCCAGCAGTAAACCGAGCAAATGAAGCCCCTGTTGCGGGCACGAGAACAGGGCATCAAAGAAAACCCATAGCCAATGGGTGAACAAGCATGAATCTAAACCAAAACAGCAATTTTGAAACAAAGAAAGGGCAAATTAATGAGTAAGGAGGGACAGTTTACCTAGATTTTGCTCCCAATGGTGAATCAAAGAAAGAAACCATAAGAGGAGAAATTTGAGGAGAGAGAGTTTGTACCAATCTCAGTCACCACCACCACCTCAACGAGGTTCAACTAGAAGCGAAAAAGAGCCACCAAGATATGCATAGATGAGATCTCGAGAAGCAAGATCATGCGTCCTATGCCAATCATCCACAAATCCATCAAACTCCCTCACTTACATGTGTTTACACCCTCAAATCTTGATAGAAATGGCGATTGGAGTAGCTGAGAAGATTCAATAGGAGATAAGGACCACGGCGGTGTAAAGATCACGGCCGTACAATGCTAGGCGCGCTCTCACACATGGCTTGAATGTGGCAGGGAAAAACCACATGCCACCACGCTCTGCCACGCGCGCCACCAGCAACACTCACCCCCTCACTGGAATTCCCAGAGCTTCTCTCTCTTCTTTCTCTCTCTAGACTTGACAAATGATTCTCCCCTACTCTTATGACCTCGCAGAAGCTTAATCCTAAGGCTAGAGCTGGCTTCTCTTATATCCTTCATATTGAGCTATCATGACAATCAAGTCTTTAGAGCTAATAGCACCTCCACATCATTCCTAATGAGTACTATATTGTTGACATACAATAACAAAAAAAGTCACTACTTTCTCTTAATGTCGTTTGTACATGCATGGTTTATTCATCCAATTGCTCAAAACTATAAGACTTAATTGCTTCATTGTGGCTAAAAGGATCAAATTCATTGCGACGATCAACCACTAAGGCTCCCACTATGAACCTGTCAGGTATCATGACAATCCTCCCACCACACCTAAGCTCTCGAGTACCTAGAACATTCTCGTTCCTATCAGTAGGTCCATCTAATGCATCCACTGTGTCTTGAGTTGTGTCTAGCTATTCAGAATTAGTATCATTTTTCTTTTAATTCTTATTATACTATTTTGTTTTTGCTTTTGTAGTTTACTTACAAAATCCTTCTCTAAGTATTTTGCATTGTATTTATAAGAACTTTTTTAATTAAAAGAACTGCAAAAAAGACTGTCCATATTCCGTTTATTTGCAAGACCATTTTGCTATGGTATGCCCAGAGCAGAAAGCTGAGAACTTATCTCATTTGCAGTTAGGAAATCCAGAAATTCACCCAAAAAATATTCAGCACCTCAATTTGATCGAAGTGACTTAATTTGTTTACCTAATATCTTTTAAACTTAACCTCTTTACTCTATGAATTTTTCAAAACGCCCGACTTATGTCCTATTAGATAAACATGTCCATGCCTTGAGTAATCATTACTAAATGTGATTAAGTACTCATACCCACATCTTGCCTGAACATGTATGGGTCCACACACATCTATATGAACCAGCTCAAGCAAGTCACCAACCATGTTGCCTTTACTCTTAAAGACAAACTTGATCATCTTTCTTTCTATACAAGATTTGCAGATTGGTAATGATCTCAAGTCCAAAGCCTCTATTAGTTAATCTTTTACCAGTCTTTGGATCCTATTTGAATTAATGTGACCAAAAAGTTGGTGCCTTCTGTAGGCATTATCTCTTTCAAGGTGTTTTCTTTTAGGAGATCGGACAAGTAAGTTTGTGTTGGCTTCTTTTAAACAAATATGAGAGTTTTGATCAATAAACAACATGAATAAACCATTTATACATGTATGTTTTGCTAATTTATTTCTTGTATTAAAAGGTTCATAATCATAATAAATTGAATAGCAATTATTCATAAAATAAGATACATAAATCAAATTCCTGTGCAAAATAGCTACAAATAAATTCTTGTATGAACTGCTCGGAGGGTGGGCTCCGAAAAATATTAAACCGAGGAAAGAAAAATTTCAACGGAACATTTTCTCTCCAATTAGGTCTCTAAAACAATTCCCGAAACCCAAAAATTTTAATTCTAATTTTAATGCAAAACTCTTGGAATAGGTATCTCTATTTATAGTAGTATATTGGAGCAAAAAAATACAAAATAAACGATGTGGGATTTGTAGGTGTAATACAAAAATGCAGCGTTCAGTATATAAAAGAATCAAAATGGTGCGTTTTACTTGAATACAAAGCAGCGTACCATTTAAATTAAAATGTGTGCCAAGTTTTACAATCTCATTTGCCTGTGCTCGAAGGCACAGATCACGCTTGGGTGAATCGGAGCGTGCCACGTGGCACGCTTCGATTGGTCCGCGCCTAAAGGCGCGGATCCTCACCTTAAGACAATTGTTGCGCGCTGGTTGGTCCATGCAGTTTTCGTCCCTTTTTTTTGCATTGTTTTCCACATGTAAAAATTCATCTTATGAATATTAATTTTAAAAAATTATTTTATTTTATAATTTTTAACTTTTATTTATCTCATGAATAATGTTTGGCAAATTAAAATTTCCCATCTTGTGGATAAATAATTCATCACATGAATTCTTTAATATTTTTTCGATGGCAATAAATACGGAGGCTTGTACAAGGACCTAAGGGCAATTTAAATCTGGCTCAAAATACGTTAAATTAATCATCTCATGAAATAATTTAATTACCATTTAATGAGACTTAATTCCACTAAATAAATCTCACTGCACTCCAGACTTAAACCATTTATTCGATATCTTCTTTATAGACTGTATTGATGACAATAACTCCTCCACCAGATGTCCACTACGAAGAATAAGTATAACTACTACCATTGTCCTTCTCATAGCTTCTCCATTAGTTACCGACTCGCCCATCACTAAATAACTCATTTATACTTGGATATATTCATAGTATAAATTCCAAATGTCAAACACTTGGAATACTTTGGCCAAAGTTTTTGAACTATTCAAATATTTGCAAATCAACTAAAGGGACATCTGTGCCTCATAAGAGACTGTAGATTCCCTATAAATACCTAATCCTGGTCGTACTTCACGGCGCTACCTAGTGTGCGTGGGAATTCAGTTGTATGTTTAGACCTTACTTATAGCACACCAAAGTAACTAAAGCTCTATGCACAAGTCCAGAATACTCTCATGATTTAGAGTCGTCATTCAAACAGTGCAACATGAATCACTTATCTCCGATAGTAGTTTAGAAACAAGTAATCCACGTGGTTCAACTCAGTGTGTCAATCTTATTAAAAACACCAACCTAACACTTTTGGATCACCATCCACATGTCCGAGACAAGTCATCTAAAGTGTCACGTAATAGTTTTAGCATACAAGTGGTCCAAACTTGTCTTTGACTACGAGTTTTTCAAACAACAATCCATACCATTTGTTCCAAGTCTATGTGGGTTAATCTCATAAACCACTAAGAACAAATATGTAAATTATAGTTTGAGGACTACACCCATCTCATGTATGTTTCCAAAAAGAAAAATACATGCAGTATAAATGCCCATTTACACAAATTTAGCAAGGAAATGACTGGAACTTCAGTTTTATTCTTTAATAAAATAATATTAACATAATAAATCTGGATTTTAAGACATTATTCATAATAGATATGTATCCATCATACCATAGCACATGTCCAAAAGATAAATATTTAAACAGGATAGTGGTGCTTAGAGATGCTTTCTTTCCTTTTTTTTTTTCCATATTTTGATTTTATTTAGATTTAGCCATAACTCTTAATGTCTATTATGCAAATTATAATCTTAATGCAGTATATTCAAATTCTAGCATCTTTTAATCAGAAAGGAAGGTAAAACAGCTATGCTAACCAGTGAACTTAAACGCCACGGATTTATCAAGACAGTGCCTTAGAATAGATCATGCTTTGCAATTGAAGCACAAAAACAATCGTTTCTTAGGTTATTCAAGTCTAATCAAAGTAAATCAGCTATGAAGGGTAGAAAATTTCCTAAAAAACATGATGATGAGATCTCAAAATTTATTTTTGAGTTCGAATTGGTTCAAAATGTGGGAAAAAAAATTAAAAAGACTAATGATCTAAACTATAGAAAATAGAATATCTTTCGGTTGGGCAACACTATCTATATCCCCATATAAAGGCTCTGAACTCTAGAAGGCACTAAAGCCAACTCTAAAAGATAAAATAAGACTAGGCAATAGAACTTTTCAAAAATTTTGCTCAAAACAAAAAAAAAGTCTATCTCACCCCCAAACTTAAAAGTTGACATTTTTCTCAATGTTAAAAGAAATACAAACAGCGAAGTAGTAGGTGAGAGATACTTGCCAAGTTTTAGGATTGCTTTTTGATGGTGTGTTGACATCATGTTATGCCCAAATTTGATTCCAAAAAACCTATTTGAACAAAATTCATAGGAAGATAAGAAAATGATAAAAATTAAAAGAAAAGAAGTAGGGAAATGAAACTTGGGTTGCCTAGTTTTTGGGTGGATCATTCAACTTCATTGAGATGAGTGGATCCATTAGTATAAGGCTTCGGCCTTTGACCATTAACTTTGGATGTGCTCTTCTTCTCATCTTGAATCTCAACCATGCCATATAGAAAGACACGAGTTAGAACAAAGGGTCTTGACCATCTAGAGCGCAATTTCTCTGGGAAAAGTTGTAATCGAGAGTTAAAAAGTGAAACTTTTTGTTGGACTACAAACTTCATGTTCAAGATGTGCCAGTCATGCCATATTTTGGTTCGGTCCTTGTAAATTCAAGTATT
Organism: Simmondsia chinensis; assembly: GCA_018398585.1. Taxonomy (NCBI): domain Eukaryota; kingdom Viridiplantae; phylum Streptophyta; class Magnoliopsida; order Caryophyllales; family Simmondsiaceae; genus Simmondsia; species Simmondsia chinensis. Next base: position 18,791,518 of record JAGTTD010000023.1, on the reverse strand, counting down.
TTCATAGACTTCATTCCTGAACTCATCCATTTCATTGATTTGTAATAGCCGCTTCTCCCCTGCAGCTTCTAAATTGAAATTTAAGTTTTTTATGGCCCAGTATGCTTTATGTTCCAATTCTATTGGTAATTGACATGCCTTGCCATAATCTAGTCGATATGGAGACATTGCAATTGGTGCTTTGAATGCTGTTCTATATGCCCATAGTGTGCCATCTAACTTTTTCGACCAATCTTTTCTAGGAGCACTAACTGTCTTTTAAAGAATAGTTTTCAATTCTCGATTTGAAATTTTCACTTGACTACTTGTTTGAGGATGATATAGAGCACTCACATGGTGTGTCACTTTATACTTACCCAATGAAGCTTTAAGTTGATGATCATGAAAGTGTTTCCTGCCATCACATATAATTGCTCTAGGAGTTCCGAATCGAGAAAAGATGTTTCTTGCTAAGTTGACCATAATTCTTGCATCATTAGTGAGAAAAAGCAGTTGGTTTAACCCATTTTGATATATAATCTGCAGTAAAAAAAACAAATCAGTTAGAAAATGATGAAGGAAAAGGGCCCATGAAATCAATCCCCCAAACATCAAATAATTCAACAACTAAAATTTTATTTAGGGGCATTTCATGTCTCATGGAAATATTTCTCGTACATTGACATTGATCACATTTAATACCAAATTTGAAAGCATCTTTAATAAGTGCAGGCTAATAAAATCTTGATTGTAAAACCTTAGCTACAACCCTTGTTCCACCATAATTACCATTAGTTTCCAAGGAGTGGCAATGACGCAGAATCCATTTCTTCTTCAGGTACATTGCTTCTAATGATTTGGTCTACATAATACCTATATAAGAATGGTTCTTCCCAAAAATAATGTTTTAAATTAGTGAAGAACTTCTTTTTTGGTTGATAGTTATATCCTTGGGCAGTTCCTGTTCAACCAGATAGTTAACAATGTCAGTGTGCCATGGACAATTAGGATTTTCACTTACCATTAATAAGACTCTCATCCGGGAACTTGTCATTGATAGAGGGACTTTTGTCCTCTTGTCCAAGGCACGATAAATTATCTATCACAACATTCTCTGTTCCTTTTGTGTCCCGAATTTCTAAATCGAATTCATAAAGCAACGAAATCCATCTTATCAGTCTCAGTTTTGCATCCGATTTTGCAAACACGGCCCCTACTGCATAGTCACTAGCATCGCACATAAGTTCAAAGTGCTGGGTCCAATCGGGTGCTACGATTATTGGTGTTGGTGGTAGTTTTTCCTTCAAAGTTTCAAAAGCATGCATATAGTCACTATCAAAGTTAAAAGGGACATCCTTTAACATTAAATTGCAGAGAGGCTTGGTGATCTTAGAAAAGTCCTCAATAAACCTTCTATAGAAACCTGCATGACCTAGGAAACTTCGAATGCCCTTAACATCAGAAGAGGCGATAATTGCTCTATCACTTCAGTTTTTGCTCGATCAACCTCAATTCCCTTTTTTGAGATCATATTCCCTAACACAATCCCTTCATGCACCATAAATGAAATTTCTCCCAATTAAACAATCATCAAATGAGGTACCAAAGACTAAAAAATCACCCATAAATACTTCTATGAATTTTTCCATCATATCACTAAAGATTGCCATCATACACCGCTGAAATATGGCAGTATCATTGCATAATCCAAGAGGAATTCTCCTATAGGCAAAGGTACCACATGGACAAGTAAAAGTGGTATTTTCTTGATCTCTAAGTGCTATGACAATTTAGTTGTATCCTAAATAACCATCAAGGAAATAGTAATATGAATGGCCCGCAAGTTTTTCTAATATTTAATCAATGAATGGTAAGGAAAAATGGTCTTTTCGGGTAGCATCATTAAGTTTTTTGTAATCTATACATACCCTCTCCACCCTTTGACAGTCCTAGTAGGGTGAGCTCATTATTCTCATTTTCCACTACGGTGATCCCTCGTTTCTTTAGAACTACTTGTACTGGACTTACCCTCTCCACCCTTTGACAGTCCTAGTAGGGTGAGCTCATTATTCTCATTTTCCACTACGGTGATCCCTCGTTTCTTTAGAACTACTTGTACTTGACATACCCACATACTATCAGTTATAAGATAAATGATCTCGGCTTCTAATATGTCAACAACTTCTTTCCTTACGACCTCCTTCATGGCAGAGTTTAATTGACATTGTGATTGCATGGTAGGCTTGAAGCTATCTTCCATGAGAAAACTATGCATGCATAAGGAAGGGTTAATTCCCTTGATGTCTGAAAAGGTCAATCTAATGGTCGATTTATGCTCCCTTAGAACTCTAAGCAACCTTTCCTGTTCCACATTACCCAAAGAAGCATTAACAGTAGCAGGATAAGTGTTAGAATTGCCGAGATAAGCATACTTGAGGTGAGACGGCAATGGTTTGAGCTCAAGATTTGGAGGCTCATCTTCCCCTATTCTCTGTTGTGTTTCAATTGCTTGTATATCCTCCATTCTTGCTTAAGGCTGTGAATCAAAAGGTTTGCAATCTTCCAGGTATTGGGCATTGATAAGTCTAATTTAGTATACAATTATTTATATCATTTTGATTCATTTTTAACCATTTTACATCTAACTTTTATCGCTTTTGTTCGGTTGTGCTATTTTTTAAATATATTACTATTTTCATGCAAAAACACTTGTTTTATGCTAAATCTTGCTAGGTTTTTATCATCAACATCAACAAGTGGAAGCAAGATACATCAAATAAAAGCCAAAAATGGCAAATTACATCCCAAAACTCACAGTTATACAAGGAATGAACAAGAATTGACACAAGTGGTTGCAACTTGCTTTGGGCGGCAATTTTATTCACATTTTATAACTCAAATACATTGTATACTTCATGAACACAAGAAACATGAGATGAACTTGTGGTGAAAAGTGAAAAAAATTGAATACAATAACAAGATTGAAACAAGTTGGAAGTAACTGCAAGTTCTAGCAAATAAGAAGCAAGCTTGATTAATTTTTTTTTTTTCATATTTTATCACCCTTCAAACACTATAAATAGGGGGTGTTTGGAATTTTTTTGGGCATCCTTCATTCAACAAAAACACATACAAGAAGAAGAAGGAGGAAGAAAGTTTGGTTTATAATTTTGTATTTTTAAGTTCTTTCTTGCCTTTTCTTCTTCTAAGTTCATAAAGTTTGTATTATTTATGATTTATATTATGTTTATCATGAAATAATTTTGTTATTCCAAGGCTACGATGTATCCTAAGTTGTAATATGCGCTCTTTTCCAATTCAACGTATTCAATGTTTTGTTATTGCGTTGTTAAAGTGCTTATCACTGTTCTTCACGAGTTTTTAAATGCTTGATGACTATTTAAAGCCTATAATAATTCATAATGAGTCTGAGAGGAGATTTATGATGATTGCTAACGTGATAAGCACCACAAATTGAGCGAATGCTCGAGAGAGATTAACGCGATTTGTGTGGTCTTAAGAGAAAATAATAGATCTTTATAAATTTATTCTTATTTATTCATGCACAAGAGTGATGGATTGATATGCAAAAGAGTATTCTAAATGTTGCTTGATAGAGAATATTTAGTAATTTAGGATTTTCGACCATCAACATGTAATAACAACATGAATATCGAGAATAGAATGGCGTATTGATTCCACAAGGTGAAATCGGATGCCTTGGATCTTATTAATTGATAAAACCCAACAAAAACAAGTAAATTTTTGATAAAAATTAGTAAACAATTTTTCTTTCCTTTTATTTTATTTTATTTCATATCAAAAACCTCACTTTTCGGTCTTTCAAATAGCACTAGAACGACGAATTTCAGTACTTGCTCAATAACAGTCCTTGTGGGAATGATATTTTACTCACTTCTTATTACTTGATATGACTTAGTGCACTTGCTAAGCATACACCAAGTTAATTCCCTTGTCGATTCATTCTCAGTGTCTGAGGTCCCTGACTTTGTTAGATATGCTTCAAGTGGTAACTTAGGGAATATATCCCTAAACGTCTTGGCTACCAAACTATCTATATTAATAACCTAAAAACTATAATCCATGTCAGTGGGGAATTTTATAGCATTTAAAAACATTAAAGGTTACTTGTTCATCTTGGACTCTTAAAATAAGTTTGCCTTGTTGCAAATCGATCAGGGTCCTTCCCGTAGTAAGGAAGGGTGGGCCAAGAACAAGCGGTACCTTGTAATCCCCTTCCATATCAAGTATTATGAAATCTACAGGGAAGATGAATTTGTCAACCTTCACTAAGACGTCTTCCACCACACCTCTTGGATACTTGATCGATCTATCTGCAAGTTGGAGAGATACTATAGTGGGCTTTACGTCTCCTAAGCCGAGCTTCTTGAACACAGAGAGTGACACTAAATTAATGCTTGCACCTAAATCATAAAAAATTTTATCAAAGCTAATGGCGCTAATGGTGCAAGGTATAGTAAAACTCCCTGAGTCTTTTAGCTTGGGAGGCAACTTCTTTTGAAGTATGGCACTGTATGCTTCAGTAAGTGCCACTGTTTTGAATTCTATGAATTTTCTTTTGTTTCATAAGATTTCCTTCATAAATTTTGCGTACCTGGGCATTTGCTCCAACATGTCACCAAAAGGGACATTAATATGTAATTTTTTGAAAATTTTCAAAAATTTCACAACTTGATCGTATGGTTTTATCATTTTCAAATGCTGAGGAAATGGGACCTTTGTAAGGTTGAGGCTCAATTCTTTTAGGTTCAACTTCATCTTAGATTTTTGTCCCTTCCTCAAGTTCAATTTCTTGGTTTATATCTGTGGACAGGTCAATTATGGGTTGTTTGTGGTTTTGGTCATCCGAGTTGGTTCATTTTGAGTTTTCCCTCTTTTCAATGCAATTGGGTTAATGTGGTCTTGTGGGTTTGAAATTTGTCTGATTTGGGTTTCGAGGTTTCGAATAGAAGCTTCTTGATTTGGAATAGAAGCTTCTAGATTTCTAAGATTTGCTCATGTTTCTTGCATGAAACTTGTGGTTTCTTGCATGAACTTGCTGAATATTTCTTCGAGAACGATTTTCTTTTCCTGTGGTGGGTGAATGGGTTGTTTTTGAATCCTTGGGTTACGCCATGAAAAATTTGGGTGGTTCCTCTACCCAGAATTGTAAGCGTTGGTGTAGGGATTAGTGTCGTGATTTTTGAAAATTGGAAGCAAAATTGGCTTGCTCGTGATTTGATGAGGTAAAAGAGTTCCCTATTTGACATTCTACACTTGCATGATTTCTTGCACAAAACTCATATGTTCATAGGAGAATGAATGGATTAACACTTATGTTGCACAATTATTTCTAAATTATCAAAAGTTGAGCAGATAACGTTGTGAATGCATCTTTTGTGAATACCTACAGGTTTTTTTTTGCATTGCTTGATCAGCTGTTCTTACGTAGTTGTTGCTAGCCATTACCTCTAGCAACTTGCATGCTTCTTCTGGTGTCTTGTTGTTAACTCACCTCCAGTAGCAGCGTCTATCATTGTTTGGGTATTAGGTGTCAAACCATTATAAAAAGTTTGGACTTACGTCCAGACTGGTAAACCATGGTGCGTACACCTTCCTAAAAGCTCTTTATAGTATTCCCACGCTTCATACAATGATTCCATGTCGTATTGTATGAAAGAGGTAATTAGATAGTGGACTTCGGGTGCTAGAGGTGCGTCCACCAACAACGGTGCATCCACCAACAGGGGGGAAACATAATATTTTAAAGGTCTTTCATTATCCCTATTTTGATTAGCTATTGTTTTAGTATGTTTTGTTTTCTTGACTTGTTAAAGTGTTCTTTCTATTTCAAGATCCAAAGGGATTTCATTTACTTGTTGATTTTGCATACAAAGTAAGAAAAACAAACTAAAAATTTAAAAGAAAGATAACAATAATTAGAAAGCTTTAAAAGTACACAAATATAACAAAAACTTAACAAAAATCATTTTTCGGGGGGAGGGGGGTGTATACGAATTTTAACAAAAGAAGTTAAAAGGCGGGGGGTAGTAATACTAATGTTTCGAAAAACATAAGAATAACAAATTTAACTTTCAAAAACTTATCTAGGTGAATTAAAAAGTTAAAAGAAAGATAAAACTAATAAAAAAACTTAAAAATACAACAATCTAATACAAAAGTAAAGAAAAACATTTTTTTTGGGGGGGGAGGTCACTATACGAATTTCACGAATAAAAATAACTTTACAAATCAAACGAAGTGAATGAAACAAATGATAAAAAAAGAGATTTCTTCTTCAAATTTAAAATAAATTTACTAGTTTTAGGAAAACAACTTCAAATTAGAGCTAAAACTGGATGGTATCAATATCACTCAAATAAAAGACAATCCCCGGAAATGGTACCAAACACTTGATGCTTGGTGTTTGCTTAGCAGGTGCATTAAGTCATATCAAGTAATATAGAGTGAGTAGAGTAACGTTTCTACGAGGATTAATTATTGAGTGTGTACTGAAATTAGTAGTTTCAGCGCTATTTGAAATACTAAAATTTGTAGTTTTTGATATGTAACAAACAAAATGAAAATAAATAAATATGGTTATTGAATTTTTTTGAAAGTTTTTTGATTTAATAAGATCCAAGGCATCCCATTTCACCTTGTTGCATTAATATGGCTTTCTATTCTCAATATTCAAGTTGTTATTACTTGTTAATAGTCGAAAACCCTAATTTGCTAAATATTCTCTCCCGAGCAATACATAGCATACTCGTTTACATATTAACTCATCAATCTCTTCCATGAATTTAAATAAGAAAAGAGTTTAAAGATTCTTGGTTTTCACTTAAGACGACATTAATCGCATTAATCTATCTCTCACAATTGTTTACATCAAATTCGGTCAGTGTGCTTATTTATCGTGTTGGAGTCCTGTATGAGATTGCGTTCGTAAGGATGACTTGAACTCAAACTCTACCTACACGCTTAACTTGATATTTTTTAGTCTAAGAGGAGTAGGAGGCTTGAATTGTTATTGCTCAACAGAGGCGATCGTAAAAGACATTAGGAGGGAGAGACGTATGATCGCCCACCTTAGATGAGGCTTGCCACGGAGAGAGAGGGAGGGAGAGAGAGAGAGAGAGAGAGAGAGAGTGGTTTCGTAAGAGATGGAGTGAGGAGAGGATGAGAGAATAAAAGGTCCTTCCCCCTTTATACAGAGTTCTAAGTTGGGTTCGGGGGTGCTGGGCGCTCAAATCATGGACGCCCAGTTTCTAGGAACCTGTGTTTGGGCTTCCATCTTCTAGGTGCCCAGTGGGCTCTCATTCTGGGTCGCCCCGTTATGGGCTGCGGGTAACTGGGCGAGTAAATATAAGGGCAGTATTATAAACATATAGTCCCCCGCTCCAGGGGCGAACTTTGGTCATTCCAAGTTCGGTCATGGAGTGGATTAGGCTTTAGCCCTTAACTATGGTTTGCTAGTGCGTAATGTTTGCCTAGGTGATGGAGGTACTTAGTGTTATGCTTTGGTTTTTCGTAATTGTGATTTATGTGTTTTTTGAACTTTAATCAAAGTTAACAGAGCATATGACCTAAGTAAGCAATGTATCAACGTTTTGGCATTTTAAGTCATTTTGGCTCGTACATGGACGCATGAATCTTACCCAGGCATTTAGCCCAATTGTGGATCTTAGCATAGTGTTTAACACACTATTTGTCCTAATAGGGCATTTAGATTTTTAATGGTTTTAAAGGAGTGTTTTATCTCTTTGTTTGTTTGAATAGGGTAGTCTTCATTTGTGTAAGAGTGTTTAAAAGAATCTAGGTCTCTTGGGACTTTTGAATCATTGTGTATTTACAGTATTTTTTGCTTTATTCTTACAAGTGCTCGCCATGTTGTTATTTTTATGTGATAAGCATGTAAGGATATTACTATTATGACTAGCTACTATGTATGCATGTATTGGTAATATCCATAAAGTGGTGGGTACAATGTATCCTGATCAAGTTTTTCTGACGAGCAAGGCATTCCTGGTCAAAGCTCTAAGCGGTTGATTTAATATACTTATTATCTGGGCGATATGTGTAACATACATGGATGAGGTTACGATGTTCAATATTCCGTGTTAGTTTTATTTCCACAGTGATCCATACACTACATACTTGAATGAAATCAATACGGCGAGTATGCCATGATGGTCTAGATTCAGAGGTGATCAATATCATACTAGTCCAACAGGGATGGGTATGTTATTGCTGTGCATGTAATGAAGGTTGGCGTATCTTTTAAACCTGCATACCCTATGTAATAAATTGTACATCATATGTATTGGATGGAAAGTAGATAGTGGCACTCAGTGTACCATCCTTGGATAACCTTCAGGCAAGTCATGGCAATTGGCATTGCAACCCACTGTAGGTGATTGCACCAGGGTGGACAGTGGTGTTAAGTATTGCACCTGTAGCTGGTGACTGCACTAGGATGGACCACGGTGTTTAGTACTGGACCTATTGTAGGTGATTGCACCAGGGTGGACCATGGTGATGAATATTGCACCCATTGCGGGTGATTGCACCAAGGCGGACCATGGCGATTGGTACGTACATGGATAACCGTCAGGTGTCACGCATAGAATATCTAAATAAAATCAGGCACACTCGAGGCAGTAAATCAAACCAAACAAGTCCGTATAAGACACTTGTTTGATAACAGATACGTCGAGAATAAATATCAAAATATAGACAATGTTGCTGGAAATAACACATTCTTAAGGCCATTACCTTCTGAGTGATAAACTTATGGTATATCATCCTCATAGGAACTCAATGGCTAATATTCATTTGTCTTAGACATTTGTTTATGAATTGAGGAGTTTGGCATGGTTCATGTTGATTGGTTATAAGGAATTCACATGAATCCTCCCTAATGCCAGGATGACAAGTATTTATGCATGATGTGTGACTTACAAATGATGATGAGTTTTTGATAACATGTGGTAGGTTGCCTATGTTGGCGTTGAATATAAAAACTCTATAAGGTGAGTTTATAGGATGTTAATGATGAAAGACTTCTAAGGATGCCATTGATATGGAATACACATTCTTTGGTACATATCAATCTCTTTATTCTGGCCTTAAGATTGCGAACTATTTTTAAGGACTTGGTGATCATTTATTGTGTGTTACCTCATTGATAGCACAATTGCTAAACCGAATAGGCTATGAAAGGAGTTTTAGATCATTTGTAATAAAGTCCAAAATCTTAAAAAAGATTATCGCGGGTGTTGGACTATTTTTCTTATTGCTACTTATTTAGATTATTACTCGTTGAAGGAGTTTTCAGTATTGAGTTGTCACGATTGTCAAGAAATTGTTTCCGTGGTTTAGAATTAGTGATTGCATACAACTGCAACATGTATGCGATTATAAAGGTGGCTAAGTGGATAGAGATAGTATCTTGCATTGCTTTTATTAAGTTGTTGATTGGTTAGGGTATTAAATAGCTTAGCGAAAGGTTGGTTAGAGTGTGAGTTACTCAGATGTAATAACAAACACAATTCATTTTGGATTCTCCTATTACAAATGTTTTGTCAAGTTGCGATAAGCAACCAAGTTTGACAATTATAGTTTGATTTCTGACGAGTAGTTAAATCTTTTGGATATGCCATAATATTATATAACGTGGCACGATTGAGGACAAAGTTCCCTAGCCTTGATAGGGATTGCCTCTTATGGATGGGTAGCTCTTGACTTGTGATTACTTTGACTTGCTTTGCATTGCACGAAAAGAATGTACTTTCAACCATTGCTGATCGTGAAGCTTCGTAATTGTGGAGTGGTTTAACCTTTGTAACGGAGGTAATGTCTAGCCTGTGACTTGGGGATGAAGTCCTATAGTCATAAAAAATGATTTGCATCATCAAGATAAAGAAGTCGAAGTTGTGAATCGGTACGAAGTATGTCAGTCCTAAAATGATTCTCCATCAAAAGAAGGAAAGGACTAATGCGAAGTTTTCCAGTTTTAAAAAGATTTACGCCATTGTTGAGGCGAAGTCCCCCAGTATTAAAAAGATTTATGCCACCATTAAGGAAACGACTAAGGTGAAGTCCCCTAGTATTAAAAAGATTTATGTCCCCCGTTAAGGAAATGACCGAGGTGAAGTTCCACATTCTTAAAAAGATTTACGCCTCTGTTAAGGAAACGATCGAGGCAAAGTCCCCCAGTCTTTAAAAGATTGATGCCCCCATTAAGGAAATGATAGAGGCGAAGTCCCCTAGTCTTAAAATAATTCATGCCACCAAGATAAAGAAATCTATAGATTGAATTTCATGTACTTCAAATGCCCATCAAGTTTAGTCCAATTTCTTTGAGCATGGACATATTCTACCAATGGTGCATCTAGTTGCTCTCTAATCTAAACCTTGTACTGAAAGAATCTCCTTTGTCACATAAGATTCAACCTCTAGCTTGTACATCCCACATTCTTATTTACCAATGTTGCAACTCTTCTACTTTGGTAACGTGAAGAGCCTGGGTAAACCTGCAAAGTTATACACCTACCCAAATTTCATTCTAAAAGCTTGTATTTAGTCCATGGCCCATAATCTTCATTGAACTTCCACAATTTTACTTATGTTGTCTAGGCTTAGAGACCTAACAAGGCAGATATCTTTTAAAATTGAACCCCGAGCTTTATCCCATGCACCAGGGAAACCATATGGCAAGGGATCTCTTAGATGCTCAAGGGATATTAAAGAAAAGGCCACAATTGTTATGATTGGATTGCATTTTGAGCATTTCAAGCTATGTTTTGGTTGAAAATTGTAATTAGAAATGAAGGGGGATTCTGGGGGGAACTAAGTTTAGAATTAGTTAGGGGCAGAATTGAGTTTTAGCGCTTGTTCTTGTATTTCTTCTTCTTTGCAAATTAAGTCGGTTTAAGCTCGAGTCTAGATGCAATTTTTAGTTAGATATTTTGTTCTAGTACAAGAATTAAGCTTTCCCTTGTAATTAGATTCATGAATGAAACTATCTTGATTTTTCTCTCTCAACCCTAACTCTCTCTCTCTCTATTTCTCATCTCCTTCTTCTACTTCTCATCTCAATTTCCTCTCCCATCCAAGGTTATGATTTAAGATTGATCTTGAATCATAACAATTGGTATCATAGTTTTTGAATTTGCTTCTTATCGAGATGAATTGCATACAATTCGATTGCCTTAGCATTCGATCAAGCTTAAATTGCTCAAGATCATCTAATCAGCTTGTATTGATCAGATCTTGAGGCTTGTAGGTTAAAGTGTGCACAATCTTTCCAGACGCAAGAAGGTAGCTGCAATGGCTGGTGGAGTTACTACTAGAGCTAATGCTGCTGCTAATGTTGGAGCCGCAGTTGAGGATGCAAATCAATTTGACAGGATAGCTCAGCAACAGAAATAGATTCATGATTTTGGTTTTAGCGGTTGGATCAATGAATCAGAAGGTTGGAGACATGATTCAATCATGGCAACAAGAGCAGCAGCAGCTGATAGGATTACAAGAGCAAGTCTCTCATCAAGCTATGCCTCCTGGAGCTGGCATACAGTCTTCTGGAAGCCAGCACACCAGACCTCCTAATCCTTTGTTTCCTCGAGCATCTGAGGACAGTTCTGAAGGTGCAGCTGTGGTTAGGAGCACTGAATTTCGACAACCTAAGTTGGTGATCGACACATTTGATGGATTGCATCCTCAATCGTGGATTATAAGGTGTGAGAGGTACTTTCGCTTTTATCAAGTAATAGATGCTGAAAAGGTTGAGTTAGCAGCAGTACAATTGCAAGGAGATCAAGAAGTGTGGTTCCATAGCTTGATCCCTAGCAAACCAACACTCACTTGGCTTGGATTTGTTGAGAAAATTTGTGAGAGATATGGTGATGAGGACCCTTCGGATGTGGTTCATAATTTCAACAAGGTAGCATAGATCACTTCTGTGAGGGAGTACATGACACGGTTTGAGAACTTGAGAGCAAGAATGATAACTGTTAATCCTGGTGCCAATGAAGCTTATTACGTTTCTAGCTTCATAAGTGGCCTTAAGCCAAAAATTAAGAACCTTGTCAAGGTTTTGAGTCCATTAACCTTATCTAAAGCCTATGCAAAGGCCAAATTGTTTGAATCCATAGTGCTTGCTACTTCTGATGGACAAAGAAGTAAGATTGGCCAAGCCACCCCTTCTTAACAGCTAAATATGACTACGAAGCCTAAATCATTAAGCTTGGAGGAAAAAAAGGCTCAAAGGTTGTGTTTTAAATGCAACCAAAGGTATTTCTTTGGGCATAGGTGCAATGCAAATCTCCTTATTCAGTCACACGAGCTGAAACTGAGGAAGGCGGTGAAGATATGGAGGTAAAGGCATGATTATATGATTAAGCTGAAGAACTACATGATGATTTTGACGAGGATGAAATGGAAATTTTTGTTAAGGCCTTGACTGGGATGGATCTCACAACATAATAAGAATCAAAGGGCCACAAGCCTCTGTTGATATTGATTGATAGTGGGAGTACTCATAGCTTTATTGATCTCAAGTTTGTCAAGAGAGTGGGACATAAAGCAATCAGAATAAGTCCTTTGACTGTAGCAGTGGCTGATGGGAATTTGATTCTAACTTAGACTATGTGCAAAGGATTCAATTGGCAGATGCAGGGTCACCAATTTGTGTTGACTTCAGAATATTGCAGTTAGGTGTCTGTCATATGGTGCTGGGTCGGACTGGATGAAGGCATTTAGCCCTTTTGTGTTTGATTTCTCTCAGCTATCAGTTTCTTTTGAGATGAATGGCAGTACCGTCAAACTGCAATGTATTATGGAGCAAGCTCAGCTTCAAATCATAAAAGGCAAAGGGCTAAGCAAGGTAATTAAGAAGGGAGCATAATAATGGATTGGACAATTGTTCTCAATTTCTATCACACAAGATGTTGCTCAGGCGAATTCTAGTCTTGTAATTGGCCTATTGATTAAGGAGTATAAAGACTTGTTTGAGCAGCCAACCTCCCTTCCACATAAAAGGTCCTTAGATCATGCTATACCTCTGAAATCAAATTCAGACCCAATTAATTTGAGACCTTACATGTATCGTCATTTACAAAAGAGTGAGATAGAGAGGCAAGTGGATGAGCTTCTAAAGACTGATCTTATTCTACATAGCCATGGCCCTTTTGCTTCACCAGTAATACTAGTGATGAAGAAGGATGGGACTTCAATAATGTGCATAGACTACAAGAAGCTCAATTCGCTGACAATCAAAGATAAGTTTCCAATTCTGATCATTGATGACCTTTTGGATGAGCTTGGGTCTCATTACTTCTCTAAGTTGGATCTAAGGCAAGAGTCTTATCAGGTTCGAGTGCTGCAGTAAGAAATACATAAGACTGCCTTCAGAACTCATCATGGGCATTATGAATTTGTATTGAAGGCATTTGGCTTGACCAATGGCCCAGCAACATTTCAGGCTTTGATGAATGATGTGTTCAAGGCATTCTTGAGGAAATTTGTTCTAGTTTTTTTCGATGATATTCTTGTATACAGTCCTCCAATGGAGGACCATATGATTCATTTGAGGCAGGTATTCAGCATCATGTGTAGTCGTAAGCTATATGCTAAGCTTTCTAAGTGTTCTTTTGCCCAAACCCAAGTGGAGTATTTGGGTCATATCATTTCTTGCAAGGCAATATCTACTAATCCTTTCAAAATTCAAGTAATGAAGGAATGGCCTACACCTTCTGCTCTCAAGCAGTTGAGGGGATTCTCGGGTCTGACTAGATATCATAGGAATTTTGTTTTTGGATATGGTGTAATTGCCAAGCCACTGACCAATATTCTCAAGAAGGATGCATTTCTATGGTCTACTGCAGCTCAAGATGCCTTTGAAACTTTGAAGGCAGCTATGTGCTCAGCTCCTATCTTAGCAATGCTTGACTTTAGTGAGGGGTTTGTTCTTGAGACAAATGCTTGTGGAAAAGGTGTTGGAGCAATCTTACCTCAGAAAGGAAGACTGGTGGTCTATCTTAGTCAAGCTTTTAGTCCCAAGCATTTAAAGTTGTCCATTTATGTAAAGGAGTATCTTGCTATCCACATGGCCGTTAAGAAGTGGTGGCATTACCTCAAGGGACATCACTTCATCATTAAAACTGATCACCAGAGTCTTAAGTATTTGCTTGAATAGAAAATTACCACAAGAGTGCCGGACAAAGGCTTAATGAAGACGCTTGGGCTAGATTATTCAAGTGAGTATCTTTAAGGAAAGGAGAATCATGCAGCAGATGCTCTGTCTCATAGACAAGAAGAAGTGGATTCAGGTTCTTGTTATGCAGTATCAGTTGTTTTGCCCGTTTGGATGGAAGAGGTGCATAAGTCATATGATGGAGATAGCTTTGCTCAAGAATGTGTTACTGAATCAAGTATCAAAAGCACTCCCTTTACAAAGAAGTCTGAGATCGAGGTAGCAAATGGAATAATCAGAGTGAATGGAAGATTGTACATTGGATCTATGATAGATTTAAGGAGGTAGATTATTATTGCTTCCCATGATTCAGATTGGGGAGGACATTTAGGGATAGAAGGAACATGCCAGAGGCTTAAGAGTTTCTTCCAATGGCCTGGCATGAAGAGGGATGCAGTGGAATTTGCGTAAGCATGTGACGTGTGTCAGTGAACTAAATCTGATCGTAAGCTGTATCAAGGATTACTCTACCCTCTGCTAATTCTAGATCGAGCTTGGCAACATAAGCATGGATTTCATTAAGGGGTTGCCTAAGTTTGAAGGAAAGGAGATTATTTGGCTGGCTGTGGCTCGATTTACTATGTTTGGTCACTTCATTGCCTTGAATCATCCTATTTCAGCTGAGAAACTTGCAAGGATTTTCTTAGATAACATTTACAAGCTCCATGGATTGCCTCACTTCATCATTTCAGACCAGGACAGGCAGTTCACCAGTCACTTTTGCCATGCGTTGTTCTTGTTGTTGGGATCCTCTCTTGCCTTAAGTTCATCTTGTCATCCACAAACAGATGGACAAATAGAGAGGGTGAATCAGTGCATTAACCAGTACTTATGAAGAATGACATCTAGTGATCCCAAGAATTGGTACAGGTGGTTATCCCTAGCTGAGTTTTGGTACAACACACATACTCATTCGGCCTTGGGAACCACTCCTTTCAAAGCACTTTATGGGTATGATCCTCCCTCTCCTATGATGCTGCAAGGGGCAACAACTACTGTACCATAAGTTAATGAACTTTTACTTGAGAGGAAATAGTTGGTGCAGCTTCTCAAGTACAATTTGCAATTAGCTTAAGCAAGGATGAAGTTTTTTTATTGATAGGAAGCGCTCTAATAAATCTTTTGAATTGGGGGATTTGGTTTATTTAAAGCTTCAACCTTACATGCATTCCACAATGGCAGTGCGCAAGAATGTTAAGCTTAATGCACGTTATTTTGGACCTTAGAGAGTGGTTGAGAAACTGGGGAAGGTTTCCTACAAGCTAGAGCTACCTCCTAATTTATTTGTTCATCCAGTATTTCATGTGTCACTTCTGAAGAAGCATGTAGCAGAGGGCAAATCTTGTTCTTCTACTCCTCTTGAAGCAAGTACCAATGGAGAAATTCTGCAAGCTCCAGTTGTAATTTTGGAGCCCAGAGTGATGCAGTAGCAAGGAAGGAAGATTGATGAAGTATTGGTGCAATAGCTTAACTTAGCCAAAGAAGACTCGACTTGGGAGGAATTGGAGTTCATTTAAAGTCAGTTCCCTTCCATATATTCTTGAGGCAAGAATGCTTTCAAGATTGGAGCATTGTTATGATCAGGCTACGTTTTAAGCATTTCAAGCTGTGTTTTGGCTGACAATTGTAATTAAAAATAAAGGGGGTTTTGGCCGAAACTAGGGTTAGAATTAGTTAGGGGCTAAATTGAGTTTTGGCGCTTGTTCTTATATTTCTTCTTCTTTGCAAATTAAGTCGGTTTAAGCTTGAGTCTAGATGCAATGTTTAGTTAGATATTTTGTTCTAGTCTAAGAATTGAGCTTTCACTTGTAATTAGAATCATGACTGAAAATATCTTGATTCTTCTCTTTCAACCCTAACTCTCTCTCTATTTCTCATCACTTTCTTTTATTTCTCATCTCAACTTCCTCCTCTATCCTAGGTTATGATTCAAGATTGATCTTGAATCATAACAACAATGTGTGAAATATGAGTTCCATGTAAGGTTGTTGATTCCATCAGAGCTGATATCCAGGGTGATGTGTGAAAGATGTTATGAAGGAACTTCTATAAAAGCTAAGAGGCATTGTCCTAGGCTTAAACAATCTTTGACCTAGAGTGCCTCAAGCATTAGTTGAGTCACCTGGAGATGCTACTAGTATTCCTAATTGAAATGGTTCTTCTTCTTGAGGTTCTACAAATTGGCTACGCTGCTTCAATCTTGGTGGGTATCCTTTGCAAGACTATTTGTTAGTTTTATGGTAGCGTGTTATTTAGAATTTGGTCGTTGACTTGAAATTTACTAACTTTTGTTGCATTCTATTTTATGACTTTGTTTCAACAGTTGAACACATTGACATTCTAACAATTATTAATTCAACCAGGATTTAAATGAACTAGAAAGGCAACGAGAATTAATTCAATCAAAGTTTAATTTGTTAGGAATTGTAATAAAAATTAATCTTTCAGAGTTGAATGGAATTGAAATTGTAAAGAAAATTAATCCATTTAAAGCTGAGTTAAATTGGGATTGTAATGAGAATTTGCTCAATCAGGGTTGACGAAAATTAAAATTGTAGCAAATATTGGTTCAGTTAGAGTTGACAAAAATCAACCCATTTAGGATCGAATTAAATTGAGATTGTAACGAAGATTGACCCCATTAAAATCAAATTGAATAGAGATTGCTACAAAAACCCACTCAATCAAGGTTGATCTAAATTGATATCGTGACTAAAATTACCCATTTAGGTTTAGGTTAAACTAAGATTGTACCAAAAGTTGACCTTTTAGATTTGAATTAAACAAAGATTGTAACAAAAATTAACCCTTTTAGGGGTTGAATTACACTGAGATTATAACAAAAATTTTTTGGTTGAGCTAAACTAAAATTGTAACAAAAATTCACCCTTTTAGGTTTGACAGGAAGAGAGAGAGAGAGAGAGTGCCATTGGTGAGGGTGGCTGGTATGAGGTGCGGCCGGCATGTGGTGGTGGTTGCAGAGGTGGAATGTTGGTTATGGCCGCGTGGAAGGGGAACGACGCCAGTGGTGTTGAGTGCTTGAGATCATACAGCCATGATGGCAGGTGAAAGGTCACATATGGTCATCGGAGCACAGCGAGAAACTGGTCACAATGAGCCATTGTCCGAGGTGAGCCAGGTTTCGAGCGAGTGAGATTTCGGGAGAGCTAGAAGGGAGGCGACCAACGTCGGGCAAGCTAGAAGTGGGGCGACCAAGGTCGGGCGAGCTAGAAATGGGGCGACCAATGTCAGGTGAGCTAGATTGGAGCGAGCTAGGTTTCGGGCAAGCTAGATTTAGCGGTGGTGGTGGAGGCGTGGTGGCAAAGGTGGTGTTGGTGTGGCAAGTGCTGATGGAGATTGATGCTTCGGTGAAGAAGACGGTCAAACATTCTAAGTATTGGTCAATGCTTATTAGCTTTTATCCTTCTTTTTCTTTTTTTTCTTTTTTAAACTTTTTGCTATTAAGTGTCTTGTAATATTACATAAGTATCACTTTTAATTCGTAGGGAGTTATAGTGTGGGTCACATATCCAAGCGAAGCTCTCGAAGAGCTCCACGCAACCCTTACAATTTCTCATGGTTTGTAGAAAATATATAAAGACGCGGTGAGAGTTTCTTTGACATGGTAGTCATTCACGGCTTATATAAGATGACTCTGAGACTTAAATAAACATAACTCTTAATCCTTGAGGAGATACGAGTTAAATCACCCATCAAAATGAAGCTCTTGAAGATTTCTATATAACCAGAATGATTTTTTGAGCTTTAGGATCAAATAAAGCATATAAAAGGTAAACTGGGCTAGCAAACCGCCCATTTCTGTTAGGTAATATATCGTATAACCTAAAACAGGCGTAACTTTGAATCTGTGAATAGTTACGGATTGAATTTCATATTAAATCGAAGCTCTTGAGGATTTCCAGGTTTCTATGGCCATTGTTCAAACTTTTGATGAAAGAAGGTACATGACAAGTGATCTGGGCGTGTGAGATGCGAGTAAGGATACGAATTACAGATCAAATTGTATAGCAAAACGAAGATCTTGAAGAGTTCTAAGCATTCATGTAAAGTTTTTGAACTTTTGAAGAAAGAAAGTACATGAAAAGGGATCTGGGTTTGCTAGACATGGGTAAGGCACACAACTTATCGTGCAACTTAAAACGGGCATAATGTTCAATCCGTGAAAAGTTATGGATCAAAATTTATATCAAAATGAAGCGCTTTAAGTATTACAGGTGTTCACAGAAAGATTTTGAACTTTTGATGTACATGAAACGTGATTTGGGCGTGCTAGACGCGGATAAGGCATATAACTTACCTTATAAATTAAAACGAGCGTAACATTCAATCCGTGTAGAGTTACAGATCAAATTTTATTTCAAAACAAAGCTCTAGAAGCTTTCCAAGTACCCATAGAAAGTTTTTGAACTTTTAATGATATAAAGTACATGAAAAGTGATCTGGGCATGCTTGATGCGGGTAAGGTATACAACTTACCTTGAAACTTAAAATAAGCATAACTTTCAATCCGTGAAGAGTTACGGATCGAATTCCGTATCAAAATGAAGTTGCTAAAGTTTTATAGAAATCCATATAATGTTTTTGAACTTTTGATGAAGGGAAGTACTTGAAAAGGGATATGGGTGTGCTAGATGAGGGCAAGGCACACAACTTATCTTTTAACTTAAAACGGGTATAACTTTCAATTCGTGAAAAGTTACGGATCAAAACTTATATCAAATGAAAGCTCTTGAAGTGTTCTGGGTTCCCATCAAAATATTTTGAACTTTTGGTGAAAGAAAGTACATGAAAAGTAATCTAGGCGTGCTAGACGTGGGTGAGGCACATAACATACCTTACAACTTAAAAGGGGCGTAATTTTCAATCCGTAAAGAGTTACGGATAGAATTTTATATAAAAACTTAGATCATGAAGTGTTCCAGTTGCCTAAGACAATATTTTAGATTTCTGCACAAAGATAAAAAATGAAAAAGGCCATAAAAGATGCTTCCATACTTGACTGGGCCTATTCCCATCATAGAGAATTCCAAGGAATCCAAGGAAAATGTTGAAAATTAACTTACTTGCACTTGAAATCCTTGAGTCTTACAAGGAATATCAAGTTAGGTGTGAGCTTATGATCCTTTTCACAGACAACGCCAAAATATTCACGACAAATTTGGTCAGCTTGCTTATTCATTGTATGAGATGGAGTTCATAAAGATGATCTGAACTCAAGCTCTAGCTACACGTCCGACTTGATATTTCTTAGCCTAAGAGGAGTAGAAGCCTTGAACGGTTATTGCTCTAGAGAGGTGATCGTAAAAGACGATAAAAGGGAGAGACATCTGATTACCAGCATGATGAGGCCTACTATGAAGAGAGAGGGAGAAAGAGAGAGAGAGAGAGTGGTTTTCCAAGGGAAGGGCTTCGGAGAGGATGAGAGAATGAAGGGTTCTTCGTCCTTTATATAGAATTCTAAGTTAGGTTTGAGGGTGCTGGGCACCCAAATTGTGGGTGCCCAGTTTCTGGGCTTCCGTTCTAGGTCGCCTCTTTTTTGGGCAGCGGGTAATTGGTTGAGTAAATACTGGTCTAGTAATATAAATGGAAATCATCATAAATCTTCTGTCATACTCATTATAAATCATTATAGGCTTTGAATGGTGATCAAGCATTAAAAGCTCATGAAGAACAACAATAAACTCTTTAACAACGCAATAAACAAACTTTGAGCACGTCGAATTAGAAAAGAGCATGTATTACAATTTAGGCTACATCATAGCCTTGGAAAAACAAAATTAATTCATGATGGACATAACATAAAGCAAAACTGTCATGGCCATGACACCTTTGGGTTCTTTTACTACGTCTAGATATGAGCAGGTACCGTGTTCGTGCTTGTCAAGACGATGTCCTAGGTCGCTGCCCAAGACCGTGCCTTGTTCGTTGCTAGTTCGCGCCCAGGGCATGTTGTGACATTGTCCAACCATGCCTCGGTTCGCTGCCCAGGTCGTGCCCTGCCCATGTCAAGACATTGTCAAGTCCCTGTCTTGGTCCGTGCCAGGTCGCGGTCGTACCATGTCAAGACATTGTCAAGACCTTGTCCTAGCTTGTCCGAGGTCCGTGTCCCAGCTTGTCCTGGCCTTGTCCGGGCCCGTGCATGCCTTATCCGGTCCCGTGTCCTGCCTGCCTCTCCAGGGCCCTGCCCAGGGCTGCTGCCGCACCGGAACAGTGCCAAACTAGCCGTTAGGAGGCGCGCCCTCAACTAGTGGGTTGGAGATTCCCTTGGGCCGCGCCTCGACTAGCCGTTGGGGGATCTTGGAGGATTTTATTTGATTTTGTTGATGTAATTAAGTAATTTCAAGTATTCTTTAGTATTTCTTGTATTTTCTAAAAAAAGGCATTTGTATTTCATTTGTATTCATTCAAGTATAATCAATGAAATATCTCTTTTCATTTCTCATCTAATTCTACTTTTCTCATCTAATTCTAATTCTTTCTCATCTCAACTCTAACTCACTTCTTTTCTCACCTAACCTCTCTTTCATCCCGGGCCTAAGTCTAGAACTTTGGCCGTCACAACCACGAGGCTGTGACAAAAACTAAGACAAAATCCGTGAACTTAAAGAAGAAAAGGATAGAAAAGAACTTGAAATTGAAAAATTACAAACCAAACTTTCTTTTCTTTTTCTTCCTCTTATATCCAGAATTATTCTTTTTGTTTTCTACTTTGCATTGATTTTGAACGATGCTAAAACACTTTCCTAACACCCCTGTTTATAGTATTTGAGGATGGAAATTAATGGAAGAAAAAAATTACAAGAGCTCTATGCTCATTTGCTCCCTTTGCCGCCTCTTGCTACAATTTGCTTCACTTGCTTACTTTTTTTATTTTTTTTCTTCATTCCACCACCCAAACATGCTTTTTTTTTTTTTTTTTTTTTTAAATCAAGTTGCGATTTTTCTTTTTCAAAGAAGTTATTGCTTTTCATTTGCTTTTTTAACTTCCAAAATTGCAAATTGTAACAAGTTGTTCATGTTCATGTTCTTTTTAACATAACCGTGTGGTTTTGTGCATCTTCGCTTAATTTTTACTTTTGTTTGATGTATTTTTCTTTCATTTGTTGACGTTGATGATAAAGCCTTGAAAGAATTAGCATAAAATGAGTGTTTTTGCAATGAAATAACAGTAGGAGTGAAAAAGAGCAAAAGCGAGCGAAAGATATAAAAATCAGATGTAAAATAATTAGTAATTAAACCTAAAAGATATGAAAAATTGCATAGTAAATTGGACTTATCAAAAGCTAATACCTCTGGTATGGGAGCCTAGCTCTTCCCTTCCTCACTAGTTGTGAAAGTCGGGCCTCTTCATCTTGTTTTTCCTTTGCTGCCTGACTAGCCTTGGTAGGAAGAATTGAGGGAACAACACTCTTCTTTGTCTTTCTTGAGCCACCAAACTCAAGGTCAGTTGAAGAATTTCCTGTGGGAGATTTTTCCAGCAGCATCTGAGTAAAGCTCCTAGTCCAGGAACTCCTAGGAGTCCCCTGGACAGTTGCTATGATCGAGCCTTTTGCAGAGTTTGCCCGATGATTATTGGTTGCCTTCTCCTTGAGCTGGGACCTACAAGCTTAAGTAAAGGCATAAAATACTGCTTGGTTCCTCTGGCCTCCAAGGAGGACCAATAGGATTATAGCCAAGCTATAAAACATGGCGTGGCACACAGGGTGTACCTGTAGACAACAGGATGTCCATAAAGGGATCTTACTTCATAGTTCAGTTTGCGAAGTTGTCTAAGTTGAGTAGGCCCTAAGACTTGGTAAAGGAATTTCTTGGATCATTTCAAACTGCCTGGCAAACAATCCTGGCCTATAAGTTTCTATACCGGGGTAGGTCTGGTGAAAGAAGTGTTGGGAAAGAATAACTCTGATGCCGACTATTGGGTTCACAGTTCTCAACTATAGTCACAACAAAAGGCACCTATTAGAGCACTTATAGTATTTGACTCTTCGCTTTACCTAAGCCTCTGGTCGAAGAGTCATGCTTCGTGACACCTCATGTGTAAGAGTTCCCAGGAATAGGGTTATCTCTATAAATCACTTTACTCTAATACCAGTTATTGGAATGAATTTCAAAAATTCTCTCTAATTCTATAAAGTTTGCACAGTGGAAGGGGTTTAAAATTCATAATTCTAAACCTAGGGTTGATTTAAAATTTCTACTATTAAATCAACAGATTTAAATTCTTAATTTAAATCTACAAATCTAAATTCTTAATTTAAATCTACAGATCTAAATTCTTTATTTAAATCTACAGATCTAAATTTTTAATTTAGATTTACAGGATTTTTACTCTAATATATTTATAACAATACATAAACATAAAAAGGCATAATAAAGAATATTGTAAATAAATAGAAAAGGAAAAACTAAAAGAAGGAAAGAAAAACAGACCTAGAATAGTGCCAAATAGAGAAAACTAGAAAGATATACTCTAGAGAAAACCAAGGAATCGACACCCAGTGATCTTCTACAAGATGACCTCAAATTGCCCAAACAGTGGGCTCTGAAAGATATTAAACTTAACTAGGTCTCCAAAATAATTTTCAGAAACCCAAAAAATTAATATCAATTGAATGCCAAACCTCTGAATAGGTACCTCTACTTATAGTAGACTACCGGAGCGAAAATAATTCAAATAAACGATGTGGTATGCTAAGAAAAACAAATCGAAACACAAAATATGAGGCGAAACGACCCCGTTCACTGTGGAGCAAACACACGTGTTTCGGCCTCTTAGTGGCTGCCACGTGGCGAAACCCCATTAGTTCGGGCACGTTGCCGTAGATCGTGAGCAAGTAAGAGGTGCGTGGCACATGGCACACTCTTATTGGTCTGGGCGCATTGTCGTGAATCGTGAGCTGTTTTAAACTCAAATTTATTTATTTATTTATTTGTTTTGTTTTGCTTTGTTTTTCACATGTAAAAATTCATCTTATGAATTTTAATTTTTTAAAATTATTTAATTTTATAATTTTTAATTTTTATTCATCTCATGAATAATGCTTGACAAATTTAAATTTACTCATCTCATGAATAAATTAATTCCTCTCATGAATTCTTTAATATTTTTCCAAAGGCAATCAATACAGAGGTTTGTGCAGGGACCTCAAGAACAATTTAAAGCTAGCTTCAAATGGATTAAATTAATCATCTCATGAAATAATTTAATTACCATTTAATGAGACTTAATTCCACTAAATAAATTTTACTGCACTCTAGACTTAAACCATTTATTCGATATCTCTCTAATAGACTGTATTGATGACAAGAACCCCTCCACTAGATATCCATGACGACGAGTAAGTATAACTACTACTATTATCCTTCTCACAACTTCTCCATTAGTTATCGACTCGCCCTTCATTGAATAATCCATTTATACTTGAACATATTCATAGTATAAATATCAAATGTCAAACACTTGGAATACTTTGGCCAAAGATTCCGAACTATAGAAATATTTGTAAATCAACTAAGGGGACATTTTTATCTCAGAAGAAACTGTAGATTCCCAATTGAATACTTGATCCTTGTTACACTTCACTCCGCTACCCAGTGTATGTGGGAATTCAGTCGTGCGTTTAGACCTTACTTATAGTACGCTAAAGTAACTAATGATCCATGCACAAATGCTCAGGATTTAGAGTCGTCGTTCAAACATCACAACATGAATCACTCATCTCTGATAGTAGTCTAGAAACAAGCAACTCATATGGTCCAACCCATTGTGCCAATCTTATTAAACACATAAGCATAACACTTTTGGAGCACCATCCACATAACCAAGACAAGTCATCTAAAGTGTCACGTTATGGTCTTAGCATACAAGTGGTCCAAACTTGTCTTCAACTATGAGTCTTTCAAGCAACAATCCATACCATTTGTTCCAAGTCTATCTATGCGTTAGTCTCATAAACCACTTAGAACAAACATACAAATTGTAGTCTGAGGACTACACCCATTTTATGGATGTTTCCAAAAGAAAACCACATATAACATAAATGCTCGCTTATACAAATTTAACAAGGAAATGACTGGAACTTCAATTTTTTTTAATAAAATAAAATTAACAGTATAAATCTAAATTTTATGACACTTTTTCTAAGAAGAAGAACAAAACTTGGGGGCATAGGATTGCTTGCCAGATCTTTGAATTGATGTCGATAGAGACATCACATTGAAGGTCCAGTTTCATGAACCAATGAGGACTAAGATTCCTCCTCTTGAAGGGAATGCACAGAGTCCCTTGCCTACCTTGGGGAGGCCCAAGTCTCTCAAGGCATTGGTCGAAGGACCATCCTAGGGGTATTTGGACCTCACAACGAGCGAACTACTCACCAAAACAAGAGACCCTCTTGTTTACGACGAATCTGTCTTGTGTGTCTCGTTGTATGAGAGTCCGGTATGAGGTGGGGTACGTAAGGAAAGGCTGAACTCAAGCTCTAGCTACACGTTCTTCTTGATATTTCCTTGCCTAAGAAAGGTAGAAAGGTTTGAGCATTCATGTTTTTGAAAGAGGGTTGTAAAGGGTGACGGCAGGACGAAGCGTGGAGTGGTCTACGTTAGATGAGGCTTGTCTTTAGGGGAGATCGAGCGTAAGAGAGAGAGAGTGTTCTCTTGTTGGATGGGGTTGAGGAGACGATGCAGGGTCCCTCCCCCCTTTATATAGAACTCTAGGTCGGTGGGTTTGGGCGCCCATCACTGGTCGGTACTTATTGGTCGGTACTCACTTGTTGGTATTTTGGTACTCACTAGTTGGGACTTACTAGTTGGTACTTACTAGTCAATATTCACTAGTAGGCCTTCTTTGGGCACCCTTTTTTGGTTGGTTCAATACCGGGCTAGCATTATAAACACTCATCACCTGTGGGAGCATAGGGCCCTTCGAGGAAAAGCTTAGGGAAATAAGCATGGGCCCAAAGATGGACTAGCCATAAGGGTCCACGTATTTTGACAACATAGTTTTTAACTACGATTTCCCTGAGACATCCATATACTTGGGCCTAGAACAATTGTCCCAAGGCCAGAGGGCCATTTCTAACGGCCATGTTGACAGCCATGGCATTAAGGAATTTAAGAGTTGAGTTGGAAGAGTCCGTAAAGAAAAACCTTTTTAGTCCAAACAAACAGACGCATGCTTCTTCTTCTCTAGAACCATACCTAAAATCATGAGCCCTTGTTACAAATATCTTAACAAAGGACTCATAACCATGGGGCATTCATGATAGAGATGGAAGAGGCAAAGACTTCAGCCTTTGAAGAAATAAAAGAATCAAGAGGCAACTCTTCTCTTCCAGGTCAAGGCCTCTATGTCATCTAGAGGAAAGCCAAGAAAGCCACGAGGGGGGAGAAAAGCATTATAACAGGAGTTCCAATAGCAGGTAAGTGACGTCATAATGGGGTAGTCATACTTGAGAGTGATGGTGGAAAGCCTGATGAGTCAACATCAATCTATCTACCCGTTCAATGTACCACTTGGTAAGGAACGTCCATCCTTTGAAAGACGCTGCTTCCTTACAGAAGCGTCTTCCTCCCCTGATTGACCTACGGAGACCATACGAAAAAGAGGAGATTCATCAATACCTGGAAATATACCTTGAAGACCTGAAACATCATGGGATGGGTTAAAGATTGGCCCTAGGGCATAAGTTAAAAAGGTGGATGAAGGATCATTCTCTGATAACCAAGAAAGATCCTCCTCAATTAAGTTAAAGATTGATTGAGCTCTGAAGCACATCAGAGACTATCAAATCGTCAGATTGAAGCAGATGACTCAATTTCTCGATGGGGCCATGAGCTTGAGGAAGGCGAGCATAGACAGCAAAATAGATTTCGGCCAATGTCAAATCAAAGGAAGAAGAGGATTAAATCAAAATGTAGAGATTAAAGAACAAAACCAAGAGTTCGCAAGAGTGCTTGGTTATAACGAGGAGAGGGAATAGAGTAGGAAAGTGAAAATTTCAAGCCCTAATGTCATACTTATAGACACATAGGAAAGAAGAGCAAATAATGTATAGTGTTCTCTCAAGCTCTCTGTAGCCATTGATGGTTAAATTAGGCAGTTTTTTTTACCCATTGTCAATTTGAATTTACCAACTGTTAAAATGGGGCATTTGTTTACACCTTAATTTCCAAGGGGCTAGGACGACACCATTTTAGGTAAAATACCACGTGCTCAACGTGTGAGGTCCATCTCAAGAGAAGTCAGACCTTTGGCTGTTAAAGTAATGGCATCTCAAGCCCAGCATCCTGAGAGGATTATCACCCTGGATAAGGGTATCAGCCACTCGAGGCACAAGATGGCCGTAGGGTGAAGAGAGCTTGAGCTGCAAAGAAGACTGCATGATAGGTGGTTTCCAAACTCAACACGGTAACTTGGAGCACAATCACAGCTACTTGGGCACTAAAGTTAATCCAAGAGAACATGGGGCTTCTAGCAGGGACTTCTGGTAAGAATTCGGACGCGGAAATCAAGTATTTCTCTCTAAAATTGAACTAAGGACACATTCATAGATATTTTACGCGCTCAAGAAGAAGCTTAGTTGCAAGATGTGGGCGAAGTTGCCATGGAAATAGGGAGGAGCAGTAGTTATTTTAGTTTTCTAAAAATAAAAAACTCTGCGTTAGTCCGAATAAGTACATACACTCAATACTAAACTTCTTCAAGTTTGCATTTACAACACACTCGTGCTCTTTTCTTAAGAGTAACGTTATGTAACGTAGCCTAGCATAGCACATAATTAACTGTACTTGCTTTTTTGGTAATATGGTTTCTCAGGTTTTAGGTAGGACTTTCCAGTTTTATTCTGTTCAAAAATTTTGACAAGTTAAGAATTGAGGCTTTAGTTTAATGCTGTGAAGGCCAAGGCTTGACCTTAGTTGCTTTGGTCCTAATTCAGTAACCTGAATATAGTTTATTCCACCTTAATCTTGTCAGACCTAAACTCATTCGAGTCATTATAAGTTAAGGATGCCAGGCTTAAAAACCTAGTTTACTCGGGCTTGTAGGTGGACTAATGAGCTCTTGGGTTTGTCTCCACTCCAGTTCCTGACTTTTTAGTATATAAGGAAAGGAGTCTGTGGGTCCATTTCTGTCACCATAGGTCCCACTTGAGTTAGGTCCATATCCTTTATTTTCTTTCAATATATATATATATATATATATATATATATATATATCAAAGTTTTCTTAATTAAAGCATAAGCAAAACTCACGGTATAACCGAAGTCAGATGCACCAACATATCACAACCTTTTTTTCGAAAACAGTGAGTGCTTGAGGTCAAAGATGTGCTGTTCAAATTTAGGCTCACTCCCTTGTTGCGATGAGTCTCTTTTGCATATTTGTTTTATTTCATTACGGCGACCATGTAACAATAAATAAATAAATAAAGCAAACATGCCAATGGTTAGAACTAGGAGCTCTAGTGGACTTGAGCATAAGGAGCCAGAAGGCCTGGCCCTAATTGGGTCCTAGCTTGAGTGCCTTCTTGATCAAAGTCCCATAACGTGGAGCGATGAACCAAGTCATAGCGATGGCGGTGAAAGCGGTGGTGATGATGACATCCCAGAGGTTGAACTCATTGGGCTTAATGGCCATTCTCGCAAGTGTTTTATGGCTATGCTCAAACACCCTTTAGAAATTGTGGACCAAAGAGTCCTACAAGCAATGAAGGAAGGCCTTTGAGAGACAATGTACTGAAATAAAACGTGATCTAGGGGTGCAGCATGAAAACTCTGCTGCCGTGAGAGCCTTAATAAACAACGTTGGAACCAAAATAAATGAAAGGGTTCACAAAGAAATTGATAGACTCTTAGTTAAAATGAACTCAACCTTGTCCTCTTCTTCTACCCTTGTTGCTAAGGATGTGGCCATACAGACAGTGAAGTTGGACCTATCTTGGTTAGACAAGCTGAGACTCATAAAGGCTTGTTCCAAGCTATTAGAGAGGACATGAGGCTGCTTAGGATCGCATCTCTTCCATCAGTACCAACTGGATACCCTCGCGAGACCCCCTCGAGCTCATGATTCCCGTTGCTTAGGCTGACTACAAGGTCGAGATTAGGGCATGATGGCCCAGGCTTGACCTTGATTGCATTGGTCCTAAGCCAGTGACCTAAATGTAGTTTGCTCCACCTTAATTTTATTAGACGTAAACTCATTCGAGTTATTACAAGTCAAGGGTGCTAGGCTGAAAAACCTAATTGAGTCAGGCTTGTAAGTGGACTACTGAGCTCTTGGTTTTGTCCCGACCCTAGTTCTTGACTTTTAAGAGTACGAGGAAAGGTGTCTTTGGGCCTTGCTTTGTCATTTTAACTGCCAATTTAGTTAGGCCCATATCCTTTATATATATATATATATAATATTTAACAAAATCTGCTTAATTGAAGCATAATGCACCAACATATCACAACCTTTCTCAAAAACAGTAATGGTTGAGGTCAAAGACGTGTGGTTTGAATTTAGGCTCACTCTCTAGTCGCGTTAAGTCCTTTTGTATTTTTGTTTTATTTCATTTTTACGGTGATCACATCACAAGGAAAATAAAGCAAACACAGGTTTCCAGCATTTCCCTCTAACTTTGAGTTTATTGTTTGCCTCAATCTAGTCAAATAATATGTCGGCCCTTGAGTTGTCAAATTAGTATTTCCTCAAGTCTTGGAATTGATTAGACTTCCGTGGCTTGATATCCTGTTTCACTATGTGATTGCAAAACCATAAGAAGTCCTTTGACGTATTCAGCAATGTCAATGTCATAGGGTGGTTTTTGCTCAATTTTGTTTTAAGTGTTATGTGTGCGGTCACCGTAAATGTGAAAATAACACAAATGTGCAAAAAGGACTCACCATGACTAGGGAGTGAGCCTCAACCACTCATTGTTTTCAGAGAAAAGGTTGTGATATATTGGTGTAGTTGACTTCGTTTATACCGTAAGTTTTGCTTACGCTTCAATTAAGAAGCCTTTGTTAAATATTTTTGGTTTTTTTTTAATGTATTTCTATGATAGAAAAGTGAAGGATATAAACTTAACTTAAGTGGCAGTTGCAGTGACGAAGCAGGTGTCATGACTATGTGGCATTTTCATCAGCTGCAGCTGTTGAAAAAGTCAATTTTTTGTGATTTTATTTTTGTTCATTCAAATAACAATTTGGTGGGAAACGTGGTTTAGTTGGTTAGCAGGTGAATTGTTGTGTTGGCACCTAGTTTGGTTAAGTCGGTTAAAGAGCTTGTCTAGGTGCATTTCTTTTCAGTTTTTAGCCGACTTAAGTCTTGTAATATAAATACGCTTTCTATCATGTATTCTTGATTCACTGAATAGAAAATTGATCTCTTTCCTTTCTCAATCCTAATTTCTTTCTATTACTCATCTATTTCACTTCTCTTCTCATCTCTTGCTCTCCTATCCCCAGTTTATGATTGTAGTTTGATCTTGAATCATAAGAATTGGTATCAGAGCTTATGTTTGCTGCCGATTGATTGTTAATTGATTGATTGGAGCTGGCTGGACGCAAGAAGAGTGTACCAATGGCTAGTGGAGTCACAACTAGAGCAAATGGTACTGCTCATGCTACGAATGTTGCTGCTGGTGCAAATGCTGGAGCTAACGCAGAAGTTAATCAATGTGAAAAATTGAGACTTCAAGTGGAAGAAATGTTTGTAAGAGTGCAGCAATCACAAGATCAAAGGTTAGATGAGAAGTTAGATCAACATTCTTAGCAACTTTAATTAAACATCCATGGACTACAACAACATATAAATAGACAGAATTGCTTGCGGGAGTTGGAGTATTGTTAGTTGCCAGTCAGCACGATCGACCTCCAGATACTTTGCAACTTCAGGCATAAGGAGATAGTGGGAATGGAACAATTAGTTGTAGAAGCAATGGATTCAGACAACCACGGGTTGAAATTGAACCATTTGATGGAAAGTAACTTCAGTCTTAGATTAGGAGGTGTGAAAGATACTTTCGATTCTAACATATTGATGAAGCGAAAAAGGTAGAGTTAGTTGTTGTATATCTACATGGAGATCAAGAGGTTTGGTGCTACAATTTGATACGCAACAATCCATCATTGAGTTGAACTGAATTCATGAATGAACTTTGTGAAAGATATGGGGAAGAGGATCCTGTGATGTGATGGATCACTTTAATAAATTGGCCTAAACGACTTCAGTGAGGGAGTATATGACTCACTTTGAGAATTTGAAGGCTAGAATGATGGCAGTAAACCCCAGAGCCAAAAGTATCCTACTATTTATCAAGCTTCATAAGTGATCTCAAGGAAAAAATTAAGAATTTGGTAAAGACATTGAATCCGGAGACATTGGCTCAGGCTTTCTCCAAGGCAAAGTTAATGGAAGCTATAGTCTTAGCTAGTTTTGATGGACAGAGGACCAAGGCTCCTTAATTATCCTATGCTCAGCAGACAATGCCTACTAGTGGCCCAAGAGCCTTTTAATTTTGGAGCAAAAGAAGAACCAAAGGTTGTGTTTTAAGTGTAATTAGAGGTATTTCTTTAGTCATAAGTGTAACCCAAAGCTTCTAATTACAGCCACTAGAGTAGAATAAATAATTTAAGTCTGGAGTGCAGTGAGATTTATTTAGTAGAATTAAGTCTCATTAAATGGTAATTAAATTATTTTATTAGATGATTAATTTAACCCATTGGAGCTAGATTTAAATTGTTCCTGAGGTCCCTGCGCAAGCCTCTGTATTTTATTGCAATTGGAAAAATATTAAAGAGTTTATGAGATGAATTATTTATTCATGAGATGGGTAAATTAATTTTTTCAAACATTATTCAAGAGATGAATAAAAATTAAAAATTATAAAATAAAATAATTTTGGAAAATTAAAATTCATAAGATGAATTTTTATTTGAGGAAATAAAGCAAAAAAAAAAACCCACGTATAAACAGGTTTGGATCCGGGTACTCGCGAATTGGCGACACACGCTGGAGGCCCTGGGCAGATTAGTGCACGCTAGCGTCGGCCAATCAGACCGTGACATATGGCACACGGTGACAAGCCC
Organism: Simmondsia chinensis; assembly: GCA_018398585.1. Taxonomy (NCBI): domain Eukaryota; kingdom Viridiplantae; phylum Streptophyta; class Magnoliopsida; order Caryophyllales; family Simmondsiaceae; genus Simmondsia; species Simmondsia chinensis. The sequence continues at coordinate 18,760,167 of JAGTTD010000023.1, read as the reverse complement.
TCACACGTAGCTTAACTGTAGCAAAATGCGGCGCTTTGTTTGGTTTAATATATGAAACTTTGCGTTTGATTTTTAAACGGGCAGTTCCCACATCGAAAAATCGAGATTTTTTCGCTCAGGTACACTGAGGTACCTATTCCAAGGATTTGGCATCCAATTCAGAATTAATTAAAAAAGGTTTCTAAGTGTATTTACTTTCGGAGACCTCGTGGGAAAGAGAAATTTCTTTAGAAAATTTTCTTTCCTCAAAATTTAGTATTTTTTGGGGCCCACCCTCCGGGCAACTTGAGGTTATTGTGTAGAATGTAACAGGATCCCAATTCTCAAGATCATTTCTTTCTGGTATTCTTATATTGGAGCAATACCGGGTACATTTTCTTTCCCTTTTCTTTTAGTTTTCGCTTTTGTATTTGTTTATAGTATTCATTATTATGCATGTTTAAATTTATGTATTATTATGTATGTATTAGAGTAAAAGGCCTGTGGATCTAAATTAAGAATTTAGATCTGTAGATTTAAATTATAAATTTGAATATGTAGATTTAAAAGTAGAAATTTTAAATTAAATCCATGTTTAGAATTATGAATTCTAAACCCCTTCCGCTGCGTAAACTTTATGAAGGTAGGGAGAATTTTTTTGAAATTTGTCGCAACAACCGATATTAGGGAAAAGGGTTTATAGAGATAAACTTATTCTCGGGAAGTCTCGCACATGAGGTATCACAAAGCGTGACTCACTGACCGGGGGCTTAGGTAAAGAGAAGAGTCTCTTATTCTAAGTGCTCTAATCGCTACCTATTGTTGTGACCATAGTTGAGAATTGTGAATCCAATAGTCAGCATCAGAATTTATTTTTCAACAAAATTTATATCTTTTCCCAACAATTGGTTTCAGGGCAAGCCTTTGATTACATTCATAATATACATAACTAGGTATAATAAGATAGAAATAAATATATTTGCTATTTAATAAAATAGAGATTTTATTAAAGAAGGAAAAACTTGTTTGAATTAGTGATTTAATTTGTTTAAATCAGTAATGTAATTAATTGTTAATTAGATTATTTTAAATTAACGATTTAAATTGTTTAAATCGTTAATGAATTAATCGTTAATTCGGAATAACCAATAAATTCGCCATTATGTTATTCGTATAATGAGATTGTATATTCTCCGTCATGATTTACGAAATTGGACAAAATTGATCTAATAAGATTAGATTCAATTAATTTTACAAAATTGGATAAAATTGATCGAATGAGATTAGATTCAATTAATTTTTATAAAACTGGATAAAGTTGATCTAATGAGATTAGATTCAATTAATTTTGCAAAATTGGATAAAATTAATCTAGTGAGATTAAACTTAATTATTTACTTTAAAATTAAATATTTTAATTTTAAACTAAAAAAAGTTTTTTTTATTATTTTATTTTTGGAACGTGTAGACATCAGTACTGATTTACATAATAATTATGAATTAATTATTTTATTAATTAATTTTCTTTTAGATTGAGATTTTAACACCCTGGGAAGTCCTCAGTCTTAGGTTGGAGGCATTGGGAAACAGTCTCTCTTCAGGTTAACACCCTGAAAGGGGAAGGTTGCGTAAATCCCCCGCCCCCCCCCACCCCCGACCCTGCATAGGCGGGAGCCCTTGAGGCACTGGGTATGTTTCTTTTATTGAGATTTTAAATTAGATTATGAGATAATCTAAGTTGTGATTAGTATTATTTTAAATTATTTTAGAATAAGATTATGAAATAAATTATATGATAGCCTAAGTTAACTTTATTTTTAAAATAAAAGTTAAATTTTATTAATTGAATTTTAGAATACGATTATAAATTAGACTATTGGATAGTCTAAGCTTCTTTAATTTTAGAATGTAATTCTAAAAATAGACTATGGGATAGTCTAAGCACAAAACCACTGTTGATTTCAAATAAAATTGTTCTTAATTTAATTTTGGAATTAGATTTTGAAGAGTAGATTATGTGATAATCTAAATTAAATGTTGGCATTGTTTCAATTAAAACTAATTAATTAATTTTATTGATTGATTTTAGAATGAGATTATAATGCAAGATTATGAGATAATCCATATTGTAAAATGATAATATTTTTGAATAAATTAATTAATAAATTATGGTTAATTTTAGAATGAGATTCTCAAGGAGATTTTGAGATAATCCAGGTCGTAAATGTAAGTTAATTAAAAACCACTAGTTATAAAAATCGAGTGGGAGCGAGGTTTCAATTGTTGTGACCTAACAATTTCCATTACCGGTCTAGTAGTATAGTGGATCGATAGCTCTCTTTACGTAGGATGTCGGTTTGCAGATTACAGGGCTAGACTTCTGTTGGGATCAATCGAAGCGCAAAGAAGTAATGCGACCAACACTGCTGTGGAGTATTTCGTGTATTTGTATGGAAGTTTAGGTAATCGTTTATACTTGACTAGCATGGTGCATTAGCCTCCCCAAGGAGCTCTATTGTGTCATGTTAGAGATTAAGGTCAAGTGGTGAGTTAATCATGTTTAGTAAGAGTTGCAAGAAAATAGGTTAATTAAGAATAGTTCTCACTCGAACTAGTTTCGTGCGACCCTGCTGCCGAAGAGTTAGGAGTGGTGTGTTTGGGTCATCATTGTATGCATGATAGTACAATTTGGTGGATATCTAACTTATTGTGTATGTTAAATTGAAGGAATATATATCACTGCATTACACATGACTCTTGATAAACAATTACACATATGTTTGCATTTACAGTATCTTTGATATGGATACGGCTGGTGAACTTCACTTGATTTTGAATACATAATGTACTCACTGAACCAAATTACTTTGCCTTGAAAAATAAGTTAGTCTTGGTTATTACTCACAAGGGACCTGCTGGAAAGAAATGAAAAGGCAAGGTTGTTATTGTAGCAACCAAGTAAATAAGGAAGTTAGAAAAAGAAAAGTATTTCTTTTACAAGAAAACTAGGCCACTGGAGGAGGAACTACACTAAGTACATAGCTACTCTTCCTGCCAAGATTGCCAAGCCATCTGGTGAAGATATGTCGATATTTCACTGTGTTCAGTCATGTGCAGTTGAGAGTCCACCAAGTTCCTAGTAGGTGGATTTAGGTTCATCTGACCATATCTGTAATATGAAGTCATGATGGGTGTTGTACCTGATGCTCAAGGACGATACAATAATAGCGGTCTTAAGTGTAGGAAATGTTAGCTTAGACTTTAGTGATAGAGTTTTGTTTTAAAGAATTGATTATTTAAACCTTCATTGTACATGAATTTGATTTCTGTATTTCGGTTAATGGATAATTGTTATTCAGTTGATTTTGATAATGAAAATTTTAATATAAGAAATGAATTGTTTATTTGCATATATATATGAATAAATTGTTTATTCATGTTATTTCTTTATCAAAACTCTGGTAATTGTTTAAATGAATCTAACATAATTTTACTTGTTCAATTTTCTAAAAGAAAACACCCTGAAACTGATAATGCCTACTCCTCGCACCAACGTTTAGGTCACACCAATTCGAACAGGATCGAAAGACTGGTGAAAGATTGACTGATAGAGGCTTTGGACTTGAGGTCATTACCAATTTGCAAATCTTGCATAGAAAGAAAGGTGACCAAGTATGTCTTTAAGAGTAAAGGCAACAGGGTTGGTGGCTTACTTGAGCTGGTTCACACAGATGTATGTGGACCAATACATGTTCAGGCAAGAGGTGGGTATGAGTGCTTAATCATGTTTAGTGATTATTACTCAAGATATGTATATGTTTTTCTTAATCAGACATTAGTCGAATTCTTTTTTTGAAAAGTTTAAAGAATACAAAGTTGAATTTTAAGAGCCTTTAGGTAAACAAGTTAAGTCACTTTGATCAGATCGAGGTGGTGGATATTTTACAGGTGAGTTTCTGTATTTCCTAGTTGCAAATGAGATAAGATCTTAGCTTTCTGCTCTGGGCACACCGCAGCAGAATGGTGTTGCATATAAAAGGAACAAGGACGGTTTTTTCTACAGTTTCTTAATTTATATGGTATTTTGTAAATACAATGCAAAATACTTAGAGAAGCATTTTGCAAGTAAGCTACAAAACAAAAACAAAATAGTATTAAAGGAAAATGACACTGATTCTGAACAGCAAGACACAACTAAAGACATAGTGGATGCATTAGATGCCCCTACTGATAGGAACGAGAATGTTCCAGGTACAGGAGAGCTTAGGTATGGTGGGAGGATCGTTAGGACACCATATAGGTTCATAGCAGGAGCATTAGTGGTTCACCGTGGCATTGAATCTGATCCTTTTAGCCACAATGAAGCAATTAAGCCTTCTAGTTTTGTGCAATCGGTTGCTCGAACCATGCGTGTACAAATGACATTAAGAGAAAGTAGTGACTTTCTCAGTGTTATATGTCAATGATATACTACTTATTGAGAATGATGTAGGGGTGTCATTAGCTATAAAGGTTTGGTTGTCAAGAAAGCTCAATATGAAGGACATGGGAGAAGCCAACTCTACCTTTAGGATTATGGTTCTGCAAGGTCGTAAGAGTAGGATGTTGGATCTCTCTCTAGCCACATATATTGACAAGATGTTGTCAAGGTATAGCATGGAGTCCCTCTCTCTTTTGAGTAGTGTTCTAGGAAGCCTCAAGAGGAGGAACAATTGAGAAATATTCCATATGCTTTAGCAGTGGGAGCCTCAGGTTTGCTATGTTGTGCACGAGACTTGACGTCTGCTATGCTATGGTATAGTAAGCAGGTGTCAATCTAACTTGGGTCCGATGCACTAGGTGGCAATGAAGAATCTTCTCTAGTACTTAAGAACGACTAGAAGTTATATGCTAATCTTTCAAAGTGACGAATTGGTTCCAGTTAGATATATTATTTTAAGACTTCCTGTAAAATATATGTGATAGACGTTCGTTATCCTTGGAGTGGGAGCCATTAGTGAGTGGAATGTCAAGCAGTATTGTATTGTTAACTTCAGAGTAGAGTAATTGTGGTCAGTAAGTGTTAGGCTCAGTAGACCTTTGGTTCAAACTTAAAAGGGGTGAGTATGGGCTTTGTCATAAATTGGATTTAGGACAAGTGGGAGATTGTTAGGAACAGAGTCCTGAAATCCAGATTTATTCTGGATAAATTATTTTAATTAATAAATAAAATTAAAGTTCCATTCGCTTCCTAGTTAAATTTATGTACGTGAGCATTTCTACTACATATGGTTTTCTTTTGGAAACATCCATGAGATGGGTGTAGTCCTCGGACTGAAATTTACATGTTTATTCTAAGTGGTTTATGAGACTAAGGCACAGATAGACTTGGAACAAATGGTATGGATTGTTGTTTGAATGACTCGTAGTCGAAGACAAATTTGGACCACTTGTATTTTAGGACTACAACGTGACACTTTAGATGAATTGTCTTGGTCATGTGGATGGAGATCCAAAAATGTTAGGTTAGTGTGTTTAATACGATTGACACACAGAGTTGGACCACGTGGATTACTTATTTCTAGACTACTATCTGAGATGAGTGATTCATATTGTACTGTTTGAATGACGACTCTAATCCCTGAGGGTATTCTGGACTTATGCATGGAGCATTAGTTACTTCGATGTATTATAAGTAAGGTCTAAACGAATGACTGAAATCCCACGTACACTGGGTAGCGACATGAAGTGTGACAAGGATCCGGTATTCAATAGGGAATCTGCAGTCTCTTATGAGATATCGATGTCCCCTTAGTTGATTTGTAAATATTTGAATAGTTCAGAAACTTTGGCCAAAGTGTTCCAAGTGTTTGACATTTGGAATTTATACTGTTAATGTGTTCAAGTATAAATGAATTATTCAAAGAAGGGTGAGTCCGTAACTAATGTAGAAGCTGTAAGAAGGATAATGGTAGCAGTTATATTTATCCTTTGTCATGGACATCTAGTGGATGGGTTGTTGTCATCAATACAATCCAATTGGGAGATATTGAATAAATAATTTAAGTATGGAGTACAATGAGATTTATTTAGTGAAATTAAGTCTCATTAAATGGTAATTAAATTATTTCATGAGATGATTAATTTAACCCATTTAGAGCTAGATTTAAATTGTTCCTGAGGTCCCTGCGCAATGCTCTGTATTTATTGCCATTGAAAAATTATTAAAGAATTCTTAAGATAAATTATTTATTCATGAGATGGGTAAATTAATTTTTCCAAACATTATTCATGGGATGAATAAAAATTAAAAATGATAAAATAAAATAATTTTAGATAATTAAAATTCATAAGATAAATTTTTATATGTGGGAGACAAAGGAAAAAAAAGAAAAAAAAATATAAAAATATATATATATATATATATATAGCGTATGAACAGGTTGCAATCCCGATACTCGAGGATGGGCCAACCAGTGCGCGACAAGAATTCGCGTGCACGAGCGTCAGCCAATCAGGCCACGACCCGTGGCATGCGGTGACAGGCCCTCACATGCGGCTTAACTGTAGCGAAATGTGGCGTTTTGTCTGGTTTAATATATGTAACGCTGCATTTGGTTTTTAAATGGGCGGTTCCCACATTAAAAAATTGAGATTTTTTCGCTCTCGTACACTACTATAAATAAAGGTACATATTCCAAGGGTTTGGCATCCAATTCAGAACTAATTAAAGGTACTGACTTTTGGAGACCTAATGGGAAAGAGAAGTTTCCTTAGAAAATTTTCTTTCCTCAAAGTTTAATATTTTTCGGAGCCCACCCCGCGGCCAACTTGAGGTTATTGCATAGAAGGTCATGGGATCCCGATTCTCAAGATCATTTCTTTTTGGTATTCTTATATTGGAGCAACATCGGGTATGCTTCGTTCCCTCTTCTTTTAGTTTTCGCTTTTCTATTTATTTACAGTATTATTATGCCTGTTTAAGTTTATGTATTATTATGAATGTAATATAGTAAAAGGCCTATAGATTTAAATTATGTATTTAAATATGTGGATCTAAAATTATGAATTTTAAATCAAACCCAGGTTTAGAATTATGAACTTTAAACCCCTTCCACTGCATAAACTTTATGAAAGTAGGGAGAATTTTTTTGAAATTCATCCCAACAACTGGTATTAGGGTAAAGGATTTATAGAGATAAACCTATTCTCGAGAACCCGCGGACATGAGGTGTCATGAAGCATGACTCTTTGACCAGGGGCTTAGGTAGAGAGAAGAGTCTCCTACTCCAAGTGCTCTAATAGATGCTTATTGTTGTGACCATAGTTGAGAACTTATGAACCCAATAGTCGGCATTAGAGTTTATTTTCCAACATAATTTATATCTTTTCCCAACACAAAGGGTTCTTCCAGAAGGTGCAAGGACACCAATTTGAGTATGACTTTAGAGTACTTAAGTTGGGAGGTTGTGATATGGTTCTAGGGATGGATTGGATTAGAACCATTAGCCCCTTGGTCTTTGATTTCACTTAGTTGTCTGTCTCCTTTGAAAGAGAAGGCCATAGTGTGACACTACAAGGAATTATGGAGCATGGACAACTGCAAATGATGAAAGGGAAAAAATTGGAAGAGGTGGTCAGGAAGGGTAAATGTCAGTGGATTGGGCAACTATTTTCCATCAGTGTTACTCCTGAGACAGCTCAAGTGAATTCTAACCCTTCTATTGGCAGATCGTTACATGAGTATGTAGATTTGTTTATGAGGCCAACTACATTTCCCCTAAGAGGATCTTGGATCATGCTATTCCTTTCAAGGTTAGCTCCAATCCGGTTAATCTAAGGCCTTATAAATATCCTCACTCTCAGAAAAGTGAGATTGAAAGGCAGGTGGAAGAACTTCTGAAGAAAAATTTTATTAGACACAGCTATAGTCCCTTTTCCTCTCCAGTGATCCTTGTTAAGAAGAAGGATGGGTCTTCTAGGATGTCTATTCATTATAGGCATCTCAGTTCCCTTACAATCAAGGATAAATTTCCAATTCCAGTCATTGACGATCTGTTAGACGAGTTTAATGTATCTCAGTATTACTCTTGGTTGGATCTGAGGCAAGCATATCACCAATTAGAGTGTTGAACAAAGACATCCATAAGACTGCCTTTAGAGCACATAATGGGCATTATGAATTTGTGGTCATGCCTTTTGGTTTAACCAATTTTGCAGTTACCTTTCAATCATTGATGAATCAAGTTTTCAAGGCTTACTTAAGGAAGTATGTGCTAGTATTCTTTGACGATATATTGCTTTACAGCCCTTCATTGGACTTACATGTCAAGCATCTTAGGCAAGTTTTTTAGACTATACGCGGGAATAAGTTGTATGCTAAGCTTTCCAAATGCTCTTTTGCTTAAACCCAAGTGGAATACTTGGGGCACACCGTTTCAATTGAAGGAGGGGCAACAGATCTAGGCAACATACAAGCTATGAAGTTGTGGCCATTCCTTTGATTCTCAAATAGTTAAGAGGATTTCTTGGAGTAACTAGATATTACGGGAAGTTCATAGTTGGGTATGGAGTGTTGGCTAAGCCATTAACTGATCTTCTTAAAAATGGTGCTTTTGTATGGTCTAAAGCTACACAAGAGGAATTTGAGGGTCTTAAGCTAGCCATGTGTTCGGCACCAGTCCTGGTCATGCAAGATTTTGGTGAGCCTTTTGTTTTAGAGACTAATGCCAGCAGTTTTGGAATAGGAGCAGTGTTGTCTCAAAAGGGAAACCGGTGGCATTACTTAGCCAGGCTCTCAGTCCAATGTACCAATTGCTCTCCATTTCTGAAAAGGAATACTTGGCTATACTTATGGTAGTGCAAAAATGGAGACATTACCTTGAGGGTCACCATTTCATTATTAGAACTGACCATCAAAGCCTCCAGTATCTACTTGAATAGAAAATCACCACTAGACTGCAACGAAAAGGGCTTATGAAGATGTTGGGCTTGAGTTATTCAATTGAATATTGCAGTGGTAGAGAAAATCTAGTAACAGATGCCCATTAATGAAGACTAGAAGGAAGGGAATCCGGCTCCTACTCAGGGCATCTGCTGTTAGACCACCTATTATAACGCTTTTGTTCTCCTTGGGGGTTTTCCGGAATCACTCTAGAGGACATAGCTTCCCTAACAAGTCTTTGAACTGGGGAGGAAGAGTTACCCCTTGATTCTTTGGTTTCTTTCGAGACTGAAGCCTTCTCTGCCATAGACCTACCTAAAGGTTATGAATCTTTTGTCAAAAAGTTTGTAACAAAGGCCCATAGCTTTGGAAAAGTTTCCAATGAGGAGGAGGCATGTTCTTACTTGTTTTGGTTGAACAAGTTCTTCTTTGTGAACTCTTCTAACTCAATTTTCAAGTTTCTTAAGACCATAGCCAATAACCTAGCTTTTAATCATGTTCTTTTATCCTTGGGACCATTGTCATGGCGAGTAGTTTTCTTACTATGACGTCAAACTTCCTTTAGGATTGTCATTTGACCAAGCCTGAAGGCCGTGATATCTTCTAAAAGCAGGTAAGAGATCAATGGACTCCCATTAAGAAGAGGAATCTTGGTCCCGAATGGTTCAAGAGACTGGTATTGGGGAAAAACATGAATTTTGTTGGAAAATAAACTCTCATGCCGACTATTGGGTACAATTCTCAACTATGGTCACAACAATAGGCACCTATTGGAGAACTTAAAGTAGGAGACTCTTCTCTTTACCTAAGCCCCCAGTCAGAGAGTCACGCTTCATGACACCTCACGTGCGAGAGTTCCAGGGAATAGGTTTATCTCTATAAACCCTTCGCTCTAATACTGATTGTTGGGATGAATTTCAAAAATTCTCCTAATTTTATAAAGTTTATGCAATGGAACGGGTTTAGAATTCATAACTCTAAACCTCGGGTGGATTTAAAATTCTTAATTTTAAAACTACTAACTTAAATTCATAATTTAAATCAATAGACCTAAATTCTTGAATTAGATCTATAGGCCTTTAACTCTAATATATTCATAACAATACATGAACTTAAATAGGCATAATAACGAATACTATACATAAATAGAAAAGCGAAAAATAATAAGGAAAGAAGAACATATTGGGAATTGCTCTAATAACAAAGAAAACCAAGAAAATCGAGACCCCATGATATTCTATGCAATGATCCCAATCTGCCCGGAGGGTGGGCTCCAAAAAATATTAAATTGAGGAAAGAAAAATTTCAACGGAAATTTTTGTTACCAATTGGGTCTAGGAAACTACTTTCAAAAACCCTAAAACTTGTTTCAAAACTGGACACCAAACTAAGGAATGACCACCTCTATTTATAGGAGTATATCGGAGTGAAAAATTAATCAAAATAAGTATAAAAAAAAATGCAAAACTCGTCGTACAATAGTAAAATAGAAACGAAACGCAACGTTTTATCCAGATTAAAACCGCGCCTTTATTTTCTACTGAGCGTGACACATGGCGGGCCGCGATTGGCCTATCCGTGCTCATGTGGATGGCCCCAGGGCCTGCCAACACGTGACACATATCACTCGTTGGTTGGTTGATACGTGAGCACACTGATCAACCCCCATACACGCGATTTTTCCTTTTTTTTCCCCTTTGTTTCCAACATGTAAAAATTCATCTTATTAATTTTGATTTCTAAAAATTATTTTATTTTATAGTTTTTCAAGTTTGATTCGTCTCATGAATAATGTTTAGTAAAATTAATTTACCCACTTTATGGATAAATAATTCATCTCATAAATTCTTTAATATTTTTCTGATGGCAATAAATACAGAGGCTTGCGTAGGGACCTCAGGGACAGTTTAAATCTAGCTCCAAATGGGTTAAATTAATCATCTCATGAAATAATTTAATTACCATTTAATGAGACCTAATTGCACCACATAAATCTCATTGCTATCCAAACTTAAATTATTTATTCGACATCTCCCTAATAGATTGTATTGATAACAACAACCACTCCACTAGATGTTCATGACAAAGGATAAATATAACCACTACCATTAAGCTTCTCACAGCTTCTCCATTAATTATCGACTTGCCCTTCACTGAATAATTCATTTATACTTGAACATATTCACAGTACAAATTTCAAATGTCAAACACTTGGAATACAATTGCCAAAGTTTCCGAACTATTCAAATATTTGCGAATCAACTAAAAGGACACCTGTATCTCATAATAGACCATAGATTCCCTATTGAATACCTGATCCTTGTCACACTTCACGCTGCTACCCAGTGTACGTTGGATTTCAGTCATTTATTTAGACCTTACTTATAGTACACCAAAGTAACTAACGCTCCATGCACAAGTCCAAAATACACTCAGAATTTAGAGTTTTTGTTCAAATAGTAAAATATGAATAACTCATCTCTAATAGCAGCCTAGAAATAAGTAATCCATATGGTCCAACTTAGTGTGTTAATCTTACTAAACACACTAACATAACACTTTAAGATTTCCATCCACATGACCAAGACAATTTATCTAAAGTGTCACGTTATAATCTTAACAAACAAGTGATCCAAACTTGTCTTCGACTACGAGTCTTTTGCACCATAATCCATATAATTTGTTTCAAGTCTATCTATGGCTTAGTCTCATAAACCATTTAGAACAAACATGCAAATTGTAGTCTGAGGACTACACCCATCTCGTGGATGTACCCCGAAAGAAAATCACATGCAATATAAATGCTCACATATACAAATTTAACTAGAAAATGACTAGAACTTCTATTTTATTTATTAATTAAAATAATATATCTAGAAAAAATCTGGATTTTAGGACACTGTTCCTAACAATCTCTCACTTATCCTAAATCCAATTTATGACAAAATCCATACTCACCCATTTTAAGGTTGAACTGAAGATCTACTGAGCCTAACCCTTAGTGAGCACAATTACTCCATATTGAAGTCAGCATTACAATACTGATTGACATTCCTCTCACTAATAGCTCCCACTCCAAGGGTAAAGATATGCTTAGACGTCGAATGTCTATCATATATATATATATGGCTAGAAGTCTTAAAATAATATATCCAACTGCAACTAGTTCATCACTTTGAAAGATCAGCATATAATCTCTAGTCCTTCTTAAGTACTGGAGAAAACGCTTCATTGCCACCTAGTGCATCAAACCCAAGTTAGACTGACACCTCTTTATTATACCATATCATAGCAAATATCCGGTCTCATGCACATCATGGCATGCATGAGGCTCCCACTACCAAAGCATATGGAATATTCCTCAACTATTTCTCTTCTTGAGGTGCCGCAGAACACTGCTCTAAAGAGAAAAAGAGGCTCCATGCCTGAAAGGTAAAAAACCTTTCTTAGGGTCTTCCATGTAATACCTTGACAACATTTTGTCAATATAAGTGGCTATAGAAAGACCCAACATCCTACCCCTTCGACCTTGCAGAAGCTTAATCTTAAGAGTAGAGCTGGTTTTTCCTATGTCTTTTATATTGAGCTTTCTTGACAACCAAGTTTTTACAGCTAATGCTTCTCTAAGTATTTTGCATTGTATATATAAAAGACCTTTTAAATCAAAAAAACTGTAGAAAAAAAATCGTCCTTGTTCCTTTTATCTGCAACACCATTCTGCTGCGGTGTAACAAGAGCAGAAAGCTGAGATCTTATCTCATTTGCGGTTGGGAAAAACAAAAAACTCGCCCGAAAAATATCCATCACCTCAATCTGATCGAAGTGACTTAACTTGTTGACCTAATAGCTTTTAAAATTCAAATTTCTACTCTTTGAATTTCTCCAAAAAACATCCGACTTATGTCTCGTCAAGTAAACATATCCATGCCTTAAGTAATCATCACTAAAACTGATCGAATACTCATACCCACCTTTTGCCTGAACATGTATTGGTCCACATATATCTATGCGAGCCAGCTTAAGCAAGCCCCTAACCCTGTGACCTTTACTCTTAAAGACAGACTCAGTCACCTTTCTTTCTATGCAGGATTTATAGACTGGTAATGACCGCAAGTCCAAAGCCTCTATCAGTCCATCTTTTACCAGTCTTTGGATCCTATTTGAATTGGTGCGACCTAAACGTCGGTGCGAGGTGTAGACATTATCACTTTTAGGGTGTTTTTCTTTTAGAAGATTGAACAAGTGAATTTACGTTAAATTCATTTAAACAATTACCAGAGTTTTGATAACGAAATAACATGAATAAACAATTTATTCATGTACCTTTGCAAATAAACAATTTATTTCTTATGTTAAAATCTTCATTATCAAAATCAACTAAATAACAATTATCCATTAAATGAAATACAGAAATTCAAATTCCTGTACAATGCAAGTTTAAATAAATAATCCTTTAAAACAAAACTCTATCACTAAAGTTTATGCTAATATCTCCTATAGTTAAGACTGCTATTATTGTATTGTCCCGGACCATCAGGTACAACACCTATCATGTAGCCTTTTTACCTAGCTTGAGCCACTATAATGTTAGCTTCCCAAAATTAATTTGAAAATCTAACCTTGTAGAAGAGAGTTTGAGATGAGAAAAGAAGGGAAGGGGACGAGAAAATAGAGAAAGAAGATGAGAATTAGAGAATTTCCCTTAGGAATAAGATTTTATTTAATTGGATAATCCAAATACACTTTAATTACTCAATTTTATACAGGAAATCATATTACAAAAACCTCACTGAAGTTCCCGCCTAATCCCCTGCAGTGTAACTGCATTTCCCTTCCAAAACCGTAACTAACTTTGCACAGGACCTCGGTGTGCACTGCTGATATTTGGTGCCTAAAAATCTATTTTAACCATGCTCTTTTAATTGTTATTACATCATATAGACTCTAATTAAAAGTAATACTAAGAAATTAAAATGCATTACAAGTAAAATTTCTTAATTCGTAACATTCCCTCCCCCTTGAGACACTTCTTGTCCTCAAGAAGTGAAGCCCGGAAATTGACTCTCCAACAAAGTGTAGTCCTCTCAAGTTGTAAAGTCCTCTTTTAGGTTGCTCCAAGTGACCAACACCTCTTGAATTTTCTTGTCATTGAGCTGCAGTGTTCTCTTGGATCTGATAGAGCTTCGGTACTGCAGTAGCCGCCTGTTGGCTTCAGCAATTGGAGGATCTTGAACACAATCAGCACCTCTCTTGACCTGTTTTTTAAGTAGGGATACATGAAATACGGGATGAATGTAAGAATGCGAAGGTAAGTCAAGTTTATATGCGACATTGCCAATTTTCTCTAAGATCTTGTACGGGCCAAAGAAACGAGCACACAAATTTACATTGCATCTGACAGCCACGGATGATTGTCTATATGGTTGTAATTTGAGGTAGACCATGTCCCCAACATCATAGTTCTTGTCTACCCTCTTCTTGTCTGCATAATACTTCATTCGAGCCCGAGCTTGTTGGAGATTGTCCCTAAGCGACTGCATGATCTGTCTCCTCTGCTGCACCATTTCGGTTGCTGCAGAATCAGCTGCTTTTGGTTGTTGTATCATCATAAGAGAAGGTGGAGAGTAGCCATACAATGCTTGGAAGGGTGAAGTGCCCATGGTTGTGTGGAAGTGTGTATTGAACCAAAATTCGGCTAAGGAAAGCCAACGGTTCCACTCTTTAGGCCTCAAGAAGACCATACTCCAAAGATATTGCTCTACACATTGGTTGACTCGTTCGGTTTGACCATCTGTTTGAGGATGATAGGAAGAACTAAGAGCCAACGTGGTTCCCATTAGCTTGAACAATTCTCTCCAAAAAGTGCTTGTGAAGATTTTGTCTTGGTCCAACACAATGGATTGAGGCAACCCATGTAGCTTATAAATGTTGTCAAGGAAAAGCCTTGCCAAGTTTTCAGCAGTAACAGGTCGAACAAGGGCAATAAAATGACTATATTTGGTGAAACGATCCAACACGACCCATATGACCTCCTTGCCTTCGGACTTCGGTAGTCCCTCGATGAAGTCCATGCTAATATGAACCCAAGCTCCATCCGGAATAGGGAGAGGTTGAAGAAGTCCCTTGTATCGAGGATTTCCCAATTTCGTTTGTTGACATACTTCACATAGTCGTTCACATCTTTTTTCATGCTCGGCCAAGTAAAATATGCTTTCATTCGTTGATAAGTGCCTTCCACACCCTTGTGACCTCCCCAAGCAGCGTTGTGTGAGGCTTGGATGACCTGTTTTCTCAAGTCAGCAGCAGAACTGACATAAAGTTCTCCTTGGACCTGCAACAGCCCATTTTGAACTGTCAGCTCTCGGTGTTCTGTAGCAGTTTTTGCGTCGGGTTTGAGCACTGCAGTAGCCAGCTTTTCACGAGCAAATGGATCTTCCTCATAGGACTTGTGTAGCTCTTCGACCCAAGAAGGAATTACCGCTGAAATGGCTGAGCACGAGCTTGAAACAGTGTCCTCAAAACGCCTTGACAGTGCATCTGCAGCTGCGTTTTCTTTGCCACTTCTATACTCGATGTCGTAATCAAGGCCTAACATTTTCATCAACCCTTTCTTTTGAATTCTCGACACTATTTTTTGCTCAAGGAGATATTTTAGGCTTTGGTGATCTATCCGAATGGTGAATTTGTGACCTTCAAAGTAGTGCCTGCATTTCTCTACGGCTAAGAGAATCGCAAGGTACTCCTTCTCATAAGTCGACATTGCCTGATGCTTGGGACTTAGAGCTTGACTTAGATATGCAATAGGCCTTCCTCTTTGAGAGAGAAAAGCCCCAATACCAGTACCACTTGCATCGGTCTCCAAAACGAAGCTTTCGGTGAAGTTCGGCATTGTCAAGACCGGTGCTGCACACATAGCGGCTTTGAGGGCTTCAAATGCGGCTTGAGACTTCTCGTTCCACCCAAAAGCATCCTTCTTCAAGAGCTCCATTAAATTTTTGGAAATGGAACCATAACCTTTAATGAATTTTTGGTAATATCCGGTCAACCCCAAGAAACCACGCAATTGCTTCAAAGTAATCGGGATTGGCCATTCTTGCATTGCTTGGATCTTGTTAGGATCAGTAGCTACACCCTCTGATGAGATGATATGGCCCAAATATTCGAGCCTCCTTTGAGCAAACGAGCACTTGGACAATTTTACAAAAAACCGGTGTTGTCGCATCAAGACGAACACTTGCCGGAGGTGTGTGAGGTGAGCTTCATATGTGGGACCGTAAATCAGTATGTCATCAAAGAACACCAGCACCAACTTCCTCAGATAAGGCTTGAAGACATCATTCATAGCCGCTTGGAAGGTGGCCGGAGCATTTGTTTAACCGAATGGCATAACAACGAACTTGAAATGGCCATGGTGAGTTTGAAAAGCGGTTTTGTAAATATCTGATTCAAAGACTAGGATCTGATGATATCCTTGCCTTAAGTCCAACTTGGAAAAGAAACACGGCCCATGAAGCTCGTCAAGCAAGTCATCTATGACCGGAATCGGAAACTTGTCTTTTACGGTCAAAGCATTCAAACGGCGGTAATCGATGCACATACGGGCTGTCCCATCCTTCTTCTTTACAAGGATCACGGGAGAGGCAAAAGGACTTCGGCTTGGTCTAATGAAGCTCAAATGAAGAAGCTCCTCCACTTGTCTTTCTATTTCGGCCTTTTGGCCATGAGGATACCGGTATGGCCTAATTTTGAACGGATCGGCATCTCCTCGTAAGGGTATTGTATGATCCACACACCTTTGGGGCGGAAGACTCTTTGGCTCATCAAAGATGTCCCCAAAGTCGTTGATCAAAGACCGTACATCAGGAAGTAGGTCCTGCTGCACCGAAACCGACCCAGTCATGAACAATTGTCCAATCCATTGGATCGCCTTCTTTTTAATTCCGCTTTGCACTCCCTTAGCTTTAATCAATTTGAGCTGAGCTTCCTCGGACATGCCTTGCAAGGATACCTTGACACCATGAACCTCGAATGCCACGGTCATTTTGTCAAAATCAAATACAACCGGGTTGAAGGTTCTCATCCAATCGACCCCGAGCACCATATCGCAACCACCCAAAGGAATAACTCTAAAGTCAAAAGCGAATTGATGGTTTTGTATAGACCATGGGAATGCTATGCACTTATTTTGAGTTGTTAAGGAGTTACCATCAGCCACCATTACCGCCAAAGGGTGTGTTTTCGTCACTTCGTGCTTGACTTTCTTAATCAACTTCGGGTCAACGAAACTGTGAGTGCTCTCACTATCAATGAGAATAATAATGGAATGTTTTCTAGCCCATCCCTTGATTTTGATTGTGTTATGAGCTCCACTTTCGGTTAGAGCTTTCATAGAAATCTCGACCTCATCTTCGCTTGAATTTCCTTGAGAAATGCACTCGGTTTCATTTGCTTCTACATCAGAATCGGTACTGTCATTTTCTGCAGGGACTCGGACTCCTTTTGCATACATAAGTGCTTGTGATTTGCACCTATGTCCGGGCTGATACAGTTGGTTGCAACGAAAACAAAGCCTTGTTGAAATTCTGTCACTATTTTTACTGCTGAAGCTTTTATTCTGCTGCTGCAGCTGTCTCAGTTTGCTGCTGGTGTGCTGCTTCCCTTTGTCATATGAAGGGACTTGAGTTTCTTCTATCAACTTTACCTTATTGTAAGCGCTTGACAAAGTCTTAGGGCCAATGGCTTTCACCATGTTTTTGATCCTAGGCTTAAGGCCACTCACAAAGCAAGAGACATAGTAGGATTCGGCATCCTCGGGAGCAATGGCCAGAACTGACATCAAATTGGCTCTCAAATTCTCAAATCTACACATGTATTCTCTCACACTTGATGTTTGGACCAACTTGTTGAAGTTATCCACAACATCCGTTGATTCTCCTTCACCATACCGTTCACACATCTCTTCTACGAAAAGGCCCCAAGAAAGATGTGGTTTGCTTTTCAACAAACTATAGTACCAAACCTCATGATCACCATGAAGCTGGACTGCGGCCAGCTGGAGCTTCTCCTCCTCAAGTACATTGTAATATAAGAAGTATCGATCACACCTCCTAAGCCAAGATTGCAGTTGTTTTCCATCAAATGGATCGATTTCTACCCTTGACTGCCTGTAAGAGCCACTCCTACCCCCACTTGTGTTGTCATTGGTCACAGTTCTATGCTGATATGGACGATCAGGTGGTTTATCCAAATGCTCAAACACCACATCTGCAACATTTTGGTGCATAACAGAAGCATTCGGCCTGTTGTTCTATTCTGAATTTTCAGCATATGTTCAGTAATTAACAGGTCCAGAAGCACGATCTGGATCTTCTACATTAACTTCAGGTCGAATAGATGGATTTCTAGCTGATCTAATGTTAATTGATGGTCCTACACCAGGTTGCATTATAGGAGATTTGCCTCGGGTGCGCAACACTCCATCAGATATGTCTGTATTTGCTTGCGGCTGATCTGCACTTGTTTACTGCTGATCTTTTTCAACTGATTTGTGTATCTAGCTTGCGGGCTTAAGGATGGCTTCAACACTCGATTCACCTTGCTTGTTAACTTGATCTTGCAAGTGCTCAATTTTTTCCTCAATTTGTTGCAAACGATCCTAAACTTTTGCATCCTTTGCATCTTTATCCAACAATAATGCCAGAATTTGATCCATCTTGTGATTAAAACCTTGTTGTAACTCATGAAGGTCTTCCTTAGTTGCATTTTGAGGTCCGGTCATTGAATTTTCTAGTAACCGCAGCTATGAAATCCATATTTGAACCGGTTGCATTGGCTCCACCAGCTCCAGATCTGGTTCTAACACCATCGGCCATGATTTTTTTTTTTTTTGTTTTCTGATTTTTTTTTTGCTAGCTTAATCAATTAAGGGATTGTTAAACCAGCTCTGATACCAATTTCCAAAATTAATTTGGAAATCTAACCTTGTAGAAGAGAGTTTGAGATGAAAAAAGAAGGGAAGGGGATGAGAAAATAGAGAAAGAAGATGAGAATTACAGAATTTCCCTTGGGAATAAGATTTCATTTAATTGGATAATAAATACACTTTAATCACTCAATTTTATACAGGAAATCAGATCACAAAAACGTCACTGAAGTTCCCGCCTAATCCCCTGCGGTGTAACTGCATTTCCCTCCCAAAACCGTAACTAACTTTGCACAGGACCTCGGTGTGCACGGCTGATATTTGGTGACTAAAAATCTATTTTAACCGTGCTCTTTTAATTGTTATTACATCATATAGACTCTAATTAAAAGTAATAATAAGAAATTAAAATGCATTACAAGTAAAATTTATTAATTCGTAACATATAACATATTACAAACATGGTCAGTTAAACCCTGGTCCACCCACCAGGAACCTGGTGGACTCTCAACTGCGCATGACTCAACCAAGTGAGTTATTAACATAGCTCCACCGAATGGCTTAACAGCCTTTGCAGGAAAAGCAACCATGTACCTAGTGTAATTCCTCCTCTAGTGGCCTAGTTTTCTTGTAAAAGAAATACTTTTCTTTTGTTGACTTCGTTATGGACTTGGTTGCCACAATAGCAACCTTACCCTTTCCTTTCTTTCTAGTGGGTCCCTTGTGAGTAATAACCAAGTCTAACTTATTTTTCAATACAAAGTAATTTGGTTTAGTGAGTACATTATGTATTTAAAATTAAGTAAAGTTCGCTAGCCCTATCCATATAAAATACTGTAAATGCAAACATTTGTGTAACTGTCTAACAAGAGTCATGTATAAATGCCGTGATATATATTCTTTCAATTTAGCATACATAATAAGTCAGATATCCACCAAACTATACTATCATGCATACAATGATGACCCAAACACACCACTCCTTACTCCCCGGCAGCGGGGTTGCATGAAGCCAGCTCAGGTGAGAACTTTTCTCAATTAACCTCTTTTCTTGTAACTCTTACTAAACAAGATTAACTCACCACTTAACCTTATTCTCTAACATGACACAACAAAGCTCCTCGGGGAGGCTAATGCATCACGCTAGTCAAGTGTAAACCATTACCTAGACTTCTATACAAATACACGAAATACTCCATGGCAACGTGGTCGCATCACTTCTTTGCACTTTGGTTTATCCCAATAGAAGTCTAACCCTGTAATCCGAAAACCGACATCCGGTAATGGAGACCGTGAGGTTACAACAATTGAAACCTCGCTCCCACTCTATTTATATAACCTGTGGCTTTCAATTTACTTGCATTTACAACCTGAATTATCTCATAATCCCCTTTAGAATCTCATTCTAAAATTAACCAAAATTAATTAATTAATTTATTCGAAAATACTATCGTTTTACGATATGGATTATCTCATAATCTTGCATTAGAATCTCATTCTAAAACCAATCAATAAAATTAATTAATTATTTTAATTAAAATAATACCAACATCTAATTTAGATTATCACATAATCTACTTTTCAAAATCTAAAACAATCTAATTAACAATTAATTGCTTGAAATAACCTTGTCAACTATTAACTGTTTTAACCGATTTAGACTATTTAAATTGATACTCTAAAATAATCTAATTAACAATTAATTACTTTAATGATTCAAACAATTTAAATCACAAATACAAACAATCATCTGAATTAATCATTAATTAATTATTAATTTAATCAATTTAAATCGATACGTCAAATTAAACCAGTTTTCCTTCTTAATAAAATCTCTATTTTATTAATTCGCAAAGCTATTTATTTCGATCTTATTATACTTATTCAATTATATTATGAATGTAATCACAGGCTGGCTCTGATACCAATTATTGGAAAAAGATAAAAAAAATTTGTGGGAAAATAAACTCTGATGCTACTATTGGGTTCACAGTTCTCAACTATGGTCACAACAATAGGCACATATTAGAGCACTTAGCGAAGGAGACTCTTTTCTTTACCTAAGCCCCCGATCAGAGAGTCACGCTTCGTGAGACCTCATGTGCGAAAGTTCCCGTGAATGGGTTTAGCTCTATAAACCCTTTGCACTAATACCGGTTGTTGGGATGAATTTCAAAAATTCCTATAATTTTATAAAGTATACGCAGTGGAATGGGTTTAGAATTTATAACTATAAACCTAGGGTCAATTTAAAATTCATAATTTTAAATCTACTAACTTAAATTCATAATTTAAATCAACATATCTAAATTCTTAATTTAGATATACCGGCCTTTTACTCTAATACATTCTTAACAATACATAAACTTAAACAAGCATAATAATGAATACTACAAATAAAGAGAAAAGTGAAAAAGAATAAGGAAAGAAGAACATGCGTGGAATTGTACCAATAATAAAGAAAACTAAGAAAATCGAGACCCTGCAATCTTCTAGGCAATGACCTCAAACTGCTCGGAGGGTAGGCTCCGAAAAATATTAAACCAAGGAAAGAAAAATTTCAACGGAAATTTTTCTCTCCAATTTTTTCTCCGAAACTATTTTTAGAAACCCCAAAACTTGTTTCAAAACTGAATGCCGAACCTCGGAATAAGCACCTCTATTTATAGGAGTATATCAGAGCAAAAGATTGTTAAAATTCGATGCGGGATACACTGGAATCAGAATCAATTTTAATAAAATATAAAAAACGTGTCGTATAATAGTAAAACAGAAACGAAAGTGTTGGCCTTAAAGCCATTTATATTGTAATTTTGATAATAACAACCATTTAGTGAGTCATAGTGTTTAAATGGGTCTAATCTTGCATCTAAGTGACCCATAAGAAAGCTAGGAAAATCAAGGTTAATCATGTGGATACGAAGCTTTCTAAGATGATGAATCAAGAGGAAAAGAAATCAAAGTTGAAGAGAACGTGATCCAAGTCCAAGCACCTCAAAGTTATTCATTTTTATTGTCTAGGACTTTGGATCGGGATATATCAATTGAGTCCAAGTCTCAATATTGACATGTGATGCTCTAACAAAAATGTTTTTGAAATATTTTTGCAAATTGATTTTCAAATTTTATTTGAAAAATATTTAAGTCAAAATTATGCCAATCTAGCTTATCATGAAAATATTTTTCAAGATTGGTATTTTTGAAAAGCATGATCAAATCAAATAAGATAAATTTTAAAAGGTGATAATTTAGCTTGATTTTTGCAATTAATTATCTTTATGATCAAAGCAAAGTAGGAAATTAATTCAAAAATTTAAGCTAATATGGCAATCAATTAATTAATCAATCAATTTAGCTAAGGTAAAATTATCCCATTAATCAAGCTAAATGGTCAAAAAAGTCAAAATTCACCCAGGTATGGTGAGTGTCGACACACAGAAAGCATGTGTTGACACACAAACACGCAGTAGCCCTCTGAAGCTATTGTGTGTCGACATATAGAAGTTGTGTGTCGACACACAGCCTCCGACAGGCTCTAAAGGCTACATTTTGGACCCGATTTCTTTCCAATTTTTTTTGAAATGCTCCCAACGGCTCCTAGGCCTTTCTTGGCCTATATATAGAGGTTAAATGCTTTAGTTTTTAATCAAGAAATAATACTTCCAACACTCTCTAAGAAATCTCTCAAAAAGGGCTCTTACTCTTGCGCTTTAACGGTTTGTTTTCGAATTCTTATTTAAAGTTTTCTTGAGCATCACTAGTTCTCTTTATTGTTGATCATTGAGCTTTATTGGCATATGCTTAGCTTTGGCTAAGCTTGATCAAGTGTCAATTCACTCTCGAACGAGTGAAGAATTTGAGTGCTTTAATTCTTTCATTGCTTTATTCAAATTTGTTGCATTGTAAAGGTTGGATCCTAAGCCTACGGTTATAAAAGGAACGGTGGTAAAAGGTTGGTCTTGAACCTACGTACAAAAAGACCGGTTGTAAAGGTTGGATCCTAAGCCTGTTTTTAAAAATGAGCATCGAGCTTAGTTAAAGGCTCAAGTGACTACTTAGTCACTTGAGAAGTGGACTACCTTCCAGTTTTGAAGTGAACCACTATAAAAATCTTTGTGCATCCCTTTTATTTTTATCTTTATCTTTTACATTTACCATTTATTGTTTAGCTTTTAATTAAATTTTTTGGTTCATAAATTTAAAATTTTCATTTATCACTAAAGAACCTAATTCACCCTCCCTCTTAGGTTACTTTTTGGGCCTTCAATTGGTATCAGAGGTAGTACTCTTATTTTTTTTGGTCTTACAACCTTAGAGTGGTCCTTATGGAAACCTTTGCACCTATTTTGGTCGATGGTCAATCCACCGAGAAACCTCCCCTTTTTGACGGAAAAAACTTCTTCTATTGGAAACTTAAAATGATAATTTTTATTAGCTCTATTGATTTCGATTTGTGGCTAATCACACAAAATGGTGATTTTTCTCATTCAATGAATAAAGAAAATGCAATTCTTGATGAATTTCAAAATAAGCTAATTCAAAATGACAAAACAAAACTTGAGAAAAATGCTAAACCTCACTTCCAATTGTTATGCGCTATTACTCCCAATGTGTTTAATCGTGTCAAAAGTTGCAAGAATGCAAAGGAGATTTGGGATAAACTTGAAGCCATATTTGAAAAAGAGTCCAATGAAGAATCCCCTCATTTAAGTGAAGAGGAGCAAGTAGATTGGTGTCTCATGGCCATCGAATCTGAAGAAGAAGAGGAACTTGAAGAAAATGAGGTAAATGATTCATCTTATAATGAGCTCATGGATAGTTTTCATGAATTATATAGTGCATTTGAAAATTGAGAAACAAATACTCTTCAAAGAAAAATGAGCTGCAAAAAAAGTCAAAACAATGTTTAGTGTTTAAGCTTGAAAATGAATCTTTGAAAGCAAACATAGAGTCATCAAATGATCAACTTGAAACATTGATAAACAAGAAGCAATTCTTGGAAGAAAGGCTCATTTTAAACGAACGTAAAAATGAACAATCTAAGGAAGATCAATTATTGGTTAAAGAGAATGAGTCTTTGAAAGAACAAGTGGAAGAACTCTCAAAAATTTGAAGTAAGTTTCTTAGGGGAGAAGAAACACTTGAAAAAATACCAACTTCTCAAAGACCCACTTTTAATAAAGAGGGAATCGGCTATAATGGAAATGCTCAAAAGAAAAAATTGAACACACTTTTTGTCAAAGCCTCCTCACCACCGATAAGCTCTATAAGATGTCATTATTGTGGTGATCATGGGCATCTTGTGCATCAATGTCCCTTTAAAAAGAATTTGAGAAAAATCAAGATGGTTTGGGTTCCAAAGGGATTTCGACCTCCAAATGTCAAGACTAACAATGACGGACCCACGAAAATTTGGGTACCAAAAATCCGTTGAATTGTGTTGTGTGCTTGAAGATTGACAACAAAAATCACAAGTAGTGGTTCGGTAGTAGTTTCACAAGTCATATGACAAGAGATGAATGCAAATCCACTTTTATCAAACCAAGGGAAGGAAAAATCTTACTTTCATCAAAAAGAACATAAAATTATCAGTATTGGTAACATTACTTCTAAACTCTTCTCCATGCATATATGATGGTTTACTTGTTGATGGTCTTATGCGTAATTCTCTTAGCATTAGTATACTACGTGAGGGAGTTTATTGCGTGCAATCTTGAATTTATGAACTTCGTGAAATGTTCTAGTTTCTCGAATGAAAATGATCATTGGATTTGAAATAGAAGATTTGAACATGCTAGTATGGAATTAGATTCAAAACCTTTGAAAAATGATCTTACTTGATGACAATCCAAGCTTAATTCGAAAAAGATCATATTTATGATGCACTTCAATATGGAAAACAAACAAGATCTTCATTCAAACCCAATGATGTAGTTTCTATCACAAGACATCTTGAACTTTTGCATATAGACTTGTTTTATCCTACTAGACATTTGGGCCATTATGAAAAACGTATGGACTTGTAATTGTGGATGATTACTCTCGTTTTGCTTGGTGCTTATTCCTTTCTCATAAGAGTGAAGCATTTGATAAATTTGAAAAATTTTGTAAAAGGTACAAAATGAAAACGATTTCAAAATTGTTTTGGTTAGAACCGATCATGGAAGGGAATTTGAAAATGATGATTTTGAAATTTATTGTGATTACTTTAGAATTAATCACAATTTTTTTGGCACCTCGAACTCCTGAACAAAATGGAGTTGTAAAAAAAAGGAATAGAACTCTTGAAGAAATGGCAAGAACAATGATTTGTGAAAATAACTTCCCTAAATCTTTTTGGGCTGAAGCTATCAACATCGCTTGCTATAATTTAAATCGAGCTTTAATAAGACCAATTTTAAAGAAAACACCATATGAACTTTATAAAGGTAGAAAGCCAACCATTGCTTTTTTTAAACCTTTTGGGTGCAAATGCTTCATTCACAACAATGGTAAAACAAATCTTGGAAAATTTGATTCACGAGTTGATGAAAGCATTTTCATTGGATACTCTTTAACAAGCAAAGCATATAGAGTCTTTAATAAAAAGACAAAGGTTGTAGAAGAGTCTATACATGTAGTTTTTGATGAAACTAATGTTTTATCCTCTAGAACTCCTTGTGATGACGATGATATAGTAATCAAACCAATAAACGTCACACACTCATCCAATGAGCAAGAAAAGGTTATATCTAACGCTCAAATGAATGAATCAAAAGGAGATAACCAAAATGTAGAATCCAAAGAGGAAAACTTACTGTGAGACTGGAAATACTTGAAGGATCACCCAACAAGTCAAATCATTGGTGATCCCTCTCATGGTGTAAAAACTAGGAATGCATTAACTGAATATTGTCATTTAGCCGCATTTATCTCTCTTGAAGAACCCAAGAACATAAAAGAAGCTCTTAATGATGCAAATTGGATAATGGCAATGGAGGAAGAGCTCAACCAATTCAAGAGAAGTGATGTATGGGAACTTGTAGATAGACCCCAAGATCATCAAGTCACAGGTACCAAGTGGGTCTACCGCAACAAGAAGGATGAGGAAGGTAACGTGGTAAGAAATAAGGCAAGGTTGGTAGCTAAAGGCTATAACCAAGAAGAAGGTATAGACTATGAGGAGACCTTTGTTCCCGTTGCTAGGCTAGAAGCTATTAGACTCTTATATGCATTTGCTTTATTTAAATATTTCAAACTTTTTCAACTGGATGTTAAAAGTGCATTTTCAAATGGTCTTATTGAAGAAGAGGTCTATGTTGAATAACCACCCGAATTTGAGGATGACAAATTTTCCAATCACGTTTTAAAACTCAAAAAGGCACTCTATGGATTGAAACAAGCTCCGAGAGCTTGTTACAAGAGATTGAGTCCCTTTTTAATGCGAAATGAATTTTCAAGAGGAAAAGTTGACACCACACTTTTTATCACACACTAAACATGACATTCTTATTGTACAAATTTATGTTGATGATATAGTGTTTGGTCCTACTAATCCATCTCTTTGTGAAGAATTTACAAATTTTATGAGTAGGGAATTCGAAATGAGTATGATGAAAAAAAATCAGCTACTTCCTTGGATTGCAAATGAAGCAAAGCGAGGAAGGAATTTTCATCAAACAAGCCAAGTACATCAAGAAGACAATTAAGGAGTTTGGCATGGAAAATTCCAAAGCAATAGCAACACCAATGAGCTCAACTCTTAAGTTAGAAATGAATGACAAAGGTAAAAAGGTGGATCAAAAAGCTAAATAGAGGTATGATTCGATCCATTGTTCACCATTCCACGAATAGACTTGATATCTTGTTTAATGTGTTCTTATGTGGTTGATTTCATACATTGCTTCATCCTTCATAAAGGTCAAATACATTACTTGTGCGAGTCATTGTGCTAAAATATCCTGTTGCTGCATGAATTCAATGATTAAGGCATTCGTATTGATCATGCTCTTATTGTGTGTGATAATGCTAGTACAATAAGCTTCACTAAATCTCCGGCTAAAAATTTTTAGAACCAATCATAAAGAGGTAGACATCATATAATTCATAATCATGTACTTAAAGGAGATGTTGAAAATTTTGTGCCCACAAATGATCAACTACTAGGCCTTTATGTGGAACTAATTGGTGATAATAAAAGAAGGATTAATATGGTGAAATATACTACTTTTGTGGCATACAATTGTCCAAGTATTCTTATCCAATCTAATAGATACTAGTGCTTGGAAGCCCTTTTTTTTAGGAAACACCAAAACTGAGTTACCTTCGATCTCTCCAACGTTTGTTGAACTTGAATATTCTTTCATATTCTTGTTCATAATTTCAATCACAGTTATAATTATCTTATGAGAATTGCAAAACTTCAAGTTTAAAAATCTTGTTTTGTGAAAAATTCTTCATGCTCACCTTACTGAGGCATATGGAAATACTTAAAAAAAAAGGGGTGAAACATTATATCATAAAAAAAGGGTGAAATTGTCCTTAACATATCCAGCTGCGTATGTGAAGACTACTTTTACATTTTGTATTTTAATGTATAAATCCCCTCCCTTATTGCTTTTTGTTGATGACAAAGGGGGAGAAAAATTGGTGTACTGATGTATAGTATTCATGCTTAGTTATGTATGTATTTGATTGAGAAATGTTGAAAATGATGATGATGTTAATATATCGAATGTATGATTCCTAAAATGCATCAACTTAGGGGGAGCAATTGCGTTTGAACCTTAATCATGATATAAAATGCTCCATAATTTCATGGTCATTTGTATGCTCTAGTAAGTGAATACTTTTATGGTGAATTCTATACTTCAACTTTCACATTTCCAAGAAAACGCACCAAATGTTTGTCATCATCAAAAAGGGGGAGATTGTTGCCCTTAAAGCCATTTATATTGTAATTTTGATGATAACAACCATTGAGTGAGTCATAGTGTTTAAATGGTTCTAATCTTGCATCCAAGTGACTCATAAGAAAGCTAAGAAAATCAAGGTTAATCATGTTGATACGAAGCTTTCTAAGATGATGAATCAAGAGGAAAAGAGATCAAAATTGAAGAGAAGATTCATCCAAATTGAATAGAAAGTGATCCAAGTCCAAGCACCTCAAAGTTATTCATTTTTATTTTTTAGGACTTCGGATCGGGATATATCAATTGAGTCCAAGTCAATATTGATATGTGATGCTCTAACAAAAATTTTTTTGAAATATTTTTGAAAATTGATTTTCAAATTTTATTTGAAAAATATTCAAGTCAAAATTAAGCCAATCTAGCTTATCATGAAAATATTTTTCAAGATTGGTATTTTTGAAAAGCATGATCAAATCAAACAAGATAAATTTTAAATGAGTGATAATTTAGCTTGATTTATGCAATTAATTTTCTTTATGATCAAAACAAAGTAGGAAATTAATTCAAAAATTTATGCTAATATGAAAATTAATTAATTAATCAATCAACTTAGCTAATATGGTAAAATTATCCCATCAATCAAGATAAATGGTCAAAAACGTCAAACTTCACCCAGGTATGGTAAGTGTCGACACACAGAAAGCATGTGTCGACACACAAACATGCAGTAGCCCTCTAGACCTATTGTGTGTCGACACATAGAGGTTGTGTGTCGACATACAGCCTCCGACAGGCTCTAACTTTCTTGACCTATATATAGAGGTTCAATGATTTGGTTTTTAATCAAGAAATAATACTTCCAACACTCTCTAAGAAATCTCTCAAAAAGGCTCTTACTCTTGCGCTTTAACGGTTTGTTTTTGAATTCCTGTTTAAAGTCTTCTTGAGCATCACTAGTTCTCTTTATTGTTGATCATCGAGCTTTATTGGCATATCCTTAGTTTCGGCTAAGCTTGATCAAGTGTCAATTCACTCTCGAACGAGTGAAGAATTTGAGTGCTTTAATTCTTTCATTGGTTTATTCAAATTTGTTGCATTGTAAAGGTTGGATCCTAAGCCTACGATTATAAAAGGATCAGTCGTAAAAGGCCGGTCTTGAGCCTACGTACAAAAAGACCGGTAGTAAAGGTTAGATCCTGAGCCTGTTTTTAAAAAGGATCATTGAGCTTAGTTAAAGGCTTAAGTGACTAAGACTAGTTACTTGAAAAGTGGACTAGCTTCCGATTTGGAAGTGAACCACTATAAAAATCTTTGTGCATCCTTTATTCTTCCTCATCTGCTGAGTTTCTTCCACGGGAGTTATGTTCAGACCATTGTCCCTTTGTAGTTAGAGGCCTTGGAGAGTGCCGCACATCGCGGCTCCCTTTCAAGTTCTTTAACTTTTGGGCTGACCATGACGAGTTTTTACCTACTGTGAGGAGGGTTTGGGAGACTAGCATTGAGGGCACGCCTATATTTCAGCTCACTCAGAAGCTGAAAAGGCTGAAGGGTGAGCTGATGATCCTCAAAGGCTGACATTATAGCCACATATCGGCTCGGGTTGTGGAGGCGAGGGATGCCTGGACGGAGGCTCAGTGGGCTTTAGATGATGGGCCCGAGAGTTTGTCACTTCATGAGGAGGAGCATCATTTGTCTCGGGAGTACTCGTGGTTGTGTAGGGATGAGGAGGCTTTCTGTCGTCAGAAGTCTCGCATCCTGTGGCTCTCTTTGGGAGATCAAGACACCCAGGTTTTCCATAAGTTTGTCATGCATGGGCAGGCTAGGAGCCGGATCTATTCTATCATTCATGCTGATGGCAGGTGGACCTATGATGACTATAAGATTTCTGAGGCCGGAGTCTCCTACTTTCGAGACTTATTGACGGAGCCGAGTGGGCCGCTTCGTAAGGATATTTCGGAGCTCTTTCAGACCCGTCTTTCTGAGGATCAGGCTCGTCCGCTATCAATTCCGGTTACTGATGTTGAGGTGAGAGATGCACTGTTCTCCACTGGTGATGATAGGGCGCCTGGCCCACATGGTTATACCTCCCTCTTTTTTAAGAGGACTTGGGACGTGGTGGGGCGTGATGTTGTTCGTGCTGTTCGGTCTTTCTTTCAATCAGGACGCATGCTTGACGCCCTGAACTCCACTCGTATCAGCTTGATCCCGAAGGTGGAGAATCCCTTCAACTTCGCCGACTTTCGCCCGATCTCCTATTGCAATGTGATATATAAGTGCATCACTAAGATCATTGCAAACAGACTGAAGGGGGTTCTTCCTTACCTCATTGATGACTCAGTCTGCTTTCGTTCCTAGGCGGAGGATATCTGATTGTATTTTGTTGGCTCAAGAGCTTCTGCGTGACTATCACCTTCAGACGCCAGACGCCAGATGCCTTCGCCTCGATGCGCTCTGAAGGTTGATCTTCGCAAGGCTTTTGACACGGTGCACTGGGAGTTCATTCTTACCGCTATACGCTGTATGGGTATTCCTGAGGTTATGATTCGATGGGTGCGGGAGTGTCTTTCCACAGCCATATTTTCAGTCGCCATTAACGGCGAGCTTCATGGCTTTTTTGGCATGAGCAAGGGCATCAGGCAGGGGGATCCTCTCTCGCCCTACTTCTTTGTTATTTCCATGGAGGGTTTATGGGGTTGCTTCACCATGCATCTTCTGATATGAGGTTTCGCTTTCATCCCCGTTGCCAGAGTACCAGTCTTACTCACTTATGCTTTGCTGACACAAGGTTGCACTGTCGGGGTTGTCCTCGAATGCTGATTCCTATTCGGGATTCTGCTGACTTTAGGCCCCAACCAGGGGTAGCTGACGGTGTACGATGGATGACGGACCCATATGGGGTTTTCACCACTAGATCGGTATGGGAGACGATTCGCAGTCATAGGGAGGAGGACTCCATCCATCATCTCCTTTGGTTTCAGCTTCACATCCCAAGGCACTCCTTCATTTTGTGGCTTGCCTCCTGTGAGCCTCTATAGACATTTGATAGACTGTTGAGACATCGCGTGCAGGATGTTCGGGCTACTTGCATGTTGTGTGGGTCAGAAGCTGAGTCGCATGGCCATCTCTTCTTCACCTGCAGCTACTCTGCTACTGTTTGGTCCAGAGTATCCTCTCGCACCTCTTTTGCCTGGCCCATGCTTCCATGGCACGAGTTGGTTCAGTGGGCTGCTACCAGGCTTCGTGGCCGCGGAGTGGATCGGATCCTTGCCCGCCTTTGTTTCTCCGCTACGGTTTACATCCTCTGGTATGAGTGTAACCAGAGGATTCATCGGTCCCAGCCCAGGCCTTCTGCAGTCATCACTGAGGAGATCACAGGATTGGTCCACAGTCGTCTGATTGCTACCCCTACACTTTTGCGGTGCTCATCGCCACTCGCAGCTTCTGTAGGAGTGGGGGATTGAGCATTAGCTTGTTTTCCTTCATTTGCTTGTTTTCTCTGTTTGATCATGTTGATCGTTGATACATCTTGCTTTGTTTCTTTCTTTGATTGATTCTTTGATGTAGGCCTTCTAGCCTTGGCTTAGGGTATGCCCCTTGTAGACTTGTACATATATTTTGTTTATATATAGTATTTATCACTGATTTACCAAAAAAAAAGTTTAGCTTTTAATTAAATTTTTGGTTCATAAATTTAAAATTTTCATTTATCACTAAAGAACCTAATTCACCCCCCCTCTTAGGTTGCTTTTTGCGCCTTCATGCAGCGTTTCCAGATTAAAACCATGCCGTTACTTTCGATTGAGCGTGACACATGGCAGGCCGCGATTGGCTCATCTGTGCTCACACGGAAAGCACAAGGGCCTGCCAGTGCGCGACACTTGTTGCGCGCTGGTTTGTTGATCCGTGAGCACACGGATCAACCCCTTGTACAAGCGATTTTTCTTTTTTTTTATTTGTTTCCAACATGTAAAAATTCATCTTATGAATTTTGATTTCTAAAAATTATTTTATTATATAATTTTTCAAGTTTGATTCATCTCATGAATAATGTTTGGCAAAATTAATTTACCCGTCTCATGGATAAATAATTCATCTCATGAATTCTTTAGTATTTTTCCAATGGCAATAAATATAGAGGCTTGCGTACGGACCTCAGGAACAATTTAAATCTAGCTCCAAATGGATTTAATTAATAATCTCATGAAATAATTTAATTATCATGTAATGAGACCTAATTCCACTAAATAAATCTCACTGCACTCCAAACTTAAATTATTTATTCGATATCTCACTAATAGATTGTATTGAAGAAAACAACCACTCCACTAGATGTCAATGATAAAGGATGAATATAACCACTACCTTTAAGCTTCTCACAGCTTCTCTATTAGTTACCAACTCGCCCTTCACTGAATAATTCATTTATACTTGAACATATTCACAGTACAAATTTCAAATGTCAAACACTTGGAATACAATTGCCAAAGTTTCTAAACTATTCAAATATTTGCCAATCAACTAAGGGGACACTTGTATCTCATAGGAGACTGTAGATTCCCTATTGAATACCTGATCCTTGTCACACTTCACGCCGCTACCCAGTGTACATGTAATTTCAGTCATTCATTTAGACCTTACTTATAGTACACCAAAGTAACTAACGCTCCATGCACAAGTCCAGAATACCCTCAGGATTTAGAGTCGTCGCTCAAACAGTACAATATCAATCACTCATCTCCTATAGTAGTCCAGAAATAAGTAATCCACATGGTCCAACTTAGTGTGTCAATCTTATTAAACACACCAACCTAACACTTTTGGATCTCCATCCACATGACCAAGAGAAGTCATCTAAAGTGCCACGCTATGGTCTTAACATACAAGTGGTCCAAACTTGTCTTCGACTATGAGTCTTTCAAACAACAATCCATACCATTTATTCCAAGTCTATTTGTGGCTTAGTCTCATAAACCACTTAGAACAGATATGTAAATCGTAGTATGAGGACTACACCCATCTCATGGATGTCTCCCAAAAGAAAATCACATGCAGCGTAAATGCTCACAAATACAAATTTATCCACGAAACGACTAAAACTTCTATTTAATTTA
This sequence comes from Simmondsia chinensis, assembly GCA_018398585.1. Lineage (NCBI taxonomy): Eukaryota > Viridiplantae > Streptophyta > Magnoliopsida > Caryophyllales > Simmondsiaceae > Simmondsia > Simmondsia chinensis. The sequence goes on along the minus strand of JAGTTD010000023.1, from coordinate 18,727,341 downwards.
TTAATTAAAATAATATATCCAAAATAAATCTGGATTTACTGACATTATTCCTAACAACTGGATCTTCATAATGATGTCTGAGTCGACATCAGCTCCCAAATTTGGCAAGCAATTCTTTGCCCCTAAGGTCTATTCTTTTATCACCAGAATCATCCTGGTGTTGAGACATATAGGCCTAGGATGTTTGGTAGGTAATTTGGTATGATCTAAGACATACCTTTTCCAAGTCTAAGGACCGAGAACCTTTGGTGGACGGAGAGGACTTCTCTTCAACCTGCTCTACTTCCAGGGCTTCGAGCTTTAAATCAGGAGATTAGATCCCTTTACGGGTATCTTGTGGCTTGTAAGTGCACTCCATGTGCCACGTCATGTCTTTCAACTTGGTAGCAAGCCTATTGGTCCTCTTTGGAGGCAAGAGGCGCCAAGCATCATTTTGTTACCTGCTTGAGCTTGCATATCATAGTTCTTGGAGAAACCAGCCAGTCATCCCCATAACTACCCCATAGATGATGCAATCAGGTGGTTGACCACTATGAAGTATGTTTCACTTAATAGTGGCTTGAACAAAGACTGATATTTGTTCTTTTACTTTTACAGCAACTGTTCAGGTGGCTGCTAAGAGTGCTAAGACCAGGAGCTCACTCAGATGCGACTCGAGGAGTCTCTTCCATGAACCTCTTCAATAGCCTCTAAGGTTTGCAATTGTAAAAAGTGGAAGAAGGATGTTGTTCCTCCACTTCCCCTATTGCAGAGGAAGAAGGAGATGAAGAAGAGGTACCTCTCTCATAGTTAGTGAGAAAAAGAAGAGACAAGCTCCCTGTAGCAGAGGTGTTGGCCTTTCTCAATTGGTATTCTCATTTATCTTTTGCTAAAGCGGCTTTTAACATGGTCTTTAATAACCATAGAAGAGCCACCTCCCTATATCATTGAGATTCCAAACTCTCCTACTGTAGAGACTGCACCGGAGCCTCATAATGTCGCTAAGCCATTGAGCTTAAGTGCTGAAGAAGAAGGAGACATGGCTACCTAGGATGTGGAGCTAATCATCAGTTACCCTTCGGAAGAAGTTTCTTTCCCAGTTACCTTACACAAGGGCCAGGCTCCTTTCCTTCTTCTTGAAGACTCAATCTATGTTAAAGAGATCTATTAAGGTAAAGCTCTACCTATTTTTTTTTTTTTTTTTCCCATTCCTTGATGCTTAAACCATACTTGCTCTTAACATGGACGCATTGTTTTCCATAAACTCTCCTTGGAAAAAAGTGTAGCTGCGGCTAAAGAGCCAGCAGCAATTCTATTGTTAAGATACCTACTAAAGTTCCAATGGTGGACACAACAGTAGCAGCTCCCACGATAGCTCTGTTATCAGTAGGATCTTCCTTGCCTCAGACTGAGGCTTTAGAGGTGAAGGAATTCCTTCTGAATTTTTATTGCTTTCCAAAGCCAAAACTTTACGTGATTCTGTTAATCTTTTTCTAGGTCATTCCTCCGAGAGCCATTCGTTCCCGAAGGCTTGGGGGAATGTCTTCTTTTTTAGGGAAGTTTGGAGCAAGTTGTAAGCTAGCCTTCTAGCAGCTCGACCAGGATTCCCCCAAATTGCACTAGCTAAAAGAAATTACGCACCTTCTTGTTCTGGTCCTAATTGAGGGGACCTTCTTTGAAGTGGCAATGTGTTTAATTAGAACTCTGAAAAAGGATCCAATGGTGGCTCTTCTATCACCGGGGAACTTGAGGTCCTTGAGGAGGTGTTCCTGAAGATCAACCAGGAGGTTCTAGTTCAATGTCAGAGGAAGATGCACTATCGGGACGTCATTAGGAACCTAGGGCATTCAGTTAGTCTAAGAGGCCTGTAGCTATTATTTGAAGAATTCCAAGCTGTACCAAGGATTCAAGGTCAACAAGCTCAAGGGATCAGAGGCCTGGAAGATGAGATCCATTACTTAGAGGAGAATTTAGATCGCCTTAAGGAGGAGCTGCTTGCCCTCAGACAGCAGCATGCCCATCAAAGCTTAGTGGTTGGAGGGTGATGCTTACTTTGTGTATGCGTCAGCAAGTGCACTAGTCTTATCAAATAATAAAAAAATGAGTGGAGTATTGTCCCACAAGGATTGTTAATGAATGAGTACCAAGATTAGGAGCTTTGACGCTATTTGAAAATTCAAAAATTAAGATGTTGATATGAAATAAAATAAACTAAAAAGAAATAAAATATGTTAACTAATTTTATGAAGTTTTTGTGATTTAATAACATCCAAGGCATCCGATTTCACCCAGTTGCATCAGTATGCCTTTCTATTCTTATTATTCAAGTTATTACGTGTTGATGGTAGAAAAACCCTAATTTACTGAATATTCTCTCTCGAGCAAGATTTAGCATGCTCTTTTATGTATTAACCAATCACTCTCGTGCATGAATTTAAATAAGAAAAGAGTTTTTGAAGCTCTATGATTTTCACTTAAAAACTACACAAATCGCGTTAATCTCTCTCGAGCATTCGCTCAATTTGTGGTGCTTAACCTTAGCAATCATCATAAATCTCCTCTCAGACTCATTATGAATCATTATAGGCTTTAAATGATGATGAAACATTTAAAACTCATGAAGAACAATGATAAACACTTCAATAACGCAATAACAAACATTAAATACGTTGAATTATAAATGAGCGTATATTACAACTGAGGCTACATCTTAGCCTTGGAATAACAAAATTAGTTCATGATAAACTTAATATAAAACATAATTAACACAAAATTCATGGACTTAGGAAATAAAAAGGATAGAAAGAACTAAAAATACAAAATTACAAACCAAACTTTCTTTCTTCCTTTCCTTCTTTCTTCCTCTCTTTTTCTTCTTCTTTCTTTCACTTTGTATGTATTTTTTTTTTTTTTGTTGTTGAATGAAGGATGAAAAAATCATCCCAAAACACTTGCATCTATAGTGTTTGAGGGGTGAATAAAGAATGTAAAAAATATCTTCAATCTTCATCCTCATTTGCCAGTTCTCACAGTTCACCCACAACTTGCAAAATTTGGTTCATTTTATGTATTTTCTTCACTTTTCACCGCCCAAATCTGCAAGAACAGCTCAATTTGACGTTGTTTGCGTGTTATGCAATGTATTTGAACTAAATTAATTGAATAAAGTTGCCGCCCAAAGCAACTTGTTGCAAATTGTGTGTTATTTTATGTGTTTTTGCTTGTTAGCCGTGCAACTTAGGTGTTTTTGTCATTTTTTTTACTTTTATTTGATGTATCTTGCATTTTCTTATTGATATTAATGATAAATAGCAAGAAAATAGCAAAATAGTTCAAAACAAGCAAAGCCAAGCAAAAACAATAAAAAGTTGATGTAAAATAGTTAAAAATATATTAAAATGATATAAATAATTATATATTAAATAAGACTTATCAAAGGGCTAGAAGAAGCCACTATAGAAGGTCAGAGGCACAGTCAAGTTCCTTCAAGAAGAAGAGCTCTCCTTAGATTAGGATCTAAATGCCGCCACTAGCCAATTACCCACAATAAAGGAGTCCTTAGTGAGAATTAGGACAAAGCTCTCTTGATTTCCGTTTTTGTAAACAGATTTTTGCTATACAAGCTAGTCACTTCTAACCTTTTTGTATATGTAAGCCATTTAGTCTCCCGAACTTTAATGAAATACGCATTTATTCAATACGTCTTTCACATTAGTGGTTCCTTTCTTTTCTTTTACTTCTCCTAAGGATGTTGAGGTTAATCATCTAGGCACTGATATTAAAATTGAGCTCGTAGCTCTAGGCATCTATACTTAATGACGTTGTTGATAGAATCCCAAATCGATGGCACTTACTTCTTTTGGAACCTAAAATTAATGGCCCTTGGGTGAGTCCTTCTATCCAGGTCTTAGAGCGAAAAGGCATTACCTCCAAATTCATCTATGACTCCAAATGGGCCTTTTCTAGTTTGGGGACCACTTCCAAAGGCATGATCATTTTGGGAAAATGGTAAAACCATTTTCCAGACGAGATCCCCCAAGTCAAAAGACCTAGGTTGACCTTTTAGTTGTAGGCTTTGGCAACTCTTTTCATTTGAGTTTCCAACTTATGAAGGGTATCAAGCCTCACTTAGTATAAATTAGTAAGCTTGTCCATCATGGACTGCTCATATTCAAGTTTAGAAAATCTTCCTTAATGAGCTAGTCTAATAAACTAAACTGTGACTTTTATTGGGACTACAACATCATGGCTATACTTCAAATGGAAAGGACTTGTCCTAGTTGCATATCATTTAGAGGTTTTATAGGCCCAAAGGGCATCTAGCACCAATTCATGCCTCTTTCTAGGATTATCCTCAATCGTCTTTTCAATATTGGCCTTCATAATCTTACTAGTTGACTTTGCCTGGCCATTAGCCTAAGCACAATAAGGTGTTGAGTTCAAGATTTCTATATTGAAACTCTTGGTGGACTACTTACAACCTCAGCTCCATTGAACACTCTAGCCTGGTCTACTGTAAAGGTTTTTGGGATACCAAACCTACATGGGATATTTCTTTCATAAAATCAAACACATCATGTTGATTGATATTCTTATATAGATTAGCTTCAACCCATTTTCTGAAATAGTCAGTGGCTATACGAATATAAGAGTGTTGTTTGCTTGAAAGGGGGTTGATCTCCCTTATGATGTCCATTGCTCAACCCCTAAATGAATATGGCTTGACAATGGCATTCATCTCAGTAGCAAGATGTCCATGTATTTGGCGTGCTTTATGCAATCATCCATCATTAATGGTCAGTAGTAGCCAAAACGAATGATGAGCCAATGCATTTTGTTACTAGCTAGATGGGATGAACAAATACCCTCATGGATTCCAACCATTACTAGCATTGCTTCATCTAAGTCAAGGCACTTAAGAAGCACTCCACCAGTGTCCGTTTTCTATAACTCTCCATACTCACCATCCAGGTGGAATCTGTCAGCTCTCATTTTCATCTTTTTGTCTTGAACATAGTCTTGAGGGTTATTGAAGTAATCCACCAAAGGCTTCCTTCAGTCCTCTTGTTTGCTCATGATAGTCTAATGTGCCTCATAGTACTCTAATATCCACTTGGCGCACCTTCAAAGGACTCAGTGTAGATCTCATGGTCCAAAACTTTTGGGTTTATGGCCATAGTTTCTTCAGACCAAGTTCTAGGAAATTTGTACCGAGATGCCAACTGAGCCAGGTCACTGGCTACCTTATTTTGTTCCCTAGGAATATGCTCAAACTGCACACCATTGAATTAGGTCAGTAGCTTATGTACTATTGATAGGTATCGATCGAACACTAAAATTCCCCTTTTACTTAGCAAAATACCAACCGCAAATTCCCTTTGATAACAATACTAAGGATTTGCATTTCCAGAAAAGTTTGAAGGCTTACCATTGCCTCACACTCTTCCATGTTATTAGAGCATCTGCCAACCAAGGTGACAACTAATTTAGTGATGATCCCTTCAGGGAATTCTTTCACAATTCTAACTCCGGAACTTGAAATGATCCTTGAACCATCAAAGAATAGTTACAAGGTACCACTTCTACCATCAGAAGCTGGTCTGGCTCATCGTTGAAACTAGTATGAATGTTGGGGTGGTCAGCTAAAGCTTATCCCTTTGCTGACTTTTGTGAGACATAGATTAACTTAAACTGAAGTAGAGCTAAGCTCCATTTATTTAGTCTCCCTCTTAGAAATGATCTATCTAGCATGTATTTGAGGGCATCCATCTAGCAACCACATATATAGTAAACGCCAAGAAATAATGTCTCAATTTTATTGATGCATAGAACAAAGGCAGACACAAATATTCAATTAAGAAATGCTTAATTTCACATTCATTTAGCCATGTTTAAGGTAGAAAACAGCCTATTCAAAACATTGCTCATTGTCTTGTACAAGCAAACAACCAATTGATTCCTCAGAAGTAGTTTGGCGGAATAAGTACTTATAGCCTAATCAAGTACCCCTTGCTTGCCTCGAATGCTACTTGATGTGGCTTCTCCCCCTTGAAGTCATTCTCAGACTTGAGTTTTAGTAGTGGAGAGAAGACTTTTGGTTTTTTTTTGTTGTTGCAACATTCGAGATAAAACGTCTTAGGAATTTAACCTGCCTTAAGAAGCATTGAAGCTCAAGCTCATTTTTATTGGAAGGCGGCTTGGCCTATTGGATGGCCTTAGTCTTATTAATGTCTACCTCGATGCCCCTCTGGTGTAATAGAAAACTGAGAAACTTTTGAGCACTTATGTCGAAAGCACATTTCAATGGCTTCATCTCAACGTAATGGGTCCTCATTCTAAGGAAGCAACTGTCACATGTGTTGTCTTGGGATTTTGATTTGACCACGACATCATCTATATAGACTTCCATGGTCTTGCAAATGAGGTCATGAAAAATCATGTTCATGGCTCTTAGGTAGGTGACTCCTGCATTCTTCAAACCAAAGGGCATGACCACCCATTCAAACGTCCATATTGATCATGGAAACCTGAATGTTTTCTTGTGAGTATCCTCTAAAGCAATCATAGCATGGTAGCACCCCCAACAGCCCTCCATAAAAGACAAAACCCCATGCCATGAGGCTAAGTCAACGAGTATATCAGCAATAAGCATTGGGTATTCGTCCTTCAGGGTGGTTGTATTCAGATCCCTGAAATCATTACAGACCCTGCTTTTGCCATTCTTTTTAATGACAGGATCAACGTATGCCATCCACTCAACATACCTTACAGTTTTGATGAATTTGGCCTTCAAGCATCTTTTGATTTCTTCCTTAACCAAATCATTGACTTCTTGGAGCATCCTTCTCCGGGCCTAAATAATGGGCGTCGAGCCTGGCTTAATAGGAAGCCTTTTCTCAACCACTTTTCTATCTAGACACAGGGTTTCAAGATGGTCCCAAGCAATACAGTTCTCGAATTAGCGAAGCAAAGTTAGGTACTGCACTTTCTGCTCCTTAGAAAGCAAATCACTTCTATAAGTAGGTCTTGGGTCTTCTATTGAACTCAGATTAACCTCTAGGAGGGGTACTTAGGCTTCAACCCTTATATCCTCCTTTTTAATGGGTGCTTTTGGTCCTCCTTTTTGACTGGTGCTGCTCATAAATCAAAGTGATCTAGCTCTGTGTCTTCAGCCGTTTGAACTTTGAATGATTGAATGACTACTTAGTCCAAAGCTTGTCCTCAGTGTGCCAGACAACGAGCCTTACTAATTCTAAGGAGAAGGCCCCTTGGGCCATTACTGGGAGGTCTTGGTACCTTCACATTAGAATTTTGCAATGCCTTGGGAGTTCCTTCATCAAGAAGGGCCCTTATGCATCCCCGGAAGTTAGAATCATCAAACTCGATGTCCACTTGACCAACCTCAATTTCAGTTAGTGGGCTGTCAAATGATAACTATTGTGTCTTGTTGTTGGGTAGATTATGTGGTGGTTTTCGCCTACAGGTCCCACACCATCTTTGTAGAAGTTTGCCTCAATATAATTGGAGCAAGCCATGAATGACCTCAGAATTGTCATGGTTCCAGAAGATTAACAATTGGTGAAGTGAAGATAGAATACAATAATTGGCATGCAGCTAATCTCTACTAAGAAAAGCGTTATAGCTTTAGGGAGAGCTTTAATTCTGAAAGGCACGTGTTTGACCTCATCCAATCACCACTTCGGAGGATTCGTACTTTTTGTGAATCTGACTTTGGTTTGCAACTAAATGTTTATTCTACACTTGCTTAAATTAAGAAGACTTTTATTTATGTTTCTCTGGAGTTTTCAGTTTTATATTTGGTCAAAAATTGCAAACGAATATGGAGCTAGCTCATGTGGTGGATATGTAGACAGAGTTGAGCCCATAGACACTTTTCCTCAAATCATAAAAGCTAAGAACAGGGGAGGAGACAAACTTGAGAGCTCAGCTATCAACTTACAAGCCCTAGTCAATTAGATTTATCGGCTGGCTCACTTGACTTGTAATAACTCAAACGAGCTAAAGTTTGATAGGATTAACGAACCGTATTTGGGTCATTGGATGAGGATGAACACAATCAAGGTCACGCGTTATCTATCAAAGCCCTCAAATAATGAATCAAACGTAAATTCACCTGACTTATCATGCAGTGACATCGATGTTAAGACTAGAGCAATCAACGTCAAGCGTTAAACCAACGCCTCAAATCTCACAATGTTAATTGTTGGGAATAGATTAAAACATAGACTTTATACCCGAAACTCAAAATTTTATTTCCTTACAAGAAAGGATGTGCAAGCTATGCTACAATACACTGGAACAGGCTAAGTTAGGCTACTCTTAGATGAAAAGTGCAAGTGTGCTTTAAAGAAAACTTGAAGAAGTTTTGTATGGTGATGCTAAACGCATCCTAACTAGAATAATTTCTCATTTTGTATGGTAAAAGCTATGCGCATCGAATAGGCATTGATCGTGCCCTCAAAACATGATCCCGAGCCTCTTTTTGGAAGCACCACATCCCTAAGATTCACCAATGACCCTTGTAGTCTCCGCATGTTTGTCTAAATATACTTAAGGTCCATACTCTTTGATGTGTGTTCCAAGTAACTACCTCAAGCTTTAGAACCACCTTTCTTACAGCCATTTAGGAAGTACCTCGAGTGCGAGTTTTCTTTACATTGTCAAATGGAAGTAAGATACATCAAACAGAAGCAAAAAAAAGGGCAAAATACATCAAATCTACATGGGTAAGCAAGGATGAAATAATAACATGAACAATTTATGCAATTTGCAATTTTTGGATTGCAATTTGAGAAAATCAAATGCAAGATCTACTTTAAAAATTCAAAAACATACAACTTGCAAAAAGGACTAAGTTTGGACGGTTGCAAGGCTGAAAAAATGAAAAAAATAAGTTAAAGTGTCAACTTGCTAAGTGGGAAAAAAAAATGAGCAAATAAAGATGAAGTTTGATGAAATGTTTTATTAATGAATTAGCCACTTGTAATACTATAAATAGGGATGTTTAGGAGAGTCTTACGAGAAGGTAGCTATGCGCTGCAACTAATGGATGGCACAGACTTGTCTCGCAGTTGGAACGCGAATAACCTATGTAAATACTACCCCTAAAGTAGAGTAGGAAATGAATAGGAACAATGTGTACCGATATACATATAATATATGGAGCCAGTAATGTAGGGATAGAGGACACCGAAGCTTTGTAGTCCGCTCCACTTGATGCTAATATATCCTTGTACACTTAAACAATAATCAAAGAGAGCTATTATATATAACATCCCCAAGAATCAAATTTTCGCGGGGGGGGGGGGGGGGGGGGGGGGGGGGCGGCACGCAGGGTCATCCCCAAAGCAACAAACAAGGAGGGATATGCATGCAACCTCAAAAGGTGAAGACAGAAAATCGACTGTACGTTAAGGACCTAGGTAGCGCCAGCACAGGTCCAAGCCATTTGCTTAGTACGACCCTGCTAGACATCGAACACTAACTTCTGACTTTAACTTCCGTTTAAGATGCAGTAAAAACACTCACCTCGTTAGAGGCACGACAACGGCACTCACCTCATTAAAGGTGCAACCATGTCACCCACCTCGTTAAAGGTGCAATGACGACACTCACCTCATTAAAGGTGCAACTCTGGTGCTTACCTTGGTTAAGGTGCAACCACAACACTCACCTCATTAAAGGTGCAATCGTGAGTCCCACCTTATAGAAAGGTGCGACAATGACACACCTTGTCAAAAGGTACAACCTACGTTGCTGAAAATGCAGTAATCAAAGTTACCCCTTGAGAGGACAGTAGCAACCCCTTAATTATTAGTGTAACAACAATATTTGTCCACTTGCCTCTTTAGTACATTGGCTATATATGATCGGCCAAGCGAAATAATAAATGAAACAACCCTCGCGCATGCTGACAAAGGCTACCAACAAGATAACATCAGGCACACCTGTCATGGTTAAAAGCAATAGCCTTTCCCTAGGTAAATTACACGATATTTACCTAAAGAGGATTCCTTGTAAAATAAAGAAAAACCACACAATAAGGCTCCACACATGCAAAAAGAACCCAAACAAATCCGTTAACCTAAAGACGCAACAATATCATACACTACAACACCATTCCAAATATCAGAAAAACAATCACGACACCTGCTCTTTAGATAAGAGCAACGAAATATTATCATAATGCACAATTAAGTCAACAATAACAAGGGCACATACCGTGACCCTTACCTGCATAAAATAGAATGACATCCGCTAGCAACAAGCTAAGACAACATTAACGCCTCATACGTCGCAAATATCTATAAATGGGAAAACTGAAAAGTAACACAAAGTAGAAAGTCAAACGGCAGATCCGGCATTCCCATCCCCGAGACTACTCGGCAAGGTGCTCAAGGACTCCTCATTGATATGAGCTATGCAATCAGCTATGCCCTTGAGAGTGAGAACAGGGCTTCCTTCCCTAATTTTCTCCATTAATCGATTAAAACCCCACTCTAACCCAGCCCAACAATCAGCATCACACGCCGATTGATACTCAGCACTAGCCTTAAAAGCAGTCATAGCCTCTTCTCGAGCACGATACACTTCAGCACTTAGTCTGGCCAGTTGATCTTCCTTACCCTTCATGATAGCATCTTTACTCACCAAATCTCTTCTTAAGACCTCCACTTCCCATGAAGGCTCTGAAAAGTGCGACTGGGAATCTCAAAGTTGTTGGAGCAGTGCCTCCTCCCTACGTTGGACAGCTTCCCGAAGACGATTACCTGCCTCATCGCCTCGTAATCCAAAGGCGCATAAAGAGGCAAACATAGACACATACTCCATACAATACAAAAAATCCGAAACATGTGAGCAAAACTATGGGACTCATATGCATAATATATAAATGATTACCACTGTCCTTACCTCAGCTACCGGAGGAAAGCCATCCTGAGATAATGAGGAGGTAGGCGAGATAGCCTCAAAAACTTGATTTAATTATCAAGGTCAGGAACAGATGATGGTATTACTCGAACTCGTGACGTATCCATAGGATTGGCTCTGGTAAGGGCGGCTTCTGGTTGATCCATCGAAACAAGAAGGGATAAAATGGGAGCAGGATGCTCCGACGTAGGTAAAGAAGAAGTAGCAGGTGTGCTAGAATGGGAACGGCTTTTCCCTCTCATCAAAAGATTAGGTAAAGTGGAGTGAACTCGCCGGCGTGGATGAGATCTGAAGGGAGTAGGAGTCACGCTCTTAGGAGGAAGTCGAAATACCCAGGGATGCTCACTCTCATGAAGCTGATGAGAAGAGCCAATAGGGACCACTTGGCTAGCAACCATAGAGTTGGAGGCACCCACACTAGACTAACTAGGATGCGAACTACTCGAGGAAGGATCCACCTCAAAGTAACTGACAATATCAAGGTTGGCCAACTCTTCAGCTGAAAATACAAATAAGATCCTTAATAAGAAAGGAAATAAAGAAACAACACATAAAAGCACTTCACAAAGCCCTACCTTAACCAGTATAACCTCCTATCTAAGATGGGCTCAATTCGCCAAGAAATGTACATCCTCTCTACTCTTATCAAAATAACTAATAAGGGTCCACTCATCATCAATAAAGCTATCAAAATGTGGCCTACGAGGCTGGGTCAAGGCTCTCCAAGCTATAGGGTACTAAGGAAGGGTGGGGGGATGAACCCATATAAATCTGGGCATCCACTCTTTATCATGTGATGGGTTACCACGTACAAAAGAAAAACCTACTTTACTTTCGAAAATCGTATGACGCTCAGTTTGTTTAACTCTGAACAAATAATCAAAAATAGGGTCAGTGAATTCAAAACCATTCACAAAACATGATAATAAGAGCCCGTGAACTGTCCCTAAGCTATTTGGAGTCACCTAACCCGGACATAAGGAGTACCGTGACATAACGCGAGAGACAAAAGGGGAAAGAGGAAACTAAAGACTAGCATTAAGGGTCTCCATAGGGATTGCAATGCAGTCATGTCGAGGGGCGATTAGGGGAGAATCATCCTCACCATATGGTATAATCAGGGAGAAAATAGTACTTCTTTCGAAAGGCTAAAATTCCAGCCTCCCCACAATATTTATGAATAAAATCAAGGGACGGTCTAACCCTTGCCACCATAGGGAAACAAATTTCTAAATATACCACATTGAAAATAGCCGCGTCTGTCCGAAGGTAAGGAGGAAGGTTTGAGGGAGCATTGCTCTCCTCACGAGTACGTCTCGTCGAACTTCTTGTTCGACCCCTACCACGCACCACATTTATCTTCATTACACCTTTTCTAAATAAGTATGATAACACAAGTCATGGCAAATAATACATACGTGTGTGTAGGTGCGAGACACAAAAAAAGGCAAGCTCGATATAGGTGCAGAAGTAGAAACTGGAGCATTTTGATTAAGTGGGGATAAAAAATCATCCAGAATAGGATTTTTCAGAGGATGTTTAAAACAAGAATTATAACTAGGACCTCATTCTGCTCCAATTTCTTTTATGGGAAAATAAAGCCAATTAGCAAAACTACACAATGACCTGACCGTAAGGGTCATAAACAAAAATGCACTTTTTCAAAAATCCCTAATTTAGGATCCAAACCTAACACTTTGAACACCTAAAACCCCCATTCGAGCATGCAAAAGTTAAAAACCCAAAATCTACAAAATTGAATATCAAAAGGATTTCATCTTTATGGCTAGAAAAATCCTTTAGGCTCAAAATTGCAAACCAAAACAACCATTTAAACACATAAACAACCCAAAGTAGAAACCCTAATTCGTGAAGGCTAAACTTTCAGAAGAATTTTCGACACCCACCACTCCCAACACAGCAAGAAAAAGAAAAATCCGAATCAGAGGTCATAACATGAATGTAAACACACAAAGTCTCAACATAACAAACCTAAACCTCGTCCTCAACTGGTATCATATCCACAAAATTTAAACCAAAATACCAAAAAATTGTACGGGAAATGAAGAAATACCTTAGAACAAGAAAAGCCCGAGAGTTTTGAGAGAGAGAATGCGCAAAGAACAGATACAAAGAGCAAGATAATATGCAAAAGAAGAAGGAGATGGAAAGGGGGGTCCCAATTATAATACTTAAATAAAACACAAAGTACAAGAGTAATAGTAAAAAGGGGGGGGGGGGGGGGGGGAGAATGAAAGGAACAATTGGTAAAAAAAAATTTGAAAAGAAAGCAAGTAAACTTATTTATAAATAGCTGAAGGAAGGGGAAGCATGTAAACAAAGCTATTACTGAGCAGGAGTCGGAAAACTTGTTACTAAGCAAGAGTCGGAAAACTTATTAATGAGAAAGAGTCGGAAAAGTTATTACTGAGAAAGAGTCGGAAAAATTATTGCTGAGCAAGAATCGGAAAAGTTATTACTGAGCAGGAGTCAGAAAAGTTATTACTGCGCAGGAATCGAAAAAGTTATTACTAAGCAGGAGTCAAAAAATTTATTACCGAGCAAGAATTAGAAAATTTATTATTGAGCAAGAGTCTACGAAGTTACTACTCAGCAAGAGTCGGACAAGTTAGTAGTTGGACTTAGATAGTACCGCCTAACAATGAGACTTAGCTAGTACCTAGACACTTGCATGCATCGGCATTGACTGCCGTTTGACCGATGTTGACCGCCATTGAATAACAGGGGGCTGTAATTGAAAAAATCCATTACCTAAATGGGGGCTGTAATCGAAAAAGCCATTATCCAACAAGGGTCTGTAATTGAAAAAAAGCCATTATCCAACACATGGCTGTAATAGAAAAAAGCCATTACCCAATAGGGGGCTGTAATCGAAAAAGCCATTACCCAATAGGGGGTTGAAATCGAAAAAAACCATTACCCAACAAGGGGCTGTAATCGACAAAGCCCTTATCCAACAGGGGGCTATAATCGAAAAATAACAAGAAAGCTGTAAAATATTGCCAAACAAGAAACAATACCCGAGAGAATCATCACCAAATGAAAAAACCACCTCCAATTCTTGTGATTGTCGCGTGACCTGATCAGAAACCACATGCTCCACCTGCTGAATCTGTTGATCAAGCTTTACATCCATTTGCTGGTTCATTTACGAGATCTGCTGATTCATTTGTAAGAGCTGTTGATTCATTTGCTGAGAGGATTCAACATTAGATTGCCTGATTTGAGCATGCATCGCCTTCAATTGACTGTCCAATTGTGCATTTGTGACCACATCTCGATCAGTTGCAACACTGTTGCCAACGACATCAGCATACGAAGATTTAGCAGCTGCCTTAGCTACTGGCGATCTGGTGGTAACTCCACCTACCACTGCAATCTTTGTTGATTCCATCGATTACTATGATTCAGGAGGTGTAATTGTTATCAAATCCGTTGAAATGGAAGCCAAACGAGGCTCTGATACCAATTGTTAAGATCGAGATTAAATCTTGATCTTAACCTAAGATAAAGAGAGTATGGGATGAGAAGGAAGTGAAGGAGATGAGAAAATAGAGAGAGTTAGATGAGAGAAAGAAGATTAATCTCAAAGAGATTGATTGACATTTCATTGAATGAGTAAAAATTACACATGATCAATCTATTTATAAAAAAACTAGTTACATTGAACTAAAAATGCACTCCTACCCAGCTAACCGCCTTTGGCGCCAAAACCCAATTCAAACATTACAAGCATATGGCACCTTATTACATCAAAAACGAGTAAGAAACATAACAATCCCCTCCCCTTAAAGCATTCTTGTCCTCAAGAATGAAAAGAAGGAAATTGACTCAACAAAAAACGCTTCTCTTCCCAAGTGGTAAATGATTCATCCAAATTGCACCATCTTACTCGAATTTTCTGGCCTTCGGGAGCACCTGCTGCTTCCTGCATCTACTCCACCACTGCAGCTGGATGTAAGATCAACGAGCCATTGGAACCTATCTCCGGAGGACTTGGAGAAGAGTTGTGACCATCTTTAACCTGCTTTTTAAGAAGTGAAACATGAAAGACAGGGTGAATATAAGAGTCGAGTGGAAGCTCCAACTGGTAGGCCACCTTGCCAACTCTCTCCAACACCTTGTAAGGACCAAAATATCTTGCACAAAGCTTGACAGTTTTCCTCACTACTGCTGTAGATTGCCTATAAGGCAGTAATTTCAGATATACCATATCTCCCACCTCAAAATTTTTGTCAACTCTCTTCCGATCTGCATACCATTTCATTTGGGCTTGGGATTGATTGAGATTATGCTTCAACTGCTGCATAATATGCTTTCCTTGCTGCACTAGCTCAGTTACCTCAGTCACATTTGTCTCAACTCTGTGCAACATCAAAGGGTTGGGAGGATCATAACCATACAACGCCTTGAAGGGTGTAGTGCCTTTTGAAGCATGGAAATGAGTATTATACCAAAACTCCGCCAAAGAGAGCCATCTTCCCCACCCCTTAGGATGACTAAACACCATGCTTCTAAGGTATTGCTCAATGCATTGGTTGACCCTCTCAGTCTGACCGTCGGTTTGAGGGTGGTATGATGAACTAAGGGCCAAGGTCATTCCCAAGAGACCAAACAATTCCTTCCAAAATCGACTTGTAAAGAGCTTGTCCCTATCAGAAATTATGGATTGGGGCAATCCATGGAGCCTATAGATGTTATCAAGGAACACTTGGGCTAACTTCTCAGCAGTCATAGGTCGAGCCAAAGCAAAGAAATGCCCGGATTTAGAGAATCCATCAACTACTACCCAGATTACCTCTTCCCCTCTGACTTAGGCAATCCCTCGATGAAATCCATGCTTATGTGTTGCCATATACCATCTGGAACAGGCAAGGGTTGGAGAAGTCCTTGGTATCTATGATCACCAAGTTTAGTTTGTTGGTAAACCTCACAACTTTGCACAAAGTTAGTCACTTCTTTTTTCATTCCCGGCCAACTGAAGTGAACCTTCAATTTTTGATACGTTCCCTCCATGCCAGAATGACCTCCCCATGAAGAATCATGACCAGCACTGATAACTTGGTGTCTGAGATCAGTAGAAATGCCAATATACAACTTCCCCTGAATTCTGATAATGCCTCGGGTCACAAAGACTTCTGCACCAGCAGCCCGATTGCTCGCTTAACCCACACGGCCAGCGGCTATACATTCTTGTGCAAAGGAGTCATTCTCATAAGACTGATGTACCTCTTCCATCCAAGCAAGAGAGATCACTAAAATGGCCCCAAGAGAACCCAACTCATAGTCCTCAAATCTATGTGACAGTGCATCTGCGGCCAAGTTCTCCTTCCCTTTTTTGTACTCAATGTCATAATCAAGCCCCAACATCTTCATCAGCCCATTTCTTTGTATCCTTGTGACAATTTTTTGCTCTAACAAGTGCTTAAGACTTTGATGATCAGTCTTAATGATAAAATGATGCCCATCCAAGTAGTGCCTCCATTTTTCCACCGCAAGCAAGATTGCAAGGCACTCCTTCTCATACGTGGAAAGAGCTTGGTGCTTTGCACTCATTGCTTGGCCGAGGTATGCTATAGGCCTTCCTCCCTGAGATAACACTGCCCCAACACCACTTCCACATGCATCAGTCTCCAAAACAAAGCTTGAGGAGAAATCAGGCATTGCTAATACTGGTGCTCTACACATTGCAGCCTTAAGAGCATCAAAAGCCTTTTGAGCTTCATTCGACCATCTGAAAGAGTCTTTCCTCAACAGATCTGTGAGTGGCTTGGCTAAGGCTCCATAATTGGCTACAAACTTGCGGTAATAGCCAGTTAGACCCAAAAATCCTCTTAATTGTTTCAAAGTAACCGGGACAGACCATTCTTTCATGGCTATGACCTTTGAGGGATCGGTGGCAACTCCTTCACAAGTGATCACATGGCCAAGATATTCCAAATGAGTTTGAGGAAAAGAACACTTGGCCAACTTAGCATACAACTTGTGTTCCCGGATGACCAAAAACACTTCCCTCAAATGCTTCAAATGCTCCTCGAAAGACGCACTGTAAACCAGGATGTCATTAAAGAAAACCAGCACAAATCTCCTAATAAATTGCTTGAAGACATCATTCATAAGGGCCTGAAATGTTGCTGGTGCGTTTGTCAAGCCAAAAGACATGACCAAAAACTCAAAGTGTCCATGATGTGTGCGGAATGCTGTTTTGTACACATCATGCTTTCCCACTCCAATTTGATGATATCCTTGCCGTAGATCCAACTTGGAAAAGACTTGAGCTCCATACAACTCATCTAGCAAATCATCTATAACTGGTATAGGAAACTTGTCCTTAACAGTCATAGAGTTGAGTTGCCTATAATCAATACAAATGCGAGCTGTGCCATCCTTTTTCTTGACAAGAATAATCGGAGAGGCAAAGGGGCTATGGCTTGGCTATATAAAGTTGGTCTTAAGCAATTCTTCAACTTGCTTCTCAATCTCTGACCTCTGAGCATGAGGGTGTCTGTAAGGCCTAAGCTTCACCGGCTCTGAACCCTCTTTTAGAGGAATAACATTGTCTAAACTCCTATTGGGAGGTCAAGACTTAGGCACCTCAAACACATCTTCAAATTCTTTGATCACTGCCTGCACTTCTGGCTCGGTTATGCCAATCTATTCAGTAGGAGCAATCGCAAACAGCTGGCCAACCCACTGAAATGCACAACTCTGAATTCCCTTTTTTCAACTTACTTCCCTTCATTACTTGTAATTGAGCTTGCTCTACTATCCCTTGCAAAGTGACCTTAGAGCCTTGTACTTCAAAAGAAACTGTGAGGTTAGCATAATCAAACAACACAGGGCTATAAGTTCTCATGTAATCGACCCTGAGCACCATGTCACACCCACCCAAAGGAAGGATTCTAAAGTCATAGCTGAACCTGCGGTCTTGCATCAGCCAAGAGAACCCTTGGCACTTGTTTTGAGTAGTTACTGATTTCCCATCAGCCACGGTAATAGCAAGAGGATGAGTTTTTATCACTTCATGACCCACTTTCTTGACCACTTGAGGATCAACAAAGCTATGAGTACTCCCACTATCAATGAGAATGATAATAGACCTTTTACCAGCCTTTCCTTTGATCCGGATCGTGCTATGAGCCCCATTACCTGTCAAAGCTTTCACTGAAATCTCCACTGCAGCATCATCCAAGCTTTCCTAGATTTCCGGATCTGAATCAGTTCCATCCTCTGTAATTTCCTCACCATCAGATAGCTCACTAGCACTAGTTCCTTCAGCAGTCATGAGGAACTTTGGATTACACTTGTGGCCAAATTGGTAAGGGTGATTACATCGATAACATTTTCTTTGCTGCTGCCTTTCATCTGTTCTGTTGGTTCTGAACTTGACAGACCCTTACTGAGGTCTGGAGCTGCTGCCATGAGGTCTGGAAGCATCACTTGCAGATAGAACAGTGGATTCACAAAGCTTGGCTTTAGCATAAGCCATAGATAGAGGAGTAGGATCAACGACTTTAACCAAGTTCTTCAACTTGGGCTTCAAGCCACTTATAAAAGCTGATACATAATAAGACTCTAAGGCCTGAATTTCAGTTATGATGCTAGCTCCGAGATTCTCAAATCTTGTCATATAATCCTTCACAGATGTCTCTTGCTTCACCTTATTGAATTTATCCACAATATCGCTTTCATCCTCATCACTATACCGGTCACATAAGGCCTTCGCAAACTCAATCCATGAGATGGAAGGATTGCTTTTCATCAAGCTATAGAACCACACTTCATGATCACAAAGCAAATACACCGCAGGAATTTGTACCTTCTCTGATTCATTAATGTGGTAGAAGTGGAAGTAACGTTCACACCTCCTTAGCCAAGAATGAGGTTGCTTCCCTTCGAAAGCATCTATCTATACCCGAGGCTGCCTGTGGCCACTACTTCTGTTGTTGGAAGTCTCCTCATTGCTTCCTGATCGCTGCTGCTGCCAATAATCAGGCGGTCTATCCAAATGATCCACATTTACTTCCCTAGATCTGTTAGTGTCCTCCATTTCACAAGCTTGACCTTCAGTTGCTGCATTCCAATATGAAGGTCGAGATTGCACATTCTCACTGCGACCCTGCCTATCGGTTATCTCAGCTTCATAAACTCGATCTTGAGCCCCAGCACCAACATCATGACTTAAGGCTTCAGCTATCACTGATGGATTAGCTTGCAACACACTAGTAGGTATTAATGGTTCCGGCATAATAGGAGGACTTGGCCTCCAAAATTGCTCTCGAATTTCCGCTAACTTTACTTCCAACTGCTGCATTTTGCGATCAAACTGCAAGTTAAATTTCTCTTCCAATTCTTGTGATTGTCGCGTGACCTGATCAGAAACCACATGCTCCACCTGCTGAATCTGTTGATCAAGCTTTACATCCATTTGCTGGTTCATTTACAAGATCTGCTGATTCATTTGTAAGAGCTGTTGATTCATTTGCTGAGAGGATTCAACATTAGATTGCCTGATTTGAGCATGCATCGCCTTCAATTGACTGTCCAATTGTGCATTTGTGACCACATCTCGATCAGTTGCAACACTGTTGCCAACGACATCAGCATAGGAAGATTTAGCAGCTGCCTTAGCTACTGGCGATCTGGTGGTAACTCCACCTACCACTGCAATCTTTGTTGATTCCATCGATTACTATGATTCAGGAGGTGTAATTGTTATCAAATCCGTTGAAATGGAAGCCAAACGAGGCTCTGATACCAATTGTTAAGATCGAGATTAAATCTTGATCTTAACCTAAGATAAAGAGAGTATGGGATGAGAAGGAAGTGAAGGAGATGAGAAAATAGAGAGAGTTAGATGAGAGAAAGAAGATTAATCTCAAAGAGATTGATTGACATTTCATTGAATGAGTAAAAATTACACATGATCAATCTATTTATAAAAAACTAGTTACATTGAACTAAAAATGCACTCGTACCCGGCTAACCGCCTTTGGCGCCAAAACCCAATTCAAACATTACAAGTATGTGGCACCTTATTACATCAAAAATGAGTAAGAAACATAATAGGCAACACCCTTGATCATTTTTGCCATGTGTGTGAATGGTCATGAATTATCTTCCATTGGACCATGGGTTATATGGCATGCCTAAAAAGCACACCTTCATTAGATGGGATGTTGGCGCATCCTTGCTTAATTAACCCCCATGTTTTGAACCTGAGGATGTGGATGGTTAATTTTCCCCTAGTTTCATAAGTATAATGAGGTATTGGAAGAAAGGGCTAGTCCCTGAATTGGTTACCTATTCTTATCCACCTATTATAAGGCCTTAAGTGTGCTCAAAGCAACCTCTCCAACATGACAAGAGTGCAAATGGTTATGGCCCCTATCTCTAGGACAGGTGCCATTTTCCCATAATAAGATCCCTTGAAGCCAGAGAGAATCCATGATTCGAAGGTCCTACAACCCAAAGGGGAGTATTGACAGTCTTATGGTCGGGTTCCAAGTGCTTAACACTTGGGTTAGCCATAGTTGGGTTTTCCATTCTCTTGGTGACTATGTGGTCAATCTAAGCTACTAGCAACCATAAGGTTAAAGAAGCATCACTTGGATATTCAGTTGGGACTCATGAAAGAGGCATGGGCCTAAGTGTCCTGATATCCTCTCCTAAGGCTTGGACTAAGCCATTATGGGACTCGGCTTGCCTAATTAGGATAGGCTTGACCTCAACAACTGTCTGCTCTGCTGTGTCCTTAGCATCGAGGTTCAAACATAATTGATTATGGCTATTTACATGATAATTTTGAGGGAGTTGGGACAAAGCCATTGTGAATAAGTGCAATGTGGTTAGCATGTGAGAGTCTTCTTGGGGGAGGAGAGGCCTTTAAGTACTAAGATAATGGCGTCTCGAGCCCAGCATCCTAAGAAGGTAATTACCCCTTAAGGGGCTATCGGGAAGGTTGCAAGACAGGTGGTTCCCAGGTTTGAGACTGTTACTTAGGGCATAATTTCATTTACTTGGGCATTAAGCTTAATCCAATAGGACATGGGGCTTTTGGAAGGTAATTCTCGTAGAATTCAGACGTGTGCAAAAAGGATTTCAAACCAATACTAAATTCAGGGCACAATCATTGAAGATTTGTGCATGTAAAAGAAAGCTTAGTGGCCAAATTTGGGTGGAGTTGTTAGCAAAGAAGGAGCAGCCATTATTTTGTTTTCTACATATAAAGGACTCTTAGTCAGTGATATGCCAACGGTAGATTCCATCATCCTATGTGCGCACTTGTTGTCATCAATACAGTCCATTAGGGAGATATCGAATAAATAATTTAAGTCTAGAGTGCAGTGAGATTTATTTAGTGGAATTAAGTCTCATTAAATGGTAATTAAATTAATATCATGAGATAATTTAATTTAACCCATTTGGAGCTAGATTTAAATTGTCTCTGAGGTCCCTGCGCAAGCCTTTGTATTTTATTGCCATTGAAAAAATATTAAAGAATTCATGAGATGAATTATTTATTCATAAGATGGGTAAATTAATTTTGCCAAATATTATTCATGAGATGAATAAAATTTAAAAATTACAAATTAAATAATTTTGAAAAATTAAAATTCATAAGATGAATTTTTACATGTGTGAAACAAAGCCAAAAAAAAAGGGACGAAATTCGCACAGAATCGTAATCCGTGTGCTTCGGATCCAACGAATCAGCGTGCGACACATGTCGCACTTTGGGACGCCCACCAGGGCCATCGGCATACCCACGCGGGGACCAATCACGCGTTGACATGTGTCAGCGTTTTGATTTAAAATAACAGGTGCGATTTTTGGGTTGATGAAACGACACATTTTGAAATGTTTTCTAATTAAAACAATGCGTTTTGTTTTAAACTGGCCAATCCCTATTCGATTAAAATTAGATTTTTTTTCTCCGGTATATTTCTAATAATAGAGAGGCTTATTCCGAGGTTTGGCATTTTGGAGTTAAAATATTTATTTAGGGTTTCTGAAATTATTTTGGAGATCTAATTGGAGAGAAAAAATTTCGTCAAAATTTTTCTTTCCTCGGTTTAATATTTTTCGGAGCCCTCCCTCTACGCAGTTCGAGGTCATTGCGTAGAAGGTCTCGGGGTCTCGATTTTGAAGAATATTATTGTCTTTCTGGTTTTTCTTTTTTTTGGAGCAATTCCAGGCATGTTTTTCTTTCCTTCTTCTTTTAGTTTTGCTTTTCTATTTATTTACAGTATTTGTTATTATGCCTGCTTAAGTTTATGTATTATTATGAATGTATTAGAGTAAACGGCCTGTAGATCTAAATTAAGAATTTAGATCTGTTGATTTAAATTGTGAATTTAAGTCAGTAGATTTAAAATTAAGAATTTTAAATCAACCCTAGGTTTAGAGTTATGAATTCTAAACCTGTTCCACTGCGTAATCTTTAGGGAGAATGTTTGAAATTCATCCCAACAACCGGTATTAGGGCAAAGGCTTTATACAGATAAACCTATTCCCGGGAACTCTCGCACGTGAGGTGTCACGAAGCATGATTCTCCGACCGGGGGCTTAGGTAGAGAGAAGAGTCTCGTACTCTAAGTGCTCAAATAGGTCCCTATTGTTGTGACCATAGTTGAGAACTGTGAACCCAATAGTCGGCATTAGAATTTATTTTTCAACAAAATTCATATCCTTTTCCCAACACCATTGCTTTTGGCCCAGGTATATGGTTGTCTTAGAGACAATATAGCCAGACACTATGTTGTCCATTTAGGTGGTCCCTTGTGGCTGGTCCAACTTTGGGCCCATGCCTATTTCCACTTAGTCATGGTCTAGAGGCCCTTACGCTCCCACAGGTGAGGGGGTTTCTTATTTTAGCAAGCAATTTGATTGATGCAAGGTCTAACGACCTTTAGGCATGTCATTTGACCAATGACTAGAGTGATTGATTTCCCCTTGAGAAAGGCAAGGGACCCAATGGACTCCCGTCCAGAGAAGGAATCTTGGTCGTGAATGGGTTAGGAAATTGGACCTTCACAATGATGTCTTAGTGGACATCGACTCCCAAATATTACAAGCAATCTTATGCCCCCAAGATTTTTACTTTTATCACCAAACTCATCCTGGTGTAGAGACATATAAGCATGGTTCGTTTGCTATGCAATTTGGTATGGTTTAAGATATGCCTTTCTTAAGCCTAAGGACTAGGAACCTCTAGTGGGCCAAGACAACATTTCATCAACTTGTCCAGCTTCAAAAGCTTCATGCTCTAAACATGGAAGTTTGGTCCATTTATGGGTACTATGTGGCTTGTGGGTACATTATTTGTGCCACGCCACGTTTCTCAGCTTGTTTCCAAGCCTATTTGTCCTCCTTGGAGGCCAGAGGCCCCATGCAATATTTGATGCCTTTGTCTGAGCTTGCAGGTCCCAGCTTAGGACAAGGCTAGCTAGCCAACATCAAGTAAACCCTGCAAAAGGCACATGTGTGTGAGTAACCACTTTTGAAGCACGCTTCAGTCTTTTAGTGGTTTGGATCAAAAGTGGATCTCTATTCTTTTCTTTTACAGTAACTGTCCAGACAACCCCTAGGAGCGCTAGGACTAGGAGCTTTACTCAAATGCTGCTAGAAGTGTGTTAAAAAAGAGGAGAAAAGATGTTGCTTCTTTAACTGTCCTTGCTACTGTAGAAGAAGAAGAGATACCCATCTCACAATTAGTGCCTGTTACACTTGGGCTTGATTCCTGAACATAAACTAATATAATTTTGATAGGATTGAGAGTTGGGGATGAGAAAGAATATCGAATTTAGATGAGAAAGAAGAGTTTTAGAGTTAGATGAGAGAAAGAAGGGAAGGGGATGAGAAAATAGAGTTTTATCTCAGTTTGAGATGATATTTCAGATTTTGTCATTGAATCCTTGAATCATTACAGCTGAACACTACTTATAGCAAATCAAAACAAGCTTATTACATTGTATCTAGACTAACCCCTTAGAAGCATCTAGAATTATCTAGAAAATGAACTAACTAATATTCAAAAAAAGATTATTGGCGCCAACACAAAATAACAGCACAAAAAGGTCACGTGCAGCACGCAGCAGCAGGAAGCAGAACAGCAGCAGCAGCATTTTAACTGATTTAACTGATTTTTAATACTCTACTGCATTTTCCCGCTAACAGCCTTATTTAAACTCAAGCCTCGGGTTTTCGGTTTGTAACGTTCCCTTCCCCTTGAGAGCATTCTTGTCCTCAAGAATGAAAGAGAGTTGTAAAAATGAAGAACTCTAATTGCATATGAAAAGATAGCTGAAATGTTGAACTTCACGCTGAAATCTCTGCAGCTGGGACTATACCTTGAAACCAACCATCTGATTGCTGCAGATTCATGGGATTGGCGTCCTGTTTCGACATATTGTTTGCGTTTGAATGCGTAATACCCCTTAGGAGGTCTACACAGGTCAAACCAAACATCAACAACACATCCACAACTCCTCTTGTTGCACTTATCATAGCTCAGAGTTCTAACTTGCCACTGAGTATCACCAATGGCATATGTAACTCTGAAATGCTGTTTGTTGAATGCAGCCCAATAGATTATGAATGTCAAAAACCACACAAAATTGTATTCAAAGTCCTTTAACACCTCGGGAGGCCGTCCAAACTCAAACCAAGAGAACCAAACATTAAATTCTGCTTGTAAACATTCCCAAATGCAGTTCAAGTAGCTCCAAAACAGAATTATTTAATTCCGAACTTGCCGATCGGCATGCCGACGGTGCATATTTGCTACTTTAAGTGTGTAATTATTCTACCAACACAAGAAAACTTCCAAAGCCTCCCTTGTTTTTGATCTGGATTGCATTGGAGGATCCTGAGATTGTCCATTTTGTTCAGAATTCTCGCTGAAAAATCCAATTTGCTCCAGTCCAAATGAAGAAATCTGCTAACAGTCAGTTCCCGGGCCTGCAGAAGCTGAATTTTGAGGTCTGTTGTGGTTCGATTGAGGCTAAACTTGTGGATTCACATGTGCAGTTAATGTTCCTTCAACACCTTGCAATGTTTGAGACACCAAACTCTCATTGTCTAGATTATTTCCTCCAAGAGTTTGACTATTAACCTTATTTTGAATCTCAGCAACCTTCTCAATTAACACCCGTGCCTGTTGTTCCATTCTTCCAATGTCCATGTCCTCCAATTGCTGCTTGTATTGATTAATTTGAGCTGCAATCTTGGCATCAACTTGCTGAGAGTGTAAGCTAAACCTCTCAATGAAGTCCTGCTCTTGCTCTTTCAACAAGAGGTGCATTCGAACCTCATTCCTTTGCTCAGATTCTAGCACGGTCTGATTAGTTTCTAACACTGTCTGATTTATATGTGCTAACTGCGTCACCAATGCTGCTAATTGATCACTCACTCCAATTGTCATTGTTGTCACGTTTGAATCTTCTCAATCTTGATTGCACAATGCTAATTTGGATCAACAACAATACAATCTCCAAATGTGATCTACAATTTTCCAAAATTTTCAAGATCAAATTTAAGAATCTCAAATCTGATCAGATCTTGGTCAGGTTGTCTTGAACTGATTTGATTTTTTTTTTTTTTTACTGAAATCTACAACCTGATTAGCTTGAACTGAAATTTGATCTTTTCTGAATTTTTTTTTTTAAATTTTATTGCGTACTTGATCGGATCGAGGCTCTGATACCACTGTTACGCTCGGGCTTGATTCCCGAACATAAGCTAATATAATTTTGATAGGATTGAGAGTTTGGAATGAGAAAGAATATAGAATTTAGATGAGAAAGAAGAGTTTTAGAGTTAGATGAGAGAAAGAAGGGAAGGGGATGAGAAAATAGAGTTTTATCTCAATTTGAGATGATATTTCAGATTTTGTCATTGAATCCTTGAATCATTACAGCTGAACACTACTTATAGCAAATCAAAACAAGCTTAGTACATTGTATCCAGACTAAGCCCTTAGAAGCATCTAGAATTATCTAGAAAATGAACTAACTAATATTCAAAACAAGATTATTGGCTCCAACACAAAATAACAGCACAAAAAGGTCACGTGCAGCACGCAGCAGTAGGGAGCAGAACAGCAGCAGCAGCATTTTAACTGATTTAACTGATTTTTAATACTCTACTGCATTTTCCCGCTAACAGCCTTATTTAAACTCAAGCCTCGGGTTTTCGGTTTGTAACAGTGCCAAACTCCCTGTACACAAGGTATTAACCTTTATCCATTAGTGTTCTCATCTGTCTCTGTTAAGGTAGCTTCTAACATGATCTTTTAGGGCCATAGGAAGAGCCAACTCCATAAGTGGAGATACCAGATTCTCCTTCTCGAGAAATTGCACTAGATCCCGTTAGGACACTGAGTCATTAAGCTCAAATAAGGAAGAAGAAGGTGATATGGCTGTCTCAGCCATGGGACCAATCTTAAGTCACCCCCTTAAAGATGCTTCCTCCTAGCTTTCTTGAGCTAGGGCCTAATGCAAGCTCCCTTTCTACTCTTAGGAGGCCCACTCTGCACTGAAGTGACTATTGAAGGTAAAGGCCTATCTAATTTCCCAAGTTTTGATGTCTCAAACAATATTTGGTTCCAACATGCAAGCTTTGTTTTTTAGAAGCCTCTCTCAAGGAAGGTATTTTAGGGGCTGAAGATCCAGCACAAGTTCCAATAGTTGAGAGACCTGCTGAATCTTTAAGGATGGAATATACCATCAGAAACTCCCCTAACAACAATGCCAATAGAGGCTTCTTTTTTGCCTCCAACTGGGGCCACTGAAGTAAAGCCTTTTCTTTTAACCTTAGTTAGTTGTTCTTGAAAGTGAAAATCTTGCATGACTCTTTTGTTGTTATCCTTTTGCATGTTACTCCTCCCAAAACAATTGCTTCCTCCAAGATTGGGGAAATGTCTTCTTTTCTAGAGAGGTTTAGAGCTAGTGGTAGTTGGCTTTCTAGTAACTGGGCCAAGAATCTTCCAAACTCTAGCTTCTAACAGAAATCAGGCATCTCCCACTTGTATCCCCGGCTGAGAGGGCCAGTTTTCGAGTGACCATTTCCTTGGTAAGGTCCTTGCAAGAAGACTCCAAAGTGGCTCCTACCACTGCCAGGGAACTCAAGGGCCTTAAAGAGGTATTCCCGAAGCTGAGACATAAACCAATTCCTCCACTAGAAGCTGTTCCTCAGCTTGAATATGCCAAGCTGGCTCTAAACGGCTTAGACAATGAATTCAGAAAGAAATTTGAAGGGTCAAAATTTGTGATGCTTCTTTAGCTGGCAGAACATACTGGTAGATACGAGGAAGTTTTAATAGAAGAAAGCCTTATGAAAAAAAGTGTGTATGGGACATATGTGCATGACTTAATTGAGGAGGAAGATGATCCTCCATATGAATTCGATGTAGCTGAGTACATCAAGGGACCTCATGCAGTTTGTAATCCTTAGATCATGAAGGATATTAAAGTCAAGAAGTCTTACCTGTCCCAAGACTTGAGGAAATTCGGGCTCGGCTCATTTCAGCTCATTTACACCCATACTCGTAGCCACTAAAGGCGGGTAGGATCCTTGTGCACTATTAAAGAGAACATTTTCACTAACATGTTAATGCATGCCAAGTCCGGGTAGTAAATAAGTTTGTACCCCGATGGTGTACGATGTAGCCACAGGCAACTTCGTCTATAGTTTAGTTCCGTTGTTAATTTTGATCATATAGCCCCACACCGCCGGGTCATATGCCCTTGGCCCACCAGAAATTCCCCAAACAAGGAACATGGGCCAAACCAAAAGTACTGATATACCCTTGGTGGCTTGCGAGGACACTGATGTGGCTTTGTTTCCTATATATCTTTAAGGTATCTTTTCGAAGCTCCAAAATTTAGGGAACTTTGACAGGCAACCACAGAAGAAGCCTTGAGAACTCAGCAAACCCTTCAAAGAGAACCCATCTCCATTCACCAGTGGTGGGATGAGGCTACCAACAAGTTACCATCCAAAGAGGAGTCCTTAGTTAGGATTAAAACTAAACATTTTTGAGATTTTACGGAAGTTTTAGGTCATACAAGTGACTTACTTGTAGTATGTTGTAATTGTCATGTACTTCTTCCAAATCATAAATAACAAGCTTTTTGTTCAACAAGTCTCACATTTTAGAAGTTCCTCTTGCAAATGTATCACTTTAGCTACTTAAGGATGATTGAGTTGATACTCAAGAGATTGAAACTGAAATTAGGCCCATTACTCAGAAGACCAAAGCTTAAGAACTTTCTTGTCATAATCTCAAATTGTAGGCACATATTTCTCAAAGAACCTCCATTAATGGCCCTAGGGTGAGTCGTTCCATCTAGATCTTGGAGTACCTGAGCATTTCCTCTAAACATCACTATGACTCTGAACGGACCTTCCTAATATGGAGACCATTTCCCAAAGACAAGATCGTTCTGACCAATGGGCAATACTACTTTCTAGACTAAGTCCCCTAAATCAAAGGACCTTAGTTTGATCATCTTGACGTTGGCTTTAATCACTCTCTTCTTTTTGCTTTCCAACTTAAATAGAGCGCCAAGCCTAACTTGGTCTAAGTTAGTTAATTCATTCGTCTTACTTGCTTATACTCAAGTTTAAAAAATTTTCCTTGATGGGCCAACCTAATAGATTAAACTGTAACTTTCATTGAAAGTATAGCATTGGGCTATATGTTAAATGGTAGGGAGTTGGCCCAATTGCATAACATTTGGATGTCCTATAGGCCAAAAGAGCATCAAGTAGCAATTCACACCTCTTTCTAAGATTGTCCTCATTCATCTTTTCAATGTCAGCCTTTAGAATCTTGTTAGTAGACTCAACCTGGCCTTTAAATGGTAAGGGGTTGAGTTCAAGATCTCAATAACCCTTAGGAAACTCTTTAACATTAGCTTCATTAAAAACTATAGCGTGGACCACAGTTATGGTTTCTGGGTTTCCAAACTTAAGTTGGATATATATTCTTTGACAACATTAATCAGATCTTCCTGATTGTTATTCATATATGGTTTAGCCTCCATCCATTTGATAAAATAGTCTGTGGCTACAAGAACGTGGGAATGTTGCTTTCTAGAAGGAGGATTAATCTCCCCTATAATGTCCACTATCCATCCTCAAAATGGTCGAGGTTTCAACAATACCATGGATCTCAGCAGCAAGAACCCGTGGTACATGTCAATGTCTTTGGTATGCTCTTCACGCTTTGGCATATTTGATGCAGTCACCTGTCATTAATGGTTAATAGTAGCCATAGTGTCTAGCAAGCCAGTGCATCTTATTACCATCCAAATGAGATTCACATGATGGGCTCCAACTATTACTAGCATTGCTTTATCAAAGTCTAGAGACATAAGAAGCACTCCACGAGTGTCCTTTTTGTATAGCTCTAAAGATTCATCATCATGATGATACCTATCAGCTCTCATTTAAAATTTTGTGACTTCGACATAGCTACAAGGATTCCTGAAATAATCCATCAAGGGCATCCTCAAGTCCTTAAGTTGACTTATGATAGATTATTGTGCTTCAAAGCAATCCAAGTGCTCATTTGTAATTACCTTGCTTTTAAAGCTGAAAAACTTAGTGATCGTATGGTCATGATCTAACACCTTGGTCCTGATGACCATAGTCTCCTCATACCATTTTCGGGGCAATTTGTAACTAGAGGCTAATTAGGCTAAATCATTTGCTGCTTTGTTTTGTTCATGAGATATATGCTCAAATTGAACACTTTCAAACTTGCTCAAAAGCCCCTATTACCATTGAGATATACTTATTCGAGGTGTCATTTAAACATTGAAATTCTTCTTTTACTTGGCTAATCACCAACTATGAATCTCCCCTCACAACCATGTATGGACTTACATTTTTAGGAGATTTTGCAGCTGATAATTAATGCTTCGTACTCAGCTATATTCTGAGAACACTTGCCCACCATGCTGACTGCAAACTTAGTGATCATTCTAGTTGGGATTCAATTGAATCCCTACTTCTGCAGATGATTTTGTCCTTGAACCATCAAAATATAGTTTCTAAGAAACCATCTCAATCACCAAGAAATCACCTTGCTCATAGGTTTTGTCAGTTTGAATATTTGGATGCTAAGCTAAGAAGTCTGCTAGAGCCTGACCCTTTACCAACTTCTGTGACATATAGACTAATTCAAATTGAAGTAGAGCAATGCTCCTCTTATGTAATCTTCCTCTCCTTACATATCGATCCAAAATATACTTAAAGACATATGTCTGAGCAACCAAATATATGGTAAATGCTAAGAAGTAATCTCTCAACATTACAGATAAAATTAGGATACACATAATTTTTCAAAGGAAGAATATTTTATTTCATATTCATTTAAACAACAGATTAGGTAGAACACCAGAAGATTATCAACTGGTCAAGCGAAGAAGGGATTCAATAGTTGGCCTGCTGCCAATCTCTCCCAGGGCACTATAACTAAAGACGGTATCCATCACAAAGAAGGCTATCAGCTTACTTAAGTTGCCAATAGGTAATTTAATCGGGATAATCCCTCCAGACTTGGTGGTGGCCCCTTAAAAGCCACAGATTGGCACATCCAAAGTTACCAAATTATGTCGAGATTTACCATTAACCCCAACATGTTTGAAGGGAAGACATTGATGGCTGCGCCATTGATCACAAAGAACCTACACACTAAGATTCCATCAAGTCTGGCTTTGATGTATAGAGGCTTAATATATATTTTGGCGATACTAGGTCTAACAAACATCATCTTCATCACGTCAGGAAGGTCATCAATTGACTTGGATTTTAGGTTTTAACTTTAAAAGACAAAGGATCAAAATTACCTTCAGGGGCAGCTATTTCAATCACAAGTTCCACCTGGGAATCTCCATATGATGCTACTACATCCCCTTCCCGGCTCCCCTATGTCTGAATTGCCATGAACTCCAAGGGAAGGAAGAAGACATTTCTGACATCAGCTTGTTCAAGAAGTGACTTAAACTATATCTGGATTCCTTGGCTTATTTATTTTTTAGGAATGCCATCAATTTGCATGTTTTGGTCTTGAGGTTGATCTTTTGGTTTAACTTCAACCAGTTTGAGACTCCTCCATTGGTCTGGGGAAATCATGCTCATGGAGATCATTCGTTATATCAAACCTTACTGGATTAACACGGTCTAGAGGTTCCACCGAGTTAATGCTAAGGGACTGTAATCCTCATCATCTTCTGATAATCTTTGAGCCCGCGAATTCCTGGCAAGCTGGTCCCACCAAGACTCTATTCTTTCTGAAGACGAGAAACTGGCCCATCTCCCGAGCTTCTTATGTGGCTCACCTTTAGCGTTAGCCGCTAAAGGTCTCGATTCACCTCTTTGATGTTCAAGATCCATAGACTTTGTATACTTCTCCTCATGGCCTCTATCTTCTTCATCAAAATCCATGGTTAAACATGTATCAAGTAAAGCTCTACGTTTTCCTGCCTACTTTCAAAGCAGCCTTCTCTTTTTAGTTTGCATAAGGTTGGAAAGACTAGCATCATGTTGCCCAAACTCGTTTCTTCTTCCAAAGTGAACCATAGAAGGATGATGTCCTGGTTGTCATGGTCCTTGATTTGTGTCCACTTGAGTCATATGATATTTTCGGTCCTTCGAAGTGAAACCATGAGCTAGAGTAGTAAATGAGGCCTTCTGAGAAATAGTTGGCTTTTTCTTTGGATATAGTCCAGATTCTTCATTTTGGACACTAGCTTGTGACCATAATCTCCAAAATGGTCATGAATAAGGCACATAAGAATTCTCATCGCAGCTTTCTTAGCAAAAAAGATGGCCTACAAGTTGTCATCTGTGAATATTTCCAGGGACGATTTGTTCCTATGCCTCAATGGCATCTTGAACCATATTTCTAAAGACACGCAGGTTAGCTTGCTCCCCAGTGTGATAAACATGAAGAGGCCGAGGAAGGAAGGTTTTGTCCCCAGCAATGGGTAACCGTCCTTGCACTCCTATTTCAAGGCCTTGGACGGGCTCGAGGCAACCTCTCCTATTAAGGCTATAAACAGTTATGCCCCCTATCTTAGATATAGGTGACTCTTGCATATTAGCGTTAAAGATCCATCAAAGCCAGAGAGAACCCTAGATTCGAAGGCCCAACAATCCTAAGGGGCACATTGTCATTCCTATGGCTGGGTTCCAAGTGTGTGACACTTGGTTTAGCTTTAGTTGGGTTTTCCACTCTCCTAGGGACAATGTAGTCAACCTGAGCAATTGGTAATCACGAGCTCAAGGTAGCATCACGATGGTATCAAGTTGCGACTGACGGAGGAGATCCAGGCCTAAGTTGCTTGGTATCTTGTCCAATGGCCTAGACTAAGCCATTGTAAGCCTCAGCCTATCTAACAATGATAAGCTCAACCTCAACTACTGATAAGTCTAATTTAGTATATAGTTATTTATATCATTTTAATATATTTTTAAACATTTTACACCAACATTTTATCGCATTTGCTCGGTTTTGCTCATTTTGAACTATTTTGCTATTTTCTTGTAAAAACACCCATTTTATGTTACATCTTTCTCGGTTTTATCATTAACATTAACAGGTAAAAGCAAGATACATCAAATAACTACAAATAAATAATAAAATACACCAAACGAAAATATCAGAACTCTACGGCTAAAAACAACAAGAACATAAAATATCAGAGTTTTTTTTACATAAAATAACAGTTTTTTTCTCTTTGTGCATCTGGGCGGCAAGATATTTTGCATAAAATAACATAGATTCAATGTATATTCATGAAATAACATTACTTTGATCGTATATTTGCAGGATATGGGCGGTTGTTGCAGCTGAAATACATAAAATGTTGAAGATTCAACCATTTGAAGCAGCTGCCGCAAGCACCAGCAAATGAGGAGCATTTTTTATGAACTTTTTGCAATTTTTTTTGTCCAAACTCAACTAGTATATATAGGGGAAGGATGTGGGGGTATGGATCAGGAGTTCTTCAAGCTAAAAATCACAAGAAAGAGTGAGAAAGAAGAAGGAACCGAGAGGATGTAGGAAAGAAAAGGAGGGAAGAAAGTTTGGTTTGTAATTTTGTATTTTTAGTTCTTTCTACCTTTTTTATTTCCTAAGTTCATGAATTTTGTATTTATAATGTTTAATATTAAATTTATCGTGAACTAATTTTGTCATTCCAAGGCTATGATGCAGCCTAAGTTGTAATATATGCTTATTTCTAATTCAACGTATTCAATATTTTGTTATTGCGTTGTTGAAGTGTTTATCATTGTTCTTCATGAGTTTTAAATGCTTGATCACCATTTAAAGCCTATAATGATTCATAATGAGTCCGAGAGCAGATTTATGATGATTGCTAAGGTGATAAGCACCACAAATTGGGCGAATGCTCAAGAGAGATTAACGCGATTTGTGTGGTTTTTAAGAAAAAATCATAGATCTTTAAAAACTCTTTTCATATTTAAATTCATGCACGATATGATGGGTTAACATATAAAAGAGCATGATAAATGTTGCTCGAGAGAGAATATTTAGTAAATTACGGTTTTCAACCATCAACACGTAATAACAACTTGAATTTCGAGAATAGAAAGGCGTATTGATACAACTAGGTGAAATTGGATGCCTTGGATCTGATTAAACCATAAAAACCAACTGAAAATCAGTAAAGTTTTCACAAAAATTTGTAAACATTTTGTTCCTTTGTATTTTGTGTTATTTCATTTCAAAAACTAAAATTTTTGGTCTTTCAACTAGCACTAGAACTACCAATTTCGGTACTCACTCAGTAACAATCCTCGTGGAAGCGATACTTTACTCATTTCTATAATACCTGATACGACTTAGTGCACTTGCTAAGTAATACACAAAGTAAGCATCAACTACTTCGTATCTTACCACGTGCTTAGCAATAAGGGTAGCAGTAGAAGACAAGATTGAGTTCATTTCAACTAAGACTCAATCAGTCTCTTTATGAAGGATTTCATTCATTTAGGCTCCAACGTCATTTTTCACGCTGAGTCGCTAGATTGCACTATATTTCAGCATGTTGTCTTTAAAAGGACTCACTCAATGTTTTTTGGACCCTTTGATCCACGATTTCTTAACAGCATTTGAGCAAAGCCGTCAAACTTCTTCAAGAATGGCCATCCAGCCCAATACATTCGGCTTTTGGGATATCATCATCGTCATTGCTTTCAGTGCCATGGTTGTGCCTTGGTTCATCTCTTCATGCTATAGGTGTTAGGAATGGTGACCTAAAAATTCAAATTTGTTCTGTAAATGTTATTTTATTAATGAATAAAATTGAAGTTCCAGCTGTTTTCCCGTTAAATTTGTGTAAGGGAGCATTTATACTGCATGTGATTTTCTTTGTGGCAACATCCATGATATGGATGTAGTCCTCAGACTATAATTTACATGTTTGTTCTAAGTAACTTACGAGATTAACCCACCGATATACCTGGAACAAATGGTATGCATTATTGTTAGAAAAACTTGTAGTCAAAGACAAGTTTGGACCACTTGTATGCTAAGACTATAACGTGGCACTTTGGATGACTTGTCTTGATTATGTGAATGGTGATCCAAAAGTGCTAAGTTGGTGTGTTTAATAAGATTGAGAAACTGAATTAGACCACATGAGTTGCCCGTTTCGAGACTACTATCAGAGCTGAGTGATTCATGTTGCACTATTTGATCAATGACTCTAAATCCTTCGAGTATTCTGGACTTGTGCATGGAACATTAGTTACTTTGGTGTACTATAAGTAAGGTCTAAACAAATGACTAAATTCCCATATACACTAGGTAATGGCGTGAAATGTGGCCAGAATCAGGTATTCAGCACTGTCTCTTATGAGATACAAATGTCTCCTTATTTGATTCGTGAGTGTTTGAATGAATTAGAATCTTTGGCCAAAGTATTCTAAGTGTTTGACATTTGAAATTTACACTATGAATATGTTTAAGTATAAATGAATTATTTAGTGAAGCACGAGTCGGTAACTAATGGAGAGGCTGTGAGAAGGATACTGGTAATGGTTATATTTATTTTTTGTC
Source organism: Simmondsia chinensis (assembly GCA_018398585.1). Lineage (NCBI taxonomy): Eukaryota > Viridiplantae > Streptophyta > Magnoliopsida > Caryophyllales > Simmondsiaceae > Simmondsia > Simmondsia chinensis. Next base: position 18,692,291 of record JAGTTD010000023.1, on the reverse strand, counting down.
ATGGACATCTAATGGGGGGGATTGTTGTCATCAATGCAGTCTATTTGAAAAATATGGAATAAATAATTTAATTCTAGAGTTAAGTGAGATTTATTTAGTGGAATTAAGTCTTATTAATAGGTAACTAAATTTTATCATGAGATGGTAATTAATTTAACCCATTTGGAGCAAGATTTAAATTGTTCCTTAGGTCCCTATACAAGCCTCTGTATTTATTGCCATTTGAAAAAATATTAAAGAATTCACGAGATGAGTAAATTTAGTTGAAAATCATAAAATAAAATAACTTTTGAAAATTAAAATTCATAAGATGAATTTTTACATGTGGAAAATAAAAAAAAAACGAAAAATTGCTTTGCCCAGGGTCCATCCATGTATAGGCTGATCAACCAACCAGCACGCGACATGGCAGCCGGGGAAGGGTCCGTGCTTTTTGGTGCGGACCAATCACCGTGTGCCTCACGCTGTGACAGGCCAGGGGAAGAGATTTTGAACGGGCAACGAAACACGTCATTTTTTTTTTTTTTATATATATATATAGTATACGTTGCTTTTTGGTTTTAACAGCTGCAAATCCGACATTGAAAATTTGGTTGTTTTTCGCTCCGGTATGCTACAATAAATAGAGGTACCTATTCCAACGGTTTTGTAGTAGTTAAAAATTAAAGGTTTCTTAAAGTGTTGACTTTTGGAGGCCTAGTGGGAGAGAAAAATTTCTTTAGACAATTTTTTGTCCTCAATTTTGATATTTTTCAGAGCCTATTCTTCTCACAGTTTGAGGTCATTGAGTAGAAGGCAGCTGGGTCTCGGTGTTCCCTTGGTTTTCTTGGGTGTCTTGGAGTAATTATTATCTTTCTTTTGTTCTTTATTTGGAGCAATTGCAAGTATTCTTCTTTCCTTCTCTTTTAAGTTTTTGCTTTTCTATTTATTTATAGTTTTTCTTATTATGCTTGTTTTAAGTTCATGTCATTGTTATGAATATATTAAAGGCTTGTAGAATTAAATTTGGAATTTTACTATGTAGATTTAAGATTAAGAATTTTAAATCAACCTTAGGTATAGAATTAGGAATTCTAAACCCTACTGTGCATTCATTTAATTAAATTAGGGAAAATTTTTAAAATTCGTCCCAATAATTGGTATCAGAACAAAGGGGTCTATAGAGATAACCCTATTCCCAGGAACTCTCGCACGTGAGGTTTCATGAAGCGTGACTCTCTGCCCGGGGGCTTAGGTAGTGAGAAGACTCTCTTACGTAGAGTGCTTTAATAGATGCTCTTTGTTGTGACCACAGTTGGAGAACCATGAACACAACAATTGGTATCAGAGCCAATCTTTGATTACATTCATAACATACATGAATAGGTATAATAAGATCGGAACAAATAGACCTACAATTTTATATAATAGATGTTTTATTAAGAAGGAAAGATTGTTAAAAATAATGCTTTAAATTGTTTAAATCGTTAATGAATTAATAGTTAATTACATTATTTAAAGTTATGTTTAAATTTAAATCATTAATGAACTAATAGTTAATTTAGATTTTTCAAATTGAAATTTGCACTTATGTTGTTCGCATAATGAGATTGTGTGCTCTTAATCACGATTTAAGAAATCGGATAAAATTGATCTAATGAGATTAGATTCAATTATTTTTTACCAAATCGGATAAAATTGATCTAATAAAATTAGATTCAATTATTTTTTATGAAATGGAATAAAATTGATTTCATAAGATTAGATTTAATTAATTTTTTTTATTATTTTTAGTTTAAAAAAGGAATAATATGATGTTGTGTCAGCCGCTAACGTCAGTTGTTAGTGCGCTGACATCAACGCTGCTGATGTGTAACGTCAGCAAGTTTTTTTAAATTGTTTTTTGGGACATGTAGATGTCAGTACCTATTTACTTAGTAAATAATATTAATTTTTGTTAACTAATTTAGCTTTTTTTAGAATGAGGATTCTAAAATAGATTATAAGATAATCTAAGATGTAAGTTGAAACTATATTAAATAAAAATTAATTTTTATTAATTAATTTAATTTTAGAATTATATTCTAAAGTAGATTATGAAATAATCTGAACTATAAGTTGGCATTGTTTGAAGTTCCAAAAAATTAATTTATTAAATTTATTAGTTAAGTTAACTTTTAGAATGAAATTCTAAAGGAGATTATGCGATAATCCAAATTGTAAATGCGAGATAATTAAAAACCACTAGCTTATAAAAATTAAGCATTAGCAAGGTCCAATTTTTGAAACCTCACAGTTTCCATTACCAGTCTAGCAATATAATAGATTGATAGACCTTCTTATGGAGGATTTCGGTTCGCAGATTTTAGATTTAGACTTCTATTGGGATAAACCAAAGTGCAAAGAAGTGATGCAACCATGCTACTGTGAGGGTTTACACTTGACTAGCGTGATGCATTAGCCCCCTCGAGGAGCTCTATTTTGTTATCGAGCTCTATTTAGTAAGAGTTATAAGAAAAACATGTTAATTGAGAATAGTTCTAACCCAAACTAGCTTTGCTTGATCCCGTTATCGGGCAGTATAGAGTGGTGTGTTTGGGTCATCATTGTATGCGTGATAGTATAGTTTAGTGCATACCTAACTTATTGTGTATGCTAAAATAAAAGAATAAATATCACTGCAGTATAGATGACTTTTATACGAAAGTTGCACAATTATTTACATTTACAGTGTTTTTGAAATGGTTACGGCTGGTGCACTTCATCCGATTACCAAAGACAATGTTTTAACTAGTCCAAATTACTTTGTACATAGTTTTAATACATGAAGGTCATAAATTTGTTATCATTGATGGTCGAGCTACAGTGCCCGCTAATAATTCTACAGGTCCTATTAAAGAGCGTTATGAACGCTGGAACAAGGCTAATAAGTTAGCTAGATACTACATTTTGGCATCAATGAAAAATGTTCCCATGCATCAGATGCTTGAGATGGAAACAACAACTTAGATGATCGAATATTTAAAGGAAATGTTTGGTCGTCAAGATAGGGCAGTTAGGCAAGAGCTGATGAAGAAGCTCTTAAACATGAGGATGTCAGAAGGGTCTCCATTTCAAGAGCATGTCATGAAAATGATGGTGTGCTTATCTCAGATGGAGATTCTTAGTGCTAAGATTGATTGTCAATCTCAGCAAGATGTCATCCTTAGCTCCCTGTCTTGCTCTTTTAATCAGTTCAGGCTCAACTACACGATGAATAACAAGGATTATTCATTACTTGAGCTTATGAAGGGGCTGCAGGTAGCAGAGGTTATTATTGGAGCCGAGGGGAGTGTCCACTTGACTCAGGTATCAAGAGCTAGTGGAAGCAAGCAAAACAAGGGACAAACTACAAAGAATGGTAAAGGCAAGGTTGCTAGTGTAGCAACTATGCCGAACAAGAAGCCAACAAAAAGAAAGTGTTTCTTTTGCAAAAAGATGGGCCATTAGAAGAGGAATTGCACAAAGTACATAGCTACTCTTCCTGTAAGGATTGCTAAGCCATATGGTGATGGTATGATGATATCTCACTTAGTTGAGTCATGCATAGTTGAGAGCCTGCTAGGTTCCTGGTGTGTGGACCTGGGTTCAACTGACCATGTTTATAATATGTTACAAAGATTCAAGCTAACCAGGAGGCTACGTGATGGGAGATGTACCTTACGCTTGAAGATAGTACAAGAGTGGCAGTCTTAAGAGTAGGCGATGTTAGCTTAGACTTTAGTGTTAGAGTTTATGTTTTTAAAGGATTATTTATTTGTACCTGCATCAAGTAGGAATTTGATTCATGTGTTTCATTTTATGGATATTATTTCGGTTGTTATTACAAGAAATAAACCATTTATTTTAAAAAGTACATGTGTAGATGGTTTATTCATGTTATTTCCATTACAACTCTAGTATTTGCTTAAATGAATCTATCACAAGCTCGCTTATTCAATCTCTTAAAAGAAAACACCCAAAAGGGATAATGCCTACACATGGCACCAATGTTTAGGTCACAGTACTTTGAACACGATCCAAAGACTGGTGAAGGATGGATTGATAGAGGCTTTGGACTAGAAGTCACTACCACTATGCAAATCCTGTATAGAAGGAAAGATGACCAAGTTTGTCTTTAAGACTAAAGGTAACAAGGTTGGTGACTTGCTGGAGTTGGTTCACACATATGTATGTAGACTAATGAATGTTCAGGTAGAGTACTTGATCACATTTACTGATGATTACTCAAGGTATAGATATGTTTACCTAATAAGACATAAGTTGGACTCTTTTGAAAAGTTCAAATAACACAAAGTTGAAGCTAAAAAGCAATTAGGTAAACAAGTTAATCCCTTCGATCAGATCTAGATGATGAATATCTTTCGGGTGAGTATCTGAATTTCTAAATCGCAAATGGGATAAGATCTCAGCTTTCTATTCTAGGTACACCGTAGTAGAATACTGTTGCAGAGAAAAAAAAGCAACAGGAAATTTTTAAAATTGTTAGAGATGACAGGGTTCATTACCAGGCACAAATGCATCGGATCCCATTACAACTTCGAAATTAAGCACGCTTGGGCGAGAGTAGTACCAAGATAGGTGACCTCCTGGGAAGTCTTCATATTGCGAACCCTATAAAGTCAGGGGTCCTTGGAAATAGCCTATCTGTAGGGTTACACCCTAAAGGGGTAAGGCTGGGTACATCCATCCCCCCAGACCCCACTTAGGCGGGGGCCCTTAAGGCACCGGGTCTGATGTCGTTGTTATTATTGTTGGCAAGGTCCATGATGGATCATGCTGCTTTACCAATCCTTTTTTGTTTGGGTTACCCCAAAGGAACAAGGGTGGTATTTTTTATAGTCCTTATGATCAAAAGGTTTTGGTAAGTGCAAATGCTAAAATTTTAAAAGAGGATTTGCAGTAGACTTCGAAAGCAAAAGCAGAGTAGTGTTAGAAGAGCTAAAAGAAAAATGATGTTAATTCTGAACAGCTGGACACAACTCGAGATATAGTGGATGCATTAGATGCACCTACTGTTAGGGTTGAGAAAGTTCTTAGTACACGAGAGCCTAGGTGTAGTGGGAGGATTGTCAAGGAACCTTATAGGTTCATGGTAGGAGCCTTAATAATTGATCTTGATATTGAATCTAATCCTCTCAGCTATAATGAGGTGATGAAAGGCAAGGATACTGACCAATAGGTCTTAGCAATGAAACCTGAGATAGGATCTATGTATTTTAATAAGGTCTGGTATCTTGTAGAGGCGCCTGTTGGCATTAAGCCCATTGGTTGTGAATGGGTCTACAAGAGGAAAAAAAGGAGTGGACAGGAAGATAGAGACCTTCAAAACAAGGCTGGTTGCTAAGGGTTTTACCTAAAAGGGAGGATTTGATTACGATTAGACCTTATTACCAGTAACCATGCTAAAGTCCATAAGGATAGCCCTATCTATTGCAGCTCATTATGATATTTGGCAAGTGGAAGTCAAAACAACCCTTCTTGATTGGTCGTCTTGAAGAAGACATTCATATGGTGCAACCAAATGGTTTCATTGGAAAAAATCATGAGCATATGGTATGCAAACTTAAAAAGTCCACATATGGACTGAACCAAGCATCACGCTCATCAAATATTAGATTCAATGAAGCGATTAAGTCTCATGGTTTTGAGCAATTAGTTGACGAACCATGCGTGTACAAACAACATCAAGAGAAAGCAGTTATTTTCTCAGTATTGTATGTCGACTATATACTACTCATTAGGAATGATGTAGAGGTATTATCAGTTGTAAAGATTTGGTGAGCTAGTTCTAGTTGGCTATATTGATTGAGGACTTCCAGTTAGATAAAGATGCCTGACGTTCAACGTCCGAGCATGTCTTGACTCTGGAGTAGGAGCCATTATTGGGAGGAGTGTCAAGCAGTATTATATCATTGACTTCACCATAGAGGCTTAACATGTTGTAGCTTTAGAAGTTGCAAAGACAGCATGTAGGTTCAGATAGAGTGGTCGACTTTACTAAGAATAATTGACTTAGTAAACCTTTAGATCATACATAGAAGGGATGGGTATAAAGGTCGTAATAAATTGGACTTAGGTCAAGTGGCAGATTATTAGGAATGGTGTCCTATAAATCCAAATTTGTCCTATAAATGTTATTTTATTAATGAACTCCAGTCATTTCCTAGTTAAATTTGTGTAAGTGAGCATTTATGCTACATGTGACTTGCTTTGTGGTAACATCCATGGGATGGATGAAGTCCTCAAACTACAACTTATGTGTTTGTTCTAAGTGGTTTATAAGATTGAATCACAGATAGACCTGGAACAAATGATATGGATTGTTGCTTGAAAAACTCATAGTCAGAAACAAGTTTGGACCACTTATACGCTAAGAATATACATGACACTTTAGATGACTTGTATTGGTCATGTGGATGGTGATCACAAAGTGTTATGTTGGTGTATTTAATAAGATCGACACACTGAGTTGGACCATGTGAATTGCTTGTTTTTAGACTACTATCGAAGATGAGTGATTCATGTTGTACTATTTGAATGATGACCCTTGATCCTGAGAGTGTTATGGACATGTGCATAGAACGTTAGTTACTTTGGGGTACTATAAGTAAGGTCCAAACAAATGACGAAATTCCCACGTGGCATGAAGTGTGAAAAGGATTAGGTATTCAGTAGGGAATCCACAGTCTCTTATGAGATACAAATGTCCCCTTAGTTGATTTGCAAGTGTTTGAGTGATTCGGAATCTTTTTCCCTTGATTGCATTGGTCTTAACACTATTGTCACTGCTTGATAAGTCAAGTGAACTTAGGTTCGCGCCAGTGATTAGGGCTTTGATGGCCAAGGCTTGTCCCTTAATTGCATTAGTTCTAATCCAGTGACCTTAACACGATTTCCTCCACCTTAATATTGTCATACATAAACTCATTCGAGTTATTATAAGTGTGCCATGCATTAAAACCTGATTGATTCGGGCTTATAAGTGGACTGCTGAGCTCTTGGATTTGTCTCTACCCTAGTTCCTAACTTTTAAGTGTGCAAAGAAAGTTATCAGTGGGCCCTACTTCGTCACTGTAACTGCCACTTAAGCTAAGTCCATATCCCTTGATTTTCAGTCATAAAAATGCATAAAAAAATCCGTAAAATTACTTAATAAAGTCTTCTCAATTGAAGCCTAAGTGGAATTCATGGTATAACCAAACTAAGATACACAAACATATCACGACCTTTTCTTTGAATATGGTGAGTGGTTGAGGTCAAAGACTTTGGGTTCATAATTCGGCTCACTCCCTTGTCGCGATGAGTCCCTTTTACACGTTTGTTTTGTTTTAACATTTACGGCGATCATTGCGTCATCTCCACCACTACGTGACATCAGCATGTAAATATGTGGTGATCATGTTAATCTTGGAGGCTTCATCGTCAATATGTAAAGTAAAGTTCTGGGCACAGTTTAGCTTTCTCTTACCTGCACACTTTGGTGGGTCCGGTACTTTGATGCATGGCACGTCTTTGGCAATGACTACTCTGGCTACTACCAATTTACAAAGGGTTCAGTCAGCCTTCACACTGTCTAGCACCTCGCGAAACCCATGCAGGCTTGCATTTAGCTTGTCAAGTTGTTCCTCCAGCACATCCTTGATGGCATTAACAGTGCCCAGCACCTTCTCCTCAAGCCGAGCAATACCTTCCTCTAACACCTCAACCAGATCTCCAAAGTTATTCATTTTCTCATGGACCTCACCCATGGCCAACTCCAGCTCAGCTGCACGAACATCAGAGCAGGAAAAGGTGCCCTTGGAGATGGATTTATCTTTCCGCTTCCCCTTCCTTTTGTGCACATCAATCCTTCTTTGTTGTTCCTTGAGATTTTAGGACACAACACTCATGTTCAAGTCCATCATACACACTCCTGACATGCGCATGCCCTACGCACCAACGAGCAAGCACAACGCACCAAAACGAAACCCAAGTGCCTATCAGGGGACAATCAGTGCACCCATGCGCATCACCTGCTCAACACCAGCACTGCTTGGTGCAACCTATGCTTTCTGTTATGAATCGTTAGAATTTAATTGTAATTTCTAGTAGCAGTGGCTGGTTATTAGCCCAAAGGTTGAGTTGTACGTTTTTACAAGTTAGTTAAGTCTATTTTAGGGGCCAAAAGAGATTATTGGTCAAACGCCGGTCAAACTTGGAGGCTTGCTGCAGAAATTGGCGGGAAAAGCTGTTATTTGGGGTTTAGTTGGTTGTTCTTGATGCATTGTGTCCAAAGGTCTATAAATAGGATCTTAAACATGTAATTCAGGTATTCAATGAATATAAACCAATTTCCTCTTCGAATTCTCTCTCTTTTCTGATCTCTTTCTCTACTTCTCATCCCCTTTCACTTCTCTTCTCACCTTAACACTTTCTTCTACAAGGTTAGATTTTCAATTGCTAATTAGAAGCCAACAATTGGTATCAGAGCTGGTTCAAGTAATAAATTGATTGATTGAGGCCGGAAAAATCAAAGAAAAACATGATCGAAGGCGTGAGAACCAGATCAGGAGCTGGAGGAGCAAATGTAACAGCTGCGGTGTCTAATTCTGGTGCTGTTGCATCAATTGATCACCACCGGGAGTTGAATGACTAGTTCGACCAGCTGAATGCAAGGTTTGATCAGCAGGATGCGAAGTTTGATCAGCATAGCCTCGAGATTAAACAACAAAATGACAGCATTCAGTAAATGTTAAAATTGATGTTGGATAAAGATGCACGATTGCAACAAATTGAAGAGAAAATTTTAAAATTGCAAGATCAGGTTAATAAACAAGGAGAATCAAGAGTTGATGCGATTTTGAAGCCTGCAAGTCAGATTTTTCATCAGATGGAAACCGATCAGCGGCAAGTTAATGTTGACAGGCCTGAAAGTCTGGTGAGGAACCGAGGCAAATCTCCGATATTGTAGCCGACTGTAGGACCTTCAATTAATATCAGATCAGCTGAAAATCAGTCCTTGCAACCTGAATTTGATGTAGATAATCAGGATCGAGCTTCTGGACAGGTACATTGCAGACCTAAGGCTTTGAATGCTGACTGTAGTAACAGGCCACAGAATTCAGCTTGGCAACGCAGAACTGATTTTGATGAGCTCGAACATCTGGACAGACCTCCTGATTGACTTTACTAACATAGAACAGTGAGTAATGACATTATATCTGGTGGTAGGAGTGGTAATTACAGACAGTCAAGAGTCGAAATTGATCCTTTTGATGGAAAACTACCGGAATCATGGCTGAGAAGGTGTGACCGGTATTTCATGCATTATAGCATCCCTGATGATGAAAAGCTCTAACTAGCTGCAGTGCATCTACATGGTGAACATGAGGTTTGGTACTATAGCTTGTTGAATAGCAAACCGAATCTTTCTTGGGGCCAATTCGTAGAAGAAATGTGTGAACGTTATGGAGAAGGTGAATCAACGGATGTTGTGGATAACTTTAACAAATTATCCCAAACCTCAACCGTGAGAGAGTATATGCCTAGGTTTGAGAACTTAAGAGCCAACTTGCTATCCATTTTGTCTATAGCTCCCGAGGATGCCGAGTCATATTATGTTTCTTGCTTTATAAGTGGATTGAAGCCTAGGATCAAGCATATGGTGAAAGCCATTGGTCCTAAGACCTTGTCAGGTGCCTATAATAAGGCAAAATTGGTTGAAGCCACTCATGTCCAATCGAGTGACAAGTTCAAGCAACTAAGCAGCAAATTCAGATCACAACCGAGAGCAAGTTCTGGTACAGGTTTTAAGCGTGCTGTTGATAGAAGCTCGGTAAGACTTTGCTTTCGTTGTAACCAGCCATCTCAGCCTGGACATAGGTGCAAAACACAAGCATTAATGTGTGCTAAAGGGATCCGTGCAGAAGCTAAATCAGACAGTGAGCAATCGGCAGCAGAAATTGACAGCGTTGGAGACTCTTCACAAGAGGATTTGAGTGAAGATGAAGTGGAAATATCAATGAAGGCTTTAACCGAGAGTGGTGCTCATAACACTATCAAAATCAGAGGCAAGGCTAGAAAACATTCCATCATTATCCTCATTGATAGTGGAAGTACACATAGCTTCATCGGTCCCAAGTTGAGTAAGAAGGTTAGGCATGAAGTAATAAAGACTCATCCTTTACAAGTGATGGTGGCTGATGGCAATTCGTTAACAATTCATAACAAGTGCATAGCATTCCCATGGTCTATGCAAGAACATCACTTCACCTTTGATTTTTGAGCTCTTCCTTTGGGTGGTTGTGATATGGTGCTTGGGGTGGATTAGATGAGGACCTTCAACTCGGTTATATTTGATTTTGATAAGATGACCGTGGCATTTGAGGTTCATGGCACCAAAGTGTCCTTGAAAGGTATGTCAGAGTAGGCTCATCTCAAGTTAATTGATGGCGAAAGTGTACACGATGGAATCAAAAAGAAGGCAATACAATGGATTGGTCAATTGTTCATGTTATCTTCGGTTGAGCTGCAGCAGGGTATTCAACAGGAGGTGCAGACCTTAGTTGATGAATTTGGGGACATTTTTGAGGAGCCTAAGAGTCTTCCTCCTCAAAGGAGTGTAGACCATGCCATTCCATTGCGTGGTAATGCTGAGCCGTTCAAGATTAGGCTATACCGATACCCACACGGCCAAAAGACAGAGACTGAGCGGCAGGTTGAAGAGCTTCTTCACATGAGTTTTGTTAGACCAAGCCGCAGTCCTTTTGCTTCACCTGTGATCCTCGTGAAAAAGAAGGATGGGTCGGCCAGAATGTGTATTGACTGCCGTCGGTTGAATGCTTCAACCGTGAAAGGCAAGTTTCCTATTCCGATCATAGACGACTTGCTTGATGAGCTACATGGAGCGTGCTTCTTTTCAAAGCTTGATTTGAGGCAAGGATATCATCAAATCAGGGTTCTCGAGCCGGATATCTACAAGACAGCTTTTCAAACTCATCATGGCCATTTCGAGTTCGTTGTTATGCCTTTCGGTTTAACAAATGCCCCGGCCCCTTTCCGAGCGGCCATGAATGACGTGTTCAAGCCTTATCTGAGGAAGTCAGTGCTCATTTTCTTTGATGATATACTGATTTATAGCTCAACATATGAAGCTTATCTCTCTCACCTCAGACAAGTGTTTGTATTGATGCGGCAACACAAGTTCTTTGCCAAGTTGTCCAAATGTTCGTTTGCTCAAAATAAGCTCGAGTATTTGGGACATATTATCTCATATGAGGGAGTATCTACTGATCCTAACAAGATTCGTGCAATGCAAGAATGGGCAATTCCGATCACCTTGAAGCAATTGAGGGGATTTTTGGGATTAACCGGGTATTATAGAAAATTTATTAAGGGTTATGGTTCTATTGCCAAACCCCTAACCGAGCTCTTGAAGAAGGATGCTTTTAGGTGGAGTGAGAGATCTCAAGCTACTTTTGAAGCCCTTAAAGCCGCAATGTGTGCTGCACCAGTTTTGACAATGCCAAACTCTACTGAGAGCTTTGTTTTGGAGACCGATGCAAGTGGTACTGGTATTGGGGCTGTTCTTTCTCAAAAGGGAAGGCCTATTGCTTACTTGAGCCAAGCTCTTAGCCCTAAACATCAAGCTTTGTTGACATATGAGAAAGAGTATCTAGCAATTCTCTTAGCCGTGGAGAAATGGAGGCAATACTTGGAGGGTCAAGAGTCCATCACTTGAACGGATCATCAAAGCCTCAAGTATCTCCTTGAACAAAAGATCGTGACGAGAATTCAAAAGAAAGGTCTCGTGAAGATGTTAGGCCTTGATTATGACATCGAGTATAGAAGTGGCAAGGAGAATGCTGCTGCGGATGCACTGTCAAGGAAATTTGAAGAAGATGATCAGGGTACCTGCACTGCTGTTACCGTGGTAATACCTTCATGGGTGGAAGAGCTACATAAGTCCTATGAGAGAGACCCTTTTGCTCAGGAGAAACTTGTTGCTGCTGTCCTTAAACCCGAGGCAAACATTGCTGCTGCAGAACCTGTTATTACCGTGCAGAAGGGTGTGATCAGAATCAACGGGCTGTTGTATGTGGGTTCTGCTACTATTTTGAGAGAACAGGTCATCCAAGCCTCACACGATGCTGCTTGGGGAGGTCATGCTGGTGTAGAAGGCACTTATCAAAGAATTAAAGCATATTTTACATGGCCGAGCATGAAAAAAGATGTGAGTGATTATGTAAAATCTTGTGAAGTGTGCCAACAAACGAAGTTGGGAGATCATCAATACAAAGGACTCCTTCAACCTCTTCCCATCACAAATGGAGCTTGGATCCACATTAGCATGGACTTCATTGAGGGACTACCGAAGTCTGAAGGCAAGGAGGTTATATGGGTAGTGGTGGATCGTTTCACCAAGTATAGTAATTTCATTGCTCTTGCTTGACCCGTCACCGCTGAAAAATTGGCAAGGATCTTCCTTGACAACATATACAAATTACATGGATTGCCTCAATCCATTGTATCCGATCGAGACAAGATTTTCACAAGCACGTTTTGGAGGGAGTTGTTTAAGTTGATGGGTACCACATTGGCACTCAGTTCCTCTTATCATCCTCTAACGAATGGCTAAACCGAACGAGTCAACCGATGTGTAGAACAATACCTTTGGAGTATGGTCTTCCTAAGGCCAAAGGAGTGGAACCATTGGCTTTCGTTAGCCGAATTTTGGTTCAATACCCACTTTCATACATCCATTGGCACTTCACCCTTCCAAGCATTGTATGGCTACCCTCCTCCCTCTCCTATGATGTTACAACAACTGAAGGTTACCGACTCTGCAGCAACAGATCTTGTGCAGCAGAGGAGACAATTGTTGCAAGTGCTTAAGGACAATCTCCAACAAGCTCGAGCTCGGATGAAGTACTATGCAGACAAGAAAAGGGTAGACAAAAGCTATGACGTTGGTGACATGGTCTACCTTAAATTACCACCGTATAGATCGTCCTCCTTGGCTGTCAGGTGTAATGTCAAGCTAAGTGCCCGATACTTTGGGTCGTACAAAATTCTGGAGAAAATTGGCAATGTTGCTTATAGGCTAGACTTACCTACACATTCATACATTCACCCTGTGTTTCATGTGTCCCTACTTAAAAATCAGGTCAAGAAGGTTGCTGCAGCTGCTCGGGAACCTCCTGCTGCAGAAACGAATGGGCTACTGGTGTTGCAACCTGCTGCTGTAAAGGCTAGGAGGATGCTGCAGCACGATCACGGGGCTGTGCAGGAGGTACTGGTGACTTGGTGCAACTTGAACAAGATTTTGATGACTTGGAAAAATTGCAATTTCTTGAAGAGCCAATTCCCAAGCTTCACTTCTTAAGGACAAGAAGTTTCTCAAGAGGGAGGGAATGTTATGAATCGTTAGAATTTAATTATAATTTCTAGTAGCAGTGGCTGGTTATTGTCCCAAATGTTTAGTTGTATGTTTTTAGAAGTTAGTTAAGTCGATTTTAGGCGCCAAAAGAGGTTATTGGTTAAACGCGGGTCAAACTTGGAGGCTTGCTGCAGAAATTGGCAGGAAAAGCTGTTATTTGGGGTTTAGTCGGTTGTTCTTGATGCATTGTGTCCAAAGGTTTATAAATAGGATCTTAAACATGTAATTCAGGTATTCAATGAATATAAACTAATTTTCTCTTGGAATTCTCTCTCTTTTCTCATCTCTTTCTCTACTTCTCATCCCCTTTCACTTCTCTTCTCACCTTAACTCTTTCTTCTACAAGGTTAGACTTTCAATTCCTAATTGGAAGCTAACACTTTCCTTGGCATAACACTTACACACCCCCGATGCACCTCAATGCAAAACAAGCGCACCCCTATGCGGTCTTGCACAACCCAACATCGCACTTGAGCACCCCCCTGATCCCGAACGCACACCACGTTCAAAACTTGGCGCATCACTCGCGTAATGAAGCACAAGACTTGTGCAATTAAATGCATAGTTAGCACACTCAAACGCAATAACAACGCACTGGTTTAGCAATAACGAGTAGAAACTTGAACCCTTAGCGCAACCTAAGCCCAGCCTTGCACAACCTAGTGCAACCTTAGAAAATGCTTGCTCTAAAATCACGCTGTCACAACACCACTATTTTATCCTTAGTCACCACATGCGCCACCCCTCAACACACTCTCTTATGACACTAAGTCAAGCTCCCGACACACCTAAAGCACATATGCCTATGCACACGGCAAAAGATTGAATAAAAGGCTTATAAGGACGTGGAAAGGTAGCAAGAGATGATTATATTACACAAAGAATGGCTATATACATGAGCTTTGAGGCTTTGGTTGGTGGATGTCCCAAATGAGACTCCCACCCCCGATTGATACTCGAGGTCACCTCCCTTCCACTGACTTTACTAGGCCGGTTGGAAGGCTTTAGAGCCCCCAGGTCCCTATTTCCTCTAGCTTGCCCTAGAAGCTTCCTTCCCCCTTAAGGTTCCTTGACCATGTGAAAAATGGAAGCTTCTAGAAGGACCTTAACAAGTTAAGCACACCGTAGACAACACAATAATGTTTCAGAATGTTTCAGATAACTATAGAAAAATTACATAACACACCAGAACACTCTGTAAATGAATTTTTCTCTAGTTTTAGCGGCCCTTTACAAGTCGTTTCCCTGCATTGGTTCGAATGAGACCAAGGCCTTGTAAAGTTTTAAAGGATTATGTTAACCAAGAAAGCCAAGTTAAAATGCACAGTGGCTCTATTGACCCTTCTCCAGAGAAAAGGGGTACTCTGGGATTTTTTATAAGAGAGATCCATGTCATTATAGTCAGGGCATGGTTTACTATACATGGGTCTATCGACCCTTTTGATGCCTTACCCATGCACCTGCTCTGCAAGCGTGACCAATTGGTATTGGAGGGGAAGGTTCGGCACATGGTTATGCATTTCCCACTGTCCACAAGTGGTTAAGGACCTCGTTGGGGATTAGCAAGATACCCCTGAGCTCCTAGGACAATCGAATGTGGGAATTGCTGTTCCCCCACATACGCAGGGTAGAAACTCTATTGACTAAAAAACCACACACCAGCACCTGGACATAATGTATGTCAAAACTTGTCTATCATCGATACAGGGCATGGCCACAAAAATCAAACGCCATACTGGACAGGGGAGATGACGAGGAAGGCAGAGCAACCAGAGATGCTGTGGACCGGTCAGTGATGTGCCGCTACACGCAGCCTAAACACATACACAAGGCACCCCTAAGAATGTTAGAAATGGAAAAATTCATGGCTTCTCTCACTCATCTTTCTTTCTCTAGAAGTTTTCAACGAGCCCCCGCTACTACTACATACCCTTCGAGGCCCCTCTGAGTCTCAGTTACCATAAATTCTAGGGAAATGAGCAAGGTAGCTCAAACTCAGCTTGTTCAGGAAGAAACCCAAAATGTATTTTGATCCCCTGGCTTGTCAATTTTTCAAGACTATTAACTATATGCATGTCCTCATCATGAGGTTGATATTTTAATTCAACCTCTGGTGTCTAGGAGTCCTTATCATGTTTAGGAAACTCCTCTTTGTGGAAGTCATTCTCTATCTCGGACTATGTTGAATTGACATGGTCCAGAGGTTCTGTAAAGTTAATGATGAGGAGATTGTAATGCTCTTCACCCTCAGATGTTCTTCGATCCCAATAATTCTTGACAAGCTGGTCCCACCAAGAATATTTTTTTTTTAAAGAGGAGGGACTAGCCTAAGCATCTTACATGGCTTACCTTTAGCATTAGTAGCAAAAGGTTTTGCTTCACTTTTTGGATCTGTTTTCTATATTTTGTTTGTCATGTGGTGAACATACAAATGAAATAAAAAAAAATGCAGAAGGGACTCACCACTATTAGGGCGTGAGCCTAAATTAGAATTGCACGTCTTTGACCTCAACCACTTGCCATTTTTGGACAAAAAATTTGTGATATGTTGTTGTGTATCTGACTTTGATTATACCGTGAGTTTAGCTTACACTTCAATGAAGAGGACTTGGTTTAATATTTTTTTTGATTTTTTAAAAATATGTTGACTGAAAATAACGAAAATGTACCTAACTCTATTAGCAGTTATAGTGACAGAGCAAGACCGACAGACACCTTTCCTAGTACACTTAATAGTCAAGAACTCAGAAGGAGACAAACCTAAGAGCTCAGCAGTGCACTTACAAGCTCGAGCCAATCAAGTTTTTAAGCCCAGCACCTTTAACTTATAATAACTGAAATGAGTTCAGGTCGGACAAGATTAAGATGAACCAAACCATATTCAGGTCATTGGATTAGAACGAACGCAATCAAGGTCAAGCCTTGGTCATCAAAGCCCTAATCAATGGCACGAATCTAAGTTCACTTGACTTATCAAGCAGTGATAGTAGGCTTAAGATCAACGCAATCAAGGTTAAGCCTTGGCCATCAAAGCCTGAAATTAAAGCCTCAATTCTCAACTCGTTGAAATTTGGGAACAAATTAAAACTAAAAACTCATACTGGAAACCCAAGAAATTGTATTACTAAAGAAGTGAGTACAGCTGATTCTATGCTAAGCTAGGCTACATTATATTACGCTACTACTAAGAAAAGAGAACAAGTGTGATTCAAATGAAAACATGAAGAAGTTTTCTTTTGAGTGGGTGTACTGAGTCGGATTGATGCAGAGTCCTTTATTTATTGAAAACTCAAATAACTGCTGCTCCCTATTTCCACGGAAACTTCTCGCATGTTTTTCCACTAAGCTTCTTCTCGCACGAGTAAAATATAAACTAACATGTCCTTAATTTAGCATTTGAGGGAAATCCTTGGTTCCCACGTTCGCATTTTTAGTGAAAGTCCCTTCTAGATGCCCCACACTCTCTTAGATTACGTTTAGTGCCCAAGTAGCTGAGATTGTGCTCCAAGTAACTGTCTTGAGTCTGGAAACCTCCTATCTTGCAGCCTTTTTGGTAGTTCCTCGAGCTTGAGCTTCCTTCACTCTATAGCCATCGTAAGCCTCAAGTGGCTAACACCCTCTCTTTTTGAGGTTGACAATCCTCTTAGGATGCTAGGCTCAAGACGCCATTATCTTAACACCAACAGATCTAACTCCTATCGAGAAGGACCTCACGTGATGAGCACTTGTTATTTTACCTAAAATGGCGTCGTCCTAGCCCCTTCAAAATTAGAGTGTAAGCAAATGGCCCCCTTTTAGCAGTTGGTAAATTTAAGTTTACAATAGGTTAAAAAAAAAAAACCCTGATTTTACCCTCGACGGCTACCGGGAGCTCGAGAGAATGGTAGGGGTTGTTTGTTCTTCTTTCTCGCGTGCCGATAAGTGCGACAATTGGGGCTTGAAATTTTCACTTTTTTGCTTTGTTCTCTCTCTTTACTGTAATCAAGTGCTCTTGTAAACTCTTGTTTTGTTCTTGAATCTCTGAATCTTGATTCAATATGCTCTTCATCCTCTGCTTCCTCTATTTTTACAATGACCCAAATATTTTTTGCTATCGCTGTTCCCGTTGCTCAGGCTGATCGCCCCATCGAGCAAGTGGCACGTTTGCTTCCGTCAAACCCTTCAATAGTCTTTGATGTACTTGAAAGCCCAGTTAATCTTAACATTATCAAGGAGTATTTTTCTTGGTTATCAAAGAATGATCTTTCATCGAGTTTTGTAGCTTATGCCCTAGGGCAAGTCTTTGACCCATCCCATGACGTCCAAAGTCTTCAAGGTATATTTCCAAACACTGACAAGTGTCCTCTTCTTCGTACAGTCTCCGCGGGTCAATCTTGGGAGAGATAGACACATTTGTAAGGAAGCAGTGCCTTTTAAAGGATGGACATTCCTTACCAAGTGGTACACTAATTGGGTAGGAAAATTGATGTTGACCTGTGGCTAGAAATGGAAGAACCTCAGTATTTACAAAGCCATCAGGCTTTCTAACACCGGGCTAAGGTATGACTTCCCCTTTATGACAGCGCTCACCGGCTATTAGAATACCTATTATAATCCTTTTGTCCTCTTGAAGGCTCTTGGCATTACCTTAGAGGACATAGTAGTCTTAATAGGTCTTTCACCAGGAGGAGAAGAGTTGCGCCTTGACTCTTTTATTTCTTCAGAGGATGAGACCTTCACCTCTTCCTTCTCTATCACGGACTTGCCCAGAGGTTATGAGTCCTTCGTTAGGATATTTGTGACAGGGACTCATGCTTTTGGGTAAGGTTTTAAAGAAGAAGAGGCATGCTTTTATTTATTTTTGCTAAGCAAGTTTTTCTTTGCAAACTCTTCCAACTCAGTTATTAATTTTCTTTAAGACCATAGCTGTCAACTTAGCCTTTAGCATTGGTGCTCTTGCCTTTGGATCGTTGTTATTGGCCCAAGTATATGGACAACTTAAGGACATCATAGTTAAAAACTATGCTGTCAAAATAGGTGGACCCCTATTACTGGTCCAGCTTTGGGCCTAGGCCTATTTCCCTGAGCTTTGCCCTAGAGGTCCCTATGCTCCCACAGATGAGGGGGCCTCTTGTTTTGTTTTGGTGAGCAGTTTGCTCGTTGTGAGGTCCAACTACCTCCAAGAGGATCCTGTGGCCAATGCCTTGAGACACTGATGTCTCCTCGAGATACGTGAGGGACTCAATGGACTCCCTTCAAGAGGTGGAATCTTGGTCCTCAGTGGTTCATAAACTGGACCTTCACTATGATGTATCAGAAGACATCAATTCACAGATCTAGCAAGCAATCCTATGCCCCAAATATTTGTTCATCTATCACCAGATCCACCCTAGTGTAGAAACTTATAGGCCTGAATTATTTTCCTGGAAGTTTGCGAA
The DNA here is from genome assembly GCA_018398585.1 of Simmondsia chinensis. Lineage (NCBI taxonomy): Eukaryota > Viridiplantae > Streptophyta > Magnoliopsida > Caryophyllales > Simmondsiaceae > Simmondsia > Simmondsia chinensis. The sequence goes on along the minus strand of JAGTTD010000023.1, from coordinate 18,673,436 downwards.
GGTCCAAGACATTCTTTTGCCAAGTTTTAGCACCAAAAACACCTGGTGGGCTAAGAGGACCTGCATTCAACCTACTTGACTTGGAGAACTTCGCAAGAAAAACTTGGAAGTAAGATCCTTTTATGGGTATTCTATTGTTTGCGGGTACACCACGTGTGTCACACCACCTTTCACAACTTGGTTCCAAGCCTATTGGTCCTCCTTGGAGTGTAGAGGCGTCAAGCAGTATTTTACACCTTCACTTAGGCTTGCACGTCCCAACTCAAGGGAGAGCTAGCCAGTCATCATTAAGCTAACTCTTCATGAGGCGTGACAAAGTAAATAGCCACCCTGAAGTCCACTTCAGTTTTATTCTTGGTGGCTCGAACAAAGACTGATCCTTGTTCTTTACTTTTATAGCAATTATCTAGGGGCCTTTTAAGAGTGCCAGGACTAGTAGCTTTACTTAGTTGCTATATGAGGAATCTCCCCCAGGAACCTGTCCACCAGCTCTTGAGGTTGGTGGCTCAAGAAAGAGAAAGAAGAGTGACATTTCCCCAATTCTCCCTATCTTAGCCTGTCAATCAACAAAAGAGAAGGATGATAAAGATGTCCCAGTCTCACAACTAGTGAGGAAGAGAAGAGCCAGGCTCCCTGTACTTAAGGTATTAGCTTTTCATTGTCTAATGTTTCATTTATCTCTATAAGAGAAATTAGTAATATAGCTTGCTACAACAACATGAAGAGTCAACTCCATTCGTTGTGGAGATACTGGATTCCCCACCTCTGGAAATTGCACTAGAGCTCCAACAAGACACTGAGTCTTCAGGCTTGTATGCTGAAGAGGGAGGTGACGTGGCTACCTCTGTCGTGGAGCCAATTGTAAGCTATCCCTATGAGGAGGTTTCCTTCCTAGTATCCTAGCGCCGAGGGCCTGTGCTGGCTCCATTCCTTCTTTCAGGAGACTCAATCTCAATTGAATATATCTTTGGAGGTAAAAATCTTGCCATTTGGTCTCTCAATCCTTGATGTTTTATACCATACTTAGTTCTATCATGCAAGCATTGTTCTCCTGAGGTTCCCCTTGAGGAATATGTAATAGTGGCAAAAGAGCAAGCAACAGTTCAAACGGTAGACATACCACCTAATGCTCTAATGATAGTTGTACCCTCAGAAGCTCCAATGGTAGCAATGCCAACAAAGGTTCCTTTTTTAATTCAAACTGAGGCTTTAGAGGTAAAGGAAGTTCTTTTAACCTTAGTCATTCTCCAAAGTCAAAATGTAGTCAAACTCTTTTCGTTGTAAAGCTTTAATAGGTCACACATCCCAGAGCCACTCCTTTCTCAAGGCCAAGGGCAATGTCTTATACTTTAGAGAAGATAGGAGAGAGTGTAAGATTGGCCTTCCAGCAACTGGACCAAGAGTTTTTTGAACTCTAATCGTTAAGGGAAATTACGCATGTCCCATATTCTGACCTTGACTGAGAGGGCCACTTTTCAATAGGCCACATCCTTAGTAAGAACGTTAAAGGACTATCCAAAAGTAGCTACCACTATTGCAAAAGAACTTAAGGTTTTGGAGGAGGTGGTCCTAAGGATGAACCATGAAGTTCCCGTCCTCCTTTATAGGAAATGAAACTTCCAAGCATTCAGCTGGCCTATGAAGCTCACAGCTATTGTTTAAAGAACTCTAAGTGGCCAAAAGGATCCAGGACCAGCAAGCTCAAAGGATCAGAAGTATGGAAATGAGATCCATCGCTTTGAAGAGAGGTTGAGTCAACTTAAGGAAGAATCACTCCCCTTGGGACAACAACACACCTCTTAACGTTCAACGGTTGGAGGACTCAAGGAGGCCACCACTGAGGCTCAGAGAAATAATCAAACCCTTCAAGAAGATGGTCTCTCCCTTGATCATAAGCTGAATGACACATCAGCCAAAGTATCTTCAATAGAGGAATCTTTTGTGAGGATTAGGACTCAACTCTTCTAATTTTAGCTATTATAAAGAGATTTTTGGCCGTACAAGTCACTCACTTGTAATGTCTTTTTGTATGCAAGCCATGGACTCTCCCAAATAAATGAAATACACATTTTGGTCAAAATGACTCTTAGATTGATAGTTCATTCCTTTTTTATTATTATAACTTAAGGACCATGAGGTTGATCCTCAAGATGATGATACTGAAATTAGGCCCATATAGCAAGAAATCAATACTTAAGGACTTCCTTGTTAGAATTCCAAATTTAAGGCACATGTTTCTTTAGAGAATCCCAAATTAAAGGCACATGTTTCTTTAGCAACCTACCAATTATTTCCCTCAGGTGAGTTCTCCCATATAGGTCTTAATGTAAATGAGCTTTGACTCCAAACACCTCTCTAACTCTGAACGGACCCTCCTAGTTTGGGGACCATTTTTGAAAGACATGATCTTTCTAACCAATGGGTCAAACCACTTTCCAGTCTAAATATCCCAAGTGAAATGAACTAGGCTTGACCTTTTTGTTGTAGGATTTGTTTACCCTCTTTTTTTGTGTTTTCAACTTGTCAAGGGCATCAACCCTTACTTTGTCCAAGTTAGGGAGTTATTCTGTCATGGCCTGCTCATATTAAATTCAGAAAACCTCCCTTGAAAAGCAAGTGTAATAGACGGAACGATTACTTCCCTTGGGAGCATAATGTTAGGGCCATACGTTAAATGGAAAGGAGTTGTCCCAGTTACCTCTCATTTAGAGGTCTTGCAGGCCTAAAGGATATCGAATAGCAATTCATGCCACTTCATGGGATTATCCTCAATCATCTTTTCGGTATTGGCCTTCAAAATCTTGTTTGTTTACTCTATGTTACCACTGGCTTGAGAATAGTAAGGGGTTGAGTCCAAGATTTCTATGTTGAAAATCTTAATAAATCTGTTAAAAACTCTAGCCATGTCCACAATAAATGGTTTCTAGGATACCAAACCTACATAGGATGTATTCATTGATAAAATCAATCGCATCTTTTTGATTGATGTTCTTATATGGTTTTGCTTCCACCCATTTCATGAGATAATCTGTTGCCACAAGGATGTGATAGTGCTGCTTACTTGAAGTGGGGTTAATTTCTACTATGAAGCCCATTGCCCAACCTCTTAAAGGCCATGGTTTGACACTAGCATTCATCTCAGCCGCCGGGACTCATGGCACATGACAATGTCGTCGCCATCCTCTCCATCCCCTTGCATACTTTATGCAGTCATCCATCATTGATGGCTAGAAATTTCCACAACGTCTTATGAGCCAATGTATTTTCTTGCCAGCTAGATGGGATCCAAAAATACTCTCATAGGATCCTACTATTACTAGCATTGCTTCATCCAAGTCCAAACACTTTAGAAGCACCCCCTTAGCGTCCCTTTTATAAGACTCCCTAGACTCATCATCCAAATGAAATCTGTAAGCTCTCATTTTAACATTTTTGTCCCTAACAGACTTCAGGTTTCTTAAAGTAATCCATTAAGGGCTTCCTCTAATCCTCATGTTGACTTAGGATAGTTTGATTGACCTCAAAGCACTACAAGTGTTTATTTGGCATAACTTCGCTCTCAGGGCTAAAAGACTCAGGGTACTTGATGTCATGGTCTAAAACCTTAGTCATGACCATGGTTTCTTTGCACCAAATTCTGTGCAATTCATACCCTGACGCCAATAGAGCCAAATCATTGGCTACCTAGGTTTGTTCCCTATATGCTCAAACTACAAACCATCGAATTTACTAAATAGATTTTGTACAATTGATAAGTATCAATTCAAGGTATCGCTCAAACACTGAAATTCCCCTTTTACTTTGCAAATTACCAACTTCAAATCCCCCTTGATGAGAACATTGGGGACATGCATTAATAGAAGAGTTTGTAGGCCTATTATCAAATGCCTCATACTTTGCCATGTTGTTCGAACATTTACCAACCAAAGTGGCAGCCAATTTATTGATGATCCCAGTAGGAGATTCTATCATAATCCCAGCTCCAACACTTAAATTGGTTCTCAAATCATTAAAGAATAATTTCCAAGGAAGCACTTCCAATAAAAGGAGTTGGTCTGGCTCACCATTCAAGCTAGTATAAATGTTTGGGTGCTCAGCTAAAAAAATTATGCGAAGGCTTGTCCCTTTATTAAAGTTTGTGATACATCGACCAACTCAAACTTAAGTAGAGCTATGCTCCACTTATTCAATCTTCCCCTCAAAAATGGTATGTCTAGGATTTAGTAAAGGACGTTTGTCTGAGCAACTAAATATATAGTAAATACCAAAAAGTAACGACTCAATTTTACTGATGCATTGAATAACGATAGACATAGTTCCTCGATTAAGGAGAATTTTATTTCACATTCATTTAGGCAACGACTAAGGTAGAATGTAGCTTGTTCAAACCCTTGCTTACAAGAAAACAACCAATAGATTCCTTAGAAGCAAAGACGTAGACCTTCATAGGTTTGCTATGCTTTGGTGGAATAAGAACTGGCGACGTGATCAAGTACTCCTTAATGGCCTCAAATGCTGTTTGATGTGGCTCTGCTCACTTGAAGTCCTTTTTAGACTTGAGCCGCAGTAATGAAGAGAAGACTTTCGTTTTTCCTGCGATATTTGAGATAAAACAAACAACAACAACAACAATCCCAGTGCCTCAAAGGGCTCTCACATAAGCAGGGTCGGGGGCAGATGTACACAACCTTCCCCCTTCCGGGAGCTACCCGGAAGGGAGGCTATTTTCGTGGACCCCCAGCCTAAGATGCTTGTCAGTAGCATAAAGTATGGTCGCCTGGAAGTAAGAGAGCATCAAAACATGAGCAGCGCAAAACATATGGCAAGCGAAATAGATGAACTCAGAGCAAGCCAAAAGCTATGCGACTAATAGGCCGATAGAATACCAATTTGAGATAAAACGTCTTAGGAAATTAACTAGCCCATGGATATATTGAAACTCCTTTTTGTTTAGAGGTGGTTTTGCCTATTGAATGACCATAGTTTTACTAATATCCACCTTGATGGCCCTTTGGTGCACTAGAAAACCAAGAAAGTTTAAGCTCGTACACCAAAAGCACATTTCAATAGATTAATCTTGAGGCTATGGGTCCTCATTCTAAGGAATGCGCCCCTCAAGTCTTCCAAGTGTTTTGACTTGGGATTTTTATTAGACCATAATGTGATCTATGTAGACTTCCATGGTCTTGCCAATGAGATCATCAAAGATCATGTTCATGGCTCTCTAGTAGGTGGCCCCAGCGTTCTTCAAACCAAATGGCACAGAAACCCACTCGAACGTCCTTGTTAACCTAGCACACTGTTATGATTCAAGATAAATCTTGATCACAACATAGGGGATAATAGAGTATGAGATGAGAATGAAGTGAAAGGTGATGAGAAATAGAGAGAATTTAGATGAGAGAGAGAAAAAGATATCAATATCATTCAACAATAATCCCTTGCAAGTTATGAACTCCCTATTTATACATCAACGTAGCTAAGTTGGCTAAGTAGAAAATATCAACAAGGACATCGCACCTAGACACTACCCAACCGCCACAACTACTAAACCAAACTTAACCACAATTCCCTCCTTATTTTACAGCCTACCGGTTAATGAGATGTTGGATAGACGTAATGAAGGACTCATACTATTTTACTACAATCTTGGACTTATTAATTCTCAAGTCCATATGCCCCATCTTCTAGAATCATGATACACACTTGAATGTTGTCTCGTGGGTATCCTTCGAAGCAAACATAACCTTGTAGTTCCCACGGTAGCCATCCACAAAGATAGGACCTCATGCCACGAGGTCGAGTCAATGAACACATCAATAATACGCATTGGACATTTGTCCTTTGTGGTGGCTACATTCAGATCCCTTAAATTAATACAAGCCCTGATTTTACCATTCTTTTTAATGACATCAATAATATTTTCCAGCTAGTCGACATTTCTCGCAGTCCTGATAAACTTAACCTTTAGAAATCTTTTGATCTCTTCCTTGTCCAAATCGATAACTTCTTGGGAAATCCTTCTCTAAGATTGAATGATAGGCCTCGAGCTTGGCTTGATAAGAAGCCTATGCCCAATCACCTTTCTGTTTAGGCCAAGCATCTTGTGATGATCCCAAGCGAAGCAATCTTCGAATATGCAGAGCAAATTCAAATTCTATTCTCTCTGCTACTCACAACGTAGAGCACTCAAATAGATAGGTCTTAGCTCATCTATCTAGCACAAATTAACCACGAGGAGGGGGTCTTGAACCTCAACCCTTAACTCCTCCATTTCAGCTAGTGATGATCTTAAGTGATAGAGTTCAAGCTTCTTTTCCTCTGATGTATGGACGTGGAAACCATTTAACGGCTACTCAGTCAAAAGCTGATCCTCAGCTAGCTAGGCCAAGAGCCTTGCTAGTGCTGAAGAAATTGCCTCTTGGGTCATTAATGGGAGGTCTTGACTCCTCCGCTTCGGGGTTACGGTGTGCTTTGGAAATCACCTTCATCAAGAAGGGAACTCGTACAACCTCATAAATTAGAGGCCTTGGAAATTACATCCATTTGAACACCCTTCAATTGTGTCTAGATGCATTGTATTTCTTGATATTTTGCTTTAGTTGCTCTGTCTAGTTCTCCAGTGTATAAAGAGCATTCTCACTTTTAATTAGAAGGTATTGAATAAAAATTGATCTCTTCTTCTCTCAACCCTGACTTCTCTCTAATTCCTCAAATCTTTCACTTCTTTCTCATCTCGTACACTTTTATCCCTAGGTTATGATTCAAGATTGATCTTGAATCCGAACAATTGGTATTGGAGCTTGTGTTGGTTGCCGATTGATCGTGAATTGGTTGATTGGAGCTGGCTAGACACAGGAACAGTGTACCAATGGCTGGTGGAGTTACAACTAGAACAAATGCAGCTGCAAATGTTGCTGCAAATGCGACATATGCTTTTGTTGCTGGTGCAATGCTGGAGCGAGTGCTGAAGTTAATCAAATTGAGTAGTTGAGGCTTCAAATGGAGGAGATGTTTGTTAAAATGCAGCAATTGCAAGATCTTAAGCTTGCTGAAAGATTAGATCAACATTCCCAGCAAATTGAAGTGAAGATCCAAGGATTACAGCAGCAGATTACAAGGCAGTATTTGCCTTCCGAAGTTGGAGTTTTGTCAACTGCTAATCAGCACAATCGTCCTCCAGAGGTTATGTAACGTCAGACACCAGGAGCAATTGTTGGTCAATTTGATCGTCCTCCAGATATGATGAAAACTCAGACTTCAGGAGCAAGTGAAAATGGCACAGTTAGTGGTGGAGGCATTGGATTTAGGCAGCGTCGAATTGAAATTGAACCATTTGATGGCAAGCAACCTCAGTCTTGGATAAGAAGATGCGAGAGGTGCTTTCATTTCTATCACATAAGTGAGGCAGAAAAGGTGAAACTAGCTGCTGTTTATCTCCATGGAGATAAGGAGGTATGGTTCTATAGCCTTATTTGTAGTAGTCCTTCATTGTATTGGCCTAAATTTGTGGAGGAACTGTGCGAGAGATACAACAATGAAGATCTAAGTGATATTGTACATAACTTCAACAAGGTGGTGCAAACTACATCAGTAACAGACTATATGACGAGGTTTGAGAACTTATGAGCAAGGATGATTTATGTCAATCCTAATGTGAGTGAGGCTTACTATGTCTTGAGTTTTATCAGTGGCTTGAAGCCAAAAATTAAGAACCTTGTCAAAGCTTTGATTCCAAGAACATTGTTTAAAGCCTATGCAAAAGCCAAGTTGTTCAAGTCCACTGTGTTGGCAGCATCTGTTGGTCTGAGAAGCAGAAGTAACCAAGGCTCTTATCAGAAATAGAATGCTCTTACAAGGCCCAAGACTTTGAGTGTGGAGGAAAAGAAGGCTCAAAGATTGTGTTTAAAATGTAATCAACGATACTTCTTTGGACATAAGTGTAATCCCAAGCTCCTTATGTCAGCAAGAGGAGCAGACACAGAGGAGGATACTGAAGAGTTAAAAATGGAAGTTGGATTGGCTGAGCGAGAAAAGGAATTGCCGGATGAACTTGTGGATGATGAAACAGAGATCTTTGTGAAGGCTTTAAGTGGGAATGGATCTCATAATACTGTAAGACGTAGGACACAAACCTATTATGATTGTGATAGATAGCGACAGTACTTACAGCTTTGCTGATCCTAAGGTTGTGAGAAAGGTGGGGCATGAAGGGATTAAGACAAGTCCTCAAGCTGTCACCGTGGCTTATGGTAATTCTATATTCACTCAGACCAAATGCCAAGGATTCAGTTGGCAAATGCAGAATCATAAGTTTATGTATGACTTAAGGATTCTGCAATTGAAAGTTTGTGATATGGTTCTCAGTGTTGATTAGATGAAGACCTTGAGCCCATTGATCTTTGATTTCTCTCAGCTGTCAGTCTCTTTTGAGATGCAAGGGCCTACTATTAGGTTGCAAGGGATTATAGAGCATGCTTAGTTGCAATTAATGAAAGGTAAGAAGTTGGAAGGAATGATCAAGAAGGGAACTAATTAATGGTTAGGGAAATTGTTTTCTATAGCACATTCCCAGGCTCAGGTGCATCCTCGTCCGGAAATTTCCAAATTGATTGATGAAAACAAAGAATTGTTTGAGTAACCAGTATCATTACCTCTCAAGAGGACTTTACATCATGTAATACCATTGAAGTCCAATTCAGATCCAATGAATTTGAGACCCTATAAATATCCTCACTCATAAAAGACTGAGATGGAAAAGCAAGTTGAGGAGTTGCTGAAAACTTGATTCATTTGACATAGTCACAGCCCTTTTGCCTCACTTGTTATATTAGTTAAGAAGAAGGTGTTAAGATTGAGATTAAATCTTGATCTTAACCTAAGACAAAGAGAGTTTGGGATGAGAAAGAAGTGAAGGAGATGAGAAAATAGAGAGAATTAAATGAGAGAAAGAAGGTTAATCTCAATGAGATTGTTTGATATTTTCATTGAATGAATGAGAATGACACATGATCATTCTACTTATAGGAATCTAGATACAATGCACTAAAACATAACACCTAACCGACTCAAACTCAGCCGCCAAACTTGACCAACTGAACTTAACCACCTAACCAACCCATTGGCGCCAAACACTAATTCAAACGATACAACACACGGCACCTTATTACAACACAAAGAATTTAGGAACATAAGAATCCCCTCCCCTTAAAACATTCTTGTCCTCAAGAACAAAAAGAAGGAAATTGACTCAACAAAAATTGTTTCTCTTCCCAAGTGGTGAAAGATTCATCCAAGTTGCACCAGCTCACGCGAACTTGTTGTCTGTTAGAATCACCTGCTCCTAACTGCTTAACTTCCACCACTGCAGCAGGCTGTAGGATCAAAGACCCACTGGATCCAACCTCTGGAGGGTCTGGAGAAGAGTCGTAACCTTGTTTAACCTGTTTTTTCAGAAGTGAAACATGAAAAACAGGGTGAATATATGAATCGGGTGGAAGCTCCAACTCGTAGGACACCTTGCCAATTTTCTCCAACACCTTGTAAGGCCCAAAGAACCTTACACAAAGCTTGACATTCTTCCTTACTGCTGTTATAGATTGCCTATGAGGCTGTAATTTCAGATATACCATATCACCTACATCAAAATTTCTGTCAACTCTCTTACGATCTGCATACCACTTCATCCAGGCTTGGGACTGACTGAGGTTATGCTTCAGCAGCTGCATAAGATGTTTCCTTTGCTGCATGAGATCAGAAACTTCTGCCACATGTGTCTCAACACTTTGCAATACCAAAGGAGTGGGTGAATCATATCCATACAATGCCTTGAAAGGTGTAGTACCTAGTGAAGCATGGAAATGGGTATTATACTAAAATTCCGCCAAGGAGAGCAATCTTCCCCACACCTTAGGATGACTAAACACCATGCTTCTAAGGTATTGCTCAACGCATTGGTTGATCCTCTCAGTCTGACCGTCCGTTTGAGGGTGATATGATGAGCTAAGGGCCAAGGTCGTTCCCAAGAGACCAAACAACCCCTTCCAAAATCGACTTGTAAAGAGCTTGTCCCTATCAAAAATTATGGATTGAGGTAACCCATGGAGCTTGTAGATGTTATCAAGGAACACACGAGCTAACTTCTCAGCAGTCACAGGATGAGCCAGAGCAATGAAATGTCCATATTTGGTGAATCGATCAATTACTACCCAGATCACCTCTTTCCCTTCTGACTTAGGCAATCCTTCAATGAAATCCATGCTAATGTGCTGCCATATACCTTCTAGAATAGGTAAGGGTTGGAGAAGTCCTTGGTATCTATGATCACCAAGTTTGGTTTGTTGGCAAACCTCACAACTTTGCACAAAGTTAGTCACTTCTTTCTTTATTCCCGGTCAACTGAAGTGAACCTTCAATCTCTGGTACATTCCCTCCATGCCTGAATGTCCTCCCCATGAAGAATCATGAGCAGCACTAATAACCTGGTGTCTATGATCAGTAGAGATGCCAATATACAACTTTCCCTGAATTCTGAAAATGCCTCGGGTCACAGAAATTTCTGCACCAGCAGTCAGGTTGCTTGCCTTACCCGCACTGGCAGCGGCCACATATTCTTATGCAAAGGAATCATTCTCATAGGACAGGTGTAACTCTTCCATCCAAGTAGCAGAGATCACTGAAATGGCCCCAAGAGAACCCTGCTCATAGTCCTCAAATCTGCGTGACAGTGCATCTGCGGCCAAGTTCTCCTTCCCTTTCTTGTACTCAATGTCATAATCAAGCCCCAACATCTTCATCAACCCTTTTCTTTGTATTTTTTGTGACAATCTTCTGCTCTAATAGGTGCCTAAGACTTTGATGATTAGTCTTAATGATAAAATGATGCCCATCCAAGTAGTGTCTCCACTTTTCCACCGCAAGCAAGATTGCAAGGTACTCCTTCTCATACGTAGAAAGAGCTTGATGCTTTGCACTCAATGCTTGGCTGAGGTAGGCTATAGGTCTTCCACCTTGAGATAAAACTGGCCCAACACCAATTCCACACGCATCAGTCTCCAATACAAAGCTGGAGGTGAAATCAGGCATTGCTAATACTGGTGCCTTACACATTGCAGCCTTAAGAGAATCAAAAGCCTTTTTAGCATCTTCAGACCATCTGAAAGCGTCTTTTCTCAACAGATCTGTGAGTGGCTTGGCTAAGGCTCCATAATTGGCTACAAACTTGCGGTAATAGCCAGTTAGACCCAAAAATCCTCTCAATTGTTTCAAGGTAACCGGGACAGTCCATTCCTTCATAGCTAAGACCTTTGAGGAATCAGTTGCAACTCCTTCACAAGAGATCACATGGCCAAGGTATTCCAAATGAGTTTGAGCAAAAGAACACTTGGCCAACTTAGCATACAACTTATGCTCACGCATGACCAGAAACACTTCCCTCAAATGCTTCAAATGCTCCTTGAAAGATGCACTGTAAATCAAGATGTCATCAAAGAAAACCAACACAAATTTCCTAAGAAATTGTTTGAAGACATCATTCATAAGGGCCTGGAATGTTGCTGGTGTGTTAGTCCAGCCAAATGGCATGACCATAAACTCAAAGTGTCCATGATGTGTCCGAAATGCTGTCTTGTACACATCGTGCTCTGCCACTCTAATTTGGTGATAACCTTACCGTAGATCCAACTTGGAAAAGACTTGAGCTCCATACAACTCATCGAGCAAATCATCTATAACTGGTACAGGGAACTTGTACTTAATAGTCATGGAGTTGGGTTGCCTATAATCAATACGCATTCGAGCAGTGCCATCTTTTTTCTTGATAAGAATGACAGGAAAGGCAAAGGGGCTATGGCTTTGCTGTATGAAGTTGGTTTTTAGCAAATCATCCACTTGCTTCTCAATTTCTGATCTTTGAGCATGAGGGTATCTGTAAGGCCTGAGCTTCACCGGCTCTGCACCATCTTTGAGAGGAATTTCATGGTCTAAACTCCTCTTGGGAGGTAAAGACTTGGGCACATCAAACGCGTCTTCAATTTTTGTGATTACTGCTTGCATTTCCAGCTCGGTAATTCCAATCATTTCAGTAGGAGCAATCGCAAACAGCTGGCCAACCAACTGAAAAGCACATCTCTGAATGCCCTTCTTCCACTTACTTCCCTTCATTACTTGTAATTGAACTTGATCTGCTATCCCTTGCAATGTGACCTTAGTACCATGTGCTTCAAAGGAAACCGTGAGTTTTGCATAATCAAACAACATAGGGCTATAAGTTCTCATCCAATTGACCCCAAGCACCATGTCACAACCTCCTAAAGGAAGGATTCTAAAGTCATAGCTGAACTTGCAATCCTACATCAGCCAAGAGAACCCTTGGCATTTGTTTTGAGTTGTTACAGACTTCCCATCAGCCACGGTAACAGCAAGAGGGTGAGTTCTTATCACTTCATGTCCCACTTTCTTGACCACTTTAGGATCAACAAAGATATGAGTGCTCCCACTCTCAATGAGGATGATAATAGACCTTTTTCCAGCCCTTCCTTTGATCCGGATGGTGCTATGAGCCACATTACCAGCCAAGGCTTTAACTGAAATCTCCACTGCAGCATCATCCGAGCCTTCCTCGATTTCCTGATCTGAATCAGATCCTTCCTCTATAATTTCCTCACCATCAGAGAGCTCACCAGCATTAGTCCCTTCACCAGGCATGAGGAACTTTTGATTACACTTGTGGCCAAATTGGTAAGGTTGATTACATCGATAACACGTTTTCTGTTGCTGTTGTCAGCTGTTCTGTTGGTCCTGGTTCTGCCAAAACCTTGCTGAAATTTGGAGGGACTTCCACGAGGTCTGAGAGCATCACTTGCTGCTGGACCAGTTGATTCATACAGCTTGGCTTTAGCAAAAGCCACAGACAAATCAATAGGATCAACGACTTTAACCAAGTTCTTCAACTTGGGCTTCAAACCACTTATAAAGGCTGATACATAATAAGACTCAGAGGCCTGGATTTCAGTTACAATGCTTGCCCGGAGATTCTCAAATCTGGTCATATAATCACTCACAGTCGTCTCTTGCTTCACCTTATTGAATTTATCCACAATATCATTTCCATCCTCATCACTATACCGAGCACACAAAGCCTTCGCAAACTCATTCCATGAAATGGAAGGCTTGCTTCTTATCAAGCTATAGAACCACACCTGATGATTACCAAGCAAATACACAGCAGCAATTTGTACTTTCTCTAATTCATCAATGTGATAGAAGAGGAAGTAACGTTCACACCTCCTCAGCCAAGAATGAGGTTGTTTTCCCTCAAAGGCATCAATCTGCACCCGAGGTTGTCTACGGCTATTATTTATGCTATTAGATGACTCTTCATTGCTGCCTGAATGCTGCTGAGGCAAATCATCAGGCGGTCTATCCAAGTCAGTAGCACGTGTTCCAGGACCTGCATTCCAGTTTGAAGGCCGAGATAGCCTCTGCTCACAGTAGCACTTCATCAAAGGACCTCATCGGTTGGGTTGTTCTTAGCACACTGGCAGGCCATAGCGGATCAGGAACAATAGGAGGATCTGGCCTCCTAAACTGCTCTAGATTCTCTGTTAATTTCAATTCCAGCTGCTACATTTGCTGCTCAAATTGCTGGTTAAACCTCTCCTTCAATTCCTGAGATTGTCGCCTAACCTGATCCGCAATCTGAGCCTCCACTTGCTGAGCTCGCTGATCAACCTTCACCTCGATCTGCTAGTTCATTTGCTGCACTAAATCAGCATTAGATTTTTGCATCAGCTCAATCATTGTACTGAACCTAATGTCCAATTGTGCCATTGTCGCAGTCTCTTGGCCTGTTGTACCACTGCCACCAATCACATCAACGTATGTAGCATTAGCAGCTGCCTTAGCTGCTGCTGATCTAGTGATAATTCCACCGGTCAATGCAATTGCGGTTGAATCCATAGCTGTTACTAGGATTCAATTGTATATGTACTATATTTTTTTAACTTTTGTAAGGTCAATTCCAGTAACTGAGAGCTCTTGTACTCAGAATTTAAAATCGAAAACCTCAGCAATTTGCACTGCGATCTAGGGATATTTGATATCAAATTCGTTTGAATTGGAAGCCAAACAAGGCTCTGATACCAATTGTTAAAATCGGGATTAAATCTTGATCTTAACCTAAGACAAAGAGAGTTTGGGATGAGAAAGAAGTGAAGGAGATGAGAAAATAGTGAGAATTAGATGAGAGAAAGAAGGTTAATCTCAAAGAGATTGTTTGATATTTTCATTGAATGAATGAGAATTACACATGATCATCTAGATACAATGCACTAAAACATAACACCTAATCAACTCAAACTCAGCCGCCAAACTTGACCAGCTGAACTTAACCTCCTAACCGACCCATTGGTGCCAAACAGTAATTCAAACAATACAACGCACGGCACCTTATTACGACACAAAGAATTTAGAAACATAACAGAAGCATGGAACGGCTAGAATTTGCAATGATTATAGACAGCTCAATTCGCTTACAGTTAAGGACAAGTTTCCCATCCCAATTATTGATGATCTTCTAGATGAACTTCATGGCTCACACTTCTTCTCTAAGTTGGATCTTTGACAAGGATATTATCAAATCAGAGTCTTGGAACAGGACATATATAAGACCGCCTTTAGAACTCATCATGGACATTACGAGTTTGTGGTGATTCCATTTGGTTTGATAAATGCTCTAGCTACATTTCAGGCTTTGATGAACGATGTGTTCAAGACATTCTTGAGAAAATTTGTACTAGTTTTTTAATTTACAGTGCAACATTTGAGGATCATATGGCTCATCTGGGGCAGGTATTCTGTGTTATGCACAGTCATAAGCCTTATGCAAAGCTATCCAAATGCTCTTTTGCTTAACCTCAAGTGGAGTATCTATGCCATATCATCTCCTATGAAGGAGTATCCGCTGATCCTTCAAAAGTTCAAGCTACGAGGGATTGGCCAACACCTTTTACTTTGAAGCAATTGAGGGGATTATAGGGCTTAACTGTATAATATAGAAAGTTTGTAGCTGGTTGGGGAGTAATTGCCAAACCATTAACCGACCGCTTAAAGAAGGATGCTTTTAGGTGGTCTAAAGTAGCTTAAGATGCCTTTGAAGCTTTGAAAGCAGCAATGTATGTAGCACTAGTGTTGGCTATGCTTGATTTCAGTGAGGACTTTGTGCTGGAAATTGATGCTTGTGGTAAAAGAATTGGAGTAGCCTTAGCTCACAAAAGGAAGACCTGTGGCTTATCTCAGTCAGGCCTTAAGTTCAAAGCATTTAGAGCTGTCTATACATGAGAAAGACTATCTATCTATCCTCTTGACAGTCAAAAAATTGAGACATTACTTTGAAGGCCTTGATTTTATCATCAAAACTAATCACCAAAGCCTTAAATACTTGGTAGTGCGGAAGATTGCAACAAGAGTCCAACACAAAGGCTTGACGAAGATGCTTGGAGCAGACTATTCTATTGAATACTTAAAGGGAAAGGAGAATCTTACTTCAGATGCATTATCTTGCAGGCTAGAAGAGGTTGAATCTGGGTTTTGTGGAGCTATGTCAATTGTGTTACCAGCTTGGATGGAAGAAGTATATGAATCTTATGAAGTGGACAGCTTTGCTCACGAGTGTGTGACAGCTTTCAGTATCAGCAAGGCCTCCCCTGTTACATCAGATTCCGATATATCTATAATAAAGGGAATCATCAGAATAAAGGGGAAATTTTATATAGGATGAACCACAGACTTGAGGAGAAAGATCATTGAGGATTCTCATGACTCTGCTTGGGGAGGGCATTCTATCATAGAAGGAGCTTATCAAAGGCTCAAGAGTTATTTGTTATGATCTTGTTATTATTATGTTAAGTCAGTGTATTAGCTTTTGTTAAGAGCATTGTAATGGCTGAATTGTAATGTTTGAATTGGTGTGTTGGTGCCAATGGTCTTAGGAGTTAGTTAAGTCGGTTGCAAAGGCTTAGGTAAGGTCAGTTGTGGCCGCTGAAGATCTAGGAAGTCGATTTTAGCTTGTCCATTTACATTGTGTCTAGATCTAGTATAAGAGTCGGCTTAAGTGTAATCTTCATTTATCTAATGAAAAGTTTATACCAATCTCTTTGAGATATTTTCTCTTTCTCATTTAATTCGCTCTAAATTTCTCATCTCCTTCACTTCTCTTCTAATCTATACCCTCTCTTTCACAAGGTTAATCTTCTAGTTCATCTAGAGGTTTAATAATTGGTATCAGAGCCAGGTTTTAGGCTATCAATTTAGTTGAATTCGTTCAATTTGATTGCATATGCTTGGATTAAGGTGATTTGATAGCAAATATCCTCAATCGCATTGCAAATGGATTAGTAACTCAATTTTGAAGTTTGATTGATAAGTGTCGTTGTTAACCTATTAGAATCACATTGAAACAACTTAAAAAGAGGTTGAATTGAGTTAGAATTGAGAAGCATTGGCAAGTGGAGTTACTACTAGATCAGTAACTACAAAGGCTGTGGCGAATCCTTCTTATGCGGAGGTTGTTGGTGCTAGTGCTGCAGCTGATCAGGAAGTTGTTACATCAGGTCAATTAAGCTTTCAAATGAAACAAATGTCCGTGCAGATCCAGCAGTCACAAAGTGTATTAGTGCAAGAGCTGGATCAAAAGTATGATGAATGATTTACTCAACATTCTAAGCAAATTGAGGAAAAGATTGCTAATCGGATTAATCAGCAAGCATAAGATTTTGAAGAAAGGATTGCCATTCATTTGAATGAACAAATGTAGAGGTTTGAAGAGAATTTTGCTGAGATTCACAATCAATTTAGGGGACAGAATGTGCCTCCTATTCCCGAACCTTTGCTACCTGCTATTACATTGCCTACAAAACAATAGATGAGGCCTCCTAATGTTGTGAATCATCAAATGCCTAATGTGATTATTATATCTCAAGGTCGAGCTCCAGCAGCTAAAGTTATAGTTCAAGATAAAACTCACAAAGTTGGGGTAACTACTAGAGCACAGGGTCAGTCACTCAACTAAGCTTGTTCACGATCTGCAAGTTTGAATCCAAGATAGAATGATCATCCTCCTAATCAATCAGGCTACTTTAGAACTGCCAATCTGAATGTGGAACATTTGGATCGACCACCTGATCAGTGGCATCAGCAGCATTCAGGGAGTAATGATGCTTCATCCAATAGCAGAAGTAATGGTTACAGGCAGCCAGGAGTTCAGAATGATCAGTTTGATGGAAATCTGTTGGAAACAGTGTCTTGAAATCCAGATTTATTCTGCATATATTATTTTAACTAATAAATAAATTGAAGTTCCAGTCGTTTCCTAGTTAAATTTGTGTATGTGAGTATTTATACCGCATGTGATTTTCTTTTAGGAGACATCCATGACATGGGTGTAGTCTTCATACTACAATTCACATATTTGTTCTAAGTGGTTTATGAGACTGAGCCACAGATAGACTTGGAACAAATGGTATGGATTGTTGTTTGAAAGACTCGTAGTCGAAGACAAGTTTGGACCACTTGTATGTTAAAGACTACAACGTGACACTTGAGATGACTTGTCTTGGTCATGTGGATGGAGATCCAAAAGTGTTAGGTTAGTGTGTTTAATAAGATTGACACACTGAGTTGGACCATGTGGGTTACTTATTTCTAGACTACTGTAGGAGATGAGTGATTCACGTTGTACTGTTTGAACGACGACTCTAAATCCTGAGGGTATTCAGGACTTATGCATGGAGCGTTAGTTACTTTGGTGTACTGTAAGTAAGGTCTAAACGAATGACTAAAATCTCACGTACACTGGGTAGCGGCGTGAAGTGTGACAAGGATCAGGTATTCAATAGGGAATCTACAGTCTCTTGTGAAATACAGGCATCCCCTTAATTGATTCATAAATATTTGAATAGTTCGGAAACTTTGGCCAAAGTATTCCAAGTGTTTGACATTTGGAATTTATACTGTAAATATGTTCAAGTACAACAACAACAACAACAACAATCCCAGTGCCTCATGGGCTCCCTCAGAAGCAGGGTCTGGGGAGGGTGGATGTACGCAGCCTTACCCCTTTTGAGTGGAAGAGAGGCTATTTTCGAGGACCCCTGGCTTAAAGGATATTGTCGTCCTGAGAATAAGTTCAAGTATAAATGATATATTCAGTGAAAGGCGAATCCGTAACTAATGGAGAAGCTTGGAGAAGGATAATGATATTGGTTATATTTATCCTTTGTCATGGACATCTAGTGGAGGAGTTGTTGTCATCAATACAGTCTATTAGCGAGATATCGAATAAATAATTTAAGTATGGAGTGCAGTAATATTTATTTAGTGGAATTAAGTCTCATTAAGTGGTAATAGGCTTGCATCTCCCATTAAGTCTGACTGAACGATTAAATTATTTCATGAGATGATTAATTTAACCCATTTGGAGCTAGATTTAAATTTTCCCTGAGGTCCCTAGGCAAGCTTCTGTATTTATAGCCATTGGAAAAATATTAAAGAATTCATAAGATGAATTATTTTTCTATAAGATGGGTAAGTTAATTTTGCCAAACATTATTCATGAGATGAATAAAAATTAAAAATTATAAAATAAAATAATTTTGGAAAATTAAAATTCCTAAGATGAATTTTTACATATGGGAAACAAAGTAAAAAAAAAAAAAAAGCAAAATTTCGTATGCAGGGGGTCAATCCGTGTGCTCACGGATCAACCAACCAGCGCGCGACACCTTACGCTATCCTTGTGAGCACAAGCGAGCCAATTGTAGCCTACCACGTCACACGGTATATGTTAAAAGGGACGCGTTTTTTTGGTTTGACGAAACGATGCGTTTTGACTTTTTTTTTTTAATTAAACGCTGCGTTTTAATTTAAACAGGGCGGCTCCAATATCGAAAAATTAAAATTTTTTGCTCAGGTATATTCCTAAAAATAGAGGTGCTTATTCCTAGGTTTGGCATTCAAGTTGAAATATTTCTTTAGGGTTTTCGGAATTGTTTCGGGGACCTTATTGAAGAGAAAATTTTCTGTTGAAATTTTTCTTTCCTCAGTTTAATATTTTTTGGAGCCCACCATCCGGGCAGTTCGAGGTCATTACGTAGAAGATTGCAAGGTCTCGATTTTCTTTATTGTTGGAGCAATTCCAGGTATGTTCTTCTTTCTTTATTCTTTTTTGCTTTTCTATTTATTTATAGTATTCGTTATTATGCCAATACAAGTTTATATGTTGTTATGAATGTATTAGAGTAAAAGGGCTATAGATCTAAATTAAGAATTTAGATATGTAGATTTAAATTATGAATTTAAGTAAGTAGATTTAAAATTAGGAATTTTAAATCAACCCTAGGTTTAGAGTTATGAAGTCTAAACCTGTTCTGTTGCGTTAACTTTATAAAACTAGGGAGAATTTTTGAAATTCGTCCAACCAGTATTAGGGCAAAAGGTTTATGGAGATAAACCTATTCCTGGGAACTCTCGCACCTGAGGTATCACGAAGTGTGACTCTCCGACCGGGGGATTAGGTACAGAGAAGAGTCTCATATTCTGAATGCTCTAATAGGTGCCTATTGATGTGACCATAGTTGAAAACTGTGAACCCAATAGTCGACATCAGAGTTTATTTTCTAACAAAATTCATATCTTTTCCGAACAATTGGTATCAGAACCAGCCTCTGATTACCTTCATACTATACATGACTAGGTATAATAAGATCAAAATAAATAGATTTGTGATTTAATAAAATAGTGATTTTATTAAGAAGGAAAAACTGGTTCGAATTAGTGATTTAAATTGTTTAAATCATTAGAGTAGTTAATTGTTAATTAGAATATTTTAAAGTAACGATTTAAATTATTTAAATCGGTTAAAAGAGTTAATAGTTAACTAGGTTATTTAAAATATCGATTTAAATTGTTTAAATCAGTTAATGATTTAATAGTTAACTAGGCTGTTTATAGTGACGATTTAAATTCTTTAAATCATTAACGAATTAATCGTTAGTTCGGAACAACCCATAAATTTGTGATTACGTTGTTCGTATAATAAGATTGTACGTTATATGTCATGATTTACGAAATTGGACAAAATTGATCTAATAAGATTAGATTTAAATATTTTTAACAATGGATAAAGTTGATTTAATAAGATTAGATTCAATTATTTTATACGAAATCGGATAAAATTGATCTAATCAGTTTATATCCAATTTATTTTAAAATTAAATATTTATGAAAAAAAAGCTTTTTTTGTCAGCATACACTGACGTCATGCTACTGACGTCAGTCGCTTATGTCAGCAGCAATCAAAAAAAAGTTTTTTAATTTTTCATTTTTGGGACGTGTAGGCGTCACTACTGATTTACATAATAATTATAATTTTATTATTTTATTAATTAAATTTTTTTAGAATCAGATTCTAAGTTAGATTATATGATAATCTAAGTTGTGAATTAGTGTACTTTAAACAAAAGTTATTTTACATTATTTTAGAAAAATATTCTGAAATAGACTATATGATAGTCTAAGTTAACATTATTTTTTACAACGAAAGTTAAATTTTTTTAATTAAATTTTAGAATAAGATTCTAAAAATAGACTATGGGATAGTCCATATTGATTTAAAATGAAATTATTTTTAATTTAAGTTTGGAATTAGAATTTTAAAAGTAGATTATGTGATAATCAAAATTAGATATTGGTATTATTTTAATTGAAATTAATTAATTAATTTTATTGATTGGATTTTAGAATGAGATTCTAATGCAAGATTATGAGATAATCTATATTATAAAATGATAGTATTTTTGAATAAATTAATTAATTAATTTTGGTTAATTTTAGAATGAGATTCTAAAGGGAATTATGAGATAATCTAGGTTGTACATGCAAGTTGATTAAATTCCACTGGTTAAAAAAATCAAGTGGGAGTGAGGTTTCAATTGTTGTAACCTCACGGTCTCCATTACCGGTCTAGCAGTATAGTAGATCGACATACCTCCTTGCAGAGGACGTCGGTTTGCGGATTATGGGGTTAGACTTCTGTTGGGATAAACCGAAGTGCAAAGGAGCGATGCTACCACGCTGCCGTGGAGTATTTCATGTATTTGTATGGAGGTTTAGGTAATGGTTTACACTTGACTAGCGTGATGCATTAGCCTCCCCGAGGAGCTCTATTGTGTCATGTTAGAGACTAAGGTAAAGTGGTGAGTTAATCATGTTTAGTAAGAGTTACAAGAAAACAGGTTAATTGAGAATAGTTCTCACCTGAACTAGCTTCGTGCTACCCCGCTGCTGGGGAGTGATGAGTGGGATGTTTGTGTCATCATTGTATGCATGATAGTGTAGTTTGGTGGATATATGACTTATTGTGTATGCTAAATTGAAAGAATATATATATCGCTGCATTATACATGACTCATATAAGGTAGTTACGCGATTGTTTGCATTTACATTTTGATATGGATATGACTAGCCAACTTCACTTGATTTGGAATAAATAATCTACTCACGGGACCAAATTACTTTGCCTTGCAAAAATAAGTTAGGCTTAGTTATTACTCACAAGGAACCTACGGGAATGAAAGGAAAGGGAAAGGTTGCTATTGTAGCAACTAAGTCCATAAGGGAGTCAACAAAAGCAATGTGTTTCTTTTGCAAGAAAACTAGAACACTTGAAGAGAAACTACACTACGTAAATAGTTACTCTTCCTGCAAAGACTGCTAAGCCATCTGGTGAAGGTATGTTGATATCTCACTGATTTAAGTAATGCATGGTTGAGAGTCCACCAGGTTCTTGGTGGGTGGACTAGAGTTCAACTGACCATATCTGTTATATGTTACAGGAGCTAAGGCTAGGCTAGAGGCTACACGATGGGTGTTGTACTTGATGGTCAGGGACAGTACAATAATAGTGGCCTTAAGTGTAGGAGATGTTAGCTTAGACTTTAGTGATAGAGTTTTGTTTTAAAGGATTAATTATTTAAACCTTCTCTGCACAGGAATTTGAATTCTATATCTTGTTTTATGAATAATTGTTATTCAATTGATTTTGATAATGGAGATTTTAATATGAGAAATAAATTGTTTATTTGCAAATGTACATGAATGAATTGTTTATTCATGTTATTTCCTTATTAACACTATAGTAATTGTTTAAATGAATTTAACGCAAGTTCACTTGTTCAATCTTCTAAAAGAAAACACCTTGAAAGGGATATTGCCTACACATGGAACCAACATTTAGGTCACAATAATTTGAACAGGATCCAAAGACTGGTGAAAGATGGACTGATAGAGGTTTTGGACTTGAGGTCATTAACAGTTTGCGAATTCTGCATGGAATGAAAGGTTTCCAATTCTGTCTTTAAGAGTAAAGGCAACAAAAGTGGTGGCTTGCTTGAGCTGGTTCACATAGATGTATGTGGACCAATACGTGTTCAAGCAAGAGGTGGGTATGAATACTTATTCACGTTTAGTAATGATTACTCAAGATGTGTATATGCTTACCTAATTAGAAATTAATCGGACTCTTTTGAAAAGTTCAAAGACTACAAAGCCGAATTTTAAAAGCTATTAGGGAAACAAGTTAAGTCACTTCGATCAGATCAAGGTGGTGAATATTTTTCGGGTGAATTTCTAGATTTACCAACTGCAAATGAGATGAGATCTCAGCTTTCTGCTCTGGTTACACCGCAGCAGAATGGTGCTACAAATAAAAGGAACAAGGACGATTTTTTCTACAGTTTTTGATTTAAAAGGTCTTTTGTAAACACAGTGCAAAATACTCGGAGAAGGATTTTGCAAGTAAGCTAGAAGAATAAAAACAAAATAGTATTAAAGGAAAATGACACTAATTCTAAACAGCTAGACACAACTCAAGACATAGTGGATGCATTAGATGCACATACTGATAGGAACAAAAATGTTCCAGGTACACGAGAGCTTAGGTGTGGTGGGAGGATTGTCAGGACAGCTGAGAGGTTCATAACGGGAGGCTTAGTGGAAGACAGTGGCATTGAATCTGGTCCTTTTAGCCACAACGACGCAATTAAGTCTTCTAGTTTTGTCCAATCGGTTGCTCAAATCATGCATGTACAAATGATATTAAGAGAAAGTAGTGACTTTCTTAGTTTTATATGTCAATGATATACTACTCATTGAGAATGATGTAGGGGTGTCATTAGCTATAAAGGTTTGGTTCTCAGGATAGCTCGATATGAAGGACATAGGAGAAGCCAGCTCCACTCTTAGGATTAAGCTTTTGTAAAGTCATAAGAATAGGATGTTAGATCTTGCTCCAGCCACTTATATTGACAAGACGTTGTCAAGGTATAGCATGGAGTTCCTCTCTCTTTTGAGTAGTGTTCTAGGACACCTCAAGGGGAAGAGCAATTGAGGAATACTCCATATGCTTTGGCAGTGGTAGCCTCAGGTATGACATGCTGTGCACGAGACTTGATGTCTGCTATGCTATGGTATATGAAGAAGGTGTTAGTCTAACATGGGTCCAATGGACTAGGTGGCAGTGAAGTGTTTTCTCTAGTTCTTAAGAAGAACTAGAGATCCTATGCTGATCTTTCATGGTGACGAGCTGGTTCTAGTTAGCTATACTGATTTAAGACTTCCAGTCAGATTAAAAAGATTGACGTTTAACGTCTAAGCATGTCTTTACCCTTGGAGTGGGAGCCATTAGTGAAAGGAATGTCAAGCAGTATTGTATTGCTAATTTCACAATAGAGTAATTGTGCTCACTAAGGGTTAGGCTCAGTAGACATTTTTGTTGAAACTTAAAAGGATTGAGTATGGACTTTGTCATAAATTGGATTTAGGACAAGTGGGAGATTGTTAGGAACAGTGTCCTGAAATCCAGATTTATTCTGGATATATTATGTTAATTAATAAATAAAATTGAAGTTCCTGTCGTTTCCAAGTTAAATTTATGTATGTGAGCATTTATACTGCATGTGACTTTCTTTTGGGACACATCCATGAGATGGGTGTAGTTCTCCGACTACAATTTACATGTTTGTTCTAAGTGGTTTATAAGACTAAGCCATAGATAGACTTGGAAAAAAATGGTATGGATTGTTATTTGAAAGACTCGTAGTCGAAGACAAGTTTGGACCACTTGTATGTTAAGACTACAACGTGACACTTTAGATGACTTGTCTTGGTCATGTGGATGGAGATCCGAAAGTATTAGGTTAGTGTGTTTAATAAGATTGACACATTGAGTTGGACCATGTGGGTTACTTATTTCTAGACTACTATAGGAGATGAGTGATTCACGTTGTACTGTTTGAATGACGATTCTAAACTCTGAGGGTATTCTGGACTTATGCGTGGAGCGTTATTTACTTTGGTGTACTATAAGTAAGGTTTAAACGAATGACTGAAATCTCACGTACATTGGGTAGCGGCGTGAAGTGTGACAAGGATCAGGTATTCAATAGGGAATCCACAGTCTCTTGTGAGATACAAGTGTCCCCTTTGTTGATTCGCAAATATTTGAATAGTTCGGAAACTTTGGCCAAAGTATTCCAAGTGTTTGACATTTGGAATTTATACTGTGAATATGTTCTAGTATAAATGATATATTCAGTGAAGGGCTAGTCCGTAACTGATGGAGAGGCTTGGAGAAGGATAATGGTAGTGGTTATATCGAATACAGTCTATTAGGGAGATATCTAGTGGAGGAGTTATTGTCATCAATACAGTCTATTAGGGAGATATCGAATAAATAATTTAAGTCTGGAGTGCAGTGAGATTTATTTAGTAGAATTAGGTCTCATTAAGTGGTAATTAAATTATTTCATGAGATAATTAATTTAACCCATTTGGAGCTAGATTTAAATTGTCTTTGAGGTCCTTGCGCAAGCCTCTGTATTTATTTCCATTGAAAAAATATTAAAGAACTCATAAGATGAATTATTTATCCATAAGATGGGTAAATTAATTTTGCCAAACATTATTCATGAGATGAATAAAAATAAAAAATTATAAATTAAAATAATTTTGGAAAATTAAAATTCCTAAGATGAATTTTTACATATGGGAAACAAAGCAAAATTTCGTATGTAGGGGGTCAATCCGTGTGCTCACGGATCAACCAACCAGCGCCCGACACGGTAGGTCCTTGCGCTATCCGTGTGAGCACGGGCGGGCCAATCGTGGCCTGCCACATGTCATGCGCTATATATTAAAAGGGACACATTTTTTTGGTTTGATGAAACGGCGCGTTTTGGCTTTGTTTTGCAATTAAACGCTGCGTTTTAATTTAAACTGGGCGGTTCCCACATCGAAAAATTAGATTTTTTGCTCCGATATATTCCTATAAATAGAGGTGCTTATTCCGAGGTTTGGTATTCAAGTTGCAATATTTCTTTGGGGTTTCTGGAATTGTTTCGGAGACCTAATTGGATCGTATCGTTAGTTTAATAATTTTCAGAGTCCACCGTCCGTGCAGTTCGAGGGCATTGCGCAGAAGATCGTGGGGTCTCGATTTTCGTGGTTTTCGTAATTATTGGAGCAATTTCAGGTATGTTCTTCTTTCTTTATTCTTTTTGATTTTTCTATTTATTTATAGTATTCGTTATTATGCCTATACAAGTTTATGTAATGTTATGAATGTATTAGAATAAAAGGCCTATAGATCTAAATTAAGAATTTAGAGCTGTTGATTTAAATTATGAATTTAAGTCAGTAGATTTAAAATTAGGAATTTTAAATCGACCCTAGGTTTTGAGTTATGAATTCAAAACCTGTTCTGCTGCCTTAACTTTATAAAACTAGGGAGAATTTCTAAAATTCGTCCAACCGGTATTAGGGAAAAAGGTTTATAGAGATAAACCTATTCTCGGGAACTCTCGCACGTGAGGTGTCACAAAGCGTGACTCTCCGACTGGGGGCTTATGTAAAAAGTAGAGTCTCTTACTCTGAGTGCTCTAATAGGTGCCTATTGTTGTGACCATAGCTGAGAACTGTGAACCCAATAGTCGGCATCGGAGTTTTTATTTTCCAACAAAATTCATATCTTTTCACAACCAAAGCAGCCTCATTCGTAGTTGAGAAGATGTGATCGTTGTTTTCATTTCTATAATATTGATGATGCTAAAAAGGTGCAAATAGCAGCTGTTTATCTTCTTGGCGATCATGAGGTATGGTTGTACAGTATGCTGAAAAGCAATCCTACACTATCTTGGGCTGATTTTGTTAAAGAACTTTGTGAGCGATATGGTGATGAAGATTCTAGTGACATTTTTGATAGATTTAATAAGGTGATAGAAGAAACATCTATGAAGGAGTATATGACAAGGTTTAAGAACCTTAGGGCCAGCATGATAACTGCGTATCCTCAAGCTACCGAGGTATATTATGTCTAGAGTTTCATAAGTGGCTTAAATCCCAAAATTTTGAATCTTATTGAGGTAGTTGGTCCTAAAACATTGTCCGAGGCTTATGCTAAAGCAAAGCTCTATGAAGCAACGGTTCTTGCTTCAAATGATGGGTCAGGGTGTAGAGTTAGTGGTTCCAAATAGCAGAAGAAATATGTTGGATCCAAGACCAATCAATCACATGAAAAGAAAGCTCAAAGGCTTTGTTTCAAGTGCAATCAGCCATATCGGTTTGGGCGCAAATGTAATGCAAAATTCTTCGTGTCTGCTCGTGGAAGTAATGCTAAAGAACATGTACAAAGTGGTGCATTTGAAGCCGAGGATGATAGTTCAGATCTAGAATCACAAGATGAGTTGACTGTGGATGAAGCTGAGATTTTAGTGAAGGCTTTGACTGGCAATGAAGCCCATAGTACGATTAGGATGAAGGGAAAGGCAGGAAAGAGGTCCTTGATCATCTTGATTGATAGCGGAAGCACCCATAGCTTCATTGATCCCAAAGCGATGAAGAAAGTAGGACATGAAGTGGTCAAAAACTCATCCCTTAGCGGTGACTGTCGCTGATGGCAAGTCTAGTTTGACTCAGAACAAGTGCCAGGGGTTTCAGTGGACTATGCAAAACCGCGAGTTTGATTATGATTTCAGAATCCTGCCCTTGGGTGGATGTGACAAGGTTTTGGGGATAGATTCGATGAGATCCTTTAGCCCTATGATGTTTGATTTTGGAAAACGGACTGTGTCATTGGCGATTCAAGGCCCTAAAGTTGTCTTACAAGGAATGGCAGATCAAGCTCAGTTACAAGAAATCTGAGGCAAGAAGTTAATAGGAGGATTCAAGAGGAGTGTTTACCATTGGGTAGGACAGTTGTTTGCTATATCTCCTACTGAACATAGAGACATTCTTCAGCCTGAAGTTAGAGGTTTGATTGAAGAGTTTGAGGACTCGTTTGAACAACCGAAGGCATTAACCCATAAGAGACATCTGGACCATGCCATTCCACTTAAGCCTAATTTTGAGCCTGTTAATCTATGGCCCTACAAGTATCCCCATGCTTAGAAGATTGAGAATGAGAGGTAGGTAGACGAGCTATTCAAGACGTGCTTTTTGAGGCAAAGTCACAGCCCATTTGCTTCTCCAGTCATTCTAGTTAAGAAGAAAGATGGCACAGCTAGGATGTGTGTAGACTACCGGCAGCTGAATTCCTTGATAGTGAAAGACAAGTTTCCATTTCCTATCATAGATGATCTGTTGGATGAGTTACATGGAGCTAGTATCTTTCCAAGCTTGATTTGAGCCAAGGGTATCATCAAATCAAAGTATTGGAGTAAGATGTGTATAAGACTGCTTTCAGGACACATCATGGCCACTTGAGTTTGTGGTTAGGCCTTTTGGCTTAACTAATGCTCCGACTACATTTCAAGCAATGATGAACAATGTCTTCAAGCAATTCTTGAGGAAATTTGCATTGGTTTTCTTCGATGATATTCTGATCTATAGCTTTTCACTTGAAGACCATTTGATACATCGAAGGGAAGTTTTCTTATCCATGCGCAAGCATAAGCTATATTAAAAATTGGTTAAATGTTCTTTTGCATAGACATAATTAGAGTATTTGGGCCATGTTATTTCTCAAGAAGGAGTATCTACTGATCCCTCTAAGGTTCAAGAAATGAAAGTGTGGCCTGAGCCAGTGGCTTTGAAGCAATTGCATGGTTTTTGGGCTTGACTGGTTATTACCAGAAGTTTATTGCTGGTTATGGTTCCATAGCCAAACCTTTAACTGAATTACTGAAGAAAGGCTCATTCAAGTGGTAAGAGAAAGCCCAAGCTGCATTTGAGGCCTTGAAGTCTGCAATGTGTGGAGCTCTAGTTTTAGCTATGTCGGATTTTGCTACTGAGTTCATCTGGGAGACAGATGCTTGTGGGAGTGAATTGGGGCTATTCTGTCTCAAGGGGATAGGCCAATAGCCTACCTTAGTTAGGCTTTGAGTCCTAAACATCAAGCATTATCCACGTATGAGAAATAATACTTAGCAATCTTGCTGGCTGTGGATCAATGGAAACATTATTTAGATGGACATCCATTTAAGATCAAGACTGATCATCAAAGTTTGAAGCACCTTGTTGAACAGAAAATTGTGACAAGGATTCAAAAGAAGGGGTTGATGAAGATGTTGGGGCTTGATTATGTCATTGAATATAAGAGAGGAAAAGAAAATGCTGCAAGTGATGTATTGTCTCGCAGATTAGAAGACTGTGAGCAAGGTTCTTGTGGAACAATATCTATGATACATCCTACATGGATTGAAGAGGTTTACAGATCTTATGAAGATGATCTTTTTGCACAAGATTGCACTATAGTATCAGTGTGAGTAGAACAAGCCAGCCTATTGCTAATGCAGATATTTCTGTGGTGAGAGGTGTCATTCGGCTGAAAGGAAAGTTGTACATTGGCTCTTCCACTAAATTTAGGCAATAGATCAATAACGCTTTCTATGATTCAGCCTGGGGAGGTCATTTAGGAGTGGAAGGCACTTATCAAAGGCTTAAGGCTTACTTCAGGTGGACTGGAATGAAGAAATCAGTGGACTGAAAGACATATGAATGCAATGCATATTTCATTAATGTTTTGTGATTAAATGGCTTACAAATATTACAAGCGAGTAGCTTACGAAAGCCAAAGCCATTTGACAAAGACAAAATCGATGCTTAACTTGGTGCAGCTTAGCAAGGGCACTAAGTCGTATCAAGTAATAAAGAGTGAGTAGAGCATCTTTTCCACGAGGATTGCAATGAAGTGAGTATTGAAATTAGCAGTTTTAATGTTATTTGAAAGACCAAAAATTTAAGTTTTTGATATGAAATAAAATAAAATAAAAGGAAGCAGAAGTTGTTTACTGATTTTTATCTAAAATTTACTATTTTTTTTGTTGGGTTTTATCAATTAATGAGGTCCAAGGCATCTGATTTCACCTAGTTGAATTAATACGCCTTTCTATTCTCGATATTCATGTTGTTATTACATGTTGGTGGTCGAAAACCCTAAATTACTAAATATTCTCTCTCGAGCAACATTTCGCATACTCTTTTATGTATCAACCCATCACTCTTGTACATGAATTTAAATAAGAAAAAATTTCTAAAGATCCATGATTTTCACTTAAGACTACACAAATCGCGTTAATCTCTCTCGAGCACTCGCTCAATTTGTGGTGCTTATCACCTTAGCAATCATCATAAATCTCCTCTTGGACTCATTATGAATCATTATAGGACTTAATGGTGATCAATCATTTAAAACTCATGAAGAACAATGATAAACACTCCAACAACGCAATAACAAAACCTTGAATATGTCGAATTAGAAATGAGCGTATATTACAACTTAGGCTACATCGTAGCCTTGGAATAACAAAATTAGTTTATGATAAACATAATATAAAGCATAACTAATACAAAATTCATGAACTTAGAAGAAGAAAAGGCTAGAAAGAATTTAAAAATACAAAATTACAAACTAAACTTTCTTCCTCCTTCTTCTTCTTTCCTTCACCCAGTTTTCTTCTTCTTTCTTCTCTACTTTGCACGTGTTTTTGTTGAATGAAGGATGCTTCAAACTCCCCCCAAGCCTCCTCTATTTATAGTGTTTAAGGGGTGAATAAAAATATGAAAAAATAACTTAAATCTTGCTTCTCATTTGCTCTTGTCGCCGCCCCTTTGCAACTTGTGTGTTCTTGTTAATTTTTTTATTTTTTTCTGATTTCCACTGCCCAAATCCTGCTTCTTGCATCAAGGTGATGATGTTCATGAATTATACAATGTATTTGAGCTTATAAAATGACAAAAAAAATGGCCGCCCCAAGCAACCTGCATCAATACTTGTTGTTCTTGCCCAAAACCGTGTGCTTTGTGATGAATTTTCCCATTTCTGGCTTTTGTTTGATGTATCTTGCTTCCACTTGATGATATTGATGACAAAACCTATTAGGATTTCGCATAAAATAAGTGTTTTTGCTAGAAAATAACAATATAGTAAAAACGAGCAAAAGTGATAAAAGTTAGCTATAAAATGGTCAAACATATACCAAAATGATGTAAATAATTATATACTAATTTAGACTTATAAAAAATCAAATGATTCTAGTCCTAATGCTCACTAAGGACTCCTCGATTGTGGATAACTAGTTGGTGGCATCATTTAGCTCGAGATATAAGGAGAGAGCTTCTTCTTGAGCAGCTTGACTCTTCCTCTAAGCTTCCGAGAGGACTTCATCAAGTCCACCTACCACTGAACCGTTAGAGGTGTGTTGTTCTCTTAAGGAAAGCAGCTACTCTTTAAGGTGCATAAACCTTTCTGCCAAGCCGTGAATCTCATTTTCCAAGCCCCGAATTCCTTAGGCTTATTGATCTTTAGTTCTTTTTGCTGCTTGGAGCTCTTCAAGCAAGGGTTGCATGCCTCCTAGGCCACTTGAACACCTTAAGGCATTAATGGCATCTTGGCACTGTCATTTTCTCTGATGAAGGGCAGGAACTTCTTAAACCTTTCGAAGTACCTCCTCAAGGACTTTGAGCTCCTTGGCAATGGTAGGGGCCATCCTTTGATCTCCCTACAAAGCTCTTAGGAGGGACATGGCTTCTTCAAAAATAGGTCCCTCTACCAGGGTTAAAATAGGGAAGTGCAAGATCTCCTTTAACCTTTGAAGCATGGGGCATTCCTGGCCCAGCTGTTGAAAGGCTGGTCTTCCGCTTGCCCCAAATTTGTCCGTTGGAGAAGCCACCTCCTCTAGTATTGATGTGGGCACAACCCTAGGAGGAGTGATCTGGAGAAGAATCAACCAAATTAGTTAAGGCTTTGACTTCTGAGTGACAACCAAAGTTCAAAAAGAAGTTCCTTTACCTCTCAGGCCTCTTTCTTAGGTACGGAAGGTGCTGATGCTAGAAGTATTTCCAGTGGAGTTGCTAGTGAGGTCCCCACCGCTGGAGTTTCTGCAATGAGTGTGGTTATTGCTAGAATTATGCCTTCCCCAAAGGAAATCCTTGAGTACTAACTCTTCTATGTTAGGATCAAAATATGGTTCAAGACATCAAAGATGCAAAGGTCAGATAAGTTTATACCTCCCGGGGGTTCCTCCATAGAGACTAGTGCTCCTAAAAGAAGGAATGGAGACTGAACAAGGCCTTAAAACTAGTGGCTGGAAGAGTCACTTCTCCATAAGAAAGATTAAAGATTGGCTCCATTTCGAAGGTAGCCACATCTTCTACGTCTTCGGCACTTGAGCTTATTGACTCAGTGTCTTTAGGGGGCTCTGAGACAGCCTCTTGAGATGGAAAATCTGGAATCTCCACAATGTAAGGAGCAGGCTCTTCTGGTGGATGGTAATGGCCATGTTAGAAGTTGCTTTAATAAAGTAAATGAAGATACTAGTTAAGAGAGACCAAAACCCCATTTGCAGGGAGCCTAGTTCTTCTTTCCCTTCTCACTAATTGGGTTCTTCTTCTTCTTTTGTTGAAGGAAGTGCTGGAGAAGCATCATCATTCTTCCTCTTTCTAAAGCTATCAACTCTAGGGGTTGATGAAGAAGCACCTGAGGGAGATTCCTCAAGAAGCATTTGAGTGAAGCTTCTTATCCTGGCACCTTTAGGGGTCACCTGGACAGCTGCTTTAGAAATAAAAATACAAGCATCAAACCTTATAACAACCACTAGCAAAATGAAGCATGCTTCAAGAGCAGTGAAACTACATAAATGCTTCTTTTGCGAGTTAGGCAAGGGAAGAACTAACCGGCTTCTCCTAGAGCTACGACCTGCAATCTCAAGAGAAAGCGTAAATGCTACCTGGTGCCTCTGTCCTCCATAGAGGACCAATAGGCTTGATACAAAGCTGAAAAGCGTTGAATGGCACTTGGGGTATACCTACAGGCCACTTGATACTCGTAAAGGGACTTGATCTCTTGATTCAGGGGACAAAGCTCTGGGAGTTGATCAAGATAAGTTCTTTGTCCTTAGGTTGGGAAAAGGAACATCATGAACCATACCAAATTGCTTAGCAAATATCCGAGGCCTGTAGGTCTCTACACTAGGATGAGTTTAGCGGTAAAAGAACAAATCTCAGGGGTACAGGATTACTTGCTAGGTTTGGGAATTGATGTCCGCTGAGACATCATTGTGGAGGTCTAGTTTCCTAAACCATTCAGGACCAAGATTCCACCTCTAAAAAGGAGTCCACTTGGGTCCGTACCTCTCTCAAGGGGACAATAGAGTTTTAAGGCATTGCTCAAATGACCATCCTAGAGGGAGCTGAACTTCAAAGTGAGAAAAATGCTCACCAAAACAAGAAACCCCCTCTCCTGTGGAGCGTATGGGCCTCGAGGGCATAACTTAGAAAAATAGGCTTGGGCCCAAAATTGGATCAGCCATAAATGACCGCCTACTTGAGAACCATACTTTATTTCTATAATGTCTCAGAGACAGCCATACACATGAGCCAAAAACAATGGATCCAAGGATAAAGGGCCACTACCGAAAGCAAGATTGATGGCAATGGTCTTGAACAACTTGAGACTGAGTTAAAAGAGTTGGCAAAGAAAAACTTATTCGACCAAAACAAGTAGAAGCATACCTCCTCTTCTATAGAACCTTGCCCAAGTCATGAGCTTCTATTAAAACTTTTTGACAAAAGACTCATACCCTCCAAGCAAGTTAGTAACAGAGAAAGAGGAGGCAAAGGCTTCAGCCTCTGAAGAAACGAAAGAATAAAGGGGTAACTCTTCTCCCCAAGGTGAAAAACCCATTAGGGACACTCTGTCCACCAAGGTGATTCCTAAACACCCCTCAGGAAGGGCATGAGCATTGTAACAGGTATTCAAATAGCAAATTAGTGCTGTTACAACCAAAAAATCATACCCAAGGATAATGGTTGAGAGCTTAATGGCTGCATGGATGCAATGTTGCTTCAATATTTTGCCTTAGGTCACCATTGGCCCATCTACCCATACAAGGAATCGTTTGGTCAAGAATGTCCATTCTGTAAAAGGCACCGCTTGTAACAACCCAAATCCTCTAAAATTGAGGGTTATACGCCGTATGCACGTTTAGAATCTACAAGGCTGTTTTTTAAACTTAGCTAAAGTAATAAAATATTTAATTTTGATTCAAGTATCATGCAATTTTATATATATGGCAACCTTCATTAAAAAGTAGTACAATCTATACTAAAGAAACTATATATATTCTTATACAAAAAGAAGGAAAACTAAGTCTCTTTCAGTACAAAATTCTTAAAATTTGTGAAAGTCTATCTAGCGCCCCATTCTCTGTCTTCAAGTTGTTTCTGGAACATTCAAGAAAAACATAAAACGAGTGAGCTAAAAGTTCATTAAGCAAATCATTAAAAACCAGAAAACCAATTTAACCAAGGTACTACCAAAAAAAAAAAAAAACCCTCATTCTATCTTTCTATACAAACAACTTCTTAATCAAATGATTTGAAAGGAAGGTACCCATTTCCTTTGAGTCCGTTGACTTTCACACCACATAAATGGCCAAATTATTGTTCTGAAACATTTAACACCACTGTGAACAGCAACACCTCTTCTAACATCTAAGTTAGGCAGTCAACCTCTCCACTAATGTATGCAACATGTACTACCACTCCAAAGCAGCTCTTAACATGTCATGGTTATTTTTCTTATGCCTCCAACTCAACAGATGTAGAACTTGTCATTTTCGAACATTGTTTCAAATTTAATGTAACATACATTCAAAACTCACACAATTTTGCCTAAACCAACATCTTTCAACATAAAACACTTTATTTTATAAATTTAGTGAAAGTTCATACAAAATTAGTTTGATTTCTAAATCAAAAAGGTAATTTGCCTATCTGATCTAAACAAAGCTTAAAACTCATTTTTATTTAGTATTAATTCAATCTCTTTCCCCACCAAAGTTTTTCTTTTATATCTGATGTAAATAACATTTTTACACTCTAAACACATCCATATATGAATTTAAAGCTTGCTTCATCAAGGACTTTAATTAAAAATGACAATTGGATCATATTATAAACAAACTAATTGCTAGAGCAAAATCTTGAATAAAACTTAATAGATGTAAAAACAAAGCTTAATTACCAGAGATTGATGATAATTTACTCAGCTTCTTGCTATTACTTTCTGTTGAGATGTTTTCACACACCATAATAATTACGACTTTTTCTTCATATTTTCTTATGAATTTTATTTTGAAGCTGGTTTGAACTACTCACACTTCACCCCTATTTATACTTAAAGGGTTCTTCAAACCTAAGGAAATCTGATGGGAAGGATGAAAGCATAGGCTGGTGGGTTTTATGCCACCTCATGCTTGGTGGCTGCTACTCGGTGGTTGACACCTCCTACTTAGGTGTTGCCACCTTATGTTTCAGTTGCCACCTCGTGCTTAGTTTAAATGCATCAGATGCCACCTCATGCTTATGGGCCACCTCTTGTTGATTTATAAGCTTCGGGTTCCATCTCGTGCTTAAAAGTTCCACCTGGAGCTGATTCACTTTCTTTGGGCACCACCTTATGCTCAAAATGCCACCTCGTGAGCATTCACCTGTTTCGGGCCCTACCTTGTGCTTAAAAAGCCACTGCGTGCTGATTCACCTGCTTCGGATGTCACCTCGTGCTTAAAATGTCACCTCATGCTGATTCACCTGCTTCGAGCACTACCTCGTGCTTATTTGTTATGACTAGTATTATTTCTCTATATTCTGTTACCTAGTTTCAAGTTATTTACATTTCAACCCCCCTAAAGGGTGTTTCGTCCACGAAACAAGTGTATTTGTGAATATGAAAGTATATGGCTAAGAATGCATCCAAAATTACCAGATATTTATCATGGTCAAAGAGGTGTGGACTGTTGCATGTTGTCCTCCTCATGCTCCAAAGTTGCTTCTTGTTCCGAATGATGCTGCCATTGAACTTTCACCATTTGTATTGTTCTGTGTCTCAAATCTTTTTCATTTGTCTCTAAAATACTCTGAGGAAACTCTTGATAGGTCATGTCTTACTCTATTGTAACGGGTTGTTGTTCGATTATGTGCGAGGCATCGTGAATATATTTTCATAGCATAGAAACATGGAAAACATCATGAAGTTGAGACATTGAGGAGGCAAAGCTATTCTATAGGCTACATCCCTTATTCTTTCTAATATTTATAGGGGACCGACATATCTTGGGCTTAATTTACTTGGCTTTCCAAATTTGATTACTCCTTTGTTGCAGAAACGTTTTGAAATACATTGTCTCCCTCTTGACATTCAAGGGTTCTCTGTTTTTTATTAGCATAACTTTTTTTTCCTGTTTTGTTCAACATTTAATCTTGCACGAACCATTTTCACCTTCTCAATAGTGATACTAGATTTCGAGACAAATTTCTTCCTTCCTTAGCTTCCTTTCATTAGTGTCACTCTAACATAACGGTGATCAACATTTTCTTCCATAGAGAGCTTCGAAAGGCGTTGATAAATCCAATGTATTATATAATTATTGATATCATTTTGGTTCATTTTCTAACCATTTTACCCTCAAATTTTTATCGCTACTGCTCACTTTTTCTCTTTTTCGCTTCTATTGCTATTTCCTTGAAAAAAAACACTCATTTTATACTAAATCTTGCAAGGTTATATCATCCAAATCAACAAGTGAATGTAAGATACATCAAACAAAAAAAAATTGAGCAAAATGATACACTTTACATAGCTAAGGAAAGGAATCACCAAGTTCATGCACAATTCACTTCAAATTGAATAAATGGGTGGCAAAATGCACAAATCAAGAGCAAAGATTTATTAAACAATACATTAACATGTTCAAAATGATGTAAAGGCTGAGTTTTGGACGAAAAAAGCTGAAAAAATTTGAAAAAATTAAGCAAGAATAGCAAAATGCTGAGAATGAGCAACAAGCTTGCACAATTCACTTCAACTTGCAAATTTGGGTGGCAAAATGGAAAAATAAAGTGAAAGAATATCTTGTAAACTTCAAGAGCATGTTCACCTTTATGTAAATACTGATTTTGGGAGGCCAAAGCTGAAGAAAATTGAAGAAATCAGCAGCAACTTAGAAACTTGCAAAAACTAGGTGGCAATGGCAGTGTGTTGGTGCAATGAGCTTTAAGCTTGCTATATTTTTTTTTTAAGTAATCCCAACCCTATGTACTATACATAAAAAGGTTTAGGAATTGTATGCATCATTCATTAAAAAAAAAAAAAAAACACCCCAATACAAAGTAGAGAATTAGGTAGAAATTCGTAGGGAAGAAAAAGGAGGAGAAAAGAAGAAGTTTGGTTTGTGATTTCTTATTTTCTAGTTCTTTTCTATCCTTTTCTTCTTTAAATGCATGGATTTTGTCTTATTTTTTTATTATATTATGTTTACCATGAACTAATTTTGCTTTTCAATGGCTACAATGTAGTCTAATTTGTAAATTATGATCTTTTCTAATTTGGCATATTCAATGTTTTGTTTATTGCGTTGTTGAAGTGTTTATCATTGTTATTCATGAGTTTTGAATGTTTGATCACCATTCAAAGCCTATAATGATTCATAATGAGTCTGAGAGGAGATTTATGATGAATACTAAAGTGATAAACACCTCAAATTGAGCGAATGCCAGAGATAGATTAACGCGATTTGTGTGGTCTTAACTGAAAGTCATGGATCTTCAAAACTCTTTTCTCATTTTAATTCATGCAAGAGATTGATAAGTTAATATGTAAAAGAGCATGTTAAATGTTGCTCAAGAGAATTTTAGAAAATTAGGATTTTCGACCATCAACATGTAATAACAACTTGAATACCGAGAACAAATAGGCGTATTAATGCAATTAGGTGAAATCGGATGCCTTAGACCTAATTAAGTCAGAAAACCATAAAAAAATCAGTAACCTCTTTAGTTCTTTTTCGTTTGTTTATTACATAATAAAAAACTACAAATTTTGGTTTTTCAAATGGTGCTTAAACTACTAATTTTGATACTCATTCAATAACAATTCTAATGGGAACAATACTCTACTCACTCTGTATTACTTGATATGACTTAGTGCACTTGCTAAGCAAACACCAAGTAGGGATCAAGTTTTTGGTGCCGTTGCCGGGGATTGTTCTTATTTGAGTGACATCAATACCAACTAGTTTTGGTGCTAATTTGAACCCATTTTGTAAAAACTTGTAAATTTTGTTTACATTTGAAGAAGAATATTTAATTTCATTCATTTTAATTCTCTTTATTTAATTTGTAAAGTTTTTTTTTTTTAATTCGTATACCAAACACCCCCACCCCCCCCCCCCCCCCCCCCCCCCCCCCCAAAATTGTGTTTTTTGTTAAATTTGTGTTATTTTGTTGTTTTTCATTTTTTTTTTTCTTTATTTTTAACTTTCTTTTACATATAAGTTCACTTTGAAAAAACTTTGAACGTTAAAATTTTTACTTTTAAGATTTTTAAAATATCAGTGTTGCTATCTCCCCCTTAAAATTTGGTTTTTGTTAAGTTTATGTTTTAGATTGTTGTATTTTTAAGTTTTCTTATTAATTTTATCTTTCTTTTAACTTTTTAATTCACTCAGATAAATTTTTCAAAGTTAAGTTTATATTTTTAACATTTTTAAAACATTAGTACCCTCCCCCCCTCCCTCTAAATTTTGTTTTTCCAAAAATTTGTGTTATATTTTGGTACTTTCTCATTATTTTTATCATTTTTCTAACTTTTAAGTTTATTTTTCATCGATTATATAGATTGAAATAAAAAGACAATATTCAGAGTCTGAGTTTAACAAAGAATTTTGCTAAAGGTGATGGCTTGTAACAATTATATGAGACGTCAATTCCAAACTATACCAAGAAGACCATTAGGACTTCATGAAATTAATGCATTATCTGCTCAACTCTCACAAATTCAAAAAAAACTACATACACATGTAGTTATGCTACTGTGGAATGCCAAGTGGATAACAATTTTTCCTCATTGGGTTTTGAACTGTATAACTACATGTCAAATTATCAAGAAGCCCAGCACAACTCTTACTTTAACACCTATAGTCCAGGATGGATGAACCCCTCTAACTTCTTTTAGAAACATCACGAAGCACCTTGGTCACCCACTTATCCATCTCAAGAAAACAAATATGACTTAGAAGAAATATTTAGGGAGTTTATGCAGGTAATTCAAGAAACCAAGGCTAACTTTAAAAACCATGAAGCCTCCATTGAAAACATAGAAACTCAAATAGGGACTACATTAAAGGAACTTTCTGAGAGGTCCAAAGATTCCCTGCCTAGCAATATCGTCACCGACCTAGGGGAACAAACTAACGCCATAACATTGAGGGATGAGAACACATTAAAAGAACCACATCAATGTGACATAATCCCCTTGATTGACCCATCGCCACCAATGACCAAACCTATCTTGACCGACCCACCACCACCAATGATCAAAATAGAGTGCCAAGCTTGTCTAACAAAGTTAGAGGATTTCAGAGCCAAGGATGACTCAGAGAAAAAACTGCAGAAAAGATTGGAAAAAGAAATTCAACTTATGGCACATCAGGCTCAAGGATCCCATCATTAGAGACGGTGAATGTGGTCGTATAAAGAAGGGTACAAGAAAGATACATGGAAGAAAATGGCCACCGAGGGTGGATGGAGGAAACTCCATTCTCCTTCAAGACATTGGATAGATCATCATCAAAAAGTCAAGCTAACGACTATAACTTAAGAGCTTCTTGGGAGGCAACCCAAATGTTTCTTTCTTTACTTCTTTTATCTTATTTTCCTTTCATTTTTATTATTCTCTCATGTTTCTGTACATTTTGTTCAAACAGGTTTTGAAACAAGTTTGGAGGTAACCTAATGACAATGTTCACCATCAAAAAGCAATCTTCAAACCTGGAAAGTATCTCTCACCGACAGCTTTGTTCTTTGTATTTCTTTTAATATTAAGGACAATGCTAACTGTAAGTTTGGGGGTGAGAGAGACATTTTGTCTCATTTTCGAAATTTTGAACAAAATTTTTTTGAAAAGTTTTCTTATTTAGTCCTATTTTATATTTTAGATGTCGGCTTTAGTACCTCCTAGAGTTCATAGCCTTTGTATGGTGATGCGGATAGTGTCAGCTAGCAAAAACATTTTCCATTTTCTATAGTTTAAATTAGTAGACTTTTAAATTTATGTTGCATCTTAAAAAAATAAAATTTTTTTTGAGATCTTATCATCATGCTTTTTAGGAAAATTTTCTACTCTTTTTAGCTCGTTTACTTTAATTAGATTTGAATAACCTAAGAATCAATTGTTTTTATGTTCTAATTGCAAAACATGATCTATTCTAAGGCACTATCTTGATAAAACTGTGGTATTTGAGTTTCACTAGTTAGCATGGTTGTTTTACCTTTCTTTCTAATTAAAAGATGCTCAAAATTAAATGGATTGCATTAAGATTATCATTTGCATAATAGACTATGAAGAGTTATGCCTAAGTCAAAAGAAAAAAATGAAAAAACAATTGAGGGAAGTATCTCTAAGCACCACTATCCCATGTAAACATTGTAAGATATGTGCTTTCTATCATGAGGGCATCTCAGTGGTGGCTTCTCTAACCCATGCAGTCATTGCCCAGGGGTTAGGAGTTTGATTCTCACTGAAGATATACTCGTGAAGTCATAGTGAGGGCGTCTCAGTGGTGGCATCTCTTACCCATAACGGTCATAGCCCTGGGGTAGGGTTTTGATTCTCGCTGAAGATATACTCGTGCAATCATAATGAGGGCGCCCTAGTGGTGGCTTTTCTTACCCATGCGATCATTGCCTTGTGGTCAGGAGTTAGATTCCCGCTTAAGATATACTTACAAGCTGGGTTAACTGGGGCAGATCAGTCCCTCATAAATTTTTTTTAAAAAAAAATAGAAGAAAGAGAAAATTTTGTGAATAATATTTTAGTCTTGGGCATACTTGAAAAGTCTTGTTATGAATGGCATGATTTTTGTCATCTATTCGGTTTGCATGTCTTGAGATTGAAAAGAACGGATAAACTTAATTTGGATAGCCAACTTTTGAATTCAGGTACCTAGGTGATTGATGGATTTTTTTCTTTGGAAAGAATGTTTTTACCTTTAGAACCTTAAAACTTTGAGTCTCGGTTTTTCATTTCTATTACAAGTAGTCATGCATTGAATTGTAATAAATTCTTAAAAGGCCTGAGATCCTACGCTTTAATGTTTTGCCTTGCTCAAGGATGAGCAATATTAAAGTTTGGGGGTATTTTTATAAGTCCCAATTTAGTATATAATTATTGATCTCATTTTGGTTCATTTTCTAACCATCTTACCTCAAATTTTTATCGCCACTACTCACTTTTGCTCTTTTCCGCTTCTATTTCTATTTTCTTACAAAAACACGCATTTTTCGCTAAATCTTGCTATGTTATATCATCTACATCAACAAGTGAATGCAAGACAAATTAACCAAAAGCAAAAAATGAGCAAAAAGGCACACTTTACATGTCTAGGGAAAGGAATCACCAAGTTCATGCACAATTCACTTCAAATTGCAAAAATGGCCAGCAAAATGCACAAATCAAGAGCAAAGATGGATTAAAACAATACATTAACCTGTTCTAGTTGATGTCAAGGCTGAGTATTGGACGAAAAAAGCTGAAAAAAATGGAAAAAAAAAAGCAAGAGTAGCAAACTGCTGAGAATGAGTAATAAGCTTGCACAATTCACTTCAACTTGCAAATTTGGGTGGCAAAATGGACAAATCAAGTGACAGAACTTCTTGCACACTTCAATAGTAGGTTCAAATTTATGTAAATACTGGTTTTGGGTGGCCAAAGCTGAAGAAAATTGAAGAAATCAGTAGCAACTTAGCAACTTGAAAAAATTGGACGGCAATGGTAGTGTGTTGGTGCAATGACCTTTAACCTTGCTATATTTTTTTTTATTTTAACTAATCCCAACCTTATGTACTATACATAGAGAGATTTTAGAATTGTTTTTCATCATTCATTAAGGGGGGGGGGGGGGGGGGGGGGGGGGGGGGGGGGGACAATACAAAGTAGAGAATTAGGTAGAAATTCATAGGGAAGAAAGAGGAGAAAAGAAGAAGTTTTGTTTGTGATTTCTTATTTTCGAGTTCTTTTCTATCATTTTCTTCTTTAAGTTCATGGATTTCATCTTAGTTTTGTATTATATTACATTTTCCATGAACTAATTTTGCTTTTAGAAGGCTATGATGTAGCCTAAGTCGTAAATTAAGCGCTTTTCTAATTCAAAGTATTCAATGTTTTGTTTATTGCATTGTTGAAGTGTTTATCACTATTTTTCATAAGTTTTGAATGCTTGATCACCATTTATAACCTATAATCATTCATAATGAGTCTGAGAGGCGATTTATGACGAATGCTAAAGTGATAAACACCACAAATTGAGCGAATGCTAGAGATAGATTAATGTGATTTGTGTGGTCTTAAGTGAAAACCATGGATCTTCAAAACTCTTTTCTTATTTAAATTCATGCGAGTGATTGAAGAGTTAATATGTAAGAGAGCATGCTATATGTTTTTCAAGAGAGAATATTTAGTAAATCAGGGGTTTCGACCATCAACTTGTAATAACAACTTGAATACCAAGAATAGAAAGGAGTCTTAATGCAATTAGGTGAAATCAAATGCCTTGGACCTAAATAAATTAGAAAACCTTTAAAAAAAATTCAATAACCTCTTTACTTCTTTTTCTTCTATTTATTACATAACAAAAAACTACAAATTTCGATTTTTCAAATACTGTAGAAACTACTAATTTCGATGCTCACTAATAGCAATCCTCGTGGAAACGATACTCTACTCACTCTATATTATTTGATACTACTTAGTGCACTTGCTAAGCAAACACCAAGTAGGCATCAGGCGCCATCTTGACACCAGCCTGATAACTGTTATTGTAAGCAAACTCTACCAGTGGCAGATCCATCCCAGTTTCCCTTATGATCTAAGACGAGCTCTTAACACATCTTCGAGTACCTAGATCACTCTTTAACTTTGGCCATCAGGTTTGGGATGATAAGACGTACTAAATTCAACTTTGTCCTGAAAGCTTTCCATAGTTGTCTCCCAAAATCTTGAAAGAAATTTAGGGTTGCGATCTAACACAATAGAATATGGTAGTCCATGTAACTTCACTATCTATTTTTTGTACAATTTGGCAAGCTTTTCTAGGCTGAAAATTATTTTAATTGGAAGGAAGTGTGCAGACTTCATGTGTCTATCAACAATTACCCATGCAGCATCGTGATCCTTCGAAGATCGAGGTAGTTTAGTAACAAAATCCATGGTGATGTGATCCCATTTCCATTCCGGTATTTCTGATGGCTGACGAAGTCCGGCCAGTTTTTTATGTTCAATCTTCACTTGCTGACTCGTGAGACATCTCGCAAAAAATTAAGCTATATCCTTTTTCATGTTCTTCCACCAAAAATGTTCCTTAAGTTCTCTGTACATCTTTGTTCCTCAGGGGTAACCCGAATACGGAACCAAATGAGCTTCTTCTAGAATTTCCTTTTTCAGTATCTCATCATCTGGACACAAATCCTGTTGCTAAACCACAAAGAATTGTCTTCCCGTAGTCCAAATTGTGTAGACGACTCTTTTTCAATGTTGAGGACAATCTTTTTCAAATACTCATCTTCTTTTTGCGTTTTTGATACGACCTATCAATGTTAGATGTATAGTCAAAGCGAATAAGATAGCTCTATCTCCTAGTCGCCTCATCTCTCGTGCTTCTCAAATCATTAAGCATATGGGATTGTGTAGTGATCATATAAGCAAGATTTCCAGTAGACTTTTGACTCAATGCGTCGGCTTCTACATTAGCTTTGGCCGGCTGATAGTTTATGTGTGAATCATAATCATAGAGCAATTTTAGCCACCTCCGTTGCTTCATATTTAACTCCTTTTGAGTGTAAATATGTTTTAAATTCTTATGATCTGTATAGACCTCACAAGTCACTCCATACAAATCATTACTTTCAATGTGAAAACTACTGCAACAAGTTCAAGGTCATGAGTTGGGTAATTTTCTTCATACAACTTTAGTTGTCTCGAGGCATATGCGATTACCCGTCCGTGTTGCATTAAGATGCAACCGAGCCCCTTTTTAGAAGTGTCACTATGGATAACATATCCTTCTTCTCCTAACAGCACCACAAGCACTGGGGCTGATACTAATTAAGCTTTTAATTCAAGAAAACTTTCTTCATAAATATCGTCCCATTCAAACTTTCTATCTCTTCCCATTAGTCTAGTAAGGGGCATGGGTAATTTGGCAAAGTCCTTAACAAATCTTCTATAATAACCTGCCAGACCCAAGAAACTTCTAACTTCAGTTACAGTGATTCACACATAAAATTTCTTCTCCCAATATCACATGTCCTAGGAAAGAAACCCTGGATAACCAAAATTCACACATATTTAATTTACCATATAATTGTTTTTCACGAATTGTCTATAATATAGCCCTCAAATGGTTCTCATGATCCTCCCTATTTTCCAAGTACACAAAAATACCATTGATAAAGGCAACCACAAATTGATCTAGGAAAGGCTTAAATACTACAGCTGTTGTATTTCTCAACCCAAAAGGCATGACGCGAAATTCATAATGTCCATATCTAGTTCTAAATGCTGTTTTTTGCACATCCTCAGCTCTCACCCGCAGTTGATGATATTCAGACCTTAAGTCAATTTTTGAAAACACAGATGGCCCTTGTAACTAATGGAATAATCATCAATCCTAGGCAAAAGGTACTTATTCTTAACGGTAACTTCGTTCAACTCTCTATAATTGATGCAAAGCCTCATGCTACCATCTTTCTTTTTAACAAATAAAATTGATGCGCCCCAAGGTGAGGTACTAGGCCTTATTTGCCCCATATCAAGCAACTCTTGTAGTTGTAC
The DNA here is from genome assembly GCA_018398585.1 of Simmondsia chinensis. Lineage (NCBI taxonomy): Eukaryota > Viridiplantae > Streptophyta > Magnoliopsida > Caryophyllales > Simmondsiaceae > Simmondsia > Simmondsia chinensis. The sequence goes on along the minus strand of JAGTTD010000023.1, from coordinate 18,629,002 downwards.
TTCTAGTTCTTTCAATTCTACCAGTGCCATGCCATATGGTGTTTTGGAGATAGGCTTGGTCTCAGGAGTGAGTTCGATGCAAAATTTGACTTCTCATTCTGGGGGCAATCCGAGAAAATCTTCATGAAATACATTGGGAAATTCTCTAACCACATGAATATTTTCTAGAGATGATTCACCACAATTTTCTTTAATTATACTACAGATGTTACCTTCACACCTTTTTCTCATTATTCTTTTTCCTTGCATAGCTGAAATTATTATTAATGGTGCAGTTAAAGCATATTGCAAGGAAATCTTATTTCCTTGATCTAAACTTTTTAATTTAATATACTTGGTATAACCTCCTATTTCCGCTCTATGTTCAGTTAACTAATCCATCCCTAATATTATGTCAAAATCCTTCATATCTGATTGTATTAGGTTCATCCCAGAACTTTTATTTCATAACTTCACCTCAAACCTATATATATTCGATCGACGGTGGTGCAAGCCCTAATAGGTAGGGCAAGATTAGGTCAATTTTAAGCCTAGAGGAATCATGTTTTAATTTCGAAGCAAAGGTAGTGGATATGAAAGAATGGGTGGCACCAGAATAGAAAAGAACATAAGCATATAAAGAATCAAAAAGAATTGTACATGTCATCATTTTGCCTCCTTTTTTGGCATCTTCCTTTGTCAGGGAAAACACCCACCCTATAGTCTTAGGCTACTCATTTTCTCGTGCTCCTCCTTTTGATTCATTACCACCTTTCACAGTCTTGCTAGCCTCACTGTAACTAGAGGAAGCAATGTGCCCTTGTTTTTCATGCTTGACCAAGTTTTCTCCTTCCGAGGACAATTTGCTATAATATGTGCTTCTTTCCCACACTTGAAACAGTTCCCATCTGCTCCAACGCAAGGCATTCCTAGGTGATGTTTTCCACAAAAGGTACAAGCCTCTCCCTTTTCCAGGTTTGCTAATATGAAAATTGCTTTTTGTTACCTGTCATCCCAAAACTCTCATTTGACTGTTTTCTCTTCTTCTTCTCATTCATTTTCATTTCTACCTCTTTTTTCCTCCTCCAAGATCCTTTCAATTCTAACAGCTCTTTGGTCCAGCTCCTAGAAATTATCAAAAGCCTTGAATAGATAGTTGATATTTGCAAGTCCCCCCATCTTCAAATCTATCAACGCTATCTTGATCGACTTTCAAAAATCGTGTAGCATATCTAGACAATTATGTGAATTTCTCTTGATACTTTATCACGGTCATATTTCCTTGTTTCAAAGAGAGAAATTCTAGCTCTTTTTCTTTTTGTACACATCTTGGATAATACTTTTCCTTTAAAACAATCTTAAACTCAACCCAACTATATGGTTCTTCTTCTTCTCAAGGCCTAACAGTCTTCCACCAATGTTCAGCTTCCTTTGCAAACTTATGCGTGGCAAGTTTCACCTTCAAATTTTTTGGAACACTAGCTGTCCAGAAAATCTTCCTAGTTCTTTCAACCCATTCATCCACTTTAATTGGGTCAATTGATCCCACAACTCAGGAGGATCAAACTTCAAAAATTTATGAAGTTTCATCGTATCCCTCCCTTCCTCATCATCATGAGTGCTATCCCTTCTGCTTTCTCTAAGTAATTCAGCTACAACCGCACTCATCCTATGAATGTCAGCATGAAGAGACACCGTATTGGCTCCCTTGCACCACCAGAGCCGGTATCGTGCATCAAGTCCCTGCTTGTCCCCCGTTGTGGCATCTTCCAATATATCAGTTTTCAATAAGAACAACTTGAATATAATTTTTTTTTTATACAGTTATAAAAGAAAATAAATCCCCAGACCCCCTTCATGTCCTAAATCCTTAATTCATTACTTAAAGCTCTGATATCACTAATTGTAACACCCTAAATCCTCTATAATTGAGGGTTACAAGCTGTAGGCACGTTTAGAGCCTACAAGGTTTTTTTTTTTTTTTTGAACTTAGCTAAAGTAATGAAATATTTAGTCTTGATTGAAGTATCATGAAATTTTGTACATATGGTAACTTTCATTACAAACTAGTACAATCTAAAAAGAAACTACATATATTCTTGTACAAGTTGGGACGGATTTCAAAAATTTTCCCTAGTTCGATAAATTTTAATGCAGTGAAAGAGTTTAAATTCTTAAATTTAAACCTAGGCTTGATTAAAAATTTCTAATTTTAAATCTACAGATTAAATTCCTAATTTAAATCTATAGGCCTTTACTCTAATACATTCATAATGATAACATGAACTTAAAGTAGGCATAACAAGAATACTGTAAATAAATAGAAAAGTGAAAACTTTAAAGAGAAAGAAAGAAGAGGATACCCAGAATTGCTCCAATAATAAAGAATGCCATAATGATAAACTCCAAAAAGCTGAGAAAAATGAGACCCAGTGGCTTTCTATGTAATGACCTCGAACCACCTAGAGAGTGGGCTCCAAAAAATATTAAAATTGAAGAAAGAAAAATTTTAACTGAAATTTCTATCTCCAATTGGGTCCCTGAAAGTCAGTACTTCCTTAAAGCCCTTAATATAATTGAATCCCAAACCTTTGAATTAAGTACCTCTATTTATAGTAGGATACTAGAGTTAAAATAAGCAAACAAATCGATGTGGGACTCACAGAAATGTAAAGCAAAATGCAACATTAAATACCGAAAACATAGCAAAATGACGCATTTTACACAAGAGGAAAAATCTTGTGCTTTTGGTCCAGTAGCCGCGTGACACGTGTCACGATGTATGTCCCAGCGCGTGACACGTGTCTCACGCTAGACGAATGATGTAGATAACAACCTGAGATTTGAATTTTTCATTTTTGTTTTTGCTTTGTTTTTCTTCATGTAAAAATTCGTCTCATGAATTTTTAAATCTAAAATTTATTTTATTTTTTAATTTTTAATTCTTATTCATCTCATGAATAATATTTAGCAAATTAAATTTACTCATTTCAAGAATAAATAATTCATGTCATGAATTCTTTAATATTTGTCTAATTGCAATAAATATAAAGGCTTACATAGGGACCTTATGAACAATTTAAATCTAGCTCCAAATGGGTTAAATTAATTACCGCCTCATGATAAAATTTGGTTACATCAATGTGACTTAGTTTCACAAAATAAATCCCACTGCACTATAGACTTAACCATTTATTCGATATCTCCCAATTAGACTGTATTGATGACAACAACCCCTCCAGTAGATGTCCATGAAAAAGAATAAACATAACTACTACCATTATCCTTCTTACAGCTTCTCCATTAGTTACTGATTCGCCCTTCACTTAATAATTCATTTATACTTAAACATATTCATAGTATAAATTCCAAATGTCAAACACTTGGAATACTTTGGCCAAAGAGTCTGAACTATTCAAATACTTGCGAATCAACAAAGGGGACATAAGAGATTGTAGATTCTGTATTGAATACCTGATCCTTGTCATACTTCACACCATTACCCAGTGTACGTCGGAATACGGTCATTTGTCTAGACCTTACTTATAGTAAACCAGTGTAACTAACATTTCATGCACAAGTCCAGAATACTCTCAGGATTTAGAGCCGTCATTCAAAGAGCACAACATGAATCACTCATCTCCAATAGTATTCTAGAAACAAGTAACTCGCATAGCCCAACTCAGTGCATCAATCATAATAAACACACTAACATAACACTTTTGAATCACCATCCACATAACCAAGACAAGTCATCTAAAGTGTCATGTTATAGTCTTAGCATACAAGTGGTCCAAACTTGTCTTTGACTGCGAGTTTTTCAAACAACAATCCATACCATTTGTTCCAAGTCTGTCTATTGTTAGTCTACAAAACCAACAACAACAACAACCATCCTAGTGCGTCAAGGGCTACCGCTTGTGCTGGGTCTGGGGGGTAGGATGTACGCAGCCTGAGCCCATCAGGGTGCGACCCTGACGAGAGACTGTTTTCGAGGAATCCCAAACTGATATGTGGTAATTTTGTGGTAATTATGAAGATCCTATAAGGAGAGCATGTAAGATATAATAGGGTATAGTATAGTATGGCTATCATGCTAAGTAAGTATGCATGAAAGCGTGTGATCAAGTAAACAAATAAACAAGTAAACATGTACGCATGGAAGCATATCAGCCAGAGCAAAAGGTAAGAGGTAAAGTGCAAAAGGTAAAAGCAAAGAAGCATGTAGAGAGAGTATAAAAGGTATGGACAGTAGAGCATCTATAGCATATAAGGAGAGAGGGAGAGGGAGAGAGAGAGAGAGAGAGAGTGAGTTAGAGTGAGAGAGAGAGTATAGGACGTTATCACTACACCCCATGGTAATAAATCCTAGAACCACTAAGCATCCAACGTACGCCAGTGCTGCGTGTATATAAATGATCATACAAGTAGCCTCATGGTACTAGAACCAGCTTACGGGTGGTTGATGCTCTTGTAGTACTTCACAGAATTGGTAACCCCTATACTACTCCTATACTAATCCTCGACTGAGCTCTTATTTAGGGCCATATCTTCATATAGGTTGAGGTAGGCAAGGTCTTGTCTAATTGTCATCTTCTAACTCTTCTTTGGCCGGCCTCGTCCTCTCTTCCCGTCTGTAATATGGAGTTGTTTGCATCTTCTTATAGGGGCGGTTGTGGATCTCCATCAAACTCTTCTTTGGCCGGCCTCTTCCTCTGTTGACGTCCACAACCAGGCATATAAGCAACCTCTTGGTATTTGGATGAGCTTACGAGTGGTTGATGCTCCTGTACCGCTATATCAGTTACACATATACTAATCCTCTACTGAGCTTGTTAATGTCATAAACCACTTAGAACAAACATGGAAATTATAGTCTGAGGACTACATCCATCTCATAGATGTTACCAAAAAGAAAATCACATGCAGTATAAATGCTCGCTTACACAAATTTAACTATGAAACAACTGGAACATTAATTTTATTCATTAATAAAATAACATTTACAAGGCAAATTTAGATTTTTAGGACGCCATTCCTAACAATTTTTCACTTGTCTTAAATCTAATTTATTACAAACTTTATACCCATTCCTTCTATGTTTGATCTAAAGGTCTACTAAGTCAATGTTTTACTGAAGTCAATTACTCTATCTGAACGAACATGCCCTCTTTGCAACTTCTGAAGCTGCAATGTATTCGGCCTCTATGGGGAAGTCAACAATACTGCTTGACACTCCTCCCACTAATGGCTCCTACTTCAAGGGTAAAGACATGCCCAAACATCAAACAGCTGGCATTTCTATCTGATTGGAAACTAGAATCAGTATAGTCGACGGGAACCAGCTCATCACTTTAAAAGATCAGCATATAATTGAACTGACTTGACAACCAAATCTTTACAGCTGATAACACCCATTCATCATTCCCAATGAGTAGTATATCATCGACATACAATACTATTGATGCATAGCTCGTCAACTAATTACTCAAAACCATAAGACTTAATCGCTTTATTGAATCTAATATTCCACAAGCGTGATGCTTGCTTCAGTCCATATATGGACTTCTTCCGTTTGCATACCATAAGCTCCTAATTTTTGCCAATGAAACCATCTGATTGCACCACATAGATGTCTTCTTCAAGACAACCATTCATAAAGGCCATTTTGACATCCATTTGCCAAATCTAATAATGCGGTGCAAAGGATGGGAGTATCCTTATGGACTTTAGCATGGCTACTGGTGAGAAGGTGTCATCATAATCAATTCCTTCGTTTTAGGTAAAACCCTTAGCAACCAGTCTTGCTTCAAAGGTCTCTACCTTCTTGTCCACTCCTCTTTTCCTCTTGTGGGCCCATTTAAAACCAATGGGCTGAATGCGAACAGACACCTCTACAAGACCCCAGACCTAATTAGAATACATAGATCCTATCTCAGATTTCATTGCTAAGACCCACTGGTCAGCATCCTTGTCTTTAATTGCCTCATTATAGCTGAGAGGATTAGATTCAATGTCGCGATCAACCATTAAGGCTCCTACCGTGAACCTTTCGTGTACTAAGAACATTCTCAACCTTACCAGTAGGTGCATCTAATGCATCCACTATGTCCTAAGTTGTGTCTAGCTGTTTAGAATTAGCGTCATTTTCTTTTAATTCCTCTGTCTAGCTGTTTAGAATTAGCGTCATTTTCTTTTAATTCCTCTAACACTACTCTGCTAATGCTTTTATATTCTACTACAAAATCCTTCTCTAAACATTTCACATTTTCACTTACAAACTTTTTTATCAGAAGGACAGTAGAAAAGACCACCCTTGTTCCTTTGGGATGACCCTAAAGAGAGATTGGTAAAGTAGCGTGACTCATCATGGACCTTACCATCTCGGACAATGTCCATTTCCTTCTTTCTGCAACACTATTCTATTGCAGTGTATCCGGAGCAAAAAGCTGAGATCTTATCCTATTTGCAGTTAGTAAATCCAGAAACTCACCCGAAAGATATTCACCACCTCGATCTAATTGAAGTGACTTAACTCGTTTTACCTAATTGCTTTTCAAATTCAGCTTTGTACTCTATGAACTTCTTAAAAGAGTCCAACTTATGTCTCATTAAGTAAACATATCCATATCTTGAGTAATCATTACTGAATGCGATGAAGTACTCATACCCACCTCTTGCCTGAACATTCATTGGTCCACATACACCTGTGTGAACCAGCTCAAAGACATACTTGGTCATCTTTCCTTCTATGCAGAATTTGTAGACTAGTGACTTCAAGTCCAAAGCCTCTATCAGTCCATCTTTCGTAGGTCTTTCGATCCTATTCGAATTAATATGACTTAATTATTGGTGCCATGTGTAAGCATTATCCCTTTTAGGGTGTTCCCTTTTAAGAGATTGAATAAGTGAGCTTGTGTTAGATTCGTTTATGCCAAAACTATAGTTTTGATCGGCAAATAACATGATTAAACCATTTATACATGGACTTTTATAAATAAAAAATTTATTTCTTGTAATGACATGTTCAAAGCCAGAATTAACTGAATAACTACTATTCATTAAACGAGGTACAGAAATCAAATTCCTGCGTAATGCAGGTACAAATAAACAATCCTTTAAAAACAAAACTCTACCACTAAATACTAAGCTAACATCTCCTACTCCTAAGATAGCTACTCTTGTACCGTTTCCAACCGTCAAGTACAACTTCCCATCATGCAGTCTCTTGGTTAACCTGAGCCCCAGTAACATATTACAAACTCAATCAGTTGAGCTTGAGCCCAAAAACCAGGAACCTAGTGGACTCTCAACTACGCATGACTCAACTAGGTGAGGTATCAACATATCCTCACCAGATGGCTTAGTAGTCTTTGTAAGAAGAGAAGCTAAGTACTTAGTGCAGTTTTTCTTCCAGTGGCCAGTCTTCTCGCAAAAGAAACACTTTTCTTTTGCTGACTTCTTTATGGACTTGGTTGCTGCACTAGCAACCTTGTGAGTAATAACTAAGTCAAAATTTTTTTTAGGCAAAGTAATTTGGTCCAATGAGTACATTATGCATTAGAATCGAGTAAAGTTCACCAGCCGTATCCATTTAAAAAATACTATAAATGCAAGCATTTGTGCAGCTATCTAACAAGAGTCATGTATAATGCAGTGATATCCATTCTTTTATTTTAGCATACACAATAAGTCAGGCATCCACTAAACTATACTATCATGCATGCTATGGTGACCCAAACACACCACTCCTTAGTCCCCGGTAGCGGGGTCGTATAAAGCTAGTTTGGGTGAGAAATATTCTCAATTAACATGTTTTCTTATAACTCTTACTAAACATGATTAACTCGCCACTTTACCTTAGCCTCTTACATACCACAACAAAGCTCTTCGGGGAGGATAATGAATCACGCTGGTCAAGTTTAAACTATTACCTAGACCTCCATACAAATACACGTAATGCTCCATGGCAGTGTGGTTGCATCGCTCTTTGCACTTTTGTTTATCCTAATAGAAGTGTATCATTATAACCTCCAAACCGACGTCCTCCGCAGGGAAGTCTATCGATCTAATACACTGCTAGACTGATAATGGAGACCGTGATGTTTCAACAATTAAACCTCGCTCCCACTTGATTTTTATAAATTAGAGGCTATTAATTTTCTTACATTTACAACTTGAATTATCTCATAATCCCCTTTAGAATCTCATTCTAAAATTAAATTAATTAACAAAATTATTTAATTTTTTTTTAATTTAAAACAATATCATCTTACATCTTAGATTATCCCATAATCCATTTAGAATCTCATTCTAAAATTAGTTAATAATTTATTTTTATTAAAAGTAATACCATCTTGCTTCTTAGATTATCTCATCATCTATTTAGAGTCTAATTCTAAAATTTAATTAAATAATTATTTTTATTTAGAATAGTATCGTCTTACTGCTTAGATTATCACATTATCGATTTTAGAATCACATTCTAAAATTCAAATTGATTAATGGAAATTAATATTTATTTAAAATAGTACCAGCTTATAATTTAGATTATCTTATAATCTACTTTAGAATCTCATTCTAGAAATTAAATTAATTTTTTTAATTTTATTTAAAACAGTACTGATCTACAACTTAGATTATCTCATATTCTACTTCAGAATCTCATTCTAAAATTAAATTAACTAATAAAAAATTAATTTTTAATTATGATACAAGCCAAAATGGAATTAGGCATACAAAAGGAAGCCTTCTCATTAGTATCCACTCGCCAAGGCCATTGTTGCCTAGTATAGTACTTTCCTGATCGTCTCCCACTAAGTTCACCTTATGATGACATATATATGGCGGCTATCCTACTCTCGATCCTCGAGGATGTGGATCACCTTCAAGGGGCGGCATTGATACAAACATGGCGTCTCCTCAACCGCCAAGCCCTTATCCGCTGCTACCCGCCAAAACTTGTATCACCATCATTCCTGCCAAGCCAGCAGAAAGCATGAAGACATCTTCAGCTGCCTGCCTCTTTTCCTCCATTACCGCTAGTCCCTCTTTGCTTGTTACCGCCAACACTCCTCCCGCCAGCTTTGCTGCCAACACCCATACAGCAACACGATCTCCACCCGCCAACCCGATCTCCACCTGGCAACCAGCTCTACCCATAACATCTACTAGCTTCTAAATCATTTTATCCCCTACCACCTCACCCTAGATATTTGTAGATATTTTCTAGATATTTTCCTGATATATAAGAGAGTGTTAGCTAGGGTTGAGTATGTGATGAATGTGTGTCATATTCCACCTCTCCCCAAATTCCTTCTATATATTCCACCCCCCCCCCCCCCCCCCCCTTCTCTTTTTCTATGTCTTCTTCCCTTTCTTAAGCTTGTAAACCTTCATTTTGGAGCTTATACTATCTAAATATATCTATATTTGTTGAGAGTCTAATTGATTTGAGCTAGATTAAATTTGGTTTGTATTAATTGGTATTAGAGCTAGCAATCATCGGCACTGATCATCACCGATCACTGACTAGCTCACCATCATCAATCACCAATCAGTTCATCATCAATCACCCAGCAGCTCGCCAGCAGAGCAAGTAGGTCCACTGCAACTACACCCCACCACTAGTTTTCGAGCATTATCATCAGCAGCAATCCTCGGCACTGATCATCACCGATCACCGACTAGCTCACCATCATCAATCACCGAGCAGTTCATCATCAATCCCCAGCAGCTCGTCGGCAGAGCAAGTCGGTCCACTGTAACTACACCCCACCACTAGTTTTCGAGCATTCGTTAGCAGCTAAGAGCCGATTGTCACCTCCATAATCGACCCTAGCAACCTCACCTTCAATTACCACCCATTATCGAAGAAACTAGGACAGCACCTACACAATCGACCACCGCTCACCAACCTCACCTCCGTTTACCACCCATCATCATCGACCCTCACCAAGCACCACCGTTCTCTGATCATCACCTCTTGCAATTGTCAACCATCATCCACCAGATCGGTGTTCATCACCATTGCTGCTCCAGCGATAGCACAAGGTAATTACCAATCTCCACCACGGTTTACTTAGAGCGAATTTCCTAAATTCAGTGGTGAAGGTGTAGAGGGGTGGTTACATCATTGTGAGAAGTACTTTGGTATCTATAGGACCCCTGATAGCATAAATGTCGTGATAGCTAGTGTTTTAATGAAGGGTGACACCCGAAAATGGCATGATTCCTTTAAGGAATCGTGGCCTAGGAATGTTGTAATACCCTGGGAGATATACGCCCTGTGGATCCAAGCTAGGTTCACAGATTTGACAGACAACTCCTTGATGGAGCTCAAGAAACTCACAGCCAAACGGGAAGTGTTGGCGAGTACCTGAGCCAGCTTGAGTCTCAGATGAACAAGTGTGAGCTGAGAGGAGAACAAGAGGTTAACGTGATGATCAGCGGCTTGTTGGAAGATCTAGCTGATGGCATTCTCTTCCTTAGACCCCAAACAATGCATTACGTAGCAATGCAGCAAGAGTGCAATTGCGCCTATTTTGAGAAACTAGCTGGCAAAGGCTCTCTGAGAGCAACGCCAATCATGCCCATGCCAAGCCCTATGAGGGCCCTTACCGCCAACCTTCCACCACACCCACCCCAACAGCTGCTACCACCAACCAGCAACACACTTCAACCCCAACTCAGGGCCAGCTAAGTATGGCACCCGCTGAACTTGATGATGACGACACCTCTCCTTCGCATCCAGCCATAGATTTGGGCCCAGATCCAGTCCTGGATACCACCATTGTCCCACTTCTTAGCGTCTCTATTGATGCCACCAGTCGCCCTTCCGTGACAGTGGTGGGTGGGAAACAGATTCTCTCTACAGCAACTTCATTATCCGATATCTCTGTGCATCCAGTCTCTGACCCGACTCTACTGTTCTCCATCAAAATAGATCCACCAACTGAATCAGATCCTCCAGAGCTTCAACAGCTGGTTCCCGAGTTTGAGGATGATTTCTTAGCTTCTGTCAAGCTGGCTAGGCCACCATCCCCTTTTCCAAAGGGATATTACTAACTCCCAAATCAAGGAGATGTTACACACTGGGGTTATAAGGAATAGTACTTCGCCTTCTCCAGAAGGATGGCTCATGGCTCATAGCTAATATCTTGCTGATATTTTTGAAGTTAGTATTTGACCTAGGAGAATTATTTACATTCGAGATTTTTATCGGTATCCAAGACCCTTAGGGAAAAGGGTCTTTAGAGGGCAAAGAATTGACAAGAGCCAAAATGGGATTAGGTTTACAGAAGTGGACGCCTTCTCATTAGGATCCACTCCCTTAGGCCGCTGTTGCCTAGTATCGTACTTACCTTATCATCTCCCACCAAGTTCACCTCAGGATGACATATATATATATAGCGGCTATCCTACTCTCGATCCTTAAGGATGAGGATAGCCTCAAGGGGGTGGCATTGATATAAATCTGGCATCTCCTCAACTGCTAAGCCCATCTCTGCTGCTACTACGAAGACCTGTACCGCCATCATTCCCGCCAAGTCTGCAGAAAGTGTGAATATGTCTTCAGCTGCCAGCCTCTTTTCTTCCATTACCGCCAGGCCCTCCTTGCCCATTACTGCCAACACTCCTCCTGCCAGCTTTGTCACCAACGCCTATATAGCAACTCGATCTCCAATGGCCAACCCAATCTCCACCCGTCAACCAGCTCTGCCGATAGCAAATACTAACTTCTATTATTGTGTAAACTAGTACTAATGTCTACACATCCCTAAAAAAGTTTTTAAATAAATAAAAATATTGTTGGCATCAGCGCCATGTCAACATCTGCTGAAGTCAGCAGCTGGCGTTAGTAGTTGACAGTCCTTTTTTAATTAAAATAATTAATTAAAAGAATAATTGAATCTAATTTCATTAAACAAATTTTATTCGATTTTGTAAAAAATAATTGAATCTAATCTCATTAGATCAGCTTTATCTAATTTAATGAAAAATAATTGAATCCAATTTCATTAGATCAATTTTATCCGATTTAGTAAAAAATAATTGAATCTAATCTTATTAAATCAATTTTATCCAATTTCGTAAAAATAATTGAATCTAATGTTGTTGGATTAGTTTTATCCGATTTCGTAAATCAAGATCAAATATGCATAATTTCATTATACAAATAATATGAATGTAATTTCATGATTTGACAAATCCAAATTAACTAATAATTCATTAACGATTTAAATAATTTAAATTGTTACCTTAAACAATCTAATTAACTATTATTCATTAACGCTTTGAAAATTTTAATCATTACTCTAAACAATCTTTTCTTCTTAATAAAATCTCTATTTTATTAAATTGTAAATCTATTTATCTCGATCTTATTATACATATTCATGTATATTATGAATGTAATAAGAGGTTAGCTCTGATACCAATTGTTGGGTTCACAATTCTCCAATTGTGGTCACAACAAAGGGCAGCTATCAGAACACTCAGAGTAGGAGATTCTTCTCATTACTAAAGCCCTCGGGCGGAGAGTCACGCTTTGCAACACTTCACGTGTGAGAGTTCCTAGGAATAGGGTTATCTCTATAGATCCCTTTGCTCTAATACCAATTGTTGAGTTCACAGTTCTTCGACTGTGGTCACAACAATGGGCACCTATTAGAGCACTCAGCATAGGAGACTCTTCTCACTACCTAAGTCCCTGGGCAGAGAGTTACGCTTCGTGACACCTTAAGTGCGAGAGTTCCCGAGAATAGGGTTATCTCCAAAAATCCCTTTGCTTTGATACCAATTTTTGGGACGGATTTCAAAAATTTTCCTTAATTTGATAAATTTTAATGCAAAAGAAGGGTTTAAAATTCTTAATTTTAAACCTAGGCTTCATTTAGAACTCACTTTAAATCTACGTATTTGAATTCCTAATTTAAATGTACAAGCCTCTACACTAATACATTCATAATAATAACATGAACTTAAAGCAGACATAACAAGAATACTGTAAATAATTAGAAAAGTGAAAACTTAAAAGACAAGAAAAGAAAAACATACCTGAAATTGCTCCAATAATAAAGAATACCAGAATGATAAACTCCAAAAATTTGACAAAAATGAGACCCAACAGCCTTCTACACAATAACCTCAAACCTCCCGGAGAGTGAGCTCTGAAAATTATTAAAATTGAGGAAAGAAAAAATTTAACAGAAATTTTTTCCTCCAATTGGGTCCCTGAAAGTCAATACTTACTAAAACCGCAAATATAATTGGATGCCAAAGCTTTGAAATAAGTAACTCTATTTATGGTAGAATACTGGACCGAAAAAAGAAAATAAATTGATGTGGGACGCGCAGAAAAATAAAGCAAAATCCAGCATTGAATATCAATAACACAGCAAAACTACGCATTTTATGCAAAGGAAAAATCGTCTGCTTTTGGACACTTGCAGGGGGACACATGTCGCGATCTTATTCGCTCGCGTAAATCGCCAAGGTGGACGTCCCAACATGCGACACGTGTCACGCACTAGTTCATCTAATTTGAATGACGTGGATAGTGACCTAAGAGTTGAATTTTGCTTTTTTTTTTGGCTTTGTATCTCACGTCTAAAATTTCATCCCATAAATTTTTAATTTTAAAAATTATTTTATTTTATAATTTTTAATTCTTATTCATCTCATAAGGAATGTTGGCAAATTAAATTTACTCATCTCATGAATTCTTTAATATTTTCGGTGGCAATAAATACAGAGGATTGCGTAGGGACCTCAGGAACAATTTAAATCTAGCTCCAAATGGGTTAAATTAATTATCATTTAATAATAAAATTTAATAACAATTTAATGGGACATTATTCCACTAAATAAATTCCACTGCACTCTAGACTTACATCATTTATTCGATATCTCTCAGTTAGACTGCATTGATAACAACAATCCTTCCACTAGATGTCTATGACAAAGAATTAATATAACTACTATCATTATCTTTCTCACAGCTTCTCCATCAGTTACCGACTCACCCTTCACTAAATAATTCATTTATACTTGAACATATTTATAGTATAAATTCAAATGTCAAACACTGGGAATACTTTGGCCAAAGATTCCAAACTATTCAAATACTTGCAAATTAATTAAGGCGACATCTGTACCTAATAAGAGATTGTAGATTTCGTATTGAATACCTGACCCTTGTTAAACTTCACGCCGCTACCTAGTATACGTCAGAATTCAATTATTTGTCTAGACCTTACTTATAGTATACCAAAGTAACTAACATTCCATGCACAAGTCCAGAATACTCTCAAGATTTAGAGTCATCGTTCAAACAGCACAACATGAATCACTCATCTCTGATAGTAGTTTGGAAACAAGTAACTCACATGGTCTAACTTAGTGTATCAATCTTATTGAACACACCCACATAACACTTTTGGATCACCATTCACATGGCCAAGACAATTTATCTAAAGTGTCACATTATAATCTTAGCATACAAGTGGTCCAAACTTGTCTTTGATTACTAGTTTTTCAAACAACGATCCATACCATTTGCTCCAATTCTATATGTGATTAATCTCATAAACCACTTAGAACAAACATGTAAATTTTAGTCTGAGGACTACATCCATCTCATTGATGTTACCAAAAAGAAAATCACATATAGTATAAATGCTCGCTTACACAAATTTGGATTTTTTAGACACCATTCCAAATAGTGCAAAAGGAAGGGAAACTAAGTCTCTTTAAGCACAAAATTCCTAAAATTTGTGTAAGTCCATCTAGCAACCCATAGTCCGGCTTTAAGTAGCATCTTGAACATTTAAGAAAAGCACAAAATGAGTGAGCCAAAAGCCACATAAGCAAATCATCATTAACCATAAAACCAATTTAACCATGGTATAACCACAAAAAAAAAAAAAAAAAACTCCTTCGCTCTTTACGTACAAACAATTTCTTTGTCAAATGATTTAGAAGGAGGGTAGCCATTTCGTTTGAGCCGGTTGACTTTCACACCACATACATGGCCAAATTATTGTTCTGGAACATTGAACACCACTATGTATAGCAACACCTCTTAGGTACTCAACCTGTCCACCAATGTATGCAACATGTACTACCACCCAAAAGATGTAAAGCTCGTCATTTTTCAATATTGTTTCAAATTTCAACATACTTTCTAAACTCAAATAATTTTGCCTAAACTAGCATCCTTCAAATAAAAGACTTTAGTTTATGAAATTAGGGAAAATTCATACAAAATTAGTGTGATGTTACATCAAATAGGTAATTTGCCTGTTTAATCTAAACAAAACTTAAAACTCATGTAATTCAATCCTTGACCCCAACAATGTTTTTCATTTAAATCTGATGCAAATAACATTTTTGCACTCTAAACACAACCATATATGAATTCAAAGCTCACTCCATCAAGGACTTTCATCGAAAATGACTATTTAATCATATTATAAACGAACTAACTACTCCAACAGAATTTTGAATAAAACACACAATAGATGCAAAAACAAATCTTAATTACAAGAGATTAATGATAATTTACTTACCTTGTTGCTATTACTTTTTTTAGAGATGTTTTCTCACACCAAAATACTCATGACTTTTTCTTCTTGTTTTCTTATGAATTTTTTGTTTGGAACTGGTTTCAACTACTCACACTTCACCCCTATTTATACCTAAAGGTTCTTCGAACCTAAGGAAATCTGATAAGAGGGGAGAAAGCTTAGGTTGGTGAGTTTTATGCCACCTCATGCTTGGCGGTTACCACCCTTTGCTTGTGGTTGACACCTCCTACTTAGATGTTGCCACCTCATGCTTCGACTGCCACCTCATGCTTAGTTTATGTGCATCAGATGCCACCTCGTGCTTATGGGGCCACCTCTTGCTGATTCACCCGCTTCGGGTGCCACCTCATGCTTAAAAGTGCCACGTCGAGCTGATTTATCTACTTCGGTCGTACTTAAAATTCCGACTCGTGTTGATTCACCTGCTTTAGGTGCCATCTCATGCTGATTCACCTGCTTCGGATGCCACCTCATGCTTAGAATTTCACCTCATGCTGATTCACCTTTTTCGGGCATCACCTCATGCTTAAAATGCCACCGAGTGCTTTGAAAGCGCCACCTCATGCTTATTTGTCACGACTAGTATTATTCCTCTATGTTTTGTTACCTAGTTTCAAGGTGTTTACCCCACTTCCTCGCCGATGCGTCTGCCTCCCCAAGAATAGCTTGGAGATGCTGCATGAAGAAGAGGAGATTCATCAGTGTTAGGGAATAGTCCATCCAAACTTGGTACATCATGAGATGGGGCAAAGATTAGCACAAGAAGGCAGTGAAGAATCTTCTTTAAATAGCCAGGAAAGGTCTTCTGGGATAATGTTGAGATCAACTGAGTTCTAAAGCATATCAGAGATAACTGAGTGATCAGATTGAAGAAACCAAGTCAGTTGTTCAATAGGACTATCTTCTGGACGAGGAGGAACAACCACGACTTATTAGAGTTTTGCCATTCTTATATTGAAGGGAAGAATAAGATTGAAGAGCAGATTGAGTTGAGGAACTGAGCAATTCAAGAATGAAGGCAAGAGATTCCAAATGCGCTTGATGACAACGAAGAGAGAATAGAGCAAAAAGTGAAAAGTTCAAACCTCAACTGTCATACTTATAAAGACGCAGAAAGGAAGTGCAAGTGACGTACAATGTTCTCTCGAGCTCCCTCTAGTCGTTGAGGGTAAAATTAGGCGTACTTATTGTTTTTTCTTTACATTTACGGTGACCACACACACATAATTCAAAACAAAATAGAGTAAACAGGCACCCTTGACTTAGAATAACTTGAATGAGTTTAGGACAGATAAGATTAAGACAGACCAAACCATATTCAAGTCCCTAGATTAGAACCAATGGAATCAAGGTAAAGCCTTAGCCGTTAAAGCCCTAATCAATAACATGAACCTAACTTCATCTGACTTATCAAGCAGTGACAGTAGTGTTAAGACCACCGTAATCAAGGTCAAGCCTTGTCCGTCAAAGCCTTAAAATAAAGCCTCAATTCTTAACTCATTGAAATTTGGAAACAGATTAAAACTGGAAAGTTAAATCTGAAACCTATGAAATTGCATTACCAAAGAAATAAGTATAACTATGTTACATTATTCTACTCCTCAGAAAAGAGCAAAAGTGTGTTGTGACAAAAAACTTGAAAAAAGTTTTATATTGAGTGCGTGTACCCATTTGACAAACTCAACGTCCTTAATTTATAGAAAACTAAAACAACTGCTGCTCCCTATTCCCATGGCTACTTCCCCAATGTCTAGCCCATAATCGTCTCTTTGCACACATAAAATATCAGCCTATGTTTCCTTAATTAATTATTGGAGGGAAATCCTTAGTGCCCACGTCCGTATTCTTAGCGGAAGCCCCATATTCTCTTGGATTAAGCTCAGTGCCCAAGTAGCTCAGATTGCACTTGAAGTAACCGTCTCAAATCTAGAAATCACCTATCCTGCAGCCTTCTTAACAATTCCTCGAGCCCGAGTTCTCTTCACCTTACAGCCATCTCAAGCCTTGAGTGGCAGATACCGTTGTCGAGGGTGATAATCCTCTCAGGATGCTAGGCTTGAGAAGCCATTATCTTAACAGCCACAGGTCTGACTTCTCCCAAGAAGGACCCCATGTGATGAGCACTTGGCATTTTACCAAAAACAATGTTGTCCCAACCCCTTCAAAATTAGGGTGTAAAAAGGATCCTCAAGATCCATGGACTCAATATACCTGTCCTTGTGGCCCTTGTCTTCTTCATTAGAATCCTTGGACAAACAAGTATCAAGTGAAGCTCTACATTTTGTTGCCTTCTTTCGAAGTAGCCTCCTCTTTTTAGTTCACATAAGGTTGGAAGGACCAGTATCTTCTTGCTCAGGCTAGTTTATCCTCCATAAGTTACCAAAGCAAACCCCTAAAGGTTGTTATCCTGGTTGTCGTGGTCCCTAATTTGTGCCTACTTCAATTAGGTGAAATTTTAGGTTCCTTTTCGGATGTCTAGTCCTCATTATCAGTTGACCCTTCGAAGTGGGGTCTTCAGTTGCCTCGTACATGTAGGAATTCTCTCCAAGAGAGGACTTGTAGTGGAAATGTATTGAGGGAGGAGTTTGTGTTTCCTCATTACCCCTTGTATTTTCCCATAACAATTACGACATACATTGTAGGATACCCTTTCAAGGTCTAGATATATCTTCTCTATTTGTTAAGTTTGAGGTATGCTTAGGACACTGCTGATCCATAGCCCAATTCTTCAGCCATTAACAATTTAATGGCTGACTTGCTGCGGAGTTCAATCAGTAGGTTTTTGAAGGCTGAACATTTGGTGGTGGGACTAAGCTCAGTGATATGCCATCGACATATCTTATCATCTAATGCAAGCCTAAATGATGGGAATCTCAATATTCCCTCAAGAACCAACGTATGGAATAGGCTATTGGCCACCCTTGCCTTTTGAATATCATTCAAGACCATTATTCTCCTGAAAGAGCGCAAATGGTAAGTTTGAACAACGTTTAGATTATTCTAAATGAAGGGATCAATAACATTAACTTAAAGAGGACTAGGGAGAGGATCTTTATGAATCATTGTCTAACCTTCTCCGAGGAAGATTAATTCCCTTGCCTCTATGGCATCTTGAACTACGTTTCTAAAGATGACATAGTTCTTCATTGAGTGAGTAAACAAATCATGCCATTTACAGTATACCTTCCTCTTTAGTATATTAGGGTCGAGTTTCCTGTGTTTCCCCTTAATCATGCCCTTACTGTTTGCCTAAAGCAAGACAAATATGATATCGGCTTTAGAGAGGTCAAATGTATGTTTTATCAAGTCTTGCAACTGGTTTGACTTCCTGGCTTTCATGTCCTCCTTTATTTAAGGAACACAAGCCATAGAAGGTCCCTTAAAATATTCAGCAACGTCAATTTCATATGAAGGATCTTCCTACTCGTCAATCAAATGATGTATGTAGGTTTAACACACGCTATTTTTCTTGAGGCTTTTCTCCTTCAAGATAGCCTAATACCTAGTGGTACATTCTACCAGCTGAAGGAAAGTTGTGAAGTTTGAGCCTTCAAACTTCTTCTTGAACTCAATATCTAAGCCATTCAAAGCTACCTTGGCATATTCAACCTTAGGGAGTACCATTGTGCTTCTTAACCTTGCTCTTTTGAACCAGTTAATAAAATCTTGTGCAGACTCACCTGCTTTTTGTCATATTCGAGCCAAGTCAAACATTGAGGTTCCTAGTTCCATTCTTGGGCATTGGGAACTAAAAGTGTCTTGCTATGTCACCCCAACCATAAACGACATTAGGTTAGGTGGTAAACTGATGTAACATTGAAAAGCAGTTCTTGTTAAAGAACTAGGACTTAACAACCTAAGTTCCAAGTATGGGTTGCCAGCTGCTTCCTTGCATTGAAAATTGAATCTTTCCAAATGCTCTAAAGCTAACACGCTACCTTCTTCTGAGAAAAGGGCAAAGTGTGATTTTTTTATCCTTGAGGGAAAGGGTACTCCCTGTCAATATGGTCAGGGTAATATTTACTATACAGGGATCTGTTGACACTTCTGAGGCCTGGCCCATACATCTGCTTAATAAGGCCAGCCAATTGGTCTTGGAGCGGTAGGTTTGGCAGATGATTATGTGCCTTTCATTACCCCATAAGTGGTTAAGGATCTCGAGGGCAATCAGCAGGATACCTCTTGAGCTCCCATAATAATCGGATGTGGGAATGGATTTTTTCCAACATATGTAGGGTAGAAACCATGATCATTTTTACCATTCGGTTGACTGGCCATGAAGTATGTGCCAATAGATACTTTGATGTGTGGCATGCCTGAAGGCGCACCTACATTGATAGGTTGTTAGGCCATCCTTACTTGATCAATCCCCAAGGTTTGATCTTGAGAATGTGGGAATTTAGCTCCACACAACACCCCACCCCCCCCCCCCCCCCCCCCCCCCCCCCCCCCGGGTCTCATATGTGGATAAAGGCCTAAGAGGAGGACACTGGTCCCCAGCGTTAGGGAACTTGCCATTGCACACCCACTCTAAGGCTTTGATTAGGCCTCAAGGAAGCCTCTCCAGCATGAGGGTTTGGATGGTTATATGCCCCTTTGTCTCAAGGGTAGGCATGACCTAAGCATTTGCATTGAGGTCCTCAAAGCCAAATTATATCCTTGGTTCAAAGGGCCAGCAATCCTAAGGGTTGCTCTATCACCCCTATAGCAAGAATCCAAGTGAGTAACATCTGGGTTAGCCATAGTTGGATTTCTTTTTCTCATAGGGACTGTGTTGTCAACTTGAGCCACTGACATTCGTGAGTTCAAAGGAATATCATGAGGGTATCAAGTGGGAACGCAGGCAGGAGTAATAGGCCTTAATTCCCTAATTTCATTTCTAACGGGTTGAACAAAGCCATTATGAGTCTCGACCAGCCTGACTAAGATAGGCCCAACTTCAACTATTGTCTGCCGTGCCACAACCTTAGCTATAAGAGTAGTGGTAGAAGATAGGGTTGAGTTCATTTCAACCAAGACTCTGCTAGTTTCTTCATGAAGTCTTTCGTTCATTGAGGTCCCAACGTCATTAGCGATAGCACTAATTAAGGCAATGTTTTAATGCTGAGCCACTAGAGTGCACTCTATTTCTGCATGTTATTTTTCATGGACCAATTTCATAGCTTGTTCAAACCTTTGATCAATGAGTTTCAACTGAAATTTGAGCATTGCCATGAAATTCTTTCAAGAATAGCCATCGAGCCCAATACGCTCATCTTCTAGGATGTCTTCATCACCTCAACTTTTTGTTACCATGGTTGTGAATTGTTTCATCCCCTCATGACATAGGACATTGATCTAAGGGGTGCTTAAGTGGAGACCCGATTAAGACTAACCCTTTGAGTTCCTCAGGTTCAAGAGCATTATACCTTCTTGTTCTGACCCTTAGTGAATGGTTTGAGACTAAAGTTTGATAATCCACAATGGGGTTAAAGACAATAACATCTTATTTTGAGTCTCCCACTAGGGTCGCCAAAAGGCATGTTTGCCCTTTTTGTTTGCTTATTGTGCGAATGTGATCGCCGTAAATACAAATCAATCAAACATGCAAAAAATGGACTCCCGATGATGTGGGAGCTATTCTGATTTCTGACCTGCATGCCTTTGACCTCATGTTAAGCTTCAATTTGAGAGATTAAAGTTAACTTGTGAAGAGAGAGTTTAGATGAGAAGAGAAGTGAGGTTAGATAAGAGTTAGAGAAGAGATGAGAAGAGAGAGAAAAATATCTCTAGATTAAAGTAATTTTCATTGAATGAACAAGACTTACAAGGATTGATCCTCTTATAGGAGAATCTAGATACAATGAATCCAAAATATCACTGACTAAGCCTCAACCGCCAAAACTAGCAGCATATCAGCTATAACCGACTTTGGCACTAAAAGGGAACAACCAACATTAAGACTCCAACAACTCAATACATGGACTACAAGATTCAAAACAGGAAAAATCATAACAATCCCCTCCACTTAAGAAGTTTCTTGACCTCAAGAAGAGAAATTTGAAAATTGACTCTTCAAGAATGCCAAATCTTCCAAAGTAACAAAATCTTGGTCCAAATTCTACCACTGAACTAGCACTTCCTTAATCCTCTTGTTGCCTGCCTTGATCTCCCTCGAACCACGAACAGTAACTGGTTGCAACACCAAGGACCCATTGGATCCAAATTCTGGGGGTGACTTTGAGCTTTTACATCCTTTATTTACCTGTTTCTTAAGCAATGAAACATCAAAAACTAGGTGAATGTATGCATTAGGAGGTAGCTCAAGCCTATAAGCCACTTTGCCAATCTTTTCAAGAATCTGATATGGTCCAAAGAATCAAGCACTTAGCTTGACATTGCTCCTGACAGCCATAGTAGACTATCTATAAGGTTTTAATTTGAGGTAAGCCATATCACCAACTTCATAATTCTTGTCCACACGCTTCTTGTCTACATACATTTTCATCCTTGCCTGAGCTTGCTACAGATGGTCCTTGAGCATATGCTATAACTGCTTCCTCTGTTGCATCAAATTAGAGACTTCCAATACATATGAAGTCATATTTTGCTACGAAAAAGGAGTAGGAGGATCATAGCCATATAGAGCTTTGAAAGGAGTAGTGCCAAGAGAAGTATGAGCATGAGTATTGTACCAATACTCAGCTAGAGATAACCACTTGTTCCACTCTTTAGGATGAGTGAAAACCATGCTCCTAAGATATTGTTCAATGCATTGATTGACCCTTTCCATTTGCCCATCAGTCTGAGGTTGGTACGAAGAGCTAAGAGCAAAAGTAGTTCTCAAAAGCATGAATAATTCCCCTCAAAAATGGCTTGTGAAAATTCTATCTCGATCAGATACAATGGATTGTGGCAATCCATGTAACTTATGTATGTTATCTAAGAAGAATCTGGCTAATTTTTTTGATGTGACTGGCCGGATCAAAGCAATGAAATGGCTAAACTTTGTGAAATGATCAACAACAACCCATATCACTTCCTTCCCTTCAGACCTAGGCAAGCCTTCAATGAAAGCCATACTTATATTCACCCAAGATCCATATGGAACAGGGAGAGGCCGCAAAAGACCATGGTACTTGTGATCACCCAGCTTAGATTGTTGACATACATCACAAGAGCTCACAAACTCAATTACTGCTTTCTTAAGACCAGGCCAACTAAAATAGGCTTTAATTCTCTAGTATGTGCCTTCTACACCTGAAATGTCCACCCCAAGCTATGTCATGAGAAGCACTTATGATCTGATCCCTCAATTTTTTTGAAGAACCAATGTACAACCTGCCCTTTAATCGAATTACTCCCTTATTGAAATATCTGCATCTGAAGTGCTCTTACAGTCTTTACTAATGTTAAAGGCAATAATACACTCTTGGGCAAAAGCATCATCTTCATAGGACTTGTAGACCTCTTCTAACCAAGAAGGAAGGACAACTGAAATGGCTCCACAATAGGCTTGCTCACCATCTTTTAATCTTCTTGACAAGGCATCAGCAGCTCGATTTTCTTTGCCTCTTCTATACTCAATTGCATAGTCAAGGCCCAACATCTTCATTAGCCCTTTCTTCTGTATTCTTGTCACAATCTTTTGCTCTAGCAAATGCTTCAAACTTTGATGATTAGTCCTGATTATGAATCTATGACCATCAAGATAATGCCTACATTTATCAACTGCTAACAAAATTGCATATTACTCCTTCCCATATGTGGACATTGCTTGATGTTTGGGACTAACAGATTGACTTAGATAGGCAATGGGTCATCCCTTCTATGACAGCACTGCTCCAATTCTAGTTCCACTGGCATCAGTTTCTAAGATAAAGTCCTCAACAAAATTTGGCATAGCAAGAACAGGAGCTTCACACATAGCTACTTTCAAAGCGTCAAAGGCTGCTTGAGCTCTATCACTCCACACAAAAGCATCCTTCTTAAGTAGATCTGTCAAGGTCTTGCAATGGATCCAAAATTAGCAATAAACTTCCTGTAATAGCCTGTTAAGTTGAAGACACCTCGCAATTGCTTCAAAGTGACAGGAATTGGCCAATTTTTCATGGCTTTTATCTTTGATGGATCTATGGAGACTCCCTTAGAGGAAATAAAATGTCCCAAGTAGTCCAACTGCTGCTACATAAAAGCCCACTCAGACAACTTGGCAAAGAACTTATGATTTCGTATAACAAGGAAGACTTCCCTCAAACGCTGTAAATGATCTTCATAAAAGGCACTGTAAATGAGAATATCATCTAAAAAGACCAGCACAAATCTCCTCTGAAACGGCTTGAAGATATCGTACATTGCTGCCTAAAATGTAGCCGGTGCATTGGTTAAACCAAAGGGCATAACCACAAATTCATAGTGGCCATGATGAGTTTGAAATGCAGTCTTTTCGATGTCTTGCTCAAGCACTCTAATCTAATGATAACCCTGTCTCAAATCCAACTTAGAGAAGAAACATGCTTCATACAATTCATCGCGTAAATCATCAATAATAGGAATTGGAAACTTATCTTTGATTTTCAAAGAATTAAGTTTCTTATAGTCGATGCACATCCTGGCAGAACCATCTTTCTTCTTTACTAATATGACTGGTGAGGCAAAAGGGTTGTGGCTTGATCTAACGAAACAATTCTTGAGCAATTCATGTACTTGTCTCTCAATTTCTGATTTCTGAGCATGAGGACACTTATATGGCCTCATTTTGAATGGTGCTGCACCAGATTTCAGAGGAATGGCATGATCAAGGCACCTATGTGGAGGAAGAGGCTACGGCTGCTCAAAAATGTCCTCAAACTCCTCTATCAATGCTTCAACTTCAGGCTACTGTGCAGAACACAATTTTGTTGCAGCAATGGCAAACAGCTGACCAATCCACTTGCAAGCACTCTTCTTGAACCCTCCTTGTAAGCTCTTGCCTTTAATCAGTTGCAATTAAGCTTGATCTCCAATGCCTTGCAAAGTAACCTTTGTCCCTTGAAACTCAAAAGAAACAGTTAGCTCGGCAAAAACCACAGGGCTGAATGATTTCATCCAATCAACTCCAAGCACCATATCACATCCTCCCAAGGGAAGGATTCTGAAATCATAGGTGAATCGATGCTCCTAACCATTGGAAGTCTTGGCATTTGTTCTGTGCGAGGATAAACTTTGCATCTGCTACGGTTACAGCCAAGGGATGGGTTTTAATAACTTCATGCCCAACCTTCTTCACAACCTTTGGATCAACAAAACTATGAGTACTTCCACTATCTATTAAGATAGTGATGTGCCTTTTTCCTGCTTTTCCTTTGATCCTTATCATCTTGTGAGCTCCATTACTAGTTAGTGCCTTCATAGAAATCTCAATCTCATCCTCAGCCAATTCATCCTTGGACTCGTGATCAGAATGTTATGATTCGAGAGTTCAAGGATTGGAGCTGTGTTGGTTTAGTTGCTGTGAGCTGCTGATGTGTTCGGTTAAGTGGCTACTGCTGGTGTGTTTCGGCTACTTTGGCTGCTGCTGCGCCGCTGTTGCTGATTCTATTACTGATATGCTGAGCATTATTCTGTTATTACTGTTAGGGGTTGTTGTTAGCTTTCATTCTGCATTATATTGGTTGTAATAAATAATATCCTGCATTGTAATCCTGCAGTAAGTGGTTCGGTAGTAGCAGGAGCTGGGTTAAGTTGGCCTTGGCGCCAAACTATTGTCATGATAGGGAGATAGTAGAATATAAGGATTATTGTAATAGTTTAGCTTAAGTCATTAGTAGTCAAATAAGTGTCTTATGTTAGTATTTCCTTGTATAAGGCCTTGGCGCCAAAAGTATATTTTGAATTAGTAATGCCGGTTATTTGGCGGGAGCAAGTACAAGCCCTAGGCTTAGTATAAGTAAGGCATTGTCTTGTAATTTGGGATTCATTCAATCAAAATTCAACTATCTCTTGAGATATTTCCTTTCTTTTCACATTTTACATTCCTTTATCGCTTTCTTGCATTTCTTTCTAAGTCATGGCTCGAGTTTGATCTCAGATCATGACAATTGGTATCAGAGCTTCGTTTTAGGCTATCGATTGAGTTGATTCAGATCAATTTAGTTGTATAAGCTTAAATCAAGAGTGTTTTGATAGCAAATATCCTTGATCACTTTACATGTTAATTGAGATTTCAATTTTGGAGTCTTGATTGATAAGCTTGTGGTTAGTAGCTGAAATTGTTGAATCTGCATTTGAGAATCTGCGCAGTGAAATTTGACGATCTAAATTTGACTTGATTGAATCTACTTCAGTTAAGTTGAGTTGTGTGAATCAAACATGATCTGTAGAAGAAGCGTAGCTGTTGGAATGGGTGAGGTTTCTGCTTGCTCGATTCGGCAAGAACAGAACTCAGGGGTTCTACAGCAGAAGCAACAACTCACACAAGGTTAAATCTTCATTGCAACACTCACAGCATCAAAATGTCCAAAGGAAGCTAAGAATTCAAAACCACTTCAGTAACAATGTAAATTCAGCAGTGCAAGTTCAGTCGGTTGAAGTATTCAAGCAAGGAAATGGTTCCGATGAAAAATTTGATCAGTTGCGGCAACAGACCCCTAACCTAGCGGCTTCAATGGAGGCTAGTAATGTTGAAATTCAGCAACAAATTCCAAAATTCAACAACAATCGGCACTGGCATGAGAGTCGGCAATGGTATGATCTCACAAATCTAGCTCAAAACAAATACATAGATTCTGCTAGAGATGAATTCAATTCAAGCTTTAATGTGGCGAAGGGGAATCAGCTTAGAGTAAAATTAGTAAATCAAATTGTGTGTGATGCATTGGTTGGAAATTATGGAGTTAAAATGGCTGTGTCTAAAATGGATCAAGAACACTCAAACTTGAACTGGAATTTGACTGAAATAGAACCATCTGCTGCGGGATGGTCAAGTAATTCGAAGTCACCTTTAAGAGAGGATGTAATTTTGCAAGGTGGACCTGAAGTGTATGCACTCCAATCAAAAACTGATGTGCGACTGCCTGATGAGAAAGCTGTACAATATGATCCAATGCAAATGAGTATGCTCGTAGAAAATAATTGGAGTTGTGATAATAGGAATGCTGAGTTCAGTAACAATCAATTGAAATTGGTTGAGAATCTGGATTATATTGATCACACTGCTGTTAGCTTGTCAGAGAGTGCTAGTACAACTTCAAGTGTGGATGTAATTGAACCATTAAGACCTCAAATCAGTGCATTACAGCCTGAAGGGTCTGAAATAGAGGCTTTGCAGTTGGGAATGCACAATGTGGGATCAAATTCAAATCTTGAGATCCAATCTCAAGTGCGAATTGAGATTTTGAGTATAAGAAGGTTGAGAGTTCGGTTTACTGCATTGTTTGACAAGGAGATTAGTTTGATCATTCATTTGAATCGTAAGAAGTGCTACTCTAGCAAGAGGATGAGAGCTTTGGAGAAACCAATCCCTGTTTTCCATGGAGTTGCACCATAATTTTTACAGTTTGAAGCAAACGATGCAGCACTGGGAAGGCTATTTGAGTGCAAGAAGAGGGGAATGAAGCAACCTAAGGTAGTGTTGATGTCCATTGATAGGCTTGGAGCAATTTCTTGAATCCAAAGCAGTATCAAGAGGGCAAGGAGAGGATCCAAGTGTGGCAGCCATGATACAAATTCAGACTTACACCTGAAAATGACGGTGCAGAACTTACAAATGCAGAACATGTGGCTGATGATGCTGTTGTTAAAGCTACTGCAGGGGGCAATGTTGAATTGGAAGATAAAATCAAAGCAAATTAGTTTGAGCAATGTTGGCTTCAAATGCAGGAGATGCAGGTGATTTTTGCTGCAATGCAATGTAAGTTGGAGCGACAATTCGAAAGAATGGATCGGCAAATTGATGGCTTCTTTGAACAGCTCAATGGACAAGTTTCTCAAGGGGAATTGAGTCTCCAAGGGCAAGTGCTATGTAAGGACACTGATCAAGTATCAAGAGAAGTTCCTTATTCACCACATGCAACTCATCAATTGAATGAGCCTTATAAGCCATTGCAAGAGTGTGAGACACCCCCTCAAAATCAACAAGAATATGTTATGCCTTCACAAAATCAACAAATTGGCTGTGATTAGAATGCTTCTGCGGCAGCAAAGGAGGTCCATATGCAGCACAATTAGATGTTATTACAAGGCTTAGATGGAGTAGCTCAAACAAGGAGCACTCAAGAGGCTAATAGGGTGACTAATCAAGCGTGTTTGAGACCCATTGACCCTAGAAAGGGGGAATTACATGTTCCTTGGAACAATACTCAGCAAGGGCAACAGAACACTGAGCTAGACATGGATCAAAACTTAGCAAGACCTCAGGTGGTGCTTCGATAGTACCATCAAAATCAGTAAGGAAGCTGCCAGGTGTTCGAGTTCAGCTAGGAAATGTGCTCGATTTGATTCCAATGCAGGCACAAATGAGTAGAGTTGATGTTTATGCCTCTAAGAACACCAACTCCAGGCCTCCTGATCAAAAACAAGTGGCGTTAACTGTTAAATTCAGCAGGGAAGTTGCATTACAACATACCTTGGTTGATCCACTTCAACCTTGGAGCCTTGGAGACCTCAGGATAGCTGAGTTTGGCAAGATTAACAGCAACACAACACTCTGGTTCAAAGAAGACAGGTTTGAGCTGTACAAATTCAGATTGAGGACTGCCGTTCAATGGCTGCATCTGCAATACTTCTGGTCTTCTTGGTGTTTTTGTTACAAGTGGGTGATATTGGGCTGCATTAAAGCTTGGCTAATGGGTATGATAGTGGTAGATTCCCTGCTGTTTACTCTACAAAACCTGATGCTCCTGGCCCATGACAGCAATAGACCAACATCAGGCAGCAAGTATAAGAATCACAAGCATTCAGATTTGCACGAGTGTTGGTTGTATGTGAGCAAAAGCACGCAAAAATCTGAGAATGAAGCTGCTGCAGTGCTGCAAGTTGAGCTAAGCAGGCGTTTGGCTGCTGAAAGGTTGCTGATTTAGAATGGAAATTTTCGATATAGTACAAGATACTAAGCTGAAGCTGTCCCTAGAGTCACAAAGTTCTTGAAGCTATACTTCTCTCTACGATTCTTGAGGACAAGAATCTCTTAGGGGGGGAGTATTGTAATGATAGGGAGATAGTAGAATATAAGGATTATTGTAATAGTTTAGCTTAAGTCATTAGTAGTCAAATAAGTGTCTTATGTTAGTATTTCCTTGTATAAGGCCTTGGCGCCAAAAGTATATTTTGAATTAGTAATGCCGGTTATTTGGCGGGAGCAAGTACAAGCCCTAGGCTTAGTATAAGTAAGGCATTGTCTTGTAATTTGGGATTCATTCAATCAAAATTCAACTATCTCTTGAGATATTTCCTTTCTTTTCACATTTTACATTCCTTTATCGCTTTCTTGCATTTCTTTCTAAGTCATGGCTCGAGTTTGATCTCGGATCATGACAAATATCTTAGGAGTTAGTTAGTTGTGGGTTGAGTTGGTTAGTTCCTTGGTCCAAATACAATGTATCTTTAGATATTTTTAGTCTAAGCCATCCTAGGAGGGCGTAGTATAAATAGATGGCTCTAGCTTGTAATCTCATAACTTTGATGAATGAATTGATATCTTTTGATATTTCTCTCTACTTCTCATCTCCTGTCCCTACTTATCTCATCTAAACTCTATATTCTCTTCTCATCTCATACTCTCTCTATCCCAACCAAGGTTAAGGCTCTTATCTCATCTCCTGTCCTCATCAAGCTCACATTCATCACTGTCTTACTGTAATGCAACATTAACCCTGCGAGCAGACATCAAAAACTTGGAGCTGCACTTATGTCCTGGCTGATAAGGCTGATTGCACTTGTAACAAAGCCTTTGAGGCCTCTTCTCAACAAACCTACTGGCCTTGGTCCCAATTATATCTCTATGATGAGATTTTGAACCATTTCCTTTAAACTTGCCTTTGTCACTTGAACAAATGACAGTGGCCTCAATCAATTTGGCTTTTGCATAAGCGTTTGTTAAGGTTTTTGGACCAATAGCTTTCACCATGTTCTTAATCCATGGCTTCAATCCACTAATAAAACTTGAGACATAATAAGACTCATTTGCTTGAGGATAAGTAGCTATCATACTAGCTCTTAAGTTCTCAATTCTTGTCATATTTTTTCTCACCGTAGTGGTTGAAAGACTTTATTGAAATTATGCACTACATCACTAGTGTCCTCATCTCCATATCTTTCACACAATTCCTCCACAAATTCAGCCCAAGAAAGGTTTGGATTGCTTTTTAACAAACTGTAAAACCATACCTCATTATCACGATGAAGATATATTGCTACCAATTCCACCTTTTCAGATTCTTTGATGTTGTAGAAATGGAAGTATCTATCAGATCTCCTCAACCATGACTGAGGTTTCTTGCCTTCAAAGGGATCAATCTGCACTCTTGGCTGTCTGAATGTTTTGCTTCTATTCTCAGAAAAAGCACCATTAGTACCAAATCTTTGCTGCCAGAAGTGATCATGTGGCCTATCCAGATGCAGAATGTTATTGGGAGAAGTTCCGGTATGAACAACAGAATCCAGGTGCCTCACATTTTGATTTGAATTCATGCCGGATGTTCGAGATTGCACTTGGTCAATAGGATGATCTGGTGATCTGACAGTTGCTTCAACTCCTTGTGGCCTTATCTCCACAAATTGTTGAAGATCTTGAGGTCTAACATTCATATGAATCATCGAAAGAGTATCGCTTGGTCTGTCCAAGACTGCTGCATTTGTGTTCGACACTTGTGATTGCATCACTTTAGCCGGAGGCGATAGTTGACTAGCAAGTCGAAGAACTCCAAAAATAGATGATTCACCTTGCTTATTTACTTGATTTTGAAGATCAAAAAGCTTGCTCTCAAATCCTTGAAGTTTTTTCTGCTCAATTAGAACTTCATACTTTTTCACATTCTATGCTTGATCTTGCTTCAAGCGATCAATTCCTTGTTGTTGAGAACCTGAAATCGATTGAACATATCATCCAATTGTGACTTCAATTGATCATTTGTCACAAACTGAACTTCTTTTGCTGCATTTGCACTTACAACAGCAGCATAGGAAACATTTGGATCAACAAAAGCAACAGATTGACCAGCTTCTGCTGCTCCTGCTCCCGATCGGGTAGTTACACCTCCTGACATGATAGAATTATTCTTTTTAGATTTCGCCAGCTCAAATCAATCAATTTTACAGCATGAACCGGCTTTGATACCCAATGTTAAGCTTCAATTTAAGAGATTGAAGTTAACTTGTGAAGAGAGGCTTTACGTGAGAAGAGAAGTGAGGTCAGATGAGAGTAAGAGAAGAAATGAGAAGAGAGGGAAAAATATCTCAAGATCAAAGTAATTTTCATTGAATGAACAAGACATACAAGGATTGATCCTCTTATAGGAGAATTTAGACACAATGAATCCAAAATATCACTAACTAAGCCTAAACCTCCAAAACTAGCAACATATCAGCTATAACCGATTTTGGCACCAAAAGGGAACAACCAACATTTGAACTAGGAAACATCTCAAATGCACTACAAGACTAAAACAACTCAATACATGGACTACAAGACTCAAAACAGGAAAAATCATAACACCTCAACCACTCACCTTTTCAAAGAAAACGGATGGTGCTTTTGGTGAACCTAACTTAAATTTGCAACCTTTACGTGGATTCTACTTATGCTCTACTTAAGGATACTTTATGTTTTTGTGAATTTTTTTATATAAGTATGACAAAAATTAAAAGGACATGACCTATCTCAAATGACAGTTACAGTGATGGAGCAATGCCCACAAACACCTCTCCTCATACACTTAAAAGTTCGGAACTGAGGTGGAGACAAACTGTTAAACCTCTAGATGAACTTGAAGTTTAACCTTGTGAAAGAGAGAGTATAGATGAGAAGAGAAGTGAAGGAGATGAGAAATAGAGAGAGAAAATATCTCGAAGAGATGTTGATATTTCATTGAAGGATTCAATATTACACTTAAGCAAGCTACTTATATTAGATCTAGATACATTGCTTATGGACAAAGTCTTAAACGACTAACTAGACCTTCGCCGCCACAATTGACCAACCTTGACCCTCTAACCGACTTAACTAACATCTAAGGACTTTGGAGCAAACACAAGCTACCAAACATTGCAATTCAAATATTGAAACGCGACACTTCCACTTAAGCCTTATTACAGCAATACAATTTCTCATAATCATAACATTCCCCTCCTCTTGAAAATGTTCTTGTCCTCAAGAATGGAAGTTAGGAAATTGGCTCTTCAAGAATTGTAGCTCTTCCCAAGTGGTAAATGTCTCAACCAAATTGTTTCAGGATACAAGAATTTCTGGAACAATTCTACCCTCCACCTTCAACTCACGAGATCCAAGCACAGCAGCTGGTTGTAGCAACAAAGCTCCACTTGAGCCAATTTCAGGAGGTTGTAAACAGTGCTCATGGCCCCTTTTCACTTGTTTCTTTAAAACAGAAAAATGAAAAACAGGATTTATGTAAGAGTTAGGAGGTAATTCAAGCTTATAGGCTACTTTTCCTATCTTCTCCAAGATCTTATAAGGTCCAAAGAACCTAGCACACAACTTCACATTCTTCCTCATAGCCGCAGTTGCTAGTCAGTTGGGCTACAATTTCAAATAAACCATGTTCCCTAGTTCAAAAATTTTGTCCACACACTTCTTGTCTGGTACAATTTCATCCTAGCTTGAGCTTGATGAAGATTATCCTTCAAGAGTTGCACTAGTTGCCTTCTTTGCTGCATCAGATCAATGATCTCAGCCACTGAAGATACAACTCCTTGCAGCATCAATGGGGATGGTGGGTCATAGCCATATAAGGCTTTGAATTTTGTAGTGCCTATAGAAGCATGGGCATGAGTGTTATACGAATACTCAGCCAAGGACAACCATCTTCCCCACACCTTGGGATGACTAAATACCATGCTTTGGAGGTATTGTTCAATGCATTGATTGACTCTTTCTGTTTGTCCATTAGTCTGAGGATGGTATGAAGAGCTAAGAGCCAATGTAGCTCCCAACAAATTGAGCAACTCTTTCCAAAAATGACTTGTAAAAAGCCTATCTCGATCTGAGACTATGGATTGTGGTAATCCATGTAACTTGTAAATGTTGTCAAGGAATACTCGAGCCAACTTCTCTGTTGTCAGTGGTCTAGCCAAGGCATTGAAGTGACTCAACTTGGTAAACTGATCAACCACAACCCAAATAACCTCCTTCCCTTCTGACTTGGGCAAATCTTCAATGAAATCCGTACTTATGTTTTGCCAAGCACCATCAGGAATAGGTAGAGTTTGAAGAAGCCCTTGGTACCTATGACCACCAAGCTTGGTTTGTTGACAAATTTAACAAGCTTGCATAAACTCTGTAACTGCTTTCTTCATACCAGACCAATTGCAATGAGCTTCGAGCCTTTGAAACATTCCTTCAACATCTGAATGACCCCCTCAAGCTGAATCATGTGAGGCACTGATAATCTGTCGCCTTAGATCAGTGGAGGTCGCAATATACAACTTGCCTTTTAGCCTGATAGCTCCTTTTACCACTGACACATATGCATCAGAAGCCAGATTACTCGCCTTGCCAATGCTGAATGCAGCTGTACATTCCTATGAAAAAATGTCATCCTCATAGGACTTATATACTTTGTCAATCCAAGATGGGAGAATCACTAAAATTGCTCCACAAAAACCCTGCTCACAATCCTCCAATCTGCAAGATAATGCATTAGCAGCCAGGTTATCTTTTCCCTTCTTGTATTCAATCACATAGTCAAGTCCCAACATCTTCAACAGCCCATTATTTTGAATTCTAGTGACAATTCTTTACTCAAGCAAATGCTTCAAACACTGATGGTCTGTCTCGATGACAAATCTATGCCCATCCAAATAATATCTCCACTTATCCACTGCTAAGAAAATTGCGAGATACTCCTTTTCATAAGTGGAAAATTCTTGATGCTTATGACTTAAAGCTTGGCTGAGGTAGACTATTAGCCTTCCCTTTTGAGATAATACTGCTCCAATGCCATTACCACATGCATCCTCTCTAAAACAAACTCCACAGCAAAATCGGGCATTGCTAGAACAGTTGCTTCACTCATAGCAATCTTCAAAGCTTCAAACGCTCCTTGAGCTTTATCTGACCACTTAAATGCATCTTTCTTTAATAAATAAGTTAGAGGCTTGGCAATTGATCCATAACCAGCCACAAACTTGCGATAATATCCAGTTAATCCCAAGAAACCCCTTAACTGCTTCAGTGTCACAAGTACAGGCTATTCCTTCATTGCTTGTACCTGTGAAGGATCAGTAGAGACTTCTTCATAAGCGATCACTTGGCCCAAATACTCCAATTTAGTCAGAGCAAAGGAACATTTAGCCAATTTTGCATACAGCTTGTGATTGTGCAAGACCAAGAACACCTCTCTTAGATGCTTCAAATGATCTTTAAGAGAAGAGCTGTAAATCAGAATGTCATAACACCAATACAAATCTCATCAAAAACTACTTGAAAACATCATTCATCAAGACCTGGAAGGTCGCTGGAGCATTGGTCAAGCCAAAGGGCATAACCACAAATGCGAAGTGCCCATGATGATTTCTGAAAGCAATCTTATACACATCTTGCTCCAACGCTCTAATCTGGTGATAACCTTGCCTCAGATCAAGTTTGGAAAAGACTTGTGCGCTAAGTAACTCATCCAATAAGTCGTCTATGACAGGAATTGGGAACTTATCCTTCACTGCCATTGAATTAAGCTGTCTATAATCTATACACATCCTTGCTGTGCCATTCTTTTTCTTGACAAGTATGACAGGAGAAGCAAAGGCTATGGCTCTGCCTTATGAAGCTTGTCTTGAGTAATTCATCAACCTACCTTTCAATTTCTGTTTTCTGAGCATGGGGATACTTGTATGGTCTTAATTTCACTGGCTCAGAATTAGACTTAAGAGGAATTGCATGATCCAAACTTCTCTTAGGAGGTAATGCTTTGGGCTGTTCAAACAAGTCCTCAAACTCCTCAATCAATGCCTGCACCTCAGGTTGAGAAATGTTCTCCACTTCAGTAGGTGATATCGCAAACAATTGTCCTACCCATTGATAATCGCACTTCTTGAATGCCCTTTCTAGCTTCTTGCCTTTCATTAGCTATAGCTGAGCTTGCTCTGCCATACCTTGCAAAGTAACCTTGGATCCTTGTAACTCAAATGATATTGTCAACTTAGGAAAGTCGAAGAGTATGGGATTGAAGGATCTCATCCAATCAACTCCAAGGACCATATCACATCCACCCAAAGGTAAGATCCTGAAGTCATAATCAAATTTACGATCTTGCATAAACCACTGAAAACCCTGGCATTTGTTCTGAGTTAGAACTAAATATCCTTCAGCAACAATCACTGCTAGCAGATGTGTCTTGATCACTTCATGTCCCACTTTCTTGACCACTTTTGGATCAATGAAGCTATGGGTGCTTCCGCTACGAATCAAAATAATGATTGATCTCTTTCCTTCTTTCCCTTTAATCTTAATGGTGTTAGGAGCTCCATTCCCTGTCAATGCTTTCATGGAGATTCCAACTTCATCTTCAACAAGTTCCTCTTGTGATTCTTGATCTGAACTATCCTTTTTAGCTTCAAACTCTGCACTCTCAGATTGCTCATAAGCACTAATTCCCCTAGCTGACATGAAGAATTTTGGGTTACATTTATGGCCAAATTGATAAGGCTAATTGCACTTAAAGCAAAGCCTTGGAGCTTTCTTTTCATTTGACCGAGTGGCCTTGGTCCAACAGATCCCTTCTACAGCTTGAAACCACTTCCTCGGTACCTTGGTCCATCATTTGAAGCAAGAACCATTGCTTCAAAAATCTTGGCCTTAGCATAGGCCTTGGACAATGTTTTAGGACCAACTGTCTTAACAAGATTCTTAATTTTAGGCTTTAAGCCACTTATAAAACTCAAGACATAGTATGACCTAGTGGCTTGAGGATATGTAGCTATCATGTTGGCTCTAAGGTTCTCAAACCTTGTCATATACTCCTTCACAGATGTTTCTTGTACTACTTTATTGAAATTATCAACAATGTCACTAGAGTCTTCATCACCATACCACTCACAAAGTTCTTTCACGAAGTCATCCCAAGAAAGTGTAGGATTGCTCTTCAACAAGCTGTAAAGCCACACCTCATGGTCTCCATGAAGGTATACAACTGCTATCTCTACCTTTTCTACATAATCAATATGATAGAAATGGAAATACCGATCGCATCTTCTCAGCCATGATTGTGGTTAATTTCCATCAAATGGATCAATCTAAACCCTCGGCTGCCTAAAACCATTGCTTCTATTATTGGATGAAGCATCATTACTTTCTGAACGTTGTTGATGCCACAGATTAGGTGGATGATCAAACTATTCAGCATTCGTATTGGCAGATCATAAGTGTACCGGTTAGTTAGGAGGACGATTATTCTGTCCTGGATTCATATTGGTAGATCATGACTAAACTTCATCAAGAGGATGATCCTGTGCTCTGGCAGTTACATCGGCTTCTTGAATTCGATCTTGAGATCTAACATCAGCTACTTGAGTTCGATCTTAAGGTCTAGCAGCAACATTTGGAATTTGAGGATTCACCTCATCAGGAGGTCTCATCTGTTGGTTTGTAGGTAACAGACTAGCAGGTAGCAGAGGTTCAGGAACGGAGGACACATTTTGTCTACTGAATTGATTGCATAATTCAGTGAACTTCTCCTCAAACTGCTGCGTTTGCTAAATAAATTAGTTGGCAATCTTCTCCTCAAATTCCTGTGATTGCTTACTAACTCGCTCAGTGATCTTCTCCTCAAATTGTTATGCTTGTTGATCAAACTCTTGCACCAATTCACCTTGTGATTGCTGTAACTGAGCAATCATTTCTTTCATATGAATGTTCAATTGACTAGATGTAACAACTTCTTGGTCTGCTGTAGCATTAGCACTAAAAACCTCAACATAAGATGGATTCGCAATAGCCTTTGTAGCTCTTGATCTTGTTGTAACACCACATGTCATTGCTTCTCAATTTTGAATCAATTCAACCTCTTTTCTTTTTAGTTGTTTCAATGTAATTTTCAGCTAACAATGCAAGCTTATCAATCAAGACTTCAAAATTGAACTCTTAATCAACTTGCAATGCGATCAAGGATATTTGATATTAAATCACGTTGATCCAAGCATATACACCAAATCGAAGGAATTCAACTTAATTGATAGCCTAAAACTTGGCTCTGATACCAATTGTTAAACCTCTAGATGAACGTGAAGTTTAACCTTTTGAAAGAGAGAGTATAGATGAGAAGAGAAGTGAAGGAGATGAGAAATAGAGAGAGAATTAGATGAGAGAGAGAAAATATCTCAAAGAGATGTTGATAATTCATTGAATGATTTAATATTACACTTGAGCAAGCTACTTATACTAGATCTAGATACATTGCATATGGACAAAGCCTTTACCGACTAACTAGACCTTAGCCGCCACAATTAACCAACCTTGACCCTCTAACTGACTTAACTAACATCTAAGGCCTTTGGTGCCAACACAAGCTACCAAACATTACAATTCAAATATTGAAATGCAACACTTCCACTTAAGCCTTATTACAGCAATACAATTTCTTATAATCATAACACAAACTCAAGGGCTCAACAATCCACTTACAAGCCCAAGTCAATCCAATTTTTATGCTCTGCACCCTTGACTTGTAAGAACTTGAATAAGTTATAGTTTGACAAGCTTTAGATGGAGCAAACTGTATCTGGGTTACAGAATGAGGAACAATGCAATAAAGGTCATGCCTTGGTCATTAAAGGCCTTAAAACAATAATGCAAGCCCAGGTTCACCTAACTTATTAAGCATTGACATCGGTGTTAAGACAAATGCAGTCAAAATCAAGCCTTGGCCATCGAACCTTTAAACCAACACCTGAATTCTCAACTTACTGATTGTGGAACAGATCAAAATGCAAAGTTTATATATGAAACCTGAAGAACAATATTACTTCGAAGAAAGTAAGACAAAGTAATGCTACTCCTAGGAAAAACACACAAGGATGTTGTAAAGAAACTTGAGGAAGTTAGTATGGTAGTGCTGGATGCATTACAACAACAATAGTTTCCCTTATTTATTGAAAATGAAAAAAACTGTTGCATCCCACTCCTCTGGCATTTCCTTTCCACGTCTTCATCAAAGCTTCTTTGGCATGCTCTGAGCACTGAATGTATCCTGAAATTGTGAGCTCGAGTGTCTCTCTGAAAAGCCCCACATTCGAATTATCCATTATAATTCCTTTTAGATGCCCCACGTTCTGTTGGATAGGCTTAAGGCTCACGTATCTAGAATTTCTCTCCAATAAACTATCTCAATCTTCAGAAAACCATGACTTACAGCCCTTTGGGAAGTCCTTCAAGCTCGAGCCTCTTATACCCCTTCAATCACCTCGAGTGGGTTCTACCCTTGAAAGGATAACTCTTAAATCAACTAGACTTTAGACACCATTGTCTTAACATCTAAAGGCCTAGCATCCCTCCAGGATGGGCTCACATGATAAGCACGTGACATTTTACTCAAAGCGACATCGTCCCAAGTCCCTTAAGTTTGATCACGTTGTAGGATTTGGCTACCCGTTTCTTCTACTTCTCAAGTTTATGAAGGGTGTCGAGTCTAAGTTGGTCCAAGTTGGTTAACTCCTCCATCGTAGCCAATTCATGTTCAAGTTCAGAAACCTTCCCTTGATGAGCCAACATAATAGAATGAACTGTCACTTCCATTAGAGGTACAGCATCATGGCCATACGTTAAATGAAAGGGGGTTGTCCCAGTTGCATCACGTTTGGACGTTCTATAAGCCCAAAGGGCATCAAGTAGCAACTCATGCCACTTTCCATGATTATCCTCAATCATCGTTTTAATGTTGGCCTTTAGAATCTTTTTAGTAGACTATGCCTAGCCATTTTCCTAAGCACAGTAAGGGGTTGAATTAAAGATCTCAATATTGAAACTCTTGGTAAACTCCCTAATTTTAACTTCATTGAAGACTTTAGCTTGGTCCACATTTCTAGCTTTCGAGATTCCAAACTTATCTAGGATATATTCATTGATAAAATCAATCATATCTTGCAGATTGATATTCTTAAATGGCTTAGCCTCCATCCATTTTATAAAATAATATGTGGCCATAAGGATGTAAAAAGTTGCTTGCTAGAAGGAGGTTTAATCTCTCCAATGATATCCATTATCCATCGTCGAACGGGCCATGGCTTAAAAATAGCATGCATCTCAGAAGTAAGGACTATTGGTATATGACCATGTCTTTTGCATGCTTTGAATCCCTTGGCATACTTGATATAATCGTCCATCATTGAAGGCCAATACTAGTCATAACGCCTAATGAGACAATGCATCTTATTACCCGCTAGATGGGATCCACAGATTCCCGCATGGGCTCCAACCATCACTGGCATTGCCTCATCAAAGTCCAAACACCTGAGAAGCACTCCATTAGCATCCCTTTTTAATAATTCTCTAGATTCCTCATCAAGATGGAATCTATGAGCTCTCATTTTCATCTTTTTGTCTTTAACGTAGTCATAAGGGTTTTTGAAGTAATCCATTAAGGGCTTCCTCTAATCATCACACTGACTTTTGATAGACTGACGCGTTTCAAAGCAATCCAAGTATTCATTTGTAACCACCTTGCTCTCAGAATTAAAGGACTCAGTGAATTCAAGGTCATGGTTTAAAACCTTAGTTTTAATAACCATGGTTTCTTCACACCATGTCCTGTGTAGTTTATACCTTGAGGCTAGTTGGGCCAAATTATTGGCTGCCTTATTTTGTTCTCAAAGTATGTGTTCAAATTGGGCACCGTCAAACTTGCCCAAAAGCTCTTGCACTTTTGAGATACACTTATACAAGGTATCACTTAAACATTAAAACTCCCCTTTCAATTGGCAGATGACCAAATATGAATCCCCTCTTAAGATTATGTTGGGGGTTTACATTTCTAAAAAACTTTGCAGGCCAATTATCAATGCCTCATACTCTACCATGTTCATAGAACACATGCCAACGAAGGTGACAGCCTACTTGGTAACAATCATAGTAGGGGATTCAATTACAATCCCAACTTCGGCACTCAAATTGGTCCTTGATCCAAATAAATATAACTTCCAAGGGACCATCCCTATTACCAAGAGCTAACGTGGCTCATAGTTTATTTCAGATTAAATGTTTGGATGGTTAGCTAGAAAGTCTACTAAGGCTTGGCCTTTAACTGACTTTTGTTACACAAAAATTAAATCAAACTGAAGTAGAGCAATACCCACTTATTTAGTCTTCCTCTCACTGGAGGTCTATTTAGCATGTTTTCAAGGACATCTGTGTGAGAACAATGTATATAGCGAATGCTAGGAAGTAATGTCTTCATTTTAAAAATGCATAGAACAAAGATAGACACCATATTTTCAATGGAGGAATATTTTATTTCACGCTCATTTAAATAACGGCTTAGGTAGACAAAGCTTACTCAAACCTTACTCATTATCTTGTACAAGCGAACAACCAATTAACTCATCAGAATCAGAGAAATTAATCTTCAGTGGTTTGCCCTACTTAAAAGGAATCAACACTGGTGGCCAGATCAAGTATTCTTTGATGGCCTCGAAAGCCGCTTGATGTGGCTCCTCCAACTTGAAGTCTTTTTTATACTTAAGCCATAGCAATAGAGAGAAGACTTTGGCTTTTCCAGCGACATTTAAAATGAAACATATTAGGAACTTAACCTGCCCCAAGAAGCACTGAAGCTCGTTTTTACTTGAATGTGGCTTGGCCTCTTGAATGGCCTTAGTTTTATTTATGTCAAATTCAATGCCCCTCTTGTGAACCAAGAAACCAAGAAAGTTCCCAACATGTAAGCCAAAAACACATTTTAGTTGATCCATCTTGAGGTTATGGCTCCTCATTCGAAGGAATGCTCCCCTCCAGTCCTATAAGTGATCATCTTGGAACTTTGATTTGACCACAATATCGTCTATGTAGACTTCCATGGTCATGCCAATAAGATCATGAAACATCATGTTCATGCCAATAAGGTATGCCATGTTGTTCACAAGACTTGATGTATGCTATGCTTTGGCATAGTAAGCAGCTGTTAGTCTAACCCGGGTCCAATGGACAAGGTGGCAGTGAAGTATTTTCTCTAGTTTTTGAGAAGAACTAGAGCTCTTATGCTGATCTTTCAAAGTGACGATCTAGTTCCTGTTGGATATATTGTTTTAAGACTTCCAGTGAAATATATATGATAGACGTTCGAAGTCTAAGCATGTCTTTACCCTTGGAGTGGGAGCCATTAGTGAGAGGAATGTCAAGCAGTATTGTATTGCTGACTTCACAATAGAGTAATTGAGCTCACTAAGGGTTAGGCTTAGTGACCTTTGGTTCAAACTTAAAAGAGGTGAGGATGGACTTTGTCATAAATTGGATTTAGGAAAAGTGGGAGATTGTTAGGAACAGTGTCCTGAAATCCAAATTTATCCTAGTTATATTGTTTTAATTAATAAATAAAACTGAAGTTGCAGTCGTTTCCTTGTTAAATTTGTGTATGTGAGCATTTATACTGCATGTGATTTTCTTTTGGGAGACATCCATGAGATGGGTGTAGTCCTCGTACTAAAATTTACATGTTTGTTCTATGTCTATGAGACTAAGCCACAGATAGACTTGGAACAAATGGTATGGATTGTTGTTTGAAAGGCTCGTAGTCGAAGACAAGTTTGGACCGCTTGTTTGTTAAGACTATAACGTGACACTTTAGATGACTTTTCTTGGTCATGTGGATGGGGATCCAAAAGTGTTAGGTTAGTGTGTTCAATAAGATTGACACACTGAGTTGGACCATGTGGGTTACTTATTTCTAGACTACTATCGGAGATGAGTGATTCACGTTGTACTCTTTGAACGATAACTCTAAATCCTGAGGGTATTCTGGACTTGTGCATGGAGCGTTAGTTACTTTGGTGTACTATAAGTAAGGTCTAAATGAATGACTGAAATCCCACGTATACTGGGTAGCGGCGTGAAGTGTGACAAGGATCAGGTATTCAATAGGGAATCTACAGTCTCTTATGAGATACAGGTGTCCCCTTAGTTGATTCAAAAATATTTGAATAGTTCGAAAACTTTGGCCAAAGTATTCCAAGTGTTTGACATTTGGAATTCATACTGTGAATATGTTCAAGTATAAATGAATTATTCATTGAAGGGCGAGTCGATAACTTGGCTTGGCAATGGGGCGGGGGGGGGGGGGGGGGGGGGTACGGGGGACGTCTCCTCCATACCCGTACCTGCCACCCAAATTCTATACCCGTACCCACCCCATTACCCGCCACGGGTATGAAGTGGGTACCCATACGCGCCCCGGCGGGTACAAACCCATACCCATTACCCGCGGGTACCTAACGGGTACCCATTACCTGCCCCCTACCCTCCCGTACCCGCTTCCCATACCCACCTTGTTACCTATTGTGTTATGCTCGGGCTTGAACCTCGAACGTAAACTAATATAATTTGGATAGAATTGAGAGTTTAGGATGAGACAGAATATAGAATTTAGATGAGAAAGAAGAGTTTAGAGTTAGATGAGAGAAAGAAGGGAAAGGAGATGAGAAAGTAGAGTTTAATCTTAAATGAGATAATGTTTCAGATTTCATTCATTGATTGGATTGATGATTACAACTCAACACTTATTTATAGCAACTAAGTAAGTAAATGCATTGTATCTAGAACAATCTAGAATATAAAATCCTAACTAATACTCAATTTATTTAGAATTGGAGCCAACACAACAATAACATCAGCAGTAGTACGCAGCAGTAGTAACTAACAAACAGCAGCAGTAGCGGTACATCAACAGCAGCAGCCAGCTCACAGAATTTAACCATCCTAACTAACTTTCCCGCTATTAAGCCAATTTAAATCCATGCTCGGAATCTTGGTTTGTAACATTCCCTTCCCCTTGAAAACATTCTTGTCCTCAAGAATAGAAGAGAATTGTAATAATGAAGAACATTTATTGCATATGAAAAGGTGATTGAAATGAGCCAAGGCTGCACTGACTTTGTAATGCAGCAAATCCATGAAGAAAACATCTTGTTTCGACATAAAGTTGCGTTTGAATGCACAATGCCCCTCAGGAGGTCTGCACTGATCAAACCAAACATCACAACACCTCATGAAGCAGTTAACACAGCCCAAACTTCTATCTTGTTGATGGGAATTACCAAACTCCTCAAAGTTCCTGCATTTCATCTTGTAGGAAGCTGTGCCACTGATTTTGCATATCTTCAACCCAATAAAACTGCATACGAAGTCCTTTAACACCTCGGGAGGCCTTCGAAACTCAAACCAAGAGAACCAAATATTGAATTCAGCTTGCAAACATTCCAAAACGCAGCTCCAAATCAGAATTATTTCATTCCGAACTTGCCGATCGGCATGCTGAAACTGCATTTTAGCTACTGGAACTTGATTCCTTGTTGAATTAACATGTCCTGCTGCAATGATTTTCAACAAATTCAGCTCACACAACCACCTACCAACCCAACTCATGACATGACCAATAAATCCTTGATGGCTCTCTAATTGCACCATCATTGCTGCAGCATCCAGAAACTCAGCAGTACAAACCCAATTCTTGATCAAGGTGGCCAAACCCAATGCAAACGCCTGACAATGCAGCGGACAACCCTTCATCTTGGATTTAATCCAAAATTTGTATTGCTTAAACATCCTTTTACAATACCAGCTTAGACCAAACTCAACAAACACTTGATTACTTTCCAATTGCACATAACGTGCTGCAGAACTCCAGAACTCAGCAATGCAAACCAGATGCAACTCATAATGACAGATAGCAGCTCGGTTTACCATTTTCTCCCAACCAGCCTCAAGTTTCAGCTTGTTATAAACATGATCTACCTTTCCCGAATCGGGAGGAGGCTTATCACAAGAACTTGCACTAGGATACTTCACAACTCTACTCAAATGAGGTAATAAATCATGCCGAACTTGCCGATCGGCTTGCCAACAGAGCAGTACAGCCTCCATACATTTGTAATCATTCACCCAACACAAAAGTCCTTGCAAAGCATCCAATATAAGGTTGTTCGGGATCTGAGTTAGCATACCAACACGCCTAAAAAGGAACTTAGGCACCCCTTGCTC
Source organism: Simmondsia chinensis (assembly GCA_018398585.1). Taxonomy (NCBI): domain Eukaryota; kingdom Viridiplantae; phylum Streptophyta; class Magnoliopsida; order Caryophyllales; family Simmondsiaceae; genus Simmondsia; species Simmondsia chinensis. The sequence goes on along the minus strand of JAGTTD010000023.1, from coordinate 18,585,064 downwards.
TATATTTGTTGACACTGCAACATCAACAATTGATTCCCCAATCAAATAACATCGCTCAGCAGTGAAGGCTCTTGGATTCCGTACACCAACTAAATCTGGTATATCAGCGTATACATTGGTAAGAGTGGCATCTTGAGCTCGTTCTTGATGATCATCAAACATCATAGGCTGTAACACAACCTCTTGCTTCAATTTCGGCTTTGTCGACTTCTTTTTTGTAATCGTCTTTGCTTTCCAATAATCGTTTAATGCGTCGTTGAGGTGGTTCTTCTTCATTTTGCTTTTTGCATTCTTCAACATTTTCATGATATGAAAATCATCTCCCCATTCCGGATACATGTCATATTGTGCCTCAACGTCATCAAGATACTCTAACTCCAGCAAAGGGTCTTCATAAGGATCGTCTTGTTCAAACTCAGGTTCTTCAAGCTTGTTTTCTTCAATTTCGGCATTGTCTTGGTCGAATTCATCCTCAACAACAATCGTTTCTATTACATCTTCCTCTTTGTGCTCAACCTCGAGCTCTTGCGGTAGAACTACTTTTGTTGGTGGAACAATCTGGCTAGAAGGCTCAATTTGTTGCACCCGATCTTCTTTGTTCACATCCTCACCCAACAGCTTCTTCAACATTTGTTGAATACTGTCAAGCTGGCGGTTATGCTCGATTTTCTGCTCCTTAAGCTCAGTAGTCCTCTGCTCAACTTTGACACAAAACTCCCGGAGCTGATCGTTAAGGGAACGCTGAGGTTTGATTGTAACATTTGCGCCAACTTCCAATTGTGTCATAGATTCATCAGCCATATTTGCAATGAATAACAGCTTTGATCTGAATCGGAATAGTTCGCAGAATACAATTCGAAATTCGCAGAAATGTAAACTCGTTTTACAACCCTTCAACAATCGATTGTCTAATAAAATTCTACTCCTTAGTTCACATGTACACGCACTGGTTATCAGTTTGATGCTCGTTAATGATTATTAACCCTAACTGATCAACTTCGAACAAACAGCGAACAAACCCTAACCTCAACGATTTCTAACAGAGATGCGGATAATTGCGACTAAGGATCTGAAATTGGTTCGATTATTGTATGTAATGATGATTGTAACACACAATCCACAACAATCTTCAAGAACAATAGCGGATTTCCACACTTTCGGTACCTGTCAGATTTTCGCCTCCTTGCCAGACTTTTGCCTTTGCTGACAATTTCGCCTCTACCACAATTTTCGAATTTGAAATCTGTACTTTGATCAGGACAATCTGATTGTTTGAAATTTGCACAATCTGAGCAACACTAATTTGATTTCTGAAATTTTTTTTTTTTTTTTATTTTTGATTACGCACTCGATTGGATCGAGGCTCTGATACCAATTGTTACGCTCGGGCTTGAACCTCGACTGTAAACTAATATAATTTGGATAGAATTGAGAGTTTGGGATGAGAAAAAATATAGGATTTAGATGAGAAAGAAGAGTTTAGAGTTAGATGAGAGAAAGAAGGGAAAGGAGATGAGAAAGTAGAGTTTAATCTCAAATGAGATAATGTTTCAGATTTCATTCATTGATTAGATTGATGATTACAACTCAACACTTATTTATAGCAACTAAGTAAGTAAATGCATTGTATCTAGAACAATCTAGAATATAAAATCCTAACTAATACTCAATTTATTTAAAATTAGCGCCAACACAACAATAACATCAGCAGTAGTACGCAGCAGCAGTAACTAACAGACAGCAGCAGTAGCGGTACATCAGCAGCACCAACCAGCTCACAGAATTTAACCATCCTAACTAACTTTCCCGCTATTAAGCCAATTTAAATCCATTCTCGAAATCTTGGTTTGTAACACCTATCCATTGTCCAACTTATTAAACACAAAATCCTTTTCTTTTTTCCTTCAATAATAACCATGACGTCAAAATTATAAATTACCTGAGAAATTTATTTTATATAAAATAACACAACGAGGATATGCGGGTACGGGGAAGAGCGGGGCGGATACATGCTGGTACGAGGTGGGTCGGGGCGGGTACAGGCCTATACCCGTACCCGCTCCATACCCGTGACGGGTATTAAAATGTGTACCCTACCCGTACCCGTTACCCGCATCATCTATGCCCATACCCGCCCCAAACGGGGCGGATACCCATAGGTAACGGGTTTTACCAGCCCCATTGCCATCCCTATCGGTAACTAATGGAGAAGCTGTGAGAAAGATAATGGCAGTGGTTATATTTATCCTTTGTCATGAACATCTAGCGGAGGGGTTGTTGTCATCAGTACAGTCTATTAGGGAGATATAGAATAAATAATTTAAGTCTGGAGTGCAGTGAGATTTATTTAGTGGAATTAAGTCTCGTTAAATAGTAATTAAATTATTTCATGAGATGATTAATTTAACCCATTTAGAGCTAGATTTAAATTTTTCCTGAGGTCACAGTGCAAGCCTTTGTATTTATTGTCATTGAAAAAATATTAAAGAATTCATGAGATGAATTATTTATCCATAAGATGGGTAAAGTTAATTTTTCCAAACATTATTCAAGAGATGAATGAAATCAAAAATTATAAAATAAAATAATTTTTTTTATTTTTTATAAAAATATGCTAAATTAAAAGAATATATATCACTGCATTATACATGACTCATATAAGGTTGTTACACAAATGTTTGCATTTACAGTATGTTTGATATGAATACGGCTGGCGAACTTCACTTGATTTGGAATAAATAATGTACTCACGGGACCAAATTACTTTGCCTTGAAAAATACGTTAGACTTACTCCCTACTCACAAGGGACCTACTAGAAAGAAAGGAAAGGGTAAGGTTGCTATTGTAGCAACCAAGTCCATAAGGAAGTCGGAAAAAGAAAAGTGTTTCTTTTGCAAGAAAACTGGGCCACTGGAGGAGAAACTACACTAAGTACATAGCTACTCTTCCTATAAAGACTGCTAAGCCATCTGGTGAATGTATGTAGATATCTCACTAGGTTGAGTCATTCGTAGTTTAGAGTCCACCAGTTTCCTAGTGGGTGGACTCAGGTTCAACTGACCGTATCTATAATATGTTACAGGAGCTCAGTGTCATGGGATGACACTTTCACCAGTGTCACGGCCTCCCAATGCCCTTAACTTCACCCCTAAGGTCCCTCGTTAAGACCCGTGATGCCACTTAGCTTCACTCCGAAAGTACCTCGCTAAGTCAGGCTAACCCCGAAAATATGAGAGTGTTAAGATACGCAGCGGAATAAGATAATTTGGGAAGGAAAAGAAATAGAACAACACAAACAAATAGGGAGAGAGTCACGGTTTGAGAGAGAGAAAGATGGAAGAGTTTTGTGAAATGGGGAATTGCTTACCCCTTGGTATTTACACTTGTATTTATATACAAATTTACATGAGACAATAAAGCAAAAAGCATTGTACTCTTGTCTCCCTTGTCCTTGCCTAGCCGACCACCCTATTGTCCTTTTCTCTAACCTTTACCTTTTTTGGTCTTCACTTTTTCTACCCATCTTATTACATGTATTGGGTTTTGGAGGGAAAGTCCCTTTGTTGTTGACCGTCCCCCACAAGCCCCTCTTTACATCTTATTTTATTTTTACCCGATACGATATTTACACGTATTTTACATAACGTCCTATGGACACGCCCCTTTACGGATTTGTGCCGAGCACTTCACCAAAGGTTTGCGTCCTTACAAAATTGGACTACGTACATAAATATATCCGTAAGAATATTCTAGAAGAGCCTAGAACGAACTGTGCCTTCTGGAACATTCCCACCGTACATCGATACATAATAAAATTAAACAAAATTATTACGGAACTAAGCGGTCCGTGACACTCTCCCCCACCTAAGCTATTGACGTCCTCGTCAATGTTAGACGGCCTTGAGTTCTTTAGACACCGTTCCTCTTTATTTGAGCCTTCCTCTTGTTCTTCATGTCTTCAAGTCCGGATGGCCCTTTCATTTCACCAAGTACACGAAGTACTTAGTTCGGTCCCTGTGTCCCAAGCCTCGTTCCACAGGTTCCTTGGTCCTCTTTGGTAGCTCCACATGATGTTTCACTACCTGTTGTGCCACAGAACGGTTGTCCCGCAGCGTTGTCCAGTTTGGAGTGCTTTTGCACCCCGGAAGTTTTAGGTTTTGTTTATTTATAATGGGCAAAGGTCTGGGCACCCGTGCTTCTTCCACTCGAGCATCGATCTCGCTGTTCACGGTCTGTGCCTCCCCACAGCTTGTCCCAAACCCCTGCATTCTGATTTTTGGGTCTGTTTTTAACAGCCCCTGTGCTAAAAACTGAGGCGCACCCTTGCACCTCCCATGCCCACCCCCGGGCAAGCCTTGTGCACCCAACCGTAAGTCAAGTGCAGCCCAATGCAACCCATGCCATGTCAAGCACAAGTCACGCCTAGCCGTGCGCAACCCATGCGCACTCATGTCCAAGTCAAGAGCCCTCGTGTGCAACCCATGCACACTCAAGCCCAAGTCGTGAGCCTTTGTGCACAGCCCCTGTGCACTCCAGCCCACATCGTGCACACACCTGAAAAAGTTGTGCGCACTCAAGTCCCTGTTAGGCACGTCAAGGCCCAAGTCTTGCACATCCGATCTTGAGTCTCGACAATGCCCTCCACAATACAAGTTGTGCCCTGCAGTGAGCACCCCTTGCCCCACGTTTTGCATCCAGTGCACCATCAAATGCACCACATGCGCCTCCCTGGGCACCCCCAGTTCGGCCCTGGACACACCCAGCTCGATCCTGGGCACTGCCAGTGCGGTCCTGGGCATGTCACGCCCAGCTCTGTCACTGTCCAGCCCAGGCGCAGCCCAGCGCCCCCTGTGCGCTGCTCTGGCCCGGTCCTGGTTAAGTCTCTGCCTGGTCGGGGACCCTATCCCAGGCCCCAACCTGTCACTGCAGCGGACCTCCTCCCACAGAAGTTCCAGCTCGTCACACTTCTCCCCTGCCCATGTCCTTTGCGTGTAGGCCTCGGCCTCCTTTGCATCGGACTTCGAAAATTTTGATGAAGAAGTGTCCCATTTTAGGATGTGCATCCCATGCACACCCCGTCCCAAGTGTTGTGCCTCAATTGGCACTCTAAATGCATGAGGGCGCACCCCATGTGCACCTAATGTCAAGCTCAGCGCCCCGAGTCCCAAGCTTCGTGCCTCCGGTCCTAAGTCATGCCTTGCCATGCTTAGGCCAAGCACTCTCACGCCCACTATGTGCCCTGTCATGCGCAGCACCTGTGCACTCCAAAACAGCCCATGTGCGCCTCTTGCTCGGTCCACGGTCCTGAACTCCACCCTTGCCCCCAAAGGTGTTTGCTTCGGTTTGTCATGTGGCCTTGCGTCTACAAGTTCACCTTGCTCCTCCTTGGTTTGAGTCATCCTCATAACATCATTCCTCGGAAGTGAAAGTGATTTTAGGACATTGGAGAAATTCGTCTCCAACACCGTCTTGAAGCCATCTTCTAGGATCACCGTCAAACCCGGTGTGTCGTGCCAACCCTTAGTGCAAGTTGACACTACACGTCCCCTATCATAGATGAGCCTAGATGAAGATACCCCTCTCTTCATCCATCTCACCCCCTTGTCAAGGCCGCATCCGAGCCCCTCTGATCCTTGCCTCGAACCGGATTTTTGTTTGGCACCCATGTAACAAAGTGCCTTGGTCTCAACAGTGACAAGCACCCCTGTGTTGACACCCCCGTGTCCCATTCTTGAGTGCCTTGTCCTTGGTGAGTCACGCCCACCTAAGTGCGCGCCTCCTTGGACCCCGGCGCACCCTTGCGCCAAAGTCAGCGTCACCATGTCCGGAACCTTGGTGCGTGCCTGCACCTCGGTCCTCTGATCCTGGGCCTGCGTTTCAGCAAACACAGCACCCCGGGCCTCTATCGGTGTAGCCTGGGCCTGCACCTGAACCAGTGCAGCACCCCTGGCCAGCTCCTGTGTCGCCTGGGCCTGCGCTTGAACCAGCGCAGCACCCCAGGCCTGCTCCTAGACCAGCGCAGCCCCCTGCGCCTGTGTCCCGACATGGGCCTGTGCCCGACCCTTGGCATCAACCCGTGTCCTGCTTCTGTTGTCGCCAGTGCCTTCCGATTCCGGTGCCTTTGGCGGGGCCTGGCCCAGGACCTGTGCACTGACCTGCACAGCCCTGCGCCTACCAAGCCCGATGTAGGCCTCACTCTCGGAAGCTCCGTGCACCACCTGTGCAATGGTACCAGCATCAAATTTCTGAACCTCTGCCTGCTCCCTGGCTTCGGTTCTGTCAGCAGCACCTTGGGCCTGCAAAACACACGCATGCCCCTGTCCCTTGGCACACCCATGTGCCTCGGTTGTCCTTTGTGCACCCTGTTGTGCACCTTGCTCGACCTCCACGAACACACTCGTTTTGGTCTCTTGAGTCCCCTTGGCCTGCGCCCCATGCACACCCTCGGCTGACCCGTGCACGCCCCAACGTGCACCATATCGGACCTCAACACACCCCCGTGTCTTAGTCCCTCGGATCCCCGTGGCCTGTGCCTCGGGCACACCCGCGGCTGACCCAAATGCAACGTCACCCAAATTATTTTGGACCTCCACACTCTCAAGTGTCTTGGCCCCATGAACCCCCAAGGGGTGCACCATGTGTGCACCCAAGGTAAACTCACGCACCACCATCCCAGACCCTTGCTCGGTCCCATCGGCTCGTGTCTGGTTCGTTAGGCACTCGCGTGCCCTCAGCTCAGACCCATGCGCAGTCCCATCGGCATGTGTCCTGACATTCGTGCACCCCCGTGCACTCTCCTCGGTCCGGGCCTGCTTGCTGTCATACGCAGCACCCTGGGCCTGCGTCGCAGCATCTTGGGCCTGTGCCATGACACTCGCAGCACCCTCTGTCTCGGCCCTGACATGGGCCTGCGTCTGAACCAACGCAGCAGCCCGTTTCTCGTCCGACCCTGCGACCTGTGCACCAGGTCCTGTCCGTCGTCCCTGGGCACTGTCCTGGTCTCTGTCTCTGCTGGGCCCTGGGACCTGTGCACCCGACACTGTCAGTGGTGCCTGGGCACGGTCCTGGGTCCTGTCCTGGCTGGTTCCTGGGACCTGTCCGCCTAACACTGCCTGCTGTGCTTCCGACACTGCCTGACATGTCTGGGTCCGGTCCTGGACAGCAACCTGCTCAGCGGCACGCAGGTCTCCCCCACCCTGCGTGCTGTCCCCTTCTTGTCCGCAGCAAGCACCCTCATCATCCGACCCCGTTTCTTGTTCAAGTGCAGCCACCCGCTCCACTAGTGCTTGTCTTTTAGGACATTCACGTGCATAGTGAGGCTCACCACACAAGAAATAGTTATGACGCCTAGGTCGCTTGCCCCCACAATCAAAAGTACTTCTACCCGAAGTGCTCACGGTTGTGTGAACTTCAAGATTTTCACCCGGCACCAACCCCATGTTGACACCGTCCATGTCAAGACTAGTAAGCGCACCTTTTATGATGAACCGGTCCTTACCCTTGCTTGACTTAGGCCCACACGGTTGGATCTCCAATTCTCTTCTCGGTTTCTCCTCCTTTTGTGATGTGCCCGCACTCCTTTCCTTCTCGGTTTCACTCCCGGTTACGAGTAACCTTCGCTCTGATACCACATTGTCACAGGATGACACTTTCACCAGTGTCACGACCTCCCAATGCCCTTAACTTCACCCCTAAGGTCCCTCGTTAAGACCCGTGATGCCACTTAGCTTCACTCCGAAAGTACCTCGCTAAGTCAGGCTAACCCCAAAAATATGAGAGTGTTAAGATACGCAGCGGAATAATATAATTTGGGAAGGAAAAGAAATAGAACAACACAAACAAATAGAGAGAGAGTCACGGTTTGAGAGAGAGAAAGATGGAAGAGTTTTGTGAAATGGGGAATTGCTTACCCCTTGGTATTTACACTTGTATTTATATACAAATTTACATGGGACAATAAAGCAAAAAGCATTGTACTCTTGTCTCCCTTGTCCTTGCCTAGCCGACCACCCTATTGTCCTTTTGTCTAACCTTTACCTTTTTTGGTCTTCACTTTTTCTACCCATTTTTTACATGTGTTGGGTTTGGAGGGAAAGTCCCTTTGTTGTTGACAGTCCCCCACAAGCCCCTCTTTACATCTTATTTTATTTTTACCCGATACGATATTTACACGTATTTTACATAACGTCCTATGGACACGCCCCTTTACGGATTTGTGCCGAGCACTTCACCAAAGGTTTGCGTCCTTACAAAATTGGACTACGTACATAAATATATCCGTAAGAATATTCTAGAAGAGCCTAGAATGAACTGTGGCCTTCTGGAACATTCCCACCGTACATCGATACATAGTAAAATTATACAAAATTATTATGGAACTAAGCGGTCCGTGACATCAGGCTAGGCTCAAGGCTACACGATGGGTGTTGTACCTGATGGTCAAGGACTGTACAATAATAGCGGTCTTAAGTGTATGAAATGTTAGCTTAGATTTTAGTGATAGAGTTTTGTTTTAAAGGATTGATTATTTAAACCTTCTCTGCACAGGAATTTGATTTCTATGTCTTGTTTTATGAATAATTGTTATTCAATTGATTTTGATAATAAAAATTTTAATATGAGAAATAAATTGTTTATTTGCACATGTACATGAATAAATTGTTTATTCATGTAATTTTCTTATCAAAACTATGGTAATTGTTTAAATAAATCTAACAAAAGTTCACTTGTTCAATCTTTTGAAAGAAAACACCCTGAATGTGATAATACCTACACAAGGCACCAACGTTTATGTCACATTAATTCGAACAGGATCCAAAGACTAGTAAAAGATGGACTGATAGAGGCTTTGGACTTGAGGTCATTACCAGTTTGCAAATCCTGCATAGAAAGAAAGATGACCATGTCTGTCTTTAAGAGTAAAGGCAACAGGATTGGTGGCTTGCTTGAGCTGGTTCACATAGATGTATGTGGGCCAATACATGTTCAGGCAAGAGGTGGGTATGAGTATTTAATCACGTTTAGTGATGATTACTCAAGGCATGGATATGTTAACCTGATTAGACATAAGTTGGACATTTTGCAGAAATTCAAAAAATAGAAAGTTGAATTTTAAAAGCTATTAGGTCAACAAATTAAATCACTTCAATCAGAACGAGGTGGTGAATATTTTTCAAGTGAGTTTTTGGATTTCCAAACTGCAAATGAGATAAGATCTCAGTTTTCTGCTCTGGTTACACCGCAGCAGAATGGTGTTGCAAATAAAAGGAACAAGGACCGTTTTTTTCACAGTTTTATGATTTAAAAAGTTTTTTTTTAATAAATACTAGCGAAGTACTTAGAGAAGGATTTTGCAAGTAAGCTACAAAAACAAAAACAAAAATAGTATTAAAGGAAAATGACACTAATTCTAAACAGCTAAACCCAACTCAAGATATAGTGGATGCATTAGATGCACCTACTGATAGGAACAAAAATGTTCCAGGTACACGAGAGCTTAGGTGTGGTGGGAGGATTGTCAGGACACCTGACATGTTCATAGCGAGAGCCTTAGTAGTTGATCATGGCATTGAATCTTATCCTTTTAGCCACAATGAAGCAATTAAGTCTTATAGTTTTGAGCAAATGGTTGAACATACCATTCGTGTACAACTGACATTAAGAGAAAGTAGTGACTTTCTTGGTATTGTATGTTAGTAAAATACTACTCATTAGGAATGATGTAGGGGTGGCATTAGCTGTAAAGGTTTGGTTTCCATGCTAGTTCAATATAAAACACATAGGAGAAGCCAACTCTATTTTTAAGATTAAGCTTCTACGAGGTCATAAGAGTAGGATGTTGAGTCTTTCTCTGGCCACTTATATTGACAAGATGTTGTCAAGGTATAGCATGGAGTCCCTCTCTCTTTTGAGTAGTGTTCTAGGACATCTCAAAAGGAGGAGCAATTAAGGAATATTCTATATGCTTTGGCAGTGGGAGCCTCAGGTATGCCATGTTTTGCACGAGACTTGATTTCTGCTATGCTATGGCATAGTAAGTAGTTGTTAGTCTAACCTAGGTCCAACGGACAAGGTGGCCATGAAGTGTTTTCTCTAGTTCTTAAGAAGAACTAGAGATCTTATGCTGATCTTTCAAAGTGACGAGCTAGTTCCAGTTGGATATATTGTTTTAAGACTTTCAGTCAAATATATATGATAGACCTTCGAAGTCTAAGCATGTCCTTACCCTTAGAGTGGGAGCCATTAGTGAGAGGAATGTCAAGCAGTATTGTATTGCTGACTTCACAACAGCGTAATTGAGCTCACTAAGGGTTAGGCTTAGTAGAACTTTGGTTCAAACATAAAAGAGGTGAGTATTGACTTTGTCATAAATTGGATTTAGGACAAGTGGGAGATTGTTAGGAACAGTGTCCAGAAATCCAGATTTATCCTGGATATATTATTTTAATTAATAAATAAAATTGAACTTGCAGTCGTTTCCTAGTTAAATTTGTGTATGTGAGCATTTATACTACATGTGATTTTCTTTTAGGAGACATCCATGAGATGGGTGTAGTGCTCATACTACAATTTACATATTTGTTCTAAGTGGTTTATGAGACTAAGCCACAGATAGACTTGGAACAAATAGTATGGATTGTTGTTTGAAAGACTCGTAGTCGAAGACAAGTTTGAACCACTTGTATGTTAAGACTATAACGAGACACATTAGATGACTTATCTTGGTCATGTGGATGGGGATCCAAAAGTATTAGAGTAGTGTGTTTAATAAGATTGACACACAGAGTTGGACCATGTGGGTTACTTATTTCTAGACTACTATCGGAGATGAGTGATTCACGTTATACTGTTTGAACGACGACTCTAAATCCTGAGGGTATTCTGGTCTTGTGTATGAAGCATTAGTTACTTTGGTGTACTATAAGTAAGGTATAAATGAATGACTCAAATCTCACGTACACTGGGTAGCGACGTGAAGTGTGACAAGGATCAGGTATTCAATAGGGAATCTCCAGTCTATTATGAGATATAGGTGTCCCTTTAGTTGATTCGCAAATATTTGAATAGTTCAGAAACTTTGGCCAAAGTATTCCAAGTGTTTGACATTTTGAATTTATACTGTGAATATATTCAAGTATAAATGAATTATTCAGTGAAGGGCGAGTCGATAACTAATGGAGAAGCTGTGAGAAGGATAATAGTAGTGGTTCTATTTATCCTTTGTCATGGACATCTAGTGGAGGGGTTGTTGTCATCATTACAGTCTATTAGGGAGATATCGAATAAATAATTTAAGTATGGAGTGCAGTGAGATTTATTTAGTGGAATTAAGTCTCATTAAATGGTAATTAAATTATTTCATGAGATGATTAATTTAACCAATTTAGAGCTAGATTTAAATCGTCCCTGAGGTCCCTATGCAAGCCTCTGTATTTATTGCCATTGGAATAATGCTAAAGAATGCATGAGATGAATTATTTATTCATAACATGGGTAAAGTTAATTTTGCCAAACATTATTCATGAGATGAATGAAATCAAAAATTATAAAATAAAATAATTTTTTTAAAAAAAATTATTAAAATTCATAAGATGAATTTTTACATGTGGAAAACAAAAAAAAAAAAAAAAAATTTCAAAATCCCGTATAAACCGCGGCGATCCATGCACTCCGGATCCAACGAGTCGTGCGCTGGGTCGTGCCCTAGCTATCCACGTGCACGGGCGCGGACCAATGGGAGTCCGCCACGTGTCACGTGGTATATATTAAAAGGGACGCATTTTTTGGTTTGACGAAACGGCGCGTTTTGGCTTCCTTTTGTAATTAAATGCTGCGTTTTAATTTAAACTGGGCGGTTTCCACACCGAAAAAATTAGATTTTTTTGGCTCCAGTATACTCCTATAAATAGAGATGCTTATTCCGAGGTTTGGCATTCAGTTTTGAAACAAATTTTAGGGTTCCTGAAAATAGTTTCGGAGACCCGATTGGTCCTCAGTTTAATATTTTTTCAGAGCCCACCCACCGGGCATTTCGAGGTTATTGCGTAGAAGATCGCGAGGTCTCGATTTTCTTGGTATTCTTTACTATTGGAGCAATTCTAGGTATGGTCTTCTTTCCTTCTTCTTTTAGTTTCGCTTTTCTATTTATTTATAGTATTCGTTATTATGCATGTTTAAGTTTATGTATTGTTATGAATGTATTAGAGTAAAAGGCCTGTAGATCTAAATTAAGAATTTAGATCTGTTGATTTAAATTATGAATTTAAGTCAGTAGATTTAAAATTAGGAATTTTAAATCAACCCTAGGTTTAGAGTTATGATTTCGAAACCTGTTCCGCTGTGTAAACTTTAGGGAGAATTTTTAAAATTCATCCCAACAACGGGTAATAGGGCAAAGGGTTTATAGAGATAAACCTATTCCCGGGAACTCTTGCACGTAAGGTGTCACGAAGCATGACTCTCCGACCGGGGGCTTAGGTAGAGAGAAGAGTCTTCTACTCTAAGTGCTCTAATAGGTGCCTATTGTTGTGACCATAGTTGAGAACTGTGAACCCAATAGTCGGCATCAGAGTTTATTTTTCGAACAAAATTCATGTTTTTTTTTTTCCCAACAGGCTAAGCATCTCATTGTGGTCCCAAGCAAAGTAGTCCTTGAATGCAAGGAGCAAGATCAAGTACTGCTTCCTTTGCTCTTCAGATAGCAGAGCAATCAGATACATGGGTCTTGGGTACTATGTTGAGCCTAAGTTAACCTCGAGGAGGGGGTCCAGAACTTCAACTCTAAAATCCTCTATCATAGCTAGTGCTAGTCTTAAGTTGAATAACTCTGGCTCTTTTTCTTGTATCAATTGGACTTCGAGGAAATTCCTAGAAGCAAATGGTTGTTCAACCCATCGTTGATTCTGATAAGTCTAATTTAGTATATAATTATTTATATTGTTTTAACATATTTTTAACCTTATTACATCAAACTTCTATCACTTTTGCTCGGTTTTGCTCGTTTTGAACTATTTTGCTATTTTTTTTGTATAAACACCCATTTTATGCTAAATCTTGCTAGGTTTTTTCATTAACATCAACAAGTAAAAGCAAGATACATCAAATAAATACAAAAAATTAGCAAAATACCTCATTTACACGCCTAAATGCAATTTTTACATAAAATAACAAGCTTTTTGCCACAATTTGCTTTGGGCGGCTATTTTTTTTCATATTTTTTTACTCAAATCCATTGTATACTACATGAATGCAAGCATCAAGGTCTGAACTTGCATATTTAGGGGGTGAAAAGTGAAGAAAAAGCATAAAATATATCAAGCTTATACAAGTTGCAAGCTAGCCGCATGGATGAACAAATGGGAAGCAAGTTTTATGTAATTTATTTTATATTTTTTCTCCTCCTCAAGCACTATAAATAGGAGGCATTTGTGAATGTTTGAATCATCCTTCATTCAAACAAAAACACATACAAAGTTTAGAAGAGAGCTAGAAACTAACGGGTGAAGGAAGAAGAAGAAGAAGGAAGAAAGTTTGGTTTGTAATTTTGTATTTTTAAGTCCTTTTTAGCCTTTTCTTCTTCCATGTTCATGAATTTTGTGTTATTTATGCTTTATATTAAGTTTATCATGAACTAATTTTGTTATTCCAAGGCTACGATGTAGCCTAAGTTGTAATATACGCTTATTACTAATTCAACGTATTCATTATTTTGTCATTGCGTTGTTGAAGTGTTTATCATTGTTTTTCATGATTTTTAAATGCTTGATCATCATTTAAGGCCTATAATGATTCATAATGAGTCCTAGAGGAGATTTATGATGAGTGCTAAGGTGATAAGCACCACAAATTGAACGAATGCTCGAGAGAAATTAACGCTATTTGTGTGGTTTTTAAGAAAAAATCATAAAGCTTTAGAAACTCTTTTCTTATTTGAATTCGTGCACGAGAGTGATGGGTTTATATGTAAAAGAGTATGCTAAATGCTGCTCCAGAGAGAATATTTAGTAAATTAGGATTGTCAACCATCAACACGTAATAACAACTTGAATAACGAGAATAGAAAGGCGTATTGATGCAACTGGGCGAAATCGGATGCCTTGTATATTATTAAATCATAAAAGCTTCATAAAATCAGTTAACATATTTCTTTCTTTTTAGTTTATTTTATTTCATATCAACATCTCAATATTTCGGCTGTTCAAATAGCATCAAAGCTACTAATCTTGGTACTCATTCAATAACAATGGTCATGCGACTAGTACCACTTCTTGGCTTTGACATCCTTCTTAACCATAGGATCACAAACCATAAGGGGTCCCCTGATGTATTCAACAACGTCAATTTCATATGGAGGATCTTCATCTTTGTCAATCAAATCATGTACGTAAGTTCCATTCCATACACACTGTTTTTCTTAAGGCTTTCTTCTTTCAATAAAGCCTCATACCTAGGGGCACATTCTGGTAGCTGGAGGAGAGTGAAGAAGTTCGAGCCTTCAAATTTCTTCCTAAATTTAATATCCAAGCCATTCAAGGCTAGCTTGGCATATCAGGAAGAGACACTGTGCACTTCAACCTAGCTCTCTTGAACTGGTTGATATAATCCTCCACTGGCTTCTATCTCATGCGAGCCAAGTCAAACATGGAAGTTCCTAGCTCCATCTTTGGCAACTTGGCCTGGAATTTCCTTGCCATGTCATTCCAACAGTAGATGGATATAGGTGGTAGGCTAATGTACCATTGAAAGGAAATTCCTGTCATAGAGCTAGGGAACAGCCTAAGTTTCAAATAGGTTTGTCAGCTGCTTCTCTACATTGGCAGTTAAATCATGCCAATTGCTCGAGAGTAGACATGCTTCCATCTTTTGAGAAAAGGGTAAACTCAGGGATTTTGTATCCTCAAAGGACAGGATAATCCTTATCAGTATAGTCAGGGTAAGGTTTACTATACAAGGGTCAATTGACCCTCGTGAGGCCTAGCCCATACATTTGCTCGATAAGGGTGGCCAATTAGTCTTGGTAAGGCGGGTTTGGCACATGGTTATGCACCTACCATTGCCCCCCAAGTGGCTGAGGGTCTCGAGGCGGATCAGCTGGATACCCCTAAGCTCCCATTACAATCAAAAGTGGGAATGGTTGTTGCTCGACATACTTATGGTAACCCCCTTGGTCATTCTGGCCATTCATTTGATTAGCAATGAAGTATGTTCCAACAAGTCTGTGGTTATATGGCATGCCAAAGGGCACACCTACATTAACAGGCTACTATGCCATCTTGGCCTGATCTATCCCAAAGTTTGGAACTTTAGGACGTAGGTAGCTAACTGGCCCCCCAGTTTCATCAGTATAATGAGATTTGGGCGGAAGGCAAAGTCCCCAAAACTAGATACCTGTCCTTGCCAACCTATACCAAGGCCTTGAGTGAGCCTTGAGGTAACCTCTCCAACTTGAGGAGGGTATAAACAGTTATGGTGCCCTATCTCGAGGACAAGTGACACTTGCACGTTGGTGTTGAGATCCCTCAAAGCGATAGAATATACATGATTCAAGGGTCCTGCATTCCCAAGGGGCTCATTATTAACCCTATGGCTAGGATCCAAGTGAGCAACTCTTGGCTTAGCCACGGTTGGGTTTCCCGCTCTCCCAGGTATTGTGTTGTCAATTTGAGTAACTAGCATACATGAGCTCTGAGGAACATCCCAAGGGTACCCAGTTGGAACTGAGAAAGGAGGAATAGGCTTGAGTTTCCAAATATCCTATCTTAATAGGCTCGACTTCAACTACTATTTGCCTCACTACGTCTTTAACTGTAAGGGTAGAGTAATAGAAGACAGGGTTGAGCTCATCTCAACAAAGACTCTGTCAATTTCTCTACGGAGCCTATCATTCATTAAGGTCTCGGCGTCTTTGATTACGGCTCTTATGGCGGCAATGTTTTCACGCTAGGCCGCTAGAGTTCACTTTGCTTCATCATGTTGGTTTTCATAGACCTCTTTTATTGCTTCTTAAGCCCTTTTATCCTTGATTTGCTAAAAAATACTTGAGCACATCCAAGAAAGATTGAGCCTAATCTTGAGCACCATTAATTTTTTATGTGCTAATGAAAGATCAAGCCTAATCTCTAATACCATTAATTTTTTTGAATAAATAAATAAATAAATAAATATATATATATATATATATATATATATATATATATATATATGTGTGTGTGTGTGTGTGTGTGTGTGTGTGTGTGTGTGTGTGTCTCTCTCTCTAACGTCTCTCTCTGCTCTCTCTCTCTCAACGTCTACTGACACGCCTGCACCGTCGTCGGCAACCTCTCCGACGTGGCCGGCTCACCACCGTAGGCAACGCAGCGACGCAAAGTCAGGTGCCCTATCTCCCTCCCGCCCTTCGAAACCCCATACCACCACCGCCGCCACCGGGGCCACGCCGAACCAAGACCACAGCCAACCCCGGCCAGCCATCCGCTCAGCCACTCAATCACCCTAAGCCACCAGCGACAACCCTAATGCACCACCCTGACGCACCGCCCTCCCCCCCAATTTCTTCTCCCTCACCCTGACCCACTGTTCGGCCCCTGTTCCGCCACCCTTATCCCCGGGCCCACCACCACTGGAACCCACACCACAATCGCCCACCTGGACCACCGACCCCATTTCCCTGACACCACCACCACGACTTCCATCTCTCACCCCCCCCCCCCCCCCCAACCACCCAGACCCACCACCACCCGCCCTCCCTGACTCCTGAGATACCATCACCCTCACCACCCAGACCCACCACCATCGTCGCCCCTGCCTGACCCACCAGCACCACCAACCAACACCAAGACCAAGCCCTCTCCCCATTCCCACCAACACGCCACCCGACGACCACCAACCCTGAGTAGCCGACAGCCACCGCCACACGACAAACTCTTAGCCGACCGACCTAAGTAAGCAAAATCAGCCGGCCCAGGTAAGTATTAGCCGGGTCAGAGTATCAACTACGCACCAGCCCCTGGTTTGATCTTTCCTTTATTACAACAGGGTAGTGTGTTAATTTACCAATGATGGGGCAGTTTTCATTTGGTTCTTTCTCCTTTCATTATTCTAAATACTATGATCTTTGACTGTGGTGGTACTTTCATGCCTTTATGTTATAATAAGCTTCGTGTCTATGTTGATCACTTACCCGCGATAGTCACTAGTGGATGAACGTTACCAGTTATGGAACTCAGAGACTGAAGCCATCTTCAAAGAGGTCGAGGAGGGGGAGGGGGAGGCAGAAGGGGACAGGGAACTTGATACTAGGGACACTAAATGTCGGGACACTAATGAAAAAGAGTTTTGAGGTGGCCCAAATGATGATGAAGCGAAAGATCAACATCCTCTATCTGCAAGAGACTAAATGGGTAGGCGTGAAAGCCAGGGATGTGCTGGGGCACAAGCTCTGGTATGCGAGCAAGGTCAGAGGCAGGAATGGAGTTAGTATCATTGTGGATAGCAGCCTCAAGGATAAAGTAGTCGGAGTATCAAGGGCTGGTGATAGGATCATAAGTATCAAAATGGTCCTAGATGGAGAAGTATTGAACGTAATCAGTGCCTACGCACCTCAAACTGGACTAATAGAGAATGAGAAGGCAACATTCTGGGAGGACTTAGACACAATGATGCAAGGCATACCCCAAAGCCGAACAAGTGATGATTGGAGGGGATTTTAATAGGCACGTTGGCATGGCGGAGGACGGTTACGCTTCTTACCACGAAGGTTTCGGTCTTGGAACCAGGAATGCAGAGGGAAAAGCCCTACTAGACTTCGCGGTCACTTACGACCTAACAGTGGCCAACACCTTCTTCAGAAAGCGGGAGCAACACATCATCACGTACCAAAGCGGTGGGACAAGAACACAGATTGACTACATACTATTAAGGAAAAGGGTGCAAAGAGACTGCAGGAATTACAGGGCTACCCCCGGAGAAGACCTATCTACACAGCATAGGGTGTTGTGGGCTGTTATAAAGGCCAAGAAGAGGGCCAAAGGAATCTGCAAACCTGCGCAGACACATACCTGTTGGAGGGATTTGAAGGGGGAAAAGTATAAGGTATACAAGGAAAGAGTGGAGGCCGAGCTCAGGTGGGACTTTGAGGGAGATACAAATCAGATGTGGAACCAACTGGCCCAAAAGATCAAAGGACTAGCACGGAAAGTTTTCGGCATGTCAAAGGGAAGGGTATCAGGCAACAGAGAGTCCTGATGGTGGTGCGAGGAGGACTAAGAGAAGTTTAAGGCGAAACGAGTTTGTTTCAAAGAATGGGATCATAGCAGAGATGAGGATATGCGACATTGGTATCTGCAAGTCAGGAGAGAAGCAAAGAGAGCAGTCAGAGAAGCACAATCAAGAGCTTACGAGGATTTCTACAAAAGGCTGGAGACCAAGGAGGGTGCGAGAGACTTATATAGAATCGCCAAAGCTAGAGAAAGAAAGACTAGGGACTTGGACCGAGTACGGTGCATAAGAGGGGAAGATGGACAGGTACTAGTGGACAGGCAACTGATTAAGGCTAGGTGAAAAACAGGGAAGCCCACGAGCTCTTCAACAAACAAGGAAGAACAGAGATATCCTTAGGTGATCTTCAAATATCTGAGGAGCATCAGAACCACTATTATTGTAGGAAAATTAGCCCCGAGGAAGTCAAGGAAGCCCTAAAATTCATGGTAAGGGGTAAAGCAGTTGGCCTAGATGACATACCCATAGAGGTATGGAAATGCCTTGGACAGAAGGGCGTCAGTTGGCTAACTAAACTATTTAACAAAATCCTTCTGGGGGAGAAGATGCTTGACGAATGGATTAAGAGCACAGTGATCCCGATATATAAGAACAAAGGCGACATTCAGAGCTGTGCCAACTATCGGGGTATCAAACTAATGTGCCACACTCTGAAGTTGTGGGAACGGGTCATAGAGAGGAGGTTAAGGCAACAAACAGAGGTGTCCGAAAACCAATTCGGATTTACGCCCGGGAGATTAACTATAGAAGCGATCCACATCCTAAGGCGAACGATAGAGCAATTCAGGAAGAAACAAAAGGACCTTCACATGATTTTCATTGATTTAGAGAAGGCATATGATAAAGTGCCAAAGGAGGTCCTTTGGAGAGTTTTGGATAGGAAAGGGATCCCCGTGCCATACATCCGAGCCATTGGAGACATGTATGACGAGGCACAGACTACGGTGCATATAGAGGACGGAGAGAGGGACGCTTTCCCAATAACAGTAGGGGTGCACTAGGGGTCTGCTCTGAGCCCGTATCTGTTCATTCTGGTTATGGACGAGCTCACTAGGCATGTCCAGGGACGAGTACCTTGGTGCATGCTTTTTGCAAATGGCATAGTGTTGGTGGGGGAGTCGCGGGAAGAGTTAAATGTGAAGCTGGAATGGTGGACAGGAGCAATAGAGTCGAAGGGTTTACGACTAAGCAGAGCCAAGATCGAGTACATGGAACTCAAGTTCGATCCCTCCACCACCCCTAGCTGGGAAGGCGTCAAGATTGGATTTGAGGCCATAGCGAAGAAGGAGAGCTTCAGGTACTTGGGATCCATGAAATAGCACGACGACAAAGTTGATGAGGATGTCAACAATAGGATTAAAGCAGGATGGCGCAAGTGGAGGATGGCCTCTGCGGTACTTTGTGATAGAAAGTTTCCCTTGAAGCTAAAGGGTAGATACTATAAGACGGTTGTGAGGCCAGCCATGACGTATGGGGTGGAGTGCAGAGCGACGAAACAACAGCACACACAAAAGATGATGGTGGCACAAATGCGGATGCTGAGGTGGATGTGCGGCACACAAGGAAGGATAGGATCAGGAACAACGTCATAAAAGGCAAATTGGGCGTAGCCCCCATTGAAGATAAATTGAGAGAGCAAAGTTTGAGGTGGTTTGGACATGTTAAAAGGTGACCGGAGAATGTTCCAGTAAGAAGGTGTGATAGCCCCTTACTACTCTAGGCAGGAGAGGAAGAGGTAAGCCAAAGAAGAAATAGATGGAGACGATCCGATAAGACCTCACCCACCTAAACCTACGGGAGGAGATGGCCTCAGATAGGGCCCAATGGAGGGCTAGTATAGGGGTTATAGATGATCCAGTTGGAGTAGGGTAGTCTAGTTCACTAGTGCTAGGGCGTGATATCCTGCCTACCTATTCTTTGATTTCTGCTTGATGTGGCCTACTTTGTGTTTGTGTGTTGCTTGTGGTAGTCTATTGTTTTGGTCGCAGTGTGTTTTGCACTACTCATGATGTTATGCTCTTCTGCTGGCAGGTCACATGCCATTTGCTGCGGACCAAATTCTCAAGTTGGGGGTACTCGAAAACAGCCTCTCTTCAGGTAGCCCCCTGAAGGGGGAAGGCTGAGTACACCTACGCCGCGCCCCCCCCCCCCCCCCCCCCCCCCCCCAATCCTGCTTATGCGGGAGCCCTTGGAGGCACTGGGTCTATTGTTGTTGTTGTTGTGTGTGTGTGTATGTATATTGTTTTCAAAGAAGTTTAAATTTGAAACTAACTTTTATTTTTCCTTTCACTAAATTCTCTAATTTTAAAAGTTCAAATTTTTATATAAAAGTGTATAAATTTTAATCTTAGGGAAATTTTAGTTTGGTATCCTAAGTTTTGGACATTTATTACTTAGGTACCCTAACATTTCAATATATACAATGGGGTACCCTATGGTTTGAATTTTTTATTACCTAGGTACTCTATTTTAAAATTTGATAAATTTTTGTAAGAATCTAGTCAATTATTTACTAAAAATATTAATATAATACATGAATACGATAAGATAATACCAATGTTTTAAAAAAAAAATCAACGACTTATGATAAAATATTCATCAAGTACTGATGTAAACCACCTAGAAATTACCACAATATAGTATGCATCATCGCATTTTTCGGCAAAGAATCATGAGATTCAAATGAAGATAAAGCAAAGAAAAGAAACATTCCCAGTGCCGCAAAGGCTCTCGCTGAAGTAGGGTCTGAGGTAGTGGATGTACGCCGCCTGCCCCCTTCAGGATGCTACCTACGCAGCCTTCCCCCCTTCATGGTGCTACCCTGAAGAAATGATATTTTCAAGAACCCACAACCTGAGGGGCGTAACACGAGGACTTTATTAAGGTTTAAGGACAATCTTGAATCTTAACCTAAGGGATAAAAGAGTATGAGATAAGAAAGAAGTGAAAGAGATGAGGAATTAGAGAGAATTTAGGGTCGAGAAGTGAAGAGATCAATTATCATTCAATACCTTTCAAAGTACAAGCTAGATTGCTACTTATACAATCCAGAATCAACCGGCAAAAGAGGAAAATATCTAAAGATACAAACCACCTAGACACAAGCTTAACCACACCTTATTAACTAGTAACCGAATTTGGTGCCAAAAAAACATTTGAAATTCCTACGGCTAAACAAACCAGAAAAATGCAGCACTTGATCAATGCAATGAAATCTAGGATCATAAGAATGCTTCCCCCTTAAAAACAATCTTGTCTCAGACTTAAGGTGACAACTAATCAAAAATATCTAAGCTCTTAACTAACTACCTTAACCAACTCTCCTACTAAAATATCTAACAAGCCACACCAGACTAATACTAATAACGAACTAATAAAGCTATTACACGGCTAATACCAATAAGAGGACTAATAAAACTAATACAATTGAATTGAACCACTTGATTCCTACTAATGACTTATTACTACTTTACCCGATATTTCTCAATCATGACAATACTCCCCCCTTAAAGATTCTTGCCTCAAGAATCTAAGTAGAGAAGTGTAGCTTAGAAATGCTGCTGTATTTGCGTTTGAGCTGTTGTATAATGACAATGTTCCTGTTTTGTTTCCATTTTCACAACAATTTCTGTAAACGACTTGCAATTTTCTTCCCGTTCGTAAAGTTTCGCCATGAAGTCCCTATTGCTCTTGATCAAAACATGAACTCTTTTTTAGCCTTGACAAATCTCACAAGCTTGCATACATTTCTTCCCCTTCTCCCTTACATCTCGCCAACTGAAAGATTGCCTCACTCCTTGGACCCTCTTATCTCGCAAATGCAAGGTTGTGAATGTTTGCAAAACCATTTGAGATGAATGAGTCTTGGACAAGGTTTGTGAAATAAGACCCTGCATTATTCTAAGAATTACAGCCCTAATTCTGAATGCCAAGGACTCAATCACTAAGGTTGTGAATGTTTCCAAAACCATTTGAGATGAATGAGTCTTGGACAAGGTTTGTGAAATAAGACCTTGCTTTGTTCTAAGAATTACAGCCCTCATTCTGAATGCCAAGGAACTCAATCACACCTACGCTGCAAAATTCTATGTTGCTGATGAATTCTTTAATGAAATCAGTCATTCCCATGACTGGAAATGGACACAAGGCTACCGCCAAGTCTCCAAGGACCTCTTGAGCTAAACTAAACCATACCCTGAACTAATTTCTCATAGGATACTTCGTGTGTACTGCTGGAGTGGCATCATCAGGTTGAGCTCGACTCGCCTTATCTTGGATTTTCAAAATTTGCTGCCGTAGCACACGATCAATTGATGGTGCCTCATATGGGTTACTCTTCAAGAATGATCTAGCTCCAATTAACATAGCTAGAGCCAACTTTTGGAGTTGACTGAACCTTTTCTCAAGCTGCAATTGGAACTTATAAATTTGAATTTTCACCCCAAGCTGTCTTATTCTTAAATGATGCATACTTAACATAACTAGACCTAGCACTTGAGCATTTATTCGCAGCTGCAATTTGAATTGAACTTCTAGAGGAGCCTTCGAATTCATTGATGCAACAAACGGTGGCACCAATTCCTTTTGAACAATAGGTTGTAATGTTACAACTTCTTCCTGAATTGAAGCTGAATTTTCTGTAACTAGCCTTCCAAATATTCGAAACCAATCTATAGTAGGTGGATCAACTTCACAAGATTCACATACATTTCCCACCCAAGCCATTTTGATTGAGACAGCGGAACAATAGTATTCTTGTTTCAAGTCTTGGAACCACTCTTCAACATCACCTTCCCTTCTTTCTTTACCATATTTAATTGGTTCAACTACTAATAACACCTTCATATTCTGCCTTCCGGTTCCATATATGAACTACCTATTAGCCAAACCTTCAAACGCATACAGTGAATCAAATAGATTACCAATTCTTACTTACACCATTGAACACAAGTTTATGAAACAATCCTTTCCCCGCCTGTGATGGATACTTCACTAAAATCAGGCCTTGAGTTCATAGCTATCTTTCTCCCTTCGACCATGGCATGGAATGGATCAATTTCTTGAAACATCTTCCTGAAATTCATCTTCCTTAATCTTCTTAACATGTTGTGGATCTTCATCAGAATAACTAGCTCTCCTTCTTGTTTCATTAGCTAGCAATCTAATCTTCAATTGATTCCAGTGTATTGCATACTTCTAAACAAAACCGATCAGATACCTTACTAAATTAGCAGCAGCCATGTTGGAACTGTCATACTCAAAAGCTTGCTTAGTGATTATTGATTTCTTGAACAGATCTAGCTTGGACTTAGCATTATGTTGTGTTGTTGTGCTGTAACCTGCTGAAAAATCTGCCTTTGCCTTCCCGGGATCAGGAGGCCTCAATTGAGTTTATTTCAGTGATATAATGTTGACTTGATTACACCTGAAGCGAGCTTCCATTACAGCCTTTGATTTCACTATTGCCACATTCAATTTCACCAAAGTGGAATCATGAACAGGTTAACAATTTACTTGATCAATCTTATCTGGAATTTTCAAGACTTGTTGCTGAATTGATATCAATTCCACTACTATAATACTCTTTTGCATCAATTCACCTTGAACATGTTGTATTGCTGCAATAATAACCTGAACTGATGCCTCATCGTCTTGCTTATTAGCTTGTTCTTACATTTTCAAAGGCCGTGATAGGCTCTTCTTTTGTGACTGCTGCATACTCTCCAATGTTGCCATTATGTCATGAAGTATGTGTATCACCCTCTGACACGACTCTTGGTATGTGTCTCCAGCACTTTGAAACGATTCAAAATATGAATCTCCAGGCATGACTACCTTAATTGGACGCAAAATCAACAAGTTTGAATGCAATTCAGCTAGCTAATACAAGACGGCAAGCTTTGGTGCCAAAAACGATGCTCTGATACCAATTGTCATGATTCAAGATGAATCTTGGATCATAACCTAGGATAGAAGAATTTGAGATGATGAAGAAGTGAAATCAAGATGAGAATTAGAGAAAATTAGAGATAAGAAGTAGAGAGAACTGGAAGAAAGAAGATATTTTTTTATTCCATGAATGAAGAGTACCAAGCAAGACAAGCTACTTATACATCCAAACTAAGACTTAAGATGACAACTAATCAAAAATATCTAAGCTCTTAACTAACTTTTCTTACCAAAATATCTAACAAGCCACACAAAACTAATACTAATAAGGAACTAATAAGGCTATTACACGGCTAATACCAATAAGAAGACTAATAAAACTAATACAATTGAATTGAACCACTTGATTCCTACTAATGACTTATTACTACTTTACCCGATATTTCAAAATCATGACACAACCCTAGCCAAAATGGAGGATCTAAGGGCTGAGGTCCAAGACCCCCACTTCGAGGTTAATTTGGGCTCACCAAAAGACTCGAGACCTACTCATCTGAGTGCTCTGCTTTTTGAGTAGAAGAAAGAGTAGTACCTGACTTTGCTTTGCGAATTCAAGGATTGCTTCGCTTGGGATCATCATGAGATGCCTTACTTAGATAGAAAGGTGGTTGAGCATAGACTTCCTAACAATCCAGGCTCAAAGTCCATCATTCTGGGCCAGAGAAGGATGTCCTAAGAAGTCAATGATTTGGTCAAGGAAGATATTGAAAGGCTCCTGAAGGCCAAATTCATCAGAACTGTTACATTGAATGGCTGGCTAATATTGTCTCTGTCATTAAAAAAAATGGCAAAATCAGGGTTTGTATTGATTTCTGAGATCTGAATGCAGCCACCCCAAAGGATGAGTACCCAATGCCTATTGTTGATGTGCTCATGACTCAGCCTCGAGGCATGAGGTTTTGTCCTTCATGGGTGGCTATTGAGGGTGCTATGAAGTTATGATCGCCTTAGAGGATATCCACAAGATAACATTCAGGTGACTTGGATCAATAGCGGGGCTTGAGTAGGTGGCCATGCCCTTTGTTTTGAAGAATGCTAGCGCCACCTTCTACAGAGCCACGAACATGATTTTTCACGACCTTATTGGCAAGGCCATGGAAGTCTATATGGACGACATCGTGGTCAAATCAAAATCCCAAGATAAGCACTTGGAAGATCTAAGGAGTGCATTCCTCGGGATGAGGACTCACAATCTTAAGATGAATCCATTAAAATGTACTTTTGGCGTACAAGCTGGAAACTTCCTAGGTTCTCGAGTACACCAAAGGGGTATCGAGGTGGATATTAATAAGACTAAGGCCATCCAAGTGGCTAAGCCACCTTCAAACAAAAAGGAGCTTCAACGCTTCCTGGGGCAGGGTAACTTCCTAATACGTTTTATCTCGAATGTCGCGGGAAAAACAAAGGTCTTTTCACCACTGCTAAGGCTCAAGTCCGAAAAAGATTTCAAGTGGGAGGACACACATCAAGCAGCATTCGAGGCCATCTAGGAGTACTTGATTAGGCAGCCAGTACTCATTCCACCAATGCAGGGCAAGCCTGTGAAGATCTGTCTCTACTTCCAAGGAATCTGTTGGTTGCTTGCTTGTACAAGACAATGAGCAAGGTTCTGAATAGGCTGTGTTCTACCTTAGCCATTGCCTAAGAGAGTGTGAAATAAAGTACTGCTCAATTAAAAAATTGTGTTTATCTTTATTCTATGCATCGAAAAAATTGAGACATTATTTCTTAGCGTTCACTATATATATGTGGTTTCCCCAACAAATGTCCTTAAATATATTTTACACAGACAACTTTTGAGAGGAAGATTGAACAAGTGGAGCTTAGTGCTGCTCCAATTTGAGTTGGTTTATGTTTCGCAAAATTCAGTAAAGGGGCAAGCCCAGCGGACTTTTTAGCTGACCATCCAAACGTCAAACTGGCCTAGATGACGAGCCAGAATAGCTTCCAGTGGTAGAATTGGTGCCTAGGAAACAATTCTTTGATGGCTTAAGGACCAACTCTATTGTTGGAGTGGGAATTGTTATAGGATTCTCATAAGGAATCGTAACGAAATTGGCTATCATATTGGTGGGAAGATTCTTTAGTAACATGGCTAAGTATGAGGCTATAATTGGCCTTCAAACTCTTCTAGAAATCCAAGTCCTCAATTTTCTTATCTAAGGGGATTCACAACTGGTGATTTGCCAAGTGAATGGGGAGTTCAAGTGTCTGACTGACACCTTGAATTGATATCTATCAATGGTGTGTAAGCTATTGAGTAAATTTAATGAGGCACAGTTCGAGCACATTCCCAGAGAACCAAACAAGGCAACAAATGACTTGGCTTAACTGGCATCTGGGTACAAATTACCTTATACATGGTGTGAAGAAACTATTGTCATTAAGACTAAGGTTTTGGATCATGAGACCAAGTATATAGTGTCCTTTGAAAGTACACCAAATGAATGCTTAGAGTACTATGAGGCACATCAGACTGCCCTAAGTCAACAAGAGGACTGGAGAAAGCCTTTAATGGAATACTTCAATAACCCTCAAGATTACTTCAATAACCCTCGTGATTACATTATAGATAGCAAGATGAAAATGAGAGCTCACAGATTCTACCTAGATGGTGAGTTAGACAATTATATACAAGGGATGCTTGTGGAGTGTTTCTCAAGTGCCTTGACTTGGACGAAGCAATGCTAGTAATGGCAGGAGCCCACGAGGGTATACGTGGATCCCATCTAGCTGGCAATAAGATGCATTGGCTCATCAATCGTTATGGCTACATTGGCCATCAATGATGGATGATTGCATAAAGTACGCCAAGGGATGCAGAACATGCTAAAGACATGGACATGTACCTAGGGTCCCTGCTGCTGAGATGCATGCCATTGTCAAACCATAGCCATTTAGAGGCTGGGTAAAGGACATTATAAGGGAGATTAACACCCCCCCCCCCCCCCCCCCCCCCCCCCCCTCTCTCAAAGCAAGCAGCATTCTTATATCCTCGTGGCCACTGATTACTTCACAAAATGTGTTGAGGCTAAACCATATAGGAACGTCATTTAGTAGGAGGTAATTGATTTCATCAAAAAGTATATCCTATGTAGTTTTAGTATTCCAGAGACCATCACAATGGACCAGGCTAGAATGTTTAACAGAGCTGAGGTAAAAGAGTTTACCAAGAGTTTCAAAATAGAAATCTTGAACTCAACACCTTATTACGCTCAAGCTAATGGCCAGGCAGAATCAACTAACAAGATTCTAAAAGCCAACAGTGACAAAATGATTGAGGATCACCCAAGAAGGTGCCATGAGTTGCTACTAGATGCCCTTTAGGCTTGCAGAACTTCTAAGAGAGATTCCACTGGGACAACCCCTTTTCATTTAATGTATGGCCATGATGCACTGCTCCCTATGGAGGTAATAGTTTAGTCTGTTAGACTAGCTCATCAAGGAAGATTTTCTGAACTTGAATATGAGAGTCCATAATGGACGAGCTTACCAATCTAGATCAAGTAGGGCTCGATGCACTTCATAAATTGGAAACTCAAAAGAAGAGGGTTGCCAAAGCCCAAAGGAGAAGGTCAAGCCTAGTATTTTGATTTGGGAGATCTCGTTGGAAAGGTGGTTTTACCCATTGGCTAGAAGGATTATGTCTCTAGAAAATGGTCCCCAAATTGGGAAGGCCCATTCAGAGTCATAGAAGTATTTGGAGGAAATGCTTATTTCCTCGAAGACCTAGATGGGAAAACTCACCCAAGGGCCATTAATGGGAGATTCCTAAAGAAGCATGTGCCATCTATCTGGAATTCTAACAAAGAAGTCCTTAAGTATAGATTCCAAGAATTATGGGCTAAGTTTCAATACCAGTGCCTAGAGGATCATTCTCAAGATACTTTGGTAAAGTAAAAGATACAATAGAACCTCCAACCTGAGAGACGTATTTCATTAATTTTGGGAGATACATGGCTTACATATACGAATATTACAAGTAACTTGTGATGCCAATGCTTCTTTACAAAAACTAAAAATCAAAAGAATTGAGTCGTAATCCTCACAAAGGACTCCTCTATTAAGGATAGTCGGTTGGTAGTATCACCGAGCTCCTGATCTAAGGAGGAAGGTTTCTCTTGAAGGGCTTGGATGTCCCTTTGAGTTTCCATGATGGTGTTAAGGTTTCGAAGATTAGGTCTTGAAACTTACCTTGGTTGGGATAGTGAGAATATGAGATGAGAAAGAATATAGAGTTTAGATGAGAGAAAGAAGGGAAATTAGATGAGAAATTAGAGAAAGGATATGAGAAATAGAGAATTCCCTTAGGGATAAGATTTCATTTAATTGGATAATCCAAATTAAACTATAAGCTCTCAATTTATACATGAAATCAGATCAAAATTACCTAGTTGGAGCAGCAGCCGCATATTCCCTTGTTGTAACAAACTCAAACTGATTTTTCAGCACAGGGCTGCCAACGTGCCTGCTGATATGCCTAATTCCATGTTAACCTGTGCAAATTTAATTGTTGTTACATCATATAGACTCTAATTAAAAGTAATACTAAGAAATAAAAATGCATTACAGGTAAAATTTATTAATTTGTAACATTCCCTCTCTCTTGAGAAGCTTCTTGTCCTCAAGAAGTGAAGCTCGGAAATAGACCCTTCAAGAATTCGTAGTCTTCCCAAATGCTTAAGTTGCTCAAAGTAACTCGTATTTTGTTAATCTTCTTGTTGTTGAGCTGCAGCATCTTCTTTGATCTGACTGAATCCGGCTGTAGCTGCAGGATTCTATGTGCTCCAACAGTCCTGCTCATGATTTGGATGGCCAAAGACCCAGTAGCAACGTCCTCCCAATTGCATTGTGTTATCATAAGATCCTCTAAATCCTTATGTAAGTTAAGGTGCAGGATGCCATAGAGTTTGAAGGCCTTAACCGTAGTAATAAACCCAAACTCAAGCTTTATACCTGAAATGTTTTCTGGACTCAGCTGGGCATGAAAACACCCCGTGGCAACTTGGTTCAGCTTCTCCTGCAGAAAATCGACTTGTTTTGATTTCATATTAGCTTGAAAATCTTCTCTCGGGTCAGAGGGTGACTTAACACATCATCTTGCATTTGGATAAGTCACCTTGTCCCTCTCATAAAGGAATAAACCACTCCGAACTTGCCGATCGGCATGCCGAAAGTGCATATTAGCTTCTGGAACTTGATTCCTTGCTGGGTTAAGGTGCTCAGCCGCAAAGATGTCCAACTTATTCAGCTCACACAACCACCTGCTAACCCAACTCATGATGTGCTCAATAATTCCTTGATTGTTTCCCAATTGCACCAAAGGTGATGCAGAAATCAGCAGCTCAGCATAAACAATCTGATGCAGTTCGTAACAGCTGATTGCGACTCGGTACATGTCCATGTGTTAGCTACCTGAAGGAGACAAGTTATTACATCTTCCACAAGACATAGTAACATCAAACAAACTCATTCTAAACCACACATTCAAAACTGACAGTGAAGATATTCCCCAAAGTTGATCTGCTTCTTCCAAAACTTCCCTTGATGGAATATTGAGAGTAAACTTGTGAGATCTCAAAATTTCAGCCACCTTTTTCAAAATTCTTGCATTGATCGTTTCCACCAAAACATCAAGGACATATTGGAGCTTATGCCTATGATTTTTCCATTCAAAGCCATCACAACCGATCTCCCCAAACCCAAACAGATGCTGCACCAGATCAACAACTTCCCTCTCCCAATTATTCTAGTTTTCAAATGCCATAACCTTTACCTTTACGTGGCTTTGTGCACCTGTTGTGAGTTCATACCCGAGGCCAAACACTACCTCAAACCACCCACAGTTCTTCAAACCACTAACAGCAATTATCATCTTTTCAAGTAAGTGTTTTTGTGTGAACCGAAACAACACGAATTCCGAGATAGTGCGCACTTCATCATCACACGAATTATGCAGCCAGTGAAATGTATAATTCCTGTCTTTATAGCTAGCTGTGATGTTAACTACACAATGATTCATAGCCTCAACCATTTTTTCACCAATGCTTGTACCGACATTGACTTCTTCAAAGTCAAACAGCAGCCCCAAATGTGTAGCTCCTCTAAATACTTGTAATTCATTCTTTCTCGGATCGAAGGGACTTCCAGTATCAGTTTCATCAGCTAAAACCTCTGCTGGACAACTTCTGGACTGATCTGAATTTAGCCTCAGCATGTTACAGCAGTAACACACATCTAACAACTCAATTGCTTGTTCAACCACATTGCCTCTCCTTCGTTGGACTTTGAAACGTACTCTTGCAGCTGGAGTGCTTCTTTTCAACCAAGATTCGACTCCTCTCAACTTCATATAGTCTTGAGAGCCTTTTCCCGGATCCGGGGGCAACTTATCACAAGATTTTACACTTGGATAAAGCACAATTCTGCTTAAAAAAGGGAATGGATCATGCCCAACTTGCCGATCGGCATGCCAATGGTACATTTTAGCCATGATACATTCGTAATTCCTACCCGATACAAGAGGCCTTGCTCAAACTCCAAGATGATGTTGTTGTGGTCCCAAGTTAGCACTCCATCATGCCCAAACGTGAACTTATACACGCCCTGCTCTATAGTTGATGATACTGCAGCAAAAACAGCAGAGTAATATTGCTTAACATTGGAAGCATTTCGGTTCAACCCTCCATCTTGCCATGGAGTATCATTTAATTGATTTGGAGATGTATTAAGTGATATTGCAACGGAAACTTCTAGTTTTTTGGTTGAAGTTTCAGACTCTGCTGCCACGAATCCTTGTATTCCTACATATATACCGGTAAGAGCAACATCTTGAGTTAATTCTGGTTGATCATCAAGCATACTAGGTTGAACCACACCCACATGCTTCAATTTTGGCTTGAACAACTTCTTTTTTCCCACAACATCTCCCAATGCTTCTCTTAGACGATTCCTCTTCGACTTACTCTTTGTTGTATTAATCATTCCTCGGACATGTGAATCATATTCCCCATCCGGAAGCATGTCATGTTGTACCTTAGCGTCATCAAGATACTCTAACTCCAACAAAGAGTCTTCATAAGAATCATCTTGTTCAGCCTCAGGTTCTTCACACCTGTGTTCATCAATTTCGGTATTGTCGTGGTCGAGTTCATCTTCAACAACAACTGATTGTACCTCCTCTTTTTGCTCAACAACGAACTCTTGCGGTAGAACCACTTCCGTAGGTGGAACAATCTCAATTTTTTGCAACCAACCTTGCCCCTTTGCATCCTTTGCATCTTTTCCCAACAACACTGATAGAATTCGATCCATCTTTTGATCAATGCTTTTCTGTAATTCTCGAAGATCTTCAGTAGTAGCATTCTGAGGTCCGATTGCAGCATTTGCACTAGCTCCCAAACGAATTCTCTCTCCATCAACCATATTTGCAAATGAACAACAACTTCGATCTATAATCAGCTCTTTCGCAGAGTACACTATCGAAAATCACAGAAATATCAAACTTGTTTTGCAACTCTTCAACAATCGATTGATTTATGAAGTTATACTCATTCGTTTGCACCAACAATCCCTTGCTATCGGCTCCACGATCGTCAATGATTATAAACCCTAACTGATAAACTTCGAACAGAACTTTGAACAAACCCTAACCTCGCGCGACATCTGACAGGAGCATTTTTGTCGAGTAATTCGACTCACACTTCTGAATTAGGTTTGAATCTACTCAAAATCAAGTTCTTAACACCACACTCAAGTGATCTTAACGAACGAAATCGAATTTCAACACTTTCGATCCTACTGTCAGATTTTCGCCTATGCTAACAAAATTTCACCTAATCAATTTTCGACTCAATAGCATATAATTCTCAAAGATCACTGTAGATTCTGATGAATTCTCACTACTTTTATGCTTAGAAACACAATTTTGACATCATCCAATCAACAAACACGAATTCTCAATGAATTGCAACTTGAAGTTTCAGTAGACCATTACCTCAATCTTCAACCTCCGAATTGCAACATCTGTAATCACCTCCATTCCGATGATTTTTGCTATTTGATGAGGATCAAGTATAATGTGGATCATATAGCTCAATTCAAACTTCTTTCTCAACCGATCAAATGGATGATCGATCAAGTAGCTCAGCACTAGACTTCAGCAACTGATTTGCTTGCTTCTGCACTAACATTCAGTTGCTAATGCTGATCGACTCATTTGGATTCAATTTGAATCAGCTTTCATGTTGATTGTACTCAACAATTACTGATAAATTGAACTTACTTCAATGTAATACGATCACTTAAATTCCCAACCGAAGCAATTTTCCTAGGTTTATGCAGCCACCAATGCAATACCGCCAAAATTCTTCAATCAATTCAGATTTGAATTTCTGATTACCAAATCTGAATCAAATCAGTATCCAACCTCTTTTGTTGATTAATTGCAATACAATTAATCAGATTTTATAATTTTTTTCAGATATGAGCTTGATTCGGAAGCCAAATCAAGGCTCTGATACCAATTGTTAAGGTTTCGAAGATTAGGTCTTGAAACTTAACCTTGGTTGGGATAGTGAGAACATGAGATGAGAAAGAATATAGAGTTTAGATGAGAGAAAGAAGGGAAATTAGATGAGAAAATAGAGAAAGGAGATGAGAAATAGAGAATTTCCTTAGGAATAAGATTTCATTTAATTGGATAATCCAAATTACACTATAAGCTGTCAATTTATACATGAAATCAGATCAAAATTACCTAGCTGGAGCAGCAGACGCATATTCCCTTGCTGTAACAAACTCTAACTGATTTTTCAGCACAGGGCTGCCAACGTGCCTGCTGATATGCCTAATTCCATGTTAACCTGTGCAAATTTAATTGTTGTTACATCATATAGACTCTAATTGAAAGTAATACTAAGAAATAAAAGTGCATTACAGGTAAAATTTATTAATTTGTAACAGATGGCCTCTTTGAGTCCTCCAACCACTGATCTTGAGAAATGTATTGTTGTCTCATGGAGAGCAGTTCTTCCTTAAGGCGATGTAATCTCTCCTCTAGGTGGTGGATTTCATCCTCTAAGCCTTTGATCCCTCGAGTTTGTTGGTCTTGGACTCTTCTTGCTGCTTGTAATTCTTCAAATAATAGTTGCAAGCCTCTCAGCTGAACGCCCTAGGTTCCAAATGGCATCATCATTTTCTCTGGTAATGAATGGACCTCTTGGTTGATCTTCAGGAGCACCTCCTCAAGGACCCCAAGTTCCCTGGTATCTAAAGGAGCCACCTTGGGCTTTCTTTCAAAGATCTTATTAGGGACATGGCCTCCTCAAAAATGACCCCATCAGCCAGGGCTAGACCAAGGAAGTGCGTAATTTCCCATATCCATTGGAGTTTGAGAGATTCTGGGTCAAGTTGCTGAAAGGCCAACCTACCACTCGCTCCAAGCTTCTCTAATGAAGAAGATATTCCCCCTATCTTTGAAGAGGGGATGGCTTTAGGAGGAGTAGCCTAAAAAGATTAATATGTTCAGGCAGAGTTTTGACTTTGTAAGACAACTAAGGTTAAAATGAATGCCTTGACCTCTGAGGCCACATTCTGAGGCAAGAAAGGTGTAGCTGCTAGTAGGGTTGCCCTGGGAGATGCTGCTGATACATCCAGTATTAGAGCTTCAGCAGGTGCCTCAACCAAAGGGATTGTTACTAACTTTTTAGCCACCGCTATTTCTTCTCCAAGGGAAGCCCCTGGGGGACAGTTGCATGTAAGGACCAAGCCTAGTCTTAGACATCAAGGAATGAGAATTCAGATAAAACTCTACCTTCGAAGGTCTCTTCAACAAGGACTGAGACTCTAGTGAGGAGAAAAGGAGCCTGCACAAGGCTTTGGTATAAGGTAACTGAGGAAAAAACCTCTTCGAAAGGATAACTAACAATTGGCTCTATAACTGAAGTGGCCATGTCTCCTTCTTTTTCAGCACTTGAGCTCATTAATTCAATGTCTTTAAGTTTCTTGGGATGAAGAATCTGGGATCTCTACAATATATGGAGTTCGCTCCTCTTATGGCTGTTGAAATCATGTTAGAAGCTGCTTTGGCAAAAGATAAATGAGAATACCAGTTGAAGAAAGGCTAATACCTCTACTACCGGAAGCCCGAGTTTTCTTTTTCTCACTAATTATGAGATAGGTTCTTCTTCTTCTCCTTCCACCACAATTGGGGAAGTCGGAGGGGCAACATCCATCTTTCTCTTCTTGGAACTACCAACCCTAGGGGATGGTGAAGAGATTCTTGAAGGAGACACCTCAAGTAGAATCTAAGTGAAGCACCTAGTCCTGGCACTCCTAGGAGTCACCTAGATAGTTGCTATAAAGGTAAAAGAACAAGGATCAGATCTTGTTCGAGCCACTAGTAATTGAAACATACTTCAGAGTGGCTAACTACCTGATTATGTCTTATGTGGAATAGGCATGGGGATGACTACCTGACTTCTCCTTGAGCTAGAACCTGCAAGCTCAAGCAGAGACATAAAATGTTGCTTGGCGCCTCTGGCCTCCAAGGAGGACCAATTGGCTTGGTACCGAGTTGAAAAGCGTGGCGTGGAACATGTATACCTATAGGCCATAGGACATTCATAAAGGGATATAATCTCTTGATTCAAAGCACTAAGCTCTGGAAGCAGAGCAAGTGGAGCAAGGTCCCCTTGGCCCACCAGAGGTTTATGGTCCTTAGACACAGAAAAGGAACATCTTGGCCCATACCAAATTTCTTGACAAATAACCCAGGCCTATATGTCTCAACACCGAGATGAGTCTGGTGGTGAAAGAACAAATCTTAGGGGCATAAGATTGCTTGCCAGGTTTGGGAGTTAATGTCTGCTAAGACATCGTTATGAAGGTCCAGTTTCTTGAACCATTCAGGACCAAGATTCCTTTTCTTAAAAGGAGCCCATGGAGTCCCTCGCCTCTCTCAAGGGGACATTTGAGCCTCAAGGCATTGGTCAAATGACCATCCCAGACGAATTTGAACCTCACAGTGAGCAAATTGCTCACCAAAATAGGAAACCTTCTCCCTTGTGGGAACATAGGGGCCTCTGGGACATAGCTTAGGGAAATAGGGTTGGGCTCATAACTGGTCTAGCCATAGGGAACCACCTATGTGGAAAACATAGCTTTTGGCTATGATGTCTCTAAGGCATCCATATACCTGGGCTAAAAATAATGGTCCCAAGCGTAGAGGGCCATTACTAAAAGCTAGGTTGATGGCTATGTACTTCATAAACTTGAGAACTGAGTTAGAAGAGTTTGCAAAGAAAAACTTGCTTAACCAAAACAAGTAAAAGCATACCTCCTCTTCTCTAGAACCATGCCAAAAGTTAAGAGAGCCTATTACAAACATTTTAGCAGAAGACTCATAGACTCCAGGAAAGTCTGTGATAGAGAAAGAGGAGGCAAAGGCTTTAGCTTTTGAAGAAACAAAAGAACCAAGGGGCAATTCTTCTCCTCCAAATGAAACCCGTTAGGGTCGCTATGTCCTCTAGAGTGATTTCTAGAAAGCCCCTCACAAAGGACAAAAGCGTCGTAACACTAGCAGTAAGCTAGTGCTGTTACAATTGGAAAATCATACATGGGAGCAATGGTTGAGAGCCTGATGGGCTCATAGATGCAAAGACGCTTCCATTTCTCGCCATGTGTCACCATCAAATCATCCACCCATTCAGAGTATTATTTGGTCAAGAGAGTTTGCCCTTTAAAGGATGTCACTTTCTTACAAATGCGTCGACCTCCCTAAGAATGGCTTCAAGACACTGCACTAGGAAGAGGAGACTCATCAGTATCTGTAAACAATCCATCAAGACCTGGAACATCGTGAGATGGAGCAAAGATTGGCCCTAGGGCGCAAGATGGCAAGTTTGAATAGGGATCATTCTCTAACCGCCAAGAAAGATCCTCCTTAATAATTCTAAGATTAGTTGGGCTCTGAAGAACATTAGAGGCAATTGAAATGTCAGATTGAAGAAACTAGATCAGTTACACAATAGGGCTATCCACCTAAGGAGAAAGGTAGAAAGCAAATTGGATCAAGGATGCAACAATTTCAGGACAAAGGCAAGAGAATGTAAGTGCGCTTAATAACAACAGAGAGAAAATAGAGTAGAAAGTGAAACCTTCAAACCCAAACAACCATACTTATAGACATGCCGAAAAGAAGAGCAAGTGAAGTACATATTCTCCCAAGGAGCCCCTATAGCCATTAAGGGTCATATCCATTAGATTTTACTATTGTAAATTTGAATTTACCAACGGCTAAAAAGGGGCATTTGTTTACACCCTAATTTTTATTGCACTGGGAAGATGCCGTTTTTTAGGTAAAGTGCCATGTGGCCATCAAGTGCACGAGAGGAGTTAGGACTTTAGGTGCTGTGATAGCTACATCTGGAGCCCAGTACTTGGGAAGCATTATTACTCTTGACAAGGGTATCAGCCACAAGAGGCTCAAGATGACTGAAGGGCAAAATAAGCTCGAGCTTGAGAGGCTTCCAAGAAAGCTGCAAGAATGGTAGTTTCCAAGCTCAAGGAAGTTACTAGGAGCGCAATATTAGTTGCTTGGGCCTTAAGCTTAATTTAAGAGAACGTGAAGCTTCTAAAGGGAACTTGTACTAAAATTCTGGACATGGGCATCAAGGATTTCCCTCCAAAACACGGGACACGATGGTGAAGAGTAAACGTGCACAAAAAAAGAACTTAGTGGCCAGACGTGGGTGGAGTTGCCGTGAAGATAGGAGTTGCTGTTATTTTCTATTTCTATAAATAAAGAACTTTATGTCAGCCCAAAGCAGTACACATACACTCAATACAAAACTTCTTCAAGTTTTGCTTTACAACACACATGTGCTCATTCCCAGGAGTAGCGTAACTTAGCAAGGCGTATCATAACATACATCTTTGCTGTACTTACCTCCATAGTAATGCAATTCTTGGGCCTCTGGTATAACTTTCCAGCTTTAATCTGTTCCCACAAATCGACAAGTTGAGATTTCAGGCTTTAGTTTAAGGCTTTGACGGCCAAGGCTTTGTCCCTTGATTGTGTTGGTCTTAACACTACTGTCACTGGTTAATAAGTCAGGTGATCTTAGGTTCGCACCATTGATTAGGGCTTTGAAGACCAAGGCTTTGTCCCTTGATTGCGTTGGTCCTAATCCAGTGACCTGAATATGGTTTGCTCAACCTGAATCTTGTAAGACCTAAACTCATTAGAGTTATTATAAATCAAGGGTGCCAGGCTTAAAAACCTAATTAACTCGGGCTTATAATTGGATTGCTGAACTCTTAGGTTTGTCTCCACTAGTTCCTAATAAGCTTGCAAACATTAGCGAGATGAGATCATTGGAATAGATAACTTAGATATTTTTTTCAATAATTAGGGAGACATAAGAAAATATTTAGTGTTATATTTTATTAAGGGATCATTTGTCAAGTCTAGAGAAAGAAAGAAGCGAGAGAAACTCAGGGATTTTGGTGAGAGGGTGAGCACAGGTGGTGGCGCGTGTGTATTCCCCGCCATGCTCAGGTTGCACATGAGGGCACATCCGGCCCCGTACGGCTGCGATCTTTACATTCCTGTGATCCTCATCTCCTGTAAATTCTTGTAGGCTGCTCCAATTGCCATTTCTATCAAGATTGAGGGTCTAAACACATGTAAGTAAGGGAGTTTGAAGGTAATGTGGATGATAGGAGTAGGACGCATGATCTTGCATTCCAAGGTCTCATCTATACACCTCCTGGTGGATTTTCTTACTTTTTATTCATCCTCGTTGCGGTGGTGGTGGTAGTTGTGATTGGTGTTGCACTTCTCTCTCCTCCAAGATTTTTCTACTAGTTTTCTAGTGATGATTTCCTCCCCATAAGAGCAAATTGGGTAAACCTTCTCTCCTTTATCATTACTTTGCTTTTTGTCATTTCTAGATCCCCACTTTGGTTTGTGATACGTGGTTGCTACACGTCAGAATTCTGGGTTCTTTGCTTACCCTGTTTTAGTTTGAACAGGGGCCTTCATCCTCTCAATTCTAGTTTGAGCAGGGGAACTCTTCCCCATTGTTCTGGGCTTCGCTTGTACTATTCAAGATTCTTTAATTCTTTTTGGCTTGTTCA
Source organism: Simmondsia chinensis (assembly GCA_018398585.1). NCBI lineage: Eukaryota > Viridiplantae > Streptophyta > Magnoliopsida > Caryophyllales > Simmondsiaceae > Simmondsia > Simmondsia chinensis. Next base: position 18,546,699 of record JAGTTD010000023.1, on the reverse strand, counting down.
TTGTGTTGTTCACATTGCTTTGAGGATCGGATTTTCCTTTGTTCAATTTGCTGCTCTATTTCTTCATTTGCTGTAATGGGGTTGATTTCTATTGCTTTTTGAATGTTGGATCTTATGTCGAATCTTGCTTTTTTTCCATTCTTGATTTCTTGAAAGTTTGTGGTGGTTGGGGTTTCGATTGGTGGGGTTAGAGGTGGTTTTCGGTGGTGGTTGTGGCGGATTTGGTGATGGGATTGTGGTTGGAAGCTTGTGGTGGTTTTGGTGGCAGCGCATCGGCACGTGGGGCTGATTGGTGGAGGGCTAGAGGTTCAATGGTGGGAGGCGGCGGTTCGTAGTAGTGGGCAGGTTTTGCCTGTGGTTGGGATGTGTTTGCTTGGATGATTGGTTGTTGATTTGTTAGGTGGTTAGCCTTGGACTTTGGGCCAATTAGTTTTGGGTTGTTAAGATATTTTGTTTGTTGAAGATATCTTTTGAACAAACAAGATATTTTGGTTGGCTCGGGTATGGTTTCGGAAAATGCATATCGGAACGATGAATTGTTTCCGGATTGATCATCGAATGATCTTGGGATAAGCACTCGGGGGAGTCGTTTGATGCATGGCACGACCGTATTAGTGCCCCTTTCATTGGCAATCTCTGTTACGTTCCTCCAAAGTTTATCAATGATACAATCGTTGCAACAATATCTCGCAATGATGTTGCCCCGGGGTTTGCCAAATGGAGTCGCTGTCTTGCAGGTCTTTTTACAGGTGTTGGAGTTGCACTTTCGTGTTGTACTGCTATTGCCACTTCTTTTTGGGGCACGATAGGCCTCAAGTGTGTCATCCCCTCTAAACCGGGCTATTTCTTCCAATTCCAGTCTTATGATGATGCTCACAAGGTTCTTCTGAGGGACTTTTGGCACTTTAAGGGTCATTACTTAGCTCTTAATCATTGGTTCCTAGATGACGTCACACCTATGGATGAACCTTCTACTCTCCCAATTTGGATCCAAATTCACAGGCTCCATGCACCCCTATGGATGGGAAAGGCTTTAAGTTCGATTTCTAGTGGGGTTGGATGCCCCCTGTCTATGGATCATCCGACACTTGACGGGACCTCCACTCAATATGCTTGTGTATGCGTAGAAATTGATGCTTGGATATCTCTTCCTAATAGCATGGAGGTTCATTTTAAGGATATTCATATTCCGATTACTTTCAAGTATGAAGGCTTGCTCCTTACATGTTCTAAGTGTTCGAAGTTTGGCCACTCTTGTTCGGATTCCGCTCCTCATCCTCCGCTTAAGGTCGTTTATGGTGCTAAAAACCGACATCAAAGTCGGCAACGTAAAAATATCGTGGATGGTGGGACCATGATGAATGTTGTGGTTGAAGAGATAGGGCCAAATGGTTTTAGGCCTGAGCTTCAAGGTCAAAGCCCAAAAAAATTCTATTGGGCCTACTTGCATTGGGCTACCAAGTAATGAGCAAAATAGCCCTTAACATAATTTGGCCTAGCACACGGCTGAGCCTTCTTTATGTTGAGCTGGGGGCACGTTGCCCCTGGCTTACTTGGGCCTGGGATGCCCTAGGCCTCCCGGCCCATTCCGATAGCAGGAGCGCGTGGCCCCCTGCTACTGTGGGCCTAGGTGAATGCAGGGGGTGCGCGTCCCCCTGCAACTCCCCTGGGCCTGGGTGATGATGGGCCACGCTAGCCCCTCCATGGGCTGGGAGGCACTCCGCTCCCAGCCCATACTGTTTCTACCACGTCTCGGATTGTTGAAGCTACTCTGGGTTCGTTTCGAGATTGTTTGGTATCTCCGAGACACTCGGGCTCTCGGTTCTCTCTGACTCCTCTCGCTTCGAATGCTGTTTCTTCTCATGGGTCGAGATTGATTAGCATGGCTGCTACCCCAGGTGGACTTCTTTATTCGGAGCGTCTAGTCTCTGCTGAGAGTTCGGAATTCTTCACTCGACGCGGGTATCGGGGTAATGATGCGAGACCCCCTGATGAGATTGTTTTGGCTCTTCTTGACCCGAGAGGCGCTACACCTCCCGAGCTCACTTCGGTTATAGTTCCCTCAGCTAAACCGGGGTTCTCAACCTCAACTCCGTCTGAGGCTCCTCCGAGCCATACTCATGGTTGTTTGGTCCCTCTGGAACTGTTTGACTTCTATATCTCTTTGAATTTCCTTCATCTGGTGATCGAAGCTAACCCCCCCCCCCCCCGGGGGGTAGTTGAGCCTTCTTAGTGCACTCTGAACTGCAAGGCTAGCATTCCAAGCATTGCTCCTTTGCACCAAGATCATGATAGTGTGTCGACCTCATCCTCTTTCGCTATGGATATTGCTGACACTGGTTGGAACACTGCCTCTTCTGGATGTTCTAAGAGGGCTGAGCGTCGGATGACTTGTGCAGCTACTAAGGCTACCACTGCTGCAACTGAGGGATGATATCCCCCTTTGTTCTCAACTTTCTTTTCTTTAGTTTATTTATAGGAGTTTTCTCCTTTTGTTTGGGTCCTCCCCTGTATCTCTTTCCTTTGAGTTGTTTTTTCTAGTATTATTTTGCTTTGCTTTGTCCAACCTGACATGTAGGCCTTTGGACTTGTTGGGGATATGCCCTTATACTTTTGTACTTCTCTCTTTTTGGTAATAAAAAAATAAAAAATGTTGACTTACCAAAAAAAGGTGTATATGGGCCCTACTTCATCACTGTAGCTGCCGCTTGATTTAGGTCCATATCTTTGATTTTCTGTCATAAAAAATCTACAAAAGAAATTTAACAAGGTCTCTTAATTGAAGCCTAAGCAAAACTCACAGTATAACCAAAACCAGATACAGCAACATATCACGACCATCTCTTCGAAAATGGTGAGTGGTTCAGGTCAAAGATATGCGGTTCATAATTAGGCTCACTCCCTAGTCGCGATGAGTCCCGTTACCCATTTGTTTTTTTTCACATTTGTGGCGACCACACATACATCACTTGAAACAAAATATAGCAAACACGTTTATCAAGTTTTAGTTCACATCTTCAATATTATTTAAATGAGTTAAATATTATATGTAATGTGAATAAAGTCATATGGCCATATAACTTGGTAAAATATTTCATTTCGTCCAATGGGAGAATTTTTCAAATGGATCTAATGAGATTAGATAATTCAAAAGTTGAATTACTTGAAAAGGAAATTCTCATAATGCATCTAATGAGATTAGATTAGATAGGTTGGATAATTAAAAGAACCCAATTGAATTAGAATTTTATTTAATTGTTAAAAAAAATTAAGAATGTGATTCTAATATTGATTATGAGACAATCAAATTTTAAAAGAAAGATCTACGATTCTAAATTTCAAGTGGGAGCGAGGATCAGAAATTAATTCCTCACGGTCTCCATTGCCAGTCTGATAGTATAGTGGATAGGCGCGATTCCTCAAGGAGGGTGTTTGTTCACAAAATATAGGGTTGGACTTTTTAATGCTAGATAGAGATATGGGAAAAACGAGTGCAGCCATGCTGATGTGGAGTATCTTGTTTACTTGTACTAGGTAATGGTATACACTTGACTATGATAGTATGATAGTCTCCTAGGGAGCATTATTATATTGTCTTAGACACTAAGAAAGAAACGGTGAGTTAAATATGTTTGGGAAACATATTAATTGTGGATAGTTCACTTGACTAATAACTTGTTATGCCCTTGTCCCCTGGAGTAATGGGTAGATTAGTTAGCTCATCATTGCACACACGCAAAGAATGGTTAAGTTCCATGCTTTTTTTGTTTGCTAAAATTATTAAAAGTTTCACATGACTCAAAATATCAAGTGGGAGTGAGCTTCTATGTGAACGCTCATGGCCTCCGTTACTGGTCTAGCAATATGGTAGGTGGTCGCGACTCCCAAAGGAGAGCGATCATTTGCGAAATACAAGGATATCCTCTAAGAGATGAACCGAAACTCAAGCAATCGAGTACGGCCACGCCAACATGGAGTATATAGAGACCTTGTAAGGATGTGCACGTAATGGTGTACACTTGACTAAGGTCTACATTAGCCTCCCTGAGGAGCTCTGTTGCTTGACCTTAGAGGCTAAGGAAAAAGTGGCGTGTTAAATACATTTAGTAAAGAGTTTACAAGAAAACATATTTATTGAAAAATGTTCACACCCTTCTGATATCTCGATTCGGCCTCGTCGATGGGGAGTTTTGGGTAGTTTGGTTGGGTCGCTATGACATACTTGTAAGTATCAAATTGTGAACTCCGAACTTTGATTGTTTGCTAAAAGTAAGAAAATTAATCATGTATGTTATATGACTTTGTTTTACAGCTCTTGTTTTTAGAGCTATTATATTTTGCACTGCAATCAATATTGGTATGTCGTACTTGTCTGTTATGTTGTGTTCGCTATGAGATGATATGTTTTAATACATGTAGAGCACTAGGAGATGCTCTGGGTTATCTGGATTGTTGTTAGTAAATCTACTAAGTTAAAAAGAGCGTTACGAATGTTAAACTAGACTGATGAGTTAGTTGGGTGCAAAATCCAAACATTAGATTTTAAATGTTTTCTAGTATTAAATATTTGAAGATTCAACTATAGTAAAGATGATTAGATACTTGAAGAAGTGTATGATTAGAGAACTAGTAGCATGAGAACAGTTAATGAGAAAGATGATAGACACTCGATTGCATTAGGAAAGTTCAGTTCAAGAGCGTGTCATATGATGATAGCTCATTTAATTGAACTTTAATTCTTGATGCAAATATTGATAGCCAATCTCATCAGGATATGATCCTAGTTTCCAATCAAGGTCTTTCAATCAGTTTAGACCAATACATTGAGTAATAGAGATTACTCGTTGTTTGAATAGATGAAAGTACAGTTTGAGAAAAGGTGTCATTAGAACTTAGGGAATAGTCCACTTAGTATAAGCATCTATCTCAGGAATTAGAAACCTCTAGAGAGTAAAATAAAACATGAGTCAAAATAGATTTGTCTCTTTTATAAAAGCAATGGACGTTAAAAATTTTAAAAGATGCTTAGGTACATAGCTATTATTGTTGCCAAGACCAAAAGCTAACATGGTAGGGTATTTGATATCCTATCTCCTCTAGTTGTGACTGGTAGGTAGTTCATTGGTATTGGTGAATGGGTTTTCAGTTAGGGCATCAAGAGGTAGTAATTTAAGTCAAGAAATGTAGTTTTGTATTTGAGTAACTATCTTAATGTACTTTATAAATTTGATTTCTATTCACTATTTTTCAAATTGTTTTTCAATTACTTTCTAGAAAAATAGACTAATAATTAAGTAAATAAAGTGTTCATTTAAAAAGGTACACTAGTAGTTAGTTGACTTATTGTAATCAAAACTACGTTAATGACAATTTATTAGTTCAATACTGTTAACTACCAAAACCTAGATTGATAGCTAACCTTGTGGAAGAGAGAGATAAGATGAGAAGAGAATTGAAAGTAGATGAGAAGTAGAGAAATAGATGAGAAATAGAGAGGATTTTCCAAAAGAAAATCAGGTTGTTATTCATTGAATGAAGATATTACAAGCATTAGATCTATTTATAATAGATCTTGGAACAATGCAACAAGACACACACAATACTAACCGCTAAAACCAACTTTGGCGCCTAAATCAAGCAAGCCGCCTCATTTGACTGATATTGACTTTAATACCTGATTTTGGCGCCAACCGACCAGCAACTAACAATCAAATTACAACTCAAAAGCACCCAACACATTACAAACAATTAAAGATCAATTACAATTGAAATACTAAATGATTTATAATAAATACAAGCTGGGCTATGTAATCATATAAAAGAAGAATTTTCGAAAACCATATAGCTTTTAAGTGGTATTTAATTTTAGGTCACATTAATCTAATATGACTCAGAACTGGTTTGATTTGTCTTATGGATCATTAAGTTTTAGAATGATAACTGGTACAGAAATCATGTTCGAATTAATGGTAAAGAAGCCTTTAAGTAAAGGCAATAGAGCCACTAAGCTGCTAGTAATTCTTCGTAAAATGTTTATGGACTGCTTAAACTTCAAGCCAGCGGAAGCGATGAGTATTTCATAAAGTATTTATGAATGACTACTTGATAAGTTGATATATGGATATACCTATGAAGACTAAAGTCTTAATCTTTTGAAAGGTTCAAAGAATTAAAGACTAAAGTTGGGATTAGTTAGGTAACTATATCAAGTCACTTTGATTAGATCAAAGTGGTGGTGTCATGAGAATTCTTTTTTTTTTTCCCCTTATTACAAAGAGTTGTAGAAAGGATGAATAATGTGTTATTGAATATAGTAAGATTCATATGACGAGTCACGTCTACATATCAAAAGGTTTTCTATGTAAGAGGTTTTAAAAAGTGTTCAAAAAGTATAGTAGATGGCTTGTGTTAGATAAATTGATAGTATTAGATACTGTGTGTCAAGAGCATGATATAACGTATAGTGTAGATGATATATTAGATATATCTTCAAACAGGTTATTGTCACACTAGTAAATGAGAGCATTGGGAGGATGGTTAGGGTCACCGAACGGATTCACATCTTTAATCTTAATGGTTAAGCATCATGGTGAATTCGATCCTTTAGATTACAATGAGACTCTTAAGTATAAAGATGCGGACCAATTGGTCAGGGCAACAAAAATTAAGTTAAAATAATTGTATTTTGACTAAGTCTAGAAACTTGTAGAGACGTCGAAAGACAATAAGTCTATTACATTGGATTTCAATAGATCTACAAGTATAAAGAGTTCCTGGACGAGAAGATAGAGACCCTCAAGGCTAGATTGTTAGCAATGGGTTAAATACCCTACAGGAAGGAATCGTCTTTGATGAGACCTTCTAGCCAGATGTTATGCTTAAGTCCATAGGGCAAAACCTATCCATTGTATACCATTGTGATGAGGTATGGGATCAAGACGGCATCCTCTGGATGTTCATCTTGATAAGCTTTCATATATGATACAACCAAACTCATTTGTTGCCAAGAGTCGGGAGCATATAGTATGCAAACTGAGGAAGTCTGTTTGTAGACTTAAATAAGCATCTTATTCATTGAAAAGTAGATTCGAGACGATTAAATAAGTCCTGGAGATTTGGATTAATGGTTAGTGAACCATCAATGTACGAGTAACGTGACAAGAAAGTAGAGACTTTTTAAGTGTTGTATATAGATGACATTCTATTCATTAAGAATAAGAGTAAAATTGTTATGAACTGTTATGGTTTAGTTGTCTAGTCAGCTAAAAGTAAAAGACCTAAGATGAACCAACTATGTTCTTAAGGTCAAGCTTTGGCGAGATTCAAAAGAAAGGATGTTGGGTTAATCAAGGGTCTTTTGTTTTAAAAAGGAACTTTAGAAGTTAGATGTCTAAAATCTATGTTTACCTTCTAGTGGGAGTCATTAGATGATGAAGAGTGAATCAATCTTGTATTGCTTACTTTACTTTGGAAGTCGGATACTTGATAGCTGTGAAATTGTTGAGTAGACTACTTGACTCATAATGTTCCTAGTAGATAAAAATTTTGCGAGTCAAGGAATGAGCCAGTTATAGAACAGTATTAGTTGAAGTTTATAGTCAAAGAGTTGATAGGCCTCTAGTGCATAATTTTGCAATGCCGGGCTACCTGGGTTTAAGGACAAATGGGAGATTGTTGGAATAGGTGTTCTAGAAAAATCCAATTAGTTAGTTTTAAATATTAAATAATAAATTATTTTATTTATTTATTGTCTGATTATGTTTTAGGAGTTAAACATGTGGGTGATTGTTTTTCTAAAACATTTCATGAGATGGTGTCCAAGATGACATGTTAGGTTTGGTTTAAGTGGTCAGTAAGATTAAACCATGGAAAAACTTAGATCAAATTAGTAACATGTTGTCAAAGTATATTCATAGTCAGTAATATCTATGGACAACTTGTCATATAAGACTATCATATGATACTTTTGATAACTTGTCTTGGTCATGTGAATAGGGATCCAAGAGTATTATGTTGGTGTTTTCAATAAGATTGGAACACAGAGTAGGACCACTTGAATTAGTTATTTCTTTAATGGCTATCAGAAATAGTTAATTCTGTAAGACGATACCTCAAAATCCAAGAAACAATCTGAACTCGTGTATTGATTGTTCGTTGCTTTGATGTGCCAAAAGGATTCGTCAAACTACTTTGACTTGAATCTTACATACGTTGGCTAATGGCACGGAGTATGGCGGGAACAGTTGTTTTACATGGAATCTATAGTCTCTAACGAGATTAAGAGGTCCCCTTAGTTGATTCGCAAATATATAAACAGATTCTAGAATGTTTGGCTAGAGTATTCCATATGTTTGACATTTAGAATTAATACGGGAATTATTTCTGCATTATGAATTGTTCGAGATGGGCAAGTCGTGAAATATGGCAAGAGATTTGAAAAAATTAATGATTACAGTTAAAGTTAGTTTTGCTCACGGATAGATCTAATAGAGGGGTTAATTGTTGTAATAAAAATTACTTGGAAAATTCTTGAGTGAATATATTTAACTCCAAAGTGCAGCAAAATTTATTTAGTGGAATTAAGTTTTACTAAATGGTAATCAATTGTTACCATAAGATGATAATCAATTTGATCATATTGTCCCCAAGATCCTTCCGTAGGCCTCAAATTAAGCATCATTTAAAAATATTACAAAAATTAATTTATGAGATGAATTATTTATTTATGAGATAAGTAAATTTTATGCTAAACAAATATTCATGAGATGAATATATAGAAGAATTAGGTTGTGTACCTAATTTTCTCCCACGGCGAAAACCTAAAATTATTTTAGGGGTTTTCAAAATTTTTGTTTAGCATATTTTTTATAAAAAAATTATTTTTCGGAAAGATTATAGGAAAAATTTTGTTCCACAATTTTTCTTAAATTAAAATATTTTGAGAGCCCACTCTCCCGATACTAGAGGAGATCATTGCAAAAAATAGACTTTGAGGTGTCAAGAATTCTTCTACTAATTTCAGTTATTCAAATCGAAATCAGGATTCGCGCTTCAGGTATGTCTAATTAAGTATTTGATATTTAATTGCTTTCCTTTATTTCGTTTATTTTACATATCATGTTTGTACTTGGTTTACTCGATGTTTTTCGATTGTCATATTATAGGCCTATTAGAATAAGATCTAGATATAGTCATTTAAGGAAAAGTTTTTGAAATACGTTACCAACCCTCCCCATCAATGGCTTTCTCATATTCATGGAACAGGTCCTTATTAGTGCAAATGTGCCTTGTGGTACTAGTATCGACAACCCACTTGACCGTGTTCCCAACCATACTCACCTCAGAGATCATGGCAACAAACATGTCTCCTTCCTCAATGAGATTATCCTGGGGCCTATGTTTTATGTGCTTTTCAGGTCTGAATCCCTTCCTATAATTCCTCGAGGTGTGGCCACTCTTGTCACAAGTCCAACATGTTCCTTTCATCCTTTTCTGGCCTTCATCAGAATTGTTCATTAGCCTCTTTCCTCGAGATTGGCTTGACTTATTGCTAGAGTCTTTCCTTTCGAGCACTACATATTCCAATGTTTCGTGAACTTGTCTTTCTTTCCTGTGCTTCTTGGTTCCACAAGGTTATCTGCCAAGGAGGAGTGCTCAGAGGACTTTCCCTTGACTTGTTTGCTATTCTAATCTTCGAAATTAATATGGGAGATCATTTCATGCAGCATCATATCCTTTTTCTTATGTTTCAAGGATGCCTTATAACTTTCCCAAGAGGGAGGCAATTTTTCAATTAAGCAATTAGCTTAAAAAGTTTCACAAAACTCCACTGGCCTCATTCAGTATATTAGTACACAAAGTTTTTTATTCATGGATTTGGTCAAGAATAGGTTTTTCATCAACTATGGTGAAAGCTAACCCCCCACTACAAACATATTTCTTGGCCGTTGTTTAACACCCTTTTTTTTTTTTTTTTGCAATTTTCATATTACTATAAATTCAATAAAGAGGTGGTGTTATATAATGGAGAAGCATTCTCCTTCAAGTATGGTTGTCTTTCTCGAAGTCCTTATTAGACCTCGGTGGGATCTATCATTCAACATAGTAGAATGAACCTCTATTTGGCCTCAAAAGAATTCCATCTTATCAGCCCACATCTTATAGTTCTTTCCATCTAAGGGCTCAGTTTTAGACATATCAAGAATAATAAAGCCCACGTAAGCCATATTGTGATTGCTCATTATATTAAACAACTTAGGTTGTTTGATAAATTAGGTTAAATAAGTGATCAAAATATAACTCTTAATTATAATAAAAGTACGCTTGAGATCATTGAACAGATCTTGAGAGTTACAAAACAATGAATAGATACGACTCAGAATATAAACGACAGAAGAGAAAAAATTAATCGAAGAATTGATGGGCTATGGAGAATCCACTTTACGCCCTCATTAAGGTATAATGGGATAAATAGCACTCTGACCCCCAGGGTTTACATGGCACCCACCCCAGCTTTGTATTCCGGAAAGATGGGTTAGAGCACACCCCAACTTACTCAATAATAGAGGAGATAATATTTAGAGAGAGAGAAGGAAAGCCGTGAAGGAAAAGAAGAGTTTCCTTTTTTTTTTTTGTATGTTAAAAGACCTACCAAGACAAGGTATTTATAAAAGAAATACTTGCATGTTATGGGAAGAGATCATAGCCTAAGAATCCTGCTTAAACAAGGAAAGTGGTGAGTATAGAAAAGCCTCAAAAACCGGCTTTAGATGTGGAAAAAAAAGGTTTATTAAAAAAAAGGGAATTAATGCAGTCAAAATGCCTACTCAAACTCGAGCCTTTGGCCTCGAGCCTCAAGACTGGTGTACACAACACCACCTCAAGGAGGCACCCTTGAGGTAATCTAAGTACCTCAGGCTTGAGCCAAAGTCCTTGAGCACTACCAAAAGATAAGAACTCACCTCGAGTTAGTTAACGACAATTTAAACAAATTCAATGATCAAAGATGGAAAAGATTGAAAGAACTTCTGTTGTGCATAACTCAGTGTCCTACTATGATTCTTTTTAATAGGTAATAAGTATATAATACCACCTAGTCTAGTTACCAACACAGATGCAAAAGGTAATCTCCGACCTAAAACCTCATGCATAGGACTTCTTTCTAGAGGGATCAAAAGGCAAATTAGTAAATTACCTGGAGAATCAACAATCAAGTTCACACATGCAAATGACCACTAGTTGCTAGAGGTGGCCATGGGTCGGGCTACGCCGGGCCTGGTACCTTTTTTTTTAATATTTTATAAAAAATTAAACATAAATTTGGCTTTGGCAAGATTTGAACCCCATCCCTCTAGCACGTAAAGCACACATATTACCATATGAGCTACAATTCTTTTGTGATTTTATTAGGTAAAAACACGTTTTTAAAGAGCCGCTAGGGAGGAGGGGGGGTCCGGGCGTAGCGGGCCGGTCTGGTCTAGTCTAGGCCCTGTCCACTGACCACCTCTACTAGTTGCTCAATATTGACTCCTCATTGAAAACCTCAGTACTCGTTAAGCTGCTTTTACTTTTTTCATTTTTTTTTTTTTGGGTCGACCTTGTTAAGCTTCTTTACCAACTCAACAAAATGTCATTATTATAAGCTGGCCAGCTTGATTTAACAAACGAGTAACGGGTTGGTTGGGGACGGTTTACTTAATCCGCTATGACAAATTTGAATGTCTCATGTAACAGAAAATAGACCTTTCGCCCAAGTGCAGTCCAGCAGCCACATAAGTCGCAGCTGGGCCTCGTAACCGACACTGCAAAGGAGCTTGACTGGAGCCAAATAACAAGCATACAAAATTTCTTAACCAAGTACCAAATAAAGGGTTCAAAAACCCATTTAACTGCGGTATGATCGCCGGCTTTGCTCCAATTGCATATGCATTTCATTATTTGGTATGCTTCGTGGAATCATGCCTAACCTTGTAACCACAACATAAACCGCACCAAAACTAACCATAAAATCAAGCATAAAACAGCAAGATACTTCTTTCTGGTTCATTATAAATTCGTACGACTTTGATTCTATCGCAACTACTCACTTCCCTATATTCTAACAAGCAGTTAACAGAGCAACAAGTTACCCTCAAAACTACGATCACTAGAGGTTCACTTACTGTGTATTACTACCACGGAAGCACCTTTTCCTTTCTTCTTACACCAGAATAAAATCGACTATTCACCTAAAGGTTGCAGAACGGTTCCCACTGGCAGGGAAAGCTTGACGCCTTCTACCTTGCCGGAGCCCACCACCATCGTTCATGCTCTGATCCACACCACTACTTCCTTTCTTCCTGGCACTGGACCCGAGTCGTTTTGTGCTGCCTTCACCATCATCACCAACCACTGAATCTCGTTCTGCAACTCCCCCAAATTTTACCTGTTTCCTTGCAGCTTCATAATCAAATGGCTCAAACTGCACAAGACCAGATTGTTTGGTCTTGTGATTCTCATTAACAGACTCCAAGCACTTTCGAAAACTAGAGGACAGATCAGAAAGTGACATGGGCTCATCTTCCTCATCATACTTTGACTTGGATGCCTCAGCTTGTTCAGTTCCACTGGGGTTGTCCCTTGTTTCTTGAGCATCCAAGTCATTCTGTTCATCCTCGAGTGGGATTATATCTTCCCGATTGGTGGTCGAAGATTTGATAGGGCTCTCCTCAGTGTTGGTGTGCAAGGGGCCTGAGTTCCTACTCTGGTCTTCTTGAGCTTCCGATTGTTGAGTCCGGAACTTAAATGAGTGAAATGGAAGGTTGACTGAAGATTTGATCTGCTCCAACTTGTTCTCTTCCTTATCCTGAAAATGGTCCAAGAATTACAATTTAGAAGAATTCTAGCCAAACCCATGGGAATTAATCAGACATCCAGATATATTTTGAATGGAAGGGAAGACAGCAAATGATTTCTAACAGTAAGAACAATGGCAATATATTTGACCAGCTCCCCAGATAGGGGTGTAATGAGCTAAGCCAAGCCCGCTTGTTGAGTTGAAGCTTGACTCAAAAGCTTTTAGAGCAGAGCTCTGCTCCAATCGCTTCAGCTCAAACCCATCTCGACAAGCTCACCCAAGATCAACTTGTTTTAGGCTAGAACTTCAATGGTTTCATGCTCATAATTTCGTTTAGGATCTGCTCATTCAGGCTCGCCTCAGAGCTCGAGCTTCACCAAGTTAAACAACCTGGCTCGGCTCAACTTGCACTCACAGTTAAGCCGAGCCATTCAAACTAAATGTCGAGTTAACTCACAAGCCAGACGGAGAAAGAATCAGTGTAACATAGAACCCACCTTTCTATTTGAATTATTTTTCGCTTTAATCATGGAGCTTCCAAGTAAGGCCCCAAAAGGACTGCCTGGCTTCTTCATTACATTAACCATTGCTCCAGCATCCTAAGAAACAACAATTGCATTTAGTCATCAAAATTAATGGCAATATAGAACTTTAGTGGCAAGAAAAGAAGACAGTGTACCACCTTCGAAAATTCCAGAATATTCAAAGTACTATTCATCATATTACCACTCTGATGAATATCCATCATAGGGTCTTGAATAGGATTCTTTTGAGGTCCAACGTGGCCACCATGCTCGACATTTTCATCAGAGTTCAAAAGAGTCTCCATTTGTGCATGCAAGCCACCATCAATTGCACTACCGCCTTCCGTCTCAGCATCAGCCGTCTTCATCACTCTGGAATACTCTGAACAAAGCGAGGCTTCAGATCTATCTGTATCTGCAGCACTTGACTTGGGGCCCTGGAAACAAAGAGAGATTCACAATCACCACATGGTTGGAATCACGGTTCAATGGAAGTGAGTGTCACATACATTACATATCGGGTTGCAGCCACCCCATTCGGTTTTTCAAGAAAACATAAGTTTTTTTAAGCCTCACGATTACAAAAATTTGCACAAATAACCATTAATCATGAATTTTTATAATTGTCCAATTATTATAACTTATAAATACATTCATTAATACCTTTCCATAAATAAACATAGTACATATACATTATGATACCCATTACAGAAGTAGCATTAGTTAAGGGCCCAGCTCAAAATCCTTATGACCACCACTGTTTGATTCTATGGTCAAGGCTGGTGACCGTAGAGAAATCCTTTAACATATTATATGCTAAACGGCATCCAATGAATTGTTGAAACACTCCACTTTCCTCTGACACTTTTTGGAGGACATAAGTTGCCACAACATCCATAGTTCATTAATGATTGGAGACTATATGACCGTGAACAAATGCAAAAAGCAGTTCAAGTCTTCTGTACATATATAGCCTTCAGCCCTCGACATCACCAGGTTAATCTAATTTCATTACAAAATCAGAACCATTTTCCTGTGAATTAAACAAAAAGATTTGAATTCCAACAGTTTCTGGTCGACTTTCATCAAGTGTTTGAAAAAAAAAGTAGGCACATAAAAGAGCCATTGGAAATTGGGGGAGTTTGTCCTTCAATTCTGTTCCAGATCTTTTATCCACAAAAAATTGGTGGGAAAGCCTCTTTATATACACCCTTCTCCTTGGACTTGGTAAAACATTGTGGGTGTAGATTAGGCATGATGGCCATGAATGTATATAGCCTTCAGGCTTCCACATGAGCGTGATCCGTGCCCCAACGCACCAAGCTGGCTAGCACGTCAAGTTGTGTTGTTGACTTTTACAGACCTAAGCTTCTATATTTTCGGCCATTGTATTCATAGTTGTTGCAACAAAATTGAATTTTTGGGAAAATTCTTTTATTAGCTGTTACTTCGAGTTCGAGCTCAAGCTCAAGATGTTGACCTTTGACTACTACAAGCCCACTCCTTCCATCTTTGCGCTTCCCTAAACTGAGACCAGATTCTTCGCTCCCCCATATCGGAGCTGCATTGCTGGCCCAAATTTCCACGACTAACAATTACCCTAATGGATAAAAATCGCTTTTAAATTTAATGCCTTGGAGGACTAATTCATACAAAGAAATACTGAAATCCTTCATCTCTTTACTTTCCTTGAGACACTTTGTTTCTCTTATTACTCAACAAGTTGGGGCACACTCCAGTCTATTAATCGAAAGTACACTCCAGTGGTGAGCGCCGTGTTAAGCTTGGGAATCAAAGTGCCAGTCGATCCCATTTGTACCAGTGCGGGGCCATAAACGACTAGAGGGCAGTGGTTAACTCCACGATGCGGCAATTTCCGCAATTTGATCTTTCCTCTCTTTGTCCTTTGTTCTGTTGTTTAATTATCTTTGCCCGATGTCATTTTGGTTAAGTTCAGGATCTAGTATGTTCAGTTACAGGTCTTCCTATTAAAAGTTTCTCAATCAGCATTTGAGTTTTAATTTGCCCATCCAGAAGCCATTTGGTCTGTCTGAAGTTCGTTTTTTATTATTCTTCTGCGTTCATTCTCCTACAATCCAAGTCATTTACTAAAACATGAGTCATCAGAACATAGCTAACGCTGGTTCTTTTTAATCGTAAAAAAACATATTAAGAGAGAATGTATAAAAAGTTAATGACCAGATGTTTTCAAAATACAACCAAGGGGCAAACAAAACCATAACTAATAACACAAAGTCCCCCAATCCCTCTGCAAATTAGCTAACACTATATCAACAAAGCCCCCTAAAGCTCTTGGTCCACGGAGCTCCACAAAAGGCCACATTTTCCTATAAGAAACTAACTAGCGTATATTGGTCTTTAAAAGTTCAAGCATTTCTTTCTAACCATATACACCAAAGAATCAAAATCTAGGTAGAGGAGAATAGTGTTAACATGTCTTTCCACTTCCTTAGCCCATGGAATATTATCATAAGGACACTATCAACCGATCTTGAGCTCACCTACATCTAGCCAAAGAGAAACAAATATGCACCACAAATCCAAGCCACTATACAATGCAAAATATATGATTGTGCACCTCACCACTTTGGCAATCATGTGTATTCAGCTTGTTAAGAAGTAAAGGTTACTGAAACACCTTGATTTTAAAGGGAACCTTAGCTTCCAAACGTAAAAGCATAGGGGAAGCGCTTACAAAATGATTATTTAATGTAAGATGATGAAAAAATAATTAGCGGTAAAAGTGTTAGACCCATCTAACACCCAACCCCTCTTCTCAGGCAATGAAGACAAATGAACTTGATCCAAAATGTGGCCTAATTGTGTAAATTCATGTATGTCCCTTATAGTAAGGTCCCTATAAAAGTGCATGTTCAAAGATAGTAAGTCACCTTGTTGAATAGTGACGGAAGAAAATGAGGCAACATGAAAAGAGGGTAATCGATGTAATAGCAAAAACTGGTGAGAGAGTAGTACCCCCGACCCATTATCTTCCCAAAACGGATGCCGTCACAATCCCAACCATAAGACAGATGTGCGAAAGGAAAGAACGGTAAAGATGAGAGATAAACTTCCAAGGAAAGCAACAGCCTACCACATGCACCAACCCTACGTCCCACCCATTTTCTTGGAGACCGTAATTGCTCCTAATCGCTATTTGCCAAATTGAATGAGGTTCCCAAGGGAATTGTCACAACCATTTACCTAAAACAAAAATGTTCTTAGACGCCAAATTACCAATACTAAACCCCCACGGATGTGCAGCCTGCACTCTATCCGAGCTAACCAACTGATCCTGACGATCCTCCTCCACCTTTGACCAATGAAGTCGTTCATAATCCGCTCAATACATTTTGCAACTCGCACGAGAATCTTAAAGAAGGACTAGTAAAATTTGGAATACTATGAAGACATGATTGAACAAGAGTAACATGTCCCTTTACAGAAAAGAAAGCACGTTTCCAACCATCCAACCTCTTTGCGACTTTCGTACTCGTTGGATCCCAAAAGCTAGAAGACCAAGGGTTACCACCTAAAGGAATTTCAAGGCATGATAGCAACAACTAGTGCACCATCAACCCGACATTGAAGAGTAAGTGGATAAACTCAAATCATCTAAATGTACCCCTACGATGCTAGACTTTATCAAGTTGATTTTGAGGCTAGGAAATTATTCAAATATTTGGATGACTATCAAGATAACCTTCTAAATTGTCCTTTAAGAAGAGAATGCTCTTACAAGTAAGACACAGATACAATGTCATGGGCTAGCGCATCGGTTATATGTAGGCAATGTTCTTTTCCCTAGATGGTTCTAGAGTGCTCTAGTGCCCTAGGGAATGCTAGTAACATGGGTTCTAGAGCCTCCCAAAACCTTCCGGGTTCCAAGAGGTTGACAGATGTCCATCAAGTGGCGCCCCTGCCCCTATCCCCATACAAGACAATACAAGAATGTAGAATCCTCTAAAGAAAAAAACAAAAGCCTATACATATACAATGTAGGGACTTCGTCAACATCTTCCCCCTCTACTATGTGTCAGCCCGTGAAATCCTTCCCCAGTGGATCTTGTGATGTCCTTGGAGGACCTACTGCCACATATCACTGAATTGCCACAATCTTAGTTGTGGGCAAACCATTCCATTCAGAAAGTACTCCCAACACGGGGCCACTCCACATCTGCGAATAATCCAATCTGCCAAGGTCTCTTCTGCCTGCTTGTCAAAGGAAGTGACTACGGCTATGAGAGCTCGTTTTGATTCTCCTATCCTCGTGGTCTTTGTGGAATGGCTTCAACATGCTAACATGCGGAAGTATTGGGGCATGCCAAAGACCCTCATTAGTAATCGAGAACACATCAACTTACACAGTTCGGCCCGGAACATTCTTGTAAAGTGAGGGTCTCGATCACTAATGATGGTCTTTAGCATGCCCCAGTACACTTCTGCGCTGCTATTCAATGGGGATTGGAATGAAATTCCATCTTGCTAAACCCAATGACCACCATTATAGAGTCAAATCCTTCAAACTTCGGGAGCGCCAATATGAAATCCAAGGTGATGCTCGCTCATGGGAGTTCGGGGACAAGAAACGACATTAACAATCCTTCAAGACGTTGCTGCACGATCTTGTCTGGTTGGCATGGTAAGCAAGTGCACAAGTCGGACGCCACTCCTCACGAAGCTGTGGCCAATAGTAAGACTTGCTGACCAGCGCCGAGGTACTTGTAAGGTTATCCAGGGGAAGACCTCTCTACATAGCACAAGAAGCTGTCTGCTGATGTAAAGGCCAAGAGAAGGGGCAAAAGAACTAGGAAACAAGTGCAGACACAGACTCGTTGGAGGGACTTGAAGATAAAATCTATAAGGAAAGAGCGAAGTTTGAGCTCAGGTGGGATTTGGAGGGAGATATAAACCACATGTGGAAACAACTGGCCCAAAAGATTAGAGGCTTGGCACGCGAAGTTCTGGGAGTGTCAAAAGGCGGGGCACCAAACAATAGAGAGTCATGGTGTTAGTGCAAGGAGGTCCAAGGGAAGAGTAAGGCCAAACAAGATTGCTTCAAGGAGTGGTATCGAAGTGGAGATGAGGACACGAAACATCAGTCTAAGCAAGCCAAGAAAGAAGCAAAGATAGCAGTCAAGGAAGCACAATCCAAAGCCTACGAAGATTTCTAAAAAAGGCTGGATACAGAGGAGGGACCGGGGGATCTATATAAAATAGCTAACGCAAGAGAAAGGTAGACTAGGGACTTAGATCGAGTAAAGTGCATAAAAGAGGAGGATGGACAGGTGCTCGTGGACGAGCAACAAATTAAAGGTAGGGGGAAAGCCTACTTCCACGGTCTACAGATACATCCCTAGGTGATCTCCAAGCAACAACGGAGCACCAGAACTATTGCTACTGTAGACGAATTAGACCTAAGGAAGTCAAGGAAGCCTTGACACATATGGGTAGAGGTAAAGCAGTGAGCCCAGATGAAATACCCTTAAGAGGCATGGAAATGCTTTGGAGAGAAGAGCATCAATTGGTGAACTAAACTATCATGGAAATGCTTTGGAGAGAAGGGCATCAATTGGTGAACTAAACTATTTAACCAAATCATTCTAGGGAAGAAGATGCCTGACAAATGGAGGAAGAGCACATTAGTCCTAATCTATAAGAACAAAGGCGACATCCAGAGTTGCACCAACTATCGGGGTATCAAACTAATGTGCCACACTCTAAAGCTGTGGGAGCAGGTCATAGAGAGGAGGTTATGGCAACAAACAGAGGTGTCCAAGAATCAATTCGGATTTATGCCCGGTAAATCGACAATAGAAGCCATACATCTCTTAAGACGGACGATAGAACACCACAGGGATAGACAAAAGGATCTCCACATGGTTTTCATAGATTTAGAGAAGGCATATGATAAGGTGCTAAGAGAGGTCCTATGGAGGGTTCTAGAGAGGAAAGGCATCCACGTACCCTATATTCGAGCCATTAGAGATATGTATCAAGATGCACAAACCAATGTGTATACAGCGGAAGGGGAGACAGACACTTTCCCCATTACAGTTGGAGTACACCAAGGATCTTCCTTGAGTCCCTTTCTATTCATTATAGTGATGAATGAGCTCATGAGCTCACTAGGCACATCTAAGGGGGTGTGCCTTGGTGCATGCTTTTTGCAGATGACATAGTTCTAATGGGGGAGCCTCAAGAAGAAGTAAATGAGAAGCTGGAACTTTGGAGAAGGGCCTTGAAATCAAAAGGCTTACGACTCATTAGATCCAAGACAGAGCATATGGAACTCAAGTTCAGTAACTCCACCAGGCCTACCATACAAGACGTTAAGATTGGATCGGAGTCCATACCGAAAAAGGAGAGTTTTAGATATTTGGGTTCTAGGGTATAGCAGGACGGCGAAATTGGCGAGGATGTCAACAACCATATTAAAGTAGGCTAGCATAAATGGAGGTTGGCCTATGCGGTACTTTGCAACAGAAAAGTCCCGTTAAAGTTAAAAGGGGAAATACTATAAGACGGTAGTGAGATCGGCTATGTCATATGGTGTGGAGCGTAGACCAATGAAACGGTATCATACACAGGAGCTGAAGGTGGCAGAGGTGAGGATGTTGCGGTGGATGAGTGGATACACAAGAAAGGATAGGATCAGGAATGACGTCATAAGAGGCAAATTGGGCGTGGCGCCAATCGAAGGTAAATTGAGGGAGCAACGTTTGTGGTGGTTTGGGCATGTTAGGAGGAGACTAACCACTGCCCCTATCAGGAGATGCTAACAACTCCATGCTACACTCGGGAGCAAAGGAAGAGGCAAGCCGAAGAAGAGATGCATGGAGACTATTCAACACGACCTCACCCATTTAAAACTACAGGAGGAGATGGCTTTAGATAGAGCTCAGTAGAGGACTAGCATAGGGGTAGCCGATGCAGCGGCGTAGAATAGAGGACAATTTTTCGGATAGCACTAGTGCCCCAAGGCTCATATGTTTGCCTATGTGATTTACTTAATATGTCTAGGAGTTGTTTTATTGCCTATTGCCGCTCCTTGCTTCATGCTTTCTTTATCCTTGCTTAGGGCCGTTGTTTTTATGAATGCTCTCATGCTTTATGCTTGTGTGCTTAGGTTGGGGGTCCTCGAAAACAGCCTTCCTTTAGAGTAGCACCTTGAAGGGGTAAGGCTGCATACCCCCCCCCCCCCCCCCCCCCCCCCCCCTCTTCTTCTTTCTTTCTCTCCCCCCTCCTGACCCTGCAGGAGCACATAAGACACTGGGTTGCTGTTGTTGATGACATCGTGATGTGGCACCTAGGCCATCTACCTCATAGAAAGTTTACCCTAGCAGGAAAAAGAGAATTTAGGAAGTTACAAATTTTTGGAAGCTTCCTTGTATTCTCCTATGTATAGAAAGTTCCTTACTGTGATATTTTAACATATAGCAAGACTGCATAATGCTTTCCAGGTTGGGGGTCCTCGAACATAGCCTCTTTTTAGGGTAGCACCCTAAAGGGGTAAGACTGTATACATCTCACCCCCCCTACACCCTACATATTTGGGAGCCCTCGATGCACTGGGTTTGTTGTTGTTGTTGTTGTAGCAAGACTGCATATTGTTAAGTTAATGTAGTTTCCGAATGTTTGCTCAAGGGATGCTTATATATCTCAAATGCGTACTCATTATTGTCAACATACAACTAAGTTAAATAATATTTTCCTAAGCCCCTTCTTCCCCTCTCAAGGTGCTCTCTACTCTTCTCCTTTCTCTCTAACTCTCCCCTCTTTCTCTCTCTTCTCTCTTTATCTTCCTTTTGTAGTACATTAATTTGGTATGAGAGCTTAATCTCAATCACTTGTTGTCGGTGTCGCCCACAGGCCCCAAGCCTGCTACCCCTTTAAAAAAATTGCTTGTCCAGCCAAATCCACCACTTCATGAAGGTCCACACAAAGCCCGGAATTTGGGAACATAATTTTCAACCTTGAAGGTTTTCCAGAGGGTACAATCCTCTTACTTTGAACTTGACTAAGATCTTGTGTTTGTTCGAAATTTCACTAGGTAATCTTTGTTAGCCTTTAACTCTTTGTCATCCATAAAAGAAAACAAAAAACCATCCAAGCCAGACAAAAAAATCCCTATATATCTCTCTGTGGCGAGTTGTTAATCGTGCCTAGTCCCAATATTTTGGGTCTTAAGCTTGTGGGAACATAACAATTTGTTTACAATTTACAATAATTGTGGCAATTTGAGCCTACTTTTGGCATTGGATTCATGGCATCCACCAAAGTAATTTTTTTAGTTCAATCACCATCACCAATCATGCCCCCCAGTTCCACACATGATGATAACAAATTTTGATCACTTAAAGAGGATTTCTGACATCAAGCAATTTGCTTGTATGAGTTAAAAAAAAAAAAAAAAAAAAACAAACTCGATCAAATTTTGAATTAAATAGGCAAACAGCTCGAGGATGCATCCATAAGGCCACAACATGCTTCATAACATAAGTCTACTCATGGGCAATGTGTCATCCCCTCCTCACCGTGGCCTACTGCCTACTCCCCATGTTGGAAGCAACCAGCCTAGGTTGGGTAGAATCATAGAATCACATATTAGATATTCCCCTATTAGAGTCTCTAACACTCGCATATATTAGCTTCTACCGTCCTGCGGATAAGAAGGATTTGCATGAGTACCTAGAAGATCATAAGCAATAGGACCATGGGAATAATAGCAATTTTGATGATCCCATTAGACATGAAAGGTGTTGTAGGCACCGTCAATCTCCAAGGATCATGATGACCATGTAGATATTACTAAAAGAGTCATGGTCGATGTTCCATCTCTTGATGGTAGGTTGGATCCCATGGCATTCCCATACTAGCTAGATTCCATGGAAAATAATTGTGACATGTCTGACTTTGAGTACATTCAATTTGCCAAAATGAAAATTAATGAGGCTGGCAAAATATATTGGCAAAGTATCTTAAGAGACAAGGAGCATCACCACCATCCTCCAATCACCCATTGGCAAGTTATGAAGGCTAAATTGAAAGGGAAGCACCTACACTCGCACCATAAGAACCAAATGCTTGATCTTAAGCAATACTCTCTAGTGTGTCGGATTATATGAATAGTTTTGAGGAACTTTTGGTTCGGCATTGGTGTTTTGAGGACCCTCGCATGACTTTAAATAGGTTAATTAATGCAATTAGGGTGACATTGAGAGGTTTCGCAAAGACCCCCGACACCCTAGAAAAGGCTTATGAGGAGGTTTTAGAGGCTAAAAAGTGGCTTAAACCTTCACCACTTCTTTTTCGTGAAGCACCTCCCCGACCACTTAAGTTAAGTCCACTTTCCAGACTAGCTCAAAGACTAAGGACAACGAATCTAGTGCTTGTAGTTTCCTTGTCTTGTCCTAATGGATCTACTAAAGCTCATTGTTCCACTGTGAGCTATCACAATTGCCAAGAGTTTGGCCACGTTGTCTCACAATACCTCCATTGTCCTCTTGCCATGGAATTTGAGATAATCCTCCATTTAAGGATGAGGAAGAACACATTAGACCTTGAGCTTGTAGATCACGGTGAACCTTATTGTGGTTCAGAAGAGGATGGGAAAAGGTTGCATATTGTCAAATGTATCTTTGTCAACCCTACTCATGTCGATGAGTGCAATGCACCTCTATTTTCCAAACTACCTTAGGTAAGATCCTAAAAGACTAGTAGATGCGTCATTAATGGACGAAGTTGAATAAATGCAATCGCCGAGGAAACCCTTAGTCATTTTAATCTTAAGGTTAAGCCTCACCCTAAGCCTTTTAAGGTTTTTTGGGTTAAAAAGACTAGATTTCCTATAACCTGGCGTTGTAAGGTTCCCATTCAAATTGGTGATTATAATGATAAAGTCTATTGTGATACTTTTCACATGGAGCACACATCCTTTTAGGCCAACCTCCGTTATATGATTTGAATGTAACTATGGTGCAGATAAAATCCACTCTCTTAAAGGAAAGATTCTCATATTAGTGCAAATTAAGCCTTCTGATTTACCCACTAAGGCTACTACCAAATATATTTCTCAGGTTCCGGTTAATAAATGCGTTCATTTGATGAATAATGAACTTTTTGAAAATGCTTGTGAAGAAAGTGGCTCTTTCCTACTATACAATGAACCCTTTTGAGCAAGTTGAGTTAAATAGGCAAGAGATTGTTGGCCAAGGGTTTTGTGAGATTGAGTCCTTGTGATGTTCCATTCCTCCTTACCCCTAAGGACGGATCTTAGAGAATGTGTGTGTGTAGTCAAGCCTAAAACCACCATCAAGTGTAGGTGTAGGTTCCTTGTCCCTAGACTGAAGGAAATGCTTGATTACTTACCTGTTTCGTTTTGGTTCTCTAAACTAGACTGGCGTAGTGGCTATCACCAAATTAGGATTAGGCCAGGAGATGAGTGGGAAATTGTTTTAAGGTATAGGATATGCTTTATGAATGATTAGTCATGTATTTTGGATCAACTAATGCGCTTAGCACCTTCATGAGTAATGATGCATATCCTTCAGTCTTCCTTGAGAAATTCCTAGCTATCTATTTTGATGGTATTGTTTATGAATACGCATCAGCTTTAGTGTCAAAATTGAATTGAGCTCTCATCATGCTTCGTGGATAGAGTGTATTAGTGATTTCTCTTTTGTCCTTAAGCATAAATTTATATGCCATTGAGAATCGTGTTGTTGATGCCCTCAATTGTGGTTTTTGCCTTGCTATATATTATCAAAACTGAGATTCATAGGTTTCATATTAGCCTTGTCTATAGAGAGATTTTGGACGCTGATGGTTGAGGTTATGATAGTTTTTGTTTAAAGGATCCAAATTTTACATCCCACATACGTCACTTAGAGATTTCTTTATTTGGGAAATGCATAATGGTAGTAGTGTTGGTCATTTAAGACAAAATAAGGTGTCTAGTATCTGACAACTTTTATTGGCTATCTTTGAAGAGGGGATGTGCCTATAGCTTGTGTCATAGTGTCAATACTTGTGAAGTTCCCAAAACTCGGAAGTATAACACAGGTCCTTAAGAGCCCCTGTCCTATTCCTTCAGAGTCTTGGAAAGACATTAGTACGGACTTCGTTCTCCAGCTGTCAAAAACAACTCGAGGACATGATTCTATCCTAGCTCTAGCTGACAATTTTCTAAATTAGTTAACTTCATTCCTTGTAGCAAAATTATTGATGCATCTCATGTAGCTAGGTTGCTCTTTAAAGAGGTCGTTACCTAGCATGGTCTTCCCACATCTATAGTGTTTCACCGTGATATTAAGGTGGTTAGTCATTTTTGGTGAACACCTTGGAGGAAGTGTCGCACACACAAAGTTTTCTCTCACATTTCGCACCCAAATTAATGAACAAACTGAGGTTGTGAACCAAGGTCTAGAAGACTTGCTTAGATGTGTTGTAAGGGACAAGCCCCATAACTGAGGCTTAACTATGTGTTTGGTTGAGGTTGTCTATAACAAGTTTTGTCAATAGAACTACTGGAAAAATTCATTTAGAGTTTGGGCATGGATATTCGTCCCATAACTGTTGACCTTGATCCACGCCCTCCTGCGGCTTATAGTTCACCTTTTGTTGAAATATTTGTTAAACAAATCCATGAATTGCATGCTAATATCAGACAGCAGATTGCCACAAGTAATGTAACTTTGTTGATGTTCATCGACAGGTAAAGGATTTTAACAAGGTGACTATGTCGTGCTCCATATTCACCTAGAACGTCTGCGAAAAAATACCTAGAAAAAGCGATATGCACGATCTATTGGACCCTACCAAATTTCCCACAAACTAGGATCTAATGCATATTTTCCAGAGTTTTGCAATCACTTGAAAATTGGTTTTGTTTCATTGTGGAAGATCCCCTTATCAAGGCACCTTTAAGCCTCTAAACTATTCCGTGTTTCTGCAAGTTTTCACGAGCCTATGCCTCCACTTCTCGAACAACTGGGGGAGGACGTAGTAGTGGATGTGCTGGATGATGAAATCAGTTTCTTCTGGGGGTGGTTATTGTCCAGTATCTTTTCATTGAAAGGATCGCTTGCCCATGATGCCACTTGAACCACTTAGGCTCAGTTTCGTGCTGTCAACCCCAAACTTCTTGAAGCCTATTTCAAGTATAACTTGTCATAATCGAGTTTTGTCCCATCAGGGGAGAATGACGTACCCATCGGGGGAGATTGATGTGGCACCAAGAAGCCATCTACATCATTGAAATTTTAAACTAGGTAGAAGAACAAATTTTAGGAAGTTACAATTTTTTGGAAGTTCTTCGTCTTGGAAGAATCTTTTATGTTAGAAAGTTGCCCTATTTTCAAATATTAAATATTTTAGTAAGTTTTCATATTATAAGGTTAATTTAGTTTCCAAATTAGCCTATATGAACTCATATGCCTATTCACTATTGTCAAGATACAATGGAGTTAAAGTAATATTTTCCTAAGCCCATCCTTCCCCTCTCACAGTTCTCTCTACTCCTCTAATCTATCTCTCTCTCTCTCTCTCTCTCTCTATCTCCCCTCCTCCCTTCCCTTGTCCTACATCACATTGCTCAAAAACATCAATTATGATAACATCAAACTCTGGTACGTCAAAAGCTTACCGCTTTGATGAGACCTTCCCTCAACTGTTGTGCAACTATTTCAAATGCAGCAGCATTTTGAATGGAATGGCGAATAATACTGACCACAGAACCAAGATTGCGCTCAACATAAGGTTGCTTTGATCTAACAAATCGCCGCAACTTGTTTGTTGTGAGAGGAATCTGTTTGGCTTTTGCAAGAAAATATAGTGAGCACAACTACAGCAGCAATTACATATATAATGTTAAAGCAGAAGACCATATTCATTTTTCTTCACAGTTTTGATAATTGAGAAGAGAAGACTAAACATGAAAGAGATTCTAAAATGAATGCCATCAGTAGGCCTTACAGAGAGAACAAGGATAAAAAGAACAAGCTTTTTGATACCTATTTCTAGGAGCGTTTTATTGGGTAATATATACCCAGTGCTTTCATCCTCTTCACGGGCAACAACATCTCTCCATTCATAGAGTCCCTACAAATTAGGAAACCATTAAATAAGATCAGCTGCTTCCAGTGGCTTATGGTAGTAAAAGAGTCCTAACTATGACAGTTTGATAAACGGCTAATGTAAAAAGATTCAATCATGAAACCAACTAAAGGCTATTATATAACATATCAGTTTTTACATAGATCCCTCCCCAGTCTTTACGTAACAGATTCTTGAACTAACTTAACACAATTAACTGTACTTTTGAAATGGCCACCACAGTGCATTATATATTTTATTTTATTTACTATACATACTTATAAATACATTTACATGTTAATAACTATCAAAAAGGTATCAAAATTAATGATACGACAATTATTCAAACTTTTGCAAACAGAAGACCTATGCAACCCATTGCATAACATCTGCGGTCCTTTACACTACACCACAACCATGACTATTACCTGACCATAAATTGCAATTGGATTTGATTGATTCAACCACATTATGGCTCCATTTGTTTAGGAGAAAAAGTAGATTCTAAGAATTAGTTTTTCTTCAGAAAAGATTTTGCAAGGGAGATTCAAATCTAATTGAGGTTTTTCATTATTTGTTTCAAAGGAAAATTTGATTCCATATTATGTTTTTTTCTTATATGGTTTTAAAGAAACATTTTTCACTAATCATCTTATAGCTTATTATAGGTCAATATAAGTAACAATACAACTTATGAGCAGTAATAGAAAAATAAAATTAACTATCAAAGCCATATAAAATGGGAAAATTATCTCTTACGCATTCTTAAATTTGAACATTTATCACCTAAGTACCCTGTCATTTACCATGAGATATAAAATATTATCATCTAGGAACACCCTATGTCAGGATCTGGAGAATTCTCATTAAAATTTATAAACTTCTTGGGTGAAAATTTTTTTTAATTTCAAGTACATCATTGTGTATAATTAAAAACATCATAGTATATATATATATATATATATATGCTCAAATCTTAGGGTATCTAATGATAATTTCCCTATAGAATATCATATAGCTATTAGAAGTGATGAAATTTGTTTTGTTGAAACAATGACAAAGTAACATCTGGCCTTCATTTGATTATTCGATCCAATTTTTATCCTATGTTATGACGTTAAAGGTTTGTGTCCCAATTCAGTTTATTTCGGTTCAATTAAGACCCGCACAATGATTACCACGAAAATTTTTGCTTCACTTGGATTCGTGCGTTCACCCATTTTAAAAGGGAAGTCATTTTCATTCCAATGGTGGAAAACCTTTTCCTTCATAATGCATTTTGCGTCTACCAATGTGTGACAAAACAAGGGAAAAGTGGTAAACCTATTCCTAGAATCTACTTTTCTGTCCAAACAAACGGGGCCTATATTTATGAGCCAAAAGCAAATACAGTGACATATTTCTGAAAAAAATTGTATTGAAAAAGAAAGGTAGTTTATGCTAATAAGTGCCGGCTTCAGCTCCCCGTGCTTGCATTTAGTTCTCTATGTCTGCGATGCAAATTCACTCTCAGATATCTGCATTTATTTTCACGTTCCGCGTGTATAATGGAGAGATATATTTCATGAAAGAAAACTGATCCAAAGTAATAACCGCATGATGGCTATACATATCAGCTTATTTAGCAAACACCAAAGATGTAGAACACATGACGTAACTTACAGCGACAATGGCAAGCTGCTGTGCGTTGAAATTAGCACTCTGCAATCTGGTCAATGTGATAAACAAAAAGCCATTTACTAGTAAGGGAAAACTGCTGATGTTATGCATACAAGCATATAGTAGAAAGCAAACAAAAATAGCTTTAGTTATTAAAATATTAGATTTCTTGACATGATACAAACATACGAACCCATATATGTAGAGATAGGAAGTGTCGGTCAAAAGCTCCTTCTCATAAAGTTGCAGGCATATATCGTAACTGCGCTTGTACACCTGCCATAAAATGAAATATAATTTGATAGTACTGGCGTGCATATGTTAATACCCTAGGGCTAAATGGACTAAACACGCTAGTCTATTGGTACAAGAGGGAAATGTCGTAATCACTTAAAAAGGACAGGGAGAAGAAAAATCACAAAACATACGGGGAGAGACCAGAAAAGGTCTTCACACCAATCAAGTATCAGAAATGGCTATGTTACTATCACATTCAGAGCTTGCATATAATCCTTGTCATAGCCTCACAATGCCTAGAGGCAAAGGAAAGCACAAAAACCTGAACCAGAAAACTAAAGATTAAAGAAGGTAGCGTCAAAGGAAAGAATGCAGCAAATGTTTCAGGGAAAACTTGCCAGCCATCCGGAAACTAGGAGTGCAGAAATAGCTAAGATGCAGAAATCAGAGATTAAGAAGCAACGTGAAAATCAAATTTAAAAGAAGAATACAGAACAGGTGCTACAAAAAGGTTTCTTCCAGAATTGAATAACAAAATATCACAAATTGAGAAACATGCTTGTTTTATAATCGAAAGTAATCATAACCACATCCTACCCGCATACAGACAGAAGCAGAAGCACAAAAAAGAACCACGTCACTGGTAACAAACCTCAACCAAAAGTGCATCACGTTTTCCAGCTGTGGATTCTGAATGCAGCCTGATTCTCATTAAATCATAGATGTATAACAGGTAGTGTGTGTCCTCTCTGGCATACCTGTCAGTGACATGGAAAGTTACAATGTAAGATTTGAGTGTCACAATAAAAGCTAAGCACAGCTATGATAGAGAAGCAACACTAAAGTTCTGTTTTGCATAGGGAAAGCTAGATTCTAGGAATTCTTTTCCCTCGATTACCTTGTTTGGTTCACATTTTTGGACGGAAAAAGATTTCTCAAGGAAAAGGTTTTCCTCCTGTTGGATAGGAAATGACCTCTCTCATAAAATAGGTAGTCACCTTTCCAACTGGCCTAAAAAACTTCAGGGTGTTCATAGGCACAAGTACGGATCAGACCAAAAAGAACCGAACAGGATGGTAGACCGTTAAAACTCATAAAGTTGGATAAGAATTAAACCAAAGAATGACCAATCAAGTCTAGTCTTGGACCAAATTACGTTGTTTGATCTGATTTTCAGTCTTGATCTATGTTTTACATTTTGCTTTTTCAGGATTGGGGGCCCTTCGAAAACAACCTCTCTTCAGGCTTGCACCCTATAGGGTAAGGCTGCGTACATCTCGCCCTTCCTAGACCCTGTCCTAGCGGGTGCCTAGCGGGAGCTTTTAGAGGCACTCGGTTTGTTGTTGTTGTCAATGTTTTACATTTTGAAGGTGTTCATCACTTTAAGGCTTTACCGAACTATACGAAATATAAGGATCCAAATCAAGGAATAAGGACTAAACGGACTGGCAATCACTTGTTCAATATAGTCATAGATCAAAAAGCCAGGTTCGACCCTTGTTTATGGTACAGACTCGTATTTGAGCCCCGCTATTGCGCCCATCCTCTTTGAAAATTTCTAATGTCCTGATCCAACTAGGAAGTCACCATCTTAATGTGGTAAAGATATTTGCCCAAATCCAAACTAGTCCAAACTGATAAAAGCTTGAACGTTAGACCATGAAGTGAATCACTGATGCGATATAGTCTTGATCCAGTTTAGTCGGCTTGGTATAGATTTTATCCCACACAATATTTATCCCGATTCAGTCCAGTGTGGGATGATTGACAAAAGACATGACCTTTTTTTTCAAAAAACAAGGAACAGCACATTATAGGACCATGTTTTCTTTTAAAACAAGGGAAAACCGAAGTAGATTTTCAGTTTTCCATAAAAAATCTTTTCCAAAAGAAAATACTTTCCGACCGAAGAGGACATGCCTTAGCTGTCCAGAGCCTGAGAAGGTTGCACTGTATGCCATGACTTCTGTTTTATCCTCGGTTAGATTGAGCTTCTTTTGCCACTTGTATTAGCTTCTTTTTCACTAGGTAAGCAGAGTTGGGGATTTGAAGCTATGTCCTAGGGAGTGAACAGCCACTCGTAATAACTTTTGTTGGGAAGTACCATCACCAAACAACAAGTTTAATATGGCCGTAGTGATTCCACTCGTACATCGCATATTTTGGGAGAAAAATAACAATGAAAATATTCTTGCAATAACTAAAAAGTATAATTGTTGGAGTTTGAACACTGCAAAGGCACCAAGGTTTATACTTTGCACAATAATTGTCATGGGAAAGTAATTTTCCATCATATGAGGAAAATTTATCAACAGATCTGTCATTTCAACAAATAAGGGGTAAATAGTTCCAGAAAATGAAGCCTAATGGAGCTCGACTACCCAACAATATAGGAAAACATACACTTTTACATGTTCAGTGGCTTCCAACTTAGAAGCCCTCTTCATACACAAAGCGGTGCTGGAGGCAATATTTCGTAGTTACATACCAGCTAGTGCAACCAAAAAGAGTTAATTATGCATGCTAGGAAACTTTCCTCCTAACCACCACCCCCCCCCCCCCCCCCCCCCCCCCCCCCCCCCCCCCCCCCCTCTCTTCTCTCTTCTTACTCAAATTTACAAGAATCCATTCTGGAAATCTTCAATATATATTTCATGAACGTTGGTCCTCGCTTACACTCCGGTGCCCCGCCAATAACATGGTCCCCCCCCAAAAAAAAAAAAGCCACATTCGCACACAAAACAACAATCCTAGTGCCTAAGAAGCTCCCACCCGGGGGGGGGGGGGGGGGGTTGGGGGGGTGTTACGTGACCTTACGTTAAGGGATGAGCATAGATCACCCATGCGACGCCTAGGTTCCTAAGCTAGGGTCGGGCCAGCCTAACCCCTATGGTCAACAAGGGCCAATATACCCCTAAAAGAGAAGAAATACACAATGCACCAAGGAATGTACTTGCATTCAACACACAACTCGTTAGTACCAAACAGGTTATAGAGACCCCATATGGCATATGGCTGCTTATTGAGCACCACGACATTGTCAACCAATTTCGCAAACGTCGTCCTTGTGGGTGAAGGGACTGCCCACTGTTGCTTTCCTACATCTCCAGTAGCCTTAATTGGTCAAGAGATGGCCACATCGTCATCCCCTCCTGCGTGATGCAGTAGGACATGCCATCATCACTCGCGCAATGACAAGCGCACGCTCAAGCCAGCTGCCAATTCCATGTACAATAGAAGCGCACAATACTTGTTGACACTGCAACCTTTCTCTACTTTGCACTCCACCCCACAGGTTTGGCTCAATCACCACACGGTAAACACCATAACGGTCAGCAACCCTGACCAACCCCACATCACAATGCACTTCTGTTACACCTGGAACACGAGTCACTCCGAATCTCCAAGGAATGCTCCCACCACACAACCAACCCCAGAGACAAACCCGCTTGACACACTTGTAAAGCGATCCACTCCCACGCCCAAGGAGTGTCCAACAAAGCGGACAAGCCCGTCCAAGACGGCTACTTACTCGAGTATCATGAACCTCGCTTTGATACCACTTGTCACGGGATAAGCGCAGATCACCCGTGTAGCGCCCATGCCCCCTAAGGCTAGGGCTGGGCCAACCCAACACTTATGCTCAACAAGCAACAATATACCCCTAAAAGAGATGAAATACACAGTAGACCAAGGAACGTACCTGTATTCAACACATATGTGTTACACAGGTTACAGAGACACCATATGGCATATGGCTGCTCATTGAGCACCAGGGACAATGTCGGCCAACGGCAACCCATGACAAGCCCGCTTCCAAGACAGTTGCTTACTCATGAACAGAATCTTTAAGCTATTCCTTGACAAATTCATTGTTGAGTACCTAGACGATATTGTGTTGTATGGCAAGACACTAAAAGACCATGCTGAGCATTTGAGAAAGGTCTGCCAAACCTGAGGGAGAACAAGCTATATGTCAAAAAGGAGAAGTGCTCGTTCGCTAAACAAGAAGTGACGTTCCTAGGGCGTCGCATATGCAAAGGGAAAATCAGCATGGACGGAGAGAACGGTATCGAAGAGTGGGAGCCTCCCAAGGGAGTGAACAAGTTGAGATCATTCCTTGGCCTCGTGGATTATTATCGGTGGCTCATTCATGGATATTCAGCATGGGCCACGCCCTTGACGAACATATTAAAGAAGAAGATTGCATGGAATTGGGATGAAGCTTGCCAAAGAGCATTCGAAGATCTAAAGAAGGTTGTTACCAAGGAGCCAGTGCTGTGTCTCCTAGACTTTTTGAAGCCATTCGAAGTACATATTGACGCATCGGAGTACACTATCGGAGGGGTGTTACTGCAGGAAGGGCACCCCGTGGCATATGAGTCTCGTAAGCTTAATGATACAAAGCGACGCTATGCCACGCATGACAAAGAGATGATCGTTATCATCCACTGATTACGAGTATAAAGACATTATTTACTCGGAAGCAAGTTCGTGATCAAGACAGGTAATGTTGCAACACGCAACTTCTCAAATCAGAAGAAGTTGTCTCCTAAAGAAGCAGAGTGGCAAGACTTCTTGGCAGATATGCGATGGAGTATAAGCCGGAAAGAGGTAATGTTGTAGTCGATGCACCTAGTTGCAAACCAGAATTGGCAAGCGTGACTTGCATCTAAGGGAACCTCTTGGACAAGATCCAAAAAGGAGTAACACACTATCCGCTAGCTAAGAGCTTCATACGGGTGACCACAGAGGGCAAAATGGGGAAGTTTTGGGTAATGGGTGGTTTGTTGTATACTGTTGGTAACCACCTCTTTGTGCCGAAGTGGGGGAACTTAAGACAAGAACTTATGCGCAAGTATCGTGACTCGAGGTGGGTAGGACATCCAAGCATCGAACGTACAGTGGCCCTGGTGGAAAACGGGTATTACTGGCCTCGGTTAGCCTACGTACAAACATGCCTCGTATGTCAGCAAGACAAGGTTGAGCAGAGGCCATTTACATTGAAATTTTGAGTGAGTTATTGTATTTAATTGTTCTAATCTTGTTTAAAAATGACTATTAAGAAGGACATGAAAAATCAAGATAGATTAAGTTGATAGCAAGCTTTCCAGACGATGGATCAAGAAGAAAATGATCAAAGTTGAAGAGAAAATTCATCCAAAATCAAGAGAACAAGATCCAAGTTCAGGCAATATATCAATTGAGTCAAAATCTCAATGTTGATATATAATGCTCCAATAAAAATGCTTCTGAAATATTTGTGACATTTGATTTTCAAATGTTATTTGAAAAACACTCAATTCAAATCCAAGCCAATCAATTTTTTCAGTAAGGATATTTTAAATTGGCATTATGGAATCATGCCCAAAAATAACAAGACCAAAAATCTTATGAGGGTGATATTTTAGCTTGATTATAAAATCATTCATTCAAATAAATAAGCCAAACAAGGAAATTAATTCAAAAAATAAGCTTAATATGGTAAATCAATCAAGCTAAATGGTCAAAATCGTTCAAATCCAACAAGGCATGCTGAGTGTCGACACATAGACAAATAGTAGCCAAGGTAAGCGTCTGTGTGTCAACAAACAAAGGTTGTGTTACACAGGTCTGTGTATCGACACACAAGCCCTGTGCATCAACACACAGCCCTGCGATAGCTCTAACGGCTACACTTTAAATCTGATTTCTTCCCAATTTTTTTTAAAAGTCTCACAACGACTCCTAAGTCTTCTTGGCCTATAAATAGGGCTTAAATTCTTTGAGAAAATTATCCAATTCTTCTAGCTTTCATTGATTAAAAAGTTCTTATGTTTTACTTGTGGTTTGAGCATTACTAATTCTCTTTGATTGAGTTTATTGAGCTTCATTGGTGTATCCTTAGCTTTTGCTAAGCTTGATTAACAGTCAAATCACTCTTGCAAGAGTGAGAGTTTCAATGCTTAAGTTACTTTCTTGTAAAGGTTGGATCCTGAGCCTATAGTTATAAAAGGATCGGCTATAAAATATTAGTCTTGAGCCTACGTACAAAAAAACCAGTTGTAAAGGTTGGGTCTTGAGCCTAAGTACAAAAGACTGATTGTAAATGTTGGATCTTGAGCCTAAGTTTTTAAAAAGGTCATCAATCTTAGCTAAAGACTCAAGTGACAAAGAGTAGTCACTTGGGGAGTGGACCAACTTCCAAGTTGGAAGTGAACCGCTATAAAAATCGTTGTGCATTTTTTTCTTCTTGCTTTTACCTTTTATATCTCGCATTTATCGTTTATCTTTTAATTCTTTTTTTTATTTTTAAAGTTTAACTTTTCATTTTATCGCAAAAGAACCTAATTTACCCCCCCCCTCTCTCTTAGGTTGCTCTTTGTGCCTTTAATTGGTATCAAATCTAGTACTCTTTTTTTGGTCTAACAACCTTAGAGTAGTCCTCATTGCAACCTTTGCACCAATTTTGGCCGAGGGTCAATCGACCGACAAGCCTCCTGTTTTTTACAGTGAAAACTTTTTCTTTTGGAAACTTAGAATGAGACTTTTTGTTACTTCTATTGATTTTGACTCGTGGCTAATCACTAAAAATGGTGATTTTGTTTCTTCAATGAATGAAGGAAATACAATTATTGATAAATATGAAAATGAGCTTGTCCAATATGACAAAACAAAGCTTTAGAAAAATGCTAAAGCCCACTTCTAATTATTATGTGCTATTACTCCCAATGTGCTCAATGTTGGGAGTTCCCAAAAAACAGCCTCCCTTCAGGGGGAAGGCTGCGTATATCCACCCCCCTCCCCCCAAAGACCCTGCTTATGCGGGAGCCCTTGAGGCACTGGGACTGTTATTATTGTTGTACTCCCAATGTGCTCAATCATGTTAAAAGTTGCAAGACCGCAAAGGATATTTCGGATAAACTTGAAGCCACATTTGAAAGAAAGTCGGATGAAGTATCTCTTGATACAAGTGAAGAGGAGCAAGTTAATTCGTGTATCATGGCCATTGAATCTGAAGAAGAAAAACTTCAAGAAGATGAGGTAAATGATTTATCTTACAATGAGCTTATGGCTAGTTTTCATGAGTTATATGGTGCATTTGAAAAAATGAGAATCAAATACTCTTCTAAGAAAAAAGAGCTATAAAAAGGGTCATAACAATGTTTAGTGCTTAAGCTTGAAAATAAATTTTTGAAAACAAAAATAGAGTCATTGAATGATCAACTTGAAACATTAATTAATGAAAAATAATTCTTGAAAGAAAAGCTCCTTTCTAACAAAAGTAAAAATGAAGAATCGAAGGCAGATGAATTATTGCTTTAGACAATGAGTCTTTGAAAGAACAAGTAGAAGAACTCTTACAAATTTCAAGTACGTTTCTCATGGGCAAAGAAACACTTGAAAAAATACTCTCTTCTCAAAGACCCACTTACAATAAAGAAGGAATTGGCTATAATGGAAATGCTCAAAAGAAAAAATTGAATATACTTTTTTTCGAAGCCTCCTCACCATTGACGAACTTTGTAAGATATCATTATTGCGGTGATCATGGGCATATTGTGCATCAATGTCAATTTAAAAAGAATTTGAGAAAAATAAAGATGGTTTGGGTTCCAAAGGGATGTTGACCACCAAAGGTCAAGACGAATGGCCTATTCGGGATTGTTTATTTCAGGGAAAAAAGTGCGCCATTTTTCTAAGATTTGAAAGCATTTGGCAACTATGAAAAAGCAGTTTTTATTAAAAGCAGAAGCTGTTTTTCTGCTTTTAAGCAAAAGCAAAAATCTGGTGCTTCTCCTTATAAGTAGAAGCAGAAGTAAAAACTAAACAATTGAAAAAGTTTATTGTAGGCACCCTGAAATTTGTTAATATATTTGAAAAATAATTTACATATTTCACAAATAGTTTATATATTTCAAAAAATATATTTTAATTATTAATAATATATTTATGATATTTAGAAAATATTTTAAATATTTGAAAATATTATAATTTTTTTAAAAATTAAATATTTTTAAAATATTGAGAAAATATTTTATAAATATTAAAAATTATTTTAAATATTTAAAATATATTTATATATTTAGAAAAATATCTTAAATAATGAAAAATTATTTTAAATATTTAAGAATTATTTATATATTTAGAAAATATTTTAAATAATGAAAAAATATTTTTAATATTTAAAAAATATATTAAATATTTAGAATGGTTCATGGATATTTTTTCAACTATAAAAGACTTTTGTTGATATCCTTTCCGATAATTTTATAGAAAAAAGTACTTTTTTTAATATTGGCTAAACACTCACAATAATACCATAAGCACTTCTTTACTGGTTAGCCAAACACAAACTGCTTATTTGAAACAACACTTTTTACAAAAGTGCTTTTACAAAAAGTGCTTATGAAAAAAGCAGTTTTTTCACAACAATCCCAAACAGGCCCTAACAATGAAGGAACCAAAAAGTTCGTTAAATTGTGTAAGTTTGCTTGAAGATTGAGAATAGTGGTTTCACAAGTTAATAACCGAAGATAAATCTAAGTCCACTTCTATCAAACCAAAGGAAAGAAAATCTCACTTTCAGTAACAAGAAGAGAGATTCTTTGTATCGGTAATGTTGCCCCTAACTATTCTCCTTGCATAAATAATGGTTTACTTGTTGAGGGTCTTATGCACAATCTTCTAAACATCAGTCAACTATATGATAAAGGTCAACTATATGATAAAGGTTATTGGGTGCATTCTTGAGTCATCTAAATGTATAGTGGCACATGCTTAGATTAATGGAGTATTACTTGATCGATTAGTATGTGATAGTGTCTATATGATTGATCCTAAATGTATGAACTTTGTTAAATGTTCTAGTTTCTTGAATGAAAATGATCTTTGGATTTGACATAGAAGATTTGAATATGCTAGTATGAACTTAATTTCAAAACCTTCAAAAAATGATCTTGTTTGACAACTTCCAAAGCTTAATTCAAAAAAGATCATTTTTGTGATGCATTTGAATATGGGAAACAAACAATATCTTTATTCAAATCCAAGAATATAGTTTCTATCTTAAGGCATCTTGAACTCTTGCATATAGAATTGTTTGATTCTACTAGGCATTCGAGCCATGGTGAAAAATGTATGGACTTGCAACTATTGATGATTACTCCTGTTTCGCTTGTTGCCTACTCATTTCTCATGAGAGAAAGCCTTCGAGAAATTTGAAAAGTTCTACAAACAAGTGCAAAATGAAAAACATTTGAAAACCGTTTTAATTAGAATTGATCATGGAAGGGAATTTGAAAAAGGCAATTTTGAAAAATATAGTGATTAATTTGAATCCACCATAATTTTTCGGCTCCTAGAACTCTTCAACAAAACGGAGTGGTTAAAAGAAAAAATAAAACTCTTGAAGAGATGGCAAGGACTATGCTTTGTGAAAATAATTTGCCAAATTCATTTTGGGCCGAAGCCGTTAACACCGCTTGCTATATTTTAAACAGAGCTTTAATAAGGCCTATTTTGGAACTTTACAAAGGTAGAAAACAAAATATTGCATACTTCATACATTTTGGGTGTAAATGCTTGATACACAACAATAGTAAAATAAACCTTGGTAAATTGGATCCACGAGTAGATGATGGTGTTTTTATTGGATATTCTCTAAGTACCAAAGCATGTAGAGTTTATAATAAAAAGATAAAGATTGTAGAAGAGTCTATAGATGTGGTATTTGATGGAAATAATGTCTTGTCCTCTAGAATTTCTTGTAATGATGATGATATAGTGATCAAACCAATAAACATCACACCCTTGTCCGAGAAGTAGGAAAAGGCTCAACTCGAAGCTCCAATGGATGGACTGAGAGGAAATGTCAAAAATGTAGAATCCAAAGAGGAAAAAATACTACTTATGATTGGAAATTTTTGAAGGATCACCCAACAAGTCAAATCATCGGTGATCCATCCCAATGTAATAAGAAACAAGGAAAGGTTAGTAGCTAAAAGCTATAACCAAGAAGAAGGTATAGAATACGAAGAGATCTGTGCACCCATTGTTAGATTAGAAACTATTAGACTCTTATGTGCCTTTGCTTCATTCAAAAATTTTAAAGTTCTTCATATGGATGTGAAAAGTGCATTTTAAAATGGTTTTAATGAAGAAGAAGTTTATGTTGAACAACCACCCGGATTTGAAGATGACACATTTCCCAACCATGTTCTTAAACTCAAAAAAGCTCTCTATGGATTAAAACAAGCTCGTAGAGCTTGGTATGAGATATTGAGTTCTTTTCTAATGCAAAATGGATTTTCAAGAGGAAAGGTTAACAGAACACTTTTTGTTAAACACTCTAGAAATGTCTTACGCAACCCCAGCAAAAGCTTGCACTAATACCACCTCGTCACGGGATGACAATTGAACCTTAGACACCCACGTGCACCACTCAGCGACACATCTAATTGTGACACTGAGTCACACTCCCCGCACACACAAGGCACAAATGCCTCAGGCAACACTCTAGAAAATTGAACAAAGGGACTAGAGGGACATGGAGATGTAGGAAGAGGTGATTATATTACACAAAGAATGCCTTTGTACAAGGACAATTAGACTTGAAGGCTTTAGTGGTGGATGGCCAAATGACACCCCCCCTACACCGACCTAGCAAGGTCAATTGGGGCTTCTAGAAGCCCCTTGACCCTTCCTTGCCCTAGAAGCTTCCTTGCCCATTAAGGTTCCTTAGCCATGTTGGCAACGGAGCTTCTAGAAAGCTCTACAATGCTAGTATGAACAAGAAATACATGAATGTTCTGGAAAGTTTCAGGCAACTCTAGAACATTACATAACAACCTAGAACATTCCAGAAACAAAATTTTCTATACAATAAGCGATGCGTGACACTAAGCCCTACAGGGTGCTACCATGAAGGGAGGCTATTTCCGAGGCCCCCAACCTTAAAAGAAAGGAAAAGAAAAGGAAAGAAAAGAAGGAACAATATAGAGAGGGTCACATAAAGCAATAAAACAATAAAACGGTACCAAGCACGCAAGTAACAATAGAAGAACAATAAGAAAATGCAAGACTAGGAGTACTATGGACTAGTATTGATGTGCTCCTATATCCACTATGTCGTCTACAAATATCATTAATCGCACTTGTACTATATCTAAGGCCATCTCTTTGGTAACATCTAGGTGGGTAAGATCCGCACACAGAAAAAGGGGAAAAAAAAAAAAAGAAAAGAAAACTCAGTTTCAACACCTTCAACGTGTTGGGGATAAGGCCTTGGTCTAACTGTAAAACACTAGAATTCCTTAGGTTGAAATCCCTTCACCGCCAACCTTGCATGCCAAAAAAGTTAACAATGTTTGTCCTTCGCTTCTCATTAATGTGTCCTAGTGCAAAATTAAATTTAGAATATATTTACCGTATCATCTCACGTGGAAGGGGGCGCAGTCTCCAATCGGCATTCTGGTATCTGTGAGAGGATACAAATAAAAATATAGGAAGAGTAACCAAGAAATGTGTGCTTTAGGTTGGTCAAGAATTGGTTTAAGGACCAACTTACTCTTTGTTGGCAGTAACTCCACAGAAATGCTGAAGAAGATATTCCAGGCTATTTCTCTCCAGTTTTAAAACTCTTGAAGCCTTTATAAGAAAATAGAAGCGACAGTTAGCAAAGAAAACAAATCATGCATTTGACAGCCATCCAATTCATTATAATCATTCTTCAACATACGGAAAAGAAATATTCCTAAGACCACACTTCATCAGGAAGGAAATAAGCAATGGAGCAAACTATATGTAAGGAATTCTAGTGCAAACTATAAGTAATGAATTGTAGAGCAAACAGGAGAGAGATTAAAATAGGGATTGGCTGAGGGTTAACTTGCAACAACATTTCAGCAGTTAAATGAAAGCATTTCATCGAAGTATTCTCATTCAAAATGTTACAGCATTTATTGACATGGTTAACAATCATATGCAAAAAATTTAGGTTGGAATGCGATATACTAAGACATTGACTGAAGTTTTGGCTTAGAACCATCTATATTTGAACACCCATGTACAGACACACACACACCCACGCGCGCACACGCACACACTCGCACTCAAATTTCTGCTTCCATATATTTATCTAACACATTTTGCAATAAAATAACCTCCAAATATTTATTTCACAATTGAAAAACTTACAAACAGTAAAAAAAAGACTTAAAAAAAAATCAAATCAAAGGACATTTAAAAGTAAAGATAGAAAATATTATATGAAGATTAAGAAAAATCTGCTGTTTATTTTACCCAAAAAAAGATCAATAAAGACATTAATCAAATTAAATCATTATATTAAATATCACAATACTTATATTATTTTGGGAGTCACTAGTGAATAAAGATAGGGGATAAAAGTATAAATGTCGAGTATTAAATTTTGTGTACTTGTACATGAGGTTTTAGGGTTGGGGGCCTTTCAGATACCTGCAGGGCTAAGGCTTGCATATATTTCACGTTCCTTAGACCCTGTCTCGGCGGAAGCCTTTCAGGCTCTAGGCTGCTGTAGTTGTTGTATTAGTACGTATACATGTGGCTGGGATCAAAAGAGAGTAGAAAAGGGCAGTGACAGATGAGAAAACAATGAAATGTTTATAAAAAGAGGGAAGGGAAAAGTGAGTGATAGAGAGAGAGGATAGAAAGGGAGAGGGGTAGAAAGAGAAGAGGGAGAAAGAAGAAAGACCGAAGAGGAGAGGGGAGAGAGAGAAGAGAGGGGGGGTGGTCGACATGCAGGTGATCAGGGGCAGAAGCAGGTTGACGTCAAACCAAAACGTGGACACAGGGAGTAAGGCAGTGAGGAGGAATGAGAGAGAGAGAGAGAGACACCAACTAAGGTCTGAGGTTTGGTTGTGACATTTAGAGTTTTTTTTTTTTTTGGGTATTGTCAACTTAGCTTTTTGACTTTTCAAATTAATTGACAGTAGTTTTGATAATTACATCAAGTGTGAGGTCTGAGTATGCTAAATTCTATTGTGGAATACAACAACAACAAACCCAGTGCCTCCAAGGGCTCCCGCATAAACAGGGTCTTTTTGGGGGGGGGTAGATGTACGCAGCCTTCCCGCTTTAGGGGGCTATCCTGAAGAGAGACTTTTTCCGAGGACCTTCAACCTGAAAAGCTGGTCCGCAGCAATGAGCAAAAGACCTGGCAGCAGGAAGCACAAAAAGGCACAAAAATTCTATTGTGGAATAGAAAATTGGAAAGGCACAAAAAGCACCTCAATACACCCCACATAATTTGACTCGCCCTATGGTTCCTGAAGCGAGCAAGCTAGCCTCGTGGGCCTATCACCTGAAGCACACCTCAGGCATGCTTT
The DNA here is from genome assembly GCA_018398585.1 of Simmondsia chinensis. Classification (NCBI taxonomy): domain Eukaryota; kingdom Viridiplantae; phylum Streptophyta; class Magnoliopsida; order Caryophyllales; family Simmondsiaceae; genus Simmondsia; species Simmondsia chinensis. Next base: position 18,504,979 of record JAGTTD010000023.1, on the reverse strand, counting down.
TAACAACATTGTTTGGAACATGAACATTGTTTTCCAAACCATAAACAATTATTTCTAAAAAAAGGAAATACTAGTTAATAGTTCAAATCAACACAAATCAATTATTACCTGTCCAGTATCAAATAAGTTGCACACATATATGCTAAAGTCCTTCTGAAGCCACGTAATATCCCTGTCTGCTCCATGCATGACCTAATTATTCAACACATATACCAAATAGATTTCCCTTAAGCAGCAAAAAGATTAGACTACAGATAAAAGTGAACTACTGAGAGAAAAAACTACTGACTTTTCTCTTGGTTGGGTCCTTGAAAACTTCCCTTAAGTATGGGCCAACATGAGTACGTAGTTTCAAAGTATCAACAATAAAATCCTCAGTTCTAGTAGAAACTTGCATCAAGCAAGTTAATCCCTGGAAAGACCGATATTGATTGTGTTCCAGATCAACCTAAGAGAAAATGAAGCGGAAAAAGAAATGAGACCATACATATTACTGAAAGACAACATCACCAAAACAATAAAGGTTAAATCCAGCAAGTATCAACTGCAAATTACTTATCTTCGGAAGTTGATTAAGTAATGGAAACAAGTGCGAAGCAACAATGCATAACAAAATGCAAGGAAATCTAGTCAAAACACTAAGATTAGAACACTACCAAAACTGAGGCCTATCAAGGGTCCATTCCCCACCCCCATTTTGCTTACTCAAAAAGAGAAAATAAAAGAAAACACTAAGGCTGCATTTCTTTAGAGGGAAAAGTAGATTCTATGAATTGGTTTTACTTCAGAAAAGAGTTTCAAACGAAAATTAAAATCTTATGGAGGTTATTCGTAGTTTATTTCGAAGGAAAATTTGCTTCCACAGTAACATTTTCTTGTATGGTTTAAAAGAAATATTTTTCGCCAAACATCTTACATCTTATTATAGAAGTATATAGTTAGAAATACAACATATATGAAAAGTAATAGAGAAAAAAATTAACTATCAAAGCTATATAAAATATGAAAATTATCTCTTAGGTACCCTAAAGTTTGAGCATTTATTACATAGCCCTAACATTTTAATATATACAATAAGGTATCCTGAGATATGAAATTCCATGAGCTAGGAATATCCTATGTCAAAATCTGGTGAATTTTCGTTAAAATTTGGCTAATTTTCACAAAACTAATGTGATATAGACCATGACTACACACACACATTTTCACAAAACTAATGTGATATAGACCATGTGCACGCACGCACACACTACTCACTCTCTTACATGCATACATACGTACATACGTACATACACCCATACATATACACACACACACACACACACATATATATATATATATATATATATATATATATATGTATATATGTGTATATGTATGTATATATATGCTATGTCAAAAATGATATTATAAGAAACAAATTAGGCGTGGCTCCAATTAAGGATAAGTTGAGGGAGCAATGCCTGTGATTTTTTGGACATGTTACGAGGAGATTGACCACTGCTCCCGTTAGGAGGTGTGAACACTCCATATTACGCATGAGCGGACAGGTAAAGGCAAGCCAAAGAGAAGTTGGATGAAGACGATTACACATGACCTCACCCACCTAAACCTAAATGAGGAGATGGCATAAGACAGAACTGAGTGGCAGGTTAAAATATGTGTAGCTAACATAATGGTTTAGATAATAGGGGCACGACGAAGCTAGTTCATAGCGCTCCTAGGCTCACATGTTTGCTATTGTTGCTTGTTGATTCTATGCTTTATTCTACCTCTATTATTGCTTCATTACTTCGTTTTTGCTTTTTGGGCTGGGGGCCTCGGACACAGCTACCCTTAAGGTAGCCAGTTACACCTTGAAGGGGTAAGGCTACGTACATCTCAACCTCCCCCCCCAAAAAAAAAACCCAAAAGACCCCCCAGCATTGGTGGAAGGCCTTGTGGCACTAGGTTTGTTGTTGTTGTTATCTACGTCAGTTTTTTCTACGAAAATCTTGCGGATTACAAAAATGTTAGTCGTATTCTTACAAAAGAACCATATATATTAGCAAAATAATGCGCCATGCTAGCATTTTTCAACAAAAGAATCACTACATTAATGATAGGGATACATATATATTGTTGAACTCATGTTCCATGTCAACAATTTTCATTTAGAATATACCAAATTTCAGCAAAAAATATCTTAGTCATAAAATTCTCAAATTTAAGAGTACTTAGGTGATAAAACTTTTGATCTTAGGGTGCATCATTGTATATTATTGAAACATCAGAGTACCTACGTAATGAATGTTCAATTCCCGAGGTACCTAATTAATAATTTTCCTATATAATATTATATAGCAATTCAAAATAATGAAAATTGCTCTATTGAACAATGACAAAGTAACACCTACCTATGTTTCATTACTCAGTCTAATTTCTATTTGATGTTTTGACGTTAAAGGTTTACGTTCCAATACGGTTCATTTTTTGTTCGTTGCATATCCGCACGATGATTACCGCGAAGGTTTTTGTGCCACTTGGAACCATGAAGTCATTTTCCCTCCATTTGGGGAAAATCTTTTCCACCGGAAAATCTTTGTTTGTCAAAGAATGCGCGCCAAACGACGAAAAAGATGAAAACCAATTCCTAGAATCTCATTTTCCCCAAGAACAAACGAAGCCTAAGATAAGAACACAAACTTTGAGAAATACAAAAAAGAAAACTGCCTTTGTCCACCTCCGTTATAAAAGATCTTGGTTTCAATGCAAATAGAGTTCCCACTTGATCTCCCTCGTGCATAAAGTCACAAATTCAGAAAACAAGCCTCATCAATCTGCATCTATAACTAGACAAAGAGGATTCCTCCATTCTATATTACTTGAGAAACTATAGAGGGTGGGCATCATGGCCTGCTATTAGCAGTGCCTGCATACCTATAGAAATGTGACTGCCAGCAAAATGCAAGCAGTTTCCATATGCAACTGCTAAGCCCAAAGGCCGGATTTACTCACACACATTCGTGCAAATTAATGCACATCACTGCACCATCTGTATTGCCGGCAATTGAATCCTCGGCAATGTCAAACCAGAAGTGATATATGAAAATATTTCAGTAATACAGGAGATCACATTCCGCTCCTTACATGACATCATCATCTGAGCCCTTTAGCATAAACGGAAGACCACTAAATGTATCAGCATTCCCTATTTCCAATCATCAGGCAGGGATAGGTCATCATCTTTTCATATTTATTCAACTAAATAATGATTGGAAATGTATCAGCATTCCCTATTTCCAATCATCAGGCAGGGATAGGTCATCATCTTTTCATATTTATTCAACTAAATAATGATTGGATCACTTAAATATGCTCGCAACATTTCAACAATAAGCCACCAAATCTTTCGATGTACTAAATTTTCAGGAGAAATAACGGCAGTATATGCTTTTTATGTACTGCAATCAATATAATCCCGGGGGTCAAAACGGAAGCATTTAATATCCTCTTGTAAAGAAATCTTCCACCACAGAACAAAACAAAGCAGAACATTGCACTATAAGTGATGAATTCAATATGAATATGATTTCTAAAATCACAATAGTCATCCACCTAAACATCCTAGAAAAAGTACAGACAAATGTGCATATAACTTCTTCGCACTAAGCTCAGTTGCTGCAACTGGTAGGTCAAAAGGCACATTAGAAGGCCCTAATAACTAGCAAATATTCCCGTAGTTTCTTCACCCTTTGTGCAAGGCACGACCTAAAATTCTGCAGTATGATTCCTGATTTGTCCCAATCCCAACAATCTATGACAAATATGGAGATAAAAGCAACAAGCTGAAATTACATTAATAGCTGAAAGCATGAATTCATTCACATCCAAACAGAACTTACCGCATGAATTTGTTCACAATCCAAACAGAACTTACCGCAAATTCATTCACACAGCGGAGGTGAGCAGCTAACTCCTTAAGATCCCTGACTTCTTCCACTAGCTTGAACGGCGTAGACTCCAAAGACGACGGCTTTAGCGGCTCAAGATGTTCAATGTTATGATCAATAAAATCTAAGACGTCTAGCTTTTCCTGAACAGATAACAAAGAAAATAATAAATCATCTCAAAAGATAGGCACAGCGCATAAAAGCAGGTCGCTAGAGTTTATTCAAGTTTACAGATCATCCCAAGATCTTCCAGATTCTCTCCAGAAGCTAAGGGCGCAGCAATTCAACAGAACACTATGCAATGCACTTACAGTACCTTTTTTTATAAGAAAGGAAAATGTATTAAGATAAAATGAATATACAATATGTTAAAGACAAGATGTCCTCAAAAGAACAGAAAAAGAAACAAGAAATAAGATAAGAAAGCCCTCTAATTTCTTTGCAAATCAACCAGAGCCATATTCGTGAAGTCTCTGAAACATTTCTCCCAAAGAGAGCTTATAAAGATGACTTTCTCCCTAGAAAAACAACAGAATATTGGTCCTTACGGGACCTTAAAGATCATGCCTATCTTTCCATACACAATAGATTTGCTATTCTAGCCATGTAGTACAACAATTTCAGTCTTATTCTTCCGAATCACCTGAATTATGTCAAAAGAGCAATTTCCAATGTACATCTGGCACCCATACCTGCATGAAAAGTGAGTAGAACGCAGACCATAGATTCCAGCCATAGGACAACGTAAATTTAGATGTGCATGTGTTCCCCCGCTCCAAAAGCACAAGACACAAATCTCAGGTGACAGCCTGAAAGAGCCTAGGCTTCTACAAGCAATCATGACTGTTAAGCATATTGAGAATGAGAGACCATAAAAAAGCCCAATTGTTAAAGGTACCTTGGCTTTCAAATAAAGGAACAAAGATCGGCAATTTAGGTTTTGGTTTGTCTAGTTAGATGTTGGAAAAGAAACTCAGTAGTGAAGCTATATTTATCTTGCAGAGCCGAGATGTTTATGGTCTAGAATGTGACTTAACTAAATGAATACAACTCCCCCTTTCAAGGATTTCTATGCAAATGGAGGTTCCAAGTGCGTGAATCATCATGGGCAGAAACAAAAACATGAATCAAAGCAACATGAAGGATGGATATACATTATAGAAGTGGAAATTGATCAATAAATGAGATCCCTCCGGTCCATATGTCTTCTCAAAAGCGAATTCAACTACCAACCCCAACTTGAAGGTCAATATGTCAATGGAAAATAGATAGAATTGTTATACAAACATACATGGGGAAGAACCTTCAACTATATCCGCCAATCTCTGATAAAAAGAACTATGTCGCCAATCTACTCGGTCTCTAAGAGGTAGTACCTAATGTTGATCTACATGTGCCAAAGAGAGTAAAGTTCATTTGAAAGTAGTCATAACCATTTACTCAATAGGGAGATGTTCTTAGATACCAAATTACAGACCCACCCCTCTTGATTCCATTGCCTGCAAACCATATCCCGTCTAGCTAAATAGTCTCTATGGCCCTCATCCACCTGACCCAAGGAAATCCCTCATAATATGATCAATACATTTGACGACAACAGGAATCTAAAAAAGGCAAGTAGTGGAAAGGAATGTTAGACAGACAAGACTATTAACTAGAACAATCAATTAAACAATTCATCAAACCATTGATTAATTAACCAAAGGACATTTTCTTATTTGCATTTACATGAAAGAACAGTTTATCAAGTAGTTACAAGATCATTAAATATGCCAATTCCAAGAGAATATCACATCCAGTGACTCCAAATCCCATACAAAAGTAATCGAGGATAGATACCCAAAAATGATCTTTGCGATTTCCATAAAAGGTGCTATGCTTCCTGGAATGAAATTGAGATCGTTCTTCATCACATCAATAAATAATATTTAAAGAGTTTCAAGATTTCACATAGGAGCTATGATATGACACGTTACTCATGACATGGATGCCACCATATAAAAGCACTAAAAGTATTGGCTTCAAAATTATTCAATTGCACCAAGGTAACCGTTTGCTCTATTTTGTTTCAAGTGATGTGTGTGTGGTAGCTGTAAATGTGAAAACAAAACAAACGCGCAAAAGGGACTCACCGCGACTAAGGAGTGAGCCTAATTACAAACCGCACGTCTTTGACCTCAACCACTCGTTGTTTTCAGAGAAAAGGTTGTGGTATGTTGGTACCGTAAGTTCTGCTTACGCTTTAATTAAGAAGACTTTGTTAAGTATTTTTGTGGATTTTACATATTTTTATGACAGAAAATTAAAGGATATGGACCTAACTCAAGTGGCAATTACAGTGACGGAGCAGGGCCCGCAGACACCTTTCCTCGTACACTTAAAAGTCAGGAATTAGGGTGGAGACAAACCCAGGAGCTCAGCAGTCCACTTACAAGCCCGACTCAATCAAGTTTTTAAGCCTGGCACCCTTCACTTATAATAACTCAAATGAGTTTAGGTCTGACAAGATTAAGGTAGAGCAAACCGTATTCAGGTCACTGGATTAAGACCAACGCAGCCAAAGAACAAGCCTTAGCCGTCAAAGCCCTAATCAATGGTGCGAACCTAAGTTCACCTAACTTATCAAGCAATGACAATAGTGTTAAGACCAACGCAACAAAGCCTTAGCCATCAAAGCCTTAAACTAAAGCATCAAATCTCAACTTGTCGATTTGTGGGAACAGATTAAAACTAGAAAGTCATACCTGAAGCCCAAGAACTGTATTACTATGGAGGTAAGTACAGCAAAGATCTACGTTACGATACGCCTAGCTAAGTTACGCTACTCCAGGGGAAAAAGCACAAGTGTGCTTAAAAAAACTTGAAGAAGTTTTGTCTTAAGTGTATGTGTACTGCTTTGGACTGACGCAGAGTCCTTTATTTATAGAAAAAGAAAATAACGGTTGCTTCTATGTTCACGGCAACTCCATCCACGTCCGGCCACTAAGCTCTTCTTTTATGCGCGTTTACTCTTCACCATCGCGTCTTGAGTTTTGGAGGGAAATCCATGATGTCCATGTAAAGAATTTCAGTAGAAGTTCCCTCCAGAAGCTTCACGTTCCCCTAAATTAAGCTTAAGGCCCAAGCAACTGAAATTGCGCTCCAAGTAACTTCCTCGAGCTTGGAAACTACCATTCTTGCAGCGTTCCTAGCAGCCCCTCGAGCTCGAGCTTATTTGAGCCTTCAGCCATCTCGAGCGTCTGGTACCCTTGTAAAGGGTATTAATGTTTACCAGGAACTAGGCTCGAGATGTCGTTATTGTAGTACTCAAAGGCCTAACCCTTCTCGAGGATAACCTCATGTGGTGACCACGTGGCACATTACTCAAAAACGGCGTCGTCCTAGCCCTGTTAAAATTAGGGTGTAAACAAGCCGTTGGTAAATTTTAATTTACAAAAAATCAGACCGATGTAACCTTTAACGGCTACAGGTACTTCTTGAGAGCACGAACGTCACTTGCTCTTCTTTCCCGCGTCTCTATAAGTATGACAGTTAGGGTTTGAAGTCTCCACTTTCTGCTCTATTCTCTCTTCGTTGCCATCGAGCGCACTTGCAATCTCTTGTCTTCATTCTTGAATCGTTGAATTCCTCAACTCAACTACTCTACACTCTTCTGCTTCCCTTCAATCTGATAATGGCACAACTCTCAGTCGCCATCCGTACTCTCCCTCCTCAGGCAGACAGCCCCATTAAGCAACTGACCTGATTTCTCAATCTGACATTTCAATCATCTCTAACGTTCTTCAGAGCCCAACTAATCTCAGTGTCATCGAGGACGATCTTTCTTGGTTGTCAAAGAATGATCCCTCATTGAAGCCGCCATCTTGCTCCCTAGGGCCAATCTTTGCTCCATCTCACGACATTCCAAGTCTTGATGGATTGTTTCCAGATACTAACGAGTCTCCTCTTCTACGTGCAGCTTCCTCTAGCTTTTCTTGGGAGGTAGACGCATTTGCAAGGAAGCAGCGCCCTTTAAAGGTGGACATTTTTGACCAAACGATACCCGGGATCGGTAAATGAGCTGATGTTACTTATGGCAAGAAATAGAAGCAACTTCGCATCTATGAAGCCATCAGACTCTCAACCATTGCCCTCAAGTATGATTTCCCATTGTGACAGCATTAACTTGCTGCTGTAACATCTGTTATAACGCTTTTGTCCTCCCAAAGGGGTTCTTAGGAATCACTCTAGAGGAAATAGCGGCCCTAAAGGGTCTTTCACCTAGGGGAAAAGAGTTACCCCTTGATTCTTTCATTTCTTCAAAGGCTGAAGCCTTTGCCTCCTCCTTCTCCGTTACTGACTTGTCTAAAGGTTATGAGTCTTTTGTCAAAAAGTTTGTAATAGAAGCTCAGGACTTTAGGCAAGGTTTCAGAGAAGAGGAGGTATGCTTCTACTTGTTTTGGTTGAACAAGATTTTCATTGCCAACTCTTCTAACTCATTAAGTTCCTTAAGACCATGGCCATCAACCTAGCTTTCAGTCGTGGCCCTTTATCCCTAGATCTGTTGTTTTTGGCTCAGGTTTATGGCTATCTTACAGACATTATAGCCAAAAACTACAGTGCTCGTGGTCCCTTATGGCTGGTCCAATTATGGGCCCAAGCCTATTTCCTTGAGTTGTGTCCCAGAGGTCCCTATGCTCCTACAGAAGAGGGGGTTTCTAGCTTTAGTGAGCGATTTGCTCGTTGTGAGGTCCAACTCTCACTAGAATGGTCAGTTGACCAGTGCCTTGAGGCTTTACTGTCCCTTCGAAGCGTCAAGGGACTCAATGACTCCCTTCAAGAGGAGGAACCTTGGTCCTGAATGGTTCACGAAACTTTCACGATGATGTCTCGGCAGACATCAACTCCCAAATTTGGCAAGCAATCCTGTGCCCCTAAGATTTATTCTTTAATCTCCAGACTCATCCCGATGTGGAAACCTATAGGCCTAGGTTGTTTGCCAAGCAATTTGGTATGGTCCAGGACATACCTTTCCAAACCTAAGGACCAAGAACCTCTGGTGGGCCAGGAGGATTTCACTTTTGCTTGCTCAGCTCCCAGAGCTTCGTGCTCTGAATCAGGAAATCAGGTCCTTTTATGGGTACCCTATGGCTTGTAGGTACACCCCATGTGCCACACCGCGTTTTTCAATTTGGAATCAAGCCTATTGGTCCTCCTTGGAGACCAAAGGCGCCAGGCAGCATTTTACCCTTCCTCTTAAGATTGTGGGTCCTAGCTCCAGGAAAAGCCAGCCAATCCTACCCAGACCTACTCCGCAAAAGACGCAATCAGGTAGTAAGCCACTCTGAAGTATGCCTCAATCATCAGTGGCTCGACCAAGATCTGATCCTTATTCTTTCACCTTTATAACAAAGAAGAGTTTTGAGGTGAACCAAACGATGATGTAGAAAAAGATTAACATCACGTGCCTGCAAGAGACTAAATGGGTTGGCATGAAAGCCAGAGATGTGTTGGGATATAAGTTGTGGTATGCAGGCAGGATCAGAGGTAGGAATGGGGTTGGCATCATAGTGGATAGCAATCTTAATGATAAAGTAGTTGGAGTGTCCAGGGTTGGCGATAGGATCATAGGCATCAAGTTGGTTTTAGATGGGGGGATATTGAACGTCATTAGTGCCTATGCACCTCAGACTGGACTAACGGAGCACGAGAAGGCTAGATTTTGGGAGGATTTAGACATAATGATGCAAGGCATACCCCAGAGTAAACAAGTGATGATTGGCGGGGATTTCAACAAGCGTGTTGGCACGATCATGGATGGATACGCATCATATCATGGTGGGTTTGGCATTGGAACTAGGAATGATGAGGGCAAAGCCCTCCTAGACTTTGCGAACACTTACAAGCTAACAATTGCCAACACCTTCTTCAGAAAGCGCGATGAGCACATCATCATGTATCAAAGCGGTGGGGCAAGGATTCAGATTGACTACATACTTTTTTTAAGTAAGAGAGCACAAAAAGACTGCAATGATTATAAGGTTATCCCACGGGAAGACCTCTCTACACAACACAAGGTGTTGTGTGCTGATGTAAAGACCAGGAGAAGGGGCATAAGAACTAGAAAACCAGCACAAACACATACTCGTTGGAGGGACTTGAAGGGGGACAATTATAAAATCTATAAGGAAAGAGCAGAGTATGAGCTCAATTGGGATTTGGAGGGAGATATAAACCATAGGTGGAACCAATTGGCCCAAAATATCAGAGGTTTGGCAAGCGAAGTTATAGGCGTGACGAAGGGCGGGCACCATACAACAGAGAGTCCTGGTGGTGGTGCAAGGAGGTCCAAGAGAAGATTAAGGCCAAGCAAGACTGTTCCAAGAAGTGGGATCGAAGTGGAGATGAGGACAAAAAAAATCAGTATAAGCAAGCCAAGAAAGAAGCAAAGATAGTAGTCAGGGAAGCACAATCCAAAGCCTATGAGGATTTCTAAAAAAGGTTGGATAATGAGGAGGGAGCTAGGGACCTATATAAAATCGCTAAATCAAGTGAAAGGAAGACTAGGGACTTGGATCGAGTAAAGTGCATAAAAGGGAAGGATGGACAGGTGCTAGTGGACGAGTACCAAATTAAAGCTAGGTGAAAAGCCCTCTTCCACAATCTATTTAACTAACAACGGGATACAAATCTATCCCTAGGTAAACTCCAAGCATCAGAGGAGTACCAAAACTATCGTTATTATAGGCAAATTAGACCTAAGGAAGTCAAGGACGCCCTGAAACAGATGGGTAGGGGTAAAGTAGTGGGCCCAGATGGAATACCCATAAAGGCATGGAAATGCTTTAGAGAGAAGGGCATCAGTTGGTTGACTAAACTATTTAACCAAATCCTTCTAGGAAAAAAGATGCTCGATGAATGGAGGAAGAGGACATTAATCCCGATCTATAGGAACAAAGGCGACATCCAAAGCTAAGCCAACTATCGGGTATCCAACTAATGTGCCATACTCTGAAGCTGTGGGAGCAGGTCATAAAGAGAAGTTTAAGGCAACTAACAGAGGTATCTGAGAACCAACTTGGATTTATACCTAGTAGATCGACAATAGAAACCATCCATCTTAAGGCGGATGACAAATCATTACAGGGATGGACAAAAGGATATCCACATGGTTTTCATCAATTTGGAGAAGGCATATGACAAGGTGCCAAGAGAGGTCTTATAGAGGATTCTGGAGAAGAAAGGCATCCCAGTGCCCTATATCCGAGCCACTAGAGACATGTACGAGGATGCACAAACTAACGTGTGTACAACGGAAGGGGAGACAGAAGCTTTTCCCATTACAGTGGGGAACACCAAGGATCTGCTTTGAGTTCCTTCATGTTTATTCTAGTTATGGATGAGCTCACTAAGGACAGCTAAGGAGGAGTGCCTTGGTGCATGCTTTTTGAAGACAACATAGTTCTGGTGGGGGAGTCCCAAGAAGAGGTAAATGAGAAGCTAGAACTTAAGAGAAGGGCCTTGGAATCAAAAAGCTTACAACTTAGTAGATCTAAGACCGAGTATATGGAACTCAAGTTCTGTAGCTCCACCAGGCCTAGCATAGAAGACGTCAAGATTGGTTCGGAGCCCATACCAAAAAAGGAGTGTTTTAGATATTTGGGTTCCATGATACAGCAGGACGGCGAAGTTAACGAGGATGTCAACAATCGTATTAAAGTAGGCTGGCTTAATTGGAGGATGGCCTTTGCAACACTATGCAATAGAAGTTCCCGTTAAAGTTAAAGGGAAAATACTATAAGACATTAGTGAGACCGGCTATGTTATATGATGCAGAGTATTGGCCAATGAAACGACATCATACTTAGAAGCTGAAGGTGGCGGAGATGAGGATGCTGCGGTGGCTATGTGGACACACAGGGAGAAATAGGATTAGAAATGACGTCATAAGAAGCAAATTAGGCGCTGCCCTAATCGAATATCAATTTAGGGAGCAATGTTTGCGGTGGTTTGGGCATGCTAGAAGAAGACTGCCCTCAGCCCCTATCAGGAGATGCGAACAACTTCATACTTTGATCGGAAAGAGAGGGAAGGGTAGGCCAAAGAAGAGATGGATGGAGACAATCTGACACGACCTCACCCACCTAAGCCTACATGAGGAGATGGCCTTAGATAGAGCTCAATGGAGGACTAGCATAGGGGTAGTCGATGTAGCGGCATAATTTAGCTAACATTAGTTCCCCTAGGCTTATATGTCTGTTTGTTTGACTCTCTTGATATGGCTGTGTACCGTTTAACTGTCTTTTGCTGCTTCTTGCTTTCTATATGCTTACTATGTGCAGCTGTTGTTTTTATGCTCTTACACTCTTGTGTTCTTAAGCTTAGATGCTTCTATGCTTTTTGTTGTTGTGCTTGTATGCTTCTAAGGTTGGGTGTCCCTGTGCACAACCTCCATTCAGGGTAGCACCCTAAAGGGGTCAGGGTGCATCACCCCCCACCCCCCCGGGACCCTGCTTATGCCGGAGCCCTCTGTGGCATTGGGTTGGTTGTTGTTGTTGGTAATTACAGAGCTGAATGGCGAGTTAGAATAGATGTAGCTGACATAGCAGTTTAGAATTAAGGAGCACAAAAAAAGCTAGACCATAATGTCCCTAGGCCTAGATGTTTGTTATGGTTGCTTATTGCTCGTGTATTTTATTGTTGCTCTATTGCTGCTTTGTGCTATGTTGCTTCTTGTTTTATTGCTCTATTACTTTATTGATTCGTGGGCCCAGCCTTCCTTTAAGGTGGCACCCTGAAGGAGTAAGGCTATGTACATCCCCTTCCCCCCCCCCCCCCCCCCCCCTCCTTCCTAATCCTGCTTTATGATATCTAGATTGCAATAACATGTTGAGTCCTAGGTGACGTAAACCATCACAAAGAGAAGAGAAGGAGGGGGGGGGGGGGGGGGGGGGGGGGGGGTATCTCCCCTCCCAAGGAGACACGCATTACTCTCCTCTACAATTAAACTCATCTAAGAAAGGGATCAGCAATAGTAAAGCTCTTTTTGAATCATACAAGAGATGGTATAGAAATATTAGATACACTCTAATGACTAATATTCAAGGGGTTGGAATATATACATTGCAAAAACATCGAGTTCCAATCAAATCAGAGACATAAAGCATGAGGCAAGACTCTGAACATAGTTAAGGTAATGAGAATTGGATTTGATCACTTTGTGCATCTCCCAGACGTTTGTAATCCTATACATTCCTATAGCATACGAAGGAGATACGCATAGTAAATAGGGATGGATAACCAAGAAACATAGTTGAATATGCAACTGCAGACTAACTAAAAAGATGCCATTAATAGATTAAGCACCAAAACTAAGGAAGTATGAGCTTGCAGCCTGCTAATTACAAAGAAAAGACGCAACTAAGAGATTACAACTACCCAACCAATCCTTCTAACTTTCCACTCCCCAAAATAAGCCCCTAATAAGGATAAATGCAAAAAAAAGCCAACTAGTTCTCCTGTAAAGACAAGCCGATCACATATACTGAACATTCCTTGTTCATGCAAGGCAATATTAGACTCAAACTTCATTATCAAAATCATCACATCAACCACACATTCATCACTTCCCCTGAAATAAATCAAATCGGTAAACAAAATTTAATGAGCACAAGTAAAGCGAGCACTACATCCATGTTCTATGCAAACCTAAATGAATCCCCTTTTGCAATACAGTTGTCAACTATGACAAGCTCAAATTCAATGATCAAAATCAGATCACATCTCTCTATACCGCCTCATATTAAACGTTCCTTTGCCCTAGCACTTTCTTATGACACTGAGCTTGATTAATATTCATCGCTAGTGTGTAAGTCATACAAAATGTAATACCAGCATCACCAAAGCATCATATGTGGCTCTCCTTATGTCGAATCGCAAAGAAGTCACATATTTCTTGAAGGAACTTGATACAACCACAGCAATCCAAAAAGAAATCAGAGTACATTTAACAGTGAACTTACAAGAAGAAGAGAATGGGAGAAAAGACAAGGATAGAGGATCAAAAGAACTAAGATAGGAGAAGATTTAGAGAGAGAATCAAAGAGATGTCACATTCATTTTTTTTTATTGAAAAAAGAAATATCATAAAAAGAGAAAGAATGTATAAAAAGTTAAGGACAAGATGTCCTCAAAACATAGCTAAGGAACAATAAAATAAAGAAAGTAAAGAATAAAAAATGCAACTAATAACACAAATCCCTCTAGTCCCTCTGCAAATCAGCTAAGGCTATATCATTAAAGCCCTCAGAACTCTTGGTCCTCTTTCTAACCATATACACCACAGAATCACAATCTCGGTCGAGGAGAATAATGTCAAGGCATCTTTCCTCTTCCTTAAGCCATAGAATTTCATCAACAGAATATTGTCAACTGATCTTGGAGCCACCCATGTTTGGTCAAAGAGAGAAAAAAAATATGCACCAAATGCCACTGTACAATGCAAAAATAAGTAACCGTGTGTCTCACCATTTTGGAAGCACATGACACAGATCCCTGGAGACGCCTTAAAAGGTCTACGCTTCTGTAGACGATCATGAGTATTCAGCTTGTTAAGAAGGAAAAACCATAAAAAGACCTTGATTCTAAAGGAAGCCTTAGCTTTCCAAACATAAGAGCACAAGGGGAAAATTGGAAACGATCATTTAATGTGAGATGTAGAAAAAATGACTTAGAAGTAAAAATGTCGAACCCATCCAACACCCAACCCCTCTTATCAGGCAATGAAGACAAATGTACTTAATCCAAAAAGTGGCTTAATTGTGTGAATTCATGCAGTTCCTTAATAGTAAGGTCCCTGCAAAAATGCATGTTCCAAGAAAGAGAACCATCTTGCAGAGTAGTGAAGGAAGAAAATGGGGCATTATGAACAAAAGATAAACGACATAACAATGGAAACTGGTGAGAGACAGTAGTGTTCCCAACCCATATATCTTCCAAAAAACGAATGCGGTTACCAAACTCGATCATAAAGCAAATGAAAGGAAGGAAAGAAGGATAGATGCGAGAGATGAACTTCCAAGGCGAGCAACAACCCACCATATCCGTCAAACCTGCATCCCACCCATTCTCTTAGAGACCATACTTGCTCCTTATCACCATGTGCCAAAGGGAATCAGGTCCTCTAGGAAATCTCCATAACCAACAACAACAACAACAGACCCAGTGCCTCAAGGGCTCCCGCCTCAGCGGGGTCTCGGGGGGTGGATGTACGCAACCTTACCCCTTCAGGGTATAACCCTGCCAAAAGACTGTTTCCGAGGACCCCCAACCTTATAGGGTTGGCAACACGAGGATTTCCCAGGAGGTCACCTATCCTGGTACTACTCTCGCCCAAGCACGCTTAAATTCGGAGTTCTAATGGGATCCGGTGCATTAGAGCCTGGTAAATGAACCCTGATGGCTATGCGGCCTACAGACTCTATCCCAATTCACCAGGTGATCCCGAAGATCCTCCTCCACCCCCAATCATATTCATTTTCATTGCAATACAACGGCATGATACATGTATCTATGGAGCTGCCAAACATCTCCACATCAGCACCCACTTGTATTTGAGTGGTTATTACAACGCCAATTAACTAAAGAAGTAACAAGCCCTTCTCCACTTGCAAAAAGGCTCCTCAGTAACAAACTCTAGTCTGTCAGTTAAGCCACATAGCATCATATGGAAAAGGCTCGATCATAATTCTTGATGACAAACAATAATGCCATGGCAAACTAACACCCCCTTCACCCCCCCCCCCCCCCCCCCCCCCCCCCCCCCCCCCCCTTTCTCTCTCCTCTCCCCCACAAGGAAAAGGATTGCACATGCACAATAACACTATAAGTTCTCCGAATTGTAAAAACAATTGAAATACATCAAGAACAACCTGGATAACTCAACCATCCCCCATATTCTCATATGAAATAGGAAACCAATACATTCAAGAAATAAAACAAGTGTTTCAAAGTTGAGGTGCATCAACCATCTTATTCTTAGTAAAATAACGTTAATGAGCAACCAAAATATAACTTTAACATAAACAAAAGTGAACTCAAGCTACGACAATGATCTCGAAGTCAGACGGCAGGACCTCAAGTATGGCCATAATGAACAAAATGGACAGAAGTTATAAGGAGCATAATGAGTGAAGTAGGACGAATAACAAAAGAGTTTTTGAAATAACTGGACCACCAGAAACCCAAACGAGTGGACCAAAAGCACTAATTTGCGTGGGACACTTCAAACAGTCACAACTTTTGATCTGTAAGGAGTTACGAGGCCCCTAACAGTCAAATCCAAGCTATTAGACTGAGCCGCTAGCCCCACCTTTTTTTCCCATATTCGGACTCTAAACGTGTTTTCGGTCCACTTTTATGTTTTCTACATAGTTAATGGACATTTTCGTAATTTAGTATTTAGGTATTTTCGTAATTTTCGCGTTT
Source organism: Simmondsia chinensis (assembly GCA_018398585.1). Taxonomy (NCBI): domain Eukaryota; kingdom Viridiplantae; phylum Streptophyta; class Magnoliopsida; order Caryophyllales; family Simmondsiaceae; genus Simmondsia; species Simmondsia chinensis. Next base: position 18,488,582 of record JAGTTD010000023.1, on the reverse strand, counting down.
TAGGGTTTTCCTTGTTTGCCTCTAAATAGTTGCTATAGCTAGTTGTAATCCTCATTCTCCAATTTACAGAAATACACACCCTAGTTTCTCTTCTTTTCAGTGGTTTCAGAGTTTTTCTTCGAATTTGACGTGATCAATTCAACTTTTACATTTCCATTATGCATCAATGAGGAGATTAAGCCAAAGAAATGTCGTGCCGTGGATAACTCCACTGTCCTAAGTCGCTTATGCCCTTACACAGGTATAATGGAACCAATGGCTTTCTAACCCCCAAGGTTAACACAACGCCACCTCAGATGTGTATTCCAAGGAGTTGAATAGGAGCATGCTTTAACTTGCTTAGTAAAAGAGAAAAGAGAAAGGAGTGCTTCTGTATTTTTTAGTGTGTTTTACAACCCATCGGAAGACTTTGTTTATAAGAAAATTTTTTATGATTGGAAAATCCGGCCTCAAAATAGAGGGAGTGGGCGGTTAAGGAAGGTGCACAAAGTCTAGCACAATCAGGGAACTCACCTCGAGCTCAAGCTTAGAGTAACAGCTAAAGGCTAAAGTCTCTAGCTTGGACAAGTATGAATAACTGGAGCTCAAGCTTGCAGCCTCGACCTCAACCGAGAAGCGAACTCACCTCGAGTTCGGTTTTGTTGCAACAACTAAATATACAATGGTTGTAAAAAAAAGATTGATTCGGAAAAAGTCCATATCACACCACGACGCGCTAGCCGGCAGGGCCAATCGCACGTGCCATGCCTATTCTATACCTACGACACCTTACCAAGTCAAAGCAAAAGGGGTATATAACGTAATTTTCCCAACTCTAGAATTTCTTTGTAGGATAGGAGAGTTCATACAAGTGATTGAAATTGAAACAACCCAACCTCCAAATTCCAACACTTATGACCACACTCCATCCGGAAACGCTAGTTCGAGAAGTCAAGTTCCATGAGAAACCTTATAATAATAAATTCACACAAAAGTGAACTATAGCATACGACAACCACCACCATGGGTTTTATTGGATGAAAAGAGGAAAAAGAAAACTAACCAAGGGATGAATGAACCTAGATCCATCCTCGATCCTCTCCAACCAAACATGTTGGAAGGGCTCATTCGAATTATTCGCCACTATCTTAAATTCCTCCTGCGGCTTCCTTATCGTAGGTATATGAAATGGCACCTTGGGCTTGGGCCCCGCCACCTTGTTATCCCTTTCCACCACTTTCACCCCCACGCTCTCATTCCCTCTCATCCCACCCCCAACACTCGCGACTGCCTTGTTCTTCTTCTTCCCATACACCAGCTGAAACCCATCATCATTCATGGCCCCTTCTTCTCCCTCCTCCGCTGCCTTCCTCGCCTTCAAGAACTCATCCACAGACATATCAAACCGCTCAAACACCTCATCGTTGACATTCACCAGCCACTCGTACCCATCATCCATATCTTCAGGGGAGACAGCCTCTTCCCCCCATAATTGCTTAGCAGAACCAATTTGCTGCAGCATTAGCTGCGACTTTGCCGCAATTTCATCGATTGGACACCGGAATTCGTTGAAATTGTAGTAGAAATGGAAGTCCTCGTCGGAAGGAATGACCCTAGATGAGGCAGAGAGGTTCGATACCGACAGCGAAATGGACCCCGACGACAGAGATTGCAGCTCCTCGGATTTTCGCTTCAGTGCGTCTGCCTCGGATTCCATAGAGTCCACGTCCATGGTCTCCGCTGTGCAGATTGGCGTAACGATGATTATTTAGGGTTCTGCATCGCCATTAGAAGAATTAGGGTTTTGCAGAAGAAAAAATGGAGCACAATGGCGAGTGAGAGTGGCGGGAGCCGGTTTTGATACCGTATATAGGGGCCGAGCTGCACATTTGTTACTGGAAATATAAATTAATCACATATTATTATTAAACATATAATTAAATAGTATAATAAATAATTTTATATTAATAATAATATAGGTAATTTTATATTGTTGCTCCTTCCATTTTGCACACCGACATATGGGCCCTGTTCTTTGATTCCTTCTTCCCCATCAGCCGCGTGTCCATCTCTAATAGCGAATTTATAACTTGAACATTCAAGTTAAAAACAGAAAAAATAAATTAATCACGTATTAAATATGTGATTAAATATTATTTTAATAAATAGTTTTATTTTAATGATAATTTAGATAATTTTTTTATTACATAATTATAATATTAGTTAATTATCATTTCTCCATTTATAAATTAGCACTAAAAGTTGTGATTTGAAAGTTAATAAAATTCTCCTCTCTCTTACTATTCTTTTTCCCTAAATTTATTCTTCTCTCTCCCCCAATTTCTAATATCTAACTTTAGCTAAGTTTCGAATAGGGCACCCTAACTACCATTTCTGGTTTGAACTACATTAATGGTATCAAAGTTATGCAAATCTCATCTGTGAAAAAGAGGTGCTATAGCTATCAATATAAGCTCATAGTGCAAAAACTGAGTAGCTGATCCATTTTCAGATTCTTCAAATCCACTCTGCAAAATTGTTGAGCCATTTCAGCTCCGTGTCTTCTCCTTTCTTCGGCTACTCAATTTTTGAGCTTCGAGCACATGTTGACAGCCGTGGCACCTTTTTTCCACAAGTCGAGAGGTTCGCGTAACTCTAATACCATTAATACAACTAAAGCCCGGAAGAGTAGCTAAATTGCCTTCTTCAAAGCTTAACTAGCATTGAGAGAGAAGACAATAGTAAGGGGAGAGGGAGATATTTGTTTGACATTCAATTCATAACTTCTATTACAACTTTTATACCCCTATTTATAGAAAATGGGGAGGGGATGACTAACTAACTAGTATCTTAATTGCATAATGAAATAAAAAATTACTTACATTATTATTAATACAATGCTACCAACTAAAATACTATTTAACCACATGTCTAACACGTGATTAATTTATTTTTCCTGTAACACTGTTGGCTCATTCCAAAAAGAAATTTTTTTACCCCCAAATATTTGCCTTTTCCTATAGAAATTTGCTTGGAAAAGTAATTATTTTTAACTTGATCACTATGCTTTTTAAAATTTTCAAAATATCATTTTTAATGCTATTTGTATTCCATTTTTTTTTTTTTTAACACATGTGAGATTGTTTAAGTTATATATAAACTAGGGAAAACATAACACATGTTTAAGTTATATATAAACTAGGGAAAACATAACACATGTAGAGTTTAACTCAATTGGTAAAATATTATACATGTTAGAGCTAGTGTGTTAGAGGACCCAATTTATATAAATATTTTTTTATTAGTGAATAAAAGTTGTTTGTCATCATTGTCAATTTAATTTACAAGTCTTTATTCATAAAATTTTGTTCTATCCCAAAGCACATACCATGAGACGGACTAAGCCCTTAAAAAACATTTGGGATATCTATTTTTTAGTGGATAATGAGTTTATCTATGAACCATATTGCTGTAAATAATATCTTATAACTTTTGTTGAATTTAATCTAGTATTCTTCAATTAAATACTTACCAAAAAGAGGAATGTTATTTAAATAATTAGTTCGTAGTCAGTGATGAGTTTGGGCTTCTTGTATGTATAATATTTAGATAACTTGTTTTGGTTATGTGGATAGAGACCTAGGATGTCATGTTGGTGTATTACAATTAGATTGTTACATTGACGTGGACCACGTGATTTGCTCATATTTGTACTATTATCAAAATTAGGCGACTCATATATTTCGCTTATATAATGACTCTTAATTTGGGAAATAGTATGGACTTGTGCATGAAATGTTAATTGTTTGATGCACTAAAATGATGAGGTTACAAGGATTAACCAGGGTCTTACATTCATTAGGCGATTATATGAAGTGTGGCCGGAACGAATATTTTACTAGGAATCTAATTTGTAAAATGTCTTTTGAGTTAATTTACAAGTATTCGAATTGATTCAAGAGACTTTAGCCAAGGTATTCCTTATGTTAGACATTTGAAATTAATACAAAAGTATTTATCTGTATCAGTGAATTATTCGAAAAGGGGGGGATTGGAAGAAGGAAAAGTGAGAAGGAATGACAATAGTAGTTTAAGTTATTTTTCTCATGGACATTAATTAAAGGGGTCAATTGTGAGTAAGTTATTATATAGAAATTTAACGAGTAAATATAATTGTTTTTAGTGTGCAGTAAAACTTATTTAGTGGAATTAAGTTTTATTAAATGGTAATCAATTGTTATCGTGAGATGATAATCAGATTTATTTAGTGGAACCTCTTTGATTAATCACTTTGGAGTCTTCTTAGCAGTTTTCCTTGTGGAACTCAAACTTTGTGGTACCTCTTTGATTGTATTCATTGCATAGCATCTTCAGTTCTTTTGCCAATATTGGTGGACCACAATAAAATACACCTGCTCCACCATTTTCAAGCACATATAAAGCAAATTATTATTATTATTATTATTATTATTATTATTATTATTATTATTATTATTATTATTATTAGTATTATTATTATTATTATTATTATTATTATTATTATTATTATTATTATTATTATTATTATTATTATAAGTAGTAGCAATGTGTGGGGGGTTCATTTACCAGTCACTAAGGCATCGGATCCCATTAGAACTCCGAAGTTAAGCGTGCTTGGACGAGAGTAGTACAAGGATGGGGGACCTCCTGGGAAGTCCTCGTGTTGTCAACCCTATAAAGTTGAGGGTTCTCGAAAACAGTCTCTCGGCAGGGGGTTACACCCTAAAGGGTAAGGCTGCGTACATCCACCCCTCCTAGACACCTCTTATGCAAGAGCCTTTAAGGCACTGAGTCTGTTGTTGTTGTTGGAGCTAAAAATAAATTTTGTCCCTGAGGTCCTTACTCAAGCCTTTAAAATTATGCATTTACAGAAATCAAGAGAATTTATTAGATGAATTATTTTAAAGGCCCCTATACTTTGCCCATTGTGTCAATTTGGCCAGGTCCTCGTGTTGTCAACCCTATAAGGTAGAGGGTTCTCGGAAACAGTGTCTCGACAGGGGGTTACTCCCTGAAGGGTAAGGCTGCGTACGTCCACCCCTCCTAGACCCCTCTTATGCGAGAGCCTTTAAGGCACTGAGTCTGTTGTTATTATTGGAGCTAAAAATAAATTTTGTCCCTGAGATCCTTGCTCAAGCCTCTAAAATTATGCATTTACAGAAATCAAGAGAATTCATTAGATGAATTATTTTAAAGGCCCCTATACTTTGCCCATTGTGTCAATTTGGTCCCTGTACTTTTAATTGTATCAATTTAGTCCCTAAACAATTTAAAATGTGTCAATTTAGTCCTTTGGTCAAATTAAGTTATGATAGCGACGTAATTTTAAGTGGTAAAATTATGTTAGCTGCAAGCAACTTATAATAAATTCATCTGTTTACTCAATTTAACCCAATTCATGACCGAACCATTAAAAATTTAACATAAATTTTTCTCTAAGGACTAAATTGACACATTTTAAATTGTACAGAGACTAAATTAACATAATTAAAAGTATAAAGGCTAAATTAATACAATGGATAAAGTGCAAGGACCTTTGACATAAATAACCCATTATTTTATTCAAAGAGTTGAATAAAATTATTTTTATTAAATCCAAAAATTAATGGGATGAATTTTTACAATAAAAATAGAAAAAGGTGAAATGGATTTAAAATTTAAAAAAACCATTGAGAGCCGCTGATTGGTAGGCAAGGGGGACGATCCGTGTCCCCTCCCCTTGCCAACCAGCACGCTAAAAGCTCAACGATCCGCCCCTAATGTGCTGACCAATGGCAAGGTGCCACCTTGCATGCGGATTAAATGAGCTGTATGGATTTGTACTTTTTCTGAAGGTATTTTGTCTTAATTAAAATACAATTTTACCTTTTATTTTATATTTCTAATTGAATTAGTCAGGTTTTGGGACTCTTATAAATAGGGGTGCCTGGCTTAATCAAATTTAAATTCAATTCGCTATGTTTTCTCCCGATTAATTAGAGAATTAAAAAGGAGAAAACTATTCCCAATTAGTTCTTAAAATAGTTTCAAGAGTTACTTGATTTCACGATGCCCACCCATTCGGTGCTAAGAGAAGAATTGTGAAGAAGATCTTGGTGGTATCGTTTGGAGCATCTTTACACTTGCGGTCTACAACGAGGTACGAGATTTCTCTACTTATACTTTTATATTCGTATTTAATTGTTTTTCATGGGTATGTGTTCTATGCTATGCATTGTTATGTTTAATTACAGTCTAGTTCTTGTATGTATCTAAAATTAGTGAATTTAAATCGATATTCTACTGCACTAGATATAATCGTTGTATGTTTTTAATTTATAAAATTAAAAATCACCCACCCAACAAGGCTATTGAGATGGCTCTATGTGCACATCTTATCCTTGTACAAATTAGTATGTAGTGAGATTTGAACCTACAAGTAGAGACCACGTTAAGGTATATCTTTTAACCAAGTGAACTGACACCAATGTGTGTGTTTATATACTCGCTTTTTCTATAAGAAAATTTAAAATTACACATGTAACCTCAATGTAAGACTGTCGCCGCTAAGTTAGGCGGTTGATTGAAAAAAAAATTAAACTTTTGAAGGTGATGTTAAAGAAAAAAGACCAGATTGTTACTATATAAAACTGGGTACTAAGGTATTAGCCTAAATTAAGAATGCACATAATTAATTTAATAATATATTAAAAGGGGCCTTACCCCCGCATCCTCTCCTTCTTACACGTCCCCCTATTCATTTTCACCTCTGTGCATCACATGTCTTTCACTCCATCACCCATGTTTCTCACCTTCTTGCCTCACACACCATACATACTCCCACATATAGAAGATATACCCACTCCCTCATACTCTCTCTCTCTCTCTCATCTTTTTTCCCAATTCACCCAAAGTTAAGTATTTTATTGTGTTTTACTTATTTATTGCTTGTTTCACTCATTATAAAGTGAGACCTTGTCTAACTTAAGCATTAGAGATGTCTCCCGAGTACTAACCCATAGGACCCATTGACTATTTGCTCATCTTGCAAAAAATACCAAATCAAACTCATAGTTGCCGTCTCCTCATCATTAGAGGCGAAAGCATGCTGGGCCCACCATTTTGAAAGGTGGGCCCTTTTTGCTAATGCGAGCCGTGTTTTTGGGCCCTGCTTTGTGGGCCTGGGGTGTTTCTTGGTCTCGGGGTTTGGGGCCTCTTTGCTGGGCCTTGGATTCTCTTGGGATCTTGGGCCTTTTGCCTTTTGGGCATTGCCGGTTCTGTGTTAACTGCCAATCCTAAATTGAGAGTTAACCTTGTGGAAGAGATTGATAAGATGAGAAGATAAGTGAAAGGGATAAGAAATAGAGAAGGAAATGAGAATTAGAGAGAGATTAACCAAAAGGAAATCTGAATTTTATTTATTGAATGATGAGATTACATGTTTTGAGCTTACTTATACTAGCTCTAGTTACATTGAACCAATATCCAAGCTAAAACCGACTCTAACCAAAACTGGCGCCAAAAACTTGAACTAGCCGCCACATTTGACTTAGTTTGACCCCTAACCGACTTTGGCGCCTAATTGGCCTACCAAACTAACAATTGAATACAACTCCAACGCAACACTATAGCTCTAAACAATTCATGACTCAATTACAATCAAAAATTAAAGGAATCATAACATTCCCTTCCCCTTGAGAAGCTCCTTGTCCTCAAAGAGAAAAGCATAGAAATTGACTCTTCAAAAATGCAAGGTTCTCCCAAGTAGCAAAATTCTTATCCAAGTTGCGCCATTGTACCAAGACTTCTTGTAATGTCCCATCTACAACCTTCATCTTCCTGTTAGCCTTGACAGCAGCTGGCTGCAGCAGCAACGACCCATTTGTTCCCACTTCTGGTGCTTCCAATGAACACTTAGCTCCCTTCTTCACCTGCTTTTTAAGTAATGATACATGGAACACTAGGTGCATGTATGAATTAGGAGGTAAGTCAAGTTTGTATGCAACTTTGCCAATCTTTTCCAAAATCTTGTATGGGCCAAAGAAATGAGCACTTAGCTTGACATTCTTCCTGACAACCAAAGAGGACTGTCTATAAGGTTGTAATTTGAGGTAGACCATGTCTCCAACTTCATAATTTTTGTCTACCCTCTTTTTATCATCATAGAATTTCATTCTTGCTTGTGCTTGGAGAAGATTGTCCTTAAGGACTTGCATCATGTGCTTCCTCTACTGTATGAATTCAGCAGCTTCAGATTCAGATGAAATGGGTTGCTACAGCATAAATGGAGTGGGAGGATCATATCCATAAAGAGCCTTGACGGGAGAAGTGCCAATAGATGCATGAACATGAGTATTGAACCAATATTCTGCTAAAGAAAGCCACTGGTTCCACTCTCTAGGCTATGAGAAAACCATGCTCCAGAGGTACTGCTCAATACATTGATTAACACGTTCGGTTTGTCCATCTGTTTGGGGATGGTATGATGAACTAAGTGCCAATGTGATACCCAGTAGCTTGAACAATTCCCTCCAGAAGTTGCTAGTAAAGATCTTGTCCCGATCAGACAAAATGGATTGAGGCAATCCATGTAACTTGTATATGTTATCAAGGAAGCTCCTTGCCAACTTCTCTGCGGTGACAGGTCTAATGAGTGAAATAAAGTGGCTATACTTGGTGAAACGATCCACCACAACCCATATGACCTCCCTGCTATCTGATTTGGGCAACCCCTCTATGAAATCCATGCTAATATTGATCCAAGCTCCATCAGGAATGGGAAGAGGCTGAAGAAGTCCCTTGTACCTGTGATCTCCCAACTTGGTTTGTTGACAAACTTCACAAGCTCTAACATATTCAGTCACTATCTTTTTCATGCCTTGCCAGCTGAAATAAGCTTTAACTCTTTGATAAGTACCCTCAACTCCAGATTGTCCTCCCCAGGCTGAATCATGTGAGGCACTAACAGTTTGATCTCTCAAGTCTGTCGAAGAACCAATGTAGAGCTTGTTCTTCAATTTGATGATACCTTTCTGCACTGAATTCTCAGCATTATTGTCATCAGTATCAGCATTTTCCACACAGCCAGCAACCACACATTATTGAGCAAAAGGATCATCTTCATAGGACTTGTAAACTTCATCCATCTATGAAGGCAAGACAATGGACATTGCACAACACAAGCCCTATCCAGCATCCTCAAATCTCCTTGACAGTGCGTCTGCAGCCAGATTTTCTTTTCCGCTTCTATATTCAATAGCATAATCAAGGCCTAGCATCTTCATTAAACCCTTCTTTTGAATTCTAGTCACGATCTTCTGCTCTAAGAGGTGCTTAAGACTCTGATGGTCAGTTCTCATAATGAATCTATGACCATCCAAGTAATGCCTCCATTTCTCAACTGCTAGAAGAATAGCCAAGTATTCCTTCTCATAAGTAGACATGGCTTGATGCTTGGGACTGAGTGCTTAACTCAAATAAGTAATAGGCCTCCCATGTTGAGAAAGAACAGCTCCAATACCTGATCCACTTGCATCTGTCTCCAGAATGAAAAATTCAGCAAAATTAGGCATGGCTAGAACCGGGGCTGCACACATGGCTGTCTTGAGAGCTTCAAAGGCTGCTTGAGCCTTTTCTGTCCACTTGAAGGCATCTTTTTAAAGAAGTTCAGTTAGGGGCTTAGTAATGGATCCATACCCTTCAATGAACTTCCTATAATAATCAGTCAATCCCAAGAACCCCCTCAATTGCTTCAAGGTCATTGGAGTTGGCCAATCTTGCATTGCTTGAACCTTGGAAGCGTCAGTGGAGACTCTTTCATGAGAAATCACATGGCCCAAATACTCAAGCTTGGTCTGAGCAAATGAACATTTGGACAACTTGGCAAAGAACCTGTGCTGGCGCATCACCACAAATACTTCTCGCAGATGTATGAGATGATCCTCATATGAAGAGCTATATATCAATATGTCATCGAAGTAGACCAGCACTGTTCTCCTCAAAAAAGGCTTAAAGATTTCGTTCATAGCAGCTTGAAAGGTGGCCGGAGCATTTGTTAGACCAAATGGCATACCAACAAACTCAAAATGCCCATGGTGAGTCTAAAAAGTAGTTTTACATATATCCGGCTCAAGAACTCTGATTTGATGATATCCCTACCTCAAATCAAGTTTAGTGAAGAAAAGTGCTCCATATAACTCATCAAGTAAATCATCTATAACAGGAATAGGGGACTTATCTTTCACTGTCAAGGAATTCAATTGGCGATAATCAATGCACAGCCTAGCTGTCCCATCCTTCTTCTTCACAAGAATCATAGGAGAGGCAAAAGGGCTGTGGCTTGGTCTAATAAAGCTCATCTGAAGCAATTCATCAACTTGCTTCTCAATTTTAGTTTTCTGAGCATGTGCATACCGGTAAGGTTTTATTTTCACTGGATCTGCATTGGCTCGAAGTGGAACGTCTTGGTCTACACTCCTCGGGGGAGGAAGGCTCTTTGGCTGTTCAAAAATGTCTTCAAACTCTTTAATCAAAGCTCGCACTTCAGGCTGAACCACAGATTGCAGATCTGTAGAAGAGATTACAAACAATTGTCTAAGCCACTGAATTGCATTCTTTTTAAATCCACCATGTAAACGCTTGCCATTGATCAACCGCAGCTGTGCTTGCTTAGAAATTCCCTGCAGTGTGACCTTAGTGCCATGAACTTCAAAAGCAACTATCATTTTTTCAAAATCAAACACCACCGAATTGAATGATCTCATCCAATCAACCCCGAGCACCATATCACATCCTCCCAAGGGAAGAACTCTGAAATCAAAGGTGAATTGATGATCTTGCATAGACCATTGGAATGCTAGACACTTATTTTGAGTGAGAATGGAGTTGCCATCAGCCACAGTCACGGCCAATGGATGCGTCTTGATCACTTCATGCCTCACCTTCTTCACCAACTTCCACTATCTATAAGAATGGTAATGGAAGTCTTACCAGCCTTTCCTCTAATGCGAATTGGTATTGTGAGCTCCATTCCCGGTTAATGCTTTCATAGAAATCTCAATCTCATCTTCAATCAACTTATCTTGTGAATCATGCTCAAAACTGTCATCATCAGCCCTTGTACTGTCACCCTCTGAATCAGCTTCTACTCGAGAGCCCCTTGCAGACATCAAGAATTTGGAATTGCACCTATGCTCGGGCTGATATGGCTGATTACATTTGTAACATAACCTTGTAGATCTCTTATCAAATGCACGACCTGCCTTGGAGCCTGATGATTCTTTGTGATGAGATTTGAAGTTGCTTCCCTTGAGTTTACTCTTGTCACTTCAGGATACAACCGTGGCTTCAATCAACTTAGCCTTGTTATAGGCTTTAGACAATGTCTTTGGCCCAATGGCCATAACCAAGTTCTTGATTCTTGGTTTTAATCCATTAATGAAACTTGAGACATAATATGCCTCCGTGGCTTGTGGATTAATGGCTATCATGCTAGCTCGTAAATTCTCAAATCTTATCATGTATTCTCTCATGGAAGTAGTTTGATACACCTTATTAAAACTGTCAACAACATCACTTGTGTCCTCTTCTCCATATCTCTCGCATAATTCTTCCACGAATTAGCCCCAAGAAAGATTAGGATTGCTCTTCAACACACTATAAAACCATACTTCATGATCTCCATGAAGATGCACTGCTGCCAATTCCACTTTTTCAGCTTCATTTATGTTATAAAAATGGAAATACCGTTCACACCTCCTCAACCATGACTCAGGCTGCTTGCCATCAAAAGGCTCGATTTGCACCCTTGGCTGCCTGTGAGCATTGCTCCTACCACCAGATGTAGCATCAATACTCACTGACCTTCGTTGATGATGCTGATCAGGTGGCCTATCCTGATGTTCGAAGTCATCGAATGAGTTTCTGTGGTGTACAATAGAATCGGGAGGTCTGGAATTTGGACCGGAGTTCTGGCCAGACAATCGGGAATGAGCTTGATCTGTGGTTCGATCCTGAGTTCCTGCAGCAACCTCAACCTCTGGAGGTCGATCATCAACTGATCTGATATGAATTGAAGGTCCAGCCTCCGTTTGAATCATAGGAGATTTATCACGATTCCTATCCAAACTCTCAACTCTGCCATTGTGGACTTGCGGTTGAACCACTTCAGCTGGAGGAATGAGCTGACTAGCAGGTTTAAGAATAGCATTTATTGATGATTCACCCTGCTTCTTAATCTGATCTTGCAAATTCATCAACTTGGCCTCCAATTGCAGCAATCGATCATCATTTTTTTGGTGATTTTCCATCTGTAACCGCTGTAACCTCAAGAACAATCGTTCTTCAGTTTGCTCAAGCGATTGTTTCTGTGAATTGGTAATGTGATCGTACAATTCTTTCATCTGATCAGTAGTAACATACTAAACTTCCTTTGTAGTGTTCGAACCAGCAACAACAGCAAATGATACATCTGGATTAACTGCTGATGCCACATTTCCTCCACCAGCTCCCGATCGAGTTCTAACTCCATCAGCCATACTTTGTGTGTTTTTCTTTGGTTTTGCCAGCTCAAATCAAGCAATTGACAGCTTGAACCGGCTCTGATACCAATTGTTAACTTCCAATCCTAAATTGAGAGTTAACCTTGTGGAAGAGATTGATAAGATGAGAAGAGAAGTGAAAGGGATGAGAAATAGAGAAGGAGATGAGAATTAGAGAGAGATTAACCAAAAGGAAATCTGAATTTTATTTATTGAATGATGAGATTACATGTTTTGAGCTTACTTATACTAGCTGTAGTTACATTGAACCAAGATCCAAGCTAAAACCGACTCTAACCAAAACTGGTGCCAAAAACTTGAACTAGCCGCCACATTTGACTTAGTTTGACCCCTAACCGACTTTGGTGCCTAATTGGCCTGCCAAGCTAACAATTGAATACAACTCCAATGCAACACTAAAGCTCTAAACAATTCATGACTCAATTACAATAAAAAATTAAAGGAATCATAACATTCTGCTTCCGAGTTGAAGTGGAGGCTCCTGCTGGGCTGTGCTTTGCTTCTTTAGGCCACGTTTCGATCCAGGTTTTGATTGTCTGTGGGCTATTTGGTTTGGGCTTGGGTCTGTTTCTTAGGGCCCTATCCACCTTTGCCTCTTCCATTTGGACCTCGGTTTTGGGCCCACCTTTACCTCTTCCGTTTAGAGCTCGGTTTTGGGTCCACCTTGCTGTGGGTGGGCCTTTGCTCTGGAGGTTGCTTTGGTGGGTCCTGCTGTGCCGTATTTTGTGGTCAGGTGTCGGTCATGCTTTAATGGGATGTGCTCCTGCCATGTGTTTTCTGGGCTTGCTTGGGCTGCTGTTGCTTTGGGTTTCGTCTGGCCCCACTACTTCTTGAGGTGGGCCTTCGTCCTCGCTGCTTTGGGCCTCGCTGGCCTTGCTTCATTTGTGTTTGGGCCCCTCATTTAAATGCCGGACCTTGTGCTGCTTCCTGACACCTAGGCTGGGCTATTTGGATTGGGTTGAGGGGCATTAGGCCTGTCATCGGCTGCCCTTGTTCCCTTTTTCTTCTCGGCTTTGGTGCTACTGTGGGTTGTGGGCTTTTTGGAGTGGCCTTTTGGTCCTTCTTTGGCCGTGTGGATGTTGTGGTCTTTGGAAGCTCTTGGTGGCTGTCTGTTGTATGTTGTCCACTGTTTTCGTTGACTTGGAGTCAAGAACTTTTATTTTATCCTTCTTTGAATCGATGTAGCTTTAGTTTTCCTCCTCTTGTTTGGCTTCGCCCTTGTATGCTGTTTTTTACAGCTTGTTTTGCTTTCTTTCTAATCGGTTTGTAGGCTTCGGCCGTGTCTTAGGGTATGCCCCTCGTACTCATGTACAAATCTTTTTTTTGATAAATACCAACTTACTGCTAACTTATCAAAAAAAAAAGGGGGGAGAGCATGAGCTTGGCTCTTATCCTATTGCATCCATCAAATGCACTTGATATTTTTCTGGTAACATTTGGCGTCATCTGTGGGGAAGAGAGCGGGGTCATATTTGATTTGATATTTCTTACGAGACTTAAATGCCTTTTTTACCAACTAAGTTATTGGTGATTTCATTTTCATGTTTTTCGATTAAATAAGTCAACTAACTTTTATTCTGTTTCCTATGGTTAAACGGGAGGGCTTGGTTGTTAACCACGGGCTAGGTTCTTAACTGGGGGGGTTCGGTCGCCCACTATGTGTAAAATCATACCTTAGGGGCTGCTTGAGAGAATCAAGTCTCGATTCTGGCCCCACTTACTCGCTGTAGACAATTAAATTTTGTCTCTTTTAAATTTAACTTTGGTTAATAAATAAACTTGAGTTGACGAAAATTCAATAGTGACTAGATACAATTTGTCCAGAAAATAAATAATAAAAAATAAAAATAGTGTCACGAACCTAGGGATGTGAGGGGATGGAAATTGAATTAGAGCTCGGACGAGAGAGAGAAACAGAAAGAAATATGGATGAAAAGAGAATTAAAAGAATTGGGGATGAGAGAACTAGTGACAGAGTAAGAGATGGGAAAGTAGTAATGACTTTGATTTAACAACAACAACAACAAGCTCAGTGCCTTAAGGGCTCCCGCATGAGTAGGGTTTGGGTAGTAATGACTTTGATTAATTCTTATGTATGATTTATAAAAGGTTATAATGCTTATTTATACTGAAACTAAGCTAGTACAATATCTGAACCCACAACCAACTGGTAGCTTAGGGACCCATGCACCCATAAAGTCCCATGTCCGTGACCCAAACTTGCATGATACATGTCATGACATCCCACTTCTGCTACTATGTGCCGTGACTGCCCAGTTACAACCTATGTCTGTGACATTCCCACCGCTTCAAACTATCCTACGGAATTCTTGAATCTTCGATACAAACCTTTATCAGTTGTCTTGCCATTTCTTCGCAGAAGTTTCAGCGTGACTGAGGAAAGGTAGATGAGCTATACCTAAGTACTACATCAATTACTTACTAATACATCAATCACCACTAACTTTTACACATTTGAAATCCTAATACATCAAACTAAAAAATCCTAACTACATTACAACCTAATTAATACATGTAACAAACTATTAATTTTTTAACCACCTACTACATCATGTAACAATTCTAACTAACTAATCACAACTATTTTAGTACACATTGTTCAGCAACCTAAAACATCATATAACAACTACTGGGATATTATGTATACCTATAGAAACCTCTATCCATAACTGTGGTCATCCAAATTGTTAACCGAATTCTTTCCATATGATTAAATGTTTTTGACAAATAAGAGCATGCGTGGTGTGCTTCTTGTACCAATCCCAGTTCAAGGAAAGTGTCCCATGCTCGAGTTTTCTCTGCCTTATTACTGAAACCATTCAACCTGATTTCTATCTCGCAGCACCACACCTGACCCATATTTGCAAAATGCTTTATTGATGGAATCTTGCCCAGAAATGTCGACTTTTTTTACGCACCACCAACAACGTGACTCGATTTTTGTGATTTGGAAGCCAAAAAGAATTTTGTGGGGCTAATGCGCCTGCCTCTTATTTGTTTTGTTCTAATATTTCTTGATGGAATTTTACGCGGCCTCCTTCTTAGAATTTTCAAGTTAGTGTTCCTACTTGATAATTCTTCAATCTTGGTTTGCTGATCTTTGCCCATTTGGCACACTCCACTTCAAAATGGGTTTTGATTTTGGCAGTTTTGAATGCCAAATTGTGCTCTCGATTGCGTAGTTACATTTCTTGGTGGGATCAAAAGAATCTTGAATCAATGCCAACACCTCTGGTGTCGTTGATAATGATACTTGATCGATGCATCTTTTTTATTCGTTAGTGGGGCCTTGTTGAATTCCAGACATGTTTGTGTTTCATTCCTCTTTATGTTCTTCTCTTGGCTACCACTACCCGATCCTCTCCATAATCAACTCAAGCGACGACATAATTTGATTATGGTGGTTTTCCAGGTCTTGGTAGAAATTTGACATTGTCATGACTAGGGTAGTGTATCAATGTTAGGAACACAATTGTTAACACCCAAATTGCAATCAACTTGTTGATGAGGATTGGAATTTGATCAAAAATCAAGAACTTTAATTCTTGAGTTGTGAACACCACAATCCTTCATGCACACTGAGTTGATGACAAATGGAGGTTAAACGATCATCACGAATTCCCAATCTTGAATCGTAACAAGCTTTGATACCACTTGTCAAGAACCTCGGGTTGTTACTAGGATGGAGAATGAATTACAGTTTAAATGAGATAGAGAAATAGAAAGAATATGGGGATGAAAAGAGAATTAGAAGATGACATGAGAGGGAAAGAATTGGAGATGAGAAAGTCAGTGAGAGCTTAAGAGATGAGAAAGTAGTAATGACTTTGATTAATTCTTAGATATAATTTACAAGAGGTTACATTGCTTATCTATACTAAAACTAAGCTAGTATAATAGCTCGACCCATAACTAACTAATAGCTTGGGGACTCGTACACCAATAATGTCCAATGTTCGTGACCCAACCTTGCATGACACGTGTCATGACATGCCACTTCTGCTACTGTGTACCGTGACTGCCCAGTCATGACCTATGTTTGTGACAAATAGGAAATACCCAAAAGCCCCTCTAGTTTTAAGATGATTAACTCGGGCTTGTAAGTGGACTTCTGAGCTCTTGGGTTTGTCTCCGCCCCAAGGCCCACAAACACCTTTCCTCGTACACTTAAAGCAGGTCATGCACATCTGTTATTATTCAAGATCAATCTTGAATCATAACCTAAGATAGAGAAGGAATTTGAGATGAGAAGTAGAAGAAAAGAGATGAGAAGTAGAGAGAATTAGGGTTGAGAAGGAGAATTAAGATGTATATCTTTCAATGAATCTGCCCAGGAGTAAGGAGTTCGATTCTCACTGAAGGTATACTCATGACTTACCTGCTCATGGGAGCTTGTGGGCTATTCTCATGGGCCGAGGTTGGTCGGGGCAACCTAATCCCTCGTCACCAAAAAAAAAAAAAAATTATTACATGAAGAAACTAGCTACTTATACTAAACTAAGCTAAGAAGAGATACAATGCATTTGGACTATCACTTAATCAACTTACAAACACAGTCGGCAAAACACAATGTTAACATCAACCGCCTCTAACCACCATTCCCGCCATAATTGTAGTTCGAAACTAAACTAACATTACACTTTATTTGACCCTATTACTTGAAAATCAGCCAAGATCATGCCAATACCTGCCCCTTAAGGACATTCTTGCCTCAATTATGAAACGAAGGAAATTGAGTCTTAATGAATTTCAAGTCCTCCCAAGTAGCATTCTCTTGTCCCTGATCTGCCCACTATATGAGCCCTTCTTCAATGTCCCTGCCATTCAAATGCACAGTGTGAGAGTTCAAAATAGTTGTTGGTTCTTGCAAAATTTTCTCATTGACAGTAGTGACAGGAGGAGTTGTTGAGCTAGTGAAACCATCAGCAACATGCTTCTTAAGAAGGGACACATGAAACACCAGATGCACATATGAGTTAGGGGGCAATTCCAACCCACAAGAAACATTTTCCAATCTCTCCAACACCTTGTATGGTCTAAAATAACAAGCACACAGTTTGAAATTCTTGCGAACTGCCACTGATGACTGTCTGTAGGGCTGCAACTTCAAATACACAAGATCTCCCACTGCAAAAGACTTGTCAGTTCTTTTCCAATAAGCAAAGAACTTCATCCTTGATTGAGCTATTTGAAAGTTGTTTTTGAGGAGTTGTACTAGCAGCCCCCTATGATTCAGCAATTCATTCACTTCTATAACAGATGACACAGCTCCCTGAAGAGCCATCGGTGAAGGTTGCTTATAGCCGTACAATGCCTTGAATGGAGTTGTTTCCAAAGCTGAATGAGTATGTGTACTGTACCAAAACTTAACCAACAACAACCATTTGTGCACCTCTTCCATCTAGGATGGCAATACTAAGGAGATGGCTAAACAACTTGCTGAACTCCCTTCTTCCCGCCTTCTTGACAATGCATTAGATACAAGATTGTCTTTTCCCCTCCAGTATTCAATTGAATAGTCCAACCCCAACATCATCATGAGTCCATTACGCTGCACTCTTGTAGTTATTTTTGCTCAAGCAAGTACTTAAGACTTTGGTGGTCAGTCTTGATGATGAAGTGGTGGCCCTCAAGGTAGTGTCTCCATTTCTGCACTGCCATCAGAATAGCTAGATATTGTTTTTCATAAATGGACAAACCCACATTCCTTAGGCTAAGGGCCTGGCTATGATAAGCCACAAGTCTTCCATTTTGTGATAAGAGTGCCCCCACACATTTTCTACTTGCATCAGTCTCCAAAACAAAAGGAACCTTGAAGTCTAGCATTGCTAATACAGGAGCTGAACACATTGTAGATTTCAGTTGTTCAAATGCTTCGTGAGCTGTTTCTATCCAGACAAATATGGGAAAACACATGAATTTTGTTGGAAAAATAAACTATGATGCCGACTATTGGGTTCACAGTTCTGAACTATGGTCACAATAATAGGCACCTATTAGAGCACTTAGAATAGGAGACACTTCTCTCTACCTAAGCCCTTGGTTGGAGAGTCACGCTTTGTGACACCTCACTATCATAAACCGAACATAGAATTAGGCTAATATGCATTTTGGCGGGAATAATACTCATTAGTGCAATTAGGCGGGAAAGTTTGTTATGTGAGAGGGTGACGTGTCCGTTTGTTACAACATGAGTTAGGCATTGTAAACATCTATAAAAAGACTAGGAAATGTCAGAAGTGATTATCCAATGAAAATATAATCCAATTTCTTTGATTTTACTCTATCTCTTGCTCTTAATTCGATGGTTAGAATTCAATTTCTAGTTGATTTCTACCAATTGGTATCAGAGCCTGCGTTCTGGGCACCCATCTGATCATCAAGTCCATTCTGGCCAGAAAGAGAAGATCGGCAATGCCTCCCACCACTCGAGCAAATGCAGCTAACAATGCCACCAATGCCGCGCCCAATGTGGTACCTGGTGTTGCAGCTCCCACCTATGCTTCTGTTGCGAGAGCTGAAGGAGGTAGTTCTCAAGGGTTACAGATGGATCAGGTGATGCAAATGATGCAAAATGTGCTCCGGAATGTCCAGTTGCTTGATCAGAAAATGGACAATCAGGCCAAAGGTTGAATCAGTTATCTGATTGGCAAAGAAGGTGTAAATCTCAGCAGCAAGGAAGTGGAAATCTCTTTCCAACTAACCCACAACCTGTTCGACAGCCGGTCAGGTCCCCTGATTTCATTCCTCCGCCCTCAGATTCTGGTGACAGTGCCTCAAATGCAAGAAGTTCCTCTTACAGACAACCTCGGCTAGAACTGGAGCCATTTGAAGGAACCTTGCCTCAATATTGGTTGAGGAAATGTGAGAGGTATTTTAAATTCTATAGCATTGAAGAGCATGAGAAAGTGGAGCTGGCGACAGTTAAATTGAAGGGAGAAATGGAGACTCGGTTTTATGGGTTGATTCGCACCAAACCCAATATCACTTGGACCACATTCTCAAATGAACTTTGTTCTCGATATGATGATGAAGATGTCAGTGAGGTTGTTGATAACTTCAACAAATTGATCCAATCAACCACTGTCAAAGACTATATGGGGAGATTTGAGGAATTAAGAGCAAGAATGCTCTCCATTTGTCCTGATGCTCCAGAGTCCTTTTATGTTTCCAGCTTTGTAAGTGGACTCAAGCCACGCATCAAGAGCTTGGTTAAGGCTTTTGAGCCAGAGTCCTTAACTCAGGCATATACCAAGGCTAGGAAGGGGGAAAGCTCGGTATCATCAATGTGGATGTTCCTAGGGGCAAAGGGAATTTCCTTGGCTCTTCATCCAGTCGGGCTACCCAACCCAGCAGCAAGAATAATAGCTTGGAGGACAGGAGGCCTCAACGACTATGCTACAAGTGCAATCAGAAATACTTCTTTGGTAGCAGGACCACATACATTGCTTATCCTCATTGATAGCGGTAGTACACACAGCTTTGTTGATCCTAAGGTCGTAAGAGCTGTGGGTCAAGAGATCATCAAGACTACTCCCCTTGCCGTGACCGTTGCTGATGGAAATTCCCTCCTCACTCACACAAAATGTAAGAATTTCAGTTGGAAGATGCAAGGGCATAAGTTTCTTTATGACTTTCGACTCTTGAGGCTTGGTGGTTGTGACATGGTACTAGGAGTGGATTGGATGAAGTCCTATAGTCCAATCCTCTTTGATTTCTCACAATTGGCAGTTTCCTTTGAAAAGGGCGGTCTTAAGATCAAATTGCAAGGCATTTGTGAGCAAGGACAGCTGCAATACATGAGTGGGAAGCAGCTACACAAGGCACCGAGGAAGGAAGATTACAATTGGGTTGGTCATTTTTATTCAATCACACCAAATACAGCACTTGAGCAGCAACAGATCTCAGTTCCTCTGCAGAATCTGTTGACAGAGTTTGATGATATCTTTAGACAACCTGATGAGTTACCTCCCCATAGGTCCTTGGATCATGCTATTCCACTGAAGGAAGGAGCCCATCTAGTTAGCCAACGGCCCTACAGATACCCACATGCTAAAAAAAATGAGATTGAGCGACAGGTGGATGAACTGCTCCAGACCAAGTTCATCCGGCATAGTCACTCTCCCTTTGCATCACCGGTAATTTTGGTGAAGAAGAATGATGGAGCATCACGAATGTGCATTGATTACCGCCAATTGAACTCTCTTACAGTCAAGGACAAGTTCCCAATACCTGTCATTGACGATTTACTTGATGAACTCAATGGTGCTTACTCCTTTTCTAAGCTGGACCTACGGCAAGGGTATTATCAGATAAGAGTTCAAGAAGGCGACATCCACAAGACAGCCTTTAGGACACATCAAGGTCATTATGAGTTCGTGGTAATGCCCTTTGGGCTATCCAACGCACCAGCCACATTTCAAGCTTTGATGAACGAGGTGTTCAAAGCTTACTTGAGGAGGGTTGTCCTTGTTTTTTTTGATGACATATTGGTCTACTTCCCCACATTGCAGCAACACTTGGTGCACCTGAGGAATGTTTTTCGGACAATGAGAATTCACAAGCTGTTCGCTAAGCTCTCCAAATGTGCCTTTGCTCAAACTCAGGTTGAATACCTGGGACATTTAATATCCTTTGAAGGAGTTGCCATCGATCCAAGCAAAGTGCAAGCTATGTTGCAATGGCCAGAGCCCAAATCCCTTAAAGAATTAAGGGGATTTTTGGGTTTAACAGGCTACTACAGCAAATTCATAATGGGGTATGGGTTGATTGCCAAGCCATTAACAGAATTGCTCAAGAAGGACAACTTCCATTGGAATGCTTCAGCTCAGGAGGCATTTGAATCATTGAAACAGATCATGACCAAGGCTCCAGTCCTTGCTATGCCAGACTTCAGCCAGCCCTTCACTCTTGAAACTGATGTTAGCAGTTCAGGCATTGGTGCTGTTCTTTCGCAAGGAGGAAGACCATTGGCTTACTTAAGCCAAGCTTTGGGAACAAAGAACCAAAGTCTCTCCTTATATGAGAAGGAGTATATGGCCATACTTTTGGCTGTCCAAAAGTGGCACCATTATTTGGAAGGCCACAAATTTGTCATAAAAACAGATCATCAAAGTCTAAAATACTTGCTCGAGCAAAGGATCACCACAAGGGTCCAAAGAAAAGGGTTGATGAGAATGCTGGGATTAGAATACACCATTGAGTACAGGAAAGGGGATGAAAATTTGGTAGCAGATGCTCTCTCTAGATGTAATGAGGCAGCAGAATCAGAGGAAAAAGCAGATGAAGCTCGGTTTGCTGCAATCACTGAAGTAGTACGTCTTTGGATGACAGAAGTGATTAGTTCTTATGAAAATGATGAATTTGCTAAAGCTTGCATTGTTCCTTACTATATCAATTCCTCTCCAGCAAATCTTGATTCCAATATTTCTGTCAATGGAGGCATCATAAGGGGTAACGGCAAGATCTATGTGGGTAATGGTAGCAAGCTAAGGGAACAGATCATAGCAGCATCTCATGACTCTCCTTGGGGGGGTCACTCTGGCAGAGAAGTTTCATATCAGAGAATCAAGCAGTATTTTTATTGGCCTAAGCTGAAGAAGCAACTCCAAGAATTCGTGGACTAGTGCCAGACTTGCCAACAGATCAAGGTGGATCACACACCATACAAAGGACTGCTGCGACCTCTTCCAATTCCCGAGGGTTCTTGGACCCACATCGGCATGGACTTTATTGAGGGGCTACCTAAATCTGAAGGGAAGGAGATCATTTGGGTAGTAATTGATCGTTTTACCTGATATGGTCACTTCATTGCTCTTCATCACCCCATCACTGCTGAAAAGTTGGCTCGGTTGTTCTTAGACAACATCTACAAACTCCATGGCCTTCCTCAGACAATTGTGTCAGACAGAGACAAGTTATTCACTAGTAACTTCTGGCGTGAGCTGTTCCTTCTGATGGGCACCACCTTGGCCTTGAGTTCTTCTTACCATCCACAAACGGATGGCCAAACCGAGAGAGTTAATCAAAGTGTAGAGCAATACCTACGTGGCATGACATTCTCACATCCCAAACAATGGCACAAATGGCTCTTTCTTGCTGAATATTGGTATAACACTCATTCTCATAGTTCCTTAGGAACTACACCGTTCAAGGCCCTCTATGGTCAAGATCCTCCTTCTCCATTATTCAATCAAGGGGTGGTCTCTCATGTACAAGGGGTTACTGACTTACTTCAGCAGAGAATGCAACTAATTCGTCAGCTCAAAGATAATTTACAGTTGGCTCAAGCTAGGATGAAGTTCTAAGCAGATAAGAAGAGAACTAATAAGAGCTTCAATGTGGGAGATATGGTATATCTTAAACTGCAGCCATATCGACAAAGTTCAGTAGCAATCCGCAAAAACATCAAGTTATCTGCCAGGTTCTATGGCCCTTACAAAATCATAGAACGAATTGGCAAGGTAGCATACAAATTGGAGCTTCCTCGAGACTGCTTGATTCACCCTGTGTTTCATATATCCTTATTGAAGAAACAGGTCTCTTCCAAAACTGACGGCACTGAAAGTACCCAAAGAGGAGCAACAGCAAGCTTACAAGCAGGAATTAACGGTCAATTGATCCTTGAACCTGAGATCATTCTTGATAAAAGAACGGTGCAGCACCAAGGCAATACTACACAACAACTTTTGATCAAATGGACCAACTTGAGTACTGAACAGGCTACTTGGGAGAATTCCAACTTCATCAAATCTCAATTTCCTTCTTTCCATTCTTGAGACAAGAATGAATTGAGGGGGGGGGGGGGGGGGGGGGGGGGGGGGAGGAATTGTCATAAACCGAACATAGAATTAGTCTAATATGCATTTTGGCGGGAATAATACTCATTAGTGCAATTAGGCAAGAAAGTTTGTTATGTGAGAGGGTGATGTGTCCGGTTGTTACAACATGAGTTAGGCATTGTAAACATCTATAAGAGACTAGGAAATGTAAGAAGTGATTATCCAATGAAAATATAATCCAATTTCTTTGATTTTACTCTATCTCTTGCTCTTAATTCGATGGTTAGAATTCAATTTCTAGTTGATTTCTAACACTCACGTGCGAGAGTTCTCGAGAATTGGTTTATCTCTATAAACCATTTGCCCTAATACCGGTTATTGGGATGAATTTCAAAATTTCTCCCTAAAGTTTATGCAGCGGAACAGGTTTAGAATTCATTACTCTAAGCCTAAGGTCGATTTAAAATTCTTAATTTTAAATCTACTGACTTAAATTCATAATTTAAATCAACAGATCTAAATTCTCAATTTAGATCTATAGGCCTTTTACTCTAATACATTCATAACAATACATAAACTTAAACATGTATAATAACGAATACTGTAAATAAATAGAAAGTGAAAAAGAATAAGGAAAGAAGAACATACCTGGAATTGCTCCAATAATAAAGAAAACCAAGAAAATCGAGAACCCGCAATCTTCTACGAAGTGACCTGTAACTGCACGGAGGGTGGGCTCCGAAAAATATTAAAATGAGGAAAGAAAAAAATTTGAACGGAAAATTTTCTCTCCAATTAGGTCTCTGTAACAATTCCGGAAACCCAAAATAATTTGTTTGATTGAATGCCAAACTCTTAGAATAGGTACCTCTATTTATATTAGTATACCAGAGTGAAAAAATAAAAATAAACAATGTGGGACATGCACAAAATAATTCTAGTTATAATACAAAACTCAGCGTATCGTTCAAAAATGAAACAAAGCGACGCGTTTAATTGCCAAAAAAATGCGTTTATTTTTAAATTAAATCCGTGTGACACGTGGCGGGCCTCGATTGGCCTGCTCGCATGCATGCGGATAGCCATTCTGGACGTCCCAGCGCACGCCACGTGTCGCTCGCTGGTTTGTCCAGTTTTAAGCACGCGGATCGCCATGCTGTATTAATTTTTGTTTTTGTTTTTGATGTTTTTGCTTTGTTTCCCACATGTAATAATCCATCTTATGAATTTTAATTTTTCAAAATTATTTTATTTTATAATTTTTAATTTTATTCATCTCATGAATAATATTTGGCAAAATTAATTTACCCATCTTATAGATAAATAATTTATCTCATGAATTCTTTAATATTTTTTTGATGGCAATGAATATAGAGGCTTGCACAGGGACCTCAGGGACAATTTAAATCTAACTCCAAATGGGTTAAATTAATTATCTCATGAAATAATTTAATTACCATTTAATGAGACTTAATTCGACTAAATAAATCTTATTGCACTCCAAATTTAAATTATTTATTCGATATCTCCCTAATAGACTGTATTGATGACAATAACCCCTCCACTAGATGTCCATGACAAAGGATAAATATAACCACTACCATTATCCTTTTCACAACTTCTCTATTAGTTACCAACTCACCCTTTACTAAATAATTTATTTATAATTGAACACATTCATAGTATAAATTTCAAATGTCAAACACTTGGAATACTTTGGCCAAAGTCTTCGAACTATTCAAATATTCACGAATCAACTGAGGGGACATCTGTATCTCATAAGAGACTGTAGATTCCCTATTGAATACCTGATTCTGGTCATACTTTACGCCGCTAGCCAGTGTACGTGGGATTTCGGTCATTCATTTAGACCTTACTTATACTACACAACTAACGCTCCAAGCACAAGTCCAGAATACCCTTAGGATTTAGAGTCATCGTTCAAATAGTACAATACGAATCACTCATCTTCGATAGTAGTCTAGTAATAAGTAAACCACATGGTTCAACTCAGTGTGTCAATCTTATTAAACACACTAACCTAGTACTTTTGGATTTCCATCCACATGACCAAGATAAGTCATCTAAAGTGTCACGTTATAGTCTTAACATACAAGTGGTCCAAACTTGTCTTTGACTACGAGTCTTTCAAACAACAATCCATACCATTTGTTCCAAGTCTATCTGTGGCTTAGTAAATCACTTAGAAAAAGCATGTAAATTGTAGTCTGAGGACTACACCCATCTCATGGATGTCTCCCAAAAGAAAATCACATGTTGTATAAATGCTCACATACAAAAATTTACTAGGAAAACGATTGGAACTTTAATTTTATTTATTAATTGAAACAATATATCCAGAATAAATCTGGATTTCAGGACACTGTTCCTTACAACAAATGCATCCTTCTTGAGTAAATCAGTGAGTGGCTCAGCTATCACACCATACCCAAGTATAAACTTCCTGTAACATCTAGTCAATCCCAAGAATCCCCTCAGTTGTTTGAGTCAAATAGATGCCGGCCACTCTTTCATCCCTTGAACCTTTGATGGATCAGTGGCTACTCCCTCACCAAATATAACATGACCCAAATATTCCACTTGAGATTGAGCAAAAGAACACTTGGAGAGCTTAGTAAACAACTTGTGCTGATGCACAGTCTCAAACACTTGTTCAAGGTGTGCAATACGAGAATCCAATGGAGGATTATACACCAAAATGTCATCAAAGAACACTAGAACAAACTTCCTTAGGAAAGTCTTGAATACTAAATTCATTAAAGCCTGAAATGTAGCTGGTGCATTGGATAGCCTAAAGGGCATTACCACAAACTCATAATATCCATGATGTGTTCTAAATTTTGTCTTGTGTATGTCCTATTCTAATACTCAAATTTGGTAACAACTTTGTCGTAGATCCAGCTTAGAGAAGTAATGTGAGCCATGTAATTCATTTAAGAGATCATCAATGATAGGAATTAGAAACTTATCTTTGATTGTGAAGGAGTTCAGCTGCCTATAATCAATACACATCGGAGAAGTCGCATCCTTCTTTTTGACCAATATCACAGGTGAAGCAAATGGGACGTGGCTGTGTTTGATGAAATTAGTGCTCAAAAGCTCATTCACTTGCCTCTCAATTTCACTCTTTGTAGAATGGGGATACTTGTAAGGCCTAAGGTTAGCTGGAATCGAGCCTGACTTAAGTTGAATAGCATGATCCAAAGTCATCTTTGGAGGAAGAGATATTGGTTGCTCAAAAGGATCCTTGTAATCGTGAAGGAGCTTGTCAATTGAAGGGTTAGAAGTCACCTAAGCCTCCACTGGATTAGCATTAATTGAACAAAATTGGCCAACCCATTTGTAAGTTCCCTCCCTAATTACCCCTTCCAAACGTTTGCTCCTCATCATTTGCAGTTGGCCTTGCTCAATGACGCCTTGTAACTTGATTCTCTGGTCATTCCTGGCAAAAGAAATTGTTAATTGAGCAAAATCAAACATTATTGGACTAATTATTTTCATCCAATCTACCCCCAGAACAATGTCACATCGACCTAACCTCAAGACTTTAAAATTATACTCAAAGTTGTGGCCCTGCATCTGCCAACCAAATTGCTTGCATTTGGTCTGGTTTAGAATAGTGTTTCCATCAGCCGTGGTTACTGCCAAGGGACCGATGTCAATCATCTCATGCCCCATAGTCTTTACAATCTTTGGACCTACAAAACTGTAAGTACTACCACTATCAATCAAGATCAATAATGACTTGTGATTAAGCTTTTTTTTATTTTTTTTTTATCCTGATCGTGTTCTAAGGGCCATTTCTTGTCAAAGCTTTAACTGAAATTTCTATCTCATCATCATCAAATTCTATTAGCAACTCCTCCTCTTGAGCATTACTACCTTTCTCACCCCCTGGATCCTCCAAATCTCCTTCAGAATCTATTGTAGTAACAGCCATAAGGAATTTAGGATTACACTTATGACCAAGGAAGTATCTTTGGTTGCACTTAAGACACAACTTTTGTGCTTTTTTCTCCTCCAAACTCAGTTGTCTGTTAGGCCCTGCTGCAGCTGTTTGTAAAGGAGTAACGACCTGTTCAACCTTGCTCCTCTGTCCATCAGCCATTGCCAAAATTGTATTCTCAAATAACCTTGCTTTGGAATAGGCTTGTGACAATGTAGAAGGATTTAAATCCTTGACAAGGTTTTTGATTCTAAGCTTGAGGAGACTGATAAAGCTTGAAACATAATAAGTTTCACTAGCTCCTGGATTTACTGCCACCATTCTAGCCCTCAAATTCTCAAACCGTGTCATATACTCTTTAACTGAAGTTGCCTGAGTTACTTTGTTAAAGTTGTCCACCACATCACTTGGATCTTCATCTCCATATCTCTCATAAAGTTCATTCACAAATTTAGGCCAAGTGAGGGAAGGATTACTTAAAGTCAAGCTATGGACCACACCTCCTGATCTCCACTTAAGTGAACTGCAACAAGCTCTACCTTTTCAAACTTAGCCACACGATAGAAGCGAAAATACCTCTCACATCTCCTAATCCATGATTAAGGTTGCATTCCGTCGAAGTTCTGAATTTCTACCTTAGGCTGTCGTAATCCTATATTCCTATTCACAGCCACTGCCTCTGAACTCACTTCTGCTGTTCCTGGATGAAAAGAGTCGGGAGGCCTTGCATGCTGGCTTGTTGAGGACAAAATTCCAGCTCCAAGTGGTACAACCTTCCGATTAATTTGCTCTTGCATTCCAAGCAACTGCTATTGAAGTTGTTGCTGAGATTGTTGTTGAGACTATTGTAAATTCAACATCATCTCTTGCATCTGCTGCCACATCATCTCTTACATCTGCTGTCTTAATTGTTCGAGCTGATCAGCCTAAATTGCGGCAGCATTCGTACCTCCAGCCATTGCAGCAGTTTTCTTTCCCCTAGCTAGATTTGATTGAAACAACAATCAATAGCGCAAACAACACAAGCTCTGATACCAATTGTTATGATTCAAGATCAATCTTGAATCATAACCTAGGATAGAGAAGGAATTTGAGATGAGAAGTAGAGAGAATTAGGGTTGAGAAGGAGAATCATGATGTATATCCTTCAATGAATCTTATTACGTGAAAAAGCTAGCTACTTATACTAAACTAAGTTGATAAGAGATACAATGCGTTTGCACTATCACTTAACCGACTTACAAACACACAGTCAAAACACAATGTTAGCATCACCTGCCTGTAACCACCCTTCTCGCCTGAATTGTAATTCGAAACTAAACTGACATTACACTTTATTTAACCCTATTACTTGAAAATCAGCCAAGATCATGACAACATCCTAACTTGGACCTCTTTTCAGCCACAAGAAGAGCCAACACAAGTTATTGTGGAGATTCCAGATTCTCCACCTCAATAGATTGCACCAAAACTTAATCGGAGTACTGAATCATTGAGCTCAAGTGCTAAAGATGGAGGTGACATGGCTATCTCTACTGCGGAGTTAATTATCAGCTATCTCTCTGAAGAGTTTTCCTTACTAGTATCTCTGAACCAGAGCCTTATGTAGCCTCCATTCCTCCTCCCAAGAAGCTCAATTTCCATTAAGGGAATCTTCGAATGTAAGATTCTGTAACCTGGCTTCCCAACACTTGATGTTTCAAATCGTATTTGGTTCTAACATGCCACCATTCTTTTCCAAAGACGTCCATGTGGTTGATGAGCTAGCAGAAGTTCTAATGGTAGAGATGGCAGCATAAGTTTTTCTTTTGCCTCAAGCTGAGGTTTTAGTGGTAAAGCAAGTTCTTCTAACTTTTGTTATTATCCAAAATAAGAATTTATCCTAACTCCTTGTGACATCAATCCTTTTACAGGTAACATCTTCAAGAGCCATTCCTTCTCCAAGGTTAAGGGGAATGTCTTGTCATTTAGATAAGTTAGGAGCGTGTGGCAGATTGGCCTTTCAATATTTAGACCAAGAGTCTTTCAAACGCGGAAGGTTAAGGGAAATTGAGCATCTCCATGTCTTAACTTTGGCTGAGGAAGCCCCTTTTTAAGAGGCCATATCCTTGACAAGAGCCATGAAGGAGGATCCAAAGGTGGCTCCTACTATTGCCAAGCAATTCGAGGTTTTGGAAGTGGTGCTTCTGAAAGTTAACCATGAAGTCCCAACCCTTTTTCAGAAGAGGTGGCACTCCAAAATTGCCATAAGGTACTTAGAGCACTCAACTAACCTTAGTAGACCGCAGCTTTTATTTGAAGAACTCGAGGAAGCCAGGAAGACCCAGAGCAAACAAGCTCAAGAGATTAGAGGCCTCGAGGATGAAATTCACCACTTGTGGGAGAGACTGAGTCATCTTAGGGGAGAATTACTGTCCTTGAGATAATAACATTTCTCTCAAGGCATTATGGTTGGAAGACTCGAGGAAGCTACTGTGGAGGCCTACAGGAGTAACCAAGATCTTCAAGAAGAAGCTCTCTCCTTAGATCGTGAGCTCAACCATACAGCCAGCCGGCTATCTTAAATAGAGAAATCCTTAGTGAGGATGAGGACTCATCTCTTTTAATCCGAGCTCTAGTAAATAGATTTTTGGCTGTCTAAGTCACTCACTTGTAATATCTTTTGTATGTAAGTCATGTATTCTTTCATAAGGTTATGCATTTTGTTCAATACGTCTCTTAGATTAGTGGTTCCTTTTCTTCTATTTTTCAAAGTTAAGGATCATAGGGTTGATCCTTAAGACATTGGTACTTAAACTAAGCCCATAATTTAGGGAATCTATATTTAAGGATTTCCTTGTTAGAATCCTAAATTAATGGACATATTTCATTACGAACCTTCGATTAATAACCCTGTGGTGAATTCTTCCATCTAGATCTTAGATTAAGTAAGCATTGCCTCCAAACACCTTGATGACTCTAAAAGGCCCCTCCCAGTTTGGGGGCCATTTCCCGAAGATGTGATCCCTCTAGCCAATGGGTAAAAGCACTTTCCAAACTATATCTCCTAAGTCAAAAGACCTAGGCTTGATCCGTTGGTTGTAAGCATTGGCCACCCTCTTCTTCAGTGCATCCAATTCGTGAAGAGCATCAAGCCTAACTTGGTCGAAGTTAGTCAGTTCGTCCATCATAGCCTGCTCGTACTGTTTAGAAACCTCCCTTGATGAGCTAGTCTAATAGATAGAGTCGTTACTTCCATTAGGAGCACAGCATCATGGCCATACATGAAATGAAAGGGAGTTGTCCCAATTACATCTTTTTAGGACATCCTATAAGCCCAAAAGTGCATTTAGTAGCAATTCATGCCACTTCTTGGGACCGTCCTTAATAATCTTTTAAACATTGGCCTTCAGAATCTTGTTCTCTGACTCTGCTTGGCCATTGGTTTGAGTATAGTAAGGGGTTGCGTTGAAGATTTCTGTGTTGAAACTCTTGGTAAACTCCTTAACTTTAGCTCCTTTGAACACTCTAGCATGGTTCATAGTGATGGTTTTTGGGATATCAAACCTACATAGGATGTATTCCTTGATAAAATCAATTACATATTACTGATAGATGTTCCTATATGGCTTTGCCTCCACCCACTTTGTGAAATAATCTGTGGCCACAAGAATGTAAAAGTGCTGCTTCCTAGAAAGATGGTTAATTTCTCTGATGGTGTCCATTGCCTAACCTCCGAATGGTCAGGGTATGACAACAACATGCATTTCGGCTGCAAGGACTCTCATGACCATGTCTTTAGCATGCTTTAAACCCCTTGGCATACATTATGTAGTCATCTATCATTTATGGCTAGTAATAGCCATAACATTTGATGAGCCAATGCATTTTGTTGCCAAATAGATGGGATCCATAGATACCCTCATGGACTCCTACCATCACTAGCACTGCTTCGTCCAAGTCAAGGAATTTGAGAAGCACTCCACTAGCATCCCTTTTATGTAAGTCCCTAGATTCATCATCAAGATGAAATCTATGAGCCCTCATCTTCATTTTTCTATCCTTAACGTAGTCTTGAGGGTTCTTGAAGTAATCCATTAGAGGCTTCCTCCAATCCTCACATTGGCTCAGGATAGTTTGATGGATTTCAAGGCATTCCAAGTGTTCACTTAGCATTACTTTACTCTCAAGAAAGAAAGACTTAGTGAACTCGATGTCACGGTCTAAAACTTTGGCTTTAATGAGCATGGTTTCTTTACACCAAGTCCTGGGCAATTTATACCCTAATGCTAACTGGGCTAAGTCATTGGCTACTTTGTTCTGTTCTCTAGGGATATGCTCAAACTGCACAACACTGAATTTACTCAACAGCTTTTGCACTACTAATAAGTATCAATTCGAGGTATGGCTCAAACATTGAAATTCCCCTTTCACCTAGCATATTACTAGCTGCGAATCCCCCTTGATGACAACATTGAAGACTTGCATTTCTAGGATAATTTGAAGGCCTATTGTCAATGCCTCATACTCTGCCATGTGTCATGACCCAGGATTTGGGATTAAGTACTAATAATGCTATGGTTGTAATAAAATAGTATAAGTCATTAGTAAAAGTCGATTAGTGTATTAGTATAAGTCAATTAGTGCAAGTGTATTACCTTGTGTGTGTGAGTAGGTTGATATGTTAGTTAATAGGAGTCAGTAGTGGTCAATGTTCTAGGTAAGTCGGTTATGATTAGTGTCCAAGTGCAATGTACTGGCTTAGCCACCTTTAGTCCTAGATTAGTACAAGTATTACTTGCTCTTCATGTAAACATATTATTGATGAATGAAATTGATACCTGATTTCTCTCTCTCACCTAAACTCTCGCTCTATTTCTCATCTCCTTTCACTTCTTTCTCATCTTATATTCTATTATCCCTTATGTTATGATCAAGATTTATCTTGAATCATAACAATTGGTATCAGAGCCTTGATTTGATTCCAAATCAAGCTTAAATTGATATCAAGTTCCTTGATCGCATTGCAAATTGATTAGGAGTTAAAATTTGAATTCTTGATTGAGGAGTTGGTGGTTACTATCTGAATTCAGCCACATCTTCGCTGTTGCTTAATGATTTGCATTTGATTGAGTTGAATTTACTTCAATTCAATTGAGTTATAGTGAATCAAGTATGATTTATAGCATGAGTCGATCTGTTTGGGCAGGAAATGATGCGGTTAGTGCGGTTTAGCAAGATCAGATTGCTCGTGTTCAACAGCACAAGCAACATATCACACAAGATTATAAGCTTACTTTGCAACGTTCTTAGCAACAATATGTACAAAGATAGCAGCAAATTCAGCACAAATTCACATGAATGCAGAATTTCAGTCAAACATAGTGAAAGAGAAAGGAATTGAACAAGGAGGAGCAGTTCAGAACTCTTTCACAGACTTGGCTGGAATTGGAATGAAATCGAATTCGGAAGTGGCAGATGTGAGTCAGTTCAGTGTAAACTCAATGCATCAAGTCATTCGTGATGGCTTGTTAGGGAACTTTGATACCAAAGCTGCTGCGTTTGAGAGTTAACAAGGTCGATTGAGCTGGAATCTGACTAATGTTGAACAAGCTGCTATTGGATTGTCAATCAATACGAGATTAACTTCAAGTAAGGATGTATTTGGAGCATCTGGACCACAAATTGGTGCAGTATAGTATGAAATTGGTGTAATATAGCCTGTAGTGCAAGTTGTGGAACCAAATTTGGGTGCTGAAATCTGGTCACTAGTGCGAATTGAGGTTTTGAGCTTAAGGAAGTTGAGAGTAAAATTCCTATCGCGGCTGAGCACTGTAATCAGCTTGGTCATTCACTTAAGTCGCAGGAAGTGTTATTCAAGTAGGAGAATGAGAACAATAGAAAGACCAAATGCGATTCACACAGACTGTGCTCCAGATTTCTTGCTTCTTGAGAAGAATGTTCAGGTTCTTGCAAGGTTATACAAGGCCAAGAAGTTGCATTTGAGGCAACCCAAGGTGGTTATGTTGTTAATTGATAGACTTAGAGCATTTTCTTGGATCAACAGAACGATGAAGAGGGTAAAGAAAGGATGTAAATCTAACAACCAGGCATAAGATGATTGCACTATAAGACTGCCAAATACAGAACTAGCAGCCGTTAATTATGGTGTTAATGCTACAGCTAGTTGTAATGCTGATTTTGGAACTAAAATCGAAGAAAATCAATCTGAGATAATTGAATTTCGAATGCAACAATTAATGGCAGCAGTGCAGGAATGGGATCAGAAGTTGAATCAGCATTTCAAACAAATACAGTTGTAGATTATTGGCCTGCAAGAATAGCTCAATGAATGGCCAGTAACTGCAGAAATTGGGTTCAATTCTGATGATGGGCATCGAGTTCGTCCTCCAAAAGTAGTACTCCCTCTTGTGTTTGAAGAAATGATGCAGAAGAACTCTCTAGAAGTGTATGTGATGAGTTTTGAGGGGTGGAGAACAACAAGGTCGTTTATGCAACAAGAATGTGGTGAGGAGTACTTAAAGAATTGTTTTATGGATGGCCTTCCTTCAAAACTCAAACAAATGGTGAAGGCCTTTAATCCTAGAACCTTAGCTATAGCAATTGTTAAGGCCAGGTTGTTGGAGTTCAAAACTTGTCCTCAAGGGGTATCAAATCGAGGAGGAATCGATCAAATTCCAAAGGAAGTTCCTTACTTTCCAAAAGCAGATCCTATGCTGAGAATGGATACTGCAAGATTGAATTCTGCTAAAAGTTCTAGTGCAAGGATGGAAGCTCAACAATTTAGTGTAAAAGAGAAGACATTTGCTCAAGTGGGAGTGGCACCTTCACAAAATCAGCAAGCTAAATGGCACCAGAAGGAAACTCCAACAGCGAAGAGTATTTCTGTGCAGCATACTCATATGTCATCACAAAGTTTTGATAGAGAAGCTCAAGCAAAGAGCGCTGAAGAGGTTAATAGAGTAACTAATCAGGCCAGTTTGAGACCATTTGGTCTAGGGAAGGAAGAATTAAAGATTCCTTGGGAAACAATACATCCATTGCAGCAGGAAACTAGGTTCGAAGTGAAACAATATGATGTTGATAGTGCTGAGTTCAGTGGGAATTTAGGAACTGAGGTAAAAATAAGCTCCAAAATGAAAAGCAAGGAGAGCAAGATTCAATGGATGGCCTATAAGAACAAACAAAGGAAGTTGTTTGGAGACAAATTCAAATTTGAGCTGATTGTGCTGGGTTTTTTTGTCGTTTCAGCAGGAGCACTTGGTTAAGAGTTGGAAGCTTGGGTTGGTGAAGTTAAGACTAAAGGACATCTTCCTAGGGTCCATGCTAATGTAAGGCCTCCTGAATTCCTTTGGGTTACGCTTCAACAGCTCCTGGATGATTTGGATACATCAACTAATTCTTCTTGCAAGCCACGAGAACACCTTGAAAAGGATTTTGGGAAGAACACTACTAGTGGGCAAATTGAGAGCAGCCAATAGGGTGACTTTAATCAGTAGTTGGGGATGTGATTAAGGGCATTCCAAGCTGAAAGTATTAAGCAGCAGCTCAGCAAGGAAGGTATGCACAGATCAGTCTTGGAAGTTGATGGTTCTTGGATCAAAAAGACAATTAAGGGGGCTAAGAAAAGAAGGCATTATACCAATAAGGATGTTATTTTAGCAGCAAATCAGGTTGGTAATGCAGTAAAACACTTTGATGTTCATGAGGAATTTGTGCAGCGGCAACCCTTGGAAATGCAAGGTTAGTTAAGGGCAGTTGAAGTTGATTCAACTTTGAATGATCACGGTAGGCCTCCTGACCCGAAGATTCGAAGGCTCATTGTCAAGAATACCAAGAATGAGCTTGTAGTTGTTGGAAAGCCAATGATTTCCAAAGAGCTATGGTCAAGATTACATAAGAATTGAGGGAATTGTTCAGCTTAATAGTACTCATCGAAAAGCTTCTGTTGAGAAATTCAATGTGAACTTCAAATCATTTCAAGCTGCTATTATTGGGCAGTGTAGAAAGGATGAAATAACAGATCAGTTGTTAATTTAGGACGGTTCAAATCTATTCTGATGTTCCAGTTGCATCCAGAACATGTTTATTTCCTAGCAGGTTGTAAGGAATTAAAAAGGAAGCTAGAAAAAGTGAAACCTCTCAAATGGGAGGTGATTTGCAAGCGTTTCTCAAATTGACTATAGAAGCGAATGCAAGATTGAAGTGGGCAGTGAATGAAGTCAAATGGTAGTGGAATTTGGAGTAGCTGCAGAGTGGATTTGAGGACAAGAACAAGAGTCTTCAAGTAACTTCTCTTCTTCTAGGATTCTTGAGGACAAGAATCTCTTAAGGGGGGAGTATTTATGACCTGGGATTTGGGATTGAGGACTAATAATGCTATGGTTGTAATAAAATAGTATAAGTCATTAGCATAAGTCTATTAGTGTATTAGTATAAGTCAATTAGTGCAAGTGTATTAGCTTGTGTGTGTGAGTAGGTTGATATGTTAGTTAAGAGGAGTTAGTAGTGGTCAATGTTGGCGGCTGCGTAAGTGAAGTAGGTAGGTAAGTTGGTTATGATTAGTGTCCAAGTGCAATGTACTTGCTTAGCCATTTTTAGTCCTAGATTAGTATAAGTAGTAGTTACTCTTCATGTAAGTATACTATTGATGAATGAAATTGATACTTGATTTCTCTCTCATCTAAACTTTCTCTCTATTTCTCATCTCCTTTCACTTCTTTCTCATCTCATATTCTATTGTCCCCTATGTTATGATCAAGATTTATCTTGAATCATAACACCATGTTGTTGGAACATTTGCCAACCAAAGTAACAGCCAATTTGGTGATGATCCTAGCAGGAGATTCTATCATAACTTCAACTCCAGCATTTTGAATGGTGCTTGATCCATCGAAGAATAACTTCCAAGGGATCATTTCCACTACCAAGAGTTGGTTTGGCTTATAGTCCAACCCAGCATTAGCATTTTGGTGGTTAGCTAAAAAGTTTGCTAAGGCTTGGCCCTTTACAAACTTTTGTGATATGTAAACCAACCAAACTAAAGTAGAGCCATGCTTCAATTGTTAAACCTTCCCATTGTAAGTGGTCTATCTTGCATTTATTTAAGGAC
Source organism: Simmondsia chinensis (assembly GCA_018398585.1). Lineage (NCBI taxonomy): Eukaryota > Viridiplantae > Streptophyta > Magnoliopsida > Caryophyllales > Simmondsiaceae > Simmondsia > Simmondsia chinensis. The sequence continues at coordinate 18,452,144 of JAGTTD010000023.1, read as the reverse complement.
TTCTATCTGAGCAATTACATATATAGTAAATTCCAATAAGTAATGTCTTAATTTTACTGACGCATAGAACAACAATAGACACAATTTCTCAATAGAAGAGTATTTTATTTCACATTTATTTAAAGCAAGATCTAAGGTAGAACACAGTTTATTCAAACCCTTGCTCATTGTCTTGTACTAGCAAAGAACCAACAGATTCCTCCGAAGCAGAGACATAGATCTTCAAAGGTTTGTTTTACTTTGGTGGAATAAGAATTGAGGGCCTAATCAAGTACTCCTTGATGGCCTCAAAGGCAGCTTGATGTGGCTCCTCCCATTTGAAGTCCTTCTCAGATTTGAGGGTTAGTAGTGGTGAGAAGACTTTCATTTTTCCTGCTACATTTGGAATAAAACGTCTTAGGACATTAACCTGTCCTAGGAAGCATTAAAGCTTCTTTTTTATTTGAAGGTGGTTTGCCCTGTTGGATGGCTTTAGTGTTATTAATATCCACCTCGATGCCCCTTTGGTGCACCAAAAAACCCATAAAGTTTCCAGGACGCATGCCAAAAGCATACTTTAATGGACTCATCTTAAGGTTATGGGTCCTCATTCTAAGGAACATGCCCCACAAGTTTTCCAAGTGTTTAACTTGGGATTTTGATTTGACCACGATGTCATCTATATAAATTTCCATGGTTTTGCCAATAAGATCATGAAAGATCATATTCATGGCTCTTTGGTAGGTGGTGCCAACGTTCTTCAAACCAAATGGCATAGCCATCCACTCAAACATCCTTATTGACCCAGGACACCTGAATGGCGTCTTGTGGTATCCTCTGAAGCAATCATAACTTGGTAGTACCCATAGTAGCCATCCATGAAGGACAAGACTTCATGCTTCGAATGTGAGTCAATCAGCAAATCAGCAACAAGCATTGGGTATTCGTCCTTCAGGGTGGCAACATTCAGATCCCTGAAGTCAATACACACCTTTATTTTGCCATTCTTTATAATGGCTGGAACAATATTTGCTAGCCGTTTGACGTACTTGGAAGTCCTTAAAAACTTGGCCTTTAAGAGCATTTCGATCTCTTCCTTGACCAAATCGATAATGTTTTGGGACATTCTCCTCTGGGCCTGAATGATGGGTCTCGAACTCGTCTTGATAGGAAACAAATGCTCAACTACCTTTTTGTCTAGGACAGGCATCTCATGATTATCCCAAGCAAAACAGTCCTGGAATTTGTGAATCAAAGTCAAGTACTGCTTTTTCTTCTCATGATAAAGCAAAGCACTTAGATAAGTAGGTCTTGGGTCTTCTGTCAGGCCCAAATTGACCTCGTGGAGAGGATCTTGGACTTCAGCACTCAAATCCTCTATTTTGGCTGGTGCTGCTCTTAAGTCAGAGAGTTCCAACTCCTCTTTTGGGGCGGTATGGACCTGGAAACCATTAAAAGGCTACTAGGCCAAAGCTAATCCTCAGCATGCCAGGCCATAAGCCATGCCAACGCTTAGGAAATGGCCTTTTGGTCCATTAATGGGAGGCCTTGACCCCTCCCCATTAGGGCTCTAGCGTGCCTTGGAAATCTCATTCTTCAAGAAGGGCCCTCATGCATCCCAAAAAATTAGAGCCTTTAGACTTTACGTCCAATTGAGCAACCTTAGCCTCAGTCAATCGGCTGTCAAGGATGGAATCCTGTTTTGCCATTGGGCAGATTGTGGAGTGGTCCTTTTAACATTAAGTGGTCCCATGCCATCTTAGTAGAATTTTGCCTCCATGTATGTAGAGCAAGCCATGAATGGCTTGTTATCTGCCGTAAAAACCTCATACTTGTCATGGTTCCAGAAGATTAGCAACTATTGAAGTGAAGAAGGGATACAATAATTGGCATGTAACAAAGCTCTCCCGAGTAAAGCATTGTAGCTCGAGGTAGTATCCACTACAAAGAAAGTTGTTAGCTTGCTTAGGCTGCCAACTATTAAGTCAATTGCGATGACCATTTCGGATTTAGTAGTATTTCCAGAAAAGCCACAGTTTGCAACATTAAAGTAATTAGATCATCTCGGGATTTACCAATGTCCCCCAACATATATGCAGGCAGAACATTGATGGTCGCGCCATTGTCCACCAAGACCCTTTTCACCTAAATGCCCTCAAATTTGGCCTTGATGTATAGGGGCTTGATGTGTTTATTGGCGGTATTAGGCCTGTCAAACATCATCTTCATTATGTCAGGTAATTCATCAAGCAATCTGAATGTTAGGGTATTAACTTTAAAACACAAGGGGTCAGGGTTACCTTTGGTGGCTACTATTTCAGCCACAAGTTCCACTTGAGGATCCTCATCCTCGAGGCCTTCTTGAGTGTCAGTTGCTATAAGCTCTAAAGGAAAGAGCAATACAGTTCTTACATCAACTTTTTCTGGGAGCATCCAAGGTTGTATCTAGATCCCTTGGTATGTTCCCTTTTCTAAGCTGACAACCATGGGTGTGTCCTGATCTTGGTGTTGAGGTCTACTATTCGTTGGCATATCCTGCTCCAGAGGCTGGTTCTTTGGATGAACCCTTGGGGTTTAAGACTCCTCTATTGGTTAGGGGAAGTTCTCCACATGGAAATTGTTCTCTATATCAGACCATGTTGGTTTAACACTACCTAGAGGTTCCACTAAGTTGACGCTGAGAGGGGAGTACTCCTCCTCATCCTCAGCTGCTCCCTGAGCTAGGGAATTCTTGGCAAGCTGATCCGACCAAGACTCTCCGCTTTGAAAGGATGAGAGGTTAGCCCATCTCTCGTGCTTCTTGTGTGTCTGCCCTTTACTGGTAGAGTAAAAGTCCTGGACTCAATCATTGGATCCTCAAGATGCATATGCTCAGTTTGCTTGCCATTGTGGACTCTAGCTTCCTCTTGAGAGAGCCTAGTTAAGCAAGTATCGAGCAGAGTCCTCCGCTGAGTTACCTTCTTCCGTAGTTGCCTCCTCTTTTGAGTTCTGGTAAAGCTATAGGGACTAACCTCCCCGTGTCTGAGGTGATTTCTTCTCTAGACATTGCCAAATCGGACCCTAGAAGGTTGATGTCTTGATTGTCGGGGTGCCTAACTGTGGTGTCCATGTCTAGTAGGTGGTTATTTTGGTTTTTCTTTGGATTCCCAGTTCTCATGATGACCTGGGTCTTTGAAGTGAGATCGCGAGGTCCTGTTAGTGGTGTTTTGTCAAGAGAGCTGGTTTCATTAGTGGGTGAACACTTCTTCATTTCTGACGCTAAATTGTGCCACAACCTCTACAAAGGTCACACGTGAGGCACATAAGTTTCCTCGACCCTTGTTTCTGGGAAGCGAAGACTGTCTGCCAGTGCTCTTCAGCAAGAATACCCATTGCCAAATCTTCTTCCTTAGAGAGAAGAATAATACCTTCTTCTAATTGCTTCCATAAGAACCTTTTAAATATAATACAACTGTGTATTGAATGTTTAGCCGTGATGTACCCTTTGCAGTAATCCTTTGGAAATCTCAATGCGGTTTTGGGGAACCTAAGTGTTCTAGATTCTAGCAGTCTGTCAAAAAAATAAAGCATTGGCCATGACCAGCCTGTCTTTGTCCATATCCATCCTGCATAAAGAGCTGCCATTAGTTTGGATGTTATGGGAATCACGAGCTTTGGTACCTCGATTATATTAACTAAGACAAGACTAGGGAAGGGGTCTTGGTTAACACCCATCTATCCTTCTCTTAGAAAGATCAATTCCTTTGCTTATATTCCTAAACCATGTTCTTGAAGATGATGCAATTCTTTATTGAATGGGTCAACTAATCATGCCATTTGTGGTATACCTTCCCCTATTTGAGTTTGTTATTTGCCTCAAGCCAATTAAATATTACATCAGCTCTTGAGAGATCAAAAGAGTACTTTCTCAAGTCTTAGGATTCACAAGACTTCCTTGCTTTGACATCCTTCTTAACCAAATGATTGCATAGGGGGTCCCTTGAGGTATTCATCAACATCAATCTCATATAGGGGATCTTCATCCTCTTCTATTAAATCGTGTATGTAAGTTCCATACATGCTGTTTTTCCTAAATCTTTTTTCTTTCAAGCCGGCCTCATATCTAGCGGCACATTCTGCCTATTGTAGGAGTGTCGTGAAGTTAGAGCCTTCAAAATTTCTTCCTAAATTTAATATTTAAGCCAATTGATGCAGTCCTAAGAATGGAACAAACCAAGAGGTCCAAATATGGATTGGATCACTCCTTAAGAAGATTGATGCTAGAACTACCCTGCTCCTTCCCTTGGAATTCATTGCAACTAACGCACAGGAAGGCCTCGAGGAGATGTGATAACATTAGATGACCCGGGTGGAACTTGTAGCTAAAGTGTAGCCACCAAAGGTAGTCCTGATCTTTTATCTTTTAAAGTTAAAACCCTAACGTCCAAATTAATTGATAACACACGAACATAATTAAGATGATGTTTTATGGGCCAAATACCACTAATAAACGCATCAAGCCTCTATATATCAAGCCAAATTCAATGGCATTATGGTGAATAGGGTGTTGGTGGACACTGGCGTTTCCATCAATGTCTTGCCTTCAAACATGTCAAGGGTCATTAGTAAATTTCAAGATGACTTGATAACGTCATATGTGTCAATCTGTGGCTTTTTAGGAACTAGAACTAAGTCTGAAGGGGTCATCCTGATTGAGTTTACTGTTGACAGCTTAAGCAAGCTAATAGCTTTCTTTGTAGTGGATACTACTCAAGCTATAATGCTTTACTTGGGAGAGATTGGCTCCATGAGTATCCCTTCATCTCAAAAGTTGTTAATCTTCTGGAACCATGACAAATACGAGGTTGTTATCGTAGATAACAAGCCATTCATGGGTTGCTCTAGTTATGTTAAGGCAAAGTTCTATGAAGACGGTGTGGGACCACTGGATATCAAAAGGACCACCCCTTAGTCTGTCCAACATCAAGAAATGATAGACGTCCTTGATAGCCCATTCATTGAAGCAAAGGTGGGTCAATCTGATGGAATCAGAGGACTCTTCTAGGATGCATGAGGACCCTTCTTGATGAAGGGAGCCTTTACGGCACATCAGAAGCCTTATGCAGTGGAGCCAAGGGCTCCTATTGAAGGCCCAAAGGGCCATTTCCGCAGCCATTGCAAAGTTGGTGGCTTGGAGTGCTGAGGATCAACTATGGGTTGAGCAGCCACTTGTTAGAAATGGCCTCGAGGTCCATATGGTACAAGAAAACGAGTTGGAGCTATCTGACTTGAGAGTAGCACTGGCTCAGATGGAGGATTTAAGGGCTAAAGTTCAAGACCCCCTCCTTGAGGTTAACTTGGGCATAACAGAGGACCTAAGACCTACCTATCTGAGGGCTGTACTTTTTGAGTAACAGAGGGAGAAGTATTTGAGCTTGCTTCTAGATTTCAAGGATTGCTTTGCTTGAGAACATCATGAATGTCTGGTGTAGATAGAAAAGTGGTTGAACATAGGCTTCCTATCAAGCCAGGCTCGAGGCCTATAATTTAATCCTAGAAGAGGATGTCTGTTATGATACTAAGTTGTTTTAGTGTGTTTTTGCTTTGCTTGATTTGTTCTAAGTCATTTCTTGCTGTAAAGAGGGTTGTAAGCCTCAATTGTTTGATTTGTTCTTTTAGCGGGAAGGGCGGCTGTTGGTAGTTAGGAGCTTAAGTCATTGTTTAGTTCTTTAGTCAAGCTTGGCAGCTATGTTTTAGCTTAAGTCGGTGTTGTTTTTAGTCCAAATGCTTTGTATCTCGTTTAAGCTAGTGTAGTATAAGTAGTTGATATTCTTGTAATGGATGATTCATTCAATAAAAAATATCTTCAATTCCCTTCTCTCAAACCCTAACTCTCTCAACTTCCACTCTTTTTCTTCAATCTCTCATCTTTATCTCTCTCTATCTTAGGTTATGATTCAAGTTTGATATTGAATCATAACAATTGGTATCAGAACTTGTGATTTTGCTTCTGATTAAGTTGCATTGAGTTCAATTTGATTGCATAAGCACTAGATCAAGTTTATTTGATATCAAGCTCCTGATCATATTGTATTTGATCAAGATATTGTGCTAAATTGTCCAGAATCTTTAGATCGTGTTGTAATAATCTCAAGTTCTATTGTTCTGGTTGCATTTGATCATGACTTAAATTCAAAAGCTTGTGGCTATTGTGTCCGGTAGCTGATCCTTGTGATCTTGTGCTCTTAAATCATCGATCAAGATAGAATTGCACTAGATTCAGCTGATACCAATGTGAACTTGCTGAATTAACCTTGAATTAAGCGACTCTCTCGAGATGATAGCTGAATTCGCTGATTTTGATCTCTGGTGATTTGAGCTTCTGAGCTTAGGATTGCATTGAACGCTGAATTGCTTGCATAAGATTGAGATAGAAATGGATGCTTCGATTCAAGAAATTTTTGGTCATTATTTTCGAAGATATTGCAAACTCTTTAAGAGATGATGATCACAAGCTAACAATGCAGCAGCAACCTATTAAGCAAAATGGTGTTCTGTCACCAAATGTAGCGGTGATGAAATTTAAGACTCCAATTGAAGTAAGGAACAAGAGATCTCTTAAATTGAAGAGGTTAGCTCCACAAAATTTTGTGCTCAAGTTGCATTCGAGTTGCAAGAAGAGTGGTGTTAGCAAGCGAATGAAGATAAAAGCGAGAGTGAAGCAACACAAGGTTGTAAATGAGCTTTCAAAGAGACGAGATCAACAACATAAGCGGAAGGATAAAGAATCTTTTTGAGCTTGTGTACCAATTATACAACCTAAGAAGAATGAACCGCAGCAGAAACATGTGCTAGCAGTGAGTAGAGGTGACCAGTGGGCCGGGTCGGCCTGAAAACTGGCCTAGCCCACCCGATTTGGGCTGGACCGAGCCCAGGTCCGGCCTGTTTGGGGGGGGGGGGGGGCAGAGTAGAGGTGGTTAGTGGGCCGGGTAGGCCCGAAAATCGTTCGGGCTTGCAAGCCCCCCAAAAGGGGGCCCCAGCCAGTTTGGCCCCCCCCAATTTTTAAAAAAAGTAAAATTTTCCCTATAAATACTAATCCAAAATTTTTATTTCACCACAACAATCTCTCCATCCAATTCTCTATTCTCTTGCTCTATTCTTGCTCTAAATTTCTGAAGTTCGAAGTTGCAACTTGTTCTACTCGTAGAAGTTCAAATTTCAGTTTTCGCTTCGGTAAATTTAGTATCAAAATTTTATTTGTTTGTTATTTTTATTTACTGAACTTGCATTCCTAGTTGCTTTTTTTTAATTAATAATCAACAATACTATCATGCCACACAATTCATCTTCATCTGGAGCTGGTAAATCTAGTTCAAGCTCTTCACGACCCCCTAAAATTCCTAGGACGGGTAGAGTTGTCGAACTTAATACCTGGGAACGAATATTTTTAGAACCTGGTCCGTCTCCTCCCTAGACAGACACTTTAAATTGGGAGGAGCAAGAACTGTACTATCACGACCAGGATTTACCTGATTCGAGGGGTGTTAAAACTTCACAATTCAATGAAGAACTTACACCCACTAGTATCGAGACTGAAACCCACAACACCACTAGTAGTAGGCGTAATACTAGTGAGGTGTGGAAGCACTTCACACTAGATCGGGCAGTTAATAAAGCCTATTGTTCATTGTGTGACCCCCTAAAGTTTTTAGTCATTTATGTGGTGGTGGGACAAGCATGCTAAAAAGACACCCAGTGAAAAGCCACCCTGAACTAAACCTATATAGATCCCAACAACATTTAGTAAAGCAAATGATTGGTGCGCTTGCCAGCTTTAGGTTTTCACAAAAAACCAATAGATGGGAATTAGTAAAATATGTCATTGGGGCTGAAAAGCCATTTAACACCGGCGAAGACCCTAGATTCGTCCGATATTGCCAAAACGCGTTAAACCCCACCGCCATAAGGGTTTCTCGGAACACTTTTAAGTGGGACACATTTAAAGAATTTTTTAGAATGAAAAATGAGCTTGTAGACATTTTTAAGACGAACACAAGCATGTTCGCGTTGACATTCAACACGTGGAGGTTGAAACCCTGTGTGCCTTTCATGTGTATAACGGCACACTGGATCAATTCTTCTTTCATTATGCAAAAAATAATAATTCATTTTTGCCATATAGATTATTCCTACATTGCTGAGATAATCACAGGTGCCGTTATGGAGGCGTGCCGCGAGTGGGGTATAGACCGCAGAATTTTTAACATTTCATTCGACAGCGCTACAAACAACAATGCATCCGTAAAATAATTAATTAAGCACATGAGACCCATGTTAGGTGGGAAATGTTTTCACTTACATTGCATATGCCATATTTTGCATTTAATAGTAACTGATGGTTTGGACCTAATACAAACTTCTCTTGAGTGTTTGTGGCCCCCGAGTCAATCCATCAAGAGTTATCACTCTCGACTAGATTGACTTCCGATATCATCGCCACGAACCTCTCGTTCGAATTTTTAGTATGATGATCAAGCCCCTTGCCTTTGTTTTTTTTAAGGCGGTAACAGTCTTTACGCATATGACCGGGCTTCTGACACTCCCAACAGACCACTTTTGGCCTCTTGTCATGCTTCTTCTTTTGGAAGTGTCCGGTTCTCTTGGGTCCCTTACTCGATTGGCCTTCTTCAGTGACGTTAATTTTACCAACATCACTAGGGCGGTCTTTGTTGTCATCCTGTACCCTGTAACCTTCCTCAACACGCAAATGGTTAGCCAGTTCCTCAATTGACATATCCTCCTTCTTATGTTTTAGACTTTTCTTTACATCTTTCCAAGAGGGAGGAAGTTTGTCAATTAAGGAAGAAACAACAATTGTATCGTTCATGTTCATGTTGTGTTGTTTAAAGTTATTTAATATTTGTTCAATCTCATGGAATTGTTCCATGACAGGACGATCATCAACCATCTTATAATTGTTAAATGGACTAACCAGGAATTTTTTGCTTGTAGCATCCTTGGCCCTGTATCGCACCTCAAGTGCGTCCCAAAGTTCCTTCGCGGTTGCCATGTTAGAGTAAATGTCAAACAGGGCATCAGTCATACCATTCAAAATATGCCCTCTGCAGATATAGTCATCATTCTCCCACTTCAATCTGGCCCTCTGCTCGGCCAGCCTTTCTTCCTCCTCGGAGACGGGGAATGGGCATTGTGTATTCAAGACATACACCATGTTTAGCGTCGTGATGAGGAAGTGCATCTTCCTCTGCCACCGGCGGAAATTCCCGCCATCAAACCGGTCCAATTTCACAAAATTGGTTGTCATTTCCCTTAGTGATGAAGCCATAACCCAAACCAAAAATCTAAGCCTTAAGATTGTTAGAACAAAATGTCAAAATACTTGCAAAATACTTGCAACTGGGTATCCAAAAGATCTCAGGTGTTGAGGCCGTGTAATCACTTTCCTTAAGGCTTATTTCGTTATACGAAATATCCTCGGGGATACAACAATAACCAAAAATGGAGTGAAGACGTGTAAGGGGAGAGATTGATAGAGATGACTAGAGATTGATCAGATTTGAATCAACACACACTTGTAAACTTACACAAGAACAAAATGAAGATGTTCTTCAATTTTCCCCTCTTATGATTCTGTAAACAAATTCATGTGTTTCTCTATACCTTTTAACAAGAACCAGATGGGCATTTATATGTCTTCAATGGAATGAGACGTCCCCAAGAGAAAACCAAGAAAAGTCACCAAAAACCGGGAACAACGGCGCAAACATAACTGCCAGAAACCGTGGCTGTGTGTCGACACACAGGGTTACTGTAAGATTGTGTGTCGACACACGATCCCTGTGTGTCGACACACAACACCCTGCCTTGCGCTTCTGTAAGGCTGTGTGTCGACACACGGGCCATGTGTGTCGACACACACCTGACTCCCAATGGTACTATGGGATTGTGTGTTGACACATATGGCCCATGTGTCGACACACACCCCTCTCATATTGTAAACACTTAAACACATACCGGGACAATCTCATACACATTTTATACATATAATAAACAATATTTTACACACTTATCAACACATATTTTGAAAATACACTAACAAGCTGTGCAAGCAAGTTCAGCAAAGAAACATCGTGTTAACTCTTCAATGCAAACAGATGTTCAAGTTCAGCTAGATAATCTATATGATCATACCCAAATGCAAGTTCAATTGAGACGAGTTAGTGTTTAATCATGTTTGCGAACTAAAAATAGGCCGCTTGATTCACAGAAAATGGGGCACGTTGTTGACAAGTATCCAAGAGAAGAAGTGATGGTTGATATCTCGGTTGGCACCACTTCCATTCTTGGCATCAAAATGGTGAAGGAGGTCATCTCAAAGTTAGCTCCGCAGCGTGCAAAACAGGAAAGAAGGCCCAATGGAGGAAAAAATCTTGACAATCAAGAGAAATTGTTAAGACATAATTGCCAATTTAAGTTGAATGTGACTGTTTTGAGTGTTGTAACAGAGGGAACTTCAGGTCAGGAGCTTGGAAGTTGTGTTAGTCCAGCTAAGAGTAAGGAGCATCATACAAGAATGTAAGACCTCCTAAATTCTTATAGTTTTTTCTCCACCGGCTAGAAGTTGAATTGGTAGGAGAAAATGTTTCTACTGATAAGCCATACATGAGATTAAGAGCAAATTTTAATGTTATCATCGGGCAGTACAGCAAGGACAACATGACTAGATCTGAAATTGATCTGGATGTGTTCCAAGATTATATGTTGAGGAAATTGATCCGATTGATTGTTAGCACCAAAAGGCATTTATTGAGAAAAATTCAGTAAGAAATCAGGTTGTGCCCACAAAAGTACAATCGAAATTAGCAAGGAATCAGTTAAATGCTCAGGTTCAGCCAGGAAGTGTGCTAGAGCAGATTAATTTGCAAACTCAATTGAGTGGGACTGTTGTCTATTCATCTATGAACAATGGAGGTAGGCCCCCTGATTCAATGGATGTGGAACATGCTATCACTCATCTAAGGGAAGAGATGAAGATCAAGGTTCCTAATATACATCTCCCAAAACAACTTCTTCTAGAAACAAAAGGAGTGACGAAGTTTTGTTCAAATATGGAGTTAGAGTGCAGAATAAAAGTTGATCCATGTATTGGATTGTCAAGAAATTCAGGCTTTGAGCTGAGAAATTGTGTTGATCGAGCTGAGAATATGGGACATACTTTAAGGGTACATCCAAATGTGAGACCTCCTGAAATTTTTTGGCACAAGGAAGGTCAAACTTTAGTAAATTCAAGTTTTCATCGGGAGCAGCACTCTATGCTTGGATTTGATGATCAAATAGTTGGGTTACTGGGAGTATACAAGTGGTTTATAATAGTTATTGATCATTTCGAACTTAAGTATCAAGGGGTTTTGTTTAAGAGGCAGAGCATGAAGGTAAAGTATCCTTTCGAAGGGAAGTTTGAGCAGTACAACAGCGCTGATTCCTTATTGCTGCAGCGTCAATCAGTAGAACTCTATGGTCTAGGATTTAATAGCAGTAAGGTTGATTCAGCTCTAGAAGTTGTTGGCTTGGATAAGGAGTTGTCACAACAACAGACTTGGAAAATTCCGGGCATTAGGAGGCATATTGTCAAGAACTCAACTGTTGGGTGTTCGGAGGTATTACTAGGCGCAATTCAGGGATAAATACTTAAGAAGAGTGAAAAGTTCACCAAGAGGTCTATGCAGAAGGCCTTGGTGGGAGGATTCAGGGAAACATTGTACCTTGACAGATGCAAATTCAACAACAACCTTACTGCAATGACAGTAATTGGCTTGGGAGGTTTGAGCACTTTCAAGAGAGCAACATTGAGACAGCTTGCATGAAGGCTACTTCAGTTCCAAATATCTGCACTTTGGAGTATAATTCAAGCTGGTTTATTTTTGGAAAGTAATCTATTGGCGTATTTGGTAGTAGCAGCAAGTTAGAGGTTAATTGCAGTAAAGATTATATCAATTCAGAGTATACCTGCAGCATTTCAAAACATTATGCTCAAGGATTCTTCAAGTCACAACATCAGCAACAATAAAAGTTCTTCAAGTCACAACTCTCTACTAAGATTCTTGAGGACAAGAATCTCTAAAGGGGGGAGTATTGTTATGATACTAAGTTGTTTTAGTGTGTTTTGGCTTTTCTTGATTTGTTTTTAGTGATCTCTTGTTGTAAAGAGGGCTGTAAGCCTCAATTGTTTGATTTGTGGTTGTTGGTAGTTAGGAGCGTAAGTCATTGTTTAGTTCTTTAGTCAAGCTTGGTGGCTGTATTTTAGCTTAAGTCGGTGTTGTTTTTAGTCCAAATGCTTTGTATCTCGTTTAAGCTAGTGTAGTATAAGTAGTTGATATTCTTGTAATGGAAGATTCATTCAAAGAAAAATATTTTTAGTTCCCTTCTCTCAAACCCTAACTCTCTTAACTTCCTCTCTTTCTCTTCAATCTCTCATCTTAATCTCTCTCTATCTTAGGTTACGATTCAAGTTTGATCTTGAATCATAACAATGTCCCAAGAGGTTATAGATTTAGTCAAAGAGAAAATAGAGCAAGTCTTAAAGACGAAATTCAGCAAGACCTCCAGGTATGTTAAGTGGTTGGCAAATATTGTTCATGTTATCAAAAAGAATTGCAAAATTACAGTCTGCATATATTTCAGATATCTAAATGCAGCTACCCCAAAGGATGAATACCCTATGCCAATAGCTGATGCCCTCATTGATCTAGCCTTAAGGCATGAGGTCTTGTCCTTTATGGATGGCTACTATGTGTACTACTAAGTCATGATAGCTTCAGAGGATACCCACAAGACCGCACTTAGGTGCCTTGGGTCTTTAAAGACTTTTGAGAGGGTGGCTATGCCATTAAGTTTGAAGAACGCTAGTGCCACCTACCAAAGAGCATAAACATGATCTTTCATGATCTCATTAGCAAGACTGTGGAAGTCTACATGGATGACATCGTGGTTAAATTAAAGTCCCAAATTGAATGCTTGGAAGACTTGAGAGGAACGTTCCTGTTATGAATAGTGTCCTGAAATTCATATTTATTCTGTTGATATTATTCTATTAATGAATAAAATTGAAGTTCTAGTTGTTTCCTTGTTAAATTTGTGTAAGCAAGCATATATACTACATGTGATTTTCTTTAAAGCATAGTCCATGAGATGGACAAAGTCCTCAGATTACATTTTACGTGTTTGTTCTAAGTGTATAATGAGATTAAGCCGCAGATAGACTTGGAACAAATGGTACGGAATGTTATTTGAATAACTTGTGGTCGATGATGAGCTTGGGCTATTTGTCTATTAAGACCATAACTTAACACTTTAGATGACTTGTCTTGGTAATGTGGATGGTGATCCAAAAGTGTTAGGTTGGTGTGTTTAATAAGATTAACACACTGAGTTGGACCATGTGAGTTGCTTGTTCCTAGACTAGTATCGGAGATGAGTAATTCATGTTGTATGGTTTGAATGATGACTCTAAATCCTGAGTATTCTGGACCTGTACATGGAGCGTTAGTTACTTTGTTGTACTATAAGTAAGGTCTAAACATGTGACTAAATTCCCACGTACACTAGGTAGCGGTGTGAAGTGTGACAAGGATCAGGTATTCAATATGGAATCTGCAATCTCTTATGAGGTACAAATGTTGCCTTAGTTGATTCCCAAGTATTTGAATATTTTGGAAACTTCTGCCAAAGTATTCCAAGTGTTTGACATTTGGAATTTATACTGTGACTATGTTCAAGTATAAATGAATTACTCAGTGAAGGGCGAGTCGGTAACTAATGGAGAAGCTGTGAGAAGGATAATGGTAGTGGTTATATTTATTCTTTCTCATGGACATCTAGGTGGAGGGGTTTTTTTCATCAATACAATCTATTTGGAAATTATTGAATAAATAATTGAATTCTAAAGTGCAGTGAGATTTATTTAGTAGTATTTAATCTCATTAAATAGATATTAAATTTTATCATGAGATGGTAATTAATTTAACCCATTTGGAGCTAGATTTAACTTTTCCCTGAGGTCCCTATGCAAGCTTCTATATTTATTGCCATTGAAAAAATATTAAAAAATTCACAAGATGAGTAAATTTAATTTGGCGAAACGTTATTCATAAGATGAATAAAAGTTGAAAATTATTATAAAAAATAAATTTTAAAATTAAAATTCATTATGAATTTTTACATGTGGGAAACAAAGAAAAAAAAATAATGTGTACAGGTCACGATCAGCGTCGCTCGGATCAGACCAACCAGAGCATGGCATGTGGCATGCTCTAGTAAATGAGAAGGGGGTCAATCCACGCCAACGGGCGTGGACCAATCACTACGTGACACGTGCCACGCGGAATGAAATAAAAGCACGTGCTTTTTAGCCCAAATCTAAAATGATGCATTTTGACTGTTACTCTTTTTAAAACACAGCGTTTTTATTTTTTGTATTTTTGAATCCCACATTGAAAATTTGTTAATTTTTCTCTCTGGTATACGACTGTAAATAGAGGTATCGATTTCATTGTTTGGCATTCAATTCAAAATAAAAAGGCTATTGAAAGTATTGACTTTCAGAGACCTAGTGAAAGAGAAAATTTTCTTTGCAAATTTTTCTTTCCTCAATTATAATGTTTTTCGGAGCCCACCCTCCGGGCAATTCGAGGTCATTGCGTAGAAGACAACTGGGCCTTGATTTCCTCGGGCTTCTAGGAGATAATTATTATTCATTCTGGTATTCTTATTTTAGAGCAATTCTGGGTATGTTCTTCTTTCATTCTCTTTTAATTTTTGCTTTTCTATTTATGTTATTATTATGATTATATTATAGTTGAGTCCTGTAGATTTAAATTAGGAATTTAAATATGTAGATCTTTGTTAGAAATCAACTAGAAATTGAATGCTAACCATCGAATTGAGAGCAAGAGATAGAGTAAACAAAGGAATTGGATTATATTTTCATTGGATAATCACTTCTTACATTTCCAAGTCTTCTTATAGATGTTTACAATGCTTTACTAAGGTTGTAACCAGCCGGACACATCACCCATACACATAACAAACTTTCCCGCCTAATGCAATACTAAGTATTATTCCCGCCAAAAGCATATTTAGCCTAATTCTATGTTCGGTTTATGACAATTCCCTCCCCTTCACTTCATTCTTGTCTCAAGAATGGAAGAAGGAAATTGAGATTTGATGAAGTTGGAATTCTCCCAAGTAGCCTGTGCAGTACTCAAGTTGGCCCATTTGATCAAAAGCTGTTGTGTGGTGTTGCCTTGCTGCTGCACCGTTCTTTTATCAAGAATGACCTCAGGTTCAAGGATCAATTGACCGTTACTTCCTTGCTGTTGCTCCTCTTTGGGTACTTTCAGTGCTGTCAACTTTGGAAGAGACCTATTTCTTTAGTAGGGATATATGAAACACAGGGTGAATCAAGCAGTCTCGAGGAAGCTCCAATTTGTATGCTACCTTGCCAATGCGTTCTATGATTTTGTAAGGCCCATAGAACCTGGAAGATAACTTGATGTTCTTGCGGATTGCTACTGAACTTTGTCGATGTGGTTGTAGTTTAAGATATACCATATCTCCCACATTGAAGCTCTTATCAGTTCTCTTCTTATCTGCGTAGAACTTCATCCTAGCTTGAGCCAACTGTAAATTATATTTGAGCTGATGAATTAGTTGCATTCTCTGCTGAAGTAAGTCAGTAACCCCTTGTACATGAGAGACCACCCCTTGATTGAAAAATGGAGAAGGAGGATCTTGACCATAGAGAGCCTTATACGGTGTAGTTCCTAAGGAACTATGAGAATAAGTGTTATACCAATACTCAGCCAGAGAGAGCCATTTGTGCCATTGTTTGGGATGTGAGAATGTCATGCCACGCAGGTACTGCTCTACACTTTGATTAACTCTCTCGGTTAGGCCATCCGTTTGTGGATGGTAAGAAGAACTTAAAGCCAAGGTGGTGCCCATCAGAAGGAACAGCTCACGCCAGAAGTTACTAGTGAATAACTTGTCTCTGTCTGACACAATTGTCTGAGGAAGGCCATGTAGTTTGCAGATGTTGTCTAAGAACAACCGAGCCAACTTTTCAGCAGTGATGGGGTGATGAAGAGCAATGAAGTGACCATATCGGGTAAAACGATCAATTATTACCCAAATGATCTCCTTCCCTTCAGATTTAGGTAGTCCCTCACTGAAATCCATGCTGATGTGGGTCCAAGAACCCTCAGGAATTGGAAGAGGTTGCAGCAGGCCTTCGTAGGGTGTGTGATCCACCTTGATCTGTTGGCAAGTTTGGCACTGGTCCACGAATTCTTGGACTTACTTCTTCATCTTAGGCCAATAAAAATACTGCTTGATTCTCTGATATGAACCTTCTCTTCCAGAGTGACCACCCCAAGGAGAGTCACGAGATGCTGCTATGATCTGTTCCCTCAGCTTGCTGGCATTACCCACATAGATCTTGCCGTTAACCCTTATGATGCCTCCATTGACAGAAATATTGGAATCAAGACTTGCTGGAGAGGAATTGATACTGTAAGGAACAATGCAAACTTTAGCAGATTCATCATTTTCATAAGAATTGATCACTTATGTCATCCAGAGAGGTACTAGTTCAGTGATTGCAGCAAACCGAGCTTCATCTGTTGTTTCCTCTGATTCTGCTGCCTCATTGCATCCAGAGAGAGCATCTGCTACCAAATTTTCAACCCCTTTTCGGTACTCAATGGTGTATTCTAACCCCTGCATTCTCATCAACCCTTTTCTTTGGACCCTTGTGGTGATCCTTTACTCGAGCAAGTATTTCAGACTTTGGTGATCTGTTTTTATGACAAATTTGTGGCCTTCCAGATAATGGCGCCACTTTTGGATAGCCAAAAGTATGGCCATATACTCCTTCTCATATATAGAGAGGCTTTGGTTCTTTGGTCCCAAAGCTTGGCTTAAGTAAGCCAATGGTCTTCCTCCTTGTGAAAGAACAGCACCAATGCCTGAACTGCTAGCATCAGTTTCAAGAGTGAAGGGCTGGCTGAAGTCTGGCATAGCAAGGACTGGAGCCTTGGTCATGATCTGTTTCAATGATTCAAATGCCTCCTGAGCTGAAGCATTCCAATGGAAGTTGTCCTTCTTGAGCAATTCTGTTAATGGCTTGGCAATCAACCCATATCCCACTATGAATTTGCCGTAGTAGCCTATTAAACCCAAAAATCCTCTTAATTCTTTAAGAGATTTGGGCTCTGGCCATTGCAACATAGCTTGCACTTTGCTTGGATCGGTGGCAACTCCTTCAAAGGATATTATATGTCCCAGGTATTCAACCTGTGTTTGAGCAAAGGCACATTTGGAGAGCTTAGCGAACAGCTTGTGAATTCTCATTGTCTGGAAGACATTCCTCAGATGCACCAAGTGTTGCTGCAGTGTGGGGCTGTAGACCAATATGTCATCGAAAAAAACAAGGACAAACCTCCTCAAGTAAGCTTTGAACACCTCATTCATCAAAGCTTGAAATGTGGCTGGAGCGTTGGACAGTCCAAAGGGCATTACCACGAACTCATAATGACCTTGATGTGTCCTAAAGGCTGTCTTGTGGATGTGTCCTTCTTGAACTCTTATCTGATAATACCCCTGTCGTAGGTCCAGCTTAGAAAAATAGCAAGCACCATTGAGTTCATCAAGTAAATCGTCAATGACAGGTATTGGGAACTATGCCTGATAATACCCCTGACAGGTTGTCCTTGACTGTAAGAGAGTTCAATTGGCGGTAATCAATGCACATTCGTGATGTTCCATCCTTCTTCTTCACCAAAATTACCGGTGATGCAAAGGGAGAGTGACTATGCCTGATGAACTTGGTCTGGAGCAGTTCATCCACCTGTTTCTCAATCTCATTTTTTTGTGAATGTGGATATCTGTAGGGCCGTAGGCTGACTGGATGGGCTCCCTCCTTCAGTGGAATAGCATGATCCAAGGACCTATGGGGAGGTAATTCATCAGGTTGTCTGAAAATGTCCTCAAATTCTGTCAATAGATTCTGCAGAGGAGCTGAAATCTATTACTGCTCAAGTGCTGCATTTGGTGTGATTGAATAAAAATGACCAACCCAATTGTAATCTTCTTTCCTCAATGACTTGTGTAGCTGCTTTCCACTCATGTATTGCAGCTATCCTTGCTCACAAATGCCTTGCAATTTGATCTTAAGACCTTCCTTTTCAAAGGAAACTGCCAATTGTGAAAAATCAAAGGGGATGGGACTACAGGACTTCATCTAATCTACTCCTAGTACCATGTCACAACCACCAAGCCTTAAAAGTCGAAATTCATAGGCAAACTTATGCCCCTGCATCTTCCAACTGAAGTTCTTACATTTTGTGTGAGTGAGGAGGGAATTACCATTAGCAACGGTCACCGCAAGGGAAGTAGTCTTGATGATCTCTTGCCCCACAGCTCTTACAACCTTAGGATCAACAAAGCTATGTGTACTACCGCTATCAATGAGGATAAGCAATGTCTGTGGTCCTGCTACACCCTTGATTCGAATGGTGTTGTGTGAACCAGACCCGGTTAGAGCTTTCACTGATATTTCCATAGAACTGTCCTCTTCTGCCTCGAATTCCTCCTCCTCCAGAGTTGGTTCCTGAAGAATTTCTTCATCAGCCTCCTCTTCATGGCTTTCTTCACCAATAACTGTCATTAGTACTTTGGATCACACTTGTGACCAAAGAAGTACTTCTGATTGCACTTGTAGCATAATCGTTGAGGCCTCCTGTCCTCCAAGGTGTTATTCTTGCTGCTGGGTTGGGTAGCCCGACTGGATGAAGAGCCAAGGAAATTCGTTTTGCCTTTAGGAACATCCACATTTGATGATACCGAGCTTTCCACCTTCCTAGCCTTGGTATAAGCCTGGGTTAAGGACTCTGGTTCGAAGGCCTTAACCGAGCTCTTGATGTGTGGCTTGAGTCCACTCACAAAGCTGGAAACATAAAATGACTCCGGAGCATCAGGATAAATGGAGAGCATTCTTGCTCTTAATTCCTCAAATCTCCCCATGTAGTCTTTGACAGTGGTTAATTGGATCAATTTGTTGAAGTTATCAACAACCTCACTAACATCTTCATCACCATATCGAGAACAAAGTTCATTTGAGAACGTGGTCCAAGTGAGATTGGGTTTGGTCCGAATCAACCCATAAAACCAAGTCTCCATTTCTCCCTTCAATTTAACTGCCGCCAGCTCCACTTTTTCATGCTCTTCAATGCTATAGAATTTAAAATACCTCTCACATTTCCTCAACCAAGATTGAGGCAAGGTTCCTTCAAATGGCTCCAGTTCTAGCCGAGGCTGTCTGTAAGAGGAACTTCTTGCATTTGAGGCACTGTCACCTGAATCTGAGGGCGGAGGAATGAAATCAGGGGACCTGACCGGCTGTCGAACAGGTTGTGGGTTAGTTGCAAAGAGATTCCCACTTCCCTGCTGCTGAGATTCACACCTTCTTTGCCAATCGGATAGCTGATTCAACCTTTGGCCCTGATTGTCCATTTTCTGATCAAGCAACTAAACATTTCGGAGCACATTTTGCATCATTTGCATCACTTGATCCATCTGTAACCCTTGAGAACTACCTCCTTCAGCTCCCGCAACAGCTGCATAGGTGGGAGCTGCAACACCAGGTACCACATTGGGCGCGGTATTGGTGGCATTGTTAACTGCAATTGCTCGGGTGGTGGGAGGCATTGTTGATCTTCTCTTTCTGGCCAGAGTGGACTGGATGATCAGATGGATGCCTAGAACGAGGCTCTGATACCAATTGTTAGAAATCAACTAGAAATTGAACGCTAACCATCGAATTGAGAGCAAGAGATAGAGTAAACAAAGGAATTGGATTATATTTTCATTGGATAATCACTTCTTACATTTCCAAGTCTTCTTATATATGTTTACAATGCTTTACTAAGGTTGTATCCAACCGGACACATCACCCATACACATAACAAACTTTCCCGCCTAATGCAATACTAAGTATTATTCCCGCCAAAAGCATATTTAGCCTAATTCTATGTTTGGTTTATGACAATCTTAAATTAGGAATTTTAAATCAACCCTGGGTTTAAAGTTAAGAATTTTAAACCCTTCTGCCACGTTAATGTTAATTTATCGAATTGGGGAGAATTTTTGAAATCGGTCCCAACAGCTCCTTAGAATGAGGAGCCATAACCTAAAGATGAATCCACTGAAGTGTGCTCTTGGCGTGTGTGCTGGAAACTTCTTTGGTTTCTTGATACACCAGAGAGACATTAAGGTTTACATAAATAAGACTAAGGCCATTCAAGAGACTAAAAATCCTTCAAGTAAAAAAAAGCTTCAACGCTTCTTAGGATAGGTTGATTTCCTAAGAAGTTTCATTTCAAATGTTGCAGAAAAGACCGCAGTCTTCTCTCCACAACTAAGACTTAAGTCTAAGAAAGACTTTAGGTGGGAGGAGCCAAACTAAGCAGCCTTCGAGGCTATTAAGGAATACTTAATCAGGCTACCAGTATTGATTCCACCAAAGCAAGGCAAGCTGTTGAAGATTTATGTCTCTGCTTTTGATGAATCAATAGTTGTTTGCTCGTACAAGATGATGAGCAAGGATTTGAACGAGCTATGTTCTACTTGAGCCGTTATTTAAATGAATGTGAAATAAGATATTCATCTATTGAGAAATTGTGTCTATCTTTACTCTATATAGTTGTGAAATTGAGACATTAGTTCTTAGCATTTGCCATATAGTGGTTGCTCAGACAGATGTTATGCTAGATAGACCTCTATTGAGAGGAAGATTGAACAAGTGGAGTATTGTTCTAAACTGGTATATGTGTAACAAAAGTCAGTTAATGGCTGTGGCTTAGCAGACATTTTAGTTGACCATCCAAATACTGGCTTAGATTATGAGCTAGATTAGCTATATTTTGATGGATCAAGGACTAATTCAAGCGCCGAATTTGGGATCATAATTGAATCCCCTAGTGGGATCATCACCAAGTTAGCTGTCACCTTAGTTGGCAAGTACTTGAATAATTTTGGCAGAGTATGAGGAATTGATAATAGGTCTATAGACTCTCCTAGAGATGCTAGTCCTTAATGTGATCATAAGAGGGGATTCACCGTTGGTCATTCGCCATGTAAAAGGAGAGTTTCAGTGTTAAAGTGGTACCTCGGATAAATACATCTCAATACTGCAAGAGCTGTTGGAAAAGCTTGATGGTGTCTAGTTTGAACACATACCTCGAGAACAAAATAAGCAAGCTAATGACTTGGCTTAGTTAACCTTAGGGTACAATTACCCAGGACATCATGTGAAGAAACCATGGTCATTATGACTAAGGATTTAGACCATGACATAGAGTTTACTGATTCCATCATTTCTGAGAGCAGAGTAATTACAGGTGAAAGCTTGGATTGCTTTCAGGAACATCAACCTATCACAAGTCAATGTGAGGATTGGAGGAAGCCCCTTGTTGGATCACTTCAAAACCCCCCATGACTACGAGAGCTCATAGATTCCATCTCTAAAAGGATGCTAGTGGATTACTTCTCAAGTGTCTAGCCTTAGACAATGCAATGCTAGTAATGGTGGCAGCTCATGAGGTATTTGTGGATCCCATTTGACTGGCAATAAGATGCACTGGCTCATCAGAAGATTATGGCTATTATTGACCATCAATGATGAATGATGTCATCAAATACACCAAGGGATTCAGAGCATGCTAAAGACATGGACATGTATCAAGAGTCCTTGCAGCTGAGATGCATGCTATTGTTAAGCCATGGGGCTTTCTAGGTTGGGCAATGGATATCATAGGGGAAATTAACCCTCCTTCCAGCAAGCATCACTCTTTTATTCTTGTGGCCCCATATTACTTCACAAAATGGGTGAATGCTAAACCATATAGGAACATCAATTAGTAATATGTGATTGATTTTATTAAGGAATATATCCTACCTAGGTTTGGAATCCTCAAAACCATCACTGTGTACCAAGCTAAAGTGTTTAATAAAGCCGAGGTTAAGGAGTTTACCAAAAGTTTCAACATTAAAACCTTTAACTCAACCCCATATTATGCTCAAGCTCATGGCTAAGCAGATTTTACCAACAAGATTTTTAATGCCAATATAGAAAAACATTGGTTGAAGAAAATCCCAGAAAGTGGCATGAACTGCTACTTGATTCCCTTAGGCTTACAGAACATCCAAACGCGATGCAATTGGGACAACTCCCTTCCATTTAATGTATGGCCATGATGTCGTACTTCTAATGGAAGTCATAGTTCATTCTGTTAGGCTGGCTCATCAAAGGAGGTTTTCTGAACTTGAGTATAAGCAAGCTATGATGGATGAGCTAACTAACTTGGACTAAGTTATGGTTGGTGCCCTTCATAAGCCAAAAAAGCTGAAGAAGCGGGTGGCTAAAGCCCACAATAAAAAGGTCAAACCTAGCTCATTTTACTTGAGGGACATAGTCTAGGAAGTGGTATTACCCATTGGCTAGAAATATCGTGTCTCTGAGAAATGGTCCCCAATTTGTTTTTTTTTTTTTTTTTGGGGGGGGGGGGGGGGGGGGGTGTACAGAATCACAACGGTGTTTGGAGGGAATTTTTACTTACTTCAAGACCTAGATGGGAGAACTCACACAAGGGCCATTAATGGATGGTTCCTTAAGAGATATGCGCAATCAATTTGGGATACTAATAAGAAAGTCCTTAAATTTAGATTTCCTGAATTATGGGTCCAGCTTCAATATCAGTGTCTTGAAGATCAAGTCCATGATCCTTAAAGTTACAAAAATAAACCGAGGAAACTTCTAAACTGAGAGACATATTTAAAAAAATGTTTATTTCATTGATATTTGTCAAGGAATACATGGCTGATACAAAGTAATACAAGTAAGCTACTTGTATGGCCACAGAGCATCAAATACAAATATCAAAAAAGTTGTGTTCCAATTCTAACTAAGGATTTCTCTATAGCTGACAACTTGCTACTAGCTTCTTTAAACTGTTCGTTAGGGAGAGAGATTTTTCTTAAAGTGCTTGATTGGTCCCCTAAGCCTCTGCCATTGCTTGCTCGAGCTCTCTGACTTTTGACCCATGAGAAATGTGATGTTGCTTGAGAGATGACAGTTCTTTCTTGAGCTAACTCAACTTCGCTTCTAGGTGATGGATTTCACCTTCTAAGCACTCAATGACTTCAGTTTTCTTACTCTAGACTTCTTTAGCTACTTGGAGCTCCTCAAAGAGAAGCTATAGGCCCCTTAGGCCAACTGAATGACCCAGGTTCCTGATGGCATCTTAACATTGCTACTTCTTCTGAAGAAGGGATGAGACTTCCTAGTTGACTTTGGTAAACACCTTCTCCAGCACGTCGAGCTCTCTAACAATGGTAAGGGCCACCTTAGGATCTTCTTTTAAGGTCTTCAACAAGGAGATGGCTTCTTGGTAGGGGGAATTTTCAATCAAGGCTAAGACGAGGAGGTATGCCATTTCCCTTAGTCTTTGAAGTGTTGGGGATACTTGGTCCAACTACTGGAAGGCCAATCTCCCACTTGCCCCTAAGATCTCAAGGGAGAAGTAATCTCTCAGACAAAGGAAGGGGTGACCCTTGGTGGTGTAGCTTGAATGTAACAACATTAAAAAGTCAGATCAAGTCCTAACTTTGGGTTAAACCCGAGTAAGGACGATTTTTTTTTTTTACCTCTAAAGCTCCATTGGAGAGAACATGAGGAATTTCTGTTGGCACCTCAGCCATGGGATTGTCTTCCTTAAGGGGAACTTCTGAAAAAGGAAATGGTTTCATGTCAGAGCCAACTAATGATTTGGACAAAAAGAATTTGTTAGCTAAAAGAAGAGATATTACCTTCATGAATCTCTTCCACGGTTATAGAGGGCCCTCCTAGAAACAGGAATGGAGCTTGAATAAGGCTCAGCTGCAAAACATTTAGTAGTCGAGCTTCCCCGGATGGTTCGCTCACAAGTTCCTCCAGAGCTAAAGAAACAATATCTCCTTTTTCTTTAATGCTTGAGCTTAGTGATTCAGTTTCCTGAACAGGCTCTAGTACATGTTGTTGAGATGGAGACTCTAGGATTTCCATAGTAATTGGAGCTTTTTCTTCTTATGGCTGTACATAGCTAAGTTAGAACAGCTTTGGTAAAAGACGAATGAAAGAAAAACCAACTAAGAAAGGCCAATACCTTTGATTGAGAAAGCATGGCTCTTCTCTTTCTCACTAGCTGTAAGATGGGTACTTCTTCTTCTTCTTCTTCTTCTACTTCCTTTACTGCCTAGGTTTGTCTAGATGGAGGAACAGGGGGAGCATCTCTCTTCTTTCTTTTCTTTAAGCCACCAACTTTAAGGGCTGGTGGAGAAGTCCTTGGAGGGGATTCGTCTATAAACATTCTGGTCAAGCTCGTGGTGCTTCTAGGAGTTTCCTGAATAGTTGATGCGATGAAAAAAGAACAAGGTTCATTCTTTTTTCAACCCATCTAAAGGACAAAACTAAAGTTTGGTTCAGGGATGGAAGTACACCTTGTAACGTCATGTTTGGGGTCTGCCTTATGGTAACTAGTTGGACACCCCTCGAGCTAGGACTTGCAAGCTCAAGTGAAGGCATAAAATATTTCTTGGTGCCATTGGCCTCCACAACAACAACAACAACAATAGTCCCAGTGCCATGAAGGCTCCCGCAAAAGCAAGGTCCCGTGGGGGGGGGGGGGGGGGGGGGGGGGGGATGTACGCAGCCTTCCCCCTTTAGGGTGCTACACTAAAGAGAGGCTGTTTCTGAGGACCCCTAACCTTTAGGATTGGAAACAAGTGACAAAATGAGGTGTGGCACACGGGGAATACCTACAAACAACTGGGTACCCATAAAGGGATTTAACCTCCAGGTTGGACTCATAACGCTCTTTGTATCGGGAGAGCTAAATGGAGACCCTTTTAGCCACCAAAGGTTCTCAGTCCTCAGACTTGGAAAAGAGATTGTCCTAATCAATTCCAAATTCCCTAGCAAACAACCCAGGCCTATAATTTTCTATACCAAGACAAGTTTATTTATAGAAAAAGAGATCCCGAGGGCAAAAGATTGCCTGCCAGGTTTGAGAGTTGATATCCACAGAGATATCATAATAAAGGTCCAGTTTCCTGAACTAACGAGGACTAAGCTTCCTTTCTTTGAAAGGAGTCCACTAGACCCCTAGTCTTCGTTAAGGAGACATTAGTCTTTCCAGGCATTGGTCAAAAGACCATCCTAGGAGTAAAAGGACTTCACATCTATCAAATTGCTCTCCATAATAGGTGACCCCTTCATCTGTGGCAACAAAAGGAGCCTTTATGGCAGAGCTAAGGCAAGTAGGCTTGGGCCCAAAGTTGGATTAGCCACAAGGGTCCTCTTATATGGACATCATAGTTTTTAATTCTAATGTCCCTAAGGCATCCATATACCTGGGCCAAAAATAATGGTCCTATAGCTAGTGGACCAGTGTTGAAGGACAGGTTAGTTGACATTGTCCTAAGGAACTTGAGTACTGAATTGGAGGAATTAGCAAAAAAGAACTTATTCAACCAAAACAAGTAAAAGCAGGCATCTTCTTCTCTAGACCCTCGTCCAAAGTTATGACTTTCAATGATGAAAACTTCAATGAAAGATTCATAAACGCTGAGCAGGTAAGTCACAGAAAAGGAAGAGGCAAAGACTTCCTCCACTTTAGAAATGAAAGAGTCAAAAGGCAGCTCCTCTCCTCCCAAGGAAAGATTTGTTAAGGCCACTATGTCCTATAAGGTAATCTTAAGAAAGCGCTCAAGGAGGACAATGATCCAATAGTAGGTGAGTGCTGCCATAATGAGATAGTCATACCTGAAAGCTATTTGGAAAGTCTGATAGCCTCGCAGATGCGGAGATTCTTCTATTTCTCCCCATAAGTGAGGGCTAATTGATCCACCCATTCAGCATACCACTTGGTCAGGAGCGTCCACCCTTGGAAAGGAGATGCTCCTTTGCAAATGCGTCTTCCGCCCTAAGAATCGTCTACAGAAATTGTGCAGAGCAAAGGAGATTTCTTAGTATCTGGAAACATGCCCTCGAGGTTGGGCCCAAAGGCGTAGGGTTCAAAGGTTAAAGAAGGATAATTCTTAGACATCCAAGAAAGAACCTCCTTGAAGTCACCAAGATCGATAGGGCTCTAAAGCCTATCAGAGACCATTGAGACATCCCAAGTACTCAATTAGGCTATCAGCCTGAGGCATGGGGCAAAGACGGCATAGAAGATTTGAGCCTTTGCTCAAAGGTTTAGGGAATCGCAAAGAAGTAGGGAGCAGATTAGCAATTAGAACGAAGATTCAAGATTAAAGAGTAAATTTTGTGAATGCTTGATTATGACAAAGAGAGTGCACAGAGCAAGAAAGTGGAATTTTGAAACCCTAATTGTCATATTTATAAACACATGGGAACAATGGTTAGTCATTAAACAGTGTTCTCTTGAGCTCCTTATAGCCTTTAAGGGTTAACTCAAGCATATTTCTTACATGTGGTAAATTTAAATTTGCCAATAGCTAGAGATTTTTTTTGGGGGGGGGGGGGGGGGGGGGGGGGGGTTGGAGGCATTTGTCAAAGCACCACACGCTTGTCACGTGAGGCCCTCCTCGAGGATAGTCATGTAAGAATTGGTGTCCTCAAAAACCCAGTTAGTTAGATTTTAAATATTAATTAAATAAAATTATTTTATTTATTTACCGAATGATTATATTTTATGAGTCAAATGTACATGTGATTGTTTTCTACAACATTCTATGAGATGGACATAGTCTAAGATGACATATCAAGTTTGGTTTCAATGGTCAATGAGATTGAGCCACTAATAGACTTAAATCAAACCAGTGATATATTCTTAAAGTATGTTCGTAGTCGGTAATAAGTTTGGACAACTTGTCTAATAAGACTATGATATGCTAGTCAACATAACTTGTCTTAGACATGTGGACACGAGTGTTATGCTGTTAATAAGATTAGAACACTAAGCTGGACCACTTGAATTATTTGTTTCTTTCCTTCTAAAACTAGAAAATACTCTGAACTCGTGCATGGATTGCTTGTTGCTTTGATTTGCTAAAAGGATTAGTCACAACGCATTGACTTAAATCTTACGTGTGTTGGGTAATTGCATGAAGTGTCTGGGGAACGAGTATTTTACGTGGAATCTAGAGTCTCTTACGAGATAAAGGTGTCCCTTTAGTTGATTCACAAACATACGATCAGATTCAAGAATTTTTGGCCAAAGTATTACATATGTTGGACATTTGAAACTAGCATAAAAATTATTTTCTGTATTATTGAATTGTTCGAGAAGGGCGAGTTGGGAACTATGGTGAAAGATGTGAGAGAATTAGTGATAGAAATTAAGGCTATTTTCCCTCATGAATATCTAATACAGGGGTTCACAATAAAAGTTATCTAAAAATTATTGAATAATTATATTTAATTCTAGAACGCAATAATATTTATTTAGTAAAATTAAATATTACTAAATGGTAATCAATGTTATTAAGTGCTGATACTTAGATTTGACCCATTTGGAGCTAGAATTAAGTTTTCTCTGAGGTTCCTCTACAAACCTCTAGAAGTACCCCGGTTGAAAATATTTAAAATAAATTCATGAAATGAACAAATTAATTTTGCTAAACATAATTCATGAGATGAATTAATTAATTTTACCAAATAATATTTCATGAGATGATTCGATACATGTGGGAATTTAAAAAAAACAAAAAAAAGAAAAAGAAAATGAGCATTATAGTTATGGTGGGAATCCGCTCGATGGCGCGTTATCCACCTTGAACTTGCTAAAGCTGCCTATCCGTGTGCTTGTGCTAGGACGAATGAAACGCTTCCACGTGTCACTATAGGTGCGGCCAATCAAATCATGCATTTTTTCGTAAATGCGACGTTGTTTTATATATTTCAAAATATGGTTTGACACATCCCATATCAAATATTTTTGGTTTATTCTGCCCAATAGCCTATTATAAATAGCAGTATTTGGGATTCAGTTTAGCATATGAAAGTTTTCTAAAAATATGATTTTTCAAAAAATTAAAAAGGAGGAATTTCTCTTTGAGATTCTTCCTAGTAAATATTTTCAGAGCCCACACTCTGAGTGTCAAGAGGTCATTGCCAAAAAGATCTCATGGTTTCGATGATTTCTCGAGGGCGACAATTGTTGTCTAAACTCTAGGTATTCCTTTAATTTTTGCAATTTTATTTATGCTTTTAATTTGAATGTTTATTATGCTTTGCTATTCTATGTCATTATATGTATATATTAGAATATAGGTCCTCAGATTTAAAATTAAAGAATTTTAAAGTTTTTTTCATGATGCCTGATCGAGCCAATTTAGGAAAACTTAATTTTTTGAAATTAAATTTTCCCAACAGTTGGTATCAGAGCGACCTCTGATTATATTCATAATAAGCATGAGGTTAATTTTAAGCATAATAAATGTCATCAATAAAATCATGAATGAAAGAAATTGAAATTTTCATTAAATGAAAAAGAATACCAGATTGTTGTTATTAAAGATTTCAATAACGAGATTGCATATTCATTGAATTTAAATTGTTTAAATTAGGATGAACTATAATTAAATTAGTGGAAGATATTTCTAAATAATCTAATTATATTAGATATTTAAATAGTTAAATGATTTAGATATATACGACATCGCATTGAATATCTAATGAGATTAGATGTTTGGTCAAGTTAAAATATTTATATTGTCTCAAAGAATATTTGATGGATTAGATGTTTGACTTAATTTAATGAGATTATGATTCAATTTAATTAATTAATTATTTATTTATTTAAAAAAAAGGTTTTTTTTAATAGGGTTGCTGACGTTAACATCTAACTATTGGCGTCATCTGCTGACGTCAGCATGTCAGATGCTTACACAATGCTAATGTCAGCAAAAACAATTATTAAAATACTTTTAAATAAATAAATCATTTATTAGAATGAGATTCTAATAAGAATTATGTGATAATAAATTCTAAAATGTTTGGAAGTATAATTAATTAATCTAACCTTGGTAGACCTTAAGTAATGTTATTCAAAATAGTTTTATAACATGATAATTACTTAATTTTATTCACATGTTTATTATTATTTAAATGTGCTAAGTATTGTGTATAATGTGAATAAAGTTTTAAGGCCATGTAACTTCATCAAATATTTGATTTCATTAAGTAGGAGAATTTTTCAAATAGATCTAATATGATTAGAAAATTCAAAAGCTGAATTATTTGGAAAGAAAATTCTCATAAAATATCTAATGAGATTATATTACATAGGTTGGATAATTAAATGAACCTAAAATGATTAGGATTTTATTTAATAATTAAGTTATGATTCTAATTTAATTATGAGATAATCAAACATTGAGGAAAGATCCACCATTTAAAATTTCAAATGGGAGCAGGATTTAGGAGCTGACTCCTCACGGTCTCCATCGTCGGTCTAATAGTATAATGGATAGGCATTACTCCCCGAGGAGGGCGTTTGTTCATGAAATACAGTGTTAGAGTTCTTTAGGATAGATAGAGGTACGGGAAAACAAATGTGACCACATTGTCGTGGAGTATCTTGTGGACTTGTACAAGTATCTAGGCAAATGGTATACACTTGACGTGAGCATTGCGATACAGTCTTAGAGGCCAATTTAGAGACGGTGAGTTAATTATGTTTAGGAAACATATTAATTGGGAATAGATCTCACATTATGTATAACCTGGAGCGGCCTTGTCGACGGGGAGTAACAGATGGATTAGTTTGGTCATTGTTGCACACACATAGAATGGCAAGATGGATTACATGCTGCATTCATTTGCTAAAATTATTAAAAGGTTCACTAGACTCAAAATATCAAGTGGGAGCAAGCTTGTAAATGAATGCTCATTGCCTTCGTTACCGAACTAGTTGTACTGTAGGTGGGCACTACTCCCTGAGGAGCACGTTCATTTGCAAAGTACAAGGTTAGTCCTCTGAGAGACAGACTGAAATACAGAAAACATGGGTACTGCCACGCCGCCATGGAGTACTTCATGGACTTGTATGGATGTCGAGGTAATTAGGGTGCTATATTAGCCTCCCCGAGAAGCTCTATTGTATGACCTTAGAGGCTGAGGGAAGTGTGGTGTCTTAAATAAGTTTAGTAAGAACTTACAAGAAAACATATTTATTGAGAAGAGTTCTCACCCTTCTGATATCTCGATCCGACCCTGTTGACGAGGAGTTTTGGGTTGTTTGATTAGGACACCACGGCATACATGAAAGTGTAGGATTGTGAACTCCATAATTTGAATGTTTGCTAAAAGTAAGAAAAGTAATCCTATATGTTATATGACTTTTTTTGCAACTGTGATTTTTGACTGGTTGTTATATTTATGCATTTTGATCAATACTGATATATGTTACTTGTCTATTCTATTATGCTCACGGATATATAATATGTCTTAGTACATTTAGAGCACTAGTAGATGCTCAGAGTTCTCTAGTTTGATGCTAGTGTGTCTATTAAGTTGAACGAACACTAGGAATGTTAAATTAGACTAACAAGTTAGTCAGATGTAAGACATTAGATGTCGAATGTGCTCTTGTATTGGATACTTGACTTGTCAACTATAGTACAGATGATCAGATGTTTTAAAGAAGTGTTTGATTAGAGAACTGGTAGCATGAGAATAGCTAATGAGAAAGATGGTAGACACTAGATAGTGTTAAGGAAGTTCAGTTCAAGAGCGTGTCATATGATGATGCCTTATTTAATTGAACTAGAATTCTTGATGCAAATATTGATGGTCAATCTTAACAAGATATGATCCAACCTTGCCTGTCAAATTTTTTCAATTAGTTTAGACATGATACATCGAATAATAGAGATTACTCTTTGTCTGAACTAATTAATGTATAATTAGGCTGTGTTTGAAGCATGGAATTGGAGCCTGGATTTGGGGCAGAGGTTGGAATTGGGGCCCAGAATTCCAATTCTGTTGTTTGGTTCACCTGTTGTACAGAATTGGAATTATAATTCCACTGCCCAATTCCATGAAATTGGACTTTAACTGAAAATCATACTTTCCAATTCCTTAGGGTGGGGGTAAGGAATTGCAATTCCATATTCACTCCATTGACCTAAAACCCAAAATGACTCCACTTGATTAATCAAAATCCAAGATGACTCGAAATCTAAAGACCTAGACATAACCTAAAATTTGACCCTAAATCTCGAAATCACCCAAATCGAATGACTTGAATTTGAAATAACTGAGATCACCTTAGCTCAAAGTCCAAAGTACCCAACCCGATTGACCCAAAACTCGAGATGACTCAAATCTAGATATGAAACTACTTGACTTGAATGTGATGTAAACAAGCTGGGCCAAAGTGTACATGACTCGATCAAATTGACCCAAAATGTAATACGATCCATACCTCAAATGACCCAACTCATCTCAAACTCAAGCTCAGGAGGCTCGAAATTTGAAATGACTCAATTCATTTGTCCCAAAACTAAGATGACTCGAGATTGAAATGTCCTAAATGAATTCAAACCTGTTCATAACTTGTTTGAATCCCAAAATGACCTAACCCGATTAACTAAAAATCCGAGATAACTTGAACGCCAAATGATTCGACCTGATCCTTGGAGTGATTTGACTGGAAACTCGAATAACTCGAACTTCAAGTAATTGCCCCGATCATAATAACTTGAACGCAATGTGAACTGCTTTGACCAAAATCTAACCATAGTTGATTTAAAACTCAAAACACTCAACTCAATTGACCGAAAATCCTTGATGATTCGAATCATTATGTAATTATAATTCGGACCTCCAATTCCTTTGATAAACCAAACAATGGAATTTCAATTCCATCAGAATTGGAATTGGAATTGGAATTTCAATTCCATAGTCCACTTCCAATTTCATGTGCCAAATAGAGCCTTAGAGACAAGTTGTCATAAGAACTAAGGGAAGAGTCCACTTAGTGTAAGCATTTATCTTAGGAATTAGGATCTCTAGAGGATAAAATAAAACATGAGTCAAAATAGTTTTATCTCTTTTATAAAAGTACAGGACATTAGTATTTAAAAAGAATTGCCTAGGTAATTAGACATTATTGTTGCCAAAACTGAAAAACAAACATCATAAGGTATTTGATATCTTGTTTCCTCTAGTTGTGACTGGTAGGTAGATCACTAGTCTACTGTTGAGTGGGCTTTCAGTAAGGGCGCCAAGAGATGGTAGTTTAAGTTAAGGTATGTAGTTTTGATTTTGAGTAGTTGTCTTAATCTACCAGTTTCTTTAGAAATTTGATTTCTATTTGTTATGTATTTGAAAATAGTTTTTCATTTATTTTTCAGAAAAATAGACTGGTAGGTATGTAAATAAAGTGTTTATTTAAAAGTTAGGTTGGTAGATAGTTAACTAAGTTTAATCAAAACTATGTTAATGACAATTTATTCTTCTAATATAAGCTAGGCTATGTAACAATATAAAAGAAGAATTTCGTGAAGACCATATAGCTTTTCAGTGGTACTTGATCTTAGTTCACATTAATCTAATATGATTGAAAACTTGTTTGATTTGTCTTATGGGATCATTCATACTAAAATGATAACTGGTATGTGAATCATGTTCAAATTAATGGTGACTAAAAGAGCCTTTAAGTGTAAAGGTGATAGAGCCACTAAGCTACTAGGATTTGTTCATAAAATGCTTATGGACCGCTAAAATTTCAAGTTAGCAGGAGTGATGACTATTTCATAAAATGCTTATGAATGACTACTTAATAAGTTGATATATGGATAACCTATGAGGACTAAAGTCTTAAGTCCTTTTAAAAGTTCAAAGAATTAAAAACTAAAGTTGGGAACAGTTAGATAATAGTAATTATATCAAGTCACTTTGATTGGATCAAAGTGGTGATTTTAGGAGAATTCTTATTTTTCCTTACTGCAAAGTGTTGTGGAAATGATCAATAATGTATTATTAAATATTGTAAGATTCATATGATGAGTCACATTTACATATCAAAAGGTTTGTTATATAAAAGGTTTTTTGAAAGTGTTCTAAAAGTACAGTAGATTGCTTGTGTTAGATAAATTGGCAGTATGAGATATTGTATCTCAGCAGCACAATACAACATATAATTTAGATGATTATTAGATATATGTTCAACTAGGTTATTGTCACATTACGTACATGAGAGCTTTGGTGCAGTGGGAGCATGGTCAGGGTCACGTGACAGATTCATGTCTTCAGCCATAATGGCAAAGCATGACAATGAATCATATTCTTTAAAAGTACAATGAAACTCTTTACAGTAAAGAAGTGGACCAATGGGTCAGGGCAATAAAACCTAAGTTAGAATAATTGTATTTTAACTATATCTGAGATCTTGTAGAGGCATCAAAAGACATTAAGTCCATTAGATTGGATCTGAATGGATCTACAAAAATATAAAGTTGAGTAGACCAAAAGGTTGACACCTTCAAGGCTAGATTGATGGCAGTATGTTAAACCATATAGGAAGGAATCAACTTTGATGAGACCCTCAAGCCAGATGCTATGCTTAAGTCCATAAGGATGCTCCTACTTAATATCTCATTGTGTTCAGATATGGAAAATGGAAGATAAGAGTATATTTTCTTAATGGTCATCTTGAATAGCTTATGTATGTGATACAAATAGAAAAGTTTGTTTGCAAGAGTCAGGAGCATACAATATGCAAATTGAGGAAGTCTGTTTCTAGACTTGAATAAGCATCTTGTTTATTGAATAGTAGATTCGATTATGGCTATCAAGTCCTATGGATTTGAATCAATGGTTAGTGAACCATGAGTATACTTGTGACATGGTCAGAAAGTAGTGACTTTCTAAGTGTTATATAAAGATGTAATTTTACTCATTGAGAATGGTGTAAAATTGTTATGAGCTATTAAGATTTAGTTGTTCCATTATTCAATAAGAAAGACCAAGATAAGCACACCGTGTTCTTAGGATCAAGCATTAGTGAGATTCAAAGAAAGAATATTGAGTTTATGAGTTTTTTGTTTTAAAAGGGAGTGTAGACATTTGATGTCGGAAATCCATGTTTACCCTTGTAGTGAGAGTCATTAGATGGTGAAAAATAAAGCAGTTCTTTATTGCTCACTTCACTATAGAAGTCGAGTACTTGACAGTTATGAAGTTGTTGAGTAGACTAGTTGACTCAGAAGTCGGTTAAAATATGAAAGCATGTGACTAATAGAATAGGACAGTGAAAGATCGATATTAATAAAGGTTTATAGTTAGAGAATTGATAGATCCCTAAGGGATAGCTACACAATGTAAGGCTAATTGGGTATAGGACAAGTGGGAGATTGTTGGAATCGGTGTCCTAGAAAACCCAATTAGTTAGTTTTAAAATATTAATTAAATAAAATTGTTTTATTTGTTGTCTAATTATATTTTACAAGTCAAATATATGTCTGATTGCTTTCTAATATATTCCATGAGATAGAAGTTGTCCAAGATGACATGTCAGGTTTGGTTTATGTAGTCAATACGGTTGAACCACATATACACATAAATCAAATTACTGACATGTTATCAAAGTATGTTTGTAGTTGGTGATAAGTTTGGACAACTTGTCTGATAAGATTAAAATATGATACTCTAGATTACTAATCTTGGTTATGTTGATAGAGATTCAAGAGTGTTATAATGCTGTTATTAATAAGATTGGAACATTGAGTTGGACCACCTAAATTATTTGTTTCATTACTGCTATCAAAAATAATTAATTCTGTAAGACGATGACTCTAAATCTAGAAAATGCTATAAACTCGTGCATGGATTGTTCGCTGTTTTGATGTGCTAAAAGGATAAGTCACAACTCGTTGATTTAAATCTTACGTGCGTTGGGTAACTAAGAAAGTGTAGCAGGAACAGGTGTTTTATGTGAAATCTATAGTCTCTTACGACATAAAGATGTCCTCTTAGTTGATTCACACGAACAGTTTCGAGAATTTTTAGCCAAAGTATTCCATATGCTGGACATTTGAAATTAGTGCAAAAATTGTTTTCTATGTTGTTGAATTGTTCAAGAAGGACAAGTCGGGAACTACGATCAGAGATGTGAGAAAACTAGCGATAGTAGTTAAAGCTATTTTTCCTCACGGATATCTAATAAACGGGTTGATTGTCAAAATAAAAGTTATTTGGGATTTATTAAATAATTAAATTTCATTCTAGAGCGTACTAATATTTATTTAGTGGAATTAAATCTTACTAAATGGTATTCAGTGTTATCAAGTGTTGATAATTAGATTTGACCCATTTTGAACTAGAATTAAGTTGTTCCTGAGGTCTCTGTATAAGCCTCTAGAACTACACCGGTTGAAAATATTTAAAATGAATTCATGATATTAATAAATTAATTTTGCTAAATATAATTCATGAGATGAATAAATTAATTTATCACATAATATTCATGAGATAATTTTATACTTGTGGGAATTTAAAGTAAACAAAACCCAAAAAAAAAAAAAAAGAAAACGCACATGACAACCCTGCATTCTGTGCCTACAGTCTGTGCCCAATGTGCATGCGACACGTGTCGCGAGCCACAACAGCTATGCGGGGAATCCATGTGACAGCGCATTAGCTAATGGGGGTGCGACACTCCCTAAAGCTGCCTATCCGTGTGCTTGTGCTAAGACAAATGAAGCACTGTCGCATGTCAGTTTAAGGGTGGCTAATAAAGTCAGGCATTTTTCTTGTAAGTACAACTTCCTTTTGTATATTTCAAAATATGGTTTGAACGCATTCCACATCGAATATTTTTGGTCACCCAATAGCCTAGTATAAGTAGGGATCTTCGAGATTTAGTTTAGCACTTGAAACTTTTCTGAAAAATATGATTTTCCAAAAAATTAAAAAGGAGGAATTTCTCTTTGAAATTCTTCCAAGTAAATATTTTCGAAGCCCACACTTTGGGTATCAAGAGGTCATTGCCAAGAAGATCTCACAATCTTGATGATTCCTTCAAGGCGGCATTTGCGGTAATCTTAATATTCCTTATTACTTTTCTTTTTAAGCTTTCCTTTAATTTTTGCAATTTTATTTATGCTTTTAATTTAATATTTATTATGTTTTGATATTCTATGTTGTTATGTATATAATAGAATAGAGATCCTTCAATTTAAATTTAAAGAATTTAAAGGCTTTTTCTGCTACGCCTGATCGAGCAAATCTTGAAAAACTTTTGTTTCTGAAATTAAATTTTCCCAACAAGTCAGACCCCTAAATGCTAAGTATTGGAATTGGTGTCCGGAAAAACCCAATTAGTTAGATTTTAAATATTAAATAAGTGATATTGTTTAATTTCTTTATTGTTTGATTATGTTTTACTAGTCAAACATGTGTGTGAATTTTTTCTAAAATGTTCCATGAGATGGACATAGTCCAAGATGACATGTCAGGTTTGACTTAAGGGATAAATGAGATTAAACCACAGAAAGACTTAGATCAAAGTAATGATATGTTCAAAGTATGTTCGTAGTCAGTTATAAGTTTGGAAGATAAGAATATAATATGATATTTTATATTTGTCTTGGTCTTGTGAATAAGGATCCAAGAGTATCATGCTGGTGATGTCAATAATATTGGAACATTGAGCAAGACCATCTGAATTAGTTGTTTCTTTAACTACTATAAGTTTTAACTAATTTTGTAAGATGATAACTCTTAATCCAGGAAATAGTTTAAACTCGTGCATGAATTGTTCGTTGCTTCTATGTGCCAGAAGGATTAGTGAAAGTACGTTGACTTGAATCTTATGTATATTGGGTAACGGCATAAAGTGTGGTGGGAACAATTATATTACGTGGAATCTATAGTTTCTAATGAGATAAAGATGCCCCTCAGTTGATTCGCAAATACGCGAACAGACTCTATGTTGACCTCAAGCCTTTTAAATTGTAATTTTGATGATAGCAATATTTAGTGAGTTATTGTGTTTAAATTATTCTAATCTTGTTTCTGAATGACTCATTAGAAAGCTAGGTAAAATCAAGGCTAATCATGTCGATACCAAGCTTTCCAAGATGATGAATCAAGAGGAAACGAGATCAAGTTGAAGAGAAGATTCATTCGAATTGAAGAGAACGTGATCTGAGTCCAAGCGCCTTCAAGTCATTTATTTTTGTTATCTAGGACTTAGGATTAGGATATAAGGGTTCATTTACCAGGCACTAATGCACCGGATCTCATTAGAACTCCGAAATTAAGCGTGCTTGGGCGAGAGTAGTACAAGGATGGGTGACCTCCTGGGAAGTCCTCGTGTTGCCAAACCTATGATGCTTGGGGGTCCTCGAAAATAACCTCTCGGCAGAGTTACACCCTGAAGGGGTAAGGCTGGTACATCTACCCCCCAGATCCCGCTTAGGCGGTAGCCCTTGAGGCACTGGGTTTGTTGTTATTTAGGATCGGGATATATCATTTGAGTCCGAATCTCAATATTGATATGTAATGCTCCAACAAAAATGTTTTTGAAATATTTTGAAATTTGAATTTCTAATTTTATTTGAAAAATATTCAAGTCAAAATTTAAGCTAACATAGTTTATCTATTAAAATATTTTTTATTATATTGGTTTTTTGAAAAGCATGATCAAATGAAATAAAATAAAATTTAATTCGGTGATTATTTAGCTTGATTTAATCAATTATCTATTATGATCAAAGAAAACTAGGAAATTAATTCAAAAATTAAGCTAATATAGAAATCAATTTATTTAGCTAATGTGGTAAATCATCCCATCCA
Organism: Simmondsia chinensis; assembly: GCA_018398585.1. Classification (NCBI taxonomy): domain Eukaryota; kingdom Viridiplantae; phylum Streptophyta; class Magnoliopsida; order Caryophyllales; family Simmondsiaceae; genus Simmondsia; species Simmondsia chinensis. Next base: position 18,414,244 of record JAGTTD010000023.1, on the reverse strand, counting down.
TCAAGCTAATTGATCTAAAATGTGCAAATCCACCCAGGCATGCTGAGTGTCAACAAATAGAAGGTATATGTCGACACATAGACTTAAAGTAGCCACCCAGAGCTTCTGTGCAACACAACCCTTGTGTGTCGACACACAGATCAGAAAAAGCTCCAAACTGCTACATTTGACTTGATTTCTTTCCTAATCTTTTATTTTTCCAACTTTTTACGTCCCCTGGGCTCTCATTTTCCTATAAATAGGGCTTCAATTCTTTGGTTCAAATCATACAGCACACTCTAAGAATTCTTTGATAAAAGGCTCTTGCTTTCTTATGCTTTAATGGTATGATTTTAAGTTTTGTTTAAAGTTTTATTTGAGCATCACTTGTTCTTTTTATTGTTGATCATTAACCTTAATTGGCATATCCTTAGCTTTAGCTAAGCTTGATCTATTGTCAATTCACTCTTGAAAGAGTGAAGAGTCTCCTTGCTTTAATTCTTCCATTGCTTTATTTCAATTTCTTATTCTAAAGGTTGGATCATAAGCCTAAGGTTACAAAAGGATCGATTGTAAAGGTTGGGCCTTGAGCCTATGTACTAAAAGACCATTGTAAAGGTTCTGAGCCAGTTTTTAAAAAGGATCATCAAGTCTAGTTAAAGGCTCAAGTGACGAAGAGTAGTCACTTGAGAAGTGGACTATCTTCCGGTTTGGAAGGGAACTACTATAAAAATCTTTGTGCATCGTTTTTATTCTTGCCTTTATCTTTTTCATTTCATATTTATTGTCTAACTTTTAATTTAATTTTTGGTTCATAAAATTTAATTTTTATTCTGTCTCCAAAGAACCTAATTCACCCCCCCAAAGGTTGCTGTTTGGGCCTTCAATTAGTATCAGTACTAGTACTCCTTTTTTTTTTTTTTTTTTTTTTGGTCTAACAACGTTAGAGTGATCCTTATGGCAACCTTTGCACCTATTTTGGTCGAGGGTCAATCAACCGAGAAGCCCCCACTTTTTAATGGTAAAAACATTTTCGATTGGAAACTTAGGATGAGACTTTTTATTAATTCTATTGATTTTGACTTGCGGCTACCTAAGAGGGTGCCAACATGCAAGCACCGGATCCCTTTAGAACTCCAAAGTTAAGTGTACTTGGGCGAGAATAGTACCAAGATGGGTGACCTCTTGGGAAGTCCTCGTGTTGCACCCCTCGGGTTGGGGGTTATCGCAAACGCTTCTATTTAGGGTAGCACCTTAAAGGGGGAAGGCTACTTACATCCACCCCCCCCCCCCCCCCCCCAAAGACCTTGCTTAGGTGGGAACCTTTGGGGCACTGGAAATGTCGCTTTACTTTGCTTTGGTTTTTTTGATTTTGACTTGTGGCTAATCACAAAAAATGGTGATTTTGTCCCTTCAATGAATAAAGGAAATGCAATTCTTGATGAATTTGAAAATGAGCTTATTCAACATGACAAAACAAAGCTTGAGAAAAATCCTAAAGCCCACTTGCAATTATTATGTGTTATTACTCCAAATATGTTTAATCATGTCAAAAGTTGCAATACCAAAAAGGAGATTTGGGACAAACTAGAAGCCATATTTGGAAGAAAGTCCATTGAAGAATCCCCTCATACAAGTGAAGAGGAGCGAGTAGATTAATGTCTCATGGATATCGAATCTGAAGAAGAAGAAGAACTTAAAGAAGATAAGGTAAATGATTTATCTAATGAGCTCGTGGATAGTTTTCATGAACTGTATGGTGCATTTGAAAAATTGAGAAATGAATACTCTTCTAAGAAAAATAAGCTACAAAAATAGTCAAAATAATGTTTAGTGTTTAAGCATGAAAATGAATCTTTGAAATCAAAAATAGAGTCATTAAATGATCAAGTTGAAACATCGATCTATGAGAAGCAATTCTTGAAAGAAAAGCTCATTTCAAACGAAAGTAAAAATAAAGAATCTAAGAAAGATGGATTATCGGTTGAAGAGAATGAGGCTTTGAAAGAATAAGTGGAAGAACTCTCAAAAATTTCTAGTTTCTCAAGGGGGAAGAAACACTTGAAAAAAATACTCTCTTCTTAAAGACCCGTTTATAATAAAGAGGGAATCAGCTATAATGGAAATGCTCAAAGGAAAAAATTGAATACACTTCTTGTCAAAGCCTCCTTACCACCAATAAACTCTATAAGATGTCATTATTGTAGTGATCATGGGCATATTGTGCATCAATGTCCAGTCAAAAAGAATTTGAGAAAAAAACAAGATGGTTTGGGTTCCAAAGGGATCTTGACCTCCAAATGTCAAGACTAACAATGAAGGACTTAAGAAAATTTACCAAAAATCCGTTAAATTATATAGGTGTACTTGAAGATTGACAACGAAAATCAAAAGCAGTGCTTTCGTAGTAGTTTCACAAGTCATATTATCGGAGATAAATGCAAGTCCACTTTTATCAAACCAAGGAAAGGGAAAATCTCACTTTCAACAAGAAAAATAAAAAAAATCATCGGTATTGATAACATTGCTTCTAACTTTTCTCCTTGCACGATGATGGTTTACTTGTTGATGCTTTTATACTTAATCTTCTAAACATTAGTCAATTATGTGATAAATGCTATTGTGTGAACTTTGAATCATCTAAACGTATAGTTAAACATGCTAAAACAAATGAAAATTTGCTTGTTGGTCTACGATGTGAAAATGTCTCTATGACTGATCTTGATTTTGTAGATTCGCTAAAGTGTTTTAGTGTCTTGGATGAAAATAATCCTTGGATTTGGCATAGAAGATTTGGACATGCTAGTATGGACTTGATTTCAAAACTTTTAAAAAATGATATTGTTAGAGGATTACCAAAGCTAAAATTCGAAAAAGATTATATTATGATGCATGTTAATATGGCAAACAAACTAGATCTTTATTCAAACCCAAGAATGTAGTTTCTATCTCAAGGCATCTCGAACTCTTGCATTATGACTTGTTTGATCGTACTTGACATTTGAGCCTTAGAGAAAAACATATGGACTTGTAATTGTTGCTGGTTACTCCCATTTTTCTTGGTCGTTTCTCATAAGAGTGAAACATTTGATAACTTTAAAAATTTTTGCAAATGAGTATGAAAAGAAAAATATTTGACAATGCTTCAATTAGAAGAGCTTGGAAGGGAATTTGAAAAAGACGATTTTGAAAAATGTTATGATTAATTTTGACTCCACCAAAACAATTGATAAAACATACTTTGCGAAAATAATTTACCAAATTCATTTTGGGCCGAAGTCTTTAAAACCGCTTGCTACATTTTAAATTAAGTTTAATGAGGTCTATTTAGAAGAAAACACCCTATGAACTTTACAAAGAAAGAAATCCAAATATTCTTTTTTTCTTTTTTAAATAAACATTGTTTAAGGCATCCAAAGCTGGATTCTTTTGTGGCTTTCTTCTGGCCTTACACATATCAAATCTTTTGGACGTAAATACTTTAGTCACAACAATGGTAAAACAAACATTGGTAATTATGATCCACGAGTGGATAAAGGTATTTTTATTAAATATTTTCTAACTAGCAAAGCGTATAGGGTCTATAATAAAAAGACAATGGTTGTAGAAGAGTTTATACATATAGTTTTTAAAGAAACTAATGTTTTATTCTCTAGAATTCCTTATGATGATGATGATATAGTAATCAAACCAACAAACATCACACCCCCATTTGAGGAGCAAGAAAAGGCTCAACTTAAAGCTCCAATGGATGAACCAAAAGGAAATGTCAAAAATATAGAATCAAAAGAAAAAGACATACTACATGTGATTTGAAATTCTTAAAGGATCACCCAATAAGTCAAATTATTGGTTATCCCTATCAATGTGGTAATATACAAGGAAAGGTGAGTGGCTGAAAGATATAACAAAGAAGAAGGTGTAGACTATGAAGAGACCTTTGCGTCTATTGTTAGATTAGAAGCTATTAGACTCTGATCCGCCTTTTTATTCAAAAATTTTGAAATTTTCCAAATGGATGTGAAAAGTGCATGTAAGATTAGTTTTACTGAAAAAAGAAGTTTACGTTGAACAACCACCCGGTTTTGAGGATGACAAATTTTCCAACCATGTTTTTAAACTCAAAAAGGCTCTCTATGGATTGAAACAAGCTCCTACAGCTTGGCATGAGAGATTGAGCTCCTTTTTACTGCAGAATAGATTTTTAAGAGGGAAGGTTGACACCATATTTTGCTTAAACATTCTAGAAATGATACTCTCATTGTGCAAATTTATGTTGATAGAATAGTGCTGGGTGCTACAAACCCATCTTAAAGTGAAGAATTTGTAAATCTTATGGGTAGAGAATTTGAAATAAACATGATGAGAGAAATTAACTACTTCCTTGGATTGCACATGAAGCAAAGCAATAAAGAAATCTTCATCAAACAAGCCAAGTACATCAAGAAGATACTTAAGAAGTTTGGCATGAAAAATTTCAAAAGCGATTGCAACTCCATTAAGCGCAATACTCAAGTCATACATCCATGAAAAAAGGTAAAAAGATGGATCAAAAAGCTAAATAGAAGTATGATTCGATCCCTTGTTTACCATTCCATGAATAGACTTGATATCTTGTTTAATGCGTGCGTATGTGGTTGATTTCATACATGTCTATAAAGAATTGTAATAATGTTCCGTGAAAAGAATTTTTTCGATGCCTAGTTGGTACGTAGACTTCTTCTATCCAAGTGTGATTTCCCAGATCTAGTTCGATATAATAATGTGCATTTTACTTGTTTCAAAGTGGACTAGAAATCAAATTGTGGAACTTGTTAATTTATTGGTCATGTGTTTGGGCAATGGTCAAATACATTACTTTTGCAAGTCATTGTGCTAAAATATCTTGGTTAATGCATGAATTTGATGATTAAGGCATTCATATTGATCATGCTCTTATTATGTGTGATAATGCCAGTACAATATGATTAACCAAATCTTTGGCTCAACATTTTAGAACCAATCATATAGGGGTAGACATCATATAAATCGTGATCATGTGCTTAAAGGAGATGTCATAAAATTTGTGCCCACAAATGATCAACAACTAGATAAATTTACTAGGCCTCTATGTGGAACTAACGAGTGATACTAAAAGAAGGATTAACATGATGAAACATATTACTTATGTATGTTAATTTCATATGCATGGTTACATTAAAAATGGCTCTCAAAGATTTTATATGGTGGTGTACAATTGTCCAAGTATTCTTATCTAATCTAATGGATATTAGTGCTTGGAAACCGTTTCTTTAAAGAAACACCAAAATGAAATTACCTTCGATCTCTCCAATGGTTGTTTTACCTGTATATTCTCTCACATTCTTGTTCATAATTTTGATCAAAATTGTAAATGTGTTATGAGAATTGCAAAACTTCAAGTTTAAAAATCTTGTTTTGTAAAAAGTAAAAAATAAAAAATAATGTTCACCTTATTGAGGCATAAGGTAATATTAAAGAAAGAAAAAAGGGGCGAAATATTATATCACAAAAAAAGGTAAAACTGTCCTTAACATATAGAGCTGCATATGTAAAAACTACTTTTACGTTTTGAATTTCAATGTATAAATCCCCTCCCATATTGCTTTTCCTTGATGACAAGGGGGAGAGAGATTGGTGTTGTTTATGTCGGTTTGAACATTGGACAAATGTTTTTTTTTCAAAATACATGCTATATCATGAATAGTGAGAAATATCAAACACATGACATTGAATTAATTTATTCTCTTTTTATTGATGATAGATGGGAAGAGAAATTGGTGTTTAGTTGATTCATGTTTATTTGAGTCATGTTATAAAAATGATGGCAGATGTAAGTTAATTGAACATCTAACCCCTATAATGCATCTATCATGGCATGAAGTTTGTGTTTCATTGTGAACTGTTAAACTTGATGACATATTGAATGTATAATTCCTACAATGCATCAACATAGGGGAGATAATTAAGTTTGAACTCTTGACATATTGACTTGCTATGAAGTGAGAATTTGTACGATTTGAATGGTCAATATTTTTATGGTGAATTCTATACTTCAGCTTTCATTTTTCTGGGAGAAAACACCAAATATTTGTCATCATCAGAAAGGAGGAGATTGTTGGCCTAACGCCATTTAAATTGTAATTTTGTTGATTACAATCATTTAATGAGTCATTGTGTTTAAATTTTTCTAATCTTGTTTCCAAGTGACTCATAAGAAAGTTAGAAAAAATCAAGGCCAATCATGTTGATACCAAGCTTTCCAAGATGATGAATCAAGAGGAAAAGAGATCAAGTTGAAGAGAAGATTTATCCAGATTGAAGAGAACGTGATCCGAGTCCAAGCGTCTTAAAGTTATTTATTTTTATTGCCTAAGACTTAGGATCGGGATATATCAATTAAGTCAGAATCTCAACATTGATATGTGATGCTCTAATAAAAATGTTTTCGAACATGTTGAAATTTGATTTTCAAATTTTATTTGAAAAATATTACAGTCAAAATTTAAGCCAATCTAGTTTGTCAATAAAAATATTTTTTTCAAGATTGATATTTTGAAAAACATGATCAAATCAAATAAGATAAAATTTAAATGGGTGATTATTTAGCTGGATTAAATCAATCATCTATTCATTATCAAAGCAAACTAGGAAATTAATTAAAAAATTAAGCTAATACGGAAATCAATTAATCAATCAATTTATTTATCTAATATGGTAAGTCATCCCATCAATCATGCTGATTAATCTAAAAATGCATAGCCACCCAGACGTGCTAAGTGTCGACACACAGAAGGTATGTGTCGACACACAGACTTACAATAGCTAACCGGAGCTTCTATGTGTTGACACATAACCCTTGTGCGTCGACACACAGATCAAAAAAAGTTCCAAACGGCTATTTTTGACTTGATTTCTTCCTTAATCTATTTTCCAATTTTTTTAACATCCCCTGGACTCTCATTTTCTTATAAATAGGGCTTGAATGCTTTGGTCTAAATCATCCAACACTCTCTAAGCATTCTTTGATAAAAGGCTTTACTTTCTTGAGCTTTAAAGGTTTCATTTTAAGTTTTGTTTAAAGTTTTATTGTTGATCATTGAGCTTAATTGGCATATCCTTAGCTTTGGCTAAGCTTGATCTATTGTCAATTCACTCTTGAAAGAGTAAAGAGTCTCATTGCTTTAATTCTTCCATTGCTCTATTTCAATTTCTTATTGTAAAGTTTGATCCCGAGCCTACGGTTATAAAAGGATTAATTGTAAAGGTTGGATCTTGAGCCTACGTACAAAAAGACTAGTTGTAAAGGTTGGATCCTAGCTACGTTCTTAAAAAGGATCATCAAGCTTAGTTAAAGGCTCAAGTGAAGAAGAGTAGTCACTTGAGAAGTGGACTAGCTTCCGGTTTGGAAGTGAACCACTATAAAAATCTTTGTGCGTCGTTTTTATTCTTCCCTTTGTCTTTTTCATTTCATATTTATAGTCTAACTTTAGAAATTTAATGATAGTAGTTAAAATTACTTTTACTCATGGATATCTAATAGAGGGGTTAGTTGTTGCAATCATTAATTATTTGGAAACTTCTTGAGTGAGTACATTAAATTCTAGAGTGTAGTAAAACTTATTTAGTGGAATTAAGTTTTACTAAATGATAATCAACTGTTATCATGAGATGATAATCATATTTGAGGCACTTGGAGCTAAAGTTAGATTGCCCGACGTCCCTCCACAAGCACAATTTAAATACTGTTTGAAAATATTTAAATTTAATTCATAGAATGAACTATTTGTTCATGAGATGAATAAATTAATTTTGTTAAACATAATTCATAAAATGAATAAATTAATTTTACAAAATTATATTCATGAGATAAATTTTATACAGTAGGACTTTATACAAAAAAGACAAAAAAAATATAGTAAAACTGGCCACGTAGCTACAAACTTAACCCAGTACGTGCATTGCATGTGCCAGGGTGTGGAGCTCTAAGGAAAAGCTGCTTGCCTAGTAGAAGAGTGACACGTGTCACTCTTGGCAACTTGGGTCTGCTATCCGAGCACTAAATCGCGGACCAACTAGGGTGTGACACGTGATGTTTTGATGCGGATAAAAGAAAACAAGTTTTCTATATCTTACGACATCATTTTTCCAGTATAAAATATGTTTTTTTTAATTTGTGAATCCCACATCAAAAAGAAATTTTTGTTTAGCATTTGAAATTTAAAAAGCAAGAATTTCTCCTTGAAATTCTTCCTAATAAATTTTTAGGAGCCCACACTCCAAGTGTTAGAAGAAGTCATTACGAAGAATACATGGAGGCGTCAAGAAACTTCTTCCAATTTCAGGTTTTCAAGTCAGAATCAGGATTCACGCTTCAGGTATATTTAATTAATATGCAAAATTTAATTAAATATGTGATATTTAATTTATTTTTCCTTTATTTCGTTTGTTCTGCATGCCATGTTTATGTTAGTTTTATTCAATATTTTTCGGTTGTCATATTATGAACCTATTAGAGTGAGATCTTGACCTAATTAAATAGTTTAATTAGATCACGGCTTTAGATTTAAAATTAAGAATTTTAAATTTGTATTCCGCTGCGTCTGCTCTAGTAAATTCGATTTTTTTTTTGAGATACGTTCCCAACAATTGGTATCCGAGCCAACTCTGATTTCTTTCATGATTAACATTAAAAGCATCAATTTGTTAAAATAGGAGTATGTAGAATTACAAAATTATGAAGTTGGGAATTTCAATAGGACAATCTTGAATATTGTTGTTAAAGAGTTCAATAACAAGATTGCAACAACAACAACAACAACAACAACAGTCCCAGTGCCTTGCGGCTCCCGCAGATGAGTCATGATTGAATGTTCAATAAAGATTTCAAGATTGAATGTTCAATAAAGATTCAAATTGTTTAAAGCTTTAGATGAGTCATGATTCAATCAATGAGCGTAATTCTAAATCGGACCTAATGAGATTAGATATTCAAATAATTAAATGATTTAGATTATTAATTTAATAAGATTAGAATTTGAACCATGTACGAAATAGTCAATTGTTGAATATTTTATCCAAAACAAAGAATATCTAATGGGATTAGAAGTTCGGTTTACGATCTAATGAGATTAAGATTGAATTCAATGATTATTATTTATTTAAATTGAAAATAAAAAATGGTTTAAACAAAATTAAGGGTTGGGCATTCGCCTCAAAATTTTTTATTCATTATTTTAATTTTTATTATCAAAATAATTTAAATAAATATATCAATAATTAATTAATTAGAATAAGCTTCTAATTAAGATTATACGATAATCTTTTGTAAAGATGTTTAGAAAAATTATTAATAGTTCCAACCTTTAGGTAGTTAAGTATTGTTATTCAAGTTGTTTGTTGACATGAATATTAAATTTCATTCACATGTTTGATATTATTTAAATGAGTTAAATATAATGTATAATGTGAATAAAGTTAGCATTGTTTAAAATACTGGCTTGGTATTTACTCGCCCGAATACTTGAGGCCCAGAAAGAGGCGCCCCCGAGCCTGACGCCCAGCTGATTTAAATTTCGATATAAAGGAGGGCCTCACCTCTTTCTTTGGCAAGCACCCTCAGACCACTCTCTCTCTCTCCATGGCTAGCCTCATCCAAGGTGGGCGATCATACATCTCTTCCTTCTATCGTCTTTTACCACCACCTCTCTGGAGCAATAACTGTTTAAGCCTTATACTTCTCTTAGGCTAAGAAATATCAAGTCAGACGTATAGCTAAAGCTTAAGTTCAACTCATCCTTACGGACCCCACCTCATACAGGACGCTAATACGATGAATAAGCACACTAACCAAATTCGTCGTAAACATTTTTGCGCCATTTGAAATAAGGATCATAAGCTCAAGCCTAATTTGATGTTTCTTGTAAGATCAAACATTTCAAGTATTAAGTAAGGTAATTTTCAACATTGTTTTTGGGTTTCTTGGCATTCTCTATGATAGGAATAAGCCTACCTAAGCAAAGTTGATAAAAGAGGCTTGATTGTATAAGGTGAGGTATTGCTGCATACTTTATGGCCCTTTTATATATATATTTTTTTTGAGAAAAAAAATCTGAAAAATCGTAATATACACCTAGATCTATTCAAGAGCTTCATTTTTATATAAAATTTGACTCGCAACTCTTCCCGGATTTGAAGTTATGTCCCTTTTAAGTTGTAAGGTATGTTTTATACCTTACCTGCGTCTAGCACGGCCAGATCACATTTCATATAGTTTCTTTCATCAAAAGTTCAAACCCTTTCCAAGGGTTCCTATATCTCTTTAAGAACTTCACTTTGATATAAAATTTGATTAGTAACTCTTCCCCGATTGAAAGTTATGCCGTTTTAAGTTGTAAGGTAAGTTATACGCCTTACCTATGTTTAGCAAGCTTAGATCACTTTTCATATACTTTCTTTCATCAAAACTTAAAAAAACTTTCCATGAGTGCCTAGAACTCTTCAAGATCTTCTTTTTGATATAAATTCGATCCGTAATGCTTCATGGGTTGAATGTTACGCCCATTTTAATTTGTAAGGTAAGTTATATACCTTACCTATGTTTAGCACGCCCAGATGACTTTTCATATACTTTCTTTCATCAAAAGTTAAACACCTTTCCATGGGTTCTAGAACCTTTCAAAATCTTCATATTGATGTAATCCTCAATCCATAACTCTTCGCGGATTTAAAGTTTCGTTTCAAGTTGAAAGTTCAGTTACACGGTTTATACGCATGTGGCACACCCGCATCATTTTTCATATGCTTTCTTTGATAAAAAGTTTAAAAAAATTGCTATAGGTGTCTAGAACACTTTATGATATATGTTTGGAAATAAAATATGATCTGTAACGCTTCACGGATTGAAAGTTATGACTGTTTTAAGTCGTAAGGTAGGTTATCTAACCAAAATGCACACTACACGCCCACTTCACCTTTTATATGCATCTTTGATCCAAAAATAAGAGAAATAATTCTAATTATCTATAAATCTTCAAGAGCTTTGTTTTGATAGGTGATTTGACTCATATCTGTATAAGGATTAAAGTTATGTTTGTTTAAGTCACAGGGTCAACTTATATAAGCCACCAATCACTACTGTGTTGGATAAACACCCACCACTCCTTTTCTACCTTTTCTTTAAAATATGAAAAATTCCACTGGTTGCTAAAGCTCTTCAAGGGTTTCGTTTTGATATGTTGCTTGCACTATAACTCCCGACGGATTAAAAGTTAGGCATGTTTAAAGTCATAAAATACTTAATATAAAAGAAAAAAAATATATAAAAGTAGTAAATTTGATAAACTTTGACCGAAACTTTGAAGTTTGTCCGTCTTCTTCACCCCATCTACATCACCACCCCTGCCACCACGCTACTGTCCCCGCCTCCACCATCATCGCTAGCCACCCTAGCTCGCCCAAATCTTGGTCGGCCGAAGCTTGCTCGTCCAAAATCTTGCTCGCCGAAAACTCGCTCGTCCAAAACCCTAACTCGCTTAAATCTTGCTCAACCAAAGCTTGGTTGCTCGAAACTTGCTCGTCAAAAATCTTGCCCGCCAAATTCTTGCTCACCCAAATCTGGCTCGCCCCTTACCGCAAATTGCCCCGAAGCTGGCTCAGCCCTCACTGTGGCTCGTCCCCGAACCGCGGATCGCCCTAAACCGTGGCTTGCCTCGCCGAAATAGTGTCCCTCCATGTCCCGTGGCTCGCTGTGCTCCGGTGCCGCTGTGCTCGAAATCCGGCAACTACTGTTGGGTGTTGAAACTAGCCATTTCCACCATCATCTCCTTCTGAAAACTCCGCTGCGACTTTTAGTATTCCTGCCACCTTGCACGCTTCGCCTACCACCAACATATAACCACCACACCACCGTTCTCACGCCTCCCCGCCGCTGTGCGCACTGGGCACCACAGTGCTTGGTGGCCCAACTCCAGTAATTATCTCTCCTCCATTAAACCCTAAAAGGGTCAATTTTTGTTACAATTTTGTTTTAATCCAACCCTAAAAGGGTCAATTTTTCTTTACAATATTAGTTTAACCTAAACCTGAGGAGTCAAATTTCATCACAGTCTCTACTCCATTCAACCCTAGCTTGGGTCAATTTGTACTACAACATCAATCTAATTCAACCTTAAAGGGCTAGTTTTCGTCACAATATCAATTTAGCTCAACCTAGATTGAGCGAATTTTCGTAACAATCTCTATTTAGTTTGACTTAGTGGGGTCAATTTTGCATTGCTATCTCAATTTAATTCAATCTTAAATAACTTGGTTTTCATCAACTCTAATTGATCCAATATTGTTACAATTTTAATTTTCATCAATCCTAATTGAACAAATTTCCTTTACAATTCCAGTTCAATTCAACCCTAAATGGATTGGTTTTCATTACAATCTCAATTCCATTCAACCCTAAAAGATTAATTTTCGTTGCAATCCCTACTCGTTTTAACCCTACATGTGTTCATTTTCATTAACTCTAGTGGAACCAATTTTCATTGTCATCTTAATTTAACTCAACCTAATGGGGTCTGTTCTCGCCATAATCTGAATTTGGTTCATCCCTGTTTGAACTAATTCTCGTGACAATCTCAGTTTAAGTCAACCCTCATTGAACTAATTCCCGATATAATATTAGTTTAATTAAACTACTTCCCGTAATAGTATCCATCTAATTCAACCTTGTTTAAACTAATTCTCGTTACCATATTTGCTTAATTCGATCCTACTTGAATTAATTCTCGTCATAATCTCAATTTAGTTCAACCATATTTGAACTAACTCTCGCTACAGGCTCAGTTTAGTTCAGCCCTCATTGAACGAATTTTCGTCACCATCTCAATTCAATTAAACCTTAATTGGATCATTTTTGTTATAATCTTAGTTCAAAGTTCAACCCTAATTGCACTAATCTTTGTTAAAATCTCTATTCAACTGAATCCTAATTGGGTTAGCTTTCATTACAATCCTAAACTATTCCAACCCTAATATTCGAATTATATTCATTGACTAGCCAGCCAGAAGGAAAGCCTGTCTATGCTTGCCAGCCACTATATCGAGTGACCAGTTCACTATAATACGTCTTTCGTACAAGGAACCATACTTTGCTAGATCCTTACCCACAAATTGTCGTGTTAGCATTTATGCGCAACAATTTTAAATTAGGGGTATTAAAGGAATGAAGTTATCGACCATACCTTTTATGATTCCAGAATAAAAAATGTACACAATCCAACACCAAGACACAAGTCCAAATCAAAAGGTACATATAAGCGCCGAGTCCAACAGTGGCGAAAGCGCTTACAACAAGACGGCAAAGTTACATGATTCACTCTAAAGACTTTGCTTGGACATGCAAGAGACCTCATAAATCCCTTGGAAACCATGTCTATGGTCTCTTTCCATCCATGACTAATTCAATTACTCCATGAATTTTTCATCCACATATTTTATTCACATAGCAATACTGAAGCAAACAATTCATCAAATGGGAATACAAGACCTACTTAATAAGTTGTGCGACATGTGTGAATAGGCCCATTATTCGCCTATAAGGCACTAGCAAGTATCATTTAACTAAAAAGATAGAATCTCCCCATACTAGACCTACTTAATAAGTTGTGCGACATTGCCATCTCTCAAAATCAGACGTTGCTGGAGGCTAAGCACCTTTATGAGATATTAAGTCTGCAATAAATTCAAAACAAAAACCATCTCATTAATGATGAGGACCGAGAGAGTTGACATTGTTCATGATTTCCTTTCTATAGTGGTATGTAAATCTTTTTAGGACTGGGGGACTCTGCCTCAGCCATTTTCTTAACGGTGGCATAGATCTTTTCAGGACTGGGAGACTCTGCCTTTGTCATGTCTTTAGCAGTGGTATAAATCTTTTCAGGACTGGGGGACTCCGCCTCAGTCATTTCCTTAACGATAGCGTAAATTCTTTTAGGACTAGGAGGCTTCTTCTCAAGTCATTTCCGTAACGGTGGCGTAAATCTTTTTAAGATAGGGGGACTTTGTCCCGATTCATAACTTAGACCTCTTTATTTTGTTACCGTGGATTATTCTCAAAGATTAGGGGACTTCACACATAGGGCAAAAGCTAGACATCACTTCCATCACAAATGATAAACCATTTTAAAATTAAGAGGCTTCACCATCAGCAATGAGTGTGAATACATTTATTTCACACAATGCGAATCATGCTAGAGCATCTACAAGTCAAGAACTACCCCTTCATAAGACGCATTCCCTCTCAAAACTAGTGAACTTCACCCTCAATCATGTCGCATAACACAACATCATGACATACTTAGGAGACTTTGTTATTCATTGCAAGTTAGAGATTGAGCTGTAATTAGGCAACTTAGCCTCTTATCTTGACCCAATAAGAAATTTCCAAAGGAAAAGTCCAACATGGACCTCGCACATTTACTACACCAGAACAACTCACACTTTAACCAACTTTCTACTAGTCAACAACTTGGTAAGAGCAGTACAAGATATCATCTTCATCTGCTTAGTGCCACCTTCATCATTGCATACATTTTGTGGTGGCGCGTAATCAGTGTTAGGAATAGTGTCCTGGAAATCCAAATTTGGCCTGTAAATATTATTTTATTAATAAATAAAATTAAAGTTTCAGTCGTTGCCTTGTTAAATTAGTATAATTGAGTGTGTATGTTGCATGTAATTTTCTTTTTAGTAACTTCCATGAGATGGCATAGTCCTCAAACTGAAATTTACATGTTTGTTATAAGTGGTTTATGAGATTAACCCACAGATAGACTTGAAACAAATGGTATGGATTGTTATTTGAAAAACTTGTAGTTAAAGACAAGTTTGGACTACTTGTATGCTAAGATTATAACGTGACACTTCAGATGACTTGTCTTGGTTATGTGGATGGTGGTCTAAAAGTGTTATGTTGGTGTCTTTAATAAGATTGACACACTGAGTTGGACCATGTAAGTTGTTTCTAAACTACTATCGGAGATGAGTAATTCATGGTGTGCTGTTTGAATGACAACTCTAAATCCTGAGAGTATTATGGACTTGTCCATGGATCATTCGTTGCTTTGGTGTACTACAAGTAAGGTCTAGACAAATGACTGAATTCCCATGTACACTGGGTAGTGGCGTGAAGTGTAATAAGGATAAGATATTTAATACGGAATCTACAGTCTCTTATAAAATACAGATGTCTCCTTAATTGATTCACAAGTGTTTCAATAATTCGAAATTTTTGGCCAAAGTGTTCCTAGTGTTTGACAGTTGGAATTTATACTGTAAATATGTTCAAGTATAAATGAATTATTTGGAAAAAGGCGAGTTGGGAACAAATGGATAAGCTGTGAAAAAAATAACGGTAGTAATTGTAATTTTTTTGTGATGGACATCTAGTGGAGGGGTTATTGTGATCAATACAGTCTATTTGTAAATTATCGAATAAATGGTTTAACTCCAGAGTGCAGTAAGATTTATTTAGTGGAATTAAATCCCATTAAAGGATAATTAAATTTTATCGTGAGATGATAATTCATTTAACATGATTTGTAGCTAGATTTAAATTTTTCCCGAGGTCCCTGCGCAAGTGTCATGACCTGTGATTTGGAGTTAACTACTAGGAAGTCATTGATTGTAATAAATTAGTTTAAGTCCTAGTATTAGTTTGATTAGTACTTCATTTAGGGAGAATTAGCCAATTAGCATAATGAATCCTCTTTAGTTCACTTGTCTAAGTCAAGGTTAGTCAAATGTTAGTTAACAAGACAAGATTCGCGGCTAAGAGGGGGAATGTCGGTTAGGATATGAATTCCAAATGCAATGTATTCTCAAGGCATAGGAAGTAGTATAAATAGAGTGGTTCATTGTGTAAAGAGATTATTGAATGATAAAACACTTGATTTCTCTCTCATCTTAATATTGCTCTCTATTTCTCATCTCTATTCACTTCTTCCTCGTCTCATACTCTATTATCCCTTGGTTATGATCAATATTTATCTTAAATCCTAACAATTGGTATCAGACCCTTGAATTTTGCTTCCGATTAAGTTGATCTAGTTCAATTTAATTGTGTAAGCTTTAGATTAAATTGATATCAAGTTCTCGATCGCATTGTATTTGATTATGAGTTCAACAAGTGGATTCTTAATTGAGGAGCTTGCGGTTATTAACTGCCTTTAGCACCTTCTACGCAGAAGATTGAAGATTTGCATTTGATTTAGTTGAACTTCCTTCAATTAAGTTGAGTTTGTATTGAATCAATCATGATTTACAACACGAGCTTAGCAATTGGAGTAGGAGATGTTGCTGCGAGTTCAATTCAGCAGGAATAGATTGCATAAGTTTAGCAGCACCAGCAGTAATTCAGAATTTCAGGCTTACCTTGCAGTGATCACAATAGCAGTATGTGCAGGCACAACATCAAATTCAGTAACAAAATCATAGAAATGCAGAATTTCAGTCGATCTCAGTGCACAAGCTAGGAATTGGACCAGAAGGAGCAGTTCCAAACACCTTAGCAGATTTTGCTGGAATTGGTTTCACTTCGAGCTGGAAAGGGGCAGATGCGAGTTAGTTTAATGCAAGGCAAGTACATCAAGTTTCTTATGGTGGATTGCTAAGGAATTGTGGTGTTAAGGTTGCTGTGTTTGAGAGTAAACAAGAACACCTTAGCTGGAATCAAGCTAATACCGAACAAGCTGCTGCCGGATTGTCAAGTAGAATAATATCAACTTTAAATTAGGCAGAAATTTGCACATTTGGACTATGAATTGGTGCATTACAGTCTGAATTTGATGCGTCACAGCCTGAAGTGCCAGATGTTGAATCACCTAATGCTGTTGAAATTGAACCATATGTGCAAATTGATATCTTGAGCCTAAGGAAGTTGAGAGTTAGGTTCATATCCCAGCTTAACGAAGGAATCAGCTTGATCATTCATTTAATTTGCAAAAGGTGCTATTCAAGCGTGAAAATAAGATCAATGGAGAGGCCAATCTTGGTTTACCAAGGCAATGCATTGGATTTCTTACTTCTTGAGGAAAATGTAGTGGTTCTTGAAAGGTTATATATGATAAAGAAGATGAAATTGAAGCAGCCAAGGGTGTTATTGATATCTTTTGATAGGCTAGGGGCATTCTCTTGGATCCAAAGAAGTATCAAGAGGGCAAAGAAGGGAGACAAAGCTAGTAACCAAGGCTCAAGATCGGCATTACATCAAGAAGATTACACTGCAGAACCTCCAAACACAGAACAAGTCGATGTCAATTTTAGTGCCAATGTTACTGCTGGGCGTTGTATTGAAATTGGAACCAAGGCTGAGGTAAATCAATTAAGGCAAATGGAGTTTCAGAGGTTTATAGCAATGCAGCATTCTCTAGAGGAGAAATTAGATCAAAAATTGAAAGAATTGGACCAAAAGTTGAATCCGAATTTCCAAGAAATGCAACTGCAGATCAATGGCTTACAAGAACAGCTCAATAGAAAACTTCCTCAAGAGGAAGTAAGTTCGTGTATAAAGGCAGCAAGGCAATCTGTTTAGTTCACTCAAGAATCAAGTGCAAGGCTGTTTGACACAGGCAGAGGTTCATGTGCTAGATGCAAGCTAAGCTCACTTAAGTGGACTAAGGTGAAGAGGAGGTGTGCAAAGTGGGTTGATCTGGGTCTTCTTGTAGCAGTATAACCAAATGGGAGACCTACGGAACGATTGTTGTTACTTTCCTTAATGCAAAGTGGTAACCGGGAGCAAGTTGTTGAGCTCAGCAGTGGTGAAATCAGCAGCACAGATGCGTTGGTAAAAAAGTTTGTTGAGCAATCTCACTTTGGAGCCAAAGGGGTGGAATAATTCAGTCCATAAGTAGCTAAAGGGTGAAGTATAAGGAAAGGAAGTTCCAAAGGATAAGATATAGGAGCAATCAAGGCAAAACCTTTGAATTTTGTGATGAGGCAGAGTTGATTTTGATGGCTTTTAGCGCTGAATTAGCATAAACAAGTGTTAGATGCTTATGTTAGTCATGCCAAGGGTAAAGGGCATCTTCCAAGAATAGAAGCCAATGTAAGGCCTCTCGAATTTGTGCGGTCTAATTTTGAAAAGGATTGTGATGGGCATTATCTCTTAAGAGTGGCTTAAGGTTGCATACAAGTTGAGAAAATTGATCAGCTTAATAGCAATCATCAAAATGCTTCTATAGAGAAAATTAGTGAGAGATCAAGATCAGTTCCAGTTGAAATAATTGTGTAGCTTAGAAGGGAAATCAGGAACAGATCTGTCCTTGATCCAGAGATGTTCAAAGCTGTTTTGACGTTCCAGTGGTTTCAAGGGCTGCTGTATTTCGCATTCATACTTGTGCTTGTTGATAAGGGATCAGAGTTTGTTCATTTGAGAGGAGATTGGATACTTAAAGAGCCTGAAATACAAGGTCCCTTGAATCAATTTAGCTGCATAGTATCATTTGAACGCTAGAAACAAAAGGAGATTCAAACAGGAGCTGAAGACTTTGTGAATAATCTAGAATTTGTGTACTATAGGTTGAGGGCAGTTAGTTGGACTACCTTGAGGGTTCAAACTGTGAAAGAATCTCCTTGGAGTTTAACCGTGACATTTGAGGACTTAGCTCAGTGGAGTAAAGTTCAAAATTTTTAGGCCAAAGTTTTAATTGCTCAAGAATTCGAGCTGGATTGTTATAGTGGGAAGCAATTTGCTAGGTGTTTTTTATGCAATCTCATTACGTCTTGGCAAGTGAAAGGAGTGGAAGTGTGCATTGAGGATAGCAAGGATCAAAGTCGATTTTTGGTTGAATGTGCAAGAGTTTAGGGAAAGGGGGCAGAGATTCCCATAACATCAATGTTCAAGCATGATGCGCAGCTAATAGATTTCTGAGAATCTGATGTTAGCTCATTGAATAGCTCATTGCACTCATTGGAAGCAGCACTTAAGAATGCTAATTGGACAAGGGAAGGTGCAAGCTAGATTCCTAGAAGCCGTGGAAACTCGAGAACCACAAAAAGCCTTCTCCTAAGTAGGATAAGAGCTGGGTTTTACAAGGTTAACAATAGCATAGCACTTGGGGTTCTGCACGGTTAGACAGTTGAAGTTCATGATAGGGGTGTAATTCTTATAATTCATGGGCCAAAGCGGTTGCACTCAAGGTCATCAGTGCACAACAACTACGAGATATTGATGTTTGGCTACATTAGTTGCAACAAGAGGTTCTTTAGTGCGGTTATTAGTGTTAGTGTTTGGCTGATCTGGTATGATATTGGCAGATCTCCTAATGTATACTCTTCAAATCAGTTGCAAGTATATTGGCAGAGGTAGTGTGTGGGCTTCAGAAGCAGTCAATCCAAGCGGGTAAGAAGAGGTTCTTCATGCTTAAGCACCTCGATTTCCATTGATCATAGCTCAAATGTATTTACTGCCACAATAAGAGCAATGCGTCCACAAGCTCTCTTTCAGCTGCAACTTCAGCAACAATAAGGGTTCTTCAAGTCTTAACTCTCTTTTAAGATTCTTAAGGACAAGAATTTCTAAAGGAGGGAGTATTGTCATGACCCAGGATTTGGAGTTAAGCACTAGGAAATCATTGATTGTAATAAATTAGTTTAAGTCCTTAGTATTAGTTTGATTAGTACTTCATTTAGGGGGAATTAGCCAATTAGCCTAATGAGTCCTCTTTAGTTCACTTGTATAAGTCAAGGTTAGTCAAATGTTAGTTAACAAGTCAAGATTGGCAGCTAAGAGGGGGAATGTCGGTTCGGATATGAAGTCCAAATGCAATGTATTCTCAAGGCATAGGAAGTAGTATAAATAGAGTGGTTCATCATGTAAAGTGATTATCGAATGATAAACACTTGATTTCTCTCTCTCATTTGAATCTTTCTCTCTATTTCTCATCTCAATTCACTTCTTCCTCATCTCATATTCTAGTATCCCTAGGTTATGATTAAGATTTATCTTGAATCATAATAGCAAGCCTCTATTTTTATTACCGTAAAAAAAAATTAAAGATTTCATGAGATGAATTATTTATTAATGAGATGAGTAAAGTTAATTTTACCAAACATTATTCATGAGATTAATGAAAATTGAAAATTATAAAATAAAATAAAATTTTTTGAAATTAAAATTCATAAAATGAATTTTTACATGTGGGAAACAAAGCAAAATAAAAAAAGAAAAAATTGTAGAAAAACATCGCGATCCGTGTCTTCTCAATAGGACGAACTAGTGCGCTACCACGTCCCCTATGGCTATCCATGTGCCCCGTGGCAGATCAATCACGTGCTGGCACGTGGCTCCCAGTGAAAGGGCGGTTCAACGCAAGCTGAAACGCCGCGTTTTACTATGTTTTGAAATGAAACGGTGCGTTTTGTTTTTTACCTACGCATTGCACATCGATTTTTGGTTCTTTTTCGCTCTAGTTGCCTACTATAAATAAAGGTACCAATTTCAAGCTTTGGCATTTGTTTATAATACTAGCGCGGTATTTACTCACCCAGGTGCCTGCAACTCAGAACGACCACCCCAGAGCAAAGCATCCGCAAGCTCACCACTGGGCACCCAAGGCTCGGGCGCCCAGCAAGGGGCGGCCCCGGGTGGAGGCCCAGGGCTGGCCGCCCAACGGAGGGCGCCTGGACCCTAAGCCAACTCTATAAAAGCAGGCTTTCTCACACTTCTTTCCCACACTCTCACCTATGCCGTCTCTCTCTCCCCCACGCTCCCACCCCCCCCCCCCCCCCCCCCCCCCCCCCTCCCCCCCCCCCAAAAGGCAAGCCTTGTCCGAGGTAGATCGCCCCACTCCTCATCCTCCCGTCGTCCTTTACGGTCAGGTCTCTAGAGCAATAATCGCTCAAACCTCCTACTCCTCTTAGGCTAAGTCATTTATATCTATTATGTGTATTTATTACCTGCTTTTCTTACTATTTCCTGAGGTAAATACTCACTCGAGCATCAAAGGGGTCCTCTGGTGGTTACCCAGCGGTCCTCTAACCGTTTGTTTGAATCTTGTAGGAAATATTGAGCCAGGCGTGCAGCTAAGGCTTGAATTCAGCTCGTCCTTATAAACTCCATCATATGCCAAACTCCCATATGATGAATAAACACACTGACCAAATTTGTCGTAAACATAATTGGCACTGTTTGTGGGAAGGATCATAAGTTTACTCCTGGCTTGATGTTTCTTGTAAGGATCAAGCATTCTAAGTGTCAAGTAAGTTAGTTTTCAACATTTTCTTTGGGTTCCTTGGGATTCTCTATGAAGGCCCATCCAAACAAAATTTATAAAGGAGGCTTGATTGAATAAGGTCAAGTGTGGCTGCATTGTTTATGCCCCTTTTCCTTTCTTTTTTTTTTTTTTGGGCTAAAGATCTGAAAAAAAAAAACCTCACCTAGAGCTTTTCAAGGGCTTCAGTTTGATATAAAATTTGATTCGTTACTCTTCATGGAATAAAAGTTACGTCCGTTTTAAGTGGTAAGGCAAGTTATGCATCTTACCTGTGTCTAGCTCCCCCATATCAATTTTCAGGTACTTTCTTTTATCAGAGGTTCAAAACATTTCTATGGGTGCTTATAACTCTTTAATAGCTTTGTTTTTATATAAAATTTGATCCGTAACTCGTCACGGATTGAAAGTTATGGCCGTTTTAAGTTGTAAAGTAAATTACATACCTTATCCTCGTCTAGCATGCCCAAATCACTTTTCAGGTACTTTCTTTCATCAAAAGTCCAAACACGTTCTATGGGAACCTAGAACTCCTCAACAACTTAGTTTTGATCTAAAATTCGACTCGTAACTCTTCACATATCAAAAGTTACGCCTGTTTTGAGTTATACGGTAAGTTATTTAACCAAAGCAGGGGGTTTGCTAGCTTGGTTTACCTAATATATGCTTTCCTTGACCCAAAAGCTCAAGAAACCATCCTAGTTATATAAAAATCTTAAAGATCTTCGTTTTGGGGGATGATTTGACTTGTAACTTTTTAGGGATTAAGAGTTATGTTTGTTTAAGTTTCGAGGTCAAGTTATATAAGCCATTAATCACTACTATGTTAGTTAAACTCCAACCACGTCTTTGCTATCTTTTCTCTAAAATATAACATATTGTAATGGTTGTGTAGAGCTATTCAAGAGCTTCATTTTGAAATATGACTCCCTCTATAGCTCTTTACTGATAAAACGTTATGTTCATTTGAAGTTACATGATACTTTATATATTTAAAGAAAATAAAAATAAAAATAAAGTGTGCTGACCACCCTTTACTATTTTGACCGTCATCCTCCCCAACAAACCTTTGCACCACACTTCCAACCCCATCTCCATGACCACCGCAAGACACCACGCCACCCTAGCTCGCCCAAAACCGTGGCTCGCCCTTGACCTCGGCTTGCCCTAAACGCCGGCTTGCCTAAATGCGGACTTACCCTAAACTCCAGCTCACCCTAAACTCCAGCTCGCCCTAAACCTTTGCTCTCCCGTGGATGTGGCTCGCCCCAAACCTCTGGCTTGCCCTAAGCCATAGCTCGCCGGCATACTGGCTCGCCGTGGCCCGTTGCTCACTGTGAGCCGGTGCCGCTGTCTTCAAATTCCGGCCACTACTGTTAGGTACTGCAACCTGTCGTTTCCACCGTCATCTCCTTTTCAAAGCTCTACTGCGACTCTTTGTATTCCAGCCACCGTGCATGCTTCGCCTGCCACCAACATACAACCACCACACCACCGTTTTCACACCCTCCCGCCCCTGTACGAATCGGCCACCGCAATGCTTGGTGGCCCAACCTAGTAATTATCTCTACTCTATTCAACTCTAACTTGGTTCAATTTCAGCTATAGCATTATTCTAATTCAACCTTAAAGGGTTAGTTTTTGCCACAATATCAATTTAACTCAACCTTGATGAGTAAATTTTCGTAGCAATCTCTATTCAATTTGACTTTAATGCTGTCAATTTGCATTTTTATCTTGGTCTAATTCAATCTTAAATAGGTTTGTTTTGGTCAACTCCAATTGAACCTATAGTTGTTACAATTTTAATTTTTGTCAACGTTGATTGAATAGATTTCCATTACAATCCTACTTTAGTTCAACCCTAAATGGGTTGATTTTCATTACAATATCAATTCCATTCAACCCTAAAAGGTTAATTTTCGGTGCAATCCCTACTCGTTTTAACCCTACATGCATGAATTTTCGTCAACCCTAGTGGAACCAATTTTCATTATCATCTTAGTTTAAGTTTAGTTCGACCCTCGTTGAACTAATTCTCGCTATAATATCAGTTTGCTTCAATCAGTTCCCCTTACAATACCCATTTAATTCAGCTTTCTTTAAACTAATTCATTTTACCATATCCGCTTAATTCAACCCTAATTGAGTTAATTCTCATCATAATTTCAATTTAGTTCAATCTTATTTGAACTAACTCTTGTTAAAAGCTCAGTTTAGTTTAGTCCTTGATGGACCAGTTTTTGTTACAACCGCAATTCAATTAAACCTTAATTGGATCATTTTTGTTATAATCTTAGTTTAATACAACCCTGACTGAACCCATCTTCATTACAATCCTAAACTATTCCAACCCTAATATTTGAAAATATTATATCCATTAACCTGCTAGTAGAAAAGCTTGTCTATGCTTGCCGGCCACTGTATTGAGTGACTAATTTCGCTATAATACATCTTTCGTACAAGGAACCATATTGCGTTAGATCCTTACCCGCAAATTGTCAAATTAACCACAAAGCGCAACAATTCTAATTAGGGGTATCAAAGGAATGAAGTCATAAACCGTACCTTTTATGATTCCAGAATACAGAACGTACACAATCTAACACCAAGACACAAGTGCAAATCAAAAGACACATATAAGCATTGAGTTCAAAAGCGGAAAAAGCACGAATAATAAGACAACAAAGTTACATGATTCACTCTAAAGACTTTGCTTGGACAAGCAAGAGACCTCATAACCCCCTTGGAAATTGCAAAACACGTCTATTATCTCTTTCCATCCCTGAATAATCCCATTACTCCATGAATTTCTCATCCATATATTTTATTAACCCACAAAGCAACCCCGAAGCATACAACTCATCAAATGGGAATACAAGACACAGTTGTCACCTGTAAAAACTAAGCTATCCGCCATGCGCGAACATGCTCGTTATTCGCCTACAAGACACTAGCAAGGGTCATTTAATCAAAAAGATGGAATCTCACCATACTGAAGCTACATGGTACATTGTAAAAATATCACTATCTCTCAAAATCAGATGTTGCTAGAGGCTAAGCACCTTCGGGAGATATTGAATCTGCAATAAATTCAAAACAAAATCGTCTCATAAATGGTGAGGACTGAGAGAGTTTGTCTTTGTCCATGATCTCTTTTCTATGGGGGTGCATAAATCGTTTTAAGACTGGAGGACTTTGCCTCAGTCATTTCCTCGTGTTGGTGGCAGATCACTTTCATAATAAGGGACTTCGCCTCGGTTTTCCTTAAAGGTGGCATAAATCTTTTTAGGACTAGGGGACTTTGCCTCAGTCATTTCCTTCTTTTGGTGGCAAATCACTTTCATAATAAGGGACTTCACCTCAGTCATTTCCTTATTTTGGTGGTGCAAATCATTTTCACTACTATGGGACTTCGCCTCCAGGTCATAAGCTGTCACTAAGGA
The DNA here is from genome assembly GCA_018398585.1 of Simmondsia chinensis. Classification (NCBI taxonomy): domain Eukaryota; kingdom Viridiplantae; phylum Streptophyta; class Magnoliopsida; order Caryophyllales; family Simmondsiaceae; genus Simmondsia; species Simmondsia chinensis. Next base: position 18,389,535 of record JAGTTD010000023.1, on the reverse strand, counting down.
TAAACAACTCCAAAATCAGGAGGCTTCACAATTAACAATGATTGAAAGTACATTTCTTTTGCACGATGTAAATCAAGTCAGAACAATTACAAGATAGAAACTACCCATCTATAAGACGCAATCCGTATCAAAGGTAGGTGAGCTTCACCCGTAGTCATGTGACATAACACGACATAGCGACATACTTAAGAGACTTTGTTATTCACCACAATCAAAGATCGAGCTGTAATTAAGCAACTTAGCCTCTTATCTTGACCCAATAAAACATTTCCAACTAAAAAGTCCAATATGGCATATTACTGTACTTGAACAACTGACACTTTAGCCAACTTTTTGCTAAGCTATTTAGTACCACTACTAGTAAACAACTAGGTAAGAGTAGTATAAGACAAATCTTCGTTTGCTTAGCACCACCTTCACAATCGCATACATTTTGTTTGGGATGAGATCATTCAGCCCTGTGGTTTTTTAATTTCGCAAAGCTAACTATTTCATTTGTGATTAAGGAACAAAGGTTACTTTGCAAGGCATTGAAGATCAAGCTCAATTGCAACTGATTAAAGGCAAAAGCTTACAAGGAGGTTTTAAGAAGAGTGCTTACAAGTGGATTGGTCATCTGTTTGAAATTGCTCCAACTGAATTGTGTTCGGTGCAACAGCATGAAGTTAAAGCATTGATAGAAGAATTGGAGGACATTTTTGAGCAGCCTAAGTCTCTTCCTCCACAGAGGTGCCTTGACCATGCCATTCCTCTGAAATCTGGTGTAGCACCATTCAAATTGAGGCCATATAAGTGTCCACATGCCCAAAAATAAGAAATTGAGAGACAAGTAGAGGAATTGCTCAAGACTTGCTTCATCAGACCAAGCCACAGCGCTTTTGCCTCACCAGTCATACTAGTAAAGAAGAAAGATGGATCTGCCAGGATGTGCATCGACTATAGGCAACTCAACTCTTTGACAATCAAAGATAAGTTTCCAATTCCTGTTATTAATGATTTACTCGATGAATTGTATGGAGCATGTTTCTTCTCTAAGTTGGATTTGAGACAGGGTTATCATCATATTAGAGTGCTTGAGCAAGACATTTACAAGACTGCATTTCAAACTCACCATGGCCACTATGAATTTGTGGTTATGCCCTTTGGTTTAACCAATGCACCGGCTACATTTCAAGCAGCAATGAATGATATTTCAAGCCGTTCCTGAGGAGATTTGTGCTAGTTTTTTTCAATGATATACTCATTTACGGTGCCTCTTTTAAAGATCATCTACAACACTTGAGGTAAGTCTTCCTTGTTATGAGAAATCATAAGTTCTTTTCCAAGCTATCCAAGTGTGCTTTTATGCAGCAGCAGTTCGACTACTTCGGACATATCATATCTTCTAAGAGAGTCTCTACAAATCCCTCAAAGAGACAAGCCATGAAAGATTGGCCAATTTCAGTCACTTTGAAGCAGTTACGAGGTGTCTTGGGTCTAACTGGCTATTACAGGAAGTTTATTGCTAATTGTGGATCGATTGCAAGACCCTTGACATATCTGCTGAAAAAGGATGCTTTTGTGTGGAGTGATAGAGCTCACACAGCCTTTGAAGCCTTGAAAGCAGCTATGTGTGAAGCACCTGTTCTTGCTATGCCCAATTTTGCTGAGGATTTTGTCTTAGAAACTGATGCCCGTGGAACTGGAATTGTGGTAGTGCTTTCACAGAAGGGAAGGCCTATTTCCTATCTAAGTCAATCTCTTAGTCCCAAACATCAAGCCATGTCCACATATGAGAAGGAGTACTTGGCAATTTTGTTAGCAGTTGATAAGTGGAAGCATTATCTTGATGGTCACAAATTCATAATCAGGATTAATCATCAAAGTTTGAAACATTTGCTAGAGCAAAAGATTGTGACAAGAATACAGAAGAAGGGGCTAATGAAGATGTTGGGCCTTGATTATGCAATTGAGTATAGAAGAGGCAAAGAAAATCAAGTTGCTGATGCTTTGTCAAGAAGATTAGAAGATGGTAAACAGGCCTATTGTGGAGCAATTTCAGTTGTCCTTCCTTCTCGGTTAGATGAGGTTTACAAGTCCTATGAAGATTATGCTTTTCCCCAAGAGTGCATCACTGCTTATAACGTCAGTAAAGACAGTAAGAGCACTACTGATGCAGATATTTCAGTATGTAAGGGAGTAATTCGATTAAAGGGCTGGTTGTACATTCGTTCTTCAATAGATTTGAGGGATCAGATCATATGTGCTTCTCATGACACAGCTTGGGGTGGACATTCAGGTGTAGAAGGCACACATTAGAGAATTAAAGCATATTTCAGTTGGCCTGGTTTGAAGAAGGTAATAATGGAGTTCGTGAACTCTTATGATGTATGTCAACAAACTAAACTGGGTGATCACAGGTACCGTGGTCTTTTGCAGCCTCTCCCTGTTCCAAATGGAGCTTGGGTGAACATAAGTATGGATTTTATTGAGGGTTTGCCTAAGTCTGAAGGCAAGGGAGTGATATGGGTAGTTTTTGATCGTTTCAAAAAGTTTAGTCATTTCATTGCTTTGATCCGGCTAGTCACAGTTGAGAAACTAGCCAGATGCTTCTTGGACAACATATATAAGTTACATGGATTGCCACAATCCATTGTATCTGATCGAGATAGAATCTTCACAAGTCATTTTTGGAGGGAATTTTTCAAGCTTATGAGAACTACCTTGGCTCTTAGCTCTTCCTACCAACCCCATACTGATAGACAAACAGAAATGGTCAATCAATGTATTGAACAATATCTTAGGAGTATGGTTTTCACTCATCCTAAGGAGTGGAACAATTGGTTATCTCTAGCTAAGTATTGGTACAATACTCATGCTCAGGCTTCTCTTAGCACTACTCCTTTCAAGGCTCTTTATGGCTATGATCCTCCTACACCCTTCTCATTTCAAAATGTGACTTCATATGTATTGGAAGTCTCTGATCTGATGCAACAGAGGAAGCAAATACAACATATGCTCAAAAATCATCTGCAACAAGCTCAGGCAAGGATGAAACAGTATGTAGACAAAAAGCATGTGGACAAGAATTATGAAGTGGGTGACATGGTTTACCTTAAATTACAATCGTACAGACAGTCTACCGTGGCTATCAGGAGCAATGTCAAGCTAAGTGCTCAATTCTTTGGTCCATACCAGATCCTTGAGAAGATTGGCAAAGTTGCTTATACTTGAGCTACCTCCTAATGCATACATTCATCCAGTTTTTCATGTTTCATTGCTAAAAAAATAGGTAAAGAAAGGATGTAAGAGCTTAAAGTCTACCCCATAAGTAGGATCCAATGGAGCTTTGGTGCTGCAGCCTGCTGTTGTTCGTGGTTCCGGGGAGATCAAGGCAGGTGACAGGAGGATAAAGGAAGTGTTAAGTTAGTGGTAAAATTTGGATCAAGATTTTGTTACTTGGGAAGATTTGGCATTCTTAAAGAGTTAATTTCCAAATTTCTCTTTTTGAGGACAAGAAGCTTCTTAAGTGGAGGGGATTGTTATGATTTTTCCTATTGCGAGTCTTGTAATCCATGTATTGAGTTTTGGGAGTCTTGTAATATGTAAATATGTTGCCTAGTTCAAATGTTGGTTATATACTTTTGGTGCCAAAGTCGGTTTTACCTGTTAGATTGCTAGTTTTGGGGGTTTAAGCTTAGTTTGAGATATTTTGAGTCAATGTATCTAGATTCTCCTATAAGAGGATCAATCCTTGTAAGTCTTGATCATTCAAAAAGAAATTTACTTCATTCTTGAGATATTTTTCTCTCTCATCTCATCTCTTCTCTAACTCTCATCTAACCTCACTTCTCTTCTCACCTAAACTCTCTCTCTTCACAAGTTAACTTCAATGTCGCAAATTGAAGCTTAACAGATAGTTGGAGTCGTCGACCATGTCCCACGCCACCAAGTAGGGATAAAAATAGGGATTGTTGGGAGAAAACGCTTCGCTACGATCCGAAAGAAGATATAAAATATTACCACAATGTACCCACTTCGTAAAATCCACCACGCTACCACCAGTACATATAAGAGTTCGATACCTCCACACACCACGATCAAAACAATACACTGAATGCCATTCCAGCTGTGGCCGCTCTTCTGCTCTAAAAACAATGTCCATATTAAAATAAAGAGAAGAATATGGTAGTTAAGTAGGAATAACTGGGCATAGTCAACACATGCAAAGATTATATTCAATAATGAGCCCAAGAAACAAAACCCATCAGGCAGGAAAATAGGTAAAAAGGTTTGGGTAATTGGGATAAACACCTCCAAAACTGAAGACCAGAAAAAAGGAACGTCTCGGCATAGAGCCAAATTGTTACTCACATTCACTATCTCTTTATCGTACAACAGAAACTCCAAAGGCTCAACAGGGACATAGGGAGAAGACCAAGGACCGTCTAAGGTATAGGTCTCCACATAACATCCATAAGGAGGCCAATGTCCGTTTTGGATAAACACTCCATCAGCACGGCGTTTAAAACAGGCTAAAGCCTGCTCATTCACAAAATCCTCACGATGAAAAAGACCGCGTAGGCTACTAGATACAAGGCGAAACCGGCACAAAATCTTAGTAGAAAGCCAAGAAAAGACAAGTAGAAGAAGATCTTTAGGTAAAATCGCATCAGAATAAGACAAAAAGCAAAGTAGAAGAGTAAAAATGTACAGAATGAAGAAGGCTAACAAAACCATAGAAAAGCAAGAGGCAAATAAAGCAAGTAATAGAGAAGCACAGGTAAAATAACAAAGGCAAAGTAAGTTGTATATATACACATAAGGTTATACTTTCCAAGCGAACATAATAAATATCCCCCCCTCCCCCCTCCCCTTCTCCCCGGCGAGCTAGAGAAAGGCTAGCTAGAAAGCGACGTGCTAGAGAAAGGCTAGCTAGAAAGGGGAGTGCTAGAGAAAGGGGCGTACTAGAGAAAGGCTAGCTAGAAAGGGGAGTGCTAGAGAAAGGGGCGTACTAGAAAAAGGCTAGCTAGAAAGGGGCGTGCTAGATAAAAAGGCGAGCTAGAGAAAGGCTAGCTAGAAAGGAGCGTGCTAGAGAAGGGTAAGCCAGAAAGAGGCGAGCTAGAAGGCTAGCTAGACACCGGTAAGCTAGAAAAAGGATAGCTAGAGAAGAGAGGGGTTGGAAGCCGGCGAGCTAGGACCGGCGAGCTAGAAAAAGGGCACCCAGAAGTAGACAGTCGCGAGCCTATAAATACCCAATACAACGAGTAGAAGAGAAAGAAAAAAACCAAAGGGAAAAGGGAAGCTTGGTGGTTTCTTTCACCTCCAAGAGCTTGAGTTCGGCTTATCCTTACCACTCTACCCCACACCAAACTCCACCACGACACGTAAATACACTAGTCAAATTTGTCGAAAACACCCTTGACAACTTATTTCGAGACAATGTTGATCTTGCTCACAAATAGTCTAAAACTCCTTTCATTGCCAACTCAATCTGGCAATAATTGCTATCATCACGATAATATGCAATAGAAAATCTCTGAATTCTTAAAACTATTTTACAACCTTAAGGCGGAACTAAAAAGATCGACAACAACAACAACAACAACAAACCCAGTGCCTCCAAGGGCTCCCGCATAAGCAGGGTCGGGGGGGGGGGGGGGTAGGTGTGCGTAACCTTCCCCCTTCAAGGGGCTACCCTGAAGAGAGGCTGTTTCCGAGGACCCCCAACCTGAGACGCTGGTCCGTAGCATAGGGCATGTGACCTGGCAGCGGAGAAGCAACAAAGCATGAGTAGGGCATAACATAGGATGAACAAAAACAACACACTCGAAGCAAGCCACAACAAGCAGAAAAAGATAAGACAAAGATAAGGATAGAGATAGAGACAAGTAGGCAAGTAGTAGCTCATGAGAGCAAGTACACAACCTACGTGAGCCGAGAGGATGCCAAGGCCTAGGACTAGAAAGCTCGACAACCCTACTCCAACTGGAGCATCTATTACCCTTATGCTAGCCCTCCATTGGGCCCTATCTAAGGCCATCTCCTCCTGAAGGTTTAGGTGGGTGAGGTCTTGTCGGATCAACTACCCTACTCCAACTAAAAAGATCGACATGTAATTAAAAACATTTACACCTCGATAAGGGAATCCTTAGAGGCCTACCATCATCAATATCTTATAAACTCACTTTGAAAACTTTTTTAGTATTCAATGCCAACATAAGCGACATCCCACGAGCTATCAAAATTTCATCATTGGTAAGTCAGACATTGCACATAAATGCCTATCATACCGACATTACGAAGGGTTCATGTGATTTATTTATAACCACTCAACATGAGCCATCCCAAACTCACCAGTTCATAAATAAACATCTAGGACAAACAAACGTTAGCCATTGACATCCTATGAGAATGATATACCTTAAGGTTATCATTTAAAAGGTAATGGCCTTAGGAATGTGTTATTTCTGGCAATATTGTCTTGATTTTGATATTTATTCCCGACATATACATTATCAGACAACTGTGCCCAATTTTATCCAGGTATTCTGCGCATAACGCTTGACGATTATCCACTTACATACCAGTCACCATGGTCCGCCTTGGTGCAATACTTATCACCATGGTCTGCCCTGATGCAATCACCCGCAATGGGTGCAATACTTATCTCCATGGTCCGCCCTGGTACAATCACCCGCAATGGGTGCAATACTTATCACCATGGTCCGCTGGTCCACCCTAGTGCAATCATCTGCAACGAGTGGAATACCTAACGCTATGACTTGCTTGAGGGTTATCTATAGATAGTACATTGAGCATCGATATCTACATTGCATTCGAGATATATATATATGATGTACAGTTCATTACATCGGACCTGCAGGTTGAAAAGATACACTAACCTGCATGACGTACGCAGCAATAACGTGCCCATTCCTGTTAGACTAATATGGTATATTCATCATCACTAATTCTAGAACGTCGAGGCATACTTGCCGCATTGACTTCATTCAAGTATATTGCGTATGGTTCACTCTAGCAGTAAGCCAAACGTAGAATACTAAACACCCTAACCTCATTCAGGTGTATTACATATATCACATATATATTAAATGAATATATTAAGTCAACCGCCTAGAGCTCGACCAAATATGCCTTGCTCATCAAAATAACTTGAATGAAATGCATCATACTCACCATTTTATGGATATTACAAACTAAACACGTACATAACCATTGCCTAGTCATGATAGCGATATCATCATATGCTTATCATATAAAACTCATAACACAACAAGTGCTTGTAAGAATAAAGGAATAAAATGCTGCAAATACTCTATGGTTCAAAAGTCCCCAGAAGCTCAGATTCTTTTAAACGCTCTTACGCAAATGAAGATTGCCCATTCAGACAAACAATGAGATTAAATGCTCCTTTAAAATCCCTAAAAGGCTAAACGCCCTGATAGGGCAAACCGTATGTTAAACACTCTGTTAAGACCCAAAATTGGGCTAAAAGCCTTGCCAAGGCTCATGATGGGCCATGTGGCTAGTTATGAGCCGAAATGACTTAAATGTGTAATTAAATGCCAAACCCTTATATATAGCTTACTTAGGTCCTACGCCCTGTTAACACGCACGAATAACAATTACGAAAAACTGAAGCATAATGCTAAATGCCTCCATCACTTAAGCAAACATGGCGCACTAGCAAACCATGGTTAAGGACTGACGTGTAATCCACTCCATGATTGAATTAGGAATGACTGAAGTTCACCCATGGAGTGGGGGGAGTATATGTTTATAATACTAGCTCGGTATTTCCTCTCCCAAATACCTGTGGCCCAGAAAGGGGCACCCCTGAACCAAGGCCCCCAAACTGGGAGCCCAAACAATAGGCACTTGGCACAGAGACTGGGTGCCCAGTGACAGGCACCCATGATTTTAGCACCTAGCATTCACCTTGCCCAACCTAGAATTCTATATTTTGGGGGGGGGGGGGGGGGGGGGGGGGGGGGGGGGGGGGGGGGGTTCATCAAGTACTCACCCCCATCCCATGAGAGTACACTCTCTCTCTCTAGTGCTCCCTCTCTCTCTCGAAGGCAAGTCTCGTTTAAGGTAGACCACCCCACGCCTCATCCTCCCATCATCCTTTACGGTCATCCTCTAGGCAAAGAAATATCAAGTCGGGCGTGTAGCTAGAGCTTGAGTTCAACTCGTCCTTACGAACCCCATCTCCTACCGAACTCTAATACTATGAATAAGCACACTGACCAAATTCGTTTTAAACAGAATATAAAGTAGATTATGAGATAATCTTAGTTGTATGTTTGTAATATTTTAAATAAGAAAATTAATTAATTAATTTATTAACTAATTTAATTTTTTTTGATTGAGATTCTAAAGGAGATTATGAGATAATCAAAATTGTAAATGCAAGTTAATTTAAACCACTAGTTTATAAAAATCAAGTGGGAGCGAGGTTCAATTGTTGAAACCTCACGGTCTCCATTGCTAATATAGCAGTATAGTAGATCGATAGACCTCCCTATGGAGGATGTCGGTTTGCAGATTACAAGGTTATACTTTTATTAGGACAAACCAAAGTGCAAAGAAGCGATGCGACCACGCTCCTGTGGAGTATTATGTTTATTTGTATGGAGGTTTAGGTAATGGTTTACACTTGATTAGCGTGATACATGAGCCTCCCCAAGGAGCTCTGTTGTGTTATGTTAGAAATTAAGGTAAAGTGGTGAGTTAATCATGTTTAGTAAGAGTCATAAGAAAGCATGTTAATTGAGAATAGTTCTCACCTAAGCTAATTTCGTGCGACCCCGCTACCAGGGACAAAGAAGTGGTGTGTTTGGGTCATCATTGTATACATGATAGTATAGTTTTGTGGATACTTGACTTATTGTTTTTGCGAAAATAAAAGAATAGATATCATTGCATTATACATGACTCATGTTAGACATTTACACAAATATTTGCATTTACAGCATTTTAAAATTGATACGACTGGTGAATGTCACTTGATTATAATGCATAATGTATTCACTGGACCAAATTACTTTGCTTGACAAAACAAGTTGTTCTTAGTTATTACTAACGAGGTACGTACTGGAAAGAAAGGAAAGGACAAGGTTGCTACTGTAGCAACCAAGTCCACAAAGAAACCAGCAAAAGGAAAGTATTTCTTTAGTGAGAAGACTGGCCACTAGAAGAGGAACTGCACTAAGTATTTAGCTTCTCTTCCTGTAAAGACTGCTAAACCATCTGGTGAAGATATGTTGACATCTCACTTAATTGAGTCATGTGCAGTTGAGAGTCCACCAAGTTTCTGGTGTGTGGGCTCAGATTCAACTGACCATGTCTGTATTATGTTATAGGGGCTTAGGCTAACTAGGAGGCTGCATGATGGGGAGCTGTACCTGACGGTTGGAGACGGTACAAGAGTAATGGTGGTATGAGTAGGACATGTTAACTTAGTATTTAGTCGTACAGTTTTGATTTTAAAGGATTGTTTATTTGTCCATGTACTATGCAGGAATTTGATTTATATGTCTCGATTAGTGGATAATGGTTATTCAGATAATTTTTGTTTTGAACCTGTTATTGTGATAAATAAATTGCTTATTTGCAAAGGTACATGTGTCGATGGATTATTTATGTTGTTTCCTGATCAAGACACTCATATTTGTTTAAATGAATCTAACACAAGCTCACTTGTTCAATCTTCGAGAAGAAAACACCCTAAAAGGGATAATGCTGACACATGGCACTAACGTATAGGTCACATTAAAAATGACTGGTAAAAGATGGATTGATAGAACCTTTGGATTTTAAGTCATTATCAATCTGCGCATCCTGCATAGAAGAATAAATGACCGAGTCTGTCTTTAAGAGTAAAGGTAATAGGGGTGGGTTACTTGCTTGAGTAGGTTCACACAGATGTATGTGGACTTATGAACATTCAAGCAAGAGGTGGGTGTGAGTACTTCATCATATTCACTGATGATTATTCAAGGTATGGATATGTTTACCTGATGAGGCACAAGTTGGGCTCTTTTTGAAAAGTTCTAGAGTACAAAGCCGAAGTTTAAAAGCAATTAGGTAAACAAGATAAGTCACTTCGTTCAGATCGAGGTGGAGAATATCTTTTGGGTGAGTTTCTGATTTTCCTAACTGCAAGTGGATAAGATCTCAGCTTTCTGCTCCTTGTACACTACAGCAGAATGGTGTTGCATAAAGAAGGACTAGGACATTGTTAGAGATGGTAAGTTCTATGATGCGTCATGCTGCTTTATTATCTCTACTTGGGGTTATCCCAAAGGAACAAGGGTGGTCTTTTCTGTTAGGAATAGTGTCCTGAAATCCAAATTTATTATGTTAATATTACTTGATTAATGAATAAAATTGAAGTTCCAGTTATTTACTTGTTAAATTTGTGTAAGGAAGCATTTATACTGCATGTGATTTTCTTTTTGGTAATCCATGAGATGGGTGTAGTCATCAGACTATAATTTACTTATTTGTTCTCAGTGGTTTATGAGATTAATCCATAGATAGACTTTGAACTAATGTGATGGATTGTTGTTTGAAAAACTCATAGTCAAAGACAAGTTTTGACAACTTGTATGCTAAGACTATAACATGACACTATAGATGACTTGTCTTTGTCATGTGGATGGTGATCCAAAAGAGTTAGGTTTGTGTGTTTAACAAGATTGACATGCTAAGTTGGACCATGTGAGTTGCTTGTTTCTAGACTAGTATCATAAATGTGTGATTCATGTTGTACTGTTTGAACGACGACTCCAAATCCTGAGAGTATTTTGGACTTGTGCATGGAGCGTTAGTTACTTTCGTGTAAATGTGACAAGGATCAGGTATTCAATACGGAATCTACAGTCTCTTATAAGATCCAGATGTCCCCTTAGTTGATTCACAAGTATTTTAACAGTTCGGAATCTTTGCCAAAGTGTTTCAGGTGTTTGTCATTTGGAATTTATACTAATGAATATGTTCAAGTATAAGTGTATTATTCAGTAAAGTGCGAGTCAGTAACTAATGGAGAAGTTGTGAGAAGGATAACGGTAGTAGTTATATTTATTCTTTATCATGGACATCTAGTGGAGGGGTTGTTGTCATCAATACAGTCTATATTAGAAATATCGAATAAATGGTTTAAGTCTAGAGTGTTGTAGAATTTATTTAGTGGAATTAAGTCACATTAAATGGTAATTAAATTTTATCATGAGATGGTAATTAATTTAACCCATTTGGAGCTAGATTTAAATTGTCTCTTAGTTCCCTGTACAAGCCTCTGTATTTATTGCTATCAAAAAAATATGAAAGAATTAATGGACTAAATTTTTCATTCATTTGATGAGTAAATTTAATTTTGCCAAATATTAATCACGTGATGAATAAAAAATTAAAAATTAATTAAAAAAATTAAGGGTTTTAGAAAGTGTTGACTTTCTGAGACATTATTGAAGAGAAGTTTTTTTGTTGAAAATTTTCTTTCCTTAGTTTAATATTTTGGCAGCTCGAGGTCATTGCATGGAAGGCAGCTAGGTCTCTGTTTTCTCGACTTTCTAGGAGTTTTATCATTCTGGTATTCTTTATTATTAGAGTAATTCGGGTATTCTTCTTTCCTTCTCTTTTTGTCTTCGCTTTTTCATTTATTTACCGCGTTCTTATTATGCTAGTTATAGTTTATATAATTATTATGAATATAGAGTAGAGGCATGCAGATTTAAACTTAGGAATTTCAAATCAACCTTAGTTTTAAAATTAAGAAGTTAAAATCATTCCGATGCGTTAATTTTATAAAATTAGAGAAAATTTTTGAAATTTGTCCCAACAATTGGTATCCAAGTTAGCCTTTAATTACATTCATAATATACATGAACAGGAATAATAAGATCGAAATAAATAGACATGCGATTTAATAAAATAGATATTTTATTAAGAGGGAAAGATTGTTTAAAGTAACTATTTAAATTGGTTAAATCATTAATGAATTAATGGTTAATTAGATTGTTCAAGTTACGGGTTTAAATTGTTTAAATCAACAACTAGTTTTGAGTTAATTCATATTTGTGGCAATCATGTAGATCGTATAATGAAATTGTGCGTTCTTAATCAAGATTTACGAAATTGGGTAAATTTATCTAATGGGATTAGATTCTATTATGTTTTTAATTGTTTTTAAATTAAAAAAATGAGGAAAATTTGTTAACGCTGACGTCAGCAGTCAAAGCTGACGTGGCGCAGACATCAGCAATGAAAAAAAATTTGGACGTGTAGACTTCAGTACTGATTTGCATAATAATAAAAAATTAATTTTTTATTGATTAATTTTATTTTAGAATGAGATTCTAAAGTAGATTATGAGATAATCTATGTTATAAGTCAATACTACTTTAAATAAATGTTGATATTTAATAATTAATTTAATTTTTAGAATGAAATTCTAAGGTAGATTATGAGATAATCTAAGTAGTAAGACAGTATTATTTTAAATTAAAAAATTAATTAATTAATTTTTTTAGTTAACTTAATTCAAGAATGAGATTCTAAAAGGGATTATGAGATAATCCAAGTAGTAAATGCAAGTTAATTAAAAACTGCTAGTTTATAAAAATCAAGTGGGAGCAAGGTTCAATTGTTGAAACATCACTATCTCCATTACTGATCTAGCAGTATAGTAGATCGATACACCTCCCTGTAGAGGATGTCGATTAGCAAGTTTTAGGGTTAGGCTTCTATTAGGATAAACCAAAGTGCAAAGAAGCAATGTGACCACACTGTCGTGAAGTATTACGTGTATTTTTATGGAGGTTTAAATAATGGGTTACACTTGACTAACGTGATAAATTAGCTTCCCCAATGAGCTCTGTTGTGTTCTGTTAGAGACTAAGGTAAAGTGGTGAGTTAATTATGCTTAGTAAGAGTTACAAGAAAACATGTTATTTGAGAATATTTCTCACCTAAACTAATTTTATGCGACCCCGCTGGGGAGTGGTGTGTTATTGCATGCATGATACTATAGTTTAGTGGATACCTAACTTATTGTGTATGTTAAAATAAATGAATAGATATCACTATGTTAAATATGACACTTGTTAGACAATTACACAAATGTTTGCATTTACTGTGTTTTGAAATCGATATGGTTGGTGAACTTCACTTGACTTTAATGCATAATGTACTCAATGGACCAAATTATATTGCCTGGAAAAACAAGTTGGCCTTAGTTATTACTCACAAGGGACTTGAGTTTGTTTTCACTGAAGCTTATCCACCAATACCCACTGCTAATTGCACAGCCACTGAAAAAGAGCGCTACGGATACTGGCACGGGACTAATGAGTTAGCCAAGTGCTACATATTGACCTTAGTTTCAGAAGTTCTTAGATATCAGATGCTTGAGAAGTGAATAGCAGCTAAGATGATTGAACATTTAAGAGAAATGTTCTAGGAACAATATAAAGCAGCTGCTTAACATGAGGATGTCCCCAAAAAAATACCAGTTAAGGAACATATCATGAATTTGATAGTGTGTTTTCTAAACTGGAAATCCTCGAAGATTAGTTTGATAGTCAAATTAAGTAGGATATCATCCTCAGTTCTTTGTCCAGCTCATTAGTTCAGGCTAATTTTTTACATGAACAATAAAAATTACTCGCTATCTGAACTAATGAAAAAACTGCAAGCAATAGAATACATGATGAGGGGCATCAGGAGTGCCCAGGAATTGGAAGCGAGTAACAGTAAGCATATTGAAGGAAAGTGTTTCCTTTGCAGAGAAGTGGACCACTGGAAAGGTGATTGCACTAAGGACTTAGTTGCACTTCCTGCAAAGACTGCACTAAGGGTGGTCTTTTCTACATTCCTTTTGATCAAAAGGTTTTTGTAACTGTAAATGCAAAAGATTTAAATGAAGATTTTGTAGTAGACTACAAAAACAAAAACAGAGTAGTGTTAGAGGAGTAAAAAGAAAATGACGCTAATTTTGAATAGCTAGACACAACTCGGGATACAATGGATACATTAGATGCACATACTACTAGGGTCATGTTCTTAGTACACGAGAGCCTAGATGTAGCGGGAGGATTGCAAGGGCACCTGATAGGTTCATGGCAGGAGCCTTAGTGGTTGACCGTGATTTTGAATTTGATCCTCTCAGCTACAATGAGGCAATTCAAGACTAGGATGCTCACCAGTGGTTCTTAGCCATGAAATCTGAGATAGGATCTATATATTCTAATTAGGTCTAGCGCCTTTTAGAGGTGCCTATTGGCATTAAGCCCATTGGTTGTGAATGGGTCTATAAGAGGAAAAGAGGAATGGATGGGAAGGTAGAGACCTTCAAGGCAAGACTGTTTGCCAAGGGTTTTACCCAGAAAGGATGGAATCAATTATGATGAGACCTTCTTACATGTAACCATACTAAAGTCCATAACGGTACTCCTACCCATTACTGCTTATTATGAAATTTGGCAAATGAAGAGCATATGGTATGCAAGCTGAAGAAGTCCATATATGGACTGAGACAAGCATCACGCTCATTGAACATTAGATTCAATAAAGCGATTAAGTATTATGGTTTTGAGCAATTGGTTGACAAACCATGCAGTTACAAATGACTAAAGGTGGCCACGGGGTAAGGCTATGTACATCCTACCTAGAGGTGGCCACAAGCCAGGTTAGGCCAGGCCCAGGCCGGGCCTAGTTGGGGAACTGGGCGGGCCCGGGTTGGCCCTGTCCCCCCTTCAGTTTTTTAAACATACAAAATTAAAAAATACAAATTTGTTTTATACAAAAATTATTATAATTCATTGATGAATACTATAGGATACAAATACAATCCATCACAATAGTTGGTAGGATCTATGTAATAAAATAAATATAATAAAATAAAATGTATAATAAATAATGGCAATGGTAAATAATGTAACAAAATAAAATGTATAATAAATAATGGTAATGTTAAATAATGTAACAAATATAATTACAGCAGTTGGTCGGATCTATTTAAAAATACAAATATATTTATGAAAAAATACAAACAAGATATAGACGTACAACAATAAGAAATTAGTCTATGCTGGTTGGGGGGGTTGCTGTGCCGCCGTCTGACGTATAGGTAGTGCGAGCGTCTTCATCCTCGCTTGATGAACCCAACCTCAGTACATTTTGGTCCCTAGCCTCTGCGTGCATCCAGCCCATTAAGCACATGGACATCTCCAAGCTGGACGGTGATAGCTTCGCTCTCTTCATTCCAAGCAACCTGCCACAAAGACTAAAAGCACACTCCATTGCTATTGAAGACACTAGACACATTAGCATATCACGTACCATGGTGGAAAGCACGGGATACTGGGTTTGATTTGTATGCCACCATTTTAAAATATCAAATTGCAGATTCGCCAGTGTCGGGAAGAACTGGATTAGCGGCGTCCGCATATGGTAATCTAATTCGTCACATGACGTGGAAGTTTGTGTGGCCGTGAATTGGCCCAACAGCTTCCACGCAATCGACGCGTGTGCACTACTTCCACTAGATGTGGAAGATCCAACTGTAGTAGGAGTAACATATGGATTATCAGATGATAATCTATGAGAATAATGGGAAAATAAAGTGTGTAGGTCTGAATCGACTTGCACAACGTATTTTTCGATATTGAAATCATATTTTAATTGTTCGTAAAAATATTTGGCAAACAAGCTCAAACCCGTGAGTTTACAACGAGGATCCAAAATAGTGGCAAAACAGTATGTAAGAGGTAGTTCAAAATAATATTTATAAAACTTGGTTTTCATTGCTTTAATTGATTCAATCAACACAGGGTTCAATTCATTTTCCGACATCTAAGATACAATATCAATCAATTTAGATATTGCTTGTGATATAGTTGGATAATAGCAACCGGAAAAAAAATTGGTAGCGTCTCTAAAGATGGTAAAAAATTTCAAAATTTTATTAATTGTGTCCCAATGTACATCGTTTAAATTATAATCACTAAATCTGAATGAGTATCCTGTACAAATTCTACTAGGACATCCTTATATGGTAGTATGCGCTGTAACATTTCTACGGTTGATGACCACCTAGTTGGTGTGTCTAATTTAAATTGTTTATACTCTAACCCATGCATCCTATAGAGAAGTTTAAATATTCTCTTTTTGGTTTCTGGATGATTTTATTGCTACTGTTACATCTTTTAAGGTGGAAAGAGAAGCGTTTATTAGACCTAAACTATCCATCACCATAAAATATAGTATATGATAGATGCAACATAAATGAAAACACCACCCACCTAACATGAGTTTCATATGCCTACTTTGTTGTTTAATGGATGTGTTATTACTAGTAGTATTGTCAAACGTGATACTAAAAATATGACGCTTTATCCCCCACCCCGGACTGCCTCCATAATCGCACCCGTGATTATGTCGGCAGTATGGGGATAATCTAAATATGCAAAATGGATTATCCGTTTTTGAATGGTGAAGGAGGAATTGATCCAGTGTGCCGTTACGCACAAGTAAGGCACACCGGGTTTCGACTTCCAAGTGTCGGACGTCAACGAGAACATGCTCGTGTTCGCCCTAAAAATTTTGAAAACCTCAGTTTTCATCTTATTGTAAGCTTTAAACGCGTCCTGCTTTAAAGTGTTCCGAGGAACCCTTACGATGGCGGGGTTCACCCCTGTTTGGTGACAATCCACGAAACTAGGGTCTTCGCAGGTGCTAAAAGGCTTTTCAGACTTAATTACATATTAAGCTAGTGCCTGTCTATTAGTTTATTGGGAGAACCTAAAGTTAGCAAGCGCACCGGTCGCTTGCTGTACTAAATGTTGTTGGGCTCTATCTTGGTCTTGGTTGGGGTGGCACCTAATTATATGTCTAGTTAATGTACCTGTCCCACTGCCCAATGGATGACTAAAGGGCTTGGGTGGGTCACATAATGTACAAATCGCTTTATTATTGTTCCTATCTAAGTTGAGGTGCTTCCATACCCCACTAGTACAACGCCTACTACTAGTACTAGTTCTTGCGGGCTGGGGTTCGGTTGTGGGTGTGGGTTCCTCTTCAATCTGTGGGTCTCCACCACCACCACCCGACTCAGAAAAATCTTGGTAATTGTAGTACAGTTGTTATTGGAGGTCCCAATCTATGGTGTTAGTGTATGGAGGTGATGGGCCTGGCTCTAAAAATGCTCGTTCATCAGTATCAAGTTCGACAACTCTACCCCTCTTAGGTACTTTAGGCGGCCGAGAAGAGCTAGAACTAGAACGACCGGCTCCAAACGAAGATGCATTGTGTGCCATGGTAGTATAAATGGTTAGTATTTAAAAAAATGCAACTACTAATGCAAATTAAGTAGATAAAAATGCGAAACAAATAAAATTTTGATACTAAAATTACCGAAGTGAACAATGAAATTCGAACTTAACCGAGATTCTACGAGCTAGAGGTGCACAATTCATGCAAGTAGAAGGAAGTAGAGAGAGAAGAGAGAATTTAATGAAGATTTGTTGTGAGAAAATAGAATTTGGGGGCGGGGGGGGGGGAGGGGGGGGGGGGGGTTCTTTTTTTTAAAAGCAAGGGGGGAGCCATTGCTACCCCCTCCCAACGACTCTTTAAAAGAGCCGTTGGGGGTCTTCGCTGGCCTGGGCTCAATACATATTGAATGCTGAGATTATGCATTGAATTTCTGTTAGTAGATCCATAATAAAAAAAAAATGTTTGTGATTGTTCCGGAAGAAATGAAACAAAACATAAGGCAGAGCAGCCCTTATATCAATAGCAAACGGCCTACTTATAGCCTTTTTTCCCCTTTATTCGGGGACTTCAACGGGCCTTACAAGCTCATAAAATGACAATTCTTCCGGCCCGTGTGGGCCTGGGCCCGGGCGAGACCCCAAAAAACTTGGGGCTCGTGGCCCGACCCGGCCTGCTACAGTAGCGGGCCGAGTTGGGCCAGGCCCCCGGGCCGACTCGGCCCACTGGCCACCTCTATAAACGACATCAAGATAAAGTAGCAAATTTCTTAGTATTGTATGTCGACAATATACTACTCATTGGGACTGATGTAGGGGTGTCATCAGCAACAAAGATTTGGTTGTCAAGTCAGTTTGGTATGAAGAACTAGAGATTATATGATGAACTTTCAAAGTGACGAGCTGGTTCAAGTTGGCTATATTACTTCAAATTTCCAATCAAATACAGATGCTAGACGATCGACCTCTGGGCATGTTCTTACCCTTGGAGTAGGATCCTTTAGTGGGAGGAGTATCAAGCAGTCTTGTATTGCTGAGTCCACCATGTGGGCCGAGTATGTTACAGCTTAAGGAGCCGCAAAGAGGGTATAATGGTTCAGATAGATTAATTAACTTAGTAGACCTTTGGATCATACATAGAAGGGATGGGTATACAGGTTGTAATAAATTGGATTTAGGATACGTGGGAGATTGTTAGGAATAGTGTCCTGAAATCCAGATTTATTCTGTTAATATTACTTTATTAATAAATAAAATTGAAGTTCCAGTTATTTCCTTATTAAATTTGTGTGAGTGGGCATTTATACTGCATGTGATTTTCTTTTTGGTAACATCTATGAGATGGGTGTAATCCTTGGACTATAATTTATGTGTTTATTCTAAGTGGTTTATGAGATTAACCCACAGATAGACTTGGAATAAATGGTATGGATTATTGATTGAAAAACTCGTAGTCAAAGACAAGTTTGGACCACTTGTATGCTAAGACTATAATGTGATACTCTAGATGACTTGTCTTGGTCTTGTGAATGGTGATCCAAAAGTGTTAAGTTGCTTGTTTCTAGACTACTAATGAAATGTTGTACTGTTTGAATGACGGCTCTAAACCCTGAGAGTATTCTACACTTGTGCACGAAACGTTAGTTACTTTGGTTATTATAAGTAAGGTCTAAACGAATGACTGAATATCGAATAAATGGTTTAAATGGAGAAGCTGTCCGAAGGATAATGGTAATAGTTAATTTTTTTTTTTTTTTTTTTTGTCATGGACATCTCATTTTGGGGTTGTTGTCATCAATACAATCTATTTGGAAAATATCAAATAAATGGTTTAAATCTAGAGTGCAACGGGATTTATTTAGTGGAATTAAGTCCCACTAAATGGTAGTTAAATTTATCATGAGATGATAATTAATTTAACTTATTTGGAACTGGATTTAAATTGTATCTGAGGTCCCTGTACAAGCCTCTGTATTTATTGCCATTGGAAAAATATCAAATAATTAATGGGATGAATTGTTTATTCATGAGAAGAGTAAATTTAATTTTGCCAGACATTATTCATGAGATGAATAAAAAAAATTAAAAATTAAGGGTTTAAAAAAGTGTTGACTTTCGGGGACCTTATTGGAGAAAAAAATTTTCATTGAAATTTTTCTTTCAAGTTTAATATTTTTCGGAGCCCGCTTTCAGGGCGGTTCGAGGTCATTGCTCACAAGGTAGCTGGGTCTCGATTTTCTTGGCTTTCTAGGAGTTTTATCAATCTGGCATTCTCTATTATTGGAGAAATTTCAGGTACTCTTCTTTCCTTCTCTTTCAATTTTCACTTTTCTATTTATTTACAGCTTTCTTATTATGCTAGTTATAATTCATGTAATTATTATAAATGTATTAGAGTAGCAGTCTGCAGATTTAAATTAGGAATTTAAACCTGTAGATTTAAAATTAGAAATTTTAAATCAATCTTAGGTTTAAAATTAAGAAGTTTAAACCCTTCTGCTGCGTTAACTTTACCAAATTTGGGAAAATTTTTAAAATTCATCCCAACATTTTCTACAGTCGTTCTGATCATAAAGTTTTTTGTAAATGTAAATGGGAAATGTCTAAAGGAGGATTTTTATAGTAGATTATAAAAGTAAAAGCAGAGTAGTATTACATGTTAGGAACATTGTCCTGAAATCTAGATTTATTCTGGATATATTATTTTAATTAATAAATAAAATTGATGTCCCAGTCGTTTCCTAGTTAAATTTGTGTAAGAGAGTATTTATACTGCATGTGATTTTATTTTGGGAGACATCTAAGAGATGGGTATAGTCCTCAGACTACGATTTATATGTTTGTTCTAAGTGGTTTATGAGACTAAGCCTCAAATAGACTTGGAACAAATGGTATGGATTGTTGTTTAAAAGACTTGTAGTCGAAGACAAGTTTGGACCACTTGTATGTTAAGACTATAACGTGACACTTTAGATGACTTGTCTTGGTCACGTGGATGGAGATCCAAAAGTGTTGGGTTGGTGTGTTTAATAAGATTGATACACTGAGTTCAGCCATATGGGTTGCTTATTTCTAGACTACTATCGGAGATGAGTGATTCACGTTGTATTGTTTGAACGACGACTCTAAATCCTGCGGGTATTCTGGACTTGTGCATGGAGCGTTAGTTACTTTGGTGTACTATAAGTAAGGTCTAAACGAATGACTGAAATCCCACGTGCACAGGGTAGCGGCGTGAAGTGTGACAAGGATCAGGTATTCAATAGGGAATCTACAGTTTCTTATGAAATACAGATGTCCCCTTAGTTGATTCACAAATATTTGAATAGTTCGGAAACTTTGGCCAAAGTATTCTAAGCGTTTGACATTTGGAATTTATACTGCGAATATGTTCAAGTATAAATGAATTATTCAGTGAAAGGCGAGATGTAAACTAATAGAGAAGCTGTGAGAAGGATAATGATAGTGGTTATATTTATCCTTTGTCATGGACATCTAGTGGAGGGATTGTTGTCATCATTACAGTCTATTAGGGAGATATCGAATAAATAAGTTAAGTCTGGAGTGCAATGAGATTTATTTAGTGGAATTAAGTCTCATTAAATGGTAATTAAATTATTTCATGAGATGATAAATTTAACCCATTTGGAACTAGAATTAAAATTTTCCTGAGGTCTCTGCGCAAGCCTCTGTATTTATTGCCATTGAAAAAATATTAAAGAATTCTTGAGATGAATTATTTATCCATGAGATGGGTAAATTTAATTTTGCCAAACATTATTCATTAGATGAATAAAATTTAAAAATTATAAAATAAAATAATTTTGAAAAATTAAAATTCATAGGATAAATTTTTACATGCCGAAAACAAAGCAAAAAAAAAAATTGAAAAACCGCATAGATCGCTATCCGTGGCTAACACTGGTAGCCATTCACCGCACAACATGTGTCACGCGTTGGGGAGCCCAAGGGGAGGATCCTCGTGTGCGTACTCCGGCCAATAATAGGCTGACACGTGGCATGCGGAAAAGGATAAAATAATCCGTTTTTGAACTGTTTGTGAAACACAGTGTTTTAGTTGCTTTTCTAAACAATACGACGCGTTTTGATTTTAACTGGGCTATCCCGCACCAAAAAAATTGGATTTTTTTGCTCCGATGTACTCCTTTAAATAGAGGTGCTTATTCCGAAGTTTGGCATTCAAGTTGAAATATTTCTTTAGGGTTTCTGAAATTGTTTCAGAGATCTAAATAGAGAGAAAAATTTCCGTTGGAATTTTTTCTGTCCTCAGTTTAATATTTTTCGAAGCCCACCCTCTGGGCAGTTCGAGGTCATTCCGGAGAAGATCGCGAGGTCTCAATTTTCTTGAATTTCTTTATTATTGGAGCAATTCCAGGTATGTTCATCTTTTCTTATTTTTTTTCGCTTTTCTATTTATTTATAGTATTCGTTATTATGCCTGTACAAGTTTATGTATTGTTGTGAATATATTAGAGTAAAAGGCCTATAGATCTAAATTAAGAATTTAGATCTGTTGATTTAAATTATAAATTTAAGTCACTATATTTAAAATTAGGAATTTTAAATCGACCATAGGTTTAGAGTTATGAATTCTAAACCGGTTCCGCTGCGTAAACTTTGGGGAGAATTTTTGCAATTCATCCCAACAACCGGTATTAGGGCAAAGGGTTTATAGAGATAAACCTATTTCCGAGAATTCTCGCTCGTGAGGTGTCACAAAGTGTGACTCTCCGACCGAGGGCTTAGGTAGAGAGAAGAGTCTTCTACTCTAAGTACTCTAATAGGTGCCTATTGTTGTGATCATAGTTGAGAACTATGAACCCAATAGTCGGCATCAGAGTTTATTTTTCCAACAAAATTCATATCTTTTCCCAACAATTGGTATCAGAGCCAGCCTCTCATTACATTCATAATATACATGACTTGGTAGAATAAGATCGAAATAAATAGATTTGCGATTTAGTAAAATAGCAATTTTATTAAGAAGGAAAAACTTGCTTGAATTAGTGATTTAAATTGTTTAAATCATTAAAGTAGTTAATTGTCAATTAGAATATTTTAAAGTATCGATTTAAATTGTTTAAATCGGTTAAAAGAGTTAATAGTTAACTTGGTTAGTTAAAGTAACGATTTAAATTGTTTAAATCGTTAATGAATTAATAGTTAATCTGATTGCTTAAAGTAATGATTTAAATTATTTAAGTCGCTAATGAATTAATTGTTAATTAAGATTATATAAGGTAACGATT
This sequence comes from Simmondsia chinensis, assembly GCA_018398585.1. NCBI lineage: Eukaryota > Viridiplantae > Streptophyta > Magnoliopsida > Caryophyllales > Simmondsiaceae > Simmondsia > Simmondsia chinensis. The sequence goes on along the minus strand of JAGTTD010000023.1, from coordinate 18,366,989 downwards.
TGAATTGTTTAAATCGTTAATTAATTAAAAGTTAATTTGATCGTTTGAAGGTAACGATTTAAATTGTTTAAATTGTTAATGAATTAATCGTTATTTCAGAATAACCCCTAAATTTGCGATTATGTTGTTCGTATAATGAGATTTACGTTCTTAGTCATGGTTTATGAAATCGGACAAAATTGATCTAATAAGATTATATTCAAATATTTTTAACAATAATGGATAAAATTGATCTAATAGGATTAGATTCAAAAAATTTTATGAAATTGGATAAAGTTGATCTAATGAGATTAGATTAAATTATTTTATACGAAATTGGATTAAATTGATTAAATGAGATTAGATTCAATTTATTTTAAAATTAAATATTTTAATTTTCAATTTAAAAAAAAAAAATTTGTCAGCGGACGCTGACTTCAGCGTCTGCTGCTGATAGCTGACGTCAGCAATTAAATAAAAAAAAAGAAAAAAGTTTTTTATTTTTAATTTTACTTTTGGGATTTGTAGGCGTCAGTACTGATTTACATAATAATTATAAATTAATTATTTTATTAATTAATTTTCTTTTAGAATGAGATTCTAAATATTATGTGATAATCTAAGTTGTAAATCAATATACTTTAAATAAAAGTTATTTTAAATTGTTTTAGAAAAAGATTCTGAAATAGGCTATGTGATAGTCTAAGTTAACTTTATTTTTTACAATGAAAGTTAAATTTTAGAATAAGATTCTAAAAATAGACTATGGGATAGTCTAAGCACAAAATCGCTATTGATTTTAAATAAAATTGTTTTTAATTTAATTTTGAAATCAAAATTTTAAAAGTGGATTATGTGATAATCTAAATTAAATGTTCATATTGTTTTAATTAAAATTAATTAATTAATTTTATTGATTTAATTTTAGAATGAGATTCTAAAGGGGATTATGAGATAATCCATATTGTAAATGCAAGTTAATTAAAAACCACTGGTTATAAAAATCAAGTGGGAGCGACGTTTTAATTGTTGTAACCTCACGGTCTCCATTACCGGTCTAGCAATATAGTAGATCGATAGACCTCCCTGCGCAGGATGTCGGTTTGCAGATTACAGGGTTTGACTTCTTTAGGATAAACCAAAATGCAAAGAAGCAATGTGGCCACGCTGCCGTGGAGTATTTCGTGTATTTGTATGGAGGTTTAGGTAATGGTTTACACTTGACTAGCATGATGCATTAGGCTCCCCGAGGAGCTATGTTATGTCATGTTAGAGACTAAGGTAAAGTGGTGAGTTAATCATGTTTAGTAAGAGTTACAAGAAAATAGGTTAATTGAGAATAGTTCTCACCCAAACTAGCTTCGTGCGACCCCACTGCCGGGGAGTAAGGAGTGGTGTGTTTGGGTCATCATTGTATGCATGATAGTACAGTTTGGTGGATATCGGACTTATTGTGTATGCTAAATTGATAGAATAATGCATTATACATGACTTATATAAGGTTGTTACACAAATGTTTGCATTTACAGTATGTTTGATATGGATACGGCTGGCGAACTTCACTTGATTTGGAATAAATAATGTACTCACGGGACCAAATTACTTTGCCTTGAAAAATAAGTTAAACTTACTCACTGCTCACAAGGGACCTACTAGAAAGAAAAAAAAGGGTAAGGTTGCTGTTGTAGCAACCAAGTCCATAAGGAAGTCAGCAAAATAAAAGTTTCTCTTTTGCAAGAAAACTAGGCCACTGGAGGAGAAACTAAACTAAGTACATAGCTACTCTTCCTACAGAGACTGCTAAGCCCTCTGGTGAAGGTATGTTGATATCTCACTTAGTTGAGTCACGCATAGTTGAGAGTCCACCAGTTTCCTGGTGGGTGGACTCAGGTTCAAATGACCATATTTGTAATATGTTACAGGAGCTCAGGCTAGGCTAAAGGCTACACGATGGGTGTTGTACCTGAAGGTCAGGGACTGTACAATAATAGCGGTCTTAAGTGTAGGAGATGTTAGCTTAGACTTTAGTGATAGAGTTTTGTTTTAAAGGATTGGTTATTTAAACCTTCTCTGCACAGGAATTTGATTTCTATATCTCGTTTTATGAATAATTATTATTCAGTTGATTTTGATAATGAAAATTTTAATATGAGAAATAAATTATTTATTTGCACATGTACATGAATAAATTGTTTATTCATGTTATTTCCTTATCAAAACTATGGTAATTGTTTAAATGAATTTAACGTAAGTTCACTTGTTCAATCTTCTAAAAGAAAACGCCTTGAAAGGGATATTGCCTACACATGGCACCAACGTTTAGGTCACACTAATTCGAACAGGATCCAAAGACTAGTGAAAGATGGACTGATAGAGGTTTTTGACTTGAGGTCATTACCAGTTTGCGAATTCTGCATAGAATGAAAGGTGTCCAACTCTGTCTTTGAGAGTAAAGGCAACAGGGTTGGTGGCTTGCTTGAGCTGGTTCACATTGATGTATGTGGACCAATACATGTTCAGGCAAGAGGTGGGTATGAGTACTTATTCATGTTTAGTGATGATTACTGAAGATGTGTATATGTTTACCCAATTAGACATTAGTTGGACTCTTTTGAAAAGTTCAAAGAGTACAAAGCTGAATTTTAAAAGCTATTCGGTAAACAAGTTAAGTCACTTCGATTAGATCGAGATGGTGAATATTTTTTGGGTGAATTACTGTATTTCCAAACTGCAAAATGAGATAAGATCTCAACTTTGTGCTCCGGTTACACCGCAGTAGAATTGTGTTGCAAATCAAAGAAATAAGGACGTTTTTTTCTACAGTTTTTTGGTTTTAAATTTTTTTTGCAAATACAATGCAAAATACTTAGAGAAGCATTTTGCAAGTAAGCTACAAAAACAAAAACAAAATGGTATTAAAGGAAAATGACAATAATTCTGAACAGCTAGACACAGCTTAAAACATAGTGGATGCATTAGATGCACCTACTGATAGGAATGAGAATGTTCCAGGTACACAAGAGCTTAGATGTAGTGGGAGGATTGTCAGGACACCTAACAGGTTCATAGCATGAGCCTTAGTGGTTGATCATGGCATTGAATTTGGCTCGTTTAGCCACAATGAAGCAATTAAGTCTTCTAGTTTTGTGCAATCGGTTGCACAAATCATGCGTGTATAAATAATATAAAGAGAAAGTAGTGACTTTCCTAGTATTATATGTCAACGGTATATTACTCATTGAGAATGATGTAGGGGTGTCATTAGTTGTAAAGGTTTGGTTGTCAGGATAGCTCGATATGAAGGACATAGGAGAAGCCGGCTCCACTCTTAGGATTAAGCTTCCGGGAGGTCGTAAGAGTAGGATGTTGGATCTCTCTCTAGCCACTTATACTGACAAGATATTGTCAAGGTATAGCATGGAGCCCCACTCTATTTTCAGTAGTGTTCTAGGACACCTCAAGAGGAGGAGCAATTGAGGAATATTCCATATGCTTTGGCAGTGGGAGCCTCAGGTACGCTATGTTGTGCAAGAGACTTTATGTCTGCTATGCTATGGTATAGTAAGCAGGTGTTAGTCTAACTTGAGAAGAACTAGAGATCCTATGCTGATCTTTCAAAGTGACGAGCTGGTTCCAATTGGCTATACTGATTTAAGACTTCCAGTCAGATTAAAATGATAGACGTTTGACGTCTAAGCATGCCTTTACTCTTGGAGTGGGAGCCATTAGTGAGAGGAATGTCAAGCAGTACTGTGTTGTAGACTTCACAATAAGGTAATTATGCTTAATAAGGGTTAGGCTCAGTAGACTTTTGGTTCAAACTTAAAAGAGGTGTATATGGACTTTGTCATAAATTGGATTTTGGGAGATTGTTAGGAACAGTGTCCTGAAATTCAGATTTATTCTGGATATATTATTTTAATTAATAAATAAAATTAAAGTCCCAGTCATTTCCTAGTTAAATTTGTGTAAGACAGTATTTATACTGTATGTGATTTTATTTTGGGAGACATCAATGAGATGGGTATAGTCCTCAGACTACAATTTACATGTCTGTTCTAAGTGGTTTATGAGATTAAGCCACAGATAGCCTTGGAACAAATGGTATGGATTGTAGTTTGAAAAACTCGTAGTCGAAGACAAGTTTGGACCACTTGTATGCTAAGCATATAACGTGACACTTTAGATGTCATGTGGATGGAGATCCAAAAGTGTTGGGTTAGTGTGTTTAATAAGATTGACACACTAAGTTAGACCATGTGGGTTACTTATTTCTAGACTACTATCGAAGATGAGTGATTCGCGTTGTACTGTTTGAACGACGACTCTAAATCCTGAGGGTATTTTGGACTTGTGCATGGAGCGTTAGTTACTTTGGTGTACTAAGTCTAAACGAATGACTGAAATCTCACGTACACCGGATAGCGGCGTAAAGTGTAGGATCAGGTATTCAATAGGAAATCTACAGTCTCTTATGAGATCCAGATGTCCCCTTAATTGATTCACAAATATTTAAATAGTTCTGAAACTTTGGCCAAAGTATTCTAAGCGTTTGACATTTGGAATTGATACTGTGAATATGTTCAAGTATAAATGAATTATTCAGTGAAGGGCGAGTTGGAAACTAATGGAGAAGCTATGAAAAGGATAATGTTAGTGGTTATATTTATCCTTTATCATGGACATCTAGTGGAGAGGTTGTTGTCATCATTACAGTCTACTAGGGAGATATCAAATAAATAATTTAAGTCTGGAGTGCAGTGAGATTTATTTAGTGGAATTAAGTCTCATTAAATGGTAATTAATTTATTTGATGAGATGATTAATTTAACCCATTTGGAGCTAGATTTAAAATGCCCCTGAGGTCCCTGCGTAAGCCTTTGTGTTTATTGCCATTGAAAATATATTAAAGAATTCATGCGATGAATTATTTATCCATGAGAAGGGTAAATTTAATTTTTCTAAACATTATTCATGAGATGAATAAAATTTGAAAATTTGAAAATAAAATAATTTTGAAAAATTAAAAGTCATAGGATGAATTTTTACATGTGGGAAACAAAGCAAAAAAAGAAAGAAAAACCCTATAGGGATTGCTATCCGTGGCTAACGCTTGCAGCCAATAACAGGCTGACACGTGGCACCCGGAAAAGGATAAAATAATCCGTTTTTGAATTGTTTGTGAAACGCAGCGTTTTAATTGCTTTTCTAAATGATATGACGCGTTTTGATTTAAGCTGGGCAATACCACATTGAAAAAATTAGATTTTTTCGCTCCAGTGTACTCTAATAAATAGAGGTGCTTATTCCGAGGTTTGGCATTCAAGTTGAAATATTTCTTTGCGGTTTCTGAAATTATTTCGGAGATCTAAATGGAGAGAAAATTTTCCGTTGAAATTTTTTCTTTCTTCAGTTTAATATTTTTTGGAGCCTTCGCTCCGAGCAATTCGAGGTCATTGCGTAGAAGATCGCGGGGTCTCGATTTTCTTGATTATTGGAGCAATTCCAGGTATGTTCTTCTTTTCTTATTCTTTTTCGCATTTCTATTTATTTATAGTATTCGTTATTAAGCTTGAACAAGTTTATGTATTGTTATGAATGTATTAGAGTAAAAGGCCTGTAGATCTAAATTAAGATCTGTTGATTTAAATTATGAATTTAATTCACTAGATTTAAAATTAGAAATTTTAAATCGACCCTAGGTTTAGAGTTATGAATTCTCCTACTCAAAGCGCTCTAATAGGTGCCTATTGTTGTGGCCATAGTTGAAAACTATGAACCCAATAGTCAGCATCAGAGTTTATTTTTCCAACAAAATTCATATTTTTTCCCAACATTACAGGAGTAAAAAAGAAAATGATGCAAATTTTGAACAACTGGACATAACTGGGGTTCAGTCGATGTATTAGATGCACCTACTGCTATGGTCGAGAATGTTCTAGGTGCACGAGAGCCTAGGAGTAGTGGGAGGATTGTTAGGGCACCTGACAAGTTCATAGCGGGCACCTTAATGGTTGACTGTGACATTGAATCTGATCCTTTCAACCACAATCATGCAATTAAAGGCAAGGATGATGACCAGTGGGTCTTAGTAATGAAATCTGATATAGGATATATGTATTCTAATCAAGTCTTGGATCATGTAGAGGCGCCTGTTAGCATTACGCCCATTGGTTATAAATGGGTCTACAAGAGGAAAAGAAGAGTGGACGAGAAGGTGGAGACCTTCAAGGCAAGGTTGGTTGCTATGGGTTTTGTGCCAGAAAGAAGGAATTCATTATGATGAGACCTTCTCACTAGTAGCTATGCTAAGGTCCATAAGGATACTCTTATTCATTATAGCTCCTTTTGATTATGAAATCTAGAGAATCGATGTCAAAACAACCCTTTTGAATGGTCATCTTGAAGAAGGCATCTACATAGTGCAACTAGACTGTTTCATTGGAAAGAATCAGGAGCATATAATATGCAAACAAAAGAAGTCCATATATGGGCCGAAGCAAGCATCACACTCATAGAATATTAGATTCAATGAGGCAATCAAATCTCATGAGTTAAGTAATTGGTTGATGAACCATGCATGTACAATCGATATTAAGAGAAAGTAGTGGCCTTCTTGGTATTGTATGATGACAGTCTACTCATTGGGAATGATGTAGGGGTGTTAGCAGCTGTAAAGATTTGGCTGTTAAGTCAGTTCAATATGAAGAACTTAGGAGAAGCCAGCTATATTCTTAGGATTAAGCTTTTGTGAGATCGTAAAAGTAGGATGTCGGGTCTTTCTCGAGCCACTTATATTGACAAGATGTTGTCAATATATTGCATGGAGAACTCTAAGAAAAGGCTTTTACCTTTTAGGTAGGGAGTCCCACTTTCTGTAGAACACTGTCCTGAGACGCCACAAGAGAAGGAGCAAATGAGGAATGTTTCATATGCTTCGGCAATGGGAAACCTCATGTATGCCATGCTGTGCACGAGACCAGATGTCTACTATGTTGTTGGTATGGCAAATAGGCATCAGTTTGACTCGGGTCCGATGCACTAGGTGGCTATGAAGCATATTGTCAATTACTTCAAAAGAACTACAGATTATTTGTTGATCTTTCAAAGTGTCAAGCTAGTTCCAGTTGGCTATACTTATTCTTACTTTCAGTCAAATAGAGATGCTAGATGTTCGACGTCTAGATATGTTTTTACCCTTGGAGGAGGCACCATTAGTGGGAGGAGTTCAAGCAGTCTTGTATTGTCCACCATGGAGGCCGAATACGTTGCAGCTTCAGAAGCTATAAAGAACGCATGTTAGGTCAGATAAAATAATTGACTTCACAAAGACTTTGACTAAGTAGGCCTTTGGATCACACATAGAGGGGATGGGTATGAAGTGTATAGTAATTTGGATTTAGGATAAGTGAAAAATTGTTAGGAATAGCATCCTGGAAATCCAAATTTGTCATGTAAATATTATTTTATTGATAAATAAAATTGAAGTTCTAGTCGTTACCTTGTTAAATTGGTGTAAATGAGCATGTATATTGCATATGATTTTCTTTTTAGCGACATCCATGAGATGGATTTACTCCCCATAATGCAATTTACATGTTTGTTCCAAGTGGTTTATGAGATTAACCCACAGATAGACTTGGAACAAACGGTATGGATTATTGATTGAAAAACTCCTAGTCAAAGACAAGTTTGAACCATTTGTATGCTAAGACTATAACGTGACTCTCTAGATGACTTGTATTGGTCTTGGGAATGGTGATCTAAAAGTGTTAAGTTGGTGTGTTTTATAAGATTGACGCACTGAGTTGAACCATGTGAGTTGCTTATTTCTATACTACTATCGGAGATGAGTGATTCATGTTGTACTGTTAGAATGATGACTCTAAATCCAGATATTATTCTGGACTTGTGCATAGAGCGTTAGTTGCTTTGGTGTGCTATAAGTATGGTTTATACAAACGACTGAATTCCTACGTAGACCGGGTAGCGGCATGAAGTGTGATAAGGATCAGGTATTCAATACGGAATCTACGGTCTCTTATGAGATGCAGATGTCCCCTTAGTAGATTCTCAAGTGTTTGACTTTTGAAATTTATACTGTGAATATGTTCAAGTATAAATGAATTATTCAGAAAAGGCCGAGTTGGGAACTAATGGATACGCTGTGAGAAAAATAATGGCATCAGTTGTAGTAATTTTTTGCCATGGACATCTAGTGGAGGGGTTACTATCATCAATACAGTTTATTTAGAAATTATAGAATAAATAGTTTAAGTCTAGAGTACAGTGTGATTTATTTAGTGGAATTAAATCCCATTAAATGGTAATTAAATTTTATCATGAGATGATAATTAATTTAACCTATTTGAAGCCAGATTTAAATTGTCCCTGGTCCCTGCGCAAGCCTTTGTTTTTATTGTCATCAAAAAAAATATTAAAGAATTCATGAGATGAATTATTTCTTAATGAGATGATTTTACCAAACATTATTCATGAGATTAACAAAAAACTAAAAATTATAAAATAAAATAATTTTTTTTTGAAATTAAAATTCATGCAATGAATTTTTACATGTAAGAAACAAAGCAAAACAAAAAGAAAAGGAAAAAATCGCAGAAATACATCACAATCCGCGTCTTCTCAATCGAGCGAAACCAGCGCGTGATGCGTCCCTTATGGCTATCCGCGTGCCTCGTGGCGGACCAATTGTGTGCCACCATGTGGCACGCAGTGAAAGGGTGGTTCAGTGCCTCGCGGCTATCCTTCTTTCCTTCTCTTTTAAGTTTTTCGCTTTTCTATTTTTTTACAGTTTTCTTATTATGCTAGTTGTAATTCAAGTAATTATTATAAATATATTAGAGTAAAGGCTTATAGATTTAAATTTGGAATTTGAATTTGTAGATTTAAATTTAGGAATTTTAGTTCAACCTTAGGTTTGAAATTAAGAATTTTTAACCCTTTTGCTGTGTTAACTTTATCAAATTAGGAAAAAATTTTGAAATTCATCCCAGTAATCAATACTTCGAACCACGGAAACAACTTCTTGACAATCACAAACCATGACCACCATGAAAATTGGAATTAGAAAATCACAGATACTTCCTCAAATATCTCGAAGATAGCCACCTTACTCGAAATAAGGAATCACAAGCCAACGACTGTGTGAAAGTAAATGATGACCTAACATTAAAAGCCCCTTCAAATTGTTTGTTGCAATCTGAATGGATAACAACAGGAATCAACTAGCCCAATACCCATTGTAACTTATTTGAAGACAATCTTGAACTTGCTCACATACAATCTCAAACCCCTCTCATCGCTTACTTCATCTGGAAATAATCGCTTATGGCCAAGATCATATACAACAAAGGATCCCGAAACTCCTAGAATCATTTCCCAGCCTTAAGGATGAAATAACAAGACCGATATGTGATTAAAAACATTTACACCTCGACAAGGGCATCTTTGGAGGCCTATCATCATCAGTATCCTATAAACTCACCCTGTAGAATTCTTAGTATTCGACGCCAACATAGGCGATACACCACAGGCTATCAAAAACTCATCATCAGTAAATCACACATTACGTATAAATGCTTGTCATCTCAGCATTAGTAAGGGTTCATGTGGTTTACTTATAACCACTCAACATGAGACATGCCAAGCTCATCAATTCGTAAATAAACGCCTAGGGAAAACGAATGTAAGCCCTGGACATCCTTTGAGAATGACATACCATATAGTTGGCATATTACTTAGCAAGTATCTTATACATGATACCTGGCGACTATTCAAGTACATGCTTATGACCATGGAGTGCCCAAGTGCAATCACCTGCAACCGTGTGCCTTGGTGTAATCACCCGTGATAAGTCTAATTTAGTATATCATTATTCGTAGGTCAATTTTCTAACCATTTTACATCAAACTTTTATTGCTTTTGCTCTTTTTCGCTCCTATTTGCAAAAACACTCATTTTATGCTAATTCTTGCTAGGTTTTATCATCAAAATCTACAAATGAATGAAAGATACATCATACAAAAGCAAAAAAAAGGGGCTAAATACATCATAACTACACTATAAAGCAAGGAAATAACACCACCATGTACAAGTTGTTACAAACTACAAAAATGGGGGCCCAAATAAAGAAGTCAAGTGCAAGGATGGATTAAACTATACATCAATATGTTCAACTTAATATGAAGACAGAATTTGGGCGGCAAAAGGCTGAAGAAAGATGAGAAAAATAAGTTAAAATGACAACTTGTTACCATAGGCGGCAATGGGCGGCATCTTTTGCAAATGAGGATGAACTTCTGTTATTTTTTTATTTCATGACTTCCCATCCTCAAATACTATAAATAGGGATGTTTGGGAAGTCTTTTGGGATCAATTCATTCAGCAAAAGTCAAAAACAAAGTAGAAAAACTAGGGAAAAAAACGCGAGGAAAGCAAAAGAAGGAAGGAAAAAGAGTTTAGTTTGTAACTTTTCATTTTAAGTTCTTTTCTATCCTTTTCTTCTTTCAAGTTCATGAATTTTGTATTATTTTTGTTTTATATTATGTTTACCATGAATTAATTTTGTCTTTCCAAGGCTATGATGTAGCCTAAGTTGCAATATATGCTCTTTTCTAGTTCAACGTATTCGAAATTTGTTTATTGCGCTGTTTGAGTGTTTATCATTGTTCTTCATGAGTTTTGAATGCTTGATCACCATTCAAAGCCTATAATGATTCATAATGAGTCCGAGAGGAGACTTATGATGATATGTAAAGTGATAAATACCGCAAATTGAGTGAATGCCAGAGATATATTAACATAATTTGCGTGGTCTTAAGTAAAAAACATGGATCTTCAAAAAAAATTTTCTTATATAAATTCGTGGAAGTGATTGATGAGTTAATATGTACAAGAGCATGCTAAATTTTGCTTGAGAGAGAATGTTTAGAAAGATAGGGTTTTCGACCATCAACATGTAATAACAACTTGAATATTGAGAGTAGAAAGGCATATTGATGCAACTAGGTGAAATCAGATGCCTTGGATCTTATTAAATCATAAAAATCTTCTAAAATCAAAACGCTTTTCATAAAAATCAGTAACCATTATTGTTCTTTTTCATTTTGTTTTGTTTCATATCAAAAGCTACAAATTTCGATCTTTCAAATACTTCTGAAACTACTAATTTCGGTACTTATTGAATTTCGGTATAGCATCCCCCCGCCCCCTTGGCCCAAAAAAATTTTGGTTTTTGTTAATTTTTGTGTTATAGTGTTGTATTTCTGTGCTTTCGCATTATTTTTATCTTTCTTTTAAATGTTTAGGTTTTTCTTTTTTTTTTTTTTTTTTTTTTTTGCATTACTCCCTCAGATCCTAAAATTTAACACAGAATGTTGCTAGAGATGATGGCTAGCAACAACTATATGGGACCTCAATATCAAGCTGTACCAAGAAGACCATTGGGAATTCATAAAATTAATGTGTTATCTACTCAAATCTCACTAATTTAAAAATAATTAGATAACATAGGCATCAGAATTGCTCATGCTCCTATAGTCAGATGTGAATTTTGTGTAGGAACCATGCTAGTATGGAATGCCAAGCAGGAAACACTTTCACCTCATTGGGTTGTGGACAGTATAACTAATCAAGGTGCCCAACTCAACCCTTACTCTAGCACCTACAATCAAGGATGGATGAACCCTTCTAATTTTTCTTGAAACCATCACGAAGCACCTTGGTCACCCATTCATCCACCTCAAGAAAAGAAATATGACTTAGAAGAGATGTTTAGGGAGTTCATGTATGAAAGGACAAATTTTACTTCCGAAACCAGGGCTATCTTCCGAAACCAAGAAGGCTCCATCAGAAATATAGAAACTCAAATAAGGACTATATTAGGGCATCTTTCTTAGAGGTCCAAAGATTCCTTGCCTAGCAATACCATCACCAACCTAGGGGAACAAACTAACGCCATAGCATTGAGGGATCGGGACACATTAGAAGAATCCCCTTAATGTGACATAACCCCCTTGATCAACCATCACCACCAATGACCAAGCCTATCCTGACCGACCCATCACCACCAGTGATCGACATAGAGTATCGCGCTTGTCTAACGAAGTCAGAGGCTTTTGGAGCCAAGGATGACTTAACGAAAAAATGTAGAAAAGATTGGACAAGGAAATTCAAGTTGTGGCATATTAAGCTCAAGGATGCCATCATTGGAGAAGATGGAGGTGGTCATGTAAAGAAGGGTACAAAGAAGATCCACGGAAGAAAATGGTCATTGAGGGTGGATGGAGGAAACTCCATTCTCCTTCATGATACAGGATAGAACATCATCAAAAAGTCAAGCTAACGACTATAATTTAAGTGCTTCTTAGGAGGCAACCCAAGTTTTCCTTTCCTTACTTCTTTTCTTTTAATTTCCTTTAAATGTTATTAGTTTCTAATTTTTTTTACATTTTGTTCAATAGCTTTTTTGAAACAAGTTTGGAGATAATCTGATGACAACATTCACCATCTAAAGCAATCCTCAAACCTGAAAAGTGTCTCTCACCTACTACTTCATTTCTTGCATTTTTTAAACATTGAGGGCAATGTTAACTTTAAGTTTGGGGGTGGGAGAGACATTTTGTCACATTTTTCTTAAATTTTGAACAAAATTTTTCGAAAAGTTTTCTTGTCCAATTCTATTTTATCTTTTAGAGTCGACTTTAGTGCCACCCAAAGTTCAGAGCATTTGTATGGGGATGTAGATAGTGTCAGCTAACAAAAAGATTTTCTATTTTTTGTAGTTTAGATCACTAGTCTTTTTAAATTCAACAATTAATCTAAAAGTAACCCAACTATATGTCAATATACCAAAAAATAACCCAACTCTATTTCTAACCAAAAAATGACCCAACTCTAACTTTTCTACCGAAAAATAACACAACTTTTCTATCAAAAAATAACCAAACTCTAAAATTAATCTAAAAATATCCCAACTCTAAAAATTTGATTTAAAAAATACTGAATTGCGATGCTCTGACAGTGTATTTTTCTTCTACGTATTTTTGGTTTGTCTTGTTCTCTGTAGGCGGTCTCGTTTAGTAAACGAGCTGAGCTAGCACAGATATGCGGCTCGGTTAGATAAATGATACCAATATCGAACTGGTCTCATTTAGTTAACAAGTCAAACCGAGCCGAGTAAGCTGTTGTTTAGCTCAGCTCATTTGCAGCCCTAATTCTCTGGTTGTATTCCTCGGTTGTTTTGCTTGTTCTTTGCCCCGAGAAGTTGCCTTTTTGTGGGGTTGTACTCAATTATCGAAAAAATGTATTTTTAGTTTGGTTAGGTGAGAAACGAAATCAAGCCAAAACCAAAAATACATAGAAGAAAAATATATTGTCGGAATGCCATACAATACGCCATGCTTAGCTATCAATTCAGCATTTTTTTAAATTAATTTTAGAATTTGGTTATTTTTTGGTACAATAGTTAGAGTTGGATTATTTTTTGGTAGAAAAGTTAGAGTTAGGTTATTTTTTGGTTAGAAAATAGAGTTGGATTATTTTTTGGTAGAAAAGTTAGAGTTGTGTTATTTTCTAGTTAGAAAATAGAGTTGAATTTTTTTTTTGGTATATGGATATATAGTTGAATTTTTTTTAGATTAATTGTTGTTTTAAATTTTATTTTGAGCCCTTTTAAAATCATAAAATAATTTTAGAGTCGGATCTTATCATCATGTTTTTTAGGCAATTTTTCTACTCTTTTTAGCTCGTTCGCTATAATTGGACCAGAATAACTTGAGAATCAATTTTTTTGTATTCTAACTGCAAAATATGATCTATTTCTAAGGCACTATCTTGCTAAAACCATGGTGTTTGAGTTCACAAATTAGCATGGCTATTTTATCTTCCTTTATGATTAAAAGATGCTCAAATTTGAATGAGTTACATTAAGATTATCATTTTCCTAATAGATTTTGAAGGGTTATGCCTAAGTCTAAAAATTAAAAAAAATAATAATAAGATAGTGAAAAGGAGGGAAGCACCTCTAGCACCGCTATCCCATATAAAATTTTAAAGATATGTGGTGCCCAACATGACGGCGTCTCAGTGGTGGCGTCTCTTACCCATGCGGTTATCGCCCAGGGGTCAAGAGTTGGATTATCGCTGAAGATATACTCATGCAGTCGCAATGAGGACGTCTCAGCGGTGGTGTCTCTTACCCATGCGGCTATCGCCCAGGGGTCAGGAGTTCGATTCTCACTCAAGATACACTCACGTTGTCATAATATGGGCGTCTCAGTGGTGGTTTCTCTTACCCATGCAATCATCGCCCGGGTGGAGTTCGATTCTCGCTGGAGATATACTCATGGGCCGGGATTGACTAGGGCAAATCAGTCCCTCACAATTATAATTAAAAAAAGGAGGAAGAGAAAATTTTGAGAATAATTTTAGTCTTGTGCATACCTAAAAAGCTTTTTTAGGAGTGGCATGATTTTTGTCATCTATTTGGTTTGAGTGTCTTGAGATTAGAAAGAACGGACAAACTTAATTTGCTTAGCCAACTTTTGAATTCGATCACCTAGGCGATTGATGGATTTTTCCTTAGAAATATTGCTTTGCCTTTAGAACCTTAAACATTGAGCCTCAGTCATTCTTTTCTAATACAAGAATACTTGCTTTGAATTGCGATAATTTCCTAAAAAGCAAAAGATCCTGCACTTTCAAGATTAATCTTGTCGAGGATGAGCAAGATTTAAGTTTGGGGGTATTTTGATAAGTCTGATTTAGTATACAATTATTCATATCATTTAGGTTCATTTTCTAACCATTTTACATCAAACTTTTATTGCTTTTGCTCTTTTTTGTTCCTATTGCTATTTCCTTGCGAAAACACTCATTTTATGCTAATTATTGCAAGGTTTTATCATCAAAATCTACAAGTGAATGAAAGATACATCATACAAAAGCAAAAAATAGGCTAAATACATCACAACTACACTATAAAGCAAGAAAATAACACCACCATGTACAAGTTGTTACAAATTGCAAAAATGGGGGGCCAAATGAACAAATCAAGTGCAAGGATGGATTAAACTATACATCAACATGTTCAACTTGATATGAAGACTGAATTTGGGCAGCAAAAGTTGAAGAAAGATGAGAAAATAAGTTAAACTAACAGCTTGTTACCGTGGACGGCAATGGGTGGCATCTTTAGCAAATGGGGATGAACTTGTGTTTTTTTTTTTATTTCATAACTTCCCCTCCTCAAATAATATAAGTAGGTATGTTTGGGAAGTCTTTTAGGATCAATTCATTAAGTAAAAGTCAAAAACAAAGAAGAAAAATTAGGGGGAAAAAACGTGAGGAAAGGAAAAGAAGGAAGGAAAAAGAGTTTGGTTTGTAACTTTTCATTATAAGTTCTTTTCTATCCTTTTCTTCTTTAAAGTTCATTAATTTTGTCTTAGTTTTGTTTTATATTATGTTTACCATGAAGTAATTTTTTCTTTCCAAGGCTACGGTGTAGCCTAAGTTGCAATATATGCTCTTTTCTAATTCAATGTATTCAAAGTTTGTTTATTGCGCTGTTTGAGTGTTTATCATTATTCGTCATGCGTTTTGAACACTTGATCACCATTCAAAGCCTATAATGATTCATAATGAGTTTGAGAGGAAATTTATGATGATTGCTAAAGTGATAAACACCGCAAATTGAGCAAATGTTATAGATAGATTATCGCGATTTGTGTGGTCTTAAATGAAAACCATGGATCTTCAAAACTCTTTTTCTTATTTAAATTCATGCAAGAGATTGATGAGTTAATATATAAAACAACATGCTAAATATTTCTTGAGAGAGAATATTTAGTAAATTAGGGTTTTCGACCATTAACATGTAATAACAACTTGAATATCGAGAATAGAAAGGCGTATAGATGCGACTAGGTGAAATCCGATGCCTTGGATCATATTAAATTATAAAAATCATCTAAAATTAGAACACTTTTCATAAAAATCAGTAACCATTTTTGTTCTTTTTCATTTTGTTTTGTTTCATATAAAAAACTGCAAATTTCGGTCTTTCAAATAGTGCTGATATTAGGAACAGTGTCTCGAAATCCAGATTTATTCTGGATATATTATTTTAATTAATAAATAAAATTAAAGTTCGAGTCATTTCTTTGTTAAATTTGTGTATGTGAGCATTTATATTGCATGTGATTTTCTTTTGGGAGACATCCATGTGATGGGTGTAGTCCTTAGACTATAATTTACATATTTGTTCTAAGTGGTTTATGAGACTAAGCCACATATAGACTTGGAGCAAATGGTATGAATTGTTATTTTAAAGACTTGTAGTCGAAGACAAGTTTGGACCACTTGTATGTTAAGACTATAACGTGACACTTTAGATGACTTGTCTTGGTCATGTGGATGGAGATCCAAAAGTGTTAGGTTAGTGTGTTTAATAAGATTGACACACTGAGTTGGAGCATGTGGATTACTTATTTCGAAACTACTATCGGAAATGAGTGATTCACGGTATACTGTTTGAACGACGACTCTAAATCCCGAGGGTATTCTAGACTTGTGCATGGAGCGTTAGTTACTTTGGTGTACTATGAGTAAAGTCTAAACGAATGACTGAAATCCCATGTACACTGGGTAGCGGCGTGAAGTGTGACAAGGATCAGGTATTTAATAGGGAATCTACAGTCTTTTATAAGATACAGATGTCCCCTTAGTTAATTCGCAAATATTTGAATGGTTCGAAAACTTTGGCCAAACTGTTCCAAGTGTTTGACAATTGGAATTTATATTGTGAATATGTTCAAGTATAAATGAATTATTCAGTGAAGGGCGAGTCGGTAACTAATGGAGAAGCTGTGAGAAGGATAATGGTAGTGGTTATATTTATCCTTTGTCATGGACGTCTAGTGGAGGGGTTGTTGTCATCATTACAGTCTATTAGGGGGATATCAAATAAATAATTTAAGTCTGGAGTGCAGTGAGATTTATTTAGTAGAATTAAGTCTCATTAAATGGTAATTAAATTATTTCATGAGATGATTAATTTAACCCATTTGGAGCTAGATTTAAATTGTCCCTAAGGTCCCTGCGCAAGTCTCTATATTTATTACCATCAGAAAAATATAAAAGAATTCATGAGATAAATTATTTATCCATAAGTTGGGTAAATTAATTTTTTCAAACAATATTCATGAGATGAATAAAAATTAAAAATTATAAAATAAAATAATTTTAAAATTTAAAATTCGCAAGATGAATTTTTACATGTGAAAAACAAAGCAAAAAAAAAGAAAAAAAAAGCATTTATCGGCTAGCGATCCGTGTGCTTCGAATCTGATGAGCCAGAGCTGGACACGTGTCGCGTGCTGGGTCGTGCCCTGGCAATCTGGGTGCACGGGAGCGGACGAATCAGGCGCTGCCACATGTCAAGCGTTTTGAAATAAATAAAGGCGCGTTTTGCCCAGGGGTGGAACGTGGCGTTTTGATATATTTTTTGTTCAACACGCTGCGTTTTGCATGACAACAGTGAATCCCACATCGAAAAAATTGGATTTTTTCTGCTCCGGTGTACTCCTATAAATAGAGGTCCTTATTTTGAGGTTTGGCATTCAAGTTGAAATATTTCTTTAGGATTTCTGAAATTGTTTCGGAGACCTAATTGGAGAGAAAAATTTATGTTGAAATTTTTCTTTCCTCAGTTTAATATTTTTCGGAGCCCACCCTCCGAGTAGTTCGAGGTCATTGCATAGAAGATCGCGGGGCCTCGATTTTCTCGATTTTCTTTATTATTGGAGCAATTCTAGGTATGTTCTTCTTTCTTTATTCGTTTTTGCTTTTCTATTTATTTACAGTATTCGTTATTATACCTGCTTGAGTTTATGTATTGTTATGAATGTATTAGAGTATAAGGCCTATAGATCTAAATTAAGAATTTAGATCTGTTGATTTATATTATGAATTTTAAATCAACCCTCGGTTTAGAGTTATGAATTCTAAGCCCGTTCCGCTGCGTTAACTTTATAAACTTTAGGGAGAATTTTTGAAATTCATCCCAACAACTGGTATTAGGGAAAAGGGTTTATAGAGATAAACCTATTCCTGGGAACTCTCGCACGTGAGGTGTCATGAAGTGTGACTCTCCAATTAGGGGCTTAGATAAGAGAAGAGTCTCCTACTCTAAGTGCTCTAATAGGTGCCTATTGTTGTGACCATAGTTGAGACTGTGAACCCAATAGTCGGCATTAGAGTTTATTTTTAAACAAAATTCGTATCTTTTCCCAACAGCTGAAACTACTAATTTCAGTGCTCATTCAATAGCAATACTCGTGGGATGACTCTACTCATTTTTATATTACTTGATACGACTTATTACACTTGCTAAGCAAACACCAAGCATCAACCTGCACCGGGTGTAATGCTTATCACCAAGGTCCTCGTTGGTGTAATCACACACAATGGGTGTAATACCTGATGCCATGACTTGCTTGAGGGTTATCTAAAGATAGTACATTGAGCACCAATATCTACTTTTCATTCGATAGATATGATTTGCAGTTTATTACGTCAAGTCTATAGATTTAAAAGATATACCAACCTTCATGATCTACGTTATGTCTACTTACATGACAGTTACAGCACTAACATGCCCATCTCTGTTAGGCCAGTAAAGTATAGTCAACATCACTAATTCTAGAATATAGGGGCATACTCACTGCATTAACTTCCTTCAAGTTCATTGCACTCCGGCAAAACACTTAAGAGAAATGTTCGAGGAACAATATTAAGCAGCGAGGTAAGAGCTCATAAAGAAGTTGCTCAACATGAGGATGCCCAAAGGAATACCAGTTGAGGAACACATCACGAATTTGATAGCGTGTTTTTTTGAACTGGAAATCCTTAGAGTTGAGTTCGATAGTCACACTAAGCAGAATATCATCTTCAGTTCTCTGTCCAGCTCATTCACTCAATTCAGGCTAATTTTTTACATGAACAATAAAAACTATTCACTACTTGAACTAATGAAAGAACTACAAACAACAGAAGACATGATGTGGGGCATCAAGAGTGTCATGGAATTAGGGATGAGTAACAGTAATCATATCGAAGGAAAGTTTTTCCTTTGCGGAGAAGTGGGCCACTGTAAAGGTAACTGCACAAAGGATTTAGCTGCACTTCTTGCAAAAACTGTTAAGCCATTTGGTGAAGGTATGTTGACATCTCACTTCGTTGAGTCATGCACCATTGAGAGTCCACAAGGATCCTGGTGTATGGACTTAGGTTCAGCTGACCATGTCTGTAACATATTACAGGGGTTCAGGCTAACTAGGAGGCTACATGATGGGGAGTTGTACCTAACGGATGGAGATGGTACAAGAGTAGCGGTCTTAGGAGTTGGAAATGCTAGCTTAGGTTTTCATGGTAGAGTTTCGTTTTTAAAAGATCTTTTATTTGTACCAGCATAGTGTAGGAATTTGATTTCCTTATTTTGTTTTTTAGATAATTATTACTCAGTTAATTTTGGTTGTGAACCTTTTATTACAAGAAATAAATTATTTATTTGTGAAAGTACATGTATAAATAGTTTTTTCATGTTATTTCTTGTTCAAAACTCTCATATATGTTTAAATGAATTTGGCACAAGCTCACTTGTTCAATCTCCTAAAAGAAAACACCCTAAAAGAGATAATGCCTACACATGGCACCAACATTTATGTCACATTAATTCGAACAGGATCCAAAGATTGGTGAAAGATAGACTCATAGAGGCTTTGGACTTGAAATCATTACCAGTCTACGAATCCTGCATAGAAGGAAATATGACCTAGTCTATCTTTAAAAGTAAAGGCAACAGGGTCGGTAACTTGCTTCAGCTGGTTCACATAGATGTGTGTGGACCAATGAATGTTCAGGCAAGAGGTGGGTATGAGAACTTCATCAGGTTCATTAATGATTACTCAAGGTATGAATATGTTTACCTAATGAGACATAAGTCTGAGTCTTTGAAAAGTTCAAAGAGTACAAAGCTGAAGTCGAAAAGCAATTAGGTCAACAAGTTAAGTCACTTTGATGAGATCGAGGTGGAAAATATCTTTTCGGTGAGTTTTTGGATTTTCTAATTGCAAATGGGATAAGATCTCATCTTTCTGCTCTGGGTGCACTGTAGCAGAATGGTGTTGCAAAGAGGGAATAGGGCATTGTTAGATATGGTAAGGTTCATGATGAGTCATGCTACTTTTCCAATTTCTTTTTGAGGTTATTTCGAGGGAACAAGGGGTGGTCTTTTTCTACAGTCCTTCCAATCAAAAAGTTTTTATAAATGTAAATGCGAAATGTTTAAAGAAGGATTTTGTAGTAGACTACAAAAATAAAAGAAAAGTAGTGTTAGAGGAATTAAAAGAAAGTGAAGCTAATTTTGAATAGCTAGATATGACTTGGGACACAGTGGATGCATTAGATGCACCTACTATTAGGGTTGAGAATGTTCCAGGCACACGAGAGCCTAGACAAAGTTGGAGGAACCTGACATGTTCATGTCGGGATCCTTAACGGTTGACCATGACATTGAATCTGATCCTCTCAGCTACAATGAGGCAATTAAAGATAAGGACGCTGACCAATGGGTCTTAGCAATTAAATCTAAGGTAGGATCTATGTATTCTAATAAGGTCAGGGATCTTGTAGAGGCACTTATTGGCATTAAGCTTATTGGTTATAAATGGGTCTACAAGAGAAAAAGAGGAGTGGACGGGAAGATAAAGACCTTCAAGACAAAACTGGTTGCTAAGGGTTTTACCCAAAATGAAGGAATCGATTATGATGAGACCTTCTTACTAGTAGCCATGCTAAATTCCATTAGGATACCCCCACCCATTGCAGCTCATTATGAGATTTGGCAAATGGAAGTAAAAAACGGCCCTTTTGAATGGCCGTCTTGAAAAAGACATCTATATAGTTCCAACAGACGGTTTCATTGGCAAAAAAATTAGGAGCACATGGTATGCAAACTGAAGAAGTCCAATATATGGACTTAAGCAAGCATCACTCATAGAATATTAGATTCAATGAAGCGATTAAGTCTTATGGTTTTGAGCAATTCGTTGACGAACCATGCGTGTACAAACAACGTTAAGAGAAAGTAGTGAATTTCTTATTATTGTATGTCGATGAAATACTACTTATTGGGAATGATGTAGGGGTGTCATTAGCTGTAAAGCCTTGGTTGTCAAGTCAGTTTGATATGAAGAACAAGAAGTTATATGCTAGTTTTTCAAAGTGACGAGCGAGTTCCAATTGGCTATACTGACTCAGCCTTCAAGTCAAATAAAGTTGCCAGACATTCACCATATGTTTGGGCATGTGTTGACCCTTGGAGTAGGAGCCATTAGTGGGAGGAGTGTCAAGCAATATTGTATTGCTGACTTCACCACAGAGGTTGAGTACGTTGTAGCTTCAGAAGCTGCAAAAGAGGGCATGTTGGTTCAGATAAAATAATTGACTCAATAGACCTTTGGATCATACATAGAAGGGATGGGTATAAAGGTTTCAATAAATTCGATTTAGGACAAGTGGTAGATTGTCAGGAATGGTGTCTGAAAAATCCAAATTTGTCCCATAATTTTTTTTTATTAATTAATAAAATTGAAGTTCCAATCGTTTCCTTGTAAAATTTATGTAATCGAACATTTATACTGCATGTGATTTTCTTTTTGGTAAGATCCATAAGATGGGTATAGTTCTCAAACTACAATTTGCATGTTAATTCTAAGTGGTTTATGAGATTAACCCACATATAGACTTGGAACAAATAGTATAGATTGTTGTTTGAAAAACTCATAGTCAAAGACTAATTTGGACCACTTATACACTAAGACTATAATGTGACACTTTAGATCATGTGGATGGTGATCCAAAGGTCCTATGTTGGTGTATTTAATAAGATTGACACACTGAGTCGAACAATGTGAGTTGCTTGTTTCTAGACTACTATTGGAGATGATTGATTCATGTTGTACTGTTTGAATGATGACTCTAAATCCTAAGAGTATTCTGGACTTGTGCATGGAACTTTAGTTACTTTTGTGTACTATAAGTAAGGTCTAAACAAATGGCATAATTTCCACGTACACTGGGTAGCAGCATAAAATGTGACAAGGATCAGGTATTCAATACGGAATTTACAATCTCTTATGAGATAGAGATGTCCCCTTAGTTAATTCGCAAGTATTTGAATAGTTCGGAATCTTTAGGCAAAGTGTTCCAGGTGTTTGACATTTGGAATTCATACTATGAATATGTTTAAGTATAAGTGAATTATTTAGTACAGGGTGAGTCGGTAACTAATGGAGAAGCTGTGGGAAGGATAATGGTAGTAGTTATATTTATTCTTTCTCATGGACATCCAGTGGAGCGATTGTTGTCATCAATACAGTCTATTTAAAAAATATTGAAGAAATGGTTTAAGTCTAGAGTGCAGTGGGATTTATTTAGTGAAATTAAGTCCATTAAATGGTAATTAAATTTTATCATGAGATGGTAATTAATTTAACACATTTCGAGCTAGATTTAAATCGTCTTTGAGGTCCCTGTGTAAGGCTTTATATTTATTGTCATTGGAAAAGTATTAAAGAATTTGCGAGATGAGTAAATTTAGATTTGTTAAACATTATTCATAAGGTGAATAAAAATTAAAAATTATAAAATAAAATAATTTTTTAAAATAAAATTCATAAGATGAATTTTTACTTGTGGAAATCAAAACAAAAAAAAAAAAAAAAAATCGTGAAATAATGCGCACAGGCTTGCTATCCACATTTATTGTTAGCAGCCAATTGCCCAGAGGATGGATTCGTGCCTTCAAGCTCAGATCAATAGGAGGGTGCCACGTGGCACGCTCTTGGGTGGCCTACCTAGGCGATCCGCGCTTTCAAGCGCAAACCAATTGCGGCGTAACACATGGCACGAGATTCGAATTGTTTAAGAGACATTGTGTTTTAACAGTTATTTATTATAAAACGCTACAACAACAACAACAGACCCAGTGCCTCAAGGTTGTCGCTTAAGCGGGGTCTGGGGGGTGAATGTATGCAGACTTAACCCTTCAGGGTGTAATCCTACTGAGTTGCTGTTTCCAAGGACTCTCAATCTTATAGGGTTGGCAACACGAGGACTTCCCAAGAGGTCACTCATCTTGGTACTACTCTAGCCCCAGCACGCTTAACTTCGGAGTTTTAATGGGATCCGGTGCATTAGTTCCTGGTAATGAACCCTATTTATTATAAAACGTTGCGTTTTGGTATTTAATTTCGTTTCCCACATCGAAAAATTAGGATGTTGCTCTGGTATACTAATATAAGTAGGGGTACTTGTTTCATGGTTTGGCATCCAATAAAACTTAAGGGCTTTAGAAAGTGTTGACTTTCGAAGACTTTATTGGAGACAAAATTTTCTGTTGAAATTTTTCTTTTCTTAATTTAATATTTTTTGGAGCCCACTCTCCAGGCAATTTGAAGTCACTGTGCATAAGGCCGCCGGGCCTAGGTGTTCTCTTGGCTTTCTAGGAGTTTGATTTATATCTGTAGACTTAAGATTAAGATATTTAAATTAACTTTAGGTTTAAAATTAAGAATTTTAAACCCTTTCACTGCATTAACTTAATTAAATTAGAGAAAATTTTGAAATTCGGCCCAACAACGTTTACTCATGGCTACCTAATGGAGGGGTTATTTGTCGCAATAATAGTTATTTAGGAAATTTTTGAGTGAATATATTTAATTCTAGAGTACAATAAAACTTATTTAGTAGATTTAAGTTTTACTGAATGGTAATGTATTTTTATCATGAGATAATAATCAGATTTGACCTATTTGGAGCAAGTGTTAGATTGTCCCTGTGATCCCTCCACAAGCCTCAACTTAAGCACTGTTTGAAAATATTTAAATTAAATTTATGGGATGAATTATATGTTCATGATATAAATAAATTAATTTTGCTAAACATAATTCATGGGATGAATTATTTATTCATAAGATGAATAAATTAATTTACCAAATAATATTCATGAGATGAATTTTATACATGTGGGATTTAAAAAAAAAAATTCAGTTTTTACTGGGCCGCTAGTCAAACTTAACTCGGCAATTGTGTTGCACGTGCCAGGGTGTGGAGATCTGCAACAAAGCCGCTCGCCTAGTAGAGGAGTGACACGTGTCACTCTGGGCATCTTGGGTCTACTACCCATGCGCAAAAGCGCAGACCAACTGGGGTGCGACACGTGGCATTTTGATGTGGGCAAAAAGCACGTTTTCCATATAGTACGACATCGTTTTACTAGTATAGAATACGTTTTTTTTGTTTATTTTTGAATCCCACATTGTATTAGAAAAACTTTTTGCCTACTTGGAAATTTAAAAATGAAGAATTTCTCTTTGAATTCTTCCTAATAATTATTTTGTGACCCCACACTCCCGATCTTAGAAGAGGTTATTCCGAAGAAGAACTAGAGGTGTCAAGAAACCTTGTTCCAATTTCAGGTTTTCAAGCCAAAATCGAGATTTGTGCTTCAGGTATGTTCAATTAAATATGTGATATTTAATTTGTTTTTCCTCTTATTTCATTTATTCTACATGCCATGCATATATTTATTTTATTTGATGTTTTTCATTTGTCATATTATGAACCTATTAGAGTCTAGACTTAATTAAATAGTTTAATTAGATTAGGGCTTTAGATTTAAAATTAGAAATTTTAAGTTCGTATTCTAGTATGCTTGCTCTAGTTAATTCTGGAAAAATTTTAGAAATATGTTTCCAACACTAAGGTAATGGCGTCTTAAGAGCAGCTGTTGGGAATTTAACACCTAACATGGGTAACATGCCACACGGCATGCGGTTACCTAAGCAGTGACATAGCCAGCAGAGGGTCAGGGTTTGTGCCAGTGAGCTATCGCCAGCGTCATAGTCAGGGACACTCAATTCGAGTGTCTGCAATCTAGGGCCGTCTCATGGCCAACCCAGTTTGCTGCCTCACTGTCACTAGCATCCAAGGTCACAGCTCTGACATGATAGCAACTCCGCTGGTTCAGTTAGGCAATTAGCATAGATTCCAGAACTTTGTAGATTGTATTAGTGAATATTCAGTTGTATAGATATTTTTCTAGCATTTCTAGCCTTAAGTATAAAAGGTAATTTACATGTAACTGTAAGGCAACCAAGAAATAATGCACACGCTTTTTCCCTTTTCTCATCTCTATTTTATCTCTTTCACTCTCTCATCTAACCTCTGTCTTCCCGTCACATGCCTAAGGTGGTGACAAGTGATATCAGAGCCATTTTTGATCAAGAAACTGGCGAAAAGAAAGAACACCCCGAGCTGTGGCAGCCATATCTTCTTCCAAACAAACTTTTGGATCCCAAGAGCGCTTCATAGCCATCGAAAAACGTCTTGAGGTGATGGCTCATGACATGGCAAAGGATAAGGAGGAGTAAGGCTGAATGAATGAAGAAGTACGAGAAGGAGTTGAGAACTTGGGCATGCTTGGTACCTATGTGCATGTAAAAAAGTTGTTTTATTGGCCTGACATGAGACACAATGTGCGAACTTGGGTTGGAAATTGCGATACTTGTCAGCGCATCAAGGGGGAACACGTTTCCTACCTTGGGTTCCTACAGCCTCTACCGGTATCGGATCAAGCTTGGGAGAGCATCAGCCTAGATTATATCGAGGGCCTACCCCAATCCGTGAGGAAAGACACGATCATGCTGGTTGTTGATAGATTTACCAAGTACTCTCACTTCTTGACCCTGATGCACCCATGCAGCACCGCTAAGGTTGCGAGGTATTCCTAGACAATGTTTACAGACTGCACGGTTTGCCCAAGAATATCATGTTTGACCGTGATGGAGTTTTCTAGAGTCTGTTTTGGAGAGAGTTACTGCGCCTAGCCATGGTGGAGTTGAACACGAGCAATGCTTACCATCCGCAGTTAGATGTCAGATGGAGCGCATTAATCAATTCTTCGAGAATTACCTGCATGCCATGGCGCTACACAGACCCAAGCTCTAGGCACAGTGGATGCCCCTAGCAGAGCATTGGTGTAATACCAATTACCACACGTCACTAAAGACAACACCGTTCCTTGCATTGTATGGTTATGAACTACGCACGCTGGCGCTGGACTGTCCCTTGGAAACACCCTCAACGACAGTAGAAGATCTGGTGAATGAGTGCCAAGTTATGGTAAACTTGCTAAAGGAAAACCTTAAGCAAGTGCAGCACAGGTATAAGTAGTAGTTTGATTTAGGCAGGACAAAGAGGACATTTAAAGTGGGTGACATGGTGTATTTGAAGTTATAACTAGCCTCTGTACAGAGTAGCCCCCTGAAGGGAGAAGGCTGCGTACATCTACCCTCCCCCCCAGACCCTGCTTTTGCAGGAGCCCTTGGAGGCACTAGGTTTGTTGTTGTTGTTGTTGTTCGTTGACCACACCAGCAAACCTCTGTGACTTTAAGGAGGAACCTTAAGTTGGCTGCGAGCTACTACGGACCCTATCGCGTGTTAGCGGGGATAGGAAAGGTGGCAGACAAACTAGAGCTGCCATGGTGCATCATGTGTTCCATGTGTTAAGACTTAAGATGAAATTGGGAGAAAATGTGACTTACAGCTCCGAGTTACCGGATTTTGACATTGAAGGATAACTAGAAGTCAAGCCCGAAGCCGTGCTCAAACAGCACATGTTGGTCCGCGACAGTAAGCCCATTACGCAGGTCTTGGTTCGGTGCATTTATATGCCAGTTGACACCGCGACATGGGAAGATTGGGCTTTCATTAAAGCCTGATTCCTTGACTTCGATCCTTGTGGACAAGGATTGCTTGAAGGGAGGGGCAGTGTCATGTGCATGCGATTACCTAAGTGGTGACATAGCCAGCAGGGAGTCAAGGTCCGTGCCTATGTGCTATTGCTGGCGTCACAGTCAGGGATGCTCAGTTTTCATGTCTGTGATCCAGGGCCATCTAACAGCCAACCCAGTTTACTGCTAGTTCACTACCTCACTGTCATCCGCGTCCGAGGTCACAGCCGTGACACGATAGCAGCTTCGCCAGTTCAGTTGGGCTGTTAGCTTAGATTCCAGAACTTTCTAGATTGTATTAGTGAATATTCAGTTGTACATATATTTTTCCAGCATTTCTAGCCTCAAGTATAAAAGGCAATTTACATGTAATTGTAAGGCATACATACAAGAAAAATATACAAACCCTTTTTCCCTTTCCTCATTTCTATTCTCTCTCTCTCTCTCTCTTTCTCCCTCTCTCTCTCTGTCGTGTAACCTCTATCTTCCCGTCACAGCCCTAGGGTTGTGACATAACAGCCACTTGAGGCTGAAGATAGTTGAAGGGTAAAAGGAGCTCGTGCTCAAGGGACTTCCTAGAAGGCTGCAAGACATGTGGTTTTTGAGATCGAGAGAGTTACTCGGAGCACAATTTCAGATGCGTGGGTTGCAAGCTTATCCAAGAGAACATGGGGCATCTGTTAGAGTTTTCAGCTGAGAAAGCGAACGTAGGCTTCAAGAAATATGCTCGAGCACACTAAAACAGGGACACGGTCATTGATCAGTCACATGTCAAAGAATCTTGATGGCCTACGTTGAAGAAAATGCCGCAGAATAGGGGGCAGCCATTATTTTGTTTGTTTATGAATAAGAGACACTGTTGTAGTTGTAAAGTGTCCAACACCAACTATACAGAACTTCGAGTATGAGCTTCTTGTTTTAATATGTTCCCAAAATCGACAAGTTAAGAATTGAGGCTTAAGTTTAAGGCTTTGATGCCCAATGCTTGACCTTGATTGCATTGGTCCTAATCGAGTGACCCAAATTTGGTTTGCTCCTTTTAAATCTTGTTCAACTCACACTAATTTGAGTTATTATAAGTCAAGAGTGTTAGGCTCTAAAAATCTGAATGACTCGGGCTTATAAGTGGACTACTGAGCTCCTAGGTTTGTCTCCACCCTAGTTCCTGACTTTTCAGTGTACAAGGAGATGTGTATGTGGGCCTTATTCCATCACTATATTGCCAATTGAGTTAGGCTAATACCCTTTAATTTTCTCTCATTATATATATCAAAAAATCTATAAAAAAAAAAAAATGAAAATCTCCTTAATTGGAGCATGACCAAAACTCACATATTAACCAAAGTTAGATATACCAAAATATCACCTCCTTTTTCTCTGAAAATGGTGAGTGATTGAGGTCAAAGATGTGCCATCCAAATTTAGGTTCACTCCCTAGCGCAGTGAGTCTCTTTTGCTCGTTTGTTTACATTTGTATTTACGGTGACGACATCACATTAATAACAAACAAATATAGCAAATAGATGGAACACCCCAAGCATAAGAAATCCAAGCAAATATCACGAGTTTAATATTAGTCTTAAAGGTATGAATTGTTAACTATTTCTATTCCATATAAAATAATAAAACCAATAGCAAAATTATGATTCAAATTATTTGGTGGAAAAAAATAAAGGAAATATGATTTTTAAATAGAAAAAAAAGTGACGAAAGAAACGAGGCACATAAATTAAGAGACTTAAAAACTCAATTAAGAGACTTAAAAAGTCAATACCTTTCTTTGTAATGAAACAACTTTTTTACATTTACTTTGTAATCTTCAGTTAACTATCAATTTTAACTAAGCGTCACTACAACACTTTTGCTAGTCTATATTAGAAATTGATTAATGAGTCATAATTTATGCTTATAAAACTGTAATATGTAAATCTTTGCCTGCTCTTATACATTAATCTTACTCTCATTGTTTAGATTAGATAAATATTTTTTGAGCAAACCAATTAGATTAGATAAATTTAATCTCAAGTTTATGTTATTGTGATTTTTTTTTTTTTTGTACTTTTAGTTTTTTTACCTATTTTCTATAATATGTTATTGTTTTCTTTTTGGTTATTTTATTTTACATTTAACAATGATCATATTTTGGCATATATTTTCTTGATATTTTAAAGAATTGTTATGTTTTATGTGTTTTTTTTTTTTTTGGGTTTTTTGGATATATATTTTTGGTATTATCATGTGTCATTTTCTCATTGTTGCGTGTTTTATTTTTTAAATAATTTATCATTTATGTTAATTTAAAACATTTATTAAGAACACTTATTAATTAAAACTAAATTAGAGCAAGACTGTGAAACATGACTTACGAATAACTAAAAAATATAAATCATAATAAAATGAAATTTATCAAAAATTCTCAAAAATCAAAAAAATAAAAAACATAATAAAAATTAAAATAAACTCCAAAATATAAAAACCTATAAAATAGAATTCCAACTCAATATAACAAAAGAAAATTACCAAATTTTATAAAAGAGATAATATAAAATAATTTATAGAAAAATCTCAATTCTAAAAATAAGAAAAAGAAACAAAAATATTTAATAAAAAATAATAACTGAATATTAGCTAAAAAAAAAAAGAACAACGAGAATAAAATTTGACAAAATTTGAGTAAAAAAAAAAAAAAACCTCATAAATAGAAAATACTAACCGCATTTAAATACTTAATCATTAATTATTATATCTAATCTAACTATCTAACTATTATATAAATTATAGTTTTAAGGCCATCCAAAAATTAATCAAACCCAAATCCTAAATTTTGGGCCATTATTAATCTAATCTAATCTCACTAACACAGAGCTATTCGTATATTTTGAACGAAATACGTTATGATATTTGAAATATATAGTAAAAACTCCGAAAAATAAAATGTACAGTAAAAGCGAAACATAATGCAGCCTAAAAGAAAATTTAAATTCCCAACAAAAAAAATGAAAATAAATTTTTGTAATCTAAAAAAGTTACTTATATTGTTATTTGATGAAATAAAAAGTATGTACAAACACACATAAATTTAAGTGTACAACAACAACAGTCTTAGTGCCGTAAAGGCTCCCGCATACGCAGGGTCTGGGGGCAAGGGGGGTGGATGGACGCAGCCTTCCCCCTTTAGGATGTTACCCTGAAGGAAGGATGTTTCCGAGGACCCCCAGCTGGAAGAGCATGTCATCCTGAAAGCATAGAACCTAGAAGCATGAGAGCAACAAAGTATTATAGTAATACATAACACAAGCCAAGCATTACGAAGAAAGACTCAAAGAAAGGTAACTACAGGCAAGTAGTTGGCAAGTATCCGATAAATAAATAAGTGCTCCCATACATGCATCAAAAGAGGGAAACAAGACACCTTGAAACACTAGTGCCACCAATACAAGATGCACTACTCTAAACCACTACATTGGCCAACCCTATGCTAGCCCTCCATTGAGTTCTATCTAAGGTCATCTACTCCCGTAGGTTTAGGTGGGTGAGGTCCTGTTGGATCGTCTCCATCCATCTCTTCTTTGGCCTGCCTCTCCCTCTCCTTCCTAGCGTAGTATGGGGCTGTTCGCATCTCCTGACTGGGGCAGTGGGTGGTCTCCTCCTAACATGGCTGAACCACCTCAAACGTTGCTCACTTAATTTATCTTCAATCAATGCAACGCTTAATTTACCTCTTATGTCATCGTTCCTGATCCTATCCTTCCTTGTATGTCCGATCATCAATCGCAGCATCCTCATCACCTTCATCTTCTGTGTATGATGTTGTTTCATTGGCCAACAATTCGCCCCATAAGACACAGCCGGTCTCACTACTGTCTTGTAATATTTCCCTTTTAGCTTTAATGGGAACCTCCTATTGCAAAGTCCCATGGAAGCAATCCTCCATTAATGCCAGTCTCCTTTAGTCCGGCTATTGACATCCTCATCCACTTCCCCTTTGTGCTGAATCATGGAACCCAAGCATCTGAAACTCTCTTTTCTTTGTATGGTCTCAGATCCTATTTTGACGTCTCCTATGCTAGGCGTGGTTGGGGGACTGAACTTAAGTTCCAAGTACTCGGCCTAGGATCTACTAATTCGTAAGCCCTTCGATTCCAATGCCCTTCTCCACACTTCCAGCTTGTCGTTTACCTCTTCTCGAGACTCTCCCACCAAAACTATGTCATCTGCAAAGAGCATGAACCAAGGCACATCTCCTTGGATGTGTCTAGTGAGCTCATCCATAACCAGTATGATTAGAAAGGGACTAAAGGCAGATTCTTGTTGTACCCCGACTGTAATCTAAAAAGCTTATGTCTCTCCTTCCACTGTACGCACACTAGTTTGTGCATCATCATACATGTCTCTAATGGCCCGGTTATAAGACACTGGAATGCCTTTCCAATTCAGCACCCTCCATAGGACCCCCTTGGCACTCAATCATAAGCCTTCTCCAAATCAATAAAAACCATGTGGAGATCCTTTTGTCTCTCCCTGTATTGCTCTATCGTCTGCCTTAGGACGTGAATGGTTTCTATTGTTGATCTCCTAGCATAAATCCAAATTGGTTCTCTGACACCTCTGTCTGTTGCCATAACCTCCTCTCTATGATCAGCTCCCACAGCTTCAAAGTATGGCACATTAGTTTAATACCTCGATAATTGGCGTAACTGGATGTGGCCTTTGTTCTTATAGATCAGGATCAATGTGCTTATCCTCCATTCGTCTGGCATGTTTTTCCTTAGAAGGATTTGGTTAAATAATTTAGTCAGTCAACTGATGCCCTTTTTTCCAAGACATTTCCATGCCTCTATGGATATTCCATCTGGGCCACTGCTTTATTCCTTCCTCTATGTTTCAGGGCTTCCTTCACTTTGTTGGGTATAATCCACCTATAATACCAATGGTTCTGGCACTCTGCAGAAGTTTGTAGATCATCTAGGGATATCTCAGTATCCCCCTAATCGTTGAGCATATCATGGAAGTAAGTTCTCCATCTAACTTAAATTTATTGCCCGACCACGAGCACCTGTTCATTTTCCCCTCTTGTGCACTTGACTCAGTCCAAGTACATCGTCTTCCTTTCTCTTGCTTTGGTGATTATATATATATATATATATCCCTGGCTCCCTCCTTGGTATCTAGCCTTTTGTAAAAATCCTCATAGGCTCTTGATTATGCTTCTCTGACTACTCTCTTTGCTTCTTTCTTAGCTTGTTGATACTGATGTTGCTTGTCCTCGTCGTCATTACTTTCCCATTCCTTGAAATAGTCTCATTTGGTCTTAATCTTCTCTTGGACCTCCTCGCACCATCACTAGGACTCTCTGTTGTTTGGTACCCCACCCTTTGACACTCCCGGAACTTCGCGTGCTAGTCCTCTAATCTTCTGTGCCAGTTGGTTCCACATTTGGTTTGTATCTCCCTCCAAATCCCACTCGAACTCCAACTTCGCTCTTTTCTTAAAGACTTTATACTTCTTGCCCTTCAAATCCCTCCAACGAGTGTGTGTCTGCACAGGTTTCCTAGTTTTTTTGGCCCTCGTCTTGGCCTTTACATCAGCACACAATACCTTATGTTGTGTGGAAAGGTCTTCCCCAGGTGTAACCTTACAGTCCCTGCAGTCTCCTTACACCCTTCTCCTTAATAGTAAGTAATCAATCTGGGTCCTTGTCCCACTGCTTTGATACGTAATGATATGCTCATTATGCTTTCTGAATAAGGTGTTGGCAATTGTTAGCTCGTAAGTGACCGTAAAGTTTAGGAGCGCTTTGCCTTCTGCATTCTTAGTTCCAAAACCAAATCCCCCATGGTATGATGCATAGCCATCCTTGGTCATTCCAACATGCCCGTTGAAATCCCTACCAATCACCACTTGTTCGGTTTGGGGTATGCCTTGCATCTTTGTGTCTAAGTACTCCCAGAATGTTGCCTTCTTGTGCTCTGTTAGTCCAGTATGAGGTGTGTAGGCACTAACTACATTCCAAATCTCCCCTTCTAGGACCATCTTGATGGCTATGATCCTATCACCGGTCCTAGACACTCCGACTACTTTATCCTTGAGACTGCTATCCACAATGATGCCAACTTCATTCCTTCCTCTGACCTTGCCTGTATACCATAGCTTATATCCCAACACATCTCTGGCTTTCTTGCCAACCCATTTAGTCTCTTGCAGACAAAGGATGTTGATCATTCTCTTCATCATCATTTGAGCCACCTCAAAACTCTTCTTCGTTAACATCCCAACATTTAGTGTCCCCAGTCGCAAGTATCCTACTCCCTCTTGCTTCGTCCTCCCCCTCCTCAACCCCTTTGAAGATGGCCTCAAGTTTTGAGTTCCATAACTACTAGTGTTCATCCACTAACTATCCCTACTAGTCTCGGGGAAGCTCCAATTTGTATGCTACCTTGCCAACTCGTTCTAGGATTTTGTAAGGCCCATAGAACCTGGCAGATAACTTGATGTTTTTGCGGATTGCTACTGATCTTTGGCGATATGGATGCAGTTTGAGATATACCATATCTCCCACATTGAAGCTCTTGTCAGTTCTCTTCTTATCTGCGTAAAACTTCATCCTAGCTTGAGCCAACTGTAAATTATCCTTGAGCTAACGAATTAGTTGCATTCTCTGCTGAAGTAAGTCAGTAATCCCTTGTACATGAGAGACTACTCCCTGATTGAATAAGGGAGAAGGAGGATCTTGACCATAGAGGGCCTTGAAGGGCGTAGTTCCTAAAGAACTATGAGAATGAGTGTTATACCAATACTCAGCAAGAGAAAGCCATTTGTGCCATTGCTTGGAATGTAAGAATGTCATGCCACGCAGGTATTACTCTACACTTTGATTAACTCTCTCGGTTTGGCCATCCGTTTGTGAATGAAATGACCCTTTTCCTCAAGGTTTAAGGTATTGATATTCAAATTAGTAAATACTCTGGGATCAAATACGATAATTACAAATTTTACCCAAATAATTTTGCCAAAACTGAAAAAGATTGTAAAATTTTTTGGTCTTAAAAATTTAAAGTAAAAAATAATTTGAAAATTATAAGTAAAAGGGTAAATGGGTAATTATAGAAAATTTTATGGGCAATTTTATAAATGTGAAGCTTGAACCCTAACCCTTCCATTTTCCTCTCTCTACGATTCGTCTTCCTAGCCAACAACCAACACAAAACCCTAGCTCTGCCTTGCTCCGATGACGAAGTTTGGCGAAGGATCGGTGGCACGACGACACATAGGTGACGGCAGCAGCGATGGTGCCTCTTTTGCCGTCTAATCCTGATATAGTGAAACTAGCAAGCTGAGCTCCAATTTTCAGTATCAGCTTGTAATCGGGCTTCAAATTCTGGGTTTTGGCTCCTATCCAGTTTCAAATGCAGTTAGTGGCCGTTGTAGTTTTGGCAGGAAGGGGTCCAGCACGCGCCAAGCTCGTGAGCGGTAGAAGGCATTTGTAAGCACGTGCCTATAGAGCAAAATCTCATTTTCAGTTGGGTTTTTCGTTAATTTCTGCATTTTTGAGGGTTTACTTATTTTTCTGATTTAGCATTTTCTTTTAATGTGTCAATAGTATAAATAGATTAGAGGAGTGATTAATTAGGTTTATGCAAAGATTTAATACAAATTCTCTCTCTTATCTTCTTCCTCCTTCCAATCTCATCTCTACTTCTTCTTCCCCATACTCTAATTCTAGATCTATTTTGGATTTGTGAATTGGGATCTCTGTAACATTGGTATCAGAGCTTGATTCTCAGATCTATGGGTGAAATTCAATCCAATAGCAAAAGGGACACGAGCTAATGCTGAGATTCACAGAGTGGAAGAGGGTCTGGCCACCAGGATCAGGGCCACTGAGGAAACTGAGCTGAATGCCAAGGTCGGTGGAGTAGAAGGGACAGTGAAATGAGTGTGTGACGAGCTCCAGGAGTTTAAACAAGTGTTTATGGATTGGACTCTGCAGCAGAGGGGACCCAATGAAGGGGGAAGCAATTAGGGAGGTGGATCAAACTCCGCAGCAGCTCGAGGATTCATCAGAGAGGTTGCACCGGAAGCTGGTAATGGTAATTGCCCTTGTACTGCTCGATTAAGTAGAATGGACTTCCCATTGTTTGAGGAAGATTATGTTAATGGTTCGTTGTTCATGTGCGAGCAACTATTTTTGTTGGACAACACACCTGAGGCTGAAAAAATTTGGCTAGCTTTGATCTATCTTCGGGGCTTAGCCCTTCAGTGGCATCTCAAGTTTGCTATGACTAGAGGAAATCTATGGAATGTGGCTTGTGGCTTTATAACTCATATTTATATCGGGGAAATTCTGACACATCCCCGAGATTTAGTTTAAGCGTTGTAAGTCGTATTTATGCCGGGGCCTGTGTGACTAGCCTCCAAGATTTAGTCTGGGCATTATATGTCGTTTTTATACTCGAAGCTGGGTGACATGCCCCTGGGATTTAGTTTAGGAATTATAAGTCGTATTTATTCCGGGGGCTGTGTGACACGCCCACGAGATTTAATTAGGCGTTATATGTCATATTTATACCGAGAGCACGGTGACACGGCCCGGAATTTAGTTTAGGTATTACAAATCGCATTTATACCTAGGGCTGTGAGACACGTCCTAGAGAATTAATTTTATAATTCATATTTGTACCAGGGCCTGTGTGACACGCCCTCGAGATTTAGTTTAAACCCTATATGTTGTATTTATATCGGGGGCATTGTGACACACCCCAGAGATTTAGTTTAAACGTTTGAAGTCAAATTTACACTGGGGGATGTGTGACATGCCCCAAAGATTTAGTTTAGGCATTAACATCGTTTTTAAACCAGGAGCTGGGTGGCACGCCTCCGGGATTTAGTTTAGGCTTTATAAGTCATATTTATTTTGGAGGTTGTGTTACACGGGCACGAGATTTTGTATAGGCGTTATAAGTTTTATTTATACTGGGGCCTATGTGACACACCCTCGAGGTTTAGTTTAGGCACTGTAAGTCATATTTTTACCAGGGTTTGTGTGAAGTGTCCCCGAGGTCTAGTTTTGCCATTAAAAGTCGTATTTATAACGCGCACTGTGTGGCACGCTCTCGAGATTTGGTTTCAGCATTATAAGCCGTATTTGTATTGGGTGATTTTGACACACCCTCGAGATTTAGTTTATGCGTCATGAGTTGTATTTATACCGGACCTATGTGACATGCGCCTAAGATTTAGTTTGGGCGTTAAAAGTAATATTTATAATGGGAGCTGTGTGACACAATCTCGAGATTTAGTTTATGCGTTATGTTGTATTTATACCGGGGGCAATGTGACACGCCCCTGAGATTTAGTTTAGACATTAAAAGTAGTAAATATAATGGGGGTTCTGTGACACGATCTCAACATTTAGTCTAGGCATTATAAGAGGTCATTATACTTGGGGAGGTGTGACACACCCTCAAGATTTTGTTTACCCGTTGTTAGTCATATTTATAAATAAAGCCGTGTGAAGCGCCTCGGAGATTTAGTTTAGGCGTTATAAGTCGTTTTTATACCAGGGGCTATGTGCCACGCCCCCGAGTTTTGGTTTACGTGTTATGAATTGTATATATACCTGGGGTTGTGGGGCACGCCCCTGAGATTTATTCCATGCATAATAAATTGTACTTACACCGGGCGCTGTGTGTCACTCCACCGAGATTTAGTTTAGGCGTTATTAGTCATATTTACAAATGGGGCTTTGTGACACGCCCTCGAGATTTAGGCTAGGTGTACAAGCCGTATTTATACCGAGGGCTATGTGACATGCCCCTGAGATTTAGTCTAACCGTTACAAGCTTTGTTTATACTGGGGGCTGTGTGGCACATCCCCCGAGGTTTATTTTAGGCATTATATGTCATTTTTTATACCGGGGACTGTGTGTCGCGCCCCTGAGATTCAGTTTAAGCTTTATTAGTCGCATTTACACTTGGGGGCTGTGTGACACATCCCCGAGATTTTGTTTATGCATTATGCGTCGTATTTATGCCGGGGGCTAAGTGACACGCCCCGAGATTTAGTTTATGGGTTCTAAGTTCTTTTTATACCGGGTGTTGTGTGACACGAGCTCAAGATTTAGTTTATGCATTATAAGTCGTATTTATACCGGGAGCCGAGTGACACGCCCCAGAGATTTAGTTTATGCATTATTAGTCATATTTGTACTTAAGACTGTGTGACACGCCCCGAAATTTTGTTTAGGCGTTGTAATTCATATTTTATATCGGGGGCTATGTTGCAGGCCTCGAGATTTACGTTAGGCATTACAAGTCATATTTGTACCGAGGGCTATGTGACACGCCCTCGAGGTTTAGGTCAAGCGTTATAAGTTGTACTTTAACTGGGGGCCATGTGGCAAAACCCTGAGATTTTGCTCAGACATTAAAAGTCAAATTTATAAAGTGGGCTGTGTGGCACACTCCCTAGATTTTGTTTAGGCATTGTATTCGTACTTATACCGGGTGCTGTGTGTCACTCCCAAGAGATTTAGTTTAGGCGTTATCAGTCGTATTTACGCCCAGGGCAGTGTGACATGCCACCGAGGTTTAGTCTAGGCGTTACAAGTCGTATTTATACCGAAGGCTCTGTGACACGTCCCTGAGATTTAGTTTTGGCGTATTAAGTCATATTTACACTTGGGGCGGTGTGGCACATCCCCCGAGGATAAGTGTCAGCATTATAAGTCGTATTTTTTTCAGGGGCTGTATGTCACGCCCCCGAGATTTGGCATAGGCATTAATAGCCGTATTTTTAATGGGGACTGCGTGACACGATCCCAAGTTATAAGTTGAATTAATACCGGGGGGTGTTTGACACACTTCCAAGATTTAGTTCGAGCGTTATAAATCGTATTTATACCGGGGGCTGTGTGAGATGACCCTGAGATTTAGTTCAGTCATTAAAAGTTGTATCTATAACAAGGGACGTGTGGCATGTTCCCAAGATTTAGTTTAGGGGTTATAAATCAAATTTATACCGGGGGATATTTTACAAGCCCCCGAGATTTAGTTTTGGGGCTATAAATTGTATTCACACCCGGGGCTGTGTGACACACCCCCGAGATTTAGTTTATGTGTTACGAGTCGTATTTATACCGAGGGCTATGTGACATGCACTCGAGATTTTGTTTATGGGTTGTAAGTGGTATTTATACCTGTATAAATACGACTCATAACGCCAAAACTAAGTCCCGGGGGAGTCTCACCTGGCTCTTGGTGTAAATACGCTCATAACGCCTAAACAAAATTCCGGGGGCGTGTCACACAACCCCAAGTATATATATGACTTATAACGCCTAAACTAAATCTTGAGGGCCTGTCGCAATGCCCCAGCTATAAATACAACTTATAACTCCCAAACTAAATGTCGTGGGCGGGTCACACAGCCCCCATTACAAGTACGACTTGTAAGGCCTAAATTAAGTCCCCCGATATAAATAAGATTTTCAACGCCTTACAAAAATCTAGAGGGTGTGCCACACAACCCTCAGTATAAATGTGACTAATAATGCCTAAACCAATCTCCCTCGGGTATAAATACAACTTATAATACCTAAACTAAATCTCA
Source organism: Simmondsia chinensis (assembly GCA_018398585.1). Taxonomy (NCBI): domain Eukaryota; kingdom Viridiplantae; phylum Streptophyta; class Magnoliopsida; order Caryophyllales; family Simmondsiaceae; genus Simmondsia; species Simmondsia chinensis. The sequence goes on along the minus strand of JAGTTD010000023.1, from coordinate 18,328,523 downwards.
AGGGCGTGTCACATAGCCTACAGTATAAATATGACGTACAATGCCTAAACAAAATCTCAGGGGTGTATCTCACAGCCCCCGTTTGGAACACGACTTATAAAGCCTCAACCAAATCTCGGTGGCGTGTCACACAACCCCTGGTCTAAATATGACTTATAACGCCTAGGCTAAATCTCTGGGCCTTTTTACACCGCCCCTGATATATAATACGACTTATAACATGTAAACTAAATCTTGGGGGTGTGTCACATAGCCCTTGGTATAAATACAACTTATAACACTTAAACTAAATCTCAAGGGCGTGTCAGATAGGCCCCAGTATAAATACGAATTATAACACATAAATGAAATCTCTAGGGTGTGTGACACAGCCCCCATTATAAAAAAGACTTATAATGCCTAAGCTAAATCTTGGGGGCGTGTCAACCAGATCCCCAAATAAATACAAAATATAGCGCCTAAATTAAATCTCTAGGGTGTGTTACTAAGTCCCTGATATAAATACGCCTTATAAAGCCTAGACTTAATCTCGTTGTCTTGTCACACAACATCCGGTATAAATGTGACATGTAAAGCATAAACTAAATCTCGGGGGCGTACCACAAAGCCCCAAGTACCCCGTTATAAATACGATTTACAACTGCTAAAAGATATCTCTGGGGCATACCACACACACCCCGGTATAAATATGACGAATAATGCTGAAATCAAAGCTCGGGGGGGGGGGGGGGGGGGGGGGGGGGGGGGGTCATAAAGCCCCGGTATAAATACGACTTGTAAAGCCTAAACTAAATCTCAGGAATGTGTCACGCAACTCCTGGTATAAGTACGACGTACAACGTCTTGTCAAAATCTCGGGGACGTGTCATGCAACGCTTTGTATAAGTACGACTTATAATGCCTAAACTAAATCTCGGGGGCGTGTCGCATAGCCCCCAGTATAAATACGGCTTATAACACCTAAACTAAAATCCCTGGGGCACGTCATCTATCTCCTGGCATAAATACAATAAATAACGCCTAAACTAAATATTGAGAGCGGGTTACACAGTCGCATGTACAAATATGCTTTATAACGCCTAAACTAAATCTAGGGGGAGTGTCACTCTCCCCCGAAAAATGTATGACATATATAACCCAATAACTAAATCCCGGGGGTGGGTCACCCAGCTGCCGGTATAAATACGACTTAGAAGGCTCAAACTAAATCTCGGTAGCCTAACGCAAAGTCCCTAGCATAAATACAATTTATAACTGATTAACTAAATCTCGGGGGCTTATCACACAGCCCTCCGGTACAAATACGATTTATAACGCCTAAAAAAAATCACGGTGGCATGTCACATAGCCACCGATACAAATCCAACTTGCATTGCCTAAACTAAATCTCAGGGGTTTGTCACACAGCCCCCTGTATAAATACAATTTATAACACCAAAACTAAGTCTCAGGGATGTGTCACTCGACCTCAGATATGAATACGACTCATAACGCCTAAACTAAATCTCGTGGGCACGTCACTTAGCTTCCGATATAAATACAACTTATAACGCCTAAACATAATCCCGGGGGCATGTCGAACATCCCCTGATAGAAAGACAACTTATAAAGCATAGACTAAACCTCGGGGGCGTGGCACATGGCCCCTGTATAAAAATGACTTGCAACGTCTAGTAAGAATCTCAATCACAACCCCCAGTATAAATACGACTTATAACGCCAAAACTAAATCTCGGGGGCGTGTCACATAGACCCTAGTACGAATATGACTTTATAATACCAAAACTAAATCTCAACGGCGTGTAACACAGTCTCGGGTATAAATTTGACTTATAATGTATAGATTAAATCTCGTGGGCGTGTCACACAGCACCTAGTATAAATGCGACTTTTAATGGCTAAACTAAATCCCAGGGGCATGTCACCCAGCTCCTGGAATAAATACAACATATAATGCCTAACTAAATATCCGGGGTGCGTCACACATGACCCGATATAAATACGACTTATCACGCCTAAACTAAATATTGAGGCCGTGTCACATAGTCCCCGGTATAAGTACGACATATACAAATAAATTAAAACTTGAAGGCTCGTCACACAGCCCCCAATATAAAAATGACTTATAATGCCAAAACTAAATCCTAAGAGCGTGTCACCCTGCTCCCAGTGTGAATGCCCCATAAACAAATGCGACTTATAACACATAAACAAAATCCCAGGAGTGGGTCACTCAGCTGCCAATATAAATAAGAGATAGAACACCTAAACTAAATCTCGGTAGCTAACACAAAGTCCCCGGCATAAATACGATTTATAATGCCTAAATTAAATCTCGTGGGTGTGTCACACAGCTCCCAGTATAAATATGACTTATAATGGTTAATTTAAATCTTGGGGCCATGTCACACAGCCCCCGGTATGAATACGGCTTATAACGCCTAAACTAAACCTCGGGGGCACGTCACCCTGCTCGCGGTATAAATACAACAACAACAACAGTCCCAGTGCCACAGAGGCTCCCGCATGAGCAGGGTCTGGGGGGGTGGATGTACGCAGCCTTCCCCCTTCCGGGTAGATGAGAGGCTGCTCGCGGTATAAATACTACTTAATGTTGCCTAAATACAATCTCAGGTGCATGTCAATTAGCCCCCGGTATAAATGCGACTTATAAGGCCTAGACTGAATATCGGGGGCGTGTCACATAGCCCCCCATGTAAATACGACTTATAATGCCAAAACTAATTCTCATTGAGCATGTCACATAGCCCCCAGTACAAATACAACTTATAACATATAAATTGAATCTCAAGGGCGTGTCACAAAGCCTTTGGTATAATTGTGACTTATAATGCGTAAACTAAATCTTAGGGGTGTGTCGCCTAGCCCAAGTTATAAAGACAACATATGACGTCTAAACTAAATCTCAGGGGAGTGTCACATAGCCTCCGATATAACTACGACTTACAACATCTAAACCAAATCTCGGGGGCGTGTCACCCGGCTCCCAATATAAACACGATATATATTGCCTAAACTAAATTCTCGGGGCATGTCAGAGAACCCTCGGTATTTATACGACTTATAACACCTCAACCAAATCTCGAGGGCATGTCACACCAACCCTGATATAAATATGACTTATAGCGCCTAAACTAAATCTCATGGGCGTGTCGCACAACCCCTGGTATAAAATACGACTTAAAAGGCCTAAATGGAATCTCGGGGGCTTGTCACATAGCCACCGATATAATAAGATTCATAACGCCTTAACAAAATCTCGCTGGCGTGTCACACAACTCCTCGTCTAAATGCAACTTATAACACCTAAACTAAATCTTGGGGGCGTGTCACATAGCCCTTGGTATAAATATTACTTATAATGCCTAAAACAAATCTCAGGGACATGTCACACAGCCCCCGGTATAAATAAGACTAACAATTCCTAAACTAAATCTCAGGTGCACGTCATACAGCCCCTGGTTTTAATACGACTTATAAATCCCAGACTAAATCTTGGTAGCTTGTCACACAGCCCCCAGTATAAGTACGACTTATAATGCCGAGACTAAATCTCGGGGGCATGTAACACAGCCCCCGGTATATATACTACTTATAATGCTTAAACGAAATCTCGAGGGCATGCCACAAAGCCCCAAATATAATTACGACTCATACGCCTAAACTAAATCTCGAGGGCGTGTCACGCAGGCCCTGGTCTATATACGACTTATAACACATTAATAAAATCTCGATGGCATGTGACATAGCCCTGAGTAAAAATACGACCTATAATGCCAAACTTAAATCCCGGGGGCATGCCACCCCGCTCCAGGTAGAAACAAAACATATAACACATAAACTAAATCTAAGGGGCGTGTTACACAGCCCACGGTATAAATATGACTTCCAGCGCCAAGACAAAATCACGGGGGCGTGTCAAATAGCTCCAGGTATAAATATGGCTTACAAAACCTAGTCAAAATCTAAGGGCATGTCATACAGCTCCCGGTATAAGTACGACTCGTAATGCCTAAACTAAGTCTTGTGGGAGTACCACACAACCCCCATTATAAATATGATTTATAATGCCAAAACTAAATCCTAGGGGCGTGTCAGCCACCTCTCGGTATAAATACAACATATAATGCCTAAACTAAATCTTGGGGGTGTGTCACTCTCCCCCGATACAAATAAGACTAATAAAGCATAAACTAAATTCCAGGGGTGGGTCTCCTAGCCGCTTGTATAAGTATGACTTAGAACGCCCGAACTAAATCTTAGTAGTGTAACACAAAGTCCCCAGCATAAATACAATTTATAACGCCTGAACTAAATCTCAGGGCGTATAACACAGCCCCCAGTATAAATATGACTTATAACGGCTAATCTAAATCACAGGGGCACTTCACACAGCCACCTATGTAAATACGACTTACATTCCCTAAACTAAATCTCAGGGGCATGTCACATAGCCCCTGGTATAAATACAATTTATAACCCCAAAACCAAATTTCGTGGGCATGTCACACGGCCACGGATATGAATACAACTTATAACGCCTGAACTAAATCTCGTGGGCGGGTCACCTAGCTCCTGATGTAAATACGACTTATAATGCCTGAACTAAATCTCAGGGGCATGTCAATAAGCCCCCGGTAGAAATACGACATATAAAGCCTAAACTAAATCTTGGGGGTGTGTTACACAGCCCCGATATATATACGACTTACAACGCCTAGACAATATCTCGGGCCATTTCACACAGCCCCCAGTTGACTTATAATGCCTAAGCTAAATTAAATCTCGTGGGCATATCACACAGTACCCGTTTAAAATGCCACTTATAACGCCTAAACTAAATCCCAGGGGTGTGTCACCCAGCTCCTGGGATAAATGCCACATATAACGCCTGAACTAAATATTAAGGGTGTGTCACATAGCCCCCGGTATAAATAACACTTATAGCACCGAAACTAAATCTCGAGGGCATGTCGAACAGCCCCCAGTATAAATACGACATATAATGAATAAATAACATCTTGAGGGCGTGTCACGTAGCCTCCAGTATAAATGCGACTTGTAACGCCTCAACTAATTCCCAAGGGCGTGTCACCCAGCTCCCGGTATAAATATGACATATAACGGCTACACTAAACCCTGGGGCGTGTCACTCTCCCCCTATACAAATACAACTTAAAACACGCAACCTAAATCTTGTGGGTGGGTCACCCAACAGTCGGTATAAATACGACTTAGAATACCTAAAGTAATTCTCCGTCGCGTAACACAAAGTCTCCAGCGTAAATGCGACATATAACGCCTAAACTAAATCACATGGGTGTATCACAGAGCCCCTAGTAGAAATACAACTTATAACTCCTAATCTAAATCTTAGGGACATGTCACACAGCCCCCGGTATGAATACTACTTATAATGCTTAAACCAAATCTCGTGGGTGTGTCCCAGCTCACCATATAAATATGACTTATAATGCCAAGACTAAATCTCAGGTGCATGTCAAGTAGCCCCCAGTATAAATACGACTTTTAAGACCTGGAATAAATATCAGGCAAGTGTCACACAACCCCCAATATAAATACGACTAATAATGCCTAAACTAAATATCGGGGGCGTGGCACAAAGCCCCCTGTGTAAATACGACTTATAACACCTAAACTAAATCTCAGTGGGCATGTCACATAGCCTCCAGTAGAAATATGACTTATAACATATAAATTGAATGTTGAGGGCGTGTCACAAAGGCCCCGATATAAATGCGACTTGTAACGCCCATACTAAATCCCCGGGGCGTGTGTCTCAGGGCCCCATATAAATACAACATATATCATCTAAAATGAATCTCGAGGGCATGTCACACAACCTCTAGTATAAATACGACTTATAATGCCCAAACTCAATCTTAGGGGCGTGTCACACAGCCCCCGATATAAATACAACTTATAACGCCTAAACTAAATCCCGAGGGCGTGTCACCCTGTTCTTTGTTAAAATACGACATATAACGCCTAAACTAAATTCTGGGGCTGTGTCACCCAACCCCCAGTTTATATACGACTTATAACGCCTAAACTAAATCACGAGGGTGTGTCACAAATCCCCTAATGCAAATACGACTTATAACATCTAAAATTAATCTCGTGGAAGTGTCACACAGCCCACGGTATAAATACGACCTATAAGACCAAAATTAAATCTAAGGCGCGTGTCACACAACCCCCAATATAACAAGAATCATGACGCTTTAACAAAATCTCGCGGGCATGTTACATAACCCCAGGAATAAATGCGAGTTATAACGCCTAAACAAAATCTTGGGGGGGGGGGGGGGGGGGGGGGGTCACATATCCCCTAGTATAAATACAACTTATAATGCCCAAACTAAATCTCAGGGGCGTGTCACACGGCCGCTGGTATAAAGATGACCTATAATGCCTGAACAATATCTCGAGGGCACATGACACAGCCCCCGGTTTGAATACGACTTATAAAGCTTAGACTAAATCACGGTGGCATGTCACAAAGCCCCCTGTATTAATACGACTTATAACGGGTAGACTCAATCTCGGAGGCATGTTACACCGCCCCTGGTTTGTAAAACGATTTATAACGCCTAAACTAAATCTTGAGGCCGTGTTACACAGGCCCCGGTATAAATACGACTTGCAACGTGTAAATTAAATCTCTAGGGTGTGTGACACAGCCCTAGGTATGAATATGACTTATAATGCCTAGCCTAAATCTCCAGGAGGTGTCACCCTGCCCCCGACATAAATAAAATATATAACATTTAAACAAAATCTCAGGGCGGTGTTAATATCCCCCGGCATAAATAAGACTTACAGCACCTAGACAAGATCTCGGGGGTATGTCATGTAGCTCCCAGTATAAATACGACTTGCAACGCCTACTCAAAATATCAGCGGCGAGTGACACAGCCCCTGGTTTAAATATGACTTATAACACATAAACTAAATCCCGGGGACATGTCACTTAGCTCCCGGTACAAATAAAACATATAACGCCTAAAATAAATATCGGGCGTGCTACACAGCCCGCAATTTAAATATGATTTATAACGCCTAAACTAAATCCAGGGGGCGTGTCACTCTCCCCCGATACAAATATGACTTTTGACGGATAAACTAAATCCCGGGGGTGGGTCACCTTGCTGCCAATATAAATACGACTTAAAACGCCTAAACTACATCTCGGTAGCATAACAAAAAGTCCCCGGGTAAATATGATTTATAACGCCTGAACTAAATCTTGGGGGCATGTCACACGGCCACCGATATAAATCCGAGTTACATTACCTAAACTAAATCCCAAGGGCATGTCACACACTCCCCTTGTATAAATACAATTTATAACGCCAAAATAAAATCTCGGGGGGGGGGGGGGGGGGTGTCACACGGCCTGGGATATAAATACGACTTATAACACCAAAACTAAACCTCGTGGCCACTTCACCTTGCTCCAAATATAAATAAGACTTATAACACCTAATCTAAATCTTAGGGACATTTCAAACTGCCCCCGGTAGTATTAAAACTTATAAAGCCTCAACAAAATCTCGGGGGTTGTCACACGACCCCCAATATAAATACAACTTACAGCACCGAAACAAAATCTCGGTGGTGTTGCACAGCCCTCGGTACAAATGCGACTTATAACGTCTAAACTAAATCTCAAGGGCGTGTCACATTGCCCCCTATATGACTACGACTTATAATGCCTAAAATAAATCTCAGCGGCGTGTCACACATCCCCCGGTATAAATACGACTTATAATGTATAAATTAAATCTCGTGGGGGCGTCACACAGCACTCATTATAAATGCCAGCTATAACACCTAAACTAAATCCCTGCAGCGTGTCACCTAGCTCTTGGTATAAATATGACATATAACGCCTAAACTAAATATCGGGGGTGTGTCACACTACCCCAGGTATAAATACCATGCCCAAACTAAATCTCGAGGCCGCGTCACACATGCCCCGATTTTAATACAACTTATAACGAATAAATTAAATGTCGAGGGTGTGTCACACACCCCCTAGTGTAAAAGCGACATCTAATGCCTAGACTAAATCTCCGATGGATGTCAAACAGTCCCCGGTATAAATATAAATTATAAGGCCTAAACTAATTCTAGAGGGTGTGTCACACAGCCCCCGGTATAAATACGACATATAACGCCTAAACTAAATCTCAGGGGCGTGTCACATAGCCCCCTGTGTAAATACGACTTATTACGCCTAAACTAAATCACAATAGGCATGTCACGCAACCCCCGGTATAAATATGACATATAACATATAAATTAAGTCTTAAGGGCATGTCACACAGCCCCTGGTACAAATGGGACTTATAATGCTTAAACTAAATCCGAGGGGCTTGTTACCCAGCTCCTGGTATAAATGATAAGTCCTATTTAGTATATAATTATTCATATCATTTTAGTTCATTTTCTAACCTTTTTACCAGAAGTTTTTATCGCTATTGCTTACTTTTTCTAATTTTTGCTTCTACTGCCATTTCTTTGCCAAAGCACTTATTTTATGCTAAATCTTGCTAGCTTTTATCGTTAAATAAACAAGTGAATGCAAGATACATCAAACAAGAGCAAAAATTTGGGCAAAACACATCAAAATACATGGCCACAACAAGAACAACATGAACTTCCTCAATTCATTTTAACTTGCAAAAATCAGTGGCAAAATAAACAAATCAAGTGCAAGGATGGATTAAACAATACTTGGGAGGCGTTTTATCAATCATTCATTCAGATGAAAAACCAATACAAAGTAGACAATTAGGTAGAAATTCGTAGGGAAGAAGGAGGAGAAAAGAAGAAGTTGGGTTTGTGATTTCTTATTTCAAGTTCTTTTCTATCATTTTCTTCTTTAAGTTCATGAATTTTGTCTTAGTTTAGTATTATATTATGTTTATCATGGACTAATTTTGCTTTTCTAAGGCTATGATGTAACCTCAGTTGTAATATACGCTCTCTTCTAATTCAACGTATTCAATGTTTTGTTATTGCGTTGTTGAAGTGTATATCATTGTTCTACACACGTTTTGAATGCTTGATCACTATTTAATGCCTATAATGATTCATAATGCGTCCAAGAGGAGATTTATGATGAATTCTAGGGTGATAAACACCACAAATTGAGCGAATGCTAGAGATAGATTAACACGATTTGTGTGGACTTAAGTGAAAACCATGAATCGTTAAAGCTGTTTTCTTGTTTAAATTCATGTCAAAGATTGATGAGTTAATATGTAAAAGAGTATGCTAAGTGTTGCTCGAGAGAGAATATTTAGTAAATTAGGGTTTTCGACCATCAACATTTAATAACAACTTGAATACCGAGAATAGAAAGGCGTATCAATTCAACTAGGTTAAATTGGATATCTTGGATCTTATTAAATCATTAAACTCATCTAAAATTAGAAGTATTTTCATAAAAGTCGGTAAACATTTTAGTTTTTTCTCATTTTGTTTTGTTTCATATCAAAAACCTTAATTTTCAGTCTTGTAAATACTACTAAAACTGCTAATTTCGGTACTCACTCAATAATTAATCCTCGTGGGAATGATACTCTACTCACTGTTTATTACTTGATATGACTTAGTGCTCTTACTAAGCGTATACACCAAGCAAAGCATCACTAATACAACATAAACTCAAGTAGGGACTATATCAGAGGAACTTTTTGAGAGTTCCAAAGATTCCTTACCTAGTAATACCATCACCAACCCAGGGGAACAAACAGCAATGAGGGATGGGGATGCATTAGAAGAAGCACCTCAACGTGACATAAGCCCCTAGATTAACCCATGGCCACCAATGACCAAGCCCATCTTTACTGACCCACTACCTCCAGTAATTGAAATAGTTTGCCAAGCTTATCTAACAAAGTTAGAGGCTTTGGAAGCCAAGGATGACTTAGTGAAAAAATATAGAAAACATCGGAAAAGGGAATTCAAGTCTTGGCACATTAAGCTCAAGGACCCCATTATTAAAGAAGGTGGAGGTGGTCGTGTAAAGAAGGGTACAAATAAGCTCCATGGAAGAAAATGGCCATTAAGGGTAGATGGAGGAAACGACATTCTTCTCTAGGACACGGGATAGATCATCAGCAAAAAGTCAAGCTAATGACTATAACTTAAGTGCTTCTTGGGAAGCAACCTAGGTTTTCTTTCCCTGCTTCTTTTCTTTTAATTTCTTTCAATTATTTTCTCATGGTTCTATATATTTTTTATTCAAATAGGCTTTTAAAACAAGTTTGGGGGCAACCTTATGATAACATTCACCATCAAAAAATAATCCTCAAATCCAGGAAGTGTCTCTCAAGTACTGCCTCATTCTTTGTATTTATTTTAACACTGAGGACAATGTTAACTTTAAGTCCGGGGGTGGGAGAGACATTTTGTCACATTTTTAAAATTTTTAACGAAATTAAAAAAAATGTTTTCTTACCAGTCCTATTTTATCTTTTAGAGTCGGCTTTAGTGCCTCCCAGAGTTCCGAGCCTTTGTATGGGGATGTATATAGTGTCGGCCAACAAAAAAATTTTCTATTTTCTAAAATTTAAATCAGTAGTTTTTAAATTTTTCTTGCTTATTAAAACCAAATTTTTTTTTTTTTTTTTGGAGATCTTGTCATCATGCTTTTTTTGAAAATTATCTACTCTTTTTAGCTTATTTACTTTAATTAGACTTGAATAACCTAAGAATCAATTGTTTGATGTTCTAATAGTAAAACATGATCTATTCCAAGGCACTATCTTGATAAAACCATGGTATTCGAGTTCACTACTTAGCATAGCTGTTTTACCTTTCTTTCTAATTAAAAGATGCTCAAATTTGAATAGACTGGATTAAAATTATCATATGCATAATAGATTTTGAAGAGTTATGCGTAAGTCTAAGTAAAAGAAAAATATGAAAAAAAGACAATATAATAAAAATAGAGGGAGAGAATCACTAAGCACCGCTATCCTGTTAAAAATGTCTATCATATGGATATGTGCTACAGTGTGATGGTTTCATGCCTTGGTACCTCGAGCAAGTAGATTAGTAGGGGTGTTTCAACACCTGGTACCTAGGGCCAACTGGAATGAGAGCTGCCGCATTGAAAGCTGGCTACAAGGGGTACTTAGAAAGCTAACAAGAAACTGAGCATCTTAAAAAAAAAAAAGAAGGAGAGAAAATTTGGTGAATAATTTTAGTCTTGGGCATACTTGAGAATCAAGCTCCGACTCATGGGCGATGACCCATAAGTAAGAGACGCTACCACTGAGACGTCCTCATAATGGGTAGCACATATCTGGAAAAATGTTTATAAATGGGATAGCGGTGCTAGAGATGATTCCTCTTTTATTTGGGTGTTTGGCTCCTTGTTAGCTTTCTAAGTACCCCTTATAGCGAGCGTTCAATGCAGCAACTCCCGTTCCAGTTAGCCCAGGGTACCAGGTGTTGAAACACCCCTATGGTTCTACTTCCTCGAGGTACCAAGGCACGATACCATCACATACATATCCAAATGATAGATGTTTTTAATGGGATAGCGGTGCTTAGTAATTCTCTCCATTCATTATTTTTCTTTTATTTAGACTTAGGCATAACTTTTCAAAATCTATTAAGTAAATGATACTCTTTATGCAATCTATTCAAATTTGAGCACCTTTTAATCAGAATGAAAAGTAAAACAGCCATGCTAACTAGTGAAGTCAAATACCATAGTTTTATCAAGATAGTGTCTTAGATTAGATCATGTTTAGCAATTAAAACACAATAACAATTGATTATCAGGTTATTCAAATCTAATTAAAGTAAATGAGCTAAAAAGAGTAAAAAAATTTCCTAAAAAGCATTATGATAAGTTCTTTCTTTCTTTCATTCTTTATTATATGAAATTTTTTTGAAAGATTAATGATAAAAACTGTAGAAAACAGACAATATTTTTGTTGGCCGACACTATTTACATCACCATACAAAGGCTCCGAACTCTGGGAGGCCTGAAGCTGACTCTAAAACATAAAAACTTGAAAACTTTTCAAATAAACTGTCAAAAAAATATTTTTATTTATTTATTATTATTATTTACATTACTTTTCCCACCCCAAACTTTATTTTTAAAAAGAACTGAAAAAATAAATTGGGTGAGAGATACTTCCCAGGTTTGAGGATTGCTTTTTAATAGTGCATGTGGACATCGTGCGACCCCCAAACTTATTTCAAAATACCTGTTCAAACAAAACATACATAAATATGAGTCAAATAAAAATAATGAAAGGAAAAAAAATAGATAAGTAAGGATAGAAACACTTGGGTTGCCTCCCAAGAAGCGCTTTAGTTATAGTCGTTAGCTTGACTTTTTGAGTGGCTTATTCGACATTGTTGAGATGAATGGAAGTTTTCTGAGGCTCGAGCTCTCCATCAATGTAAGGTTTTAGTCTTTTCCTATTGACCTTAAAAGTACCCATTTTCTCATCCTGAATCTCAACTGTGCCATATGGAAAGACATGGGTTACAGTAAAGGGTCCTGACCATCGAGAGCACAGCTTTCCTGGGAAAAGTCGTAAGCGGGAGTTAAACAGTAAAACTTTTTGTCCCACTATGAACTCTTTGTTTAGAATGTGCTTGTCGTGCCATCTCTTGGTTCGGTCTTTGTAAATTCGAGCATTTTCATAAGCCTCATTTCTAAACTCATCCATCTCGTTGATTTGTAGCAACCTCTTTTTGCCTGCAGCTACTAAATTGAAGTTTAAGGTTTCTGTGGCCCAATATGCTTTGTGTTCCAATTCTACTGGTAAATGACATGCCTTGCCATAAACCAGTTGATATGGAGACGTTCCAATAGGTGTTTTGAATGCTGTTCTATATGCCTAATGTGCGTCATCTAACTTTTTCGACCAAACCTTTCTAGAGGCACTAACTGTTTTTTCAAGAATAAATTTCAATTCTCGGTTTGAAATTTTCACTTGTCCACTTGTTTGAGGACGGTATGGAGCACCCACATAGTGCATAACTCCATACTTACTCAATAAAGCTTTAAATTGGCGGTCACAAAAATGTTTTCCGCCATCACTTATAATTGCTCTAGGAGTTCCAAACCGAGAAAAGTTGTTTTTTCTAACAAAGTTTACTACAACTCTAGCATCATTGGTCAGAAAAGCAGCTGCTTCGACCCATTTTGACACATAATCTACAGCAACCAAAATAAATATGTTAGAAAATGATGAGGGGAAAGGACCTATGAAATAAATCCCCCAAACGTCAAATAATTCATCAACCAAAATGTTATTTAGGAGCATTTCATGTTTCTTGTAGATGTTACCTGTCCTTTGACATCTATCACATTTACTAACAAATTTAAAAACATCTTTAAAAAGTGTAGACCAATAAAACCCAGATTGTAAAACCTTAGCTGCAGTTTTTGTCCCACCATGATGGCCACTAGTTTCACGAGAGTGACTGTGGTGCAGAATGTTCTCCATCTCTTCCTCAGGTACACATCTTCTGATAATCTGGTCTGCACAATGCTTATACAAGAGTGGTTCTTCCCAAAAATGTTGCTTTAAGTCAGCGAAGAACTTCTTCTTTTGTTGATAAGTCATGTCCTTGGGCAGTTCCTGTGCAACCAGATAGTTAACAATGTCATCGTACCATGGACAATTAGGATTCTCGCTTACCACCAAAAGATCTTCATCCGGGAATTTTTTGTTGATAGAGGGCCCTTCGTTCTCTCGTTCGAGACGTGACAGATGATCTGCCACAACATTTTATGTACCCTTTTTATCCCTAATTTCTAAATCAAATTCTTGAAGCAAGAGAATCCATATAATTAGTCTCGGTTTTGCATTCTGTTTTGCAAAAAGGTATTTCAAAGCAGAATAGTCAAATACCTTTGAATTAAACAGGTGGGAACGAAATTTATCAAATGCATATACTACATCTAGTAATTCTTTCTCGGTAGTAGCATAGTTAATCTATGCATCTGTCAAAATTTTACTAGCATAGTAAATTACATGAAAATTTTTGTTCCTTCTTTGTCCTAGCATAGCCCCTATAGCATAATCACTAGCGCCGCATATAAGTTCGAAGTGTACAGTCCAGTCAAGTGCTACAATTATTGGTGCTGACACTAGGTTCTTCATCAAGGTTTCAAATGCATGCATACAATCACTATCACAGTTAAAAGGGACATCTTTCATCAATAAATTGCAAAGAGGCTTAGCGATCTTAGAGAAGTCCTTAACGAACCTTCTGTAGAAACCTGCATGTCCTAAGAAGCTCCAAATTACCTTGACATTGGTAGGGGGTGGTAATCATTCTATCACTTCAGTTTTTGCTCTATCAACCTCAATTCCTTTTTTTTTAAATCATATGCCCTAACACTATTCCTTCATGTACCATAAAAAGACATTTCTCCCAATTCAAGACAAGATTAGTGTCAGTGCATCTTTGCAAAACCATAGAGAGGTTAGCTAAACAATCATCAAACGAGGTTCCAAAGACTGAAAAATCATCCATAAACACCTCCGCGAAATTTTCCACCATATCACTAAAGATTGCCATCATACATCTTTAAAAAGTCGTAGGGGCATTGCATAACCCAAAAGGCATTCTCCTATAGGAAAAGGTACCATAAGGACGAGTGAAAGTGGTCTTTTCCTGATCTTCCGGGGCTATGGCAATCTGATTGTCCCCTGAATATCCATCCAGAAAACAGTAATACGAATGACCCGCCAGTTTTTCTAACATTTGATCAATGAATGGTAAGGGGAAGTAATCCTTTCAGGTGGCATCATTAAGTTTCCGATCATCTATGTAAACCCTCCACCCGGTGATAGTCCTAGTAGGGATGAGCTCATTGTTCTCATTTTCTACTTCAGTTATCCCCCCCTTTTTTGGAACTACTTACACTGGGCTAACCCATGGGCTATCAGATATGGGATAGATGATCCCGGCATCTAATAATTTGGCAAGTTCTTTTCTTACTACCTCTTTCATGACAGGGTCTAACCGCTGCTGAGGTTGCACAGAAGGTTTGAAGCTATCCTCCATAAGGATTTTGTGCATGCATATGGAAGGGCTAATTCCCTTAATATCGGAAAGGATCCATCTGATTGTTGTTCTATGTTCTCTAAGAACCCTAAGCAACCTTTCCTGTTCAATATTGGAAAAATCCACCTTCATCTTTGGCTCTAATAAGAGTTTTCCTTAGCCCGAGCTCTCGATCAAACTAGAAATTTCTTAAGTAAGAGAAGAAATATCGTATCAAAGAGAAAGAGTTTTGATTCGAGGCGGACCCCTTTTTTTCTTTGCCTTTAGGAGTAGAGTAAAGAAATCAAAAAGCTTTCTCGTTATTTAAGGTTAACGCACTTTAATGACAAAGCGTCCGTTCACGGAGGTTGTTGTAGTTTTAGTCGAGATTGGGTTGGTGTTCCGTGTACTTTCGTACAAGATCGAAAAGAATGCCCGTGGCATACAATGAGGCATTAATAATAACAGGATAAGTGTTAGAATTACCAAGATAGACATATTTGAGATGTGGTGGCAATGGCTTGAGCTCTAAGTTCGGTGGTTCTTCTTCTTCTGTTCTCTGCTGAATTTCAATTGCTCGAATATCTTCCACTCTTGTTCTGTGGTGCGAATCGAAAGGCTCACAACTTTCAAGGTATTGGGCACATTCCCTTATTAACTCGTCTTCTGTGTCTATGGTCCCTGACTTTGTTAGACACGCTTCAAGGGGTAACTTGGGGAATGTCTCCCTGAATGTTTCAGTGACCAACTCATCTACAATGTCAATCTCAAAACAAGAATCCATGTTAGAGGGAAATTGAATGGCATTAAATACGTTGAAGGTTACCTGTTCTTCTTGTACCCTTAGGATCAGCTTTCCTTGTTGGACGTCTATCAGGGTTCTTCCTGTAGCAAGGAAGGGTCGGCCTAGAATAAGTGGTATCTCACGATCCTCTTCCATATCAAGCACTATGAAGCTAGCTAGGAAGATGAATTTATCAACCTTTACAAGGACGTCTTCAATTATACCTCTAGAATACTTGATTGATCTGTCTGCAAGTTGGAGAGATACAGTGGTAGGCTTCACTTCTCCTAACCCAAGCTTCCTGAAAACAAAGAGAGGCATTAAATTTATACTTGCACCTAAATCACACAAAACCTTATCAAAAATAATGGAGCCAATGGTGCAAGGTATCGTGAAACTCCTTGGATCTTTTAGCTTGGGAGGCAACTTCTTTTGCAGCATGGCACTGCATTCTTCAGTAAGTGCTACAGTTTCAAACTCTCCCAACTTCCTTTTGTTAGACAGGATTTCTTTCATAAATTTGGGATATTTGGGCATCTGTTCTAACATGTCAGCAAAAGGGATATTAATGTGTAACTTTTTGAAAATTTCCAAATATTTAGCAAATTTGTTCGTCTACTTTTGTCTTTTTAAACGTTGAGGGAAGGGGACTTTTGGTTTGTAGGGTTGAGGTTCAGCCCTTTTTGGTTCATTTTCTTCTTGGACTTTTGTCCCTTCCTCATTTTCAAATTCCTGATTTGCATTGGTGGACAGGTCAATTATGGGTTGTTCAATTGGCATGGTTTGGTCTACCTGAGTTGGTTCTTTCAGAAAGGTGATTTGAAAGTTGCCCAATTTGGGTCTCAAGGTTTCTAATGGTCGCTTCCGAATTGCGAATCAAGGTTTCTTGATTTTGAGGAGTTGCTTCAATTTTTTGCATGAAACTTCTAGTAACTTGCATAAACTTACTAAACAATTCCTCGAGATCAGTCTTTCTTTGAGGGGGTTGAAGAGGTTGTTTTTGTATCCCTTGATTATTCCACGAAAAATTTGGATGGTTTCTACACCCGGGATTATATGTGTTGGAATAGGGATTATTTTTTTGAAATTTTGAAACAAAATTGGCTTGTTCATGGGTTGATGGGGCGAAAGGATTTCCTGTTTGGCATTTTATGCTAGGATGATTCCCAGCACAAAATTCACACATTAGTACGGGAGAATTTATGGCATTCATGTTCATGTTCATCTGTTTTTGAAGCATTGAAACCTGGGCAGTTAACTTTGTTATTGCATCCAGCTCGTATATTCCTGCAGGTTTCTTTTGTTCAGTTGCCCTTGCATAGTTATTGCTAGACATTACTTCTAGCAATTCATATGCTTCATCTGGGGTTTTCTGATTTAGGGATTCCCCCGTACCCGCATCTACCATCCTTTGAGTATTAGGTGCCAACCCATTGTAAAAAGTTTGGACTTGCATCCAAACTGGCAAACCATGATGTGGGCACCCTCTCAAAAGTTCTTTATAACGTTCCCATGCCTCATACAAAGATTTTGTATCGTATTGCACAAACGAGGTAATGTCATTCCTGATCTTAGCTGATTTGGCTGGTGAAAAATATTTAGTAAGAAATTTTTGAGCCAAATCATCCCAAGTGGTGATAGTTCCTGGTGGTAGTGACATTAACCACGCTTTGGCTTTGTCTCTTAGTCAGAACGGAAACAACCTTAAGCGAATGGCATCATCAGTGACACCACTATGCTTAAATGTATTGCATATCTCCAAGAAGTTAGCGATATGCAGGTTTGGGTCCTCACTGGGTAGACTGCCAAATTGGACAGTTTGTTGAATCATTTGTGTAATAGCGGGTTTAATTTCAAAATTGTTTGCTTGTATTGGTGGACGTCAAATGCTGGAAGTGCACCCCCCAATAGTAGGTACAGTGTATTCGTTTAATGTCCTTTCATCCTCATTTCCAGCATTATTAGCCATGGTTTCAGTCCTTTTTGTTTTCCTAATTAGTCGAAGAGTTCTTTCAATTTTAGGGTCAAAAGGAATTATTTCGTTTTCAATTATTTTATGCATACAAAGTAAAAATAAAAAAACTAGAAAGTTAAAGGTCAGGATAACAATAAAAAAAGAACGTTACAACAGTATAATACAAAATTTAAACGAAGCCAAATTTTAAAGGGAAAATAGGTACTACTAAAGGTTTTTAAAAACTTATGGATAACAAGTCTAACTTTGAAAAACCTATTTGGATGATAAAATAAAATTAAAATAAAGTTTGCAATTGATCAGAAAGCCTAAAAATACAAAAAAATAAAATAAAAGTTAACAAAACGCAAGTTTTAAAGAAAAAGAGGAGGGGAGCAATCCTAATGTTTCTGAAAACTTAAAATTATCAAATTGAACTTTTAAAAACCTAACAAAGTGAACTTAATAGCAAAATAAAGACAAAATATAAGAAAAATAACAAAATAATACAAAACTAAACGGAATTTTTCTTTACAAATGAATCAAATGAAAAATTATGAATCAAATGAAAATTTTCTTAAACTTAAATAAAATTTACAAATTATTAACAATTTCAAACTAGCACTAAAACTAGTTGGTATTGATATCACTGAAACAGAGACAATCCCCGGCAACGGCGCCAAAAACTTGATGCTTACTTTGCGTATGCGTTAGCAAGTGCACTAGCCGTATCAAGTAATGAAGAAATGAGTAGAGTACCGTCCCACGAGGATTGTTATTGAATGAGTACAAAGATTATTAGCTTTGATGCCATTTGAACAACCGAAAGATTGAGATGTTGATATAAAATAAAATAAACTAAAAAGAAACAAATATGTTAACTGGTTTTATGAAGTTTTTATGATTTAATAATATCCAAGGCATCCG
This sequence comes from Simmondsia chinensis, assembly GCA_018398585.1. Taxonomy (NCBI): domain Eukaryota; kingdom Viridiplantae; phylum Streptophyta; class Magnoliopsida; order Caryophyllales; family Simmondsiaceae; genus Simmondsia; species Simmondsia chinensis. The sequence goes on along the minus strand of JAGTTD010000023.1, from coordinate 18,309,771 downwards.
ATTTCACCCAGTTGCATAAATACACCTTTCTATTCTCGTTATTCAAGTTGATATTACGTGTTGATGGTTGAAAACCCTAATTTACTAAATATTCTCTCTCAAGCAACATTTAACATGCTCTTTTACATATTAACCCTTCACTCTCGTGCATGAATTTAAATAAGAAAATAGTTTTTAAAGCTCTATATTTTCTCTTAAAAACCACACAAATCGCATTAATCTCTCTCGAACATTCGCACAATTTGTAGTGCTTATCACTTTAGCACTCATCTTAAATCTCCTCTCGGACTCGTTATGAATTATTATAGGCCTTAAATGGTGATCAAGCATTTAAAACTCATGAAGATCAATGATCAACACTTCAACAACGCAATGACAAAACTATGAATACGTTGAATTAGAAATAAGCGCATATTACAACTTAGGCTACATCGTAGCCTTGGAATAACAAAATTAGTTCATGATAAACTGAATATAAAGCATAACTAACACAAAATTTGTGAACTTAGGAAAGAAAAAGGATAGAAAGAACTAAAAATATAAAATTACAAACCAAACTTTCTTCCCTCCTACTTTTTCCTTCACCCGTTTTTCTTCTACTTTCTTCTACACTTTATATGTGTTTTTGTTTGAATGAAGGATGATCAAGCACATCCCAAACACCCCCTATTTATAGCGATTTAGGGGTGAATAAAGAATGTAAAAATTAACTTTAAACTTCATCCTTATTTGCCAAAATCCATGGTTCATCCACAACTTGCAAGGCTTGGCTTATTTTATGCATTTTCATTCTCTTCTCACCCCCCAAACCTGCAAAACGGATCAATTTGATGTAGTTGATGTAGTATACAATGCGTTGGAGTTAAACAAATTGAAGATATAGCCACCCATTGCAACTTGTTTGCAAAAGAACATGTTATTTTATGTTGGTTCATGTATGAACCATGTATTTTGGGTTGATTTTGCTATTTTATTGCTTTAATTTGATGTATCTTGCATTTACCTGTTGATGTTAATGACAAAACCTAGCAAGATTTAGCATAAAATGGATGTTTTTACAAGAAAATAACAAAATAGTTCAAAACGAGCAAAACTGGGCAAAATTGATAGAAGTTTGATGCAAAAATGGTTAAAATTAATTTTAAATGATAAAAATGGAAGCATACAAGCAAGTAAACAAATAAACAAGCAAGTAGGCAAGTTAGCAAGTAAGTATGTACGCATGAAGGCATGGAAGCTTGGGAGCAAAGAAGAATAGAAGCATAGAGATATAGGAGCCAGAGCAGAATATAAGAGGTAAAAGGTAAAAGCAAAGAAGCATGTAGAGAGAGTAGAGTGTAGAGAGAGTGTGTAGAGCACCTGGAAGCATATAAGATTTGAGGGAGAGAGGGAGAGAGGAAGTATAGCGAGAGAGAGAGAGAGAGAGAGAGAGAGAGAATAAATACCATGAATAATGCCAAAACCAAATCTCGGGGGCTTGTCACACAGCCCTCAGTATAAATATGACTTATAACACCTAAACTAGATCTCAGGGGCGTGTTACATAGCCCCCGTTATAAATATCACTTATAACGCCTAAACAAAATCTCAGGGACGCAACGCGCTGCTCCCGGGACAAATACGATTTATAACACATAAACTAAATCTCGGGGGCCGTATCACCCAACTGCAAGTATAAATACTATTGGTAACGCATAACTAAACTTCGGCGGCGTGTCACACAACCCCCGGTATAAATACAGCTTATAATGCCCAGACCAAATCTCGGGTGCGAGTCACACCGTCCCCGGTATAAATATGACTTATAACACCTAAAAAAATCTCGTGGGCACGTCACACAGCCCCTGGTGTAAATACTACTTACAAAGCCTAAACTAAATCTCGAGCACATTTCACACAACCCCCAGTATAAATATTCCTTATAACGCCTAAACTAAATCTCGTGGGCTTGTCACACAGCCCCAGGTATAGATATGACTAATAACGCCCAGGCTAAGTCTTGGGGGCGTGTTACGTGGCCCCTGGTATAAATACTACATATAATTCCTAAACTAAAGCTCGGGGGCATGTCATTCTTCCCTCGATACAAATATGGCTTATAACGCGTAAACAAAATCCCAAGGCCTCGTCACCCAGAGGCCGGTATAAATACGACCTATAACGCCTAAACAAAATCCAGGTGGCATACCATAATGCCCCTGGTATAAATACAATTTATATTGCGTAAACTAAATCTCGCGAGCGTGTCCCCTACCTCCTTATATAAATACAACTTACGACTCCAAAACTAAAACTCGGGGGCATGTTATGCAGCTCCTGGTATAAACACGAATTACAAAGTGAAGACTAAATCTCGGGGGTGTGTCATATAGGCCCCGGTATAAATACGACTTATAATGTCCAAAAAAAATCTTAGGGGAGTGTCACACAGCCCCCGCTATAGATGTGATTTGTAACGGCAAAACTAAATTTCGAGGGCATGTCACACGGCCCCCAATATGAATATGACTTCTAACACCAAAATTAAATCTCGTGGGCATGTCACCTAGCTTTAGGTATAAATACGACTTATAACGCCTAAGCTAAATCTTAGGGGCATGTCAAAAAGCCCTCGGTAGAAATACTATTTATAAAGCCAAGACTAAATCTCGGGGGTGTCTCATACAACCCCCGATATAAATATGACTTACAATGCCAAGACAAAATCTCACGGCCCCTAGTATAAATACGACTTATAACACCTAAACTAAATCTCAGGGGGATGTCAAAAAGCCCTCAGTAGAAATACGACTGATAAAGCCTAGACTAAATTTCGGGGGCGTGTCATACAGCCCCCGTTATAAATACGACTTACAATGCTAAGACAAAATCTCGGGGGCATGTCACATGACCCCAGGTATAAATATGACTTATAATGCCTAAGCTAAGTTTTAGGGGTGTGTCGCATAGGCCCCTGTATAAATATGACTTATACTGCCTAAAATAAATCTCAAGGGCGTGTCACAAAGTCCCTGATACAAATACAACTTATAACACCTAGGCTAAGTCTTCGAGGCGTGTTACATGGCTCCTGGTGTAAATACGATAGATAATGCCTTAACTAAAGATCGGGGGCCTGTTATTCTCCCCCGATAGAAATACAACATTTAACGCATAAAAGAAATCCCGAGGCCATGTGACCCAGCTGCTGGTATTAATATGACCTATAACACCTAAAAAAAATCTCGGTGGTGTACCACTAAGCCCTTGGTATAAATACGATTTATAACGCCTAAACTAAATCTCCCGACCGTGTCACCTACCTTGCAGGATAAATACGACTTATGACTCGAAAACTATATCTCGGGGGTATGTCACGCAGCCCTCGGGTATAAATACGAATTATAAAGCGTAGATTAAATCTCGGGGGTGTGTCATACAGCCCCCGGGATAAATACGACATATAATGGCTAAAAAAAATCTCCGGGGTATGTCACACTGCCCCTGCATAGATGCGATTTATAACACCAAGACTAAATCTCAAGGGCATGTCACACAGCCTCCAATATGAATATGACTTATAATGCCTAAGCTTAATCTCATGGGCATGTCACCTAGCCCCCGGTATAAATACAACTTACAACACCTACACAAAATCTCGGGGGCACGCCACACAGACCCCGGTATAATTATGACCAATAACGCCTAAACTAAATCTCGGAGGCGTGTCACATAGTCCCCTGCATAAATACGACCTATAACGCCTAAAATAAATCTCCGGGACATGTCGCAAAGCCCCCGGTATAAATGCAACTTATAATCTATAAATTAAATCTCGGGGGCGTGTCACACAGCCACCGGTATAAAGGCAACTTATAACGCCTAAACTAAATCCCGCGATCGTGTCACCCAGCTCCCTGAATAAATAAGATATATAACACCTAAACTAAATCTCGTGGGCGTGTCACACAGCCCCCGGTATAAATAAGACATATAATGCCTATACTAATCTTCGGGGGCGGGTTACACATCCCTCGGTATAAATATGGCTTATAACATATAAACTAAATCTCGGGGGCCAGTCACACAGCCCCATTATAAATATGACTTATAACACCAAAACTAAATCTCTTGGGCATGTCCTCCAGCTCACGGTATAAATACACTTAGTACGCCATAACTAAATCTTGGGGGCACGTCACACAGTCCCCGATACATATACAACTTATAATGTATCAATTCAATCTCGAGGGCATGCCATACGACCTCCGGTATAAATACGACTTATTGCTCCTAAAATAAATCATTGGGGCGTGTCACCGAGCTCTCGGTATAAATACGACGTCGTGTCACACAGCCCCCGGTATAAATACGACTAATAGCGCCTAAATTAAGTCACGGGCGAGTGTCGCCCAGCCCCCGGTATAAATACAACATGTAACGCCTAAACTAAATCTCCGGGACGTGTCACACAACCCCTAGTATATATTCCACTTATAACATCTAAATTAAATCTCGGGGGCATGTCACACCGCCCCCGGTGTAAATACTAATTACAAATCCTAAACTAAATCCTTAGGGCATGCCACATAGCCCTCAGCATGAATACCACTCATAACGCTTATACTAAATCTCGTGTATGTGTCACACAGCCCCGGGTATAAATACGACATATAATGCCAAGACTAAATCTCGGGACGGGTGAAATAGCCCCCGGAAAAAGTACAACTTATAACTCCTAAACTAAATCTCATTGGTGAGTCACATAGCCCCTGGTATAATTACGAGTTATAGCGCCTAAACTAAATCTCGTTGGCATGTCACACAGCCCCCATTATAAATACAGTTTATGGTGCATAAATTAAATCTCGAGGGCGTAGCACATAGCCCCTTGTGCTCCCAGTATAAATACAATTTACAATGACTGAACTAAATCTCGAGGTCTTGGGGGGTACTATACATCCCCCGGAATAAATACCACTAGTAATGCCAAAACCAAATCTCAGGGATATGTCACATAGCCCCCGTTATAAATACCACTTATAACGCCTAATCAAGATCTCAGGGGGATGTTACACAGCCCCCTATATTAATATTACTTATAACGCCTAAATAAAATCTTGGGGGCGTATCACTCTGCCCCTGGAACAAATACGACTTATAACGCATAAATTATATCCCAGGGTCATCTCACCCAGTTGCCGGTATAAATACGACTTGTAACACCTAAACTAAACCTCCGGGGGGGGGGGAGTTGTCACACAGGTCCTTGTATAAATACGGCTTATAACGCTTAATCTAAATCTCGGGGGCGAGTCATGTAGCCCCTGGTATAAACACAACTTATAAAGCGTAAACTAAATGTCATGGGTGTGTCACACAGCCCCCAATATAAATACAACTTATAACGGCTCGACTAAAGTTCGAGGGAATGCCATACAGCCCACATTATAAATACGAATTATAACGAATAAATTGAATCTTGAGGGCATGTCACACAACCCCCCGTATAAATATGACTTAGAAAGCGTAAACTAAATCTCGGGGGTGTGCCACGCAGCCTAGGTACCCCCGATATAAATTCAATTAATAATGCCCACAATAATTCTCATGGGCTTGTCACATAACGCCCAATAAAAATATGATTTATAACGCCTAAGCTAAATTCCGGGGGCGTGTCACCTAGGTCCCAGTATAATTACTGCTGATAACGCCTAAACGAAATCTCAAGGGTGTGTCACATAGGCGCCGGTGTAAATACAATTTATGACGCCTCAACTAAATCTTGGGGGCTTATCACACTGCCCTCGTTTCAAATACAACTCGTAGCATCTTAAATAAATCTCGGGGGCATGTCACCCAGCTCCCAGTATATGTGCGACTTATTACACATAAACTAAATCTCGGGAGCGTGGCACACAACCCCCAATACAAATATGACTCATAAGGCCAAAACTAAATCTCGGGGGCATGTCATATGGCCTTTGGAATAAATACGACTTTTAACGCCTAAACTAAATCTCGGGTGCATGTCACATAGGCCCCGGTATAAATACAACTTATGATGCCTAAACTAAATCTCTGGTGCGTGTCACACTATCCCTTGTATAAATACAACTTATAACATCTAAACCAAATCCTGGGGGCATGTCACTCTACCCTTGGTACAAAAATGACTTATGACACCTAAACTAAATTGCAGGGGCGTGTCACCCAGCTCCCAGTATATATACGACTTCTTACGCCTAAACTTAATCTCGTGGGGTATAAATACAACTTAAAATGACCAAACAAAATCTCGGGGGCATGTGCCACGGCCCTTGGTATAAATACGACCCCTAACGCCTGAGCAAAATCTCAGGGGTATGTCACACAACCTCTGGAATAAATACGACTTATGACGCCTAAACTAAATCGCGGGTGCGTGCCACCCAACCCCAGGTATAAAATGACTTGTAACGCCTAAACTAAATCTCATGGACAGGTCACATGACCACTTGTATAAATACGACTTGCAATGCCTAAGTTATATCTTAGGGGCGTCACGTAGGCCCCGATAAAAATACGACATATAACGCCTCAACTAAATCTCATGGGCATGTCACATAGCCACTAATATAAATATGTTTTATAACGTCTGAACTAAATCTTGAGGGAGTACTGCACAACCCTCGGCATAAATTCAACTTATTATGCGTAAACTAAATCGAGGGGGAGTGTCACACAGGTGCTAGTATAAATAGTACATATAATGCCAAAGCTAAATCTCAAGGCCGTGTCAGACAGCCCTCAGTATAAATATAACTTAAATTTCCCATACTTAATCTTGGGGGCGTGTTACTCTCCCCTTTGTACAAATGCGCCTTATAGGGCCTAAACTAAATCCCGAGGGCGTGTCGCCCAGCCTCCTGTACGTATACGACTTACATCGGCTACACTAAATCTCGAGTGCGAGCCACACATCCCTCAGTATAAATACAACTTATAACGCCTGAACTAAATCTCGTTGGTGTGTCACGTAGTCCCTGGACTAAATACGATTTACAAAGCCTGAACTAAATCTTGGGAGCGTACGACATAGCCCCCGATATATATACAACTTATAATGCCTAAACCGAATCTCGAGGGGTGTCTCACCTAGGTGCCGGTATAAATACTACTTATAACGCCTAAACTAAATCTCGGGAGCGTGTCACACAGCCCTCCGTATAAATACGACTAATAACGCCTAAAATATCTTTGGTGCGTGTCACACTTCCCCTTGTATAAATACGACTTATAATGCCTAAACTAAATCCCAGGGGCGTGTAACCTAGCTCATGGTATAAATCTCGGGGGCTTACCACAAAATCCCCGATACCCTTGGTATATATATGCTTAATAACACCCGGGCTAAATCTCGGGGGTGTACCACACAGCCGCCTATATAACTATGTTTTATAATTGTTAGGAACAGTGTCCTGAAATCTAGATTTATTATGGATATATTATTTTAATTAATAAATAAAATTGAAGTCCCAGTCGTTTCCTAGTTAAATTTGTGTAAGAGAGCATTTATACTGTATGTGATTTTCTTTTGGGAGACATCCATGAGATGGGTGTTGTCCTCAGACTACAATTTACATGTTTGTTCTAAGTGGTTTATGAGACTAAGCCACAGATAGACTTGGAACAAATGGTATGGATTGTTGTTTGAAAGACTCGTAGTCGAAGACAAGTTTGGACCACTTGTATGTTAAGACTATAATGCGACATTTTAGATGAATTGTCTTGGTCATGTGGATGGAGATCCAAAAGTGTTAGGTTAGTATGTTTAATAAGAATGACACACTGAGTTAGACCATGTATGTTACTTATTTCTAGACTACTATCGGAGATGAGTGATTCACGTTGTACTATTTGAACGACAACTCTAAATCTTGAGGGTATTCTGGACTTGTGCATGGAGCGTTAGTTACTTTGGTGTACTAAAAGTACGGTTTAAACGAATGACTGAACCCCCCCATACACTGGGTAGCGGCATGAAATGTGACAAGGATCAGCTATTCAATAGGGAATCTACGGTCTCTTATGAGATACAGATGTCCTCTTAATTGATTCGCAAATATTTGAATAGTTCGAAAACTTTGGCCAAAGTATTCTAAGTGTTTGAAATTTGAAATTTATACTGTGAATATGTTCAAGTATAAATTAATTATTCAGTGAAGGGCGAGTCGGTAACTAATGGAGAAGCTGTGAGAAGGAAAATGGTAGTGGTTATATTTATCCTTTGTCATGGACATCTATTGGAGGGGTTGTTGTCATCAATACAGTCCATTAGGGAGATATCAAATAAATAATTTAAGTCTGGAGTGCAATGAGATTTATTTAGTGTAATTAAGTCTCATTAAATAGTAATTAAATTATTTCATCAGATGATTAATTTAACCCATTTGGAGCCAGATTTAAATTGTCTCTAAGGTCCCTGCGGAAGCCTCTGTATTTTATTGCCATTGGAAAGATATTAAAGAATTCATGAGATGAATTATTTATCCGTGAGATGGGTAAATTAATTTTGCTAGACATTATTCATGAGATAAATAAAAATTAAAAAGTATAAAATAAGTTAATTTCGGAAAGTTCAAATTCATAAAATGAATTTTTACATGCTGTAAACAAAGGAAAACAAAAAAAAAAAGAAAAATTGCATTTTTAACAGGCTTAATCCGCGGCACGCTTAGGCAGCCAATCAGCGTGCGACACGTGCCGCGCACTGGGTTGCCCAGGGGTGTAATCCGCGTGCCATGGATTGGACCAATGGGTGTGCGACACGTGGCACGTGTTTTGAAATAAAAAATCACGCGATTTTGAACAGTGTCGAAACATAACGTTTTAAGTTGTTTTTTAAATGAAACGATGCGTTTTGTTTTAAACTGGGCAATCCTACATTGAATAAAATTTGATTTTCCCTCTGGTATACTCCTATAAACGGATGTGCTTATTCCGAGGTTTGGCATTTAGTTTTGAAACAAGTTTTAGGGTTTCTGAAAATAGTTTCGGAAACCCAATTGGAGAGAAAAATTTTCGTTAAAATTTTCTTTCCTAGTTTAATATTTTTCGGAGCCCACCCTCAGGGTAGTTCGAGGTCATTGCATAGAAGATAGCGGGGTCTCGATTTTCTTGGTTTTCTTTATTATTGGAGAAATTCCAGGTATGTTCTTCTTTCCTTAATCTTTTTTGCTTTTCTATTTATTTTAGTATTTGTTATTATGCCTTTTAAAGTTTATGTATTGTTATGAATATTTTAGAGTAAGTGGCCTGTAGATCTAAATTATGAATTTGGATCTGTTGATTTAAATTATGAATTTATGTTAGTAGATTTAGAATTAGGAATCCTAAATCGACCCTAGGTTTAGAGTTATGAATTCTAAACCCGTTCTACTGTGTAAACTCGAGAGAGAATTTTTGAAATTCATCCCAATAAAGGGTATTAGGGCAAAGGGTTTATAAAGATAAACTTATTCCTGGGAACTCTTGCTCGTGAGGTGTCCCAAAGCGCGACTCTCCGACCGGGGGCTTAGTAAGAGAGAAGAGTCTCTTACTCTAAGTGTTCTAATAGGTGCCTATTGTTGCGACCATAGTTGAGAACTGTGAACCCCATAGTCGGCATCAGAGTTTATTTCTTTGAACAAAATTCATATATTTTCCCAACAATAATGCCTAACCCAAATCTTAGGGGCGTGTTATAACGCCTAAACTAAATCTCGAGGGCGTGTCACATAGACCTCGATATAAATACGACATATAACGCCTAATCTAAATCTCGGGGGTGTGTCATACAACCCCTGGTATAAATACAACTTACGCATAAACGAAATTTCGTGGGCGTATCACACAGCCCCTGGTATAATAGAACTTATAACGTCTAAACTAAATCTCGGGGGCATGCCGTACAGCTAGCAGTACAAATATGACTTATAACGCCTAAACTAAATCTCGAGGGTGTGTCTCACAGCCTCTGGGATAAATACGACTTATAAAGCCTAAACTAAATCTAAGGGCGTGTCGCACAACCTTTGGTACAAACGCCTAAGCTAAATCTTAGCGGCGTAACACACAACCCTCAGTGTAAATACGACTTTTGACACCGAAACCAAATCTCGAGGGCTTGTCGCACTGCCCCCGGTATAAATAAGACTTATGATGCCAACACTAAATCTTGGGTCAGTGTCACATAGCACCCGATGCAAATACGACTTATAATGCCTAAACTAAATCTTGTGGGTGTGTCACACAGCCCCCGGTATAAATACGATTTGTAAAGCCTGTACTAAAGCTTAGGGGTGTGTCATATAGCCCCCAGTAAAAACCCGACTTATAACGCCTAGACTAAATCTCGTTGGCGTGTCACATGATCCCTAATATAAATATGATTTATAACGTCTGAACTACATCTTGGGGGTGCACCACACAGACACCGGTATAAATACAACTTATTACGCCTAAACTAATCGCGGGGGCATGTCACCTAAGTCCCGGTATAAATACTACTTATAACGCCTAAATAAATCTCGGGGACATGTCACACTGCCCTCGGTATAAATTAAACTTATAACGCCTAAACTAATTCTAGGGGGCGTGTCAGTCTACCCTCAATACAAATACAGCCTATTATGCCCAAACTAAATCCCGGGGGCGTGTCACCCAGCTCCCTTTATATACACAACTTATAATGCCTAAACTAAATATGGGGCGCGTGTAACACAGCCCTCGGTGTAAATACGACTTACAACGCATAAACTAAATCTCATAGATGAGTCACGCAGCCCTTGGTATTTATACGATTCACAACGCCTGAACTAAATCTCAAGAGCATACCACACTGTCCCCGCTATGAATACAACTTATAATGCCTAAACTAAATCTCGGGGCCGTGTCACCTAGGTCTCGGTATACAGACTACTTATAACACGTAAACTAAATCTCGGGGGAGTTTCACACTGCCCCCAATACAAATAAGACTTATAACGCCTAAACTAAATGCCGGGGGTGTGTTACCCAGCTCCCGGTATAAATATGACTTATAATACGAAAACTAAATCTCGGGGACTTATTGCACAATCCCTGGTACCCCTAGCATATATACGATTTATAACACCTGAACTAAATCTCGGGGATGTACCACACAGCCCCCAGTATAAATACAACTTAAAATGCCTAAACTATATCTCGGCGGCGTGTCACCAGGGTCCCCGTATAAATATCACATATAACGCCTAAACTAAATCTCCGGGGTGTGTCACACAGCCCTCGGTATAAATACGACTTTTAAAGCCTAAATGAAATCTTGGGAGCATGTCGCACAGCTCAGGTATAAATACGACTTATGATGCCTAATCTAAATCTCTGGTGCGTGTCACTGTCATGATTGTGAAATATTGGATAAAGGAGTAATAATTCTTCGGTGATGATCTAGTAGTATAACTCTTAGCATGAGTCAAATTAGCATTTCTTTTGTGTATTAGCCGTGTTATATGTCTTGTAAGGTCGTTGAATGTATGTTTGGGTTAGCTAGTTGTGGCAGTTGGTAGTGAAGTTCTAGGTGAACTGTATAGTTTGATATTTTCTGCTTAGCCAACTTAGCTATGTTGATGTATAAATAGGTGAGCTCATGACTTGTAAGAGCCATTGAATGATATTGAATCTCGTCTTCTCTCAACCCTAATTCTCTCTGTTTCTTCTCATCTCTTCTCTTGATTCTCATCCAAAATTCCTTCTCAACCTTAGGTTATGATTCAACATTTATCTTGAATCCTAACAATTGGTATCGGAGCTTGTGAATTTGCTTCTAATTAAGGTGAATTATGTTTAATTTGATTGCAAGGCGTTAGATCAAGTTTATTGATACCAAACTCGTGATCAGGTTGTGTTTGATCAAGAAATTGTGTTAAATTGTTCAAATTTTCAGATTGTGCTGTCTCAACATCAGGTTTTGTTATTCAGATTGCATTGGATCAAGATTTAAATTCAATTGATATTGTGTTCTATAGCTGATTCTTCTGATCTTGTGATCTTATGATCTTGAATCATCGATCAAGCCGGAATTGGATTCAATTCAGCTGATTACATATTGAACCTACTGAATGAACCTCGAATCAAGCTTCAGTACTTCATTCTAGCTGAAGTTGTTCTCGATAACACTGGATTTGGATATGAGTAAGGCATCTAAGCTTGGAATTTAGCATCGGATTGCGTTGACTGCTGAGTTGTTGGCTGTAGTTGTTACCTATTAGTGTTCTGTGTTGGAGAGCTGTCCTTGTCTTTAAATTGTGCCTTAGCTAATTTGTTTACATCACTCAAGGTTGAAATGGAGGGACAAGCATTCACTGATTGAATTCAGAAGGTTGAAGTTACTTTTAAGCAGAAGATGTCAAAGTTATTTATTGACATGTTTACCACTCTTTGAGTAATTTTTCAAGCATACAGCCAGCCAGGAAAGTATGACAATTTGTTGTTACCAAATCTAGTAGCAATGAAATGCAAGTCTCTGATATCACTAAGATTAAAGAAATTAGCTCAGCAAAATCTTGTGCACAAGTTGCATCTAAGTAGCAAAAAGTATGATGCTAGCAAGAGATTTAGGATAAGATTGAGGGTGAAGCAACTCAAGGAGTTGATTGTGCCTTCAAGGATGCAAGATCAACAACATAAGGTGAAGGAGAAAACATCGTTTCGAGCTTGTGTGTCAATTTTACAGCCTAAGAAAGATGATTAGCAGCAGATGGAAATTCCAGCAGCAAAGTTTTCATCTGTGTGGCAACCTAACTTGCAAACTTACGTGTTTGATTTCAAAGTTCAAGTCAAGAACACTCAAGTGGTTAATAGAGTGACAAATCAAGCAAAATTAAGACCTCTTGATATAGGAATGCAAGATTTCATCCAATTGCAGTACAAGATCAATGTAGCAGACAAGGTGTATCAGCTCATGATTCAATCGCAACTTCAGCAGGAGCTGGAGTGAATTCAGGTCTGGCAGTTGCAACTTCAATGCAGGATAATACGTTTCCTTCTCAACAAGTTGTTCATGATGGAATGGAAGAGAAATTTGTTACCATGTTTGCTACAACTGAGAGCTGTCAGGATCAATTGAAGTGGATTCACATAAAGACTAATCCCGTAGTATTTGGCTGGCCAATTACAGCAGGATCAACTTCAATTCAGGCTAAAATAGGTGCATTACAATCTAAAATTGGAACATTATAGCCTGATGTGCAAGGTGTGGAACCACCGAAGGTTGCCGAAATCAAATCAAAAGTACAAATCGAGATCCTGAGCATCAGAAAGTTGAGGTTTAAGTTCACATTGCAGCAGAATGTTGAGTTCAAATGTGTATTTCACCTTAGCCATAAGAAGTGTTATTCAAGTAAGAGATTGGGAGCATTGGAAAGGCCAATCTTCACTTACAAAGGATGTGTACCAGATTTTCTTCTCTTCAAGTCAAATAAAGCAATTCTTGACAAGCTTTTCATGCTCAAGAATTTGAAATTGAAGCAGAACAAGGTGGCGATGTTGTCAATAGATAGACTTGAGGCCTTTTCATGGATCAAAAGAACACACAAATTGGCAAAGGAAAGGAAGACTTCTATTAGAGATGATGCAAAATAAGCAAAGACTCAGGCCTTTGGCACTACAGAGGAATCAAATTCAACAAAAGATCAGGTTGATACTTCTACGGTGCATCCATTTATGCAAGTTCAGCTGGAAAATATGCAAATTCAGATCAGATGGCAGGCTCAATTGTGTAGAGCTGGTGCTTATTCCTCTTTGAAGACTAATGGCAGGCCACCTGAGCCAAGCGTGGAGGTTGATCAAGTTGATATTAAGACTCATAATGCTTCTGTTAAGAAGGAAATTGTGAGGGTAGAAGCACTTCCAGCTAATCAGTTTGAGCAATTCAGCAGGGGAAACATGTGCAGATCAGCCATCGTTTTTGGAATGTTCAAAGAATCTCAATATAAGTAGGAAGTTTACATAGAAAAGGAGATCATAGGAGCAGGTTCAGATGCACAGCAAGGTGTGGCTGCAGCTGATTCAGTAGCTGACTTTCAAGAATTCTAGTTATTGGTGAGCACAAGAAGGCAAACAGTTGAGTTGAATGCATCCAAAGCTTGGTTAATTTGGCATGACAGTGGCAGACCTCTGGGTGTTTTGCTCCATATATCAGATGTAAAAGTCCTTGAAAGGCAATGCTCTAGTCAAGAACGTGAGATTAGGATAGCCAAAGTTATGTTTGGAGCATTAGACAGGTCTCAATCCAAATCTGGGACTTCTAGGACTACCAAGCAGGATTGCGACCAGATGATTGGAATCGTTACTGCTGTTAATTCAGTAGAACACTATGGAGTCAAGAACACCAAGCAACTTCATACCTTGATCAGGAACTCTATGGACTGCATCGTGAAACCTCGCATTTCAGGGATATTTGCAAGTTGTTTATTCATGTTGCTGCAGCAGCGGGCACTGAACAGATTTGTAACAGCTCTTGAGTGAAGTTGTAACATCCCAAACTTTAATACCGAATAGGCTTAAGTTAAAAGGGCGCTACATGGCCGTACTATAATGAAATCCCTCATCATAGTACGAAGCCCAAAATCTTTCGATCAAAAATTCCTCAAAATCATATAAACCATTCTCAAATAAAACATAATCCCATATACATCAGACTAGCATTTTTATGCTAGCAGAGCGGAAGCTTGAAATACAACATCCTAGACGGTCACTAATATGCTATAACAAAATTTAGATATTATTCAATTACATGAAATAACTAATTCTGGAGTAAGCTGCTCCATCTTTTCTTCCTTCAGGAACTTACCATGGGTTACTAATCTGGGAAAAAGAGAAGTAAACGAATTGGGTGAGCGAACAACGCGTTCAGTAAGTATAGCACACTCCCTACCTGGATCAGGCATATTATTAAAAACGGATAAGCACCCATTCAAAACCAGTAAAAACAATTATCTTGGAAAAATCATGTTAAGATATCACAGACCATTGTTTCATAACTCAGTTCATTTCACAAAAGCTTTTTGGTAAACTTATAAATGTATCGAAAACTACGGCCGCTATTATTCCCGCGACAGGGTCGTAATCGACGTTCGTATTTCGTATTCGAACTGGTTCCAAGTCGACAGATGCGCTAGGATCAAAACGTAGTATCTGTTAGTTCAGAAGAACTAACAGACAATCGGAGACTACGTGCCGGTATTATTCCCTCAACAGGGTCGTAATCGGCTTTCGTATTTTGTATTCCATAGTCGATAGACCCCGGAGGGTCAACGTAGTTATCTGTAAGCTCTATAAAACCTTTTCAAATTCAAATCACAAGTTCACAATAATTTCCTTTGAAATTCACATATTCGTAAAAACTCCTTCAAAATTCACATATTCGTACAAATTCCTTCAAAATTCACATATTTGTAAAAACTCCTTCGAAATTCACATATTCGTAAAAACTCCTTCGAAATTCACATTTCAAATCAACATATAAACCAATATAATTCAACTCATAAGAGTACAAATCACATAATCAGATAAACACATATGCCCAATCCTATTTTATCAAACCAATAAATCATTCAACTTACAAATCTCACAAATCAAGTCATCCAAAGCAATTTTCATACTTTACAAACAAGTAGGGGAAGTGGTATACTTACATTTACTAGCTTTTAATCCAAAAACCCAGTTCTATAGTTGATTAGCTTTGAAATTGATGGGATGGCGTTACCAGCAAGGTGGCTGGAGCTGTTCCGGCGAGGTGGTGGCTCCGGAGGGACAGCCGGAGTTCCACCAACGAGGTGGCGGCACCGGAGAGACGACCGGAGTTGTACCGGTGAGGTGGCCGGAGCTGTACCGGCGCGGTGGCGACAATGGCGAGGCGAGGGGAGAGAGAGGGTCATGGGTGGTGGAGAGAGAAAACCGAGAGGAGAGAGAGGGTCGTGGGTGGGACAGAGAACCGAGAGGAGAGAGAGAGAGAGTTGGGTGGTGGTGTGAAGTTTGAGGGTTGAGGCCTAAGGGGTATTAATAGACCCCAGGAGGTTAGGCGGTACTGTGGGGAGGGAGGCGGTACCATGGTTGTCAGAATTGTACTGTGTGGGTCAGGCGATACCGTGGTGGTCGGGGTCGTACCGCGTGGGTCAGGCAGTACTATGGTGGTCGGGGTCGTACCGTGTGGGTTAGGCGGTACCGTGGTGGTCGAGGTCGTACCACATGGGTCAAGCGGTAGGTCGATAGTGGTGCCGGTAGTGTGGTGGTGGAGGTGGTAAGGAAGAGAAAAGAGAACGAAGAGAAAGACACGTACCGTGTGGATGGGGAGGCGGTAGTGGTACCGGCGAGGGCCGGGCGACACGGGTGACGACGGTAGAGGCGGTAGAGGAGAGAAAACGTGAGAGAGAGAGCAGGTAAGGGAGAGGGAAAATGGGAAAGGAAGAGAGAGACGCGTGGGGGAGGGCTGGTGAGGGAGAGAGAGAAGATGTACGGGAGAGAGAGAAAAAGTAACGTGTGGGGGTGGGGTTCCTGTGTACTGCTTCCCCCTTTCTTTTTTCTTCTTCTTCTTTTCCTTGTTATTTTATATATTTATTTGTTTATTTATTTTTATTTTGTAACCTAATCGAAATAATAGCAAGTTTTAATCTAATCTAAATAGCCTAAATTTTACATATTGTACTACCGAGTCTAATTTAATTTAAATACCCTGAGTTTCATATATTGTAATTATTGAATCTAATTTAATTAAGCTGGGAGTTATATCCTCACCCCCTTAAACAATGTTTCGTCCCCGAAACTTGCCTTCATTTTCAAATAACTTTGGGTATTTGCTGCTCATCTCTTCTTGAGAGGATAGTTACGGGCTATGTGTCCTTTCCCTTTACACTCGAAGCACAACCCTAACTTTCTGTAGCATTCACCATAATGTTCCCCACCACAGTGCTCGCATTTTTTGAACCCAATGTTAGAGTTCTCTGGATTCATCGTATGAAACTTTTTGGCATTGTCACCAGATTGGTTGGATTTTCCTTCCTGAAATTTGCTACCTGATGACCTTTTCTTGGCAGCATATTTATTCTCACTTCAGATCTGCTTTGACCTTCAAGGCCCGTTCAAGGACCTCCTTGTATTTCTTGAAAATGACACTTGACAGACGCCTCCTAATGCGAGGAAGCAATCCCCTTTCGAACCTGTTTGCTTTACTTGTCTCCGATGCCATGATACTTGGGCTAAAACATCCCAATTCATGAAACTTATTAGCATATTTCAATACAGTCATCTGCTCTCCTTGTTTTAGCTCGTAGAATTCATTTTCTCTGGTCATTCTGAGTGCTTCAGGGAAGAACTGATTGTAGAAGATCTCTTTAAACTTCTCCCAAGCCAAAGGTTCAGTAGCATTCTGATATGTCACCTTGACTGTAGTCCACCAAAACTCCGCATTCCCCTTAAGAAAAGGGGTGGCTGCTCGAACCATATCATCATCGGCTATTGACATGGCCTCAAACAAGGTCTCTATTTCTCGTATCCATTTTTCAGCTTCTAGAGGGTCATCTGCTCCTTCAAATTTTAGGGCCCTCAATTTTGACAACCTTTCAAAGGGAGTCTCTTCAATGCGTCGAGTGAGAGGAGGCACAGCTTGAGCTTGTTGTTGATGTTGCAAAAGATTAACCGTCAGATGGTGCATTGTTGCAACATCAACTAATTAGAGGAATCACCTGAGTTCTGGCCGTTTTGTCCCGTGGGTTCGTTCTGCAGGGGAACACGTTCCTCATTAGGGTGCTCCTCTTCTGTATCCTCCTCCGATTCACTAAGCACTTCTTCGATCGGGGGTGGAACCCTGCTTTTCCCCGTCAGGGTTCTCCTTCTTTTCAGGGATGCCAATGTTTTGTTCATGTCACTCATCTTCACCTTTACTCAAATTACATAAGAAATCATGTTGTTAAACAACTTTTAAACTCCAATATAGTTGAAGTTACTAATTCAAATAGTCAACTATATTTCCTCAGCACTGAAAACTTTGTTTCTTAATAATAAACTAAGTTCTCCTCTCATCCGCGAAATTTCCCAAGGCTCTCAACCTAAATTTTAAATTCCATAATAACCTAGGGCTTTCATCTGCTCTTATCTTAATACTAAAATCTTCCCCAAAATTCATAACCTAATGTTCAGCTTTCCGCACTTAAATTTCTCCAAAGTTCATAATCGGGTTCACACTTTAACACTCAAATTCCCCCAAAATTCGTAATGGCGCTCTGATACCACTTCTGTAACGCCCCCAACTTTAATACCGAATAGGCCTAAGTTAAAAGGGCACTACATGGCCGTACTATAATAAAATCCATCACCATAGTACGAAGCCCAGAATCTTTCGATCAAAAATTCCTCAAAATCATATAAATCGTTCTTATATAAAACATAATCCCATATACATCAGACTAGCATTTTTATGCTAGTAGAGCGGAAGCTTGAAATACAACATCCAAGACGGTCAGAGATATGCTACAACAAAATTTAGATATTATTCAATTACACGAAATAACTTACTCTGGAGTAAGCTGCTCCATCTTTTCTTCCTTCAGGAACTTGCCATGGGTTACTAATCTGGGAAAAAGAGAAGTAAACGAATTGGGTGAGCGAACAACGCGCTCAGTAAGTATAGCACAATCCCTACCAGGATCAGGCATATTATTAAAAACGGATAAACACCCAATCAAAACCAGTATAAACAATTATCTTTGAAAAATCATGTAAGATATCACAAACAATTGTTTCATAACTCAGTTCATTTCACAAAAGCTTTTTGGTAAACTTAAAGACGTATCAAAAACAATGGCCGGTATTATTCCCGCGACAGGGTCGTAATCGATGTTCGTATTTCTTATTCGAACCGGTTCCAAGTCGACAAATCCGCTAGGATCAAAACGTAGTATCTGTTAGTTCAGAAGAACTAACAAACAATCGGAGACAACGTGCCGGTATTATTCCCGCGACAGGGTCGTAATCGACTTTCGTATTTCGTATTTCATATTCCATAGTCGATAGACCCCGGAGGGTCAACGTAGTTATCTGCAAGCTCTATAAAACCTTTTCAAATTCAAATCACAAGTTCACAATAATTTCCTTCGAAATTCACATATTCGTAAAAACTCCTTCGAAATTCATATATTCGTACGGAGCTATTCCGGAGAGGTGGCGGCACCGAAGGGACGGTCGGAGTTGTACCAGCGAGGTGGCGGCATCGGAGAGACAACCAGAGTTGTGCCGGCGAGGTGGCCGGAGTTGTACCGGCTTGGTGGCGACACCGGCGAGGCGATGGGAGAGAGAGGGTCGTGGGTGGTGGAGAGAGAAAACCGAGAGGAAAGAGAGGGTCGTGGGTGGGAGAGAGAACCGAGAGGAGAGAGAGAGAGAGTTGGGTTGCGGTGTGAAGTTTGAGGGTTGAGGCCTAAGGGGTATTTATAGACCCCAGGAGGTCAGGCGGTACTGTGGGGAGGGAGGCGGTGCCGTGGTGGTCAGAATCGTACCATGTGGTTCAGGCGGTACCGTGGTGGTTGGGGTCATACCGTGTGGGTCAAGCGGTACCGTGGTGGTCGGGGGTCATATCGCGTGGGTCAGGCGGTAGGTCGGTAGTGGTGCCGGTAGTGTGGTGGTGGAGGTGGGAAGGAAGAGAAAAGAGAACGAAGAGAAAGACACGTACCGTGTGGAGGGGGCGGGGCAGCACGGGTGACGACGGTAGAGGAGAGAAAACGTGAGAGAGAGCCGGTAAGGGAGAGAGAAAACGGGAAAGGAAGAGAGAGACGCGTTGGGGAGAGCTGGTGAGGGAGAGAGAGAAGATGTACAGGAGAGAGAGAAAAAGTAACGTGTGGGGGTGGGGTTCATGTGTACTGCTTGCCCCTTTTTCTATTTTCTTTTTTCTTCTTCTTTTCCTTATTATTTTATCCATTTATTTGTTTGTTTATTATATTTTGTAACCTAATTGAAATAATAGCAAGTTTTAATCTAATTTAAATACCATAAATTTCACATATTGTACAACCGAGTCTAATTTAATTTAAATATCCTGAGTTTCATATATTGCAATTTTCGAATCTAATTTAATTAAGCTGGGCGTTATAGAAGTACACATGCTAAGGACAATGGGAAGATCCCATTGTTCATAGCTCAGACGTACATACTATAACAATAAGAGCCATTTGCAAATTTCAACTGCAAATTTCTAATAAGATTCTTGAGGACAAGAATCTCAAAAGGGGGGCGTATGGTCATGATTTTGAAATAATGGATAAAGGACTAATAATTCAATGGTGATAATCTAGTAGTATAAGTCTTAGCATGAGTCAAATTAGCATTTCCTTTTGTGTATAAGCCATGTAATAAGTCTTGTAAGGTAGTTGAGTGTAAGTTTGGGAGAGTTAGTTGTGGCGGTTGGTAGTGAAGGTCTAGGAGTTTGACATTTTCTACTTAGTCAAATTAGCTATGTTGATGTATAAGTAGGCGAGTTCATCACTTGTAAGAGGTATTGAATGATATGATAATGGAATATCTTCTTCTCTTAACCCTAATTCTCTCTATTTCTTCTCATCTCTTCTCTTGATTCTCATCTCAAATTCCTTCTCAACATTTGGTTATGATTCCAGATTGATCTTGAATCATAACAGTCACAATGCCCACGGTATAAAAACGACTTAGGGGCATGTCATACAACCCCTCGTAAAAATATGACTAATAATGCCTAAACTAAATCTCGTGGGCGTGTCACAAAGCCCCAGGTATAAACATGATTTATAACATCTGAACTAAATCTAGAGGGTATACCACACAGCCCCCGGTATAATTAAAACTTATTACACCTAAACTAAATCGCGTGGGCATGTCACCTAGGTTCTGGTATAAATGCTGCTTATAATGCCTAAGGTAGTTGAGTGTAAGTTCGGGAGAGTTAGTTGTGGCGGTTGGTAGTGAAGGTCTAGGAGTTTGACATTTTCTACTTAGTCAAATTAGCTATGTTGATGTATAAGTAGGCGAGTTCATCACTTGCAAGAGGTATTGAATGATATGATAATGGAATATCTTCTTCTCTTAACCCTAATTCTCTCTATTTCTTCTCATCTCTTCTCTTGATTCTCATCTCAAATTCCTTCTCAACATTTGGTTATGATTCAAGATTGATCTTGAATCATAACAGTCACAATGCCCACGGTATAAATACGACTTATAACACCTAAACTGAATCTCGTGGGCAAGTCACATAGCCCACGATATAAATACAACTTGTAACACCAAATCTAAGTCCTAAGGGCATGTCATATAACCCCTGGTAAAAATATGACTAATAATGCCTAAACTAAATCTCGTGGGCGTGTCACAAAGCCCCAGGTATAAACATGATTTATAACGTCTGAACTAAATCTCGAGGGTATACCACACAGCCCCCGGTATAATTAAAACTTATTACATCTAGACTAAATCACGTGGGCATGTCACCTAGGTTCTAGTATAAATGCTACTTATAATGCCTAAACTAAATCTCGGACATGTCACACAGCCTCTGGTATAATAAAACGTACAACACCAAAACTAAATCTCGGGGGCGTGTTACTCTGGCCTTGGTACAAATACGACTTATAATGCCTGAACTAAATCCCGAAGGCGTGTCACCCAGCTTCTAGAATATATACGACTTATAACGCCCAAACTAAATCAAGTGGATGTGTCACACAGCCCCTAGTATAAATACGATTTATAATGCCTGAACTAAATCTCGGAAGCTTTCCGCACAGCCCCCGGTATAAATATAACTTATAACGCCTAAAATAAATATCGTGGGCATGTCACACTGCCTGCGGTATAAATACAACATGTAATGTCTAAACTAAATCTCATGGGCGTGTGACATAGCCCTCGATAAAAATACAACTTATAACACCTAAACTAAATCTCGTTTGCGTGTCCCACAGCCCCAAGTGTAATTACAATTTATAACGTCTAAACTAAATCTCGGGGGTGTACCACACAGCCCCCAGTTTAAATACAACTTATTACGCCTAAACTAAATCACCAGGATGTGTCACCTAGGTCCCGGTATAAATACTACTTATAATGCCCGAACTAAATCTCAAGGGTGCGACACAGCCCCTGGTATAAATAAAACTTATAATGCCTAAATAAAATCTCGGGGACGTGTCACTCTGCCCTCGGTACAAATACGACTTATAATGCCTAAACTGAATTCCAGGGGCGTGTCACCCAGCTCCTAGTATATATACGACTTATAACACCTAAACTAAATCTCGGGGGCATGTCACACGGCCCTTTGTATAAATACTACTTATAATACCTAAACCAAATATTGTGGACGAGTCATGCAGCCCTCGGTATAAACATGATTTATAACGCCTGAACTAAATCTCGGGGGTGTACCACACTGCCCCTGACATAAATACAACATATAATGGCTAAACTAAATCTCGGGGGCGTGTCACCTAGGTCCCGGTATAAATACTATTTACAATGCTGAAACTAAATCTTGGGGAATGTCTCACAGCCCCCGATACAAATATGTCTAATAATGCCTAAACAAAATCGCAGGGGTGTTACATTGCCCTTGGTGCAAATACGACTTATAACTCGAAAACTAAATCTCCGGGACTTACCATAGAACCCCTGGTACCCGGGCACATATACGATTTATAACGCCAGAACTAAGTCTCGGGGGTGTACCGCACAGCCCCCGATATAAATACAACTTCAAACGTCTACACTAAATCTCAGCGGCGTGTCACCTAGGTCTCGGGATAAATACCACGTATAACGCCCAAACAAAATCTCCGAGGCGTGTCACACAACCCTCAGTATAAATATGACTTGTAATGTCTAGACTAAATCTCAGGGGCATGTCAGAAAGCCCCCGGAAAAAATACGACTTATACCACCTAAAGTAAATCTCATGGGCATGTCACACAGCCCCGAGTATAAATACTATTTATAACGTCTGAACTAAATCTCAGGGGTATACCACATAGCCCCCGATACAAATACAATTTATTGCTCCTAATAAAAATCGCGCGGGCGTGTCACCCACTTCCCAGTATAAATACTATTTATAACGCCTAAACTAATTCCCGGGGGAGTGTCACACAGCCTCCAGTATAAATAAAACTCATAGCGCCTAAACTAAATCTCGGGAGCGTGTGACTTTGCCATTTGTACAAAGACGAGTTATAATGCCTAAACTAAACCTAGGGGGTATGTCACCCAGCTCCTAGTATATATACGAATTATAACGCCTAAACTAAATCTCGGCGGCATGTCACACAGCCTTCGCGATAAATACGATATATAACGCCTAAGCTAAATTTATTGGACATGTCACACAGCCCCTGACATAATTACGATTTATAATGGCTGAACTAAATCTTGGGAGCGTATCACACAGCCCCTGGTATAAATACGACTAATAACGCCTAACCTAAATCGAGTGGGCACGTCACACAGCCCGCGGTTTAAATACGACTTGTCATGCTTAAACTAAATCTCAGGGGCGTGCCACATTGCCCCTGATAAATATACAACTTATGACGCCTAAACTAAATCTCATTGTGCGTTACACAGCCCCTTGTACATATACGACTTATAACGTGTAAACTAAACCTTGGAGGGGCGTCACATAGCCCTTGGTATAAATACGACTTATAATTCCAAACTAAATCTCGAGGGTGTGTCACCTAAGTCCCGGTATGAATACTACTTCTAACGCCTAAACTAAATCTCGAGGGCATGTCACACGGCCCCCGGTACAAATACGACTAATAATGTCTAAACTAAATATCAGGGGCGTGTCACTTTGCTGTTGGTACAAATACGGCTTATAATGCCTAAACAAAATGTCGAGGGCGTGTCACCTATCTCCTAGTATATATATGACTTATAGCGCTTAAACTAAATATCGAGGGCGTGTACATAGCCCTCGGTATAAATACGACTTGTAACCCCTAAACTAAATCTCGTGGACGAGTCATGTTGCCCTCGTACAAATATGATTTATAACACCTTAACTAAATCTTGGCGGCATACCACACTGCGCTCTGTATAAATACAACTTATAATGCCCAAACTAAATCTCGGGGGCGTGTGACCTAGGTCTCAGAATAGATACTTCTGATAACGCCAAAACTAAATCTAGGGGGCATGTCACACAGCCCCCTGTATAAATACGACTAATAACGCCTAACTCAATCTTGTGGTCGTGTCACCCAGCTCCTGGTATAAATATGACTTATACTACGAAACTAAATCTCGGGGACTTGCCACACGACCCCTAGTGCCCCTGGAATGTATACGATTTGTACACCTGAACTAAATCTCGGGGATGTACCACACAACCCCAGGGATAAATACAACTTAAAACGCATAAACTAGATCTCGGTGGCGTGTCACCTGGGTCCTGGTATAAATACCACTTATAACGCCAAAACTATATCTCAGGGGCGTGTCACACAGCCCCTAGTACAAACATGACTTGTAACGTGTAAACTAAATCTTAGGGGCATCTCACATAGCCCCCTGTAAAAATATGTCTTACACCACCTAAAGTAAATCATGGGAGTGTGTCACACGGCCCGGGTGTAAATACGATTTATAAGGTCACAACTAAATCTCGGGGTTGTACCACACAGCCCCCAGTATAAATACAACTTATTGCTCCTAAACTAAATCATGGGGGCGTGTCACCTAGGTCCTAGTATAAATACAACTTACAACGCCTAAATTAAATCTTCGGGGCATGTCACACAGCCCCCAGTATAAATATGACTAACAATGCCTAAACTAAATCTTGGGGGCGTGTGACATTGCCCTTGGTACAAATAAATACAACTAATAATGGCTAAAGTAAATCGCGGGGACATGTCACCTCGGTCCAGGAATAAATACTACTTGTAACGCCTAAACTAAATCTCAGAGGCGTGTCACAAAACCCCCGATATAAATAAAACTCATAATGGCTTAACTAAATCTCGGGGGCTAGTGACATGGCCCTTGGTACAAATATGACCCATAATGCCTAAACTAAATCCCGGGGGCGTGTCACCCAGCTCCCAGTATATATATGACTTATAACGCAAAAACTAAATCTCAGGGGCTTGTCATACACCCTCACTATAAATATGACGTATAACGCCTAAACTAAATCTCGTGGACATGTCACATAGCCCCTGGTGTGAATACAATTTATAAAGCCTAAACTAAATCTCCAGAGCATACCACGCAGCCCAGGGTATAAATACGACTTATAACGCCTATACTAAATCTCGTGGGCATGTCCTATAGCCTGCTGTATAAATTCGACTTGTAACGCCTGAACTAAATCTCGTGGACAAGACACGCAACCTCTTGTAAAAGGAGGATTTATGACGCTTGAACTAAATCTCAGGGGCGTAACACACTACCCTTTGTATAAATACAACTTATAATGTCTAAACTAAATATCAGGGGCAAGTCACCTAGGTATCGGAATAAATACTACTTATAATGGGTAACTAAATCTTGGGGGCATGTCACACAGCCCCTGGTATAAACACAACCAATAACGCCTAACTAAATCCCCGGAGAGTGTCACCCAGCTCCCGGTATACATACGACTTATAACGCGAAAACTAAATCTCGGGGACTTAGCACATGACCCCTGGTACCCCTGGCATATATAAGATTTATAATGCCTGAACTAAACCGCAGAGGTGTAGCACACAACCCCAGGTATAAATACAACTTAAATAGCCAAAACGAAATATCGGCATCGTGTCATTGAGGCCCCAATATAAATACCACTTATAACGCCTAAACTAAATATCGGGGGCGCGTCACAAAGCCCTCGGTATAAATACGACTTGTAATGTCTAAACTAAATCTCGGGGGCATGTCACATAGCCCCCGCTAAAAATACGACTTATACTGCCTAAAGTAAATCTCGTGGGCGTGTCTCACAGCCAAGGGTATAAATACGATTTATAACGTCTGAACTAAATCTCGGGGGTGTACCACACAGCCCTCAATATAAATACAACTTATTAAACCTAAGCTAAATCTCGTGGGTGTGTCAAACAGGTCCCGGTATAAATACTACTTATAACGCCTAAACTAAATCTCACATGCCCCCCGGAATAAATAAAACTCATAACGCCTAAACTAAATCTCCGGGGCGTTTGACTCTGCCCCTTTGTACAAATACGACTTATAATGCCCAAACTAAATTTCAGAGTTGTGTCACCCAGCTCCCAATATATATAGGACTTACAACACCTAAACTAAATCTCGGAGGAATGTCACACACCCCTCGCTACAAGTATGACTTATAACGCCTAAACTGAATGTCAGGGACGTGTCACACAGCCCCTTGTATAAATACGATTCATAACGCCTGAACCAAATCTTGCAAGCGTGCCACACTGCCCCGGGTATAAATATAACTTATAACGCCTAACTAAATCTCGTGGGCATGTCACACAGCCTGCGGTCTAAATACAACATGTAACACCTAAACTAAATCTCAAGGGCGTGTCACATAGCCCCTGAAAAAAATACAACTTATAACACCTAAACTAAATCTGGTTTGTGTGTCACACTGCCCCGGGTATATATACGACTTATAACACCTAAAATGAATCTCAGAGGCGCGTCACATAGCCCTTAGTATAAATATGACTTATAATTCTTTAACTAAATCTCAGGGGAATATCACCTAGGTCCCGGTACAAATACAACTTCTAACGCCTAAAGTAAATACTTAGGGCATGTCAAATAGCAGTTGGTATAAATACGACTAACAACGCCAAAACCAAATCTCGGGGGCCTGTCACTTTGCCCTTGGTACAGATACGACTTGTAATGCCTGAACTAAATCTCGAACGCGTGTCACCCAGCTCCAAGTACATATACGACTTATAACGCCTAAAGTAATTCTCGTGGACTAGTCACGCAGCCCCAGATATAAATAAGATTTACAATGCCTGAACTAAATCTTCGGGGTGCGCCACACTACCCTTCGTATAAATACAAATCATAACGCCTAAACTAAATCTCGGCGGCGTGTCACCCAGCTCTTGGTATAAATACGACTTATAACATGAAATCTAAATCTCGGGGACTTGCCACACGACCGCTGGTACGCCTGGCATATATACGATTTATAACGCTTGAACTAAATCTTGGGGGCATACAACACAATCCCTAGTATAAATACAACTTAAAACACCGAAACTAAATCTTGGTGGCGTGTCACATAGGTCTGGGTAAAAATATCCCTAATAACTCCTAAACTAAATCTTGGAGGAGTGTCACACAGCCCTCTGTATAAATACGACTTCGAACGTCTAAACTAAATCTAAGGGGCGTGTCACATAGGCCCCGGTAAAAATACAACTTCTATTGCCTAAAGTAAATCTCGTGGGTGTATCACATAGCCTTGGGTATAAATATGATTTGTAAGGGGTTGTACCACACAGCCCCTAGTATGAATATAACATATCACCCCTAAACTAAATCGCCGGGCCGTGTCACCTAGGTCTCTGTATAAATACTACTTATAATGCCAAAACTAACTCTGAGGGCGTGTCACATTGCCCCTCTTAAAAATAAAACGCTAATGCCTAAACTAAATCTCGAGGGCGTGTGATTCTGCCCATGGTATAAATACAACTTATAATGCCTAAACCAAATCTTGGGGGTGTGTCACCCAGGTATATATACAACTTATAATGCCTAAACTAAATCGCGAGGGCGTGCTACACAGCTCTTGCTACAAATAAGACTTATAACGGCAAAACTAAATCTCGCGGATGTGTCACATAGCCCCTGGTACAAATACGATTTATAATGGCTGAACTAAATCTTGGGAGCGTGCCACACAGCCCCTAGTGTAAACCCAACTTAAAATGCCTAAACTAAATCTCATGGGCATCTCACACAGCCAGCGGTATAAATATGACTTGTAAAGCTGAAACTAAATCTCAGGGGCGTGTCACATAGCCCTCAAAAAAATACAACGTACAACGCATAAACTAAATCCCGGTTGCATGTCACACAGCCCCTGGTATAATTACAATTTATAACGTCTGAAATAAATCTCGGGGGTGTACCACACAGCCCCCAGTTTAAATACAACTTATTACACCTAAACTAAATCACAAGGGCGTGTCACCTAGGTCCCGGTATAAATACTACTTATAACGCTAAACTAAATCTTGGGGGCATATCACATTGCCCCTCATATAAATAAAACTTATAATGCTTAAACTAAATCTCGGTGGCGCGTCACACAACCCTCGGTATGAATACGATGTTATGATCTAAAAGGAATTAAGTCAAGAAGCTGCTGTTTTGTTATTGTTTAATATTTTTTTAATAAGGCTTAGTGAGGTGTTGCATTTTATCATTGCTTTGCAAGAATTGAGAAATTATGGCAGGTGGTGTTACAACAAGGTTAGGTGCGGCAAAGAATGCTATAAGTCCTTCTTATGCTGAGGGTGCTGGTGCTAGCACTACAACAGAACCAGAAGTTGTTGCAATAACTCAATTAAGCTTGCAAATAAAACAAATGTTCGCGAAATGTCAGCATACACAAGCTGAATAAAGTGAATCACTAGCTAAATCGATCCAAGAATTGGATCAAAAGTACGAGGAACAATTTGCTCAACATTCTCTGGAAGTTGAGGAAAGGATTGCTGATCGAGTCAATTAGCAAGCACTAGTGTTTGAAGAAAAGGTTGCCGATCGATTAAATCAACAAATGCAGAGTTTTGAAGAAAAGTTTGCTGAAATATGTCGTAAGCTTAGGGGACAGAATGTGCCTTCTGTTCCAGAACCTTTGATTCCTGTTCGTATGTTGCCGATTAATCAATAGATAAGGAAATGAATTAGCAAATGGCTAATGTGACAGTTAGACCTCAGGATTGAACTCCAACAGCAGAAGCCAGAGTTCAAGATCGA
Source organism: Simmondsia chinensis (assembly GCA_018398585.1). NCBI lineage: Eukaryota > Viridiplantae > Streptophyta > Magnoliopsida > Caryophyllales > Simmondsiaceae > Simmondsia > Simmondsia chinensis. The sequence goes on along the minus strand of JAGTTD010000023.1, from coordinate 18,280,785 downwards.
ATTCAGGAAGTTAAAGTAACTGCCAGAGCATAGGCTCAGTCATTTAACCAAGCTTATTCGTGATCTGTAAGCCTTAATCCAGGACAGAGCAATCATCCTCCGGATCAATCAGGTCATCTTGGAACTGCAAGTTTGAATGTGGAACAGTTGAACAGGCCCGTTGATCAGTGGCATCAGCAATGTTCATGGAGTAATGAAGCTTCCTCTAATAACCGAAGTAATGGTTACAGACAGCCAAGAGTTCAGATTGATTCGTTTGATGGGATGCAACCTCATTCATGGTTGAGAAGATGCGATCGTTATTTTCACTTCTATCATATTGATGATGCAAAGAAGGTACATATTGTAGTTGTTTATCTTCTTGGAGACCATGAGGTATGGCTATACAGTTTGTTAAAAAGCAATCCAACACTACCTTGGGACGATTTTGTGAAAGAACTATGTGAGCGATATGGTGATGAAGATTCTAGTGACATTGTTGATAAATTTAACAAAGTACTATAGTAAACATCTGTGAAGGAGTATATGACAAGGTTTGAGAAACTTAGGGCTAGCATGATAAGTGCTTTCCCTCACGCCACTGAGGCATATTATGTCTAGAGTTTCATAAGTGGTTTAAAGCCCAAAATTAAGAATCTTGTTAAGGCGGTTGATCCCAAAACGTTATCCAAGGCTTATGCTAAGGCTAAGCTCTATGAAGCAACAGTTCTTGCTTTAAATGAGGGGACAAGGTATAGAAGTAGTGGCTCCCAATAGCAGGAGAAATCAGTTGGGTCCAAGACCAATCAATCACATGAAAAGAAAGCTCAAATGCTTTGCTTCAAGTGCAATCAGCCATATTAGTTTGGACACAAGTGTAATCCAAAATTCCTCATGTCTGCTCATGGAATCAATGATAAAGAACAAGTTGACAGTAATAAATCTGAAGCTGAGGATGATAGTTCAGATGAGGAATCACAGGATGAGTTGATTGAGTATGAAGCTGAGATTTCAATTAAGGCTTTGATAGGTAATGGAGCTCACAATACGATTAGGATCAAGAGAGAGGCAGGCAAGACGTCTTTGATCATCTTGATTGATAGTGGAAGCACTCATAGCTTCATTGATCCAAAATTGGTGAAGAAAGTAGGACATGAAGTGATCAAAACTCATCCCTTAGCAGTGACTGTCGCTGATGGGAAGTCCATTTTGACTCAGAACAAGAGCCAGGGGTTTAAGTGGACAATGCAAGATCGCAAGTTTGATTATAATTTTAGAATACTACCCTTGGGTGGATGTGACATGGTTTTGGGGGTAGATTGGATGAGATCCTTTAGCCCTGTGATGTTTGATTTTGTAAATCTAACTGTGGCATTTGAGATTTAAGGATCCAAAGTTGTATTACAAGGAATGGCAGATCAAGCTCAGTTGCAAGAAATGAGAGGCAAGAAGTTAAAAGGAGGATTCAAGAAGAGTGCTTACCATTGGATAGGACAGTTGTTTGCTATATCTCCTACTGAATTGGGAGACATTCTTCAGCCTGAAGTTAGAACCTTGATTAAAGAGTTTGATGACTTGTTTGAACAGCCAAAGACATTACCTCCAAAGATACAATTGGACCATGCTATTCCTCTTAAGCCTTATTCTAAGCCTGTTAAGCTAAGGCCTAACAAGTATCCCCATGCCCAAAAGACTGAGATTGAGAGGTAGGTAGATGAGCTACGCAAGACATGCTTTGTGAGGCAAAGTCACAGCCTATTTGCTTCACCAGTCATCCTAGTTAAGAAGAAAGATGGCACAGCTAGAATGTGTGTGGACTATTGACAGCTTAATTCATTGACAGTGAAAGACAAGTTTCCAATTCCGGTCATAGATGATTTATTGGATGAGCTTCATGGTGCTAGTATCTTTTCCAAGCTGGATTTGAGGCAAGGGTATCATCAAATTAGAGTATTGGAGCAAGATGTATACAAGACTTCTTTCAAGACACATGGCCATTTTGAGTTTGTGGTTATGCCTTTTGGCTTAACTAGTGCTCCAGCTACATTTCAAGCAGTGATGAATGATGTTTTCAAGTAGTTCCTGAGGTGATTTGCATTGGTTTTCTTCGATGATATACTAATTTATAGTTCTTCACTTGAAGACCATTTGATGCATCTAAGGGAAGTCTTCTTAACCATGCGCAAGCATAAGCTATATGCAAAATTGGCAAAATGTTCTTTTGCATAGACCCAATTGGAGTATTTGGGCCATGCTATTTTTCAAGTAGGAGTCTCTACTGATCCCTCTAAGGTTCAAGCTATGAAAGAGTGGCCTGAGAAGTGACCTTGAAGCAATTGCGAGGTTTTTTGGGCTTGACTCGTTATTACAGGAAGTTTATTGCTGGTTATGGTTCCATAGCCAAACCATTAACTGATTTATTGAGGAAAGATTTAGTCAAGAGGTCAGAGAAAGCCCAAGTTGCATTTGAGACCTCAAAGTCTGCAATGTGTGGAGCTCCAGTTCTAGCTATGCCGGATTTTGCTGCTGAGTTCATCTTAGAGACAGATGCTTGTGGGAATGGAATTGGTGCTATTTTCTTCTCAAGGAGGCAGGCCAATAGCCTACCTCAGTCAGGCTTTCAGTCCTAAACATCAAGCATTGTCTACGTATAAGAAAGAATAGTTCGCAATCTTGCTTGTTGCGGATAGATGGAGACATTATTTGGATGGACATCGATTTAAGATGAAGACTGATCATCAAGTACCTTCTTGAACAGAAAATTATGACAAGCATTCAAAAGAATGAGTTGATGAAGATGTTAGGGCTTGATTATGTCATTGAATACAAGAAAGGAAAAGAAAATGCTTCTGTTGATGCACTGTCACGCAGATTAGAAGACTGTGAGCAAGGTTCTTGTGGGGCAATATCTTTGATACTTCCCATTTAGATTGAAGAGGTGTACAGGTCCTATAAAGGTGATCCTTTTGCACAAGATTGCATTACAGCTTTCAATATAAGCAGAAGAAGCTAGCCGGTTGCTGATGCAGATGTTTCTGTGATAAAGGGTGTCATTCGGTTGAATGGCAAGTTGTACATTGGCTCTTCCACTTATTTGAGGCAACAGATCCTTAGTGCTTCCCATGATTCAACTTGGGGAGGTCATTCTAGAGTGGAAGGTACTTATCAAAGGCTTAAAGCTTACTTTAGGTGGACTGAAATGAAGAGTTATGTGATTGAATTCGTGCAAGCTCGTGAAGTTTGCCATCAATCTAAGCTTTGTGATCATAGGTATCATGGTCTCCTTCAGCCTTTACCAGAGGGTGCTTCGCAAAATATAAGCACGGACTTCAATGAAGGACTGCCAAGGTCAGAAGGTAAAGAGGTAATTTGGGTTGTGGTTGATCGGTTTACCAAATTCAGTCATTTTGTGGGGCTGGTTAGACGTGTAACAGCTAAGAAGTTGGCTAGGAGTTTCTTAGATAACATTTACAAGCTTCATGGTTTGCCACAGTCTATTGTATCAGATCGAGACAGGATCTTTACAAGCTATTTTTGGAAGGAATTGTTCAATCTTGTAGGGACAACATTGGCTCTTAGTTCATCTTATCATCCTCAAACCGATGGGCAGACTGAAAGAGTAAATTAGTGCATTGAGCAATACCTTAGAAGCATGGTGTTCACTCATCTTAAGGTGTGGAGTAAGTGGTAATCTTTGGCAGAACACTGGTACAACATACATGCTTACACTTCCATTGGGACAACTCCATTCAAAGCTCTATATGGTTATGATCCTCTAACACTAATGATGCTACAAGGACTTGTGTCATCTGTTCTTGATGTTACTGATTTAGTGATGCAGGGGAGGCAATTGATGCAATTATTGAAAGACAATCTTCATCAAGCTCAAACAAGAATGAAATTATATGCTGACAGGAAGCGTGTGGATAGACATTTTGAGGTTATAGATATGGTTTATCTAAAATAGCAGCCTTATAAACAAGCAACCGTGGCTGTGAGAAACAATGTGAAGTTATGTGCAAAATTTTTTGGGCCTTATAAGATCCTCGAGAAGATTGGCAAAGTGGCTTACAAGCTTGATTTACCTCCTGTTTTTCATGTTTCGTTCCTTAAGAAACAGGTGAAAAAGGGTCATAGAAGCTCACTTCATCCTCTAAAGATTGGCTCAAATGGAGCCTTACTTCTGCAACCGGCTCAGATGTTCATGTTTCATTCTTGAGGACAAGAACATTTTCAAGAGGGAAGGAATATTATGATCCAAAAGGAATTAAGTAAAGAAGCTGTTGTTTTGCTATTGTTTGGAATTTCTGTAATAAGGTGTAGTGAACTGTCGCATTTTATCATTGCTTTGTAATGTCCCTAGCTGGTGTTTGGCGCCAAAAGGCTGTAATGGGTAGTTAAGTCGGTTATTGATCAAGCTTTGGTCAATATTGGTTGCTTGGGTCTAGTAAGTCAGTTAAGGCTTAGTCCTTATGCAATGTACTTAGATCAAGTATAAGTAGCCCAATTTCTTGTAATGTCAATTCATTCAATGAAAACACAAACTATCTCTTTGGGATATTTCTCTCTTTCTCATCTCACTTTCTCTATTATCTCATCTCCTTTCACTTCTCTTCTCATCTAAACTCTATCTTTCACAACGTTAACCTTCTATCTCGTTCAGACGCTTAACATACGACTTTTAACGCCTGAACTAAATCTCATGGACGAGTTATGATGCCCTTGGTATAATTATGATTTATACCGCCTAAACTAAATCTCGTGGGCGTACCACACTGCTTCCGGTATAAATACAACTTACAGTGCCTTAACAAAATCTTGGGGGCGTGTCACCTAGGTCCCGGTAAAAATACAACTTATGGCACCGAAACTAAATCTTGGGAGCATGTCACACAGCCCCTGGTATAAATACGGCTAATAATGCCTAAATCAAATCTCGGGGGCGTGTCACACTACACCTAGTACAAATACGACATATAACGTGAAAACTAAATCCGGGGGACTTACCACAAAACCCCAGGTACCCCTAGCATATATACGATTTATAATGCCTGAACTAAATTTCGAGGGTGTACCATATAGCCCTGGTACAAATACCACTTAGGACGCCTAAACTAAAGCTCAACGGCACGTCACCTAGGTCTTGGTATAAATACCACTTATAATGCCTAAACTAAATCTCAGGGGCATGTCAAATAGCCCTCGGTATACATACGACTTCTAACATTAAACCAAATCTTAGGGGCGCGTCGCAAAACCCCGGGTAAAAATGCAACTTATACCGGCGAAAGTACATCTCGTGGGGGTGTCACACAGCCCCGGGTATAAATACGATTTATAACACTTGAACTAAATCTCGGGGGTGTACCACATAGCCACCAGTATAAATATAACGTATTAGGCCTAAACTGAATGGCAGGGATGTGTCACTTAGGTCCCGGAATAAATATGACTCATGACACCTAACATAAATATCGGGGGCGTGTCATACCGCCCCTAGCATAAATAAAAATTACAACGTGTGAACTAAATCTCAGGGGCGTGTGACTCTGCCCTTGGAACAAACACGGCTTATAATGCCTAAACTAAATCCAAGGGGTGTGTCACCTAGCTCCTAGTATATATACGACTCATAACGCCTAAACTAAATCTCTGGAGCGTGTCACACAGCCCTCGCTATAAACATGATTTATAACGCTCCAACTAAATCTTGTAGGCGTGTCTCATAGCCCCTAGAATAAACAGGATTTATAACGCCTGAACTAAATCATGAGAGTGTACCAACAGCCCCTGGTATAAATAATACTTAAAATGCCTAAACTAAATCTCGGGGGCATGTCACCTCGGCTCCGGTATAAATACTATATATAATGCCAAAACAAAATCTCTTGGGCGTGTCACATAGGCCCTGATATAAATACGACTAATAATGCCAAAACTCAACCTCGGGGCCGTGTCACACTGCCTCCAGAACAAATGCGACTTAGAAAGCCGAAACTATATCCCGGGGGCATGTCACCCAGCTCATAGCATAAATTTGACTCATAACGCGAAAACTAAATCTGGTGGACTTACCACACAGCCCCCAGTACCCCTGCTATATATACAATTTCTAAGGCCTAAACTAAATCTCGTGACTGTACCACACAACCCCCGGTACAAATACAACTTAAAATGCTTAAAATAAATCTCGGGGTGTGTCACCTAGGTCCTGGTATAAACACAACTTATAACGCCTGAGCTAAATCTCGGGAGCGGGTCACACAACCCTTGGTATAAATACAACTTTAAACGTGTAAATTAAATCTTGGGGGCTACGACATAAGATGCCTAAACTAAATCTCGGGTGCGTGTCGCCCAGTCCCTGCTATAAATATGACTTATCACGCCTAAACCAAATCTCGTGGGCACGTCACACAACCCCCAGTGTAAGTACGACTTGTAATGCCTAAACTAAATCTCAGGGGCATGTCACATAGTCCCCGGTAAAAATACGACTTATAATGCCTAAAATAAACAACATTGGGGTGTACCACACAACCCCCGATATAAATACAACTTATTACGCCTAAAATAAATTGCGGGGGCGTGCCACCTAGGTCCATGTATAAAAACTACTTATAACGCCCAAACTAAAAAATCTTAGGGGCGTGTCGCACAGCACCCGGTTTAAATGAGACTTATAATGCCTAAACTAAATCTTGGGGGCCTATCACTCTGCCCTCAGTATAAATACGACCTGTAATGTGTAAAATAAATCCCGGGCATGGGTCACCCAGCTCCCAGTATATATACCACTCATAACTCCCAGACTAAATCTCAGAGGTGTGTCACACAACCCTTGGTATAAATACGACTTAAAATTCCTAGACTAAATCTTGGGGGAGTGTCACATAAATACAAATTATAATGCCTAAACTAAATCTCAGGGGCATGTCACGCAGCCCCCCAGTATAAATAGGACTAACAATGCCTAAACTAAATCTCGGGGGCATGTAACATTGCCCTTGGTACAAGTAAGACTTATAATTTCTAAACTAATTCTCGAGGGCGTGCCGCCCAACTCCCAATATATATACAACTTATAACACCTAAACTAAATCTCGGGAGCGTGTACACAGCCCTCGGTATGAATACAACTTATATGGGCGAAACTAAATCTCGGGGGTGTGTCACACTTCCCCCGGCATAAATAAGACTTATAATGTCTAAATCAGGGGGGCTTGTCACCCAGCTTAAGGCATAAATACGACATATAATGCGAAAGCTAAATATCGGCGACTTACCACGCAACTCCCAGCACCCCTGTTATATATAGGATGTATAATGCCTGAACTAAATCTCTGGGTGCATCACACAGTCGCCGGTATAAATAGAACTTAAAACGCCTAAACTAAATCTCGGAGATGAGTCACCAAGGTCCCGGTATGAATACCACATATAACGCCTAAACTAAATCCGTTGGCAAGTCACACAGCCCCCGTTGTAAATACGAATTGTAATGTCGAAACTAAATCTCACGGGCACATTGTCCCAGGTAAAAATACGGCTTATTTCACCTAAATTAAATCTCGTGGGCATGTCACACAACCCCTGGTGTAAATACGACTTATAACATTTGAAATAGATATCGAGGGCGTACCACACAACACTCGGTATAAATACAACTTAGTACGCCTAAAGTAAATCGCAGGGGCTTGTTGCCTAGGTCCCGGTATAAATACTACATTCAAACTAAATCTTGAGGGTGTGTTACATAACGCCCAATATAAATAATTCTCATAACACCTAAACTAAATCTTGGGGCCGTGTGACTCTGCCCTTGGTGCAAATGCGACTTATAATGTGTTATGATCGTTAAGGAGTATTATTGCTTACATTCTTGTATTTGGCTAGTAAGGTTTAGCCGGGAATGGTAGTTAAGTCTTTGGTCAAGGTAGTTGAGTTAGTTGGTCTTTATTGGCGGCTAAGCTCAAGCGGTTAACTAGTTCAATGCATCTATCTTGTTATAAATAAGTGAGATCTAGCTTTTAATATCATATTGATAAATGATGAATTGATTCTATTCTTCTCTCAACCCTAACTCTTTCTATCTCTCATCCTTAAATCTCTAATCCTCTTCTCAACTCGACTCTATTTCTTCTTAAATGCTTGGTTACAGTTCAAGATCATACTTGAACCATAACAATTGGTATCCAAGCTTAAGTTTAGCTCTAATTTCACATAAGTGAGCTATAGAGTGCAAGTAATTGCATCTGATCCTCGATTCAAGCAATTGTGAAGAATCAGAGCTGAAATTGTTCACGTTGTTGTGTTGTTGTTCCTGAATGACCTACAGTTGTGTGCTGTGTGAGGATTGATCATTAGATGTTGATCAAGATCAACATTGGACTCAAATTTGGGATTTAACCCCTGCCGGATTAAAATTCAGCAGCTAAAGGCTTGCTTTACTGATCCTAAATTAGGATCCAATACAGCTGAGTGCATTTGCATAACTATAAGTTCATTCATCTACAAATATGATAATCTTATCCTTGATTAAGGATCAAATACAGCCGAGTGCAATTACATATCAATACAATACATTCAATACAAGTACACTGTACTATCCATTACTTGTTTCCTTTGCAGATTCATCAATCAGTATACATTGCAATTGTAAGGACAAACTATGCTTAGTACACGATCCAGTGCAGCTTCATATGCTGCTGCTGTAGCAAGAGCTGCTACGAGTGAAGCTGGAAATATTGGAAATGTTGTTGTTGATGGACAATCTGATACAATAGCCAACATGGCTCGCCAAGTGAATACAATTGTCTTGTCTCTCCAGCACAGCAGGGAGGCAACTCAAAACCTCACCACAGAAGTCCGTAAAATGCAGCAGTTATTGGATAGGCAAGGTGTTGCACTTGAGGAAACTCAAAGTCTACGAGCGCAAATTAACCAAATACAGCAGCAGTTGGATAGGCAGGGTGCTCCTAGTGGAATTCTGCGTCCTGCTAGTTAGATACGCACTCCAATTACTCAAAAAACATTTGAAGGCAGTGGAGATGTGACTGTGGCTCGAGGAAATGGATTAAGGCAGCCAAGAATTGACAAGGAACCATTTGATGGAACGCAGCCACAATCCTAGATTAGAAGATGTGCGCAGTATTTCAACTTTTATCATATATTTGAGGCTGAAAAAGTGGACCATGCTGCTGTTTATTTAAAAGGCAATCAAGAGACTTGGTATTTTGGGCTGATGACGGGCAGAACTGCCATTACTTGAGCTGAATTTGTGAAGGAGATATGTGAACGATATGGGGAAGAAGATATTGGAGACATTGTGGATGATTTCAGCGAAGTAATATAGACAACTTCAATTAAGGAGTACATGACTAGATTTGAGAACTTGAGAGCACGCATGTTGATTGCTTATCCTGAGACCTCCGAGGCTTATTATGTTTCAAGCTTCATCAGTGGTTTGAAGTTCAAGATCAAGAATCTTGTTAAGACCTTAGAGCCTACAACTCTTTCTCAAGCTTATTCCAAGGCCCGGCTCTTTGAGAATACCATCTTGTCTACAGCTGATGGTTTATGTTCCACAGGTGGACAAGGAACATCTGCCACCCCTTCGTTAGCAGCTACAGGCAATAGAAGCCGTAATGTGGAGGACAAAAAGGCTCAACGCTTATGCTATAAGTGCAAGTAGAAGTACTTATTTGGCCATAAGTGTGATCCTAAGCTCTTAATGGCTGTAACTAGGATGGAATATGAGGAGGAATTGGAAGATTTACCTGAGGAAAGTGAGGAACCAGATTAGTTGAAGATCAGGAGCAAGACGAAGTTGGGGACTTTGATGAGGATGAGCTTAGAATTTCAGTGCAAGCCTTAATTGGTGGTGGTTTCCCCAACACTATTAGAATTAAAGGAGAGGTTGGACATAGAGCAATATTGATCTTGGTGGACAGTGGGAGTACACATAGCTTCATTGATCCAAAGATTATGCGAGTGAGTGGACATGAGATGATCAAAACCAACCCCTTGACTGTCATGGTTGCTGATGGGAATTCCATTTTAACACCGGGCCCAGGCTTCCTGGGCCGAATCGAGGCCCTCTAGCCCAGCCCAATTTGGGGCCGGGTACTATCGAGCCCGTGCTGGGCTCTGCATTGGCCCACACTTCTCCTTCTGTTGCTGATTCATTCGCTGATGGTGAGGAAGGTAGCTCGATGGAGGATCTGAGTCGGATGCTCCTCCCAACCCTACTCCACCTGTTCGTGTTACATGCTCTGCTGCTGCTCTTGTTGCTCAGGGTGTTCAGGCTACTCAGGGCACACAGGATGCTCAGGGCACTCGTGGTGGCTGTAAAGGCCAAGGGGGCCCGCGATAGTTCTTCAGTTTCCCATGTTAGGATGCTGGAATGTGAGGCTGTTTAATAACCCCAATACTATCAGTGCTGTGTGTCGCTGGATCTCTTCCAGTCATTTGAGTCTAGTTGGCTTGGTTGAGACCAAGACTAACCCTGTTCTTGCTGAGTCCGCTGTTACCCGCTGTGATGAGCGGTGGCAGTTTTTGATCAGTGGGGTGCGACCCTGTGGGTGTCGCATCATTGTTTTATGGGATCCAACTTTCTACCGTGTAGTGAGAGTGCATGGTGGAGATCAGTATCTCACCTGCTGAGTTTCTGATATCCGAGGTGATGTGGACTTCACTGCTACATTTGTCTACGGCTTTAACGAGCCGAGACCGCGTCGGGAGCTATGGAGGTATATTCGAGGAGCCAGCGTGGGTCTTCAGGGGGAGCCTTGGAAACTCGTTGGGGACTTTAATGCTATCCTCAGTCCGAGTGACAGAAGAGATGGTCAGGACTCTTGGCCTAGCCACATGGATGACTTGAGGGACTGTGTTCATGATTCTGAGCTCACAGTTCTGCCGTTCTCTGGGCTACGTTACACGTGGTCCAATGGGTTAGATGGGGATGCTCTCATTCTAAGGCGTCTCGACTAGTGCATGGTGAGTGAGGGCTGGCTTCGCACTTCTTCTTCCTCATCTATTGAGTTCCTTCCACGGGAGTTATGTTCAGACCATTGTCCCTTTGTAGTTAGAGGTCTTGGAGAGCGCCGCACATCGCAGCTCCCTTTCAAGTTCTTTAACTTTTGGGCTGACCATGAGGAGTTTTTGCCCACTGTGAGGAAGGTTTAGGAGACTAGTATTGAGGGCATGCCTATGTTTCAGCTCACTCAGAAGCTGAAGAGGCTGAAGGGTGAGCTGAAGGCCCTCAATGCTAGACATTATAGCCACATATCAGCTCGGGTTGTGGCGGCGAGGGATACCTAGACGGAGGCTCAGCGGGCTTTAGATGATGGGCCTCAGAGTATGTTACTTTGTGAGGAGGAGCGTCGTCTGTCTCGGGAGTACTCGCGATTGTGTAGGGATGAGGAGGCTTTCTATCGTCAGAAGTCTCGCATCAAGGGGATCTCTTTGGGAGATCAGGGGCACCTGGTTTTCCATAAGTCTATCACGCGTCGGCAGGCTAGGAGCCGAATCTCCTCTATCATTCGTGCCGATGGCAGGAGGACGTATGATAACCGTGAGGTTTCTGAGGCAGGAGTTTCCTACTTTCGGGACTTATTGACAGAGTTGAGTGGGCCGCTTCTTGAGGATATTTTGGAGCTCTTCCAGATCCGTCGTCCGCTATCTATTCCGGTTATAGATGTTGAGGTGAGAGATGCACTGTTCTCTATTGGTGCGCCCTGATGGCTATACCTCCCTCTTTTTTAAGTGGGCTTGGACGTGGTGGGGCATGATATTGTTTGGGCTGTCCGGTCTTTCTTTCAGTCAGGGCGCTTGTTTGGCGCTCTGAACTCCACTTGTATCAACTTGATCCCGACGCTGGAGAATCCCTCCACTTTTGCTGACTTTCGCCCGATCTCTTGTAGCAATGTGATCTATAAATGCATCACTAAGATCATTGCAAACAGGCTGAAGGGGGTTCTTCCCTACCTCATTGATGACTCGCAGTCTGCTTTCGTTCCTGGGCGGAGGATATCTGATTGTATTTTGTTGGCTCAGGAGCTTCTGCGTGACTATCACCTTCAGACACTTTCGCCTCAATGCGCTCTGAAGGTTGACCTTCTCCAGGCTTTTGACATGGTGCGTTGGGAGTTCATTCTTACTGCTATGCACTGTATGGGTAAATCTGAGGTCATGATTTGATGGGTGCGGGAGTGTCTTTCCACAGCCAGATTTTCAGTCGCCATTAACGGCGAGCTTCATGGTGTTTTCGGCACGAGTAGGGGCATCAAGCAGGAGGATCCTGTCTTGCCCTACCTCTTGGAAAACTTACATGTGGATTGGGATCGAAAAATATTATATTGGGTTGTCTATATGATTGGAACACTAAGCAGGACTACCCGAATTTTTTCTTTATTTTTATCAAAAAAAATTAATTCTGCAAGACGCTAGCTCTAAATCCAGAAAAGTGTCTGAACTTGTGCATGGATTGTTAGTTGCTTTGATGTGCTAAAAGGAGTATTCACAACGTGTGACTTAAATCTTACGTATAACCGAAAGGTGTTTTTATATAAAATCTATAGTCTCTTATGAGATAAAGATGCCCCCTTATTGGATTTGTTAATATACGAATAGATTTGAGAATCTTTGGCCAAAGTATTCCATATGTTTGATATTAAAATTAATACATAAATTATTTTCTATATTATTTAATTGTTCAAGAAAAGTGAGTCGGGAACTACGGTGAAAGATATTAGAAATTTAGTGATAGTAATTAAAGCTATTTCTCCTTATAGAGATCTAATAGAAGGGTTGATTGTAACAATAAAAGTCATTTGCGAATTGATGAAAAATTACATTTAATTTTCTAGTGCAGTAGTATTTATTCAATGGAATTCAATATTACGAAACGGTAAACAATGTTACCAAGTGTTGACAATAAAATTTGACTCATTTTGTGTTAGAATTAACTTGTCCCTGAGTTCCGTCTGCAAGCTTCTAGAAGTGTATCACTTGAAAATATTTAAATAAATTTATGAGATGAGAAAATTTTACTTTGCTAAATATAATTTAGTAGATGTATTATTTATTTATAAGATGAATAAATTTATTTTTGAGAAAATATTTATGAGATCGATTCTATACACGTGTAAATTTTAAAAAAATAAGGGGAAAATCGTGTTTAACCAAGCCAGAATGCGTGCCTACGCACACTGATCAATAACAGCGTGACACCTGTCTACGCTTGGGCGCTAGCTGCGGCAATTTTCGCTGACGATTATGACACCGAAACGGGTCCCTCCACAAGGCGCCTCTCCTTGTTCACGTGCATGTTCGTAGGCATATAGGGAGCCAACACCTGGCGATTTGAAATTGGTTCAAAACACTATTTTTTGTGTTGAGCGGATTGACGTCATTGTAATTAAATTTAAGGGTAAATTAGAGAAAATTTTTCTGATTTTTGCTTTTAAAAGAGAAAATTGTTTTTATAAATAAAATCGCTTATTAAACTTTCACTTTTAAAAGATTATCACTTTGTCCAAAATAATTTTTTTAAACTATTTTACCTTCAAAATAAAATAGTTAAGTATTTTATTTTTAGGTAGGATTTTATGTTTTGAAGAAAAATAAGAACTTTTTCATATTTATTAAAATAAAAAAAAAATTTATATTTATAAAATTTATTATTTTAATTAATTATATAATAGTGACATTATAATATCAACAAAATATTATATTTTAATTTAAAATTTTTTTTTATAAAAATTTTAAAAATATTTTTTACCTTTTAAACTTATAATATCATTACTATAACTAAGTAAAATAATTATATATGTTCTAAATATATAAAATTTCCTTAATTTTATTACAAAAAACATAATTTTTTTCTAATTTTTGCTTAATAATACAAAATTTCCTTCTGAAAATATAAATAAATATTTAGCCCCTTAACTTTTGAGGGAAAAAATGGTCAAAAAAAGTTTTATGGAGGTTAAGTGATAAATTTTTAAAAGTGATGGGATTTTATGAGTGTTTTATTTGTGAGGTGGTTTTTTATTTTTGGAGCAAAAGATAGAGGAATTTTCTATAAATAACCCTAAATTTAAAAATATTTTTTGTTTTATTTTAGCGTATCCCATGTTTGCTTTTTGGAAAGGTTTTTATCACCCTATTTACTTTTAATAGGGGTCTTGTAAATCCAGTTTAGTATTTCAGTCTAGATATTTTCTAAATATTTTGATTTTTCCAAAAAATTAAAAGGAGTAGTTTCTCATTGAAATTCCTCCTAGTAAATATTTACCGAGTCCACACTCAGGGGTGTCAACGGTCATTGTGGAGAAGATCTTGCGGTGTCAATGATTCCTTCTAAAAATTTTGGTAAAGGAAAGAAACTTGATTGTCAAGAGTTGAATTACGAGATTGTCTATTCATTAAACTTTAAATTGTTTAAGTTAGGAAGAATTCAATTAAATTAGTGGGAGCATATTTTTAAATAATCTAATTAGATTAGATATTGAAATAGTTGAATGATTTAGATATATACTATATCACATTGAATATTGAATAAGATTAGATGTTTGATTAAGTTAAAATATTTACATTATCACAAAGTATATCTAATAAGATTAAATATTCAGTTGTTTAAAAATATTACAATCTAAGGAGATTAAAATATGATTTAATTATTTAATTTATTTATTTAAATGCGCGCGCGCGCGCACACATACACACACACAACCCCCCCAATGCTAGGCACTAGGCTTGCTAACACACACACACACACACACACATATACACCCAATGCTAGGCACTAGGCTTGCTATTATTAAAAAGATTTAAATAAATAAATAGTTAACTAAAATGAGATTCTAATTAAAATTATACGATAATTATTCATAAGTGTGTTTAGAAAAATCTTTAATTATTACAACCTTTTGGGCCTTAATTGTTGTCAATTAAATATTTTGTAATATGACATTTATTGGATTTTATTCACATATTTAATATTATTTTATTCACCTTTTAGAGGGCCATTTAAATATGCAACTTATGAAATCTTTGATTTAATTGAATAGGAGAATTTTACTGTAATTAGGTCTAAGAAGATTAGTAATTCAACGGTGAATTATTTGGAAAGAAATATTTTCATAAAAGAACCTAACATGATTAGAGTTTTATTTAATTGTTAAATAAAATTTACAATATGATTCTAATATTGATTATATAATCAAAATAAAGGAAAGATCCGCCATTTAAAATTTTTAGTGAGACCGAGGTTCCAGAGTAGATTCCTCACGTTCTCCATTGCTGGTCTAAGAGTATAGTGGATAGGCGCTACTCCCTAAGGAGGATTTTTTTTAATAAAGCACAGGATTAGAATTGTCTAGGATAGATATAGGTATGGACAAAACAAATTCGACCAAACTACCGTGGGAGTATCTTGTAGACTTTTACAATTATCTAGGCAATGGTATTACAGTTGACAAGGATAGCATGTCAGTCTCCTTGGGAGCATTGTGATACTATCTTAGAGGCCAAGGTAGAAACTGTGAGTTAATTATGTTAAGGAAATATATTAGTTTGGTCATCATTGCACCCACAGAAAATGCTTAGATGGATTCCATGCTTTGTTTTTCTACTAAAAATTAATTGGTAAGGTTCACAAGAGTCAAAATTTCAAGTGGGAGTGAGCTTCTATAAATGAAAGCTCATGATCTTGGTTACCGGTTTAATAGTATAGTAGGTGGATGCAATTACCCAAGGAGGGCGTTCATTTGCAAAGTACGAGGTCAGATCTCTTAGAGATAGATCGAAGTGTTCGAAAATGGTTATGGCCACGCTGACGTGGAGTACTTCATTAACTTGTATGGATGTCTAAGTAGCACGGTGTATGCTTGACTAGGGTGCCACATTAGTCTCCACGAGGAGCTCTGTGATATAACTTTAAAGGAAGAGGAAAGTGTGGTGTGTTAAATATGTTTGGTAAGAGCTTAAAAGAAAACACATTTATTGAGAAATTTTCTCACTCTTCAAATATCTCAATTTGAACTCGCCGACGGTGAGTTTTGGATAGTTTGGTTGGGTCACCACGGCATACATGTAAGCGTGGGATTGTGAACTCCATACTTTGACTATTTGCTAAAAGTAAGAAAAACAAGCCGTATGTTATATAACCTGTTTACAATATAGATTTCAGATTGTTTGTTATATTCCGTATTGTAATCAATACTGGTATTTGTTACTTGTCTACTTTATTATGCCCATTGATATATAATATGTCTTAGCACACGTGGAGCACTAGTAAATGCTTTGAGCTCTCTGGTTTGTTGCTAGCCTATCTACTAAGTTAAAAAGAATGATTGGAACATTGGACTAGACTAATGAGTTAATCGGATGGAAGAATGGGACATTAGATTTCGAACTTGTTCTAGTAGTAGATATTTTAAATGTCAACTATGGTAGAAATGATCATATTTTCAAAAGAAGTGTTTAATGAGACTTCTGGTAGCATGAGAATAGCTAATGAGAGCGATGTAGACACACAATTGTATTAGGAAAGTTCAGTCCAAGAACGTCATTTTCAGATAAGTCAGTGTGTTATACCATATATGAGAAAAGAATATATGTATAAGTCTATGAAGGGCATACCATAAGTCATGGCCAAAAGGCCTACAGTAATGAATCAAATGCCAAAGACAAAGAAGTAGCAAGCTAAAAAGCATCAAAGGTCAACATGACCATCAAAAGCAAAAGCTAACAAGGCCAAGAGGCCGAAGCAAAATTATGCTCAATCCCTCACTCTTGCAGAAGCTTAGAATGAGCACCAAAAATTGTAGGAGTAGCAATGAGAAAATTGCGAACTAATCCAATGATCTTTTCAGTAACAACTGAAGAAGCCCTGATTAAGAGCGTTGGATCCTTAGGTTACACTCATACTAGAGGATGTTAACCGCAATAGAGGCAAAGGTGGGCTAGCACATGATCTACCCCATGACCACGAAGCCGGGAAGAGTTCAAAAGACGAGGTCATACAAAGGAAGCGCAGGTGTTTGCTCTATTTTGTTCTAGGTTTTATGTGTGTGGTCATCAAAACTGTGAAAACAAAACAAACATATAAAAGGGACTCACTGCGTCTAGAGTGTGAACTACACGTCTTTGACCTCAACCACTCACCCTTTTCAGAGAAAAGGTTGTGATATGTTAGTGTATTTGACTTCGGTTATACCATGAGTTCTACTAATGCTTCAATTGGAAGACTTTGTTTAAATATTTTGTGGATTTCTTATGTATATTCATGTGAAAAAATTAAATGATATGGAGCTAACTCAATTGGCAGTTACAGTGACGGAGCAGGGCCTATAGACACATTTCCTTGGGCACATAAAAGTTAAGAAATGAGGGTGGAGACAAACTCAAGAGCTTAGTAGTCCACTTAAAAGCTGAGTTAATCAGATTCTTAAGCCTGGTACCCTTGACTTAATAAATCAAATGAGTTTATGTTTTGGCAAGATTTAGGTGGAGTAAATCATATGTAGGTCACTAAATTAGGACTAACACAATCAACGGACAAGCCTTTGTTGTCAAATCCTTAATCAGTGGTGCGAACCTTTTACCTAACTTATCAAGTAGCGACAATAGTGTTAAGATCAACGCAATCAAGGGACAAAGCCTTGACAATCAAAGCCTTAAACTAAAGCCTCAAATCTCAAAATGTCGATTTGTGGGAACATATTCAAACTGGAAAGTCATACCTGAAGCCCGAGAACTGCATTACTATTAAGTTTAGTAATAGCAAAGATCTATGTTACGCTATGCCTAGCTAAATTACGCTACTCCTACGGAAAAAGCAATAGTGTGTTGTAGAAGAAAAATCAAAGAAGTTTTGTAATGTGTGTATGTACTAGTTTGGACTAACGCAGAGTCCTTTACTTATCAAAAATAAGAAATAATGGTTACTCGTTCTTTCCCGGCAACTCCACCCACGTCTGGTCTCTAAGCTTTATTCTACGTGTGCAAATCCTCAATTAATGTGTCCTGAATTCAGTATTTGAGCGAAATCCTTGCCGCCCATGTTCGAATTCTTAGCAGAAGTCTCCTCTAGAAGCCCCACGTTATCTGTGGCCTTCCTGATAGCCCCTTGAGCTCAAGCTTACTTCACCCCTCAACCATCTCGAGCCTCGAGTGGCTGATCCCCTTACCATGGGTAATTACCTTCTTAAGATGCTGGGCTCGAGACGTCGTTATCTTAGTACTCAAGGACCTGACTTCCCTCGAGAAGGCTCTCACGTGTTGACCACATGGCACTTTATTCAAAATGGCGTCATCTTAACATCCTTTAAATTAGGGTGCAAACAGTAGGCCAAATGAAGGATATGTACGATGACACCCTAGTCTGAACAGAAGAAGAAAAGCAGTAAGCCCAAAAACACGGCTATGCGACTCATCATCCGAACCACACATCATGCATGAAGTCTGGTAACCTAGAACTTGATGTCTTAGCAGTCTGTCACGGGTTCAAAATCACTCACAAGATGCAAGCCAGAGAAGGAAGGAATGCCTTGGAATGTGCAATGGGCACAAAAGAAGATGATGAATGGAGTCCTCCTCCCTCCTTGTACGAATCATCTCCCAAGCCGATTTAGTGGTGAATATCCCTAGACGATCACCCATCCACCGAACATGGTCATCCACGCCTAGGAGAGGCCTGAAGAATCCCAGATACGTAGTAGCTCAACCCTCTAATGCGGGAACCTCCATTGATCACCGTCAACGATATTAGGAACCAATGAACCCCAGAGGTGATAAGTAGAAGTAACTAGACAGGTCAAACTCTGACCATGCAGATGACCACACAGTAGGCAGTAGTTAGCCCAAAGTGCATTGTCATGTCCATCTTTAGTAATGTGTCTGAACGCTCCATCACACAGAGGCCGAACACTAAGGATGCTCCTCCAAGACCAAGGAATAGACCCAGTTGGCCAAATCTCCTAGAAGCTCTTCCCTTGGAGTCAGTTGGCACGAATCCACCAAGGCTGGAGAGAATCACGATTCATAAGCAGAACCCAAATGTGCTTCATAATGGAAGCCTTGTGGCACTCAATCAAGTATAAATCCCGTTAGTGGATAACAAAGATGCCTCCAAGCAACCTTCACTCCCCCCGGGGCCAGCGAGGTTCCTCTCCACAGAAAGGTAGCAAGTGTCGACTCGATCTTCTTGATTGTTGCCTATGGGAGAATGAAGATAGATGACCAATAGACCTGAATGGAGAACAGCACCGACCGGATTAGCTGTAAACGCCCAACATAAGAAAGGGCATGAGAAGTCCAAAGTTAATACAAGCCGGGATGTGATCTAAGAGAGGCTTACAGTGAATGAATGGAAGCCTGAGAGTTCAAAAAAGTGTTATATGATGATGGCTTATTTAATTGAACTGGGAATTCTTGATGTAAATACTGGTGGCAAAACTGAATAAGATATGATCCTTACTTGTCTATCAAGGCCCTTCAATCAGTTTAGGTTGGATACATTGAGTAATAGAGATTGCTCATTGTTTGAACTAATGAAAGCATAGTTTGAGAAAAGGTGTCAACAGAACTAAGGGAAGAGTCAACTTAGTGTAAACATCTATCTCAGAAATTAGTGAACCTTTAGAGAGTAAAATAAAATATAAGTCAAAATAGTTTTGTCTTTTCACAGAAGTTTTGGACATGAATATTTAAAATGAATTGACTAGGTACTTTGACACTATTGTTCCCGAGACTGGTAAGCCAACATGACAAGGTATTCGATATCATGTCTCCTCTAGTTGTGACTAGTAGGTAATTCACTAGTGTTCGGGTTAGTGGGCTTTTAGTAAGGGCACCAAGAGATAGTAATTTAAGTCAAGGGATGTAGTTTTGATTTTGAGTAACTATCTTAATGCATAGGTTTCTTTAAAAATTTGATTTCTATTTATTATTTCTCTTTAAAATAGTCTTTGGGTTATTTTTCTGAAAAATAGACTGATCATTAAGTAAATAGAATGTTTATTTAAATACATTGGTAGATAATTGACTTATTCAAATCAAAACAAAGTTAATAGCGATTTATGCATCTTATACAAGCTAGACTATATAACCATATAAAAATAGAATTTCTTAAAGCCCATAAAGCTTTTAAGTCACACTTGAACTTAGATCACATTAATCTACTATGATTGAAAAATTATTTGATTTGTCATATGGGATCATTAAGTACTCAAATGATAACTAGTATGCGAATCATGTTCGAATTAATTGTGATTGACAGTGCCTTTAAGAGTAAAGGCAATATAGCCAGGAAGTTGCTAGAACTTGTTCATAAAATATTTATGGACTACTAAAAGTTCAAGTGAGCGGAAGCGAAGAGCATTTCACAAGGTATTTATGAATAACTACTCAATTTGTTGATATATATGTATATCTAGGAAGACTAAAGTCTTGTTCTTTTGAAAAGTTCAAAGAATTCAAGACTAAAGTTGGGATCAGTTAGGTAATTATATCAAGTCACTTTGATTATATCAAATTAGTGGATTTCATTCTTAACCTTCCTTATTGCAAAGTGCTGTAGAAAGGATCAATAATATATTATTAAATATCATAAGATTCATATGATGAGTAACATCTACTTATAAAAAGGTTTGTTATGTAAGAGGTTTTAAAAAGTGTTCTAAAAGTATAGTAGATAACTTGTGTTAGATAAATTAATAATACGAGATACTATGTCTCAACTATGCGGTACAACTTCTAGTTTAGATGATGTATTAGATTCATATTCAACCAGGTTAATGTTGCACTAAGTACATGAGAGCTTTGGTGCAGTGGAAGGATGGTTAGGGCCACCTGACAGATTCATGTCTTCAATCTTAACGGTTAAGCATGAAAATGAATCTGATCCTCTAGACTACAATGGAACTTTTAAGAATGAAGATGCGGATCAATGGGTCCAGGCAATAATAGCTAAATTAAGTTAATTGTACTTTAACCATGTCTGGAAACTTTTAGAGGCATTAAAAGACATTAAGTCCATTAGTTTGGATCTGAATGGATTTATAAGAACAAATGAGTTGTGTAGATGAGAAGGTTGAGACCTTCAAGGCTGGATTGATAGTAGTGGGTTATACCTTATGATAAGGAATCGTTTTTGATGAGGTCTTCTAGCCAGATGCTCTGCTTAAGTCCATAAGGATGCTCTTAGCCATTATATCACATTTTAATGAGGCGTGGAAAATAGAAGTCAAGGTGACAATTTTTGAATAGTCATCTTGAATAGGTTATGTATATAATACAACCAGACAAGTTTGTTGCCAAGAGTTAGGAGCATATAATATAAAACTGAGGAAGTCTACTTGTAGACTTAGATAAGCATCTTATTCATTGAATAGTAAATTCGATACCATCTATCAAATCCTTGTAATTTGAATAAATGGTTAGTGAACCATGAGTATGCAAGTGACATGCTTAGAAAGTAGTGGTTTTCTTAGTGTTGTATATAGAGGACATTCTACTCACTAAGAATGGTATAGAATTGTTATAAACTGTTAAGATTTTGTTGTCTAGTTATTTAAAAAATGAAAGACCTGGGATAAATCTTGTTATGATAAAGGATGGTTTTGATCAGTTTTAGCCTGTTTTTGGTGATCATCTTCAAGTCATGATGTCTAATGCTATAAATAGTGAATAAGGCTTGAATTGTATCTTAGCGGAAAGGGTGGTTAGTGTTAGTTGGCTTGTTAGTTTCTTCAGAAGTTGGCGGCTGCAGCTTATAGTTGAATTGGTTGGCTTATGTTGTTTTCTTGGTATCTTAGCTTAGCCTCAATTAATATAAATAGCTAGATATTTCTTGTAATTGGATTCATTGAATGATAATATCCTAATTCTCTTTCTCTTAAGCTTAATTCTCTCTATTTCTCATCTCCTTCTTCTACTTCTCATCTCAATTTCCTCTTCTATCCTAGGTTATGATTCAAGATTGATCTTGAATCATAACAATTGGCATCAGAGCTTGTGATATTACTTTCGATCGAGTTAAATTGCATTCAATTTGCTTGCATTAACATTGGATCAAGCTTAATTAGTTTGAACTCATCTGATTAGATTGTTATTGATATGATTCGTTGCTTGTGGTTGAAGTGTCTAATAGAGAAATGATCTGGACAGAAAGAAGAGCACAATAGTAATGGCTGGTGGTGTTAATACTAGAGCTAATGCTACTACTTATGCTGCAGCTACTGCTGGAGCTGCTGCCAATTATGGAGCTACTGCTGGAGTTAATCAAACAGAATAGTTTGAATAATTTATGCGACATATGCAAGCTATGATTGCAGGAATGCAGCACACTCAGGAGCAAAATATGAAGCTAATGTTGAATTAGAAGTTGGAGCAGCACTCTCAACTGCTACAACAACAGATCACTAGTTTGTAAGAGTAGTTTAATAGGCAAAACCTACCTACAGGTGCTAATGTATTATCAGCTGCTAGTCAGCACGCTAGACCACCAAAACCTTCGCAGCCTCAAATGTCTGCTGATAGTGAAGATGGAGTGATTATGGCAAACAACAATGGATTTAGGCAGGCTCGAGTGGAAATGGATCTGTTTGATGGATTGCAACCTTAGTCTTGGATCAGAAGGTGTGAAAGATACTTTTGCTTCTATCATATAGCTGAGGCAGAGAAGGTTAGTTAGCGGCAGTGTATCGTTGTGGTGATTAGGAGGTCTGGTTCTATGGTTTGATACGCAGTAAATTTCAATCACTTAGCCTGAATTCGTGGATGAATTGTGTGAAAGATATGGTGATGAAGATCTAAGTGATGTGGTGGACAGTTTTAATAAGGTATCACAGGCAACATCAATTAAGGAATACATGACACGTTTGAGAATCTAAGAGCAAGGATGATGGTAGTGAATGTGGGAGCCATTATACCTGACTATGTCTCAAGCTTTATCAGTGGACTTAAACATAAAATCAAGAACCTTGTTAAAGCATTAGATCCTTTCTGTTTGTCCCAGGCTTACTCCAAGGCAAGGCTATTTGAGAATACAGTTTGGGCTACACCAAAGGGGCAACGTTTTAAGAGTGGACAGGCTATAACTCCTTTGCAAACAGCTGCTCTAGTAAACAATAAACATCTGAGTTTAGAGGAGAAGAAAGCTCAGAAGTTGTGCTTTAAATGCAATAAGAAGTAGTTCTTTGGTCACAAGTGCAATCCTAAGTTCTTTATGGCTGTTACTAGAGCTAAAATTGAAGAAGATTAAGAGAATCTGGAGGGTGCAGTAGGTCTTGATGCTCAGGACCAGGAGCTAGCTGTGGAGTCTGATGAGGATGAGATGGAAATTTCTATTAAAGCTTTAACTGGTAGTGGCTTTCACAATATAATCAGGATCAAGGGGGAAGCTGGTCATACGCCTCTATTGGTTTTAATTGATAGTGGTAGCACGCATAGTTTTATGGATCCAAAGATTGTGAGGGCGGTGGGACATGAGATGATTAAGACTAGTCCCTTGGCAGTAACTGTTACAAATGGAAATTCCATTTTGACGCAAACTAAGTGCAAGTGGTTCTCTTGGCTGATGCAAGGGCATAGCTTTGTGTATGATTTCAGAGTTTTGAGGTTGGGTGGGTGTGACATGGTCCTTGGTGTGGATTAGATGAAGACAATCAGCCCCATTGTGTTTGATTTTGCTCAGTTATCAGTTTCTCTCGAAAGAAATTGTCAGAGTTTCCAGTTGTAAGGCATTGTATAGCAAGGGTAGTTGCAGGTGATGTCGTGTAAAAGGCTGGAAGAAGTAATATAGAAAGACGCATGTCAATGGATTAGTCATCTATTCTCTATTGATGCCAATCCAGTGAAAGCTTAGGTGAACTCAAATCCTTTAATTTACAAACTCATTCATGACTACAAAGATTTGTTTGAGCAACCAACTGTCCTCCCTCCTAAGAGGTCACTAGATCATGCCATTCCCTTGAATTCAGACTCAAATCCAGTGAACCTTAGGCCATATAAGTATCCTCATTACCAAAAAAGTGAGATTCAGAGGCAAGTAGAGGAGCTTCTGAAGACAAATTTCATTAGATATAGTCATAGTCTCGTTGCCTCACCTGTGATACTGGTTAAGAAAAAGGATGGGACCTCCTGGATGTGTATAGACTACAGGCCACTGAATTCACTCACCATCAAAGACAAGTTCCTAGTTCCCATCATTTATGATCTTCTAGATGAGTTACATGGCTCTTGTTCTCTAAATTGGACTTAAGGTAGGGGTTCTATCATATTTGAGTACGGGATCTGGACATTCACAAGACTACGTTTAGAACCCACCATGGTCATTGTGAATTTGTGGTGATGCCCTTTGGGTTATCCAATGCTCCAACTACTTTTCAAGCTTTAATGAATGTAATGTTCAAGCCCTTCTTGAGAAAGTTCATTCTGGTATTCTTTGATGACATTTTGATGTATAGCCCTACCTTAGATTCTCATGTGGTGCATTTGGAAAAGGTGTTTGACACTATGAGACAGCACAAGCTGTATGCTTCTCTAAGTGTTTTTTTGCTCATGCTCAAGTTCAATATTTGGGTCATGTCATATCTAGTGAGGGTGTGGCCACCGATTCATCCAAGATCCAAGCGATAAGGGACTAGTCAACTCCTGTTAAGCTTAAGCAACTGAGAAGGTTCTTGGGCTTGACAAGGTATTATCACAAATATGGTCTCTGGATATGGTATGATAACTAATCCATTGATAGATCTTCTTAAGAATGGTGCATTAGCAGCTCAAGAGGCATTCAAGCACTTGAAATTAGCCATGCGTGTAGCTCCTGTGTTACTCATGCCAGATTTCAAGTTGCCTTTCATCTTGGGAACTGATGCTAGCAACAAGGGAGTGGGAGTTGTTCTCTCTACAAGAGGTAGACCTGTGGCTTACCTTAGCTCAGCCTTATGTCCAAGGAATTCAAGCTTGTCCATATATGAGAGAGAGTATCTTGCAATCCTGCTGGCAGTATAGAAATAAAGACATTACTTGGAAAGACATCACTTCATTATCAAGACAATTCACCAGAGCCTCAAGTACCTACTTGAGCAGAAGATCACTACTAGAGTGCAGCGTAAGGGGCTCATAAAGATGTTGGCATTGGTTTATTCTATTGAGTACATAAGTGGAAGGGAGAATCTTGTAGCTAATGCTTTGTCTATGAGCCATGTTGAGGAGAATTCTACGGTTTGCCATGCCATATCGTTAGCCTTACCATCTTGGATGGAGGAAGTGCAACAATCTCTTTGCTCAGGACTGTATCACAGCCTTTAGTGTTAAGCCTACATTAAATGAGGAATCTGGTGTAACTGTCAGCAATGGTGTGATACGAATAGAGGCAAAGGTTTACAATGGATCTGGAACTGATCTCAGGAAGCAAGTCACTCTAACCTTCCATGCTTCAGCCTGGGGAGGACACTCCGGAATTCAAGGCATTTATCAGATGTTGAAGTAGTACTTTCATTGGATAAGCATGAAGAGGAGTGTGGGGGATTGAACAAACGAAGAGTGATAATGTTCCTTACCAATGGCTACTTCAGCCTTTGCCTATTTCGGAGACGGCTTGGCAGCACATCAGTATGGACTTCATAGAAGGTTTGCCTAAGTCAGAAGGGAAGGAGGTCATCCGGGTTGTGGTAGATCGCTTCACCAAGTTTGGACATTTTATTGGCCTCAATCATCCCATTTCAGCAAAAAAACTTGCAAAATTATTCTTGGACCGCATCTATAAGCTTCATGGTTTGCCGCAATCCATCACATCTAATAGAGATAGGCCATTTACCAGCAATTTTTGGAGGGAATTGTTTTTATTACTTGGTTCCACACTTGCTCTAAGCTCTTCTTATCATCCACAAACGAATGGTCAGAATGAAAGGGTTAATAAATGTGCCGAGCGATATTTGAGAGGCAAGACGTTATCCCATCCAAAACAGTGGCACATGTGGCTGTCGTTGGCTGAATATTGGTATAACACCCACGCTCATTCAGCTCTGATGCTTACTTTGTATATGCTTTAGCAAGTGCACTAGTCGTATCAAGTAATAAAGTAATAAGCAGAGTATCGTTCCCCTGAGGATTGTTATTGAGGGAGGACCAAAATTATTAGCTTTAATGCTATTTGAAAGATCGAAAATTGAGATGTTGATATGAAATAAAATAAAATAAAAAGAAACAAAATATGTTAACTGATTTTTAAGTAAGGCTTGCTAATTTTTATGAAGTTTTTATAATTTAATAATATCCAATGCATCTGATTTCACCCAGTTGCATCAATACACCTTTCTATTCTCGTTATTCAAGTTGTTATTACGTGTTGATGGTTAAAAATCCTAATTTACTAAATATTCTCTCTCAAGCGATATTTAGCAGCTCTTTTACGTATTAACCCATCACTCCCGTGCAAGAATTTAAATGAGAAAAGAGATTTTAAAGTTCTAAGATTTTCACTTAAAAACCTCACAAATCGCGTTAATCTCTCTCGAGCATTCGCCCAATTTGTGGTGCTTATCACCTTAGCAATCATCATAAATCCCCTATTGGACTCATTATGAATCATTATAGGTCTTAAATAGTGATCAAACATTTAAAACTCATGAAGAACAATGATAAACACTTCAACAATGCAATAACAAAACATTGAACACGTTGAATTAGAAATAAGCGTATATTACAACTTCGGCTACATCGTAGCCATGGAATAACAAAATTAGTTCATGATAAACTTAATATAAAACATAAATAACACAAAACTGATGAACTTAATGAAAAATAGGATAGAAAGAACTTAAGAATACAAAATTACAAACCAAACTTTCTTCCTTCCTTTCTTTTTCTCCTTACACCCAGTTTTCTCCTAATTCTTCTAACTTTCTTTGTGATTTTTCTTGGGTGAAGGATGATCAAAACACTCCCACATGACCCATATTTATAGTTTTTTCAATGTGATATAAAAAATGAAAAAAAATCAACAAAGTTCATCCTCATTTGCTTTAACTTGCAGCTGCTCACAACTTTCATAGTTCATTAGTTGTTTTTTATTTTCTCCTGATTTCCATCGCCCAAGCCTGCATTTTCAGATCAATTTGATGTTAGTTGTGTTCTATACAGTGTATTTGAGCAAAAAATATTGAATAAACTTGCTGCCCAAATGAATTTTGTGATGATGTATGTAGAGTCTTGTTGTTCTTTGCCCAAACCATGTACTTTCGATAGGTTTGGCTAATTTTTTTTTTTTTTTCATTTGATGTATCTTGCTTTTACTTGTTGATATTGAGGATAAAATCGACCAAGATTTAACATGAAATAAGTGTTTTTGCAAGAAAATAGCAATATAATTGAAAACGAGCAAAACCAAGCAAAAGCGATAGAAGTTTTATAAAAAAATGGTTAAAACTAAATAAAAATGATATAAATAATTATATACTAAATTAGACTTATCAAAATACCCCCAAACTTAAATCTTGCTCATCCTCAAGCAAGGCTAAACATTAAAGCACAGGATCTCATACTTTTTAAGAATTCTTCTACAACTTAAAGAATGTGCACTCTTATTTAGAAAAAGATGACCGAGGCTCAAAGTTTAAGGTACTAAAGGCAAAACCATCTTTCCAAGGAAAAATATATCAATTACCTAGGTAATCGAATTCAAAAGTTAGCAAAGCAAATTAAGTTTATCCGTTCTTTCTAATCTTGAAATATTCAAACCGAATAGAGGACAAAAATCATACCACTCATAACAAAACTTATAAAGTATGCCCAAAACTAATTATTTTTGCGTCATTTTTTTTTTCTTTGGAGGACTTGATTTACTCAAGTCAATTTTGGCTCATAAGTATATCTGCAGCGAGAATCAAGCTCTGACTCTTGGGCGATGACCCATAAGTAAGAAAAGCCACCATTGAGACATCCCCATATTGCCTTGTGAGTACATTTTTAGCGAGAATCAAGCTCCGACTCTTGGGCGATGACCCTTAAGTAAGAGAAGCCACTACTGAGATGCCTTCATTATGACTTCCCGAGTATATCTTCAGTGAGAATCAAGCTCCAACGCCTGGATGATGACCCATAAGTAAGAGAAGCCACCACTGAGACGCCCTCTTAACGGGTGGCACATATATTAAAATTGTTTATGTGGGATAGTGGTGCTAGATATGCTTTCCTCTCTTTTTTTCATATTTTTCTTTAGATTTGGGCATAACTTTTCAAAGTCCATTATGTAAATGATAATTTTAATACAATCTATTTAAATTTGAGCATCTTTTAATCAGAAAGAAAAGTAAAACAGCCATACTGACTAGTTACCATTGTTTTATCAAGATAGTGCCTTAGATTAGATCGTGTTTTGCAGTTGGAACACAAAATACTTGATTATCAGGTTATTCAAATCTAATTAAAGTAAACGAGCCAAAAGAGTAAAGAAATTGCCTAAAAAACATGATGATAGGTACTTACTTTTTCTTTCTTTTTTTTCTTTCCCCCTTTTTTAATGAAATTTTCAAAAGACAAATGATTAAAATTGTAGAAATAGACAATCTTTTTGTTGGCTGATACTATTTACGTCCCCATACAAAGGCTCCGAAATCTGGGAGGCACTAAGCCGACTCTTAAAACATAAAACAGGAAAACTTTTCCCAAAAAAAAAATTTTGTTCTAAATTTTAAAGATTGTATTTCTCACCCCAAACTTAGAGCAAACACTCTTCTTAATGTTAAAAGAACTAAAAAAGATTAAGTAGGTGAGAGTTACTTCCCAGGTTTGAGGATTGCTTTTTGATGGTGTATGTTGACATCTTGCTACCCCCTAACTTGCTGTAAAATACCTGTTTAAACAAAATATACATAAACATTAGACAAATAAAAATAATGAAAGGAAAAATTAGATAAGTAAGGATAGCAACACTTAGGTTGCCCCTTAAGAAGCGCCTTTGGTTATAGTCGTTTAGCTTGACTTTCAACGATATTCTATCCTAGATCCTTCAAGAGAATAGAATTTCCACCATCCACTTTTAATGACAATTTTTTTCCATGAATCTTTTTCGTGCCCTTCTTTATTCGACCACCTCCACTCTCTCCAGCTATGAAATTCTTAATCTTAATGCACCGTACCTTGAGTTTCTTTTTTATAATTTTAATCATCCTTGGTTTTCAAAACCTCCGGCTTAGCAGGAAAAACTTGATCTTCAATTTGAAAACAAGTGTGCTTCTCTACTGAGAGTTCTATGGGTTTAAGAACATTGAAGATCACTTGCTTATCTTCTACTCTTAAGATCAGTTTTCCTTGTTGTACATACATCAAGGCTCTTCCCATTGCAAGGAAGGGTCATCCTAAAATTGGAGGTGTTTCTTTATCCTCCTCGATGTCATGTACTATAAAATCAGCTGGAAATATGAACTTGTCTATTTTTACCAAGACATCTTCTTACACTCCTTGTGGATACTTGATAGACATGTCTGCCAATTTGAGTGAAACAGTGGTAGGCTTCACCTCTCCTAGATCAAGTTTCCTAAAAATAGAGAGTGGCATCAAATTAATACTTGCACTTAAATCACATAGGACTTTATTAAAAGTACAGGTGCTGATGGTGCAAGGTTTAGAAGAGCTCCCTAGATTGTTAAGTTTAGGAGGAAGCTTCTTTTGTAGTATGGCACTACATTCTTCATTCAATGCCACAGTCTTGAACTCTTCTAGTTTTCTTTTGTTGGACAGGGTTTCCTTTAAGAATTTTACATTTTTGGGCATTTCTTTCAACATAAGTTTGAAGGGACATTTATAGGTAATTTCTTGAAGGTTTCCGTAAATGGGTTATCGATGTTTTGTGTTTTCAATCATTGAGGAAATGGGATTTTTGGTTTGTAGGGGCACATGTTCTACCCTCTTTGCTTCGGTCTTATCTTGGTTTTCAGTCTCATTTACTCGTTAAGTTCTAAGTGTGATGTGGTCATGGAAATTTCGTTTAGGCTGCTTTCCCTAGGTGTTCTTTCAAAAGAAATAGCATTTACATGCTCTCTGGGGTTAGCCACTGTGGTACTAGGTAGAGAACCATGAGGTCATGTAGAAAGTTGGTTTGAAATTTCTCCAATTTGGGTCTCAAGGTTTCTAATCGAAGCTTCTTGATTTCGAAGATTTGTTTGTGTTTCTTGCATAAAACTTCTGAACAAATCTTCGAGATCAGTTTTTCTTTCTGGAAGTTGAAAAGGTCGTTCTTGAATCCCTTGATTATTCCACGAAAAATTTGGATGCTTTCTCCACCTGGGATTATACGTGTTGGATTATTTTATTGTTTTTGAAAATTTGAAACAAAATTAGCTTGTTTATGGCTTGATGGGACAAAAAGATTCCCTGTTTTGCATTCCATGCTAGGATGATTCCCTGCACAAAATTCACACGTTAGCACAGGAGAATTAATGGCATTGACATTCATGTTACCTAGCTGTTTTTGAAGCATTGAAACTTGGCCGGTTAACTTTGTTATTGTATCCAGCTCGTACATTCCCACGGATTTCTTTTGCTCAATTGCCCTTGCATAGTTATTGCTAGACATTACTTCTAGCAATTCATACGCTTCATCTGGGGTTTTGTGATTTAGGGATCCTCCCGCAGTCGCGTCTATCAGCATTTGAGTATTAGGTCTCAATCCACTGTAAAAAGTTTGGACTTGCATCCAAACTGGCTAACCATGATGTGGGCACCTTCTCAAAAGTTCTTTGTAACGTTCTCACTCTTCGTACAAAGATTTCGTATTGTATTGTACAAACGAGGTAGTGTCATTCCTCATCTTAGCTGATTTGGCGTGTGGGAAATATTTAGCAAGAAATTTTTGAGCCAAATCATCCCAAGTGGTGATGGTTCCTAGTGGTAATGACATCAACCACGCTTTGGCTTTGTCTCTTAGTGAGAACGGAAATAGCCTTTAGCGAATGGCATCATTGCTAACACCATTGTGCTTAAATGTGGCGCATACCACTAAGAAGTTAGCGATATGCAGGTTTGGGTCCTCACTAGGTAGACAGCCAAATTGGACAGTTTGTTGAATTATTTGTATAATAGCGGGTTTAATTTCGAAATTCTTTGCTTGTATTGGTGGAAGTTGAATGTTGAAAGTGCACCCTCCAACAGTAGGTATAGCATAATCTTTTAGAGTCCTTTCATCATCATTTCTAGTGTTATTAGCCATGATTTCAGTTTTTTTTATGTTCCTGATTAGTCGAAGATTTCTTTTGATTTCAGGGTCAAAATGAGTTATTTCTTTTTCAATTAAATTTTGCATACAAAGTAAAAATAAACCGCTATAAAGTTAAAGGCAATGATAACAATAAAGAGAAATCTTTAAAAGTTACAAAAGTATAATGCAAAATTTAACAAAGCCAAATTTTAAGGGAAAAAATAGGTACTACTCAAGGTTTTAAAAAACTTGGAGATAACAAATTAACTTTGAAAAACCTGTTTGAAGATAAAATAAAATTAAAATAAAGTTAAAAATGATCAGAAAGCCTAAAAATATAAAAATCTAAAATAAAAGTTAAGAAAATACAAACTTTAAAGAAAAAGAGGAGGGTAGTAAACCTAGTATTTTTAAAAAATTTTAAATAACAAATTTAACTTTTAAAACCCTAACAAAGTGAACTTATAATCAAAATAATAATGAAAATAAAGACAAAATATAAGAAAAATAATAAAATAACACAAAACTAATAAATTTTTTTAGGCAGGGTATATGCTGTACGAATTTTTTTTTTTTTTAATTTATCTTTAAAATTGAATCTATTGAAAAATTTCTTAAACTTAAATAAAATTTATAAGTTATTAACAATTTCAAATTAGAACAAAAACTAGCTGGTATTGATATCACTGAAATAAAGACAATCCCCGGCAACAACACCAAAAACTTGATGCTTACTTTGCATATGCGTTAGCAAGTGCACTATTTGTATCATGTAGTAAAGTAGTAAGTAGAGTATCATTCCCACAAGGATTGTGATTGAGTGAGTACCGAAATTAGTAGCTTTAATGCTATTCGAAAGATCTAAAATTGAGATGTTGATATGAAATAATGTAAAATAAAAAGAAACAAAATATGTTAACTGATTTTTAAGTAAGGCTTACTATTTTTATGAAGTTTTTATGATTTAATAATATCCAAGGAATCATATTTAACCCAGTTGCATCAATACGCCTTTCTATTCTCGTTATTCAAGTTATTATTATGTGTTGATGGTTTAAAATCTTAATTTACTAAATATTCTCTCTCGAACAATATTTAGCATGGTCTTTTACATATTACCCATCACTATCATGCATGAATTTAAATAGGAAAAGAGTTTTTAAAGCTCTATAATTTTCACTTTAGAACCACACAGATCGCGTTAATTTCTATTGAGCATTCGCCCAGTTTGTGGTGCTTATCACTTTAGCAATCACCATAAATCTCCTCTTAGACTCATTATGAATCATTATAGGCCTTAAATAGTTATCAAGTATTTAAAACTCATGAAGATCAATGATAAACACTTCAACAACGCAATAACAAAACATTAAATACTTTGAATTAGAAATAAGCATATATTACAACTTAGGCTACATCGTAGCCTTGGAATAACAAAACCAGTTCATGATACACTTAATATAAAACATAAATAACACAAAATTCATGAACTTAATGAAGAATAGGATAGAAAGAACTTAAAAATATAAAATTACAAACCAAACTATCTTCCTTCCTTTTTTTCTCTCCTTACACCTGGTTTTCTCCTACTTCTTCTAACTTTCTTTATTTTGGATGAAGGATGATCAAAACACTCCCACATGACCCCTATTTATATTTTTTTCAATGTGATAAAAAAATGAAAAAAAAAAATTCAACAAAGTTCATCCTCATTTGCTTAAACTCGCTGCTGCTCACAACTTACATAGTTCTTTATTTGTTTTTTGCTTTCTCCTGATTTCCACTACCCTGCATTTTTCAGATCAACATGATGTTATTTGTGTGTTATAAAATGTATTTGAGCAAAAAATATTGAATAAACTTGCTGTAAAGTCTTGTTGTTCTTTGCCCAAACCGTGTACTTTAGATTGGTTTTGCTATTTTTTTGTTTTTATTTTTTGTATCTTGCTTTTATTTGTTGATGTTGATGATAAAACCTAGCAAGATTTAGCATGAAATAAGTATTTTTGCAAGAAAATAGCAATATAGTTGAAAACTAGCAAAAGCGATAGAAGTTTGATAAAAAATGATTAAAAATGAATAAAATTGGTATAAATATTATGTACTAAATTAGACTTATCAAGCTCTAAAACAACCCCCTTCAGGGCACTTTACGGCTATGATCTACCTTCCCCAGTGGGACTCCAAGGAGCTATTTCTGCCATAACAAAAGTTAATGATTTGCTAGAGCGCAGGAGATAGTTAGTACATCAACTAAAGGATAACTTACAATTGGCTCAATCAAGATGAAGCTTTTTTGCTAATAGGAACAGAACTGATAAGAATTTTGCTGCTGGTAACCAGGTTTACTTGAAATTGCAACCATTCAGGCAGTCTTCTGTAGTAGTTCACAAGAATGCCAAGCTTTAAGCTCGATACTTTGGCATTTACAAGGTATTGGAGAAGCTAGGAACGGTGGCTTACAGGTTGGAATTGCCTCCAGATTCATGTGTGCATCTGGTATTTCATGTATCTCTTCAGAAGAAGCATGTAGCAGATGGCATGACTAGTTTTGCTGCACCACATGTGGCTTCTAACAATGGAATGCTCTTGCAAGAACCTATAGCTATCTTGGATTCTCGTATTGTGCAGCAGCAGGGTAGAGGCAAAGAGGAGGTGCTCTTTCAATGGCCAAATTTGGAAAACAAGAATGCTACTTGGGAGGAATTGAAGTTTATCAAGACCTAATTTTCTTTATTTCATTCTTGAGGACAAGAATATTTTTGAGGGGTGGGTATTGTTATGATCAAGGCCGGTTTTGATCGGTTTAGCCTACTTTTGGTGATCATCTTCGAATAACGATGTCTAATGCTGTAAATATTGAATAACTTTTGAATTGTATCTTGGCGGGAAGGCTAGTTAGTGTTAGTTGGCTTGTTAGTTTCTTTAGAAGTTGGCGGCTGCAGCTTATAGTTGAATCGGTTGGCTTATTCTTTGTATCTTGGCTTAACCTCAATTAGTATAAAAAGCTAGATATTTCTTGTAATTGGATTCATTGAATGATAATCTCCTAATTCTCTTTCTCCCAACCCTCATTCTCTCTATTTCTCATCTCCTTCTTCTACTTCTCATCTGAATTTCCCCTTCTATCCTAGGTCACGATTCAAGATTGATCTTAAATCATAACAAGTCAATTATGTTCTTAGGATCGGGCTTTAACGAGATTCAAAGAAAGGATGTTGAGTTTATCGTGGGTTGCTTGTTCTAGAATGGATTCTGGATGTTGGATGTTAGAACTGAAGTTTACCCTTGGAATGAGAGTCATTAGATGGTGAAGTGTGAACCAATCTTGTGTTGCTTAGCTCACCAAAGAAGTTTGGACTCTAAACAACTCATGAAGTTGTAAAGTAGACTAGTTGACTCGGAAGGTTCTTAACAAATCAAAGCTCGTGAGCAAAAGAATGAATAAGTGACATATCAATATTAAGGTTTATAGTCAACGAGTTAACAAATCTCCAGGGGATAGTTATGCAATGCGAGGCTAATTAGGTTTAAAACAAGCGGGAGATTGTTGGAATCAGTGTCCTAAAAAATCAATTAGTTAACTTTTAAATGTTAATTAAACGAATTTTTTTATTCATTTAGTGTTTGATTATGTTTTACAATTCTAACGTAGTGTGATTGTTTTCTAAAATATTCCATGAGATGAGCGTAGTGCAAGATGACATGCCAAATTTGGTTTAAGTGGTCAATTATGATTGAGCCAAAAAGACACTTAAATATAATTAATGATATGTCGTCCAAGTATATTTTGTAGTGGGTGCTTACTTTAGACAACTTATCTAATAAGACTATAATATGATACTTTGGATGATTTATCTTGGTCATACAGATAGGGATCCAAAAGTATTATATTGGTGTTGTCTATATGATTGGAACATTGGGCAGGACCACCTAATTTTTTTGTTTCCTTACTGCAATAATTAATTATGTAAGACGATAATTATAAATCCAAAAAATAGTCTGAACTCGTGCATAGATTGTTCATTACTTTGATGTGCTAAAAGGATTAGTCATAATACATGACTTAACTCTTAAGTGCGTTGGGTAATAGAATGAAGTGTAGCGGGATCAAATGTTTTACATGGAATCTATAGCCTTTTACGAGATAAAGATGTCCCATAATTTGATTCGCAAATATGCGAACAGATTTGAGAATGAATTATTCTTTATGTTTGACATTTCGAATTAGTATAGAAGTCATTATCTATATTATTAAATTGTTGGTGAGTAGAGAACTGCAGTGAAAGATGTGAGAAAATTAGGGATAGTAGTTAAAACTATTTTTTATCACCGATATCTAATAAAGGGGTTGATGGTCAAAATAAAATTTTTTTTGGGAATTATTGAATAATTATATTTAATTCTAGAGTGTAGTAATATTTATTCGGTAAAATTAAATATTACTAAATGATAATCAATATTATCGAGTGTTGACAAATAGATTTGACTCATTTGGAGCTAGAATTAAGTTGTTCCTGATATTCCTTTTGAAAATATTTAAAATAAATTCATGAGATGAATAATTTTGCTAAACATAATTCATT
Organism: Simmondsia chinensis; assembly: GCA_018398585.1. Taxonomy (NCBI): domain Eukaryota; kingdom Viridiplantae; phylum Streptophyta; class Magnoliopsida; order Caryophyllales; family Simmondsiaceae; genus Simmondsia; species Simmondsia chinensis. Next base: position 18,245,013 of record JAGTTD010000023.1, on the reverse strand, counting down.
TGATGAATAAATTTATTTTACTGAATAATAGTTATAAGATGAATTTTATATATGTGGGAATTTAAATAAAACAAAGGAAGATCGTGTTTAAATAGGCCAGGATTTATGCCTGCGCACACTGATGAATATTATAGTGACACCTATAAACTTCTAGGCGTTATCCGCAGCAATTGGTGCTGACGAATATGACGCAACCCTTGTTGCTCTAGTAGGCACCCCTTGACATCCACGTGCATGCGCATGGGTGTATAGCGAGACAACACATGGCGATTTTAGCTGGGTTTAAAACGCTGTTTCTTGTCGTGAGCGCAACGATGTCATTTTAATTAAATGGATGTGTTTTTGATTTATTTTGGCTGATCCCACATTAACTTTTTGGAAACGTTCTTGTCACGCTATTTACTATAAATAGTGGTTCTGTGAACCCTGTTTAGTATTCCAATATGAATAATTTCTAACAAATTTGATTTTTCTCAAAACTAAAAGAGAAGAATCTCTTTGAAATTCTTCTAAGTAAATATTTTCATAACCCACATTTCGGGTGTCAAGGGATCATTGTGGAGAAAATCTCGCGGTCTTGATGATTCCATTGGGGCGACAATTGTTGTCTACAATCCATATATTCCTGATTCTTTTTCTTTTAAGCTATCATTTAATTTTTGGAATTTTATTTATGCTTTTAGTTTCCTATTTATTAGGCTTTGGTATTCTATGTTCTTTATGAATATGTTACAATAGAGGTCCTTTAGGTTTAAAATTAAGGAGTTTTTAAATAGTTTCCGCTATGCCTGATACAGCTAGTTTGGGAAAAATTTAGTTAAAGAAATTAAAATTTCCGAACAGGTTGCTTTGGATTCCAATTGTTTCGATCCTAATTGTCTCAGAGGCTTTGAATGTCATTTGACCTATTGGTATGGTGTTATAAGGGTAGTTGTTGCTCCAGAGGTGGCTGAAGGGTTGGGTGCCGTGGTTTTGGTGGTGTTGAAGCGGTTGCATATTGGGTGTTTGTCTGGTGGCGTGCTGCTAAGATGGATGTGGACTTCAATGTTTGGGCATTGAGTGCCAGTTAGATGTAGTGATTGGGGTCTCGATGGCTCTTAGAAGGGTTGAAATATCATCAAATGTTGAGCATGGTGACTGTGAATGGGTGTCAATTGCAGAGATGCGCACGTTGTGTGCCTGAGCTGGTGAATTTGTGTCCCAGTGGCTAGCTAACATGTGGTTGTTTGGGTGAGTGATGTGCTGGTTTCAACAACTTGTTGGACCTCTCAGTGGTGATATAGTAATGAAATGATGTTGTGGGTATCTATGGTGTTGGGTGTTTGAGTAGGTGTCTTGGCAGTGTCAATTAAGCACTGTGTGGTTCCAGTGGAAAGTTGTGGCTCAGTAGGAGCTTTTAGGACAAGGTGGATGGGGTGCTATAGGTGTATTGATCGTTGCATGTTGTTGTCTATTATCGAGGAGGACTTGAATATCTTGGGTCTCATTAAGCAAGATGGGAAGCGGCTTTGGTGTCCGGATGTTTTGAGTTAACAAGATTTTCCGAGTTGATGCCATGACCATATGCATTCTTAGATTAACTCAATGGTGGTATCCCACACTTGCTTTGAGTGAAGCAAACCTTATGGCATATTTATTGAAAAAGAAGGCGTTCAAAGGGGAGAAGCAAGAGTGGCGCGGATGTAAGGATTGAATTGTTGTAACATGGGGGTCTTCCTGGTGTGTATTGCCTTCCAGGCATCTTTGATGATTTTCTAATCTTTAGTTTGGATAAATGAAATGCACTAATTACCCAAAAAAAAAAGGATCTTTTTATTCTTGATCATAATTTTGATTTTATTTTAAGTATTTGACCAAATCTTGATTTATAAGTTGCTACAACTTTTTTATACATTGGTATTGCCTGGGGGAGGAGGGATGATGAATTTGAACCCACTTCCTATGGTTAGCCAAACCATTGGGAGAAATTGAGGACCGGGAAGATGCTACTAATTGTCCCTCTAACCAAAATGCATAGCTTGAGAACATAAAATAGGATAAACTACTCATTAGTACCTTAAGGTTGGATGTATTAATTTTTTAGATCACAAACTTGTTGAAATATTATTTTACTCTAAAAGGTACATATATCTAATAAAATAGTTCAAATAATGGTGTCTAAAGTGTAAAATAGGTATTTTATCCAACTTTTCTTCATTTAAACTATTTTATTTAATATACATATCTTTTAAACTACAATATTATTTTACGAAATTTATAAACTTAAAAACTAACATACTAAAGCTCAGGATACTAATCCATCACCCAATTAAATAACTCAAAAAAGTGGTGGGAAGCCTGGCAATGGGCACCACTCAGGGTTTGCATGGCTGAACTTAAAATTTTGATTCGGGTCAACTTGTAGGCTCATAAGCATTGATACACTCCTAGAAATTGCCACCTTTTTCTTTGACAATTTAATGTTATTACGTAACCATCAATATATGATTAATAAAAAAAACTAGACAGATTAACGTGTGAAAAAGGTAATTACTTTTTACAAGATCACATAATTGATTTCAAATCTGTTCAAAAAAATAATAATAATAATAATTGATATCAAACAAATACCCAATAGAGATTGGATCAGTTGTTGAGCCCTTTTAGGCAAGAGCCCTTGAGACACTGAGTTTGTTATTGTTGTCGTTATATTCAATAAAGACATCTAATGCCCCATCAATAACCCATAAAAAACAATAAATCAAAAGTAGTTAAAGTAGATTTTGGCCCGATGAACAGTGAGAATGATTGGGCCGGTGACTGGAGGTTGTTATGCATAGGAAGACAAATATTGCATGCATGATTGTTAATTTTTTCCTCTGAAGACATGTTAGAATGTTCTTATTTTTTTGCTCTATCCCACGTAGGAAGTAGTGAAGGGAAGACTAGTTTGTATGGCCCCTTCTCCTTGTACTTGGTGAAGTCTTGAGGAGGTTAGAGTAGGTTTTGTGTACCACACAAGCGCGTTCATGCACCCGCCTCGCTGATCCGAGCCATGTCGTAGTGTGGTGTGGACTTTATCTAATCCGGAATTTTATTTTTTCAGACACTATATTTTAATTTATGGTTAACAAACTCCAGGGGAGTTATTAGACTGTGCTCGAGCTCGAGGTGTCCCTCTGTGTCCAATCTCGAGACTGTTATGCTTGAGAGTATTTTCGTTAGTCTAGGTTTGAGCTCGAGGTACGGGTTTTGACTGCATATCATCTTACTACTTTCCATAACCGTTTTTACTTTGATAATACCCGCATTTCGTGGTCTTCCATATCTTCCACAATCCTAATTGAGGCCGGATTTCTTGCCTACAATCCTTAACCAATTCTAACTTGCACATTAAGTATTTTTGCTATAAATACCGTGCTTTGGGGCTTTGTTTTATATACAAAAATACAGAATTTCTTCTTCTTCTTCTTCCCTCTGAAATTATTTATGTTCATACTCCGGTTACTGAGCAAGTTGGGGCTTACTCCAACCTATCACCCGAGAATGCACTCTCGTATTGGGTGCCGTGTGAACCCTGAGAGTCAGAGTGCCTGACGATCCCGTTTGTATAGCAGCAGGAGCATAAATGAATTAGGGCAGTGGTCAACTCTATGGCGCGGTGACTTCCTTCAGTTGAATCCTCTTCCTCAAATCTTTTAATTTCAGCTGTTCAATTGTCTTGTCTAAAATCAAGTTGGTGTAATATGAGATTTATTGAGTTCGTCTTTGTCATTGTGTCATTTAAGTTTTATTTTTCCCAATCTCGAGTTAGTCTTAGTGTCTCGAATTTGAGAATTTTGTAGCTCTTTTGCTCATATTTTTCAATAGTCTAAGTCATTTATTCAAATGAATAATCAAAGCACGGCCAATGCTAGTTTTATCATACCCAACATATAAAAGACTGAACCTTTATAAGGGAGAAACTATAAAATTTAGTCCGACAAGATGGAGTTTTTCCTTGGACAAATTGATGCCTATTACACCCTCTCGCATGACGGGGCTCCTCCCAGGTCGAGCCATGACTTTGAGAAAGATAATTGAATCTATAAGAGAATGTTGCTGCATTAAATGACGAGCCCTCTATACCAGATTTATAGTAAAATTAAAACTGGAAAGAAAATCTAGGAGGCCTTCTGTAACAAGAATGTAATGGATGATAGCACCGCTAAGACCTATGTATGTGGTAAGTGGCTCTCTTTTACAATGAGTGATGATACACCTATCCTAGATCAAATCCACAAGTATGACAATTTGTGCGCTGATATACTTAACGAAGGAATGAAAATGTGTGAGACATTTCAGGCAAATTGGCTCATTGAGAAATTGCCTCATTCGTGAAAACACTATAAGGTTAACCTAAAACATAAAAGAAAGACATGACTTTGCAAGAGCTAGTTTCCCACATTAATCTCGAGGACCGAAACCGAAAACAAGCCAATGAAAGATCCTCTGCGCACTCATCTCTGTCTCTAACCTGGTTGAGTTTGAGAGTATAGGAAAGAATAAGAAGCCATGGAACAAGAGATGTCCCAACTAAGGCTCGAGCTCGAGCTTGAACTCAAAGCAGCAATAAACACGTGATAAGAGACCTCAAAATAACCCTGAAGGTGGATAGAAATGAGTCAAGGGAACATGCTAGACCTCTGGCGCAATACGCCATACCTCAACAGACTACAAGAAGGGATATGGACCAGAAACATCCAAAGAATACAAACTCCAAGCCAGCCTCACCGAGAGCAGATATGTCTTTATCACCAGGATCTCTTAGGTGAATATGGTTGGGAACATGGCCGACTGGGTCTTAGATACCGATGCCATTAGGCACATTTGCACCAATAATGATCTGTTCCAGGAATATGATAAAGCCAAGTTAGGGGAGCGTGTTTTCATGGGCAATTCTAGTTTAGTCCCATTTCTTGCCAGGGAAAGGTCCTTTTAAAACTTAACTCTGGGAAAGTTGTTATCTTTGCAAAATGTGCTGCATGTCCCTGATCTGCATAGAAATCTTATTTCTGGAGTATTGCTTAACAAAGCTAGTTTTAAACTGACCTTCGAATTTGACAAGCTTATTATCATCAAAAATACCAACTTTGGGGGGAAGGATTTTTGTGATGGGCGTCTCTTTGTTCTTGATGTTGAAATGAATGAGAATGCTAGGTTGTTATACATTAATTATAACTCGGTTAAGAAGCTCCAGCAAATGAGTTTAATTCCCAACTGCAATCTAACCAAACTTGACAAATAATGCATATGTGTTGAGGCCAAGTATCTCCAAAATTCCTTTAACAAATTAGTTAAACTAACATCTAGCCTACTTGAACTATTGCACAGTGACTTAGGTGACTTCAAGAACACCATAAGTAGAGGTGGTAAGAGATACTACATTACCTTCGTTGATGACCACTCAAGATTCACCAAGGTGTATCTCTTGAGTTCTAAAGATGAGGCTGAGGAGATGTTCCTTAAGTGCAAGGCAGAAGTTGAGAACCAATTAGAACATAGAATCAAGAGGGTTAGGTCTAACAGAGGAGATGTGTATGATGCTACCATCTTTAAGAAACATAGTGACAAATGTCGCATAATTCATGAAGTATCAGTCCATTATACACCCCAACAAAATGGTATAGCCGAAAGAAAAAGTAGAACCATTAAAGAGATGATGGACGCTATGTTGATTAGCTCAGGCCTACCCTCGAGCTTGTGGGGGGAAGCTATTTTGTCTGCATGCCATGTGCTTAATAGGGTTCCACATAAGAAGCCAAATAGAACACATTATGAATTTTGAAAGGGATATTGCTTAACCTTGAATATCTCAAAGTGGGGGGTGTCTAGCTAAAGTTGGGGTACCAGAATTTAAAAGAAGTAAAACAGATCCAAAAATTGTAGATGCTGTGTCTATTGGTTATGTCATGAATAGTGCTGCATATAGATTCATATTATTGAATAGCTCAAACCTTCGGCTCAGTAAGATCATGGAGTCTCGAGATGTTAAGTTCTTCGAGCATGTGTTTCCCATGAAAGAATCTGTGCATGTGCCATTTCTTGTTTCGTTGCCAGATACATCTACTCTTCCATTGAGTCATTCGCCCCTTAAACTCGAGGTTCAGGAACTTAGAAGAAGTACGAGGGCTCAACCTGAGACAAATTTTGGACCTAACTTCATTACTGCATTTCTATTTTAACACCCTAATTTTGATAAGCATGTTGTAAATGCATTCATGTTGGAGGAAGATCCTAAAACATATGATGAGGCCATGAGATCCATAGATGCTCCACTTTGGAGAGAGGTAGTTAATAATAAGCTAGACTCAATCATGAGCAATAACACTTGGGTGTTAGTTGACTTTCCTAGGGGATGCAAACCCATAGGGTGTAAAAAGAAATTGAGGGCTAATGGGTCAATTCACAAATTTAAGGCTAGGTTAGTGGCTAAGAGGTACACTCAAAAAACAAGCTATAGACTTCTTTGATGCTTATTCACCCGGAACTGAGATAGCCACTGTGAGGGATTTGATCGCTTTAGCATCCATACATAACCTTGTAGTACATCAAATGGATGTCAAAACTGCTTTCTCGAATGGTTACTTTAACGATGAAATTTACATGGAACAACCCAAGGGGTCTGAGGTTTCATGTATGGAGCATAAAATTTGTAAACTTGTAAAACCCTTGTATGGTCTTAAGCAAGCTTTTTTTTGGTAATAAAAAAAAAAAAAAAAAGCTTGCTTAAGACCATACAAGGGTTTTACAAGTTTACAAACTTGTAAACAATGGTATCAAAAGTTTGATTGGACTTTGGTCACCCATGTTTTTGTTGTGAATAGTGACGACGCGTGTGTGTACTTTAAGCATGTTGATAATGATTCTGTGATTATCTATTTATATGTTGATCACATGCTTATTTTTGGCACGAGTGTGAATATTGTGAATGCTACTAAGCCTTTCTTGAGTTCATGCTTTGATGTGAAGGACTTAGGCGAGGCTAAAGTGATACTTGGAATTAATGTTGGTAGATCACCAGAGGGTTTGACTTTAAATCAATCCCACTATGTAAAGAAAATATTGAGAAAGTTTGGTTAATTTGATGACATTCTTGCTAAAACTCCCTTAGCCCAAATATTTGCTTAAAAAAGAACATAGGTGATAGTGTGCCACAGACCGAATACGCTAAAATTATTGGTAGTATGATAGCTTTGATGATTTGCACTCCTCCTCATATTGCCTATGCCATTAGTACATTGAGTTGTTACACCCACAATCCAAGTGATGAGCACTAGGTTGCTCTCATAAGGCTTTTGAAATACCTTCGAGGTACCAGGGACTAGGGCCTCTGTTATAAATGATTCCCTATTATTTTAGAGGGATACTGTGATGTGAATTGGGTATCTGACAGCGATGAAATTAACTCTACTAGTGGCAATGTTTGTATGCTTGCTAACGTTGCTGTGTCTTGGAAATCTTGAAAGCAAACCTGCATTGCTAAATCGACTATGGAGCCAGAATTTATTGCTCTTGAGATGGCAGGTATGGAAGCCAAATGGCTGAGGAATGTGCTGGAAGGCATTCGACTGTGAGGGAAGCCCAGGCCATCAGTTTCGATGCACTGTGACTCACAAGCAGCCATTAGAGTTGCTCAAAGTGAGATGTATAATGGCAAGCGTAGGCTTATTCGCTTGAGGCATGGTGCAGTAAGGCACCTTATTGAGAATAATGTGATCACGCTCGAGCTTGTAAGGAGTGAGAAAATCTGGCAAATCCCCTTACTAAAGGCCTTTCTAAGAAGGCAGTATGTGATACAACAGAGGGAATGGGACTTAAGCCCACTTATTTGTCTTGATCCTGGTGGATACCCGTCTAGGAAGTATTCTCGATGTTCACTGGGTCAAATAAAGCCAAGATTGAGCAATTTATGATTAAACCACCCTAGCCCCTTCCTGGATAATGTTGCTGGAGGCTTGGATCCTTCAAATCTACCATGACGTTTTAGGTTGAGCTATACACTCTTGGTGGTGAGAGGTAGTGCACATGATGGAGTCATTGACCTACCATGATGTTGATTTTTTCTTCGAATATTATTGGGGGGAAGCACTTTTTGTGCTTTCTCAAATAAGCATCTTCTTTTGATGATCTGGAACTGAGGCATGTCAAGCTCTTCTTTTAGAGCATCTGCGAGCTGCAAAAATAATATTATTTGTTGATATGAGTATTCTTGATCCCGTGTCATTTATTTGACAAGATCAATGCAAATATTTTTTAGCCGGTCTCTTTGCTCCATTGCTTCGAACAGAGTTGATACAATAGCAATTGCCAGATTAGTCATAATTCGTGGGAAATCGACTTTTCAATATGCCAAATGCATTTTCCATACCCCATTTAAAATGAATGTTAATTGAATCTCGGATACCTGGGTTGTATGGGAAATCCGGAAGTTGGTTTGGAAACATTTTTTGTTCCAATTCTCGAAGGAGACGAGAGAAGAGAGGGGTTTGTTTACTTACAAGAAAATGTGTAGCTTCGAGAGCAGTATATTTTTAAAGGTTTGCTCCTGAAAATTTATTGATATTTTCAAAATATTCTGTCCAATAGAGATATACTCCTGGTCTTCTTCCTTTGAAAACTACATAAACCGTTTTTAGGTTGTTCGGGAGGGAGGGAGGGAGGATGTTGAGGATGGGCTTTATGCTCTTAATGCAATGCATAGCCTATGATGGTAGTGTGGGGAAGCGCACTTGATGGACGCACCTACGAGAATGTGGAAGTGGTAAGACATCCTTTGTTGAGAGTAGGGGCTTTCTCTCTGTAGTGTTCTGAGTGCTCAGGTGTCGGATCTATTGGAAAATTTTAATTTCGGAAACTAAATTTTTTCCTAAATTGGTTTGATCAAGTGCAACGAAATTACTTTAGAATTCTTTAATTTTAAATCCAAAGGACCTATATTCTAATATTAACATAACGAACATGGAATATCTAAGTATAATAAATATTGAAGTAAAAGCATAAATAAAATTGCAAAAAATTAAAGTACAGCTTTAAAAGAAAGGTTAATAAAAATACCTGGATTGTAGACCACGATTGTCGCTCGGGAGGAATCATTGAGACCGTAAGATCTTCTGGACAATGACCCTTTGACACTCGAAGTGTGGGCTTCCAAATTATTTAGTCTAGGAAAAATTTCGGAACAAAATTTTTCCTTTTAATATTTCTAAAAAATAACTTTTTGGAAAAATTACACTGAACATAAATTTAGAAAATTCCAAAAATAATTTTATGATATTTGTCGTTGGAGAAAATTAGATTCCAAAATCCAAAAACATAATCAAACTCACGGCCAAAATAGGTTTATTTGTAAGCAAAATATCCTTGCAGTGACGTCATCAAACAACACGCATCTCCCTATCACTGACGTCATCATGATGTTAGCTAAAGGGTAAGATTTGTAGTGGGGCTCGAAGTGTGTGCCAAGCATGCGCCCGCCCCCACTGCTGCAACTTTGAGTTTCCACGCGTGCAACGCATGCGCGAGGCTGTGTGATGCCGATTTTGCCTTTTTTGCTTTTTTTTTTTAATTCATTTAAAATACGATACAATTTATCATATTAAATATTCACCTCGTGAATAATTTTTTACTATAAAATTAATTTATTGATCTCATTAATTCATTTTAAATATTTTAACTGATGTACTTCTAAAGGCTTGTGGAGAGACCTTAGGGACATCTTAATTTTAGCTTCAAATGGGTCAAATCTGATTATTAACTCTTAATCACATTGATTATCATTTATTAATATTTAATTTGCACTAAATAAATATTACTGTACTCTAGAATCAAATACATTTATTCAGTTATTCCCAAATGATATTGTGACAGTCAACCCCACTATTGGATATCCGTACCTTTAACTACTATGCTAAATTACTCACAACTTTAACCATAGTTCCTGACTCGCCCTTCTTGAACAATTAAATAAATAGAAAAAAAAATTTATATTAATCCAAATGTCAAACATATGGAATACTCTGGCTTATGCTTGCGAATCAACTAAGGGACATCCTTATCTCGTTAGAGACTATAGATTTTACGTAAAACAATTGTTGCTGCTACACTTCATGCCATTACCAAATGCACGTAAGATTTAATCCAACCAACTTTGACCAATTCTTTTAGTACATTAAAGCAATGAACAATCAATGCACGAGTTCAGACTATTTCCTGGATTTACAATTATCGTTCTTACAAAATTAATTGCTTTTGCTTGCAGTAGAGAAACAACTAATTCATGTGGTTATGTTCAGTGTTCTAATCATATAGACAACACCAATATAATACTTTTGGATCTCCACATGAACAAGACAAGTCATCTAAAATATCATAGTATACTCTTGTCAAATAAGTTGTCCAAACTCATCACCGACTACGAACATAAATTTTGACAACATATCATTAGTTTGATATAAGTTCATCTGTGTTTCATTCTCACTGACCAGTTAAAACAAACCTCACACATTATCTTAGACAACGTCCATCTCATGGAATGTTTTAGAAAAACAATCACGTGCATTTTTGACTTGTAAAACATATATAGACAATAAAGAAATAAAATACTTTTATTTATTTAGTATTTAAAACTAACTAATTAGACTTTTAGGGCTCCAATTCCAACAATCTACCACTTTTTCTATGTCCAATTAGCTTTGCATTGCATAACTATCCCCTAGGGATCTATCCACTATTTGACTATAAACTTTAACCAATACAGGTACGTTACTATCTTATTCTTGTGCTCACAAACTTTGATCTGCTAGGAACCCCTAGGTTAACTATCTACTTAACAACCTCATAGATGTCAAGTTCCCGACTTCCATAGTGAAATAAGCAATACAAGACTGCTTCACTCTTCACCATCTAACCACTCGCCCTAGAAAGGTAAATATGGATTTCAGATGTCTAAAATCTAAATTCCATTTTAAAATCAATTGGTGATAAACTCAACATCCTTTCTTAGAATCTTGCCAAAGCTTGGCCCTAAGAGCATATTGTGCTCATTTTGGTTGTTTCATTTTAAATTAATTGGGCATTTAAAACTTAACAGTTCATGATAATTCTATATCATTCTCAATGAGCAAAATGATCGCTTATACAACATCTTGAAAGTCATCACTTTCTAATCATGTCACATGTGCACTCATGGTTTACTAACCATTGATTCTAATTTATAGGACTTGATACCCTTCATTGAATCTACTATTCAATGAACAAGATGCTTACTTACAAATAGACTTCCTTAATTTGCATACTATATGCTCCTAACTCTTTGCAACAAACTTGTCCGGTTGGATCATATACATAAGCTCATCAAGATGAATACTTAGATAATGTCATCTTGACTTCCATTTCCCGTATCTCATCATATGAAATACAATGGATGAGAGTATCTTTATGGACTTAAGCATAACATCTAACTAGAAGGTTTCATCAAAGATGATTCATTCCTTTAAAGTATTAACCCACTGCCATCAATCCATCTTTGAAGTTCTCAACATTCTCGTCCGCTTACCTTTTTGTTCTTGTAGGTCCATTCAGATCCAATCTAATGGACCTAAAGTCTTTCGATTCCTCTACAAGATCGTAGACTTCGTTAAAATACAATTATTCTAACTTAACGTTCATTGCCCTGACTGATTGGCTTGAATCTTTATACTTAAGAGATTAATTGTAGTTAAAAAGATCATATTCACCTTCATGCTTAATTGTTAAGCCAAAAGACATGAATTCGTCAGGCGACCCTGACCATTCTCCTACTACACTAAAGCTCCCATGTACTAAATGTGACAATAATTTGGTTTAAGATATTTCTAATACACCATCTAATTTATAAGTTGTATCAAGCTATACAAACACATTATTTCATACTGTCAATTTATCCAACACAAGTTATCCACTATACTTTTAGAACACTTTCCAAAACATCTTACATAGCAAACCTTTTGAAATGATATGTGACTCATCTTATGAATCCTACCATATTCATAACACATTAATGTTCCTTTCTACAATGCTTTGCAGTAAGTTAATTAAGAATTCTCCCGAGTTCACCACTTTAATCAAACCAAAGTGACTTGATATATTTACCTAACTAATCCCAACTATAGTCTTTGATTCTTTAAACTTTTCAAAGGATTCAAAACTCGGTCTTTTTAGGTATATCCATATATCAACTTAGCTAGTAATCATTATTAAATATTTTATGAATACTCATCGCTTCCGCTCGCTTGAACTTTTAGTAGTCCATAGACATTTTATGAACAAGCTCTATCAGCTTAGTGGCTCTATTACTTTTACTCTTAAGGCTCTTTCAGTGACCATGAATTCAAACATGATCCATGTACTGCTTATCATTCTAGTACTTAGTGATCCATAAGACAAATCAAACAAGTTTTGAATCATTTTCAATGTGACTTAAGATCAAGTGCCACTCAAAAGCTATATGGTTTTCAGGACATTCTTTTCTTTAACAGTTACATAGCCTAGCTGGTGTTAGGCTAATAAATTGCCATTAATGTAATTGTTGATTAAAAGAAGCCCATTATCTATTAATGTACCCTCTAAATAAGCATTTTATTTACTTAATCACAAATTCATTTTTCTAAAAACTATTTTAAAATAAATAGCAGACAGAAATCAAATTTCTATAGAACTGATACATTAAGATAGTTGCTTAAAATCACAACTACATTCCTTAACTTAAACTAGCATCTCTTGGATTTTGGTTTTTATTTTATTTTATTTATATATTTATTTTTTTGTGGGGTAAGTCAGCCAAATATATAAATGGAAGAAATATAGCATAGCTACATGAGGCATATCCCAAGACACGATCGAAGCCTACAGTGATGAAACAACGCCAAAACATAATTAAGACAAGGTCCAAACATGAAGCAACCAAAGCATAACTAAGGAAACAAAGTAGAACTAAGACTCAATGCCTCATTGTCGAAGCAGAGAGGCATCACGGTGAGCTCATCTGAATGAAGAAGCAGCAAGTAAGTGGCTCCGTACCAAACCCGTAATCTCCTCCCGCACGGCTACAATAGATCTAGACTGAGAATGATGCACCCGAGGTTGCAGTTGTACTAGAGAGTATACACGATCACTAGAAGGCAGAGTCAAGCTATAATATTCCCAACCTTTCGCCCCTGGGGTGCTGAGCAGCCCAAGTAACGAGATCGTCCCAAGGAAGGGTAGGCCAAGCAATAGATGTACTTGGAATGATGGAGCTCCAGACCGAGGCAAAAAAGGCACAAACAAAGAAAAGGTGCTCATGAGCCTCATCAGTAAGGCCGTAGAGAACACAAACACTCTGAATTCTTGGTGCTCCGAAGCACAAAAGTAGGTCCCAAGTCCCAAGCTGCTTTCGAGAAGCAAGCCATAGAAGAAAAGAGTGCCTCAGAATGTGCATCTAAAACCATAGAAGGTGATGAATGCTATCCCCCCCCTCCTGCTCCGCAACATCTCCCAAGCGGGCTTGGTGGTGAATTTTCTAAAGGGTCACCCAACTAGTGAATGGAATCTACCACACCAACCCGAGGACTAGTGTCAATCGTGTCCGAAATGGGTCGGAGCTCTGAACAACCCAATGGAAATCTCTACTGATCACCCTCAATAATGGCTGAGACCCGAGAATCCCACAGAAGCCCAGAAGAGGTGAGCAGTAGAGCACGGAAGTGCTGCGAAAGACGATCGCATGGCAGCCAATAATTAGTCCAGAGGCGATAGACTGATAGAATCTGATGCTAGCACCATGAAGCCGAACTCATCGCTTGAATCATCCAGAAGCTCCTCCCTCAGAGCCGGTTCAAATGAACCTAGCACGGCCAGAGCGAGGAAGGGTCAGAAAGAAGAAACTAGATGTGCTTCATAATTGAAGCCTGGTTCTACTTAGCGAGACGGTGAAGTCATAGACCTCTTTCCCGTCCAGGATAACACAAATGCCTCCAAGCTACCTTTGCTACCCCAAGGTCAGCGAAGAGCCTCGCCAAAGAAACGTCGCTAAAGTCAACTCAATCTTCCTAATCATCATCTTTGGGTGCATGAAGACCGATGACCAGTAGACCTGAATAGCAAAAAGTACAAACCGGATGGGCTACAAGTGGCCCGCGTACTACAGAGAACGAGAGGTCCATAGCTGAATACAGGAGATGATGCAATCAAGAAGCGGCTTGTAGTCTACATACCACATCCAATAAGTAATGAGTAGCACTCCCAAATACCAAATTGGGCACTGCCTAAGACTGAATCACTGAATGGCAAGAATATGCCTCCAAGTCATGGAATCAACTCCTACCAGAAAAAAAGAACTCTTTACTGCATTTGAGGAAAGCCCCGAAAGAACAGTAAAGTGATCTAAAGCCTCATGGACAACTACGACACTGCCCAAATCACCCTGACAAAATATCAACAGGTCATTAGCAAAGCATAAGTGCATCAACCCAGTGCAACGGCAGCATGGTTGATAACAAAACAGCGGGTCATCAATAGCCCAGCAAAGTAAACCTTGGAGACCTTCCACAGATATAACAAAATGATAAGAAGAGAGTGGATCACCTTGACGAATACCTCGACTGGAGTGGAAGAAACCCTCAAGTTTGCCATTCATGGTGACAAAAAAGTGGGCTATAGAAAGCCACTCTCGGACCTAACAAACCATGACCTCGGGAATCCCTATACTCCTCATACCGGCTAGAATGGAATTCCAACGAACTGTGTCAAAAGCTTTGCGAATATCAACCTTCAGCGCACAACGAGGCGAGACCTGAAGGTGATAATCACGCCTCAACTCTTGTGTAAATAAGATACAACAACAATAACAACAACAGTCCTAGTGCCACGAAGGCTCCCACAAAAGTAGGGTCTAGAGGGATGGATGTACGCAGCCCTCCCCCTTTAGGGTACTACCCTGAAGAGAGGCTATTTCCGAGGACCCCCAACCTGAAATCTGATGGCCCGGGATAAAAGCGGCCTGAGCATCATCAATTAGCCTAGGACGGACACCCTTCAGCCCCTTTGCAAGGATCTTAATGGTGCACTTGGATCACATTGCAACAGGAGATAGGTGGAAATCGAAAAAAGTGAAGGGACTCTCTACTTTTTGCACGCGACAAATCCTGTTGGTGTTCAAGGCACACAACATGCACGATGAAATGAAGAAAGGCTACAAGGCCCTAATAATTGCTCCACCCACCATTTCCTAAGCCCCCTTTTAAAAAGAGGAAAGTGTAACCATCAGGCCTCAGGGCCCTATTGTCACCAATTGAAAAGACAACATCACAAACCTCAATAGCAAAGATCAGGGAGATCAGCGAGCGAGCCTGATCCTCAGTAATGCATGCCTCAAAGAGGTCTGAAACATCCTCAGTCAACAGATCGCGAGGCTTAGTCAACAACTCCTAGAAAAAAGCAACTCTAGTACGAGAGATTAATTGCGGATCATACGTCCTCACACCATTTGGACCAACATTCGACAAAATTCTATTCTGGGCCTACCGATGAAGAATATACCAATGGAAGAGCTGAGTGCTCTGATCTCTGAGTTAAAGCCACTAAATACACGACTTCTGATGATAGAATGCCTCCTCATCCTGACATAAGTGTGAATACTCAAGGAATAGGCGGCGCTCCTCTAATCGAAGGGCAGGACTCTGAAGGTCCTCGTTTAAAGCCCTCTGACCCATGGCCCACGCATTGTGAGCCACCTCGACTCTGGCTGAAATATGGCTAAAATGACGAGTGTTGAGGGCCTTTAACTCACTCTTCAGCAACTTCAGCTTCTGAGTGAGCTGATACATCGAAATACCATCAAGACAAGTGTCCCAGACTTGCCAAACGGTGGGAAGGAAGTCCTCGTGATTGGCCAAGAAGTTGAAGAACTTGAATAGAAGTCACCTGGCACGACGTAGCTCAAGCCCTCTCACAACAATAGCACTATGGTCCAAAACCAGATGGTGAGTAGGGATCTCAGCAAATATAAAACAGTAGTCATGAAACCAACCCTCACTGCCAAGGCACCAATCAAGCCGCTTGAGGATCAATCTGTCATCCTCAGCGTGGTTGGACCATGTAACACACTCCTGAAAATCGTCCATATGATCGAGCCAACTCTCCTGGCCGCTACATCTATCGAAATGACTAAAGACGGCGTTAAAATCCTCAAGAAGGATCCAAGACTCACCCGAACAACTGGCCCTAACACTCTGAAGATAGTCCCATAATACTCGATGAGGCCGAGGCTCATTAAAGTCATAAATAAATGTGGCGAGAAAGCCCACAACTCCAGATAAATTAGTGATATGACATGTAAGAAAGTGATCACTTCCCCAAATAAACTCGAGTCTATAGACACCGGGATCCTAAGCAATGATAATGCGATACCGAGAGGGGCCAACCTCAATGGAGAGAAATCTCCATCCATCAGCACAGCGAGCAATCACAGCCTCTACATCCAAAGGCTTGGTTTTGGTCTCAACCAAACCAATGACAAATAATCGATTGGAAGATATCCAATCACGTACAGCACGGGAAGAATAAGGGTTATTTAGACCCCCTAATATACCAGCAGCTAACCACCATGATAAGACCATCTAGGAGGTCATACGGGCCTCTCGCCGAGAGCTGTACGAGTAAGGCACCCAACATAAGGGACAAACATGTCGGCCTCAACACATTGGGAAGTGGAGGTGTCCAATAATCTCTCAAACTGGTTTGACACATCAAGGCTTGGTACACTGGCCAACTAGGTCAAAGTACAAAGATTAGGGGTGGTAACCCCAAGAATGGCATCTTGAGCCTCCTCCAACTCAAGAGGAATATCAGCAGAATTCGAATCCCGAGCGCCACATAAAAGAGAGGAAATGGGTACAAAGTCAACAAGAGTTGTCGGGGAAAGAGAAATAGAGATAGAATTAGAAAGGATAGTACGTATGTTCGGAGAAATAACTCCTACCTCCCTACCATGCACATCCTCCTTCCTATCACACGGCCCAACCACTCCCTCCACATCTCCTTGCTTAGGACACGGCCCAACAAACTTAGCCCCACCTACCCTCATATAAAAGATGCCCCAAAAGGCCCAATCATACACTCCTCCTCCCTTAGCATCCCAAATGTCACAGAGGACCCAAATTCAATTCCATGCGCATTCGCCATACACGGCTCGACCTCCCAGAGGAAAGCCCCTACAATATGGGCCCATTTCTTCTAGAGGCATGTGGTGCACTAGAGGAAAGCCACTTTAGAGCGGGGCCATTCCCCCTAGTACAAGGAAAAGCTAACTCACTAGAAGAAAGCCCCTCCAAAACGAACCCATTCCGTCTAGAGGTAGCAAGAAGTGGTGCACTAGAGGAAAGCCCCTCCAAAACGGGCCCATTTCCCCTAGAGTTGATAGCCGATAGTGCATGACAGGGAAGCCCCTCCAAAACGGGCTCATTTCCTTTAGTGTTAGTAATGGAAGGCACAGTAAAGGAAAGCCCCTCCAAAATGGGCACATTTCCCCTAGATAAAATCGGCCCAGCAGGACAAGGCTGAAAAGAATGACGCAGCTCACCATTGGAATTGGAAGAGGAAGAGAAACGTGGCCCAGAATTGAGCCCAGCTGAAGAAGAAAGCAAAGGCCTAATCGGACCCTATAAGCGCAGTCCATGGGAAGAGACACGCGGCCCAGTGTGCATCACCTTTAGCCCTCCTTGGTCCATCGTAAGGACCCTGTATGCTTGGCTCATGGGAAGATACACGCGGCCCAGGAGCTGGCCCATCACCACAGCCCTCCTGGGGCCATCATCATCTATACAGGGCCCAATTGCATCCACAACATTCGTTTGCTCAATCTCACCCCATGCCCTAATCACATCTACACCACGGTCTGGTACATTTCCCCTTGGGCTACGTGGCCCAATACCATAAACATCACCACTCTCTACCACCTACTTGCACCACTGACCCCAGTGCCGAGATTTTTTTTTTTCCGTCCACCATCTTCGGTTGCTCCGGGAGGATAGTGATAGTATTCGGGGTGTGACATGAATGGCCGAAAACCCAGCATTTACGACAAAATTTTGGCATACCTTAAAATTTAACAATCACCCGTATAATCCAACCATTATACTCAACCGAAAGTCTCTTAGGAGGGTCAATCCAAGTGTCAAGTTGAACGCAAACATGGGAGTAGCTAACCATAATGCCCTCTAATGTTGATTGGTCCATGAAAAGAGGATGGCCTATGCCACTAGCTATTAAACTCAAGGGTCCCTCCAGCCATAAGGAAGCGGGGAGGCCATGTAATTGGATTCAACTAGAGATCCGGGGAAGTTCATGCGAGGTAGAAAAGTTAGGCTGCTAATGCTCAAGGGAAAGATAGTGCCTGTTAAGGGTCCATGGTCCACCCCGTAAAATGAGATTCGACTCAACCATCGACTTGAATTTGAAGTAGTAAAAATATTTATTTGCAATCACACAATCCTTTCAATCTCCAAAGCGTCTTAGATATGGCGACTCAATAAGAGTAAGCAACACGACCCCGAATAATGCAGCCAACAAGACATCATCCATTTTTTAAGGCCCGGGGCAATATCCTAGTCAGTAATAATGGTAACAACTTCCCCGTTCACAAGCCTTAGGGGAATAAACCGAAGAGTAACACTTGGGGTGATGAACCAACCACGATGGCCTAAGATCAAGGGCAAGAACCCGATTCACCCGACGTAGTCATGGTGCATGCAATTCATGACACAGGCCAAGCAATGTAAGAAAATATCTGACAACAATCAAGAAGATGTAACTAACATGTAATAACCTTCAATCCTTCTAACAAACTTCTCACCCGCCACCACCACCAAGAGACAATGGCGGCAAGAAAGTGAAAACCACAAACTGCCACCACAACCGAACATGAGGAAGGAAAAAAAACCAACTGAAGACATCTATATATTGACTAAAGCAAGCACCATGCTCACGAAAAACTAGATTCAACGAAGCGATTAAGTCTTATGGTTTTGAGCAATTGGTTGATGAACCATGAGTGTACAAACGACATCAAGAGAAAATAGTAACATTCTTAGTATTGCATGTCAATAATATATTACTCATTGGAAATGACGTAGGGGTGTTATCAGCTTTAAAGATTTTGGTTGTCAAGTCAGTTCGATATGAAGGACTTAGCCAGCTATATTCTTGGGATCAATCTCTTGCGAGATCATAAGGGTAGGATGTTGTGTTTTTCTTAGTCCACTTATATTGACAAGATGTTGTCAAGGTATAGCATGGAGGACTTCAAGAAAGGGATTTTTCCTTTTAGGCATGGAGTCCCTCTTTCTTTAGAGCAGTGTTCTAATACACCTCAAGAGGAAGAGCAGATGAGGAATGTTCCATATGAGGCCATGTTGTGCACGAGACTAGATATTTGCTATGCTAGTGGTGTGGTAAGCAGATGTCAGTCTAACACGAGTACAATGCATTAGTTGACAGTGAAGTATATTCTCAAATACTTGAGAAGAGCTAGAAATTATATGCTGATCTTTCAAAGTGACGAGTTGGTTCTAGTTGACTATACTGATTCAGACTACCAGTCAAATAGAGATGCCAGATGTTCAACGTCTGGGTATGTCTTTTTACCTTTGGAGTAGGAGCCATTAGTGGGAGAAGTGTCAAGTAGTCTTGTATCGCTGACTTCACCATAGAGGCTGAATATGTTACAGCTTTAGAAGCTGTAAAGAGGGCATGTTGGTTCAGATAGCGTAATTGACTTCACTAAGACTTTAACGATTAAAATCATTGTTACATAATTCAGTTCATTTCACAAGAAGTCTTTGGTAAAATGATTAAAATCTCTTTTATTTCCAACATTCACTAAGAAACATAAATCATCACTTTATACTTTTAAATACGGCCATCGGACACGGTCTTTCCCATACCGGACCGAGCACGACTCTGAAGCAGGGTCCGTCCCATACCAAACCGAGCTCCTTAGAATTGATCCGAGGATCAACGGCTCCAATTTTACTTTATGCTTTAAATCAACTTTCAAATGCACTTTGGTAAAACTTACAGACGCATCGAATACTACAGCCAATATTATTCCCACGACAGGGTCACAGATCGACATTCACATTTCACATATTCGAACCGATTCTAAGTCAACAGATCCGCTACGATCAAACATAGATCTATGTGCCGGTATTATTCCCGCGACAGGGTCACAGATCGACTTTTCAGATTTCATATTTCACATTCTATCGTCGACAGACTCCGGAGGGTCAACGTAGTTATCTGTAAGCTCTTCCCCTAAAACTTTTAAAATTCAAATCACAAGTTCACAATAATTTCCTTCTATGTAATGATCGGGATTCGGACGTCTCGCCCGCTTCGTCATACGTACAAGAATTTGGACGTCTCCCCCTCGTATGCTTACACAGCCAGTATTAATATAATTCAAACCACATGTTAAAACATCAAATCAACCTTTTATGTAGTAACTAGGATTTGGACGTCTCCCCCACGTCACCATACGCACCGGGATTCGGCCGTCGCCCCTGCATACGCTTGTATAATCAGTATAAAACCAATATAGTTCAAACCTTTAATTCAAATCATAAGAGTGGGAATCACATATTTAAAACTCAAACCAACGTATAAGTCAGTTTAAGTCAAACCATAAGAATAGGAATCACATAGTTAAAACTCAAACCAACGTATAAGTCAGTTTAATTCAAACCATAAGAATAGGAATCACATAGTTAAAACTCAAACCAACGTATAAGTCAGTTTAATTCAAGCCATAAGAGTAGGAATCACATATTTAAAACTCAAACCAATGTATAAGTCAGTTTAATTCAAACCATAAGAGTAGGAATCACATATTTAAAACTCAAACCAACGTATAAGTCAGTTTAATTCAAACCATAAAAGTAAGAATCATATATTTAAAACTCAAACCAACGTATAAGTTAGTTTAATTCAAACCACAAGAATAGAAATCACATATTTAAAACTCAAACCAGCGTATAAGTCAGTTTAATTTAAACCATAAAAATAGAAATCACCTATTCAATATCAACCCAACGTATAAATCAGTATAATTCAATAACAGATATGCCCAATCCTATTTAGCAAATCAATAAATCATTCAAAATATAAATCTCACAAATCAAGTCATTTAAAGCAATTTTTCATAGTTAACAAACAAGTAGGGGAAGTGGTATACTTATGGTCACTAGCTTAAATCCAACAACTTTAACTTCTAAGCCACCGGCGAGGTGACTAGAGTTGTACCGGTGAAGTGGTGGTACCGGCAAGACGGCGATGCCGGCGTGGCAGCCTGAGCCGTACCGGCGAGGCGGCCGGAGCTGTATCGGAGTGGTGGCAACACCGGCGAGGCGAGGGGAGAGAGAGAGTCGTGGGTGGTGGAGAGAGAACCGAGAGGAGAGAGAGAGTTGTTGGGTGGGGTGTGAGATTTGAGGGGTTGAGGTGAGGGGTATTTATAGCCCCAAAAGGACGGACGGTACTGTGGTGGTGGGAGGCGGTACCGTGGTACCATGGTGGTCGGAGTCATACCGCGTGGGTCAGGCGGTACCGTGGTGGTCGGAGTCGTACTGCATGGGTCAAGCGCTACAGTGGTGGGAGGCGGCGCTGGTGACGACGGTAGAGGTGAGGGGAGGACGGTGGAGGAGAGAGATTTGCGTGAGGGAGAGGAAGACCGGGAAAGAGAGAGAGAGAGACATGTGGGGGTGGGGGGAAATTTTTACTTTATTTTTATTATTTTTTTCCTTTCCCTTTTCTTATTTATTTATTTATTATTATTACTACTACTACTACTACTACTACTACTATTACATATATACTTTAATAATTTTCGTATTATTAGAGAATACCTTAATGATAATTAGTCCCTTAACTTAATTATATTTCAATATCTAGCCTAACTTAATTAAACTAGATATTTAATCCTTTTAGTCCATTAATTTATTTATTCCAATCATAATAGTAGTGGGTTTTAGTATTATTATAATACCTAACCCAGTTCAATTATTCCGGATTTCACATATTATATTACCTAGTCCAATTTAAATAAATTGGGTATTACATGTGTGATTATTTGCTTGTATGTGGATGACATGCTTATTTTTGGTACGACTGTGAATATTGTGAATGCCACCAAGTCTTTCTTAAATTCATGCTTTGATATAAAGACCTCGACGAGTCGGATGTGATACTTGGCATTAAAATAATAAGATCACCTGAGGGTTTGACTCCTAGTCAATTCCACTAGGTGGAGAAAATATTGAGGAAGTTCTGCCACTTTGATGACACTCTTGCTAAAACTCCCTTTGACATGAATGTTCACATGAAAAGTAACATAGATGATAGTGTATGAGACGCTGAATACGTAGAGATTATTATCATCGTGATGTTTTTGATGAACTACACTCATCTAGATATTGCCTATGCCTTTAATAGATTGAGTCATTACACCCATAGTCCAAGTGATAAGCACTTGGATGCTTTAATTACACTGTTGAGGTACCTTCAGAGTACCATGGATTGGGGTCTTAATTATAAATGATTCCTTACTGTTTTAGTGGGACATTATGATGCCAATTGGATATCTAACAGTGATGAAATTAACTCTACTAGTGGTTATATTTTTATGCTTGCTAACTGTGATGTGTGCTGGAAATCTTTTAAACAGACCAGCAATGCTAAATCCACGATAGAATCTAAGCTTATTGCTCTACAGATGGCAGGGTTGGAAGCGAAATGGCTGAGGAACGTGCTGGGAGACATCCCATAGTAGGGCAAGCCCACACCATCAGTCTCAATACACAGTGGCTCACGTGCAACCATTAGAGTGGCGCAAACTGAAGTGTATAATGGCAAGCACAAGCACATTTTCCTGAGGCATGGTGTAATAAGGCATCTTATTTAAAATAATGTGATCTCGCTCGGGTTTGTAATGAGTGAGAAGAATCCGGCAGAACCCCTTACTAAAGGCCTTTATGAGAAGGCGGTGTGTGATACAATAGAGGGAATGGGGCTTAAGGGCACTTTGTTTGTCTTGATCTTGTTGGATACCCTTCTCGAGAGTTATTCTCGATGTTCAAGGGGTCAAACGAACCCATGGTTGAGTACTGACTAAGCCACCCTAGCCCCTTCTTGATAATGCTATAACAACAACAACAACAATAGCCCGGTGCCATAAGAGATCCCGCTTGAGCAGGGTCTGGGGGGGTGGATGTATGTCGCCTTCCGTCTTTAGGGTGCTACCCTGAAGAGAGGCTGTTTCCGAGGACCCGCAACTTGAGGATCACTTATGCTTAGACTTGTCAAATATGTTGAGGTTGAGCTCTACGCTCTTAATGATACCCACAGCCTATTATGGTGGTGTGGGGCAGCGCACCTGATGGACTCACCGATCTGCCATGAAGTTGAGAATGAGCTTAAAGCACTTAAAGTTGTCCATAGCCTTCATGGTGGCGTGGGGCAGCACACCTGATGGAATCACCTACGAAAATGTGGGGGGTGGTAAGACATTCTCTATCGAGATCAAGGGCTTACTATCTAGTGTGTCCCCGAGTACATTGGTATTGGATCTGCTTTGTTGAGAGGGACATCACACGTCCGGATTGTGGAGTTGATGCGTCTCATATTTATGCATCTTTTTATTGCTATTTTAGAACTTCTGCACATGTTCAATTTGTGGGCATTTTTATGTTTTACATGTTCGAAGCTTAAAGTTTCATAAATGGTCAAACTTTCATGCAAATGAGACAAAATTCGATGTGTGGGCACATGAATCAAGTCAATTGGGATTTGGGAAAAGACCGCTAGCAAACCACCACCTACTGTCCAGTCTAACCAAGCCCAACACCACTAGCCCTTGCCACCTCCTAGCCCTATGTCAGACCCCAGTACATCTCTAGACCACAAGCCGCATACTCACATTATACAGCCCACTTGCACCAAACCCGCCTACAACTCCTGCGTAAAGTCCGCGCCAACCAACTCGCAGCTCAGTCCACCACAATAAGCACACACTTGCAGCCTATGCCGACTATTGCTTAGCCGTGCTTACCTAAACGCAGCACCGCGCATCCAAAGCCCACACCAACACCGCCTGCACCGTCTAGGCCCCTGTCCCTAGGGTTTCGGTAGGGCAGCGGTAGCACAACATTTTTAATCCCCAATTCATCGTTTAGTTCTCTATTTTTTTTTATCATCTTTCAAGCATTGCATAATCACCTCCTCTCAATTTCCCTCTTTTCAATTCTTTTCTCTTTTTCCACATCGGAACGTGAATAATTTTGGCGCGAAGATTGATACGGGCCTATTCATCTCGACCTTCATCCGTGATTGAGAGCTAACTTGCACTCTAGATCTAGACGAAGTCGTAGTCCATTTATTTAGTATTACTTTATTTCAGATAATTTGATTATGTTAAATGAATTGCTTAGTCGTGAGAAATACATTGAGTATTATGTTTCAATTGATTATTCAATTGAGATGATGATTGAGTTTGTAACATTTGATCATTGATGTTGACATTTAAGAATTAATTATTGCGCTTGTAGCCTTAGGATTTATTTATCAAGCAATAGTTTTAGATAGAATTGTTAATTAGGGCATATTTTTATTATTCTTTAGTTAGATAGGGTCAATACCTGATACTTAATAATACATTAAGTAGAACTTATTTTTCCTATGCTTTTGTTAGATAGAGTCAATATGTGAAACTAACAATATCATCTTAATAGTTGAAGCTTGTATCCTAAACCACTACACGTGTTACATATCAATGATCTCAATTTAAAAGTTAATGCTAGAGTAATTGGTTAATGATGTATTCAAAACTCTAGGTTCCAATTCTATATATTTTTCCTTTAGAAGTCAAATTCCTTCGATTAGTTTGTTGCTGTTGATTTTAATTAGTTATCACAAAAACCCTCAATTTTCGTTAAATCAATTTAAGTCATACTAGATTCACGTACTTTAGTCCGTATGGTTGAATACCCTCTCACCCTAGACTTGAATTATGTATATATATGTGTGTGTTTAGTGGGCAAGGTTTTATATTAAATTTTGATTGGTGTAGAAAAACACATCATGATTTTTGGGCTATTGCCGGAGACTAGCCAATGTTCATGGTTTATTTTGTGCTTTTTATTGATTCTTAACTTAGGGTTTTAGTTTTTTTTTTTTTTTTTTTTTTTAATTAGGATTTTTCATTGATTCCATCTTGTGGTCCATTTTGTAGGATTCTTAGGTTCTGATAGTTTTTTGTCTTGATTTTGTGCTTACGTAGGATTTAGGATTAATTGTCTTTTGTCTCTTTTTAAGTGCTCTGTCGTGTTTAATTGCTAGTTTTTCTTATTTTGTTTAGTTAATTGCTTCTTGCGGGTGTTTAGTTTATGCATGGTCGTCCTCAGTGTCTCTTGACCTTAATATTCTCGACCCTAAAATTGAAAGAATTTTAAGAGACTTTGACACCAAGCACTAACCTCCAACGCTAACCTTAATTTGGCAATGGCGGAAGAACAACACTCCTTATTGAGTACTTTACTCCCACCACAAACGCCTCACTTTGATGCATTAGGTTGCCACCTATTGCCAATAGTTTGACCTAAAGCCAACCACCATATAAATGCTCCCTTCATTTCAAGGCCTAGGGAACGAAAACCTCAAACAAACATTTGGAAAGCTTCATGGAGGTTTGTTCTACCTTCAAGACTCCTAATGTTTGTGACAATGCCATTCTACTTCGCCTTTCCCCTTTCTCTTCGAAGGATAAGGCCAAGTAGTTTCTAGGCACCTTACCTAGTGGGACAATTAGTACATGGACACAAATGCAACAAGAGTTTCTTAAAAATTCTATCCCATCAGCAAAACCAACAATGCTAGGAGAGATATTAACATTTTCTCCCATCTTCCTAATGAAGAGTTTTGTGAGAGTTGGGATAGGTTTGGAGGCCTTCTGAGATCTTGTCCATATCATTGTATCTCTAAGAGGCAACTGGTCCAAAACTTTTGCTATGCGTTGAATGAGAAATATTAACAAACTGTCAATGCTTCTTGTTGGGGTCAATTCCCTAGGAAAAATGTGGAGGGGGGGGGAGCTTGTTTACACCCCAATTTCCAGGGGTTGGGACGACGCCGTTTCAAGCAGTGTGCCACATGCTTAACACGTGAGGTCCTCCTTGAGGAGAGTTAGGCCTTTAGGTGCTGAAGTAATGACATCTCAAACCTAGTATCCTGAGAAGATTATCACCCTCACAAGGGTATAAACTACTTGAGGCTCGAGATAGTTGAAGGGTAAAGGGAGTTTGAGCTCAAGTGGCTGCCAAGAAGGCTACAAGACAGGTGGTTTCCAAGATTGAGATAGTTACTTGGAGCGCAGTTTCAGATACATGGGCAGTAAGCTTAATTCAAGAGAACACAAGGCTTCTAAAGGGAACTTCAGCTAGAAATTCGGACGTGGGCTTTGAGGAGTTCCTTCCAAAACTAAATCATGGACATTCATTGATCCTTTACATGGAAGAAGAAGCAGAGTGGGCTGAAGTGGGAAGAGAATGCCGCGGAATCAGGGGGCACCTGTTATTTAGTTTATCTGTAAATAAAGGACGTTGTTCTAGTCAAAAACAAACAAACACAATTAAAAAACTTCATCCAGTTTTCTTTGCATCACACTCGTGCTCTTTTCCAAGGAGTAGCGTAACTTAGCATAGCTTAGCTTAGTGTAGAACGTTCTGTACTTACTTTCTCGGTAATATAGTCTTTCAAGTTCAGGCATGAAGTTACTATTTTAATCTGTTCCCAAATTTCGACGAGTTGAGAATTAAAGCTCTAGTTTAAAGCTTTGATGCCCAAGGCTTGACCTTTATTACGCTAGTCTTAACACTATTGTCACTGCTTGATAAATCAGGTAAACTTAGGTTCGTGCCATTGATTAGGGCTTTGACGGCCAAGGCTTGACCATGATTGCATTGGTCCTAGTGCAGTGACTTGAGTATGGTTTGCTCCATCTTAATCTTGTTAGATCTTAACTCCTTCGAGTTATCAAAAGTCACTGATGAGCTCTTGGGTTTGTCTCCACCCCAGTTCTTGATTTTGAAGTACATGAGGAAAGGTGTTTGTGGGCCCTGCTCCATTATTGTAATTGCCACATAAGTTAGGTCCATATCCCTTTATCTTTTTGTCAATATATACATAAAAAAAACCTAACAAAAAGACAATCACAACCTTTTTCTCCAAAAACGGTGAGTGGTCGAGGTCAATGACATGCGGTTAGAAGTTAGGCTCACTCCATAGACACGGTGAGTCCCTTTTGCATGTTTGTTTTGTTATCATTCTACGGTGACAACATCACACCAAATTACAAACAAAATAAAGCAAACATGCCTTTTGGCGACCATTGTTGGAGGCTTAAAATGAGATTTCATTGTCTTTAGCCCATGGTGTATTACCAGAACCTAATTTCAGACCATTGATCGATGGTTAGAGCCAAGAGGTACATTGCTCTAGAGCATGAGGAGCCAGAGGGCTTAGCCCTGATTGGATCCCCACTTTAGCATCCTCATGAACAAAGCCCTCTAACATGAAGAGATGAACCGACTCATAATGACGACAGTGAGAGCGGTGGCAATGATGACATCCCAAAAGATGAACGTACTGGGCTAGATTGCCATTCTCGCTAGAGTTTCCATGCTCAAACAGAGCGCAATCTAGCGGCCCAACATGAAAACTCTGTCTCCATGGGAGCCATAATAAATAGCATTGGAACCTCAATGCATGATAGGATTCATAAAGTGACTGATAGAGTCTTAATTGAAATAAACTCAACCTTGTCCTTTACCGCCACCATTATTGCTTAGGAGGTGGTAAGACAACCAGTAGTTGAGGTCGAGCCTATCTTGGTTAGACAGGCTGAGGCTCGCTGCACCTCTCCCATCAGTACCAACTTGATATCCTTATAAGGCTCCTTCAAGGTCATGATTACCAATGACTCATGCTAACTAGATTACTCTTGAGAGGACGGAAAACCCAAGTATGGCTAACCTGAATGCCACACACTTGGATCCAACAATAGGAACAATGCACTAGTGTTGCCTGTCCGTGAAACAAGGGGGCAAAACCGTTCATACCCTCCTCAGGTAGTAGAGGTTACCTCGAGCTCCACGCAAGGCCATAAAGTACGAATGCAAGGACAGGTACACACATCGGGGAACTAGCCTGTCCTTCCTAGACCTCTTCATGCTTACCACACTAGGGGAAAATTTAACCATGCACTTCCTCAAGATCACGACTTAGGGACTGAACAGGCAATGATGAACCAACAACCTGCTAATATTAGTGTGCTCCCAGGCATATGCTATATAACCCAGGTCCTGCTGCGGCATACTTCATGGCCAACCAAGCACATGACCAAATTGATCAGGGGGTGGGGGGCAACAACCGTTCCCACACCCAATTGTGATAGTTGCCTGGGGTATCTTGCAGATCCCCCTCGCGATCCTCACCCACTTGGGGGGCAATGGCAGGCACATAACCATGTGCCTGACCTACCCTTCCAGGACCAATTCGCTGCCCTCATTGAGCAGATGTATGGGCCAGGCCATAGTAGGACAACAAATCCTTGTACAGTAAATCTTACCCTGGCTACATGGATAGGGACTACCTTTTTCCTCGTGGATACAAAATCCCCGGGTTTACCCTCTTCTTTGCAGAAGTGACTATGTCTACCCTCGAGCACTTAGCAAGAATCAATTGCCAGTGTAGAGAAACAGCTGACAATCAGTACCTCAAGCTGAGGCTGCTCCCTAGGTCCACAATTAGGACCACTTTTTAGTGGTACATTAGCCTGCCGCCTAATTCCATCTATTGTTGGGATGCGTGGCCAGATAGTTCCAGGCTCAGTTCCCAAGAATAGAACCAGGAACTTCCATGTCTGACTTGGCTGAATGAGGAAAAAAAAACAAAGACAGGTGAATCAGTGGAAGATTACATTGACCGGTTCAACAGAGCCGAAGTAAAATGTATTGTAGCCTTTCCTGAAGTTAAATATGCCAAGCTGGCCTTGAACGGCTTAGATATTGAGTTTAGGAAGAAATTCAAAGGGTCTAACTTCGCAGCGCTCTTAAGGCTAGCAGAATGTGCCACTAGATACGAGACTATCTTAAAAAATGAAAGCCTAAAGCAAAATAACGTGTATGGGACTTACGTACACGATCTAATCAAAGAGAATGAAGATCCTCCATCTAAGATTGACATTGCTAAACAAGTCAAGGGACCTCCCATACTTTGCAATCCTTTGGTTAAAAATGATATCAAAGCTAGGAAGTCATGTCAATCCCAAGACTTGAGAAAAATACTCACTTGACCTCTCAAGAGCCAACACACTATTCGATTGGCTTGAGCCAAATAACGAACTCAAGGTCAGGGTTAAACATAGAAAGCCTGAGCCAAATCCTACTAAGTGGAAGGTATACTATAAATGGCTCGATTCATTGACCCATTCAACGAAGAATTGCGTCATCTTTAGAAACGTGGCTTAGGATGCCTTAGAAGCAAGGTAATTGATCCTCCCAGAAGAAGGATTGGTCCTCTTCAAGTCAACGTTGTTGATACTGTTTCCCAAATCAATCCTTGTTATGTCTAGACTAACCTTTTTCCCCTTTACAGAAGAAAAATGATCTTTAATGACGCTCAGAAGCAAAAGGTGCCAAACCACCTATTTAAACGGTTGTTCATTGAGGGAATATTAGATTTCCCGAGAATTATGTGCACATTTGATGATGCAATCGACCAATAGCATATAACCGAACTCCATCCCATAAGCAAGTGTGCGGTTTTTAAGAACTTGCTGATCAAACTTTGCAATGACTCTGCCATTACGCTGACAATTGCTAAGGAGTTAGCTATACATATCAGTAGTAACAAAGGGCCCATGCTAGGCCTTACAAGCTGAGAAAGAATATCTTGAGACATGGAGATGGTGTCCTATATGGCATGCCAGCAATGTTTTGGAAAAATACAGGCAACGAAGAGAAAACTCAAATTGCTTCCTCAATATGGTTGCCCTGTTGACTCCCTTTTCGAACTGAAGATGCCATTGGAGAAGTCCCATATATATGAGCCTAATGAGGGTCCCCCTCCAAAAGGCCAAACCATCATGAGGACTTGGCATCCAAGGAAAAATCTGAAATATCACCTACTGAACGTGGACACTAGTCGAGGACCACAACAATCAAGGTACCAGCATTCTGGGGTCCGGTTTGGTAATGTCTACAAGAGGAGCCACCTTGACCAAGAGGAAGTTAGTCCCTCTAGCCTTACTCGAACCCAGAAGAGGAGGCAACTACAAAAAAGGCAGCTCAGTGAAGGACTCTGCTCGATACTTGCTTGACTAGGCTCTCCTAGGAGGAAGCCAGGGTCCACAAGGGCAAGCAAACCGAGCCTATGGATCTTAAAGGACTAACAGTTGTGTCCAAACCTATTTTTACAGTCGAAGAAGGGAAACCACACAATAAGCCTAAGAGATGGATTAGTTTCTCATCTTCAGAAGAATAAGAATCTTGGTGGGACCAGCTTGCTAAGAGTTCACTGGCTCAAAAATCAGTTGATAATGAAGAAGAGTATTCCCCTCTCAGTAACAACATAGTTGAACCTTTAGGCCGTGTCTGTTAGGAATAGTGTCCTAAAATTCAGATTTGTTCTGAATATATTATTTTAATTAATAAATGAAATTCAAGTCCTAGTCGTTTCCTAATTAAATTTATGTAAGTGAGCATTTATACTGCATGTGATTTTCTTTAAGGAGACATCCATGAGATGGGTGTAGTCCTTATACTACAATTTACATATTTTTTCTAAGTGGTTTATGAGACTAAGCCATAGATAGACTTGGAACAAATGGTACGGATTATTGTTTGAAAGACTCATAATCAAAGACAAGTTTGGACCACTTGTATACTAAGACTATAACGTGACACTTTAGATTACTTGTCTTGGTCATGTGGATGCAGATCCAAAAGTGTTATGTTGGTGTGTTTAATAAGATCGACACACTGAGTTGGACCATATGGGTTACTTATTTATAGGCTACTATCGAAGATGAGTAATTCATGTTGTACTATTTTAACGAGGACTCTAAATGCTGAGGGTATTCTGGACTTGTGCATGGGGCATTAGTTACTTTGGTGTACTATAAGTAAGGTCTAGACGCATGACTGAATTCCCACGTTTACTGGGTAGTGGCGTGAAGTGTAACAAGAATCAGGTATTCAATGGAGAATCTATAGTCTCTTATGAGATACAGATGTCTCCTTAGTTGATTCGCAAATATTTTAATAGTTTGAGAACTTTGGCCAAAGTATTCCAAGTATTTAACATTTGGAATTTAAAATATGAATATGTTCAAATATAAATGAATTATTCAATGAAAGGCGAGTCGGTATCTAATGGAGAAGCTGTGAGAAGGATAATGGTAGTGGTTATATTTATCCTTTGTCATGGACATCTAGTAGAGGGACTGTTGTCATCAATATAAGTCTATTAGGGAGATATCGAATAAATGATTTAAGCCGGGACTGCAGTGAGTTTTATTTAGTGGAATTAAGTTTCATAAAATGGTAATTAAATTATTTCATGAGATGATTGATTTAACCCATTTGGAGCTGGATTTAAATTTTTACTGAGGTTCATGCGCGACCTTTGTATTTATTGCCATTAGAAAAATATTAAAGAATTAATGAAATGAATTATTCAATGAAGGGCGAGTCGGTATCTAATGGAGAAGTTGTGAGAAGGATAATGGTAGTGGTTATATTTATCCTTTGTCATGGACATCTAGGAGAGGGACTGTTGTCATCAATATAAGTCTATTAGGGAGATATCGAATAAATGGTTTAAGCCGGGACTACAGTGAGTTTTATTGTTTCATAAAATGGTAATTAAATTATTTCATGAGATGATTGATTTAACCCATTTGGAGCTGGATTTAAATTGTCACTGAGGTCCATGCGCGACCATTGTATTTATTGCCATTAGAAAAATATTAAAGAATTAATGAAATGAATTATTTATCCATAAGATGGGTAAATTAATTTTGCCAAACATTATTCATGAGATGAATAAAAATTAAAAACTTATAAAATAAAATAATTTTGAAAATTAAAATTCATAAGATGAATTTTTACATGTGAAAAATAGAGCAAAAAAAATCACAAAATCGAGTTTATCAGGGTCAAATCCGCGTGCTTCGAATTCGACGAACCAGTGCGTGACACGTCCTCTGTTGATCCACGTCCACGTTAGCGGACGAATCAGAAGCTGCCACATGGCAGCGTTGACCAACCAAAAGGACGCGGATTTTGACCTGGTGAAACCGCATTTTGTTTTTGTTTTTAAACGATACGATGCATTTCGATTTAAACTAGCGAATCCCACATCAAAAAATTAGTTTTTTTTTGCTTCGGTATACTACTATAAATAGAGGTACCTATTTCAAAGGTTTGGCATTTTTTTAAAATTAAAAAAAAATATTTTTGAGAGTATTAACTTTCGGAGACCTAGTGGGAGAGATAAATTTCCTTTGAAATTTTTCTTTCCTCAAAGTTTAATATTTTTCAGAGTACACCCTCCGGGCAATTTGAGGTCATTGCATAGAAGATTGCGGGGTCTCAATTTTTTTGGTATTCTTTATTATTAGAGCAATTTCAGATATGTTCTTTCCTTCTTCTTTTAGTTTTTCTTTTCTATTAATTTACCGTATTCGTTATTATGCCTATTCAATCCTAGGTATAGAATTATGAATTCTAAACCCCTTTCGCTACATAAACTTTAGGGAGAATTTTTGAAATTCATCATAATAACTGGTATTAGGGTATAGGGTTTATAGAGATAAACCTATTCCCGAGAACTCTAGCACATGAGGTGTCACGAAGCCTGACTCTCTGACAGGGGGCTTTAGTAAAGCAAAGAGTCTCCTACTCTAAGTGCTCTAATAGGTGCCTTTTGTTGTGACCATAGCTTAGAACAGTGAACCTAACAATCACCATCAAAGTTTATTTTTCCAACAAAAAACTACTTTTTTCAAATAATTGGCATTAGAGCTAACCTCTGATTACATTCATAATATACATAAATAGGTATAATAAAATTGAAATAAATTGCTCTGCTATTTAATAAACAGAGATTTTATTAAGAAGGAAAAACTTGTTTGAATTAGTGATTTAAATTCTTTAAATCATTAAATGAGTTAACAATTAACTAGGTTATTTAAAGTATTGATTTAAATTATTTAAATCGGTTAAAAGATTTAAAAGTTAACCAGGTTGTTTATAGTGATGATTTAAATTGTTTAAATCATTAAAGAATTAATCATTAATTCAGATCTAAAGACCTATAAATTCGGGATTACGTGATCTATATTATGAGATAATGATCGCTTGGTTATGATTTGTAAAATCAGAAAAGATTAATCTAATGAGATTAGATAACAAAATCGGATAAAATTAATCTAATGAGATTAGTTTTAATTATTTACTTTAAATTAAATTATTTTAATTTAAAATTTGAAAAACTAAGATAAAATTTTGTTAGCAGGCACTGATGTAGTCGGACAGCTGACCTCAACGTTTGATCTCTGATGTCGGACAGCTGACCTCAGCGTCTAATGTCTAACATCAACGCTGACATCAGCAATAAAAATAATAAAAAAAGGCTTTTATTATTTTATTTTTCTGGATGTGTAGACGTCAGTACTAATTTACATAATAATTATAAATTAATTATTTTATTATTTAGTTTTCTTTTAGATTGAGATTCTAACTTAGATTATAAGATATTCTTAGTTGTGAATAAGTATTATTTTAAATACAAGTTATTTCAAATTATTTTTAGAATAAGATTCTGTAATAGACTATATGATAGTCTAAGTTATCTTTATTTTTAAAATAAAAGTTAACTTTTATTAATTAAATTTTAGAATAAGATTCTAAACTAGACTATTGGATAGTCTAAGCTTATTTAATTTTAGAATGAGATTCTAAATAAGACTACAGGATAGTCTAAGTTCTAAAATCGCTGCTATTTTTAAATGAAATTGATTTTTATTAATTAATTATATTTTAGAATTAGATTCTAAAAGTAGATTATGAGATAAACAATATTACAAAATTATTTCGAATTAAAAATTAATTTCTATTAATTGAATGAGTTTTAGAATTGGACTCTAAAAGTAAATTATTAGATAATCTAAATAATATTATAGTACTTTTTTAAATTAAAATTATTTAATTAATTTTATTGATTAAATTTAGAATGAGATTCTGAAGTTAGATTATAAGATAATCTATATTGTAAAGCGATAATACTAAAATAAATTAATTAGTTAATTCTGGTTAATTTTTAGAATGAGATTCTAAAGGGGGATATGAGATAATCCAGGTTGTAAATGCAATTTAATTAAAAAAAAACACTAGTTTTAAAAATCAAGTGAGAGCGAGATTTCAATTGTTATAACCTCACGGTCTAGTAGATCGATAGACCTCCCTGCGGAGGATCCAGGTTTGTAGATTACAGGGTTATTCTTTTGATGGGATAAACCAATGTGCAAAGAAGCGATGCGACCACGCTGCCGTGGAGTATTACGTCTATTTGTATGGAGGTTTAGGTAATGGTTTACACTTGACTAGCATGATACATTAGCCTCCCCGAGGAGCACTGTTGTGATATATTAGAGACTAAGGTAAAGTGGTGAGTTGATCATGTTTAGTAAGAGTTACAAGAAAACATGTTAAGTAAGAATAGTTCTCACCCGAACTAGCTTCGTGCAACCCCGCTGTCTGGGAGTAAGGAGTAGTATGTTTGGGTCGTCATTGTATGCAAGATAGTACAGTTTGGTGGATATCTGACTTATTGTGCATGCTAAATTGAAAGAATAGATATCACTGCATTATGCATGACTCTTGTTAAGTAGTTACACGAACGTTTGCATTTATAGCATTTTGAAGGGGATACAACTGGTGAACTTCACTTGATTACTAATGCATAATGAACTCATTGGACAAAACAACTTTGCCTCGAAAAACTAACTTGGACTTAGTTATTACTCACAAAGGACCTACTAGAAAGAAAGAAAAGGGCAAGGTTGCTATAGTAGCAACGAAGTCCACAAAGAAGTCAGCAAAAGAAAAGTGTTTCTTTTGCAAGAAAACTATACCACTGGAGGAGGAACTACACTAAGTACATAGCTAATCTTCCTACAAAGACTGCTAAGCCATCTGGTAAAGATATGTTGATATCTCACTTAGTTGAGTTATGCGCATTTGAGAGACCACCAGGTTCCCAGTGGGTGGACTCGGGTTCAACTGACCATGTCTGCAATATTTTACAGGGGCTCAGGCTAAGCAAAAGGCTACATGATGGGAGCTATACCTAATGGTCAGGGACTGTACAAGAGTAGTGGCCTTAAGTGTAGGAGATGTTAGCTTAGTCTTTAGTGCTAGAGTTTTTTATTTTAAAAGATTGTTTATTTGTAGCTACTCTGCATAGGGATTTGATTTCTGTAACTCATTTTATGAATAATTTTTATTCAGTTGATTTTGATTATGAACCTTTTAATACAAGAAATAAATTTGGAAAATATACTTGTATAAATGGTTTATTCATGTTGTTTATTGATCAAAACTCTTATATTTATTTAAAAGAATCTAAAACAAGCTCACTTGTTCGATCACCTAAAAGAAAACATCTTGAAATTGCCTATACATGGCACCAATATTTAGGTCACACTAATTCGAACAGGATCCAAAGACTGGTAAAAGATGGACTGATAGAGGCTTTAGACTTGAAGTTACTACCAGTCTGCGAATCCTGCATAGAAAGAGAGATGACCAAGTCTGTCTTTAAAAGTAAAGGCAACAAGGTTGGTGACTTGCTTGAGCTGGTTCACAAAGATGTATGCGGACCAACACATGTTCAGGCAATAGGTGGGTATGAGTACTTAATCACATTAATGATGATTACTCAAGCCATGGACATGTTTACCTAATGGAACATAAGTCAGAGGTTTTAAAAAAATTCAAAGAGTAGAAACTTGAAGTTTAAAAGGTATTAGGTAAACAAGTTAAGTCACTTCGATCAAATCAACGTGATGAATATTTTTTGGGTGAATTTCTAGATATCCAAACTGCAAATGAGATAAGATCTCAACTTTCTGCTCTGAGTACACCATACCAGAATGGTGTTGCAAATAAAAGGAATAACGGCGGTCTTTTTTTTGTAGTTTTTAATTAAAAAAAAAGGCTTTTGTATATACAATGCAAAATACTTAGAGAAGGACTTCGCAAATAAACTACAAAAATAAAAACCAAATAGTATTATAAGAATTAAAATAAAATGACACTAATTCTGAACAGCTAGACACAACTCAAAACGTAGCGGATGCATTAGACGCACCTACTAATAGGAACGAGAATGTTCCAGGTACACAAGAGCTTAGGTGTGGTGGGAGGATTGTCAGGACACCTGACAGGTTCATAGTGGGAATTTTTAGTGGTTGACCATGGCATTGAATCTGATCCTTTTAGTCACAATGAAGCAATTAAGTCTTATAGTTTTGAGCAATTTGTTGAACGAACCATGAATGTACAAACGACATTAAGAGAAAGTAGTGACTTTCTTGGTATTGCATGCCAACAGTATACTACCCATTAGTAATAATGTGGGGGTGTCATTAGCTGTAAAGACTTCGTTGTCATGATAGCTTAATATAAAGGACATAGGAGAAGCCAACTCTACTTTTAGAATTAAGCTTCTGTGAGGTCGTAAGAGTCGGATGTTGGGTCTTTCTCTAGCCACTTATATTGACAAAATGTTGTCAAGATATTGCATAGAGGACTCTAAGAAAGGTTTTTTACCTCTCAGGCATGGGGTCCCTTTTTTTTTAGAGCAGTCTTCTATGGCACCTCAAGTTGAGAAATATTCCATATGCTTTGGCAGTGGGAGCCTCATGTATGCCATGCTGTGCACGAGACCAGATATTTGCTATGTTGTGGTATAGTAAGCATGTGTCAGACTAACTCAGGTCCGATGCACTAGGTGGCAATGAAGCGTTTTCTCTAGTACTTAAGAAGGACTAGAGATTATATGCTGATTTTTTAAAGTGACGAGCTGGTTCCAGTTGGATATATTATTTTAAGACTTCCAGTCAAATATATATGCCAGACGTTCGACATCCGGGCATGACTTTACCCTTGGAGTAGGAGCCATTAGTGGGAGGGATGTAAAACAGTATTGTATTGCTGACTTCACCATAGAGGCTAAATACGTTGTAGCTTCAGAAGCTACATAGAGGGCATGTTGGTTTAGATACAATAATTGACCTAGTAGACTTTTGGTTCATATAAAAAAGAGATGGGTATAAAGCTTGTCCTTAATTGGATTGAGGACAAGTGGGAGATTTTAAGGAATAGTGCCCTAAAATCTAGATTTATTATAGATATATTATTTTAATTAATAAATAAAATTGAAGCCCCAGTCATTTCCTAGTTAAAATTGTGTAAGCGAGTATTTATACTACATATGATTTTCTTTTGGGAGACATCCATGAGATGGGTGTCGTCCTCAGACTACAATTTACATATTTGTTCTAAGTGCTTTATGAGACTAAGCCATAGATAGACTTAGAACAAATGGTAGGGATTGTTGTTTAAAAAATTCGTAGTCAAAGACAAGTTTGGACCACTTGCATTTTTTTTTGGTAAATCAGTGATAAATACCATATATGATCAAAAATATGTGTACAAGTCTACAAGGGGCATACCCCAAGCCAAGGCCAAAAGGCCTACATCAAAGAAACAAAGCAAGAAGTATCAACGGTCAACATGACCAAACAAAGAGTACAAGCAAATGAAAGAAAACAAAGCTAATGCTCAATCCCTCACTCCTGCAGAAGCTACGAGTGGCGATGAGCACCGCGAAGCGTAGGAGCAGCAATAAGACAACTGCGGACAAATCCTGTGATCTCCTCAGTGATGATTGCAGAAGGCCTGGACTGGGTGCGATGAATCCTCAAGTTATGCTCATACCAGAGGATGTAAACCGCAGAGGAGAAACAAAGGCGGGCAAGGATCAGATCCACCTCGCGGCCACGGAGCCTGGTAGCAGCCCACTGAACCAGCTCGAGCCATGGAAGCATGGGCCAGGCAAAAGAGGTGCGAGAGGACACCCTGGACCAAACAGTAGCAGAGTAGCGGCAGGTGAAGAAGAGATGGTCATGCGACTCAGCATCTGACCTGCACAACATGCAAGTAGCCCATACATCCTGCACTCGATGTCTCAGCGGTTTGTCAAATGTCCATAGTCGCTCACAGGAGGCAAGCCACAAAATGAAGGAGTGCCTCGGGATGTGAAGTTAAAGCTGATGCGTCTCATATTTACGCTTCTTTTAATTGTTATTTTTAATTATTTTGTACCTATTTAATTATAGTTCTACACTCACTTTGGCAATTTTTATGTTCAACGGGTTTGAAATTAAAGTTTCGAAAATTGTCAAATGTTGGTGCAAATGAGGCAAATTCGATGCGTAAACAATTAAATCAAGTCAATTGAGATTTGGGACAAGAACGTATAAGCTCGACCCGCTTTGACCCGAACAAGTACAGTAACCACCAATAGCGCAGGCCCACGACAACCCCAACCGCACAACCCATCACCACCCAAACCAGCAACACCGACCTAGCTCCTGTTCTAGCCCACGACCCCTGCATCGACAGCCCAAACACCATCGAACCAACACCAGTCCCAAACATCAACACCCGGCCCAAGCCCGGCCCAGTCGACCACCATCTCCACCTCAACCCACCGCCCCTGTTCAACCCAAACCCGAATAACACCTCAACCCAACTCAACAACCAGCACAGCCCAGATCCGGTAGGGCTTTGAGAGGACGAAAGAGGGTCGATTTGGGGGGTGGATTTAAGTTCGTTTTGGGGGGACAGCCGCAGCTTTTTTGGACGGTTCTCTGCCTCTGCACTTTTTCCTCAGCTTTCCCTCTTTCTCTCATATATATATTTTTTTTATTCTTTTCGTTAAATTGGAACAAGAGGGAAATTAGGGTGAAGATCAACATGAGTTTGTTCAACTTCTTCTTCACCAGATCATCCTTGATGGAGAGCTAACTTGCTTTCTGGGGTTAGATAAAATCTTAGCCTTTACTTTTGTTAACTTTTAATTCGGGTTAACTTGATTTTGTACATAAATTGCTTGGTTGAGATAAATACTTTGAAGTACTATATTTTATTGTTTATTCAATTGATATGATTATTAAGTTTGCAACCTTTAATTGTTGATATTGATATTTATAAATTAATTCTTTGTGCTTGTAGCCTTAGGATTAATTAATCAAGCAATAGTATTAACCGAATTGTTAATTAAAGCCTATCTTCCCTATGCTTTAGCTAGATAGAGTCAATACGTAATAATTAAAAATACGTTAGGTAGAGCCTATTTTCCTTATGCTTTAGTTAGATAGGGTCAATACGCAATACTTACAACATTATCATAGTAGGTTGAAGCTTGTAGCCTAAACCACTACCCGCGTGACAATTAATAATCCCAAGTTAAAGTTAAAGCAAAAGTAATTGGCTAACGATGGATTCAAAACCCTAGGTTCCAATTTAATACACTTTTTCTATTAGAAGTAGATTACTTTAGTTTAATTGTTGTTTCTTTAGATTAATTAATACAAAAACCTCTCAATTTTATTCAAATCAATTTAAGTCAAAGAATAAATTCACGCACTCTTAGTCCCTGTGGTTCGAAACCCTCTCGCCTTACACTTCAATTTAGGTGTGTTTAATAGATAGGGTTTTATATTAAATTTTGATAGACGTAGAAAAACACATCAGAAACCAAAGGAGATGATGGATGGAGTCCTCCTCCCTCTGACTGCGAATCGTCTCCCATGCCAATCTAGTGGTGAAAGCCCCAGATGGGTCCCTCATCCATTGTACACTGTCAGCTACCCCCGATCGGGGCCTGAAGTCAACAGAATCCCAGATAGGAAGCAGCTCATCAATATCCCGTGGGAAACGCCACTGATCATCCTCAATAATATCTAAAACTCGAGAGCCCAAACGATGGCCGGTGAAATGGAGGAGGCAGAAAGTGAACCACCCCTCCAGATGTCCACACGGCAGCCAGTAATCGGGTCACAAAGTAGTGTCCTGGCCATCACCAATGATATGCCGAAAAGCCCCAGCACAAAGCGATTGAACACCAAGAATGCTCCTCCAAGACCATGAAATCGAACCTCTCGGCTGAATATCCCAGGAGGACTTCTCCTGGAGTCAGTTGGTATGAATCCACCGAGGCCAGAGAGAGTCACGATCGGTGAGTAGAACCCAAATATGCTTCATGAGAGAAGCCTGGTTCCACTCATGCAGACACCGAACCCCGAGACTTCCCTCCCTGCGAAGGTAACAGAGATGCTCCCAAGAGACCTTGGCCCCACCTAGGCCCAGAGAACTGCCCTTTCAGAGAAAGTATGCAAGAGTCGACTCAATCTTCTTGATCATCAGCTTCAGGAGAATGAAGAAAGATGACCAGAAGACCTGAATAGAGAACATGACCGATCGATAAGCTGCAAGCGCTCGGCATAAGATAAAGCACGAGATGTCCAAAGCTGGATGCGAGCAAGGATGCAGTCTAAAAGAGGCTTACAGTCGTTGAATAGTGGCCTCGTTGTGATGGGCGGCACCCCCAAATACCTGACCAGGCACTGATCCAACCCCAAAATATGAAGGAGAGTCTGCTGAAGCTAAGAGTCAACCCCAGTAATGAAGACGGTGCTCTTTGCATTCGAGGACAACCCCGACAGTGCAGCAAAACGATCTAAAGTCTCACGAATAACTAACAAATTGTCCTCATCAGCCTCACTAAAAATCATAAGGTCATCGGCAAAGCACAAGTGAGTAAGGCTGGTACTTTGGCAACGTCGTTGAAAGAAAAACCTCGGATCATAAAATTCACAGTGGAGTAAACCCCGTAAGCCCTCCATGGCAATAACAAAGAGGCAGGGTGACCCCCTGCCTGATGCCCCTACTCGTGCTAAAAAAACCATGAAGCTCGCCTTTAATGGCAACTGAAAATCTAGCTGTGGAAAGACACTCCCGCACCCATCGAATCATGACCTCAGGTATACCCATACAGCGCATAGCAGTAAGAATGAACTCCCAGTGCACCATGTCAAAAGCCTTGTGAAGATCAACCTTCAGAGCGCATCGAGGCAAAAGCGTCCGAAGGTGATAGTGGCGCAAAAGCTCCTGAGCCAACATAATACAATCATATATCCTCCGCCCAGGAACAAAAGCAGATTGCGAGTCATCAATGAGGTAAGGAAGAACCCCCTTCAACCTGTTTGCAATGACCTTAGTGATGCACTTATAGATGCAACAGGAGATCGGGCGTAAGTCAGCAAAAGTGGAGGGATTCTCCACCTTCAGAATCAAGCTGATACGAGTGGAGTTCAGAGCGCCAAGCATGCACCCTGATTGAAAGAAAGACTGAACTACCCGAACAACATCACACCCCACCACGTCCCAAACCCTCTTAAAAAAGAGGGAGATATAGCCATTAGGGCCAGGCGCCCTATCATCACCAGTGGAGAACAGTGCCTCTCTCACCTCAACAGCAGTAACCAGAACAGATAGCGGATGAGCCTGATCCTCAGAAAGACGGGTCTGAAAGAGCTCCAAAATATCCTCATGAAGCGGCCCACTCAGCTCAGTCAATAAGTCTCGAAAGTAGGAGAATCCTGCCTCAGAAACCTCACTGTCATCGTATGTCCTCTTGCCACCAGCACGAATGATAGAAGAGATCTGGCTCCTAGACTACTGATGCGTGATAGACTTATGGAAAAATCGGGTGTCCTGATCTCCCAAAGAGAGCCACTGGATGCGAGACTTCCTATGATAGAAAGCCTCCTCATTCCTACACAACCGTGAGTACTCCGGAGACAGACGACGCTCCTCCTCACAAAGTAACATACTCTCGGGCCCATCATCTGCTCACTGAGCCTCCATCTAGGCATTCCTCACCGCCACAACTCGAGTCGATATGTGGCTATAATGTCTAGCATTGAGGGCCTTCAGCTCACCCTTCAGCCTCTTCTGCTTCTAAGTGAGCTGAAACATAGGCGATCCCTCAATACTAGTCTCCCAAACCCTCCTCACAACAGGTAGAAACTCCTCATGGTCAGCCTAAAAGTTAAAGAACTTGAAAGGGAGCCGCGATGTACGGCGTTCTCCAAGGCCTTTAACTCCAAAGCGACAATGGTCTGAACATAACTCCCGTGGAAGGAACTCAGCATATGAGGAAGAATAAGTGTGAAGCTAGCCCTCGCTCACCATGCACCAATCAAGGTGCTTGAGAATGAGAGCGTCCCCATCTAACCCATTGGACCATGTGTAACGTAGCCCAGAGAACGGCAGAACTGTGAGCTCAGAATCATGAACACAGTCCCTCAAGTCATCCATGTGGCCAGGCCAAGAGTCCTGACCACCTATCCTATTACTCGGACCGGGGATAGCGTTAAAGTCCCCAAGGAGTATCCAAGGCTCCCCTTGAAGACACAAGCTGGCTCCTATCAAATGGTATGAATTGTTTTTTGAAAGACTCGTAGTCGAACACAAATGGTCATGTAGATGGAGATCCAAAAGTGTTGGGTTGGTGTGTTTAATAAGATTGACACACTGAGTGGGACCATGTGGGTTACTTATTTCTAGACTACTATCGGAGATGAGTGATTTACATTGTACTGTTAACCCTAAATGCTGAGGATATTCTGGATTTGTGCATGGAGTGTTGGTTACTTTGGTGTACTATAATTAAGGTCTAAACGCATGACTGAATTCCCACGTATACTGGGTAGCGGCGTGAAGTGCGACAAGGATCAGGTATTCAATAGGGAGTCTACAGTCTCTTATGAAATACAAATGTCCCCTTAGTTGATTCGCAAATATTTGAATAGTTTGGAAACTTTGGCCAAAGTATTCCAAGTGTTTGACAATTGGAATTTATACTATGAATATGTTCAAGTATAAATATATTCGAGTCAGTAACTAATGGAGAAGCTGTGAGAAGGATAATGGTAGTGGTTATATTTGTCCTTTGTCATGGACATCTAGTGGAGAGGTTGTTGTCATCAATACAGTCTATTAGGGAGATATCGAATAAATGGTTTAAGTTTGGAGTGTAGTGAGATTTATTTAGCGGAATTAAATCTCATTAAATGGTAATTAAATTATTTCATGAGATGATTAATTTAACCCATTTGAAGCTAGATTTAAATTGTCCTTGAGATCCCTGCTCAAGCCTCTGTATTTATTGCCATAAGAAAAATATAAAAGAATTCATGAGATAAATTATTTATCCATAAGATGGGTAATTAATTTTGCCAAATATTATTCATGAGATGAATATAAATTAAAAATTATAAAATAAAATAATTTTGAAAATTAAAATTCATAACATGAATTTTTACATGCTTGAAACAAAGCAAAAAAAAAAAAAGCAAAATTGGGTTTATTAGGGTCGGATCCCCGTGCTTCGAATCAGACGAACCAGCACGCGGCACCGGGACATCTTCTGTTGATCCGTGTCCGTATTAGTGGACGAATCAGAAGCTGCCACGTGGCAGTGTTGACAAGCCAAAGGGTGCGGATTTTGACGAGGTGAAACGCCGCGTATTGTTTTGTTTTTAAATGATACGACACGTTTCGATTTAAACTAGTGAATCCCACATCAAAAAATTAGATTTTTTTCACTCC
The DNA here is from genome assembly GCA_018398585.1 of Simmondsia chinensis. NCBI lineage: Eukaryota > Viridiplantae > Streptophyta > Magnoliopsida > Caryophyllales > Simmondsiaceae > Simmondsia > Simmondsia chinensis. The sequence continues at coordinate 18,201,124 of JAGTTD010000023.1, read as the reverse complement.
GATATACTACTATAAATAGAGGTACCTATTCCGTAGGTTTGGCATTTTTGTAGAATTAAAAAAAAAGGCTTCTGAAAGTATTGACTTTTGGAGACCTAGTGGGAGAGAGAAATTTCTTTTGAAAATTTTCTTCCCTCAAAGTTTAATATTTTTTGGAGCCCATCCTCTAGGTAGTTTGAGGTCATTACGTAGAAGATCGCGAGGTCTTGATTTTCTTGGTATTCTTTGTTATTGGAGCAATTTCATGTATGTTCTTCTTTCCTTTTTCTTTTATTTTTACTTTTCTATTTATTTACAGTATTCATTATTATGCCTGTTTAAGTTTATGTATTGTTATGAATGTATTAGAGTAAAATGCCTGAAGATCTAAATTAAAAATTAAGATTTGTAGATTTAAATTATGAATTTAAATCTATAGATTTAAAATTAGGAATTTTAAATCAACCCTAGGTATAGAATTATGAATTCTAAACCCCTTCCACTGCGTAAACTTTAGGGATAATTTTTGAAATTGGTCTCAACAACAGATATTAGGGCAAAGGGTGCACAAAGATAAACCTATTCTCGGGAATTTGGCACCTGAGGTGTCACGTAGCGTGAATCTCCGACTGGGAGCTTAGGTAAAGAGAAGAGTCTCCTATTCTAAGTGCTCTAATAAGTACCTTTTGTTGTGACCATAGTTTAGAACTGTGAACCCAAAGATCGGCATCAGAGTTTGTTTTTCCAACAAAAACTTACTTTTTCCCAACAGTGTCAACCCAACATGGTATGATATCAAGAATGACTTCCATGAGAGGACTTCCTACAACCTATGGAGGAGTCTCTGGCTCCAGCAGTTGATCCGAAGGACCAACCTCTAGCACAGGTCATGCTTGCTGATCGCAGTCCTAAAGAACATGATCAGGACTTGCTAATGGATGGCAGCCCTGAAAAAGAAACAGATCAAGGGGTCCGGATACAATTCGGGACGCTCCCTAAAAATGTTGACATTAGAACTATCTTGCTTTTTCCTTTAGAATTCATGGCAATTAGCACCCAAGAAGGCCTCGAGGGGAATGTTATAGCAGCGGACAAGGATTCCCAAGTGGAACTTGTGGTGAAAATAGCAGCCACCAAATATAACTCTGATCCTTTGTCTTTTAAAGTTAATGCCCCAACATCCAAATCGCCTAATCATTCATTTGACATAATGAAGATGATATTTGATGGGTTTAATACCGCTAATAATTACATCAAGCCCCTATACATCAAGGCTGAATTTGGTGACATTCTAGTGAATAGGGTCTCGGTGGATAATGGCGTAGCCAGCGATGTCCTGCCTTCATATATGTCAGGGGTCATTGGTAAACCTCAAGATGACCTAATTCCATTAGATGTTGCCATTTGTGGACTTTTTCGAAGCTACTACTAAGTCTTAGGGGGTCATCCGGATTAAGTTAACTATTGGAAGCTTAAGCAAACTGACAGCTTTCCTTGTAGCTAATATTACATCAAGCTGCAACGCTTTGCTCGAGAGAGAGTGGCTGCATGCCAATTATTGTATCCCATCTTTATTGCACCAGCTGATAATCTTCTAGAACCATGACAAATATGTGTTGGGACAAATTTTAAAAGTTTTTTCTTAATTTATCAAATTTAAGGCAACCGAAGGGTTTAAAATTCTTAATTTTAAACTTAAGGTTGATTTAAAATTCTTAATTTTAAATATACAGATTTTAATTTCTAATTTAAATTTATAGGCCTCTACTCTAATACATGCATAACAATAACATGAACTTAAAATAGGCATAATAAGAAAAATTATAAATAAATATAAAAGTGTAAACTTAAAAGAGAAGAAGAATTTTTTTTTTTTTGGTAAGTCTAAAACAGAAGAAGAAACACATACCTAGAATGGGTCCAAAAATAAAGAAAACAGGAAGAATAATATAACTCCTTGAAAGCTGAGAAAACTGAGATCCAGCAGCCTTCAACGTAATGACCTCAAACCACCCAGAGAGTGGGCTTTGAAAAATATTAAACTAAGGAAAGAAAATTCCCAATTGGGTCCCTGGAAGTCAGCACTTTATAAAACCATTGATTAATAAATGAATGTCAAACCTTTGAAATAGGTACCTTTATTTATAGTAGTATACCGGAGCAAAAAATTGCAAACATTTTGATGTGGGATTCGCAGACTTTAAAACAAAATGTGTCATATCAATTAAAAACAAATCCAAAATGTAGCATTCCGCCACAATTCCCAACTGTGTTAATTTTAAATTTTATCTGCGTCCCACGTGGCATGCCATGATTGGCCCACCCGCGTGCACACAGATTTCCCTAATCGTGTGCTGGTTGGTCCATCTGCGTATATGGGGATCGTGGCCTGTTTTTGCGATTTTTCTTTTTTTTTGCTTTGTTTCCTACATGTAAAAATTCATCTTATGAATTTAAATTTTCAAAAATTATTTTATTTTATAATTTTTAATTTTTATTCATCTCATTAATAATGTTTGGCAAAATTAAATTTACTCATCTCATTAATAAATAATTCATCTCATGAAATCTCTAATATTTTTTCCGATAGCAATAAATACAGAGGCTTGCGCAAGGACCTCCTGGACAATTTAAATCTAGCTCCAAATGAGTTAAATTAATTACCATCTCAGGATAAAATTTAACCAACATTTAATGGGACTTAATTCCATTAAATAAATCTCACTGCACTCTAGACTTAAACCATTTCTTTGATAACTCCCAAATAGACTACATTGATGACAATAATCGCTTCACGAGATCTCCATGATAAAGAATAAATATAACTACTTCCATTATCCTTCTCACAGCTTCTCTATTAGTTATCGACTCGCCTTTTACTAAATAATTTATTTATACTTGAACATATTCATGGTATAAATTCCAAATGTCAAACACTTGGAATAATTTGTCAAAGATTCCGAACTATTCAAATACTCGCGATTCAGCTAAGGGGACATCTGTACCTCATAAAAGATTTCCACATTGGATAGCTGATCCTTATCGCACTTCACGCCGCTACCTAATGTACGCAGGAATTCAGTCATTTGTTTAGACCTTATGTATCAAAATAGCTAATGCTCCATGCACGAATTTAGAATACTCTCAAGATTTAGAGTAATCGTTCAAACAGTACAACATGAACAACTCATCTCCGATAGTAGTCTAGAAACAAGCAGCTCACATTGTCCAATTTAGTGTGTCAATCTTATTAAACAAACCAACCTAAGACTTTTGGATCACCATTCACATGACCACGAATTATTCAAATAACCTTTCATACCATTTATTCCAAGTCTATCTGTGGCTCAATCTCATTAACCACTTAGAACAAACATGTAAAATGTAATATGAGGACTCTGTGCATCTCATAAACGATCCTAAAAGAAAATCACATGCATTATATATGCTTACTTTTGATATCAATGTCTTGAAGATCAATTCCATGATCCTTAGGTCAAAAAAGGAAAATAAAGTAAAAGGAACCACCAAATTGAGAGACACATTTGACAAAAATGCATATTTCATTAATGTTATGGAAGAGTACATGGCTTACACAAGATAATACAACATGTTGCCAAAGGAACTCTTTAAAATAATGAAGCAAAGTAAGACTTCAAGCTTGTCCAGAGAGTTTCACCAGAATATGTTTCCACGGAGCTGCGAATATTGGCTTCCTCCTTCCTGGTGGCCAAAAAGAAAGGCTGGTCTCGTACTAGGCTGGGACCTCTTATCTTGAAATTCAAAGGATTTTTATGAAATTTAAGGGAAATAGAGTCGTGAAACTAATCCCTCAAGGTTCTAAAAATATGATTAATTATGGAAAAAGCTAGCTTATCTCATTTGATACCAGTGAGTCAACAAGGTGAGACTTTTGATACCTATAGACCCTTAAGGGAATACGTGATGTCACTTTGAACCTATAATTTGATTTTTCAGTAAATGCCCTGAAAATCGAGATAGGTAGGGCATGTGGGAGAGTAAACATGACATCTTCGGAATCCAAGGGCGATTTGCTGTCAGCTTAGAAAACCACAAGGGAGTGGCCCTGTGAACTTGTCATGCATTAACACGATAACTTGGAAAACATTTACCTCAATAAGCGAACAGGGGTGTCATCCATGCGAGAGGCATTATAAGGTGGTGCACCCAACTCAGGGAGCCACAGGAGGCCACCCACCTTATTCACGTGAAGATGAGCATCTGCTTGCATGAGGCTCTTGAAGGGAGCCCGGGGGTGCAGATGCTGAAACTTATCGGAAGGACTTCGCATATTAAGTGGAATAGCGAACCCAAAGCCATTGAGTTCAATGGTTCCAAGCAACCTAAAATGATCCTCCTCAATGATGTTTAGATCAACTGGACTATAAATCACATTAGAGACCATTGGGGTATCAGATTGGAGTAAACGCGTCAATTGCTCAATAAAGCAATCAGCCTAGGGAAGACGAGCAGAGATGGAAAAAGAGATTTAGGCCATCATCATATTTGGTTTCAAGAAGATGCAAAGGGATTAAAGTAGACTGAATCAAGAATTGAAGATTCAAGAGCAACGGAGAGTAGTATTTTAAAGAGCACTTGATTGTAGCAAAGAGGGAGAGCATAGCGCAGAAAAGTGAAGATTTTAAGCCCTAATTGTCATACTTATAGACACGCGGGAAGGAAAAGCAAACGAAAAAACAGTGTTCTCTCGAGCTCCCTATAGCTGTGGAGGGTCAAATCAAGATTTTTACCTATTGTAAATTTGAATTTATCAACGACTAAAAGAGGGACAATTGTTTACACCCGAAATTTTAGGGAGCTGGGACAATGCCGTTTCGAGCAGAGTGTCACATGTTTAACACATCAGGTCCTCCTCGAGGAGAGTTAGGCCTTTAGGTGCTGAATTAACAACATGTTGAGCCTGGTATCCTTAAAAGGTTATCACCTTAACAAGGATATCAACCACTCGAGGCTCGAGATGGTTGAAGGGCAAAGGGAGCTTGAGCTTAAGGAGCTACCAAGAAGGCTGCAAGATAGGTGGTTTTCAAGCTCGAGACAATTACTTGGAGTGCAATTTAAGATACTTGGGCGTTAAGTTTAATTCAAGAGAACGTGGAGGGCACTTCAGCTAGAAGTTCGAACGTCAGCATTAAGGAATTCCCACGAAAACTGAATCATGGACACGTTAGTTGATCCTTTACACACAAGAAGAAGCTTAGTGGCCTAACATAGGGAAAAAAATACCTTGAAATCAGAGGGTAGCCATTATTTAGTTTATCTATAAGTAAACGACGTTGTTGTAAAGCACACACATAAAAAATATCAAACTTCATTGAGTTTTCTTTATAGCACATTTGTGCTCTTTTTCTAGGAGTAGTGTAACTTAGCATAGCGTAGCTTAGCATAGAACAACTTGTTATACTTGCTTCTTCAATAATACAGTCTTTCTCATTTTAGGTATGAGCTTCCTGTTTTGACCCGTTCCAATTTTTCAACACGTTAAGAATTGAGGCTCTAGTTTAAGGCTTTGACGGCCAAGGCTTGACCTTGATTGCATTGGTCTTAGCACTACTATTGCTGCTTGATAATTCAGGTGAACGCCACTAATTAGGGCTTTGACACCAAGGCTTGACCTTGATTGCGTTAGTTCTAATCCAGTGGCCTAAATAAGGTTTTCTCCATTTTAATCTTGTCAAACCTAAACCCATTCGAGTTATTAGAAGTCAAGGGTGCCAGGCTTAAAAACCCAATTGACTCGGGCTCGTAAGTGTACTGCTAAGCTCTTGGATTTGTCTCTACCCCAGTTCCTGATTTTTAAGTTTACAAGGAAAGGTGTTTGGTGACGCTGCACCATCACTGTAATTGTCAATTGAGTTAGGTTCATATCCCTTTATTTTTCCATCACAATATATTATATATATCCGTAAAAATATTTAACGAAGTCTTCTTAATTGAAGCATAAGTTGAACTCATAATATAATCAAAGTCAGATACACCAAATATCACAACCCTTTTCTCCAAAAATGGTGAGTGGTGGAGGTAAAAGACATGCGGCTCGAATTTAGGCTCAATCCCTAGTCACGGTGAGTCCCTTTTGCATGTTTGTTTTGTTATCATTTTACGGCGACTGCATCACACTTAATTACAAACAAAATAAAGAAAAAAAAGCTCTTTGAGCAATTGAGAGACAATTTACAACAAAATGTTACACATATTTGTTTGAATGTATCTAGGCTAAATAAAGGAGGAATACATGAAATTGCACACACTTCCATCTTGGATAAGAAAAAAGATTCAGTTGCATCTTCTGTGGGGCATGATGCTTAACTTGGTGTATGCTTAGCAAGTGCACTAAGTCATATCAAGTAATAAAGAGCGAGTAGAGTATCGTTCAGAGCGAGTACTGAAATTAGTAGTTTTAGTGCTATTTGAAAGACCGAAAATAGAAGTTTTTGATATGAAATAAAATAAATTAAAAGGAAACAAAAATTGTTTACTGGTTTTTATCTAAAATTTACTAATTTTTTGTTGGGGTTTTATCAATTAATAAGGTCTAAGGCATCCGATTTCACCTAGTTGGATTAATACACCTTTCTATTCTTGATATTCATGTTGTTATTGCATATTAATGGTCAAAAACCCTAAATTACTAAATATTCTCTCTCAAGCAATATTTAGCGTACTCTTTTACATACCAACCCATCACTCTCGTGCATGAATTTAAATAAGAAAAAAGTTTTACAGATCCATGATTTTTACTTAAGACCACACAAATCGCTTTAATCTCTCTCGAGCATTCATTCAATTTGTGGTGCTTATCACCTTAGCAATCATCACAAATTTCCTCTCGGACTCATTATGAATCATTACAGCTTTAAATGGTGATCAAGCATTTAAAACTCATTAAGAACAACGATAAACACTTCAACAATGCAATAATAAAATATTGAATACGTTAAATTAGAATAGAGTGTATATTACAACTTAAGCTACATCGTAGCCTTGGAAAAACAAAATTAGTTCATGATAGACATAAAATAAAGCATAACTACGACAAAATTCATGAACTTAAAGAAGAAAAGGATATAAAGAACTTAAAAATACAAAATTACAAACCAACTTTCCTCCTTCCTCTTCTCCTTCCTTCCCTCGGTGACCAAGGTGCTTCGTGATGGTTTCAAGAAAAGTTAGAAGAGTCCATTCGTTCCTGACTATAGATGCTAGAGTAGGGATTGTACTAGGGTTGTGTATAATTTGACATGTAGCTTTCTTGTTCAAAACCCATAAGTAAAAGCTATTACCCATTTGGCATCCCATACTAGCATGGTTACCTATACAAAATTCATATCTAAGAGTACGAGCAGCAATCATGTCATCTATTTGTTTTTGAATTAGTGAGAGTTGAGCAGATAATGCACTAATGTCACGAATGCTCAATTGTCTTCTCGGTACAGCTTGATTTTGAGGTCTCATAAAATTGTAGCAAGCCATCACTTTTAGCTCTTTTTTTTTAATAAATAAATAAACCTAAAAGTTAGAAGATAAATAAAATTAGTGAGAAAGCTTAAAAATACAACAATCTTTGAAAACCAAGTTTTAAGAGAAGGGATAGTAACACTAATGTTTTGAAAAACCTTAAAATATCCAATTTTAACTCTTAAAATTTTAACAAAATGAACTTATAAGTAAAATAAAGATGAAACTAAGGAGAAAATATAAAAAAAACAACAAAACAATACAAAACTAACAAAATTTAACGAAAACACAATTTTTAGGGCAAGTACGCTTGTACGAATTTTTTTTTTTTTAATAAATGAATGAATGAAGATTTCTTTTTCAAACCAACACAAAATTTACAAATTATTAATAATTTTCAAATTAGTACTAAAATTAGGTGGTATCAATATCACTTGAATAAAAACAATCCCCAACAATGGCGCCAAAACTTGATGCTTAACTTGGTGTATGCTTAGCAAGTGCACTAAATCGTATCAAGTAATAAAGAGTGAGTAGAGCATCATTCCCACGAGGATTGTTATCAAGCGAGTATTGAATTAGTAGTTTTAGTGCAATTTGAAAAACCGAAAATTGAAGTTTTTAATATGAAATAAAATAAAATAAAAGGAAACAAAAATTGTTTACTGATTTTTATCTAAAATTTACTGATTGTTTGTTGGGATTTTATCAATTAATAAGGTCCAAGGCATCTGATTTCACAAAGTTGAATTAATACGCCTTTCTATTCTCGATATTCATATTGTTATTGCATGTTGATAGTCAAAAATCCTAAATTACTAAATGTTCTCTCTCGAGCAACCATTAACATACTCTTTTACATATGAACTCATCACTCTCGTGCATGAATTTAAATAAGAAAAAAGTTTTAAAGATCCATGATTTTCACTTAAGACCACATAAATAGCGTTAATCTCTCTCGAGCATTTGCTCAATTTGTGGTGCTTATCACCTTAGCAATCATCATCATAAATCTCTTCTCGGACTCATTATGAATTATTATAGGCTTTAATTAGTGATCAATCATTTAAAACTCATGAAGATAATGATAAACACTTCAACAACGCAATAACAAAACATTGAATACGTTGAATTAGAATAGAGCGTATATTACAACTTTGGCTATATCGTAGCCTTAGAAAAACAAAATTAGTTCATGATAGACATAAAATAAAGCATAACTAAGACAAAATTCATGAACTTAAAGAAGAAAAGGATAGAAAGAACTTAAAAATACAAAATTACAAACCGAACTTCCCTCCTTCTTCTTCTCCGTCCTTCCCTTGGTTTTTCTCCTCTTCTTCTTCTTCTATTTTTCTTTGTTTTTGCTGAGTTGATGGATGCTCCAAATAGCTCCCAAACACCCTCTATTTATAGTGTTTGAGGGGGGAAAAAATGAAAAAAATTACATAAAACTTGCTTCCTATTTGTTCATCCATGCGGCTAGCTTTGCAAGTTGTATAAGTTTGATGTATTTTATGCCTTTTCGTCACTTTGCACCGCCAAAATCTGCAAGTTCAGACCTTGTTTCTTTTATTCATGTAGTATAGTATGTATTTGAGCTTATAAAATGAGAAAAATTATCCGCCCAAAGCAAGGTGCAAAACTTGTGTTAATTCTTTTTGGTTCATTGTATGAACCATGAGATTGGGACGCATTTCGCTAATTGTTTTCTTTTAATTGATGTATCTTGCTTCCACTTGTAAATCTTGATGATAAAACCTAGCAAGATTTAGCATAAAATGAGTGCTGTTGCAAAAAAAAGGCAATAGGAGCAAAAAAGAGCAAAACCGAGCAAAAGAGATAAAAGTTTGATAAATTTGGTTTAAAATGAATAAAAAATGATATAAATACTTATATACTAAATTAGATTTATCAAGGCGACTTACGTCCTTATTTAAAATGGCATTGACTCCTTCTACTTTAGTTAATGTGTCTAATGGACCAAAAATGCATGATGTTTGTTCTGTGTGTCCTGGTGCTTCTCATTCCATGCTTGATTGCCCCTCTACTTGAATGTTCGCAGGAACTAGTTAATGCAATCCAAGGATTCTCGAGGAAAAATATGTACTCCAATACATACAATCCCGACAAGAGAAAGCATCCGAACTTCTCTTGGAGGTAAGAGGTGAAGGGCAATTTGTGCATCAACAACCCAATCCATTCGGTCAACAACCCAATTAGTTCAGTCACCAATGGAACCACAAGCTCTACTTCATCAATCTAGTATGTCAAGGCCTCCTGGTTTTCAACTACAAGGGTATGTTTCTAACCATTCTCAACCTTCTAGTTCTATCTCTAATTTGAATTTTGAAGAGAAGTTCTTGATTGCACTTAAGGGTTTAGAAACCAATTCCCAACTCCTCCTCTCCCATTACCCAATTGATCTTTAAGCTAGAAATCAAAATAGGCCCACTGGACAATGTCTTGAGCAGGAGAGATGGGGGAAGACTCCCTAACCAAGCCGTGGAGAACTTTAGGAGCCATGTGAGGCAAGATAATTATCCTTCCCATCATGAGCAAACAAAGTACATTGTAGTTTGGAGAAGTGGGAAGGAAGTTGATAATGGGTTGGACATTGAGAGTGGAGTATCCATGAGTGGTGAGGGAGAAGAGGAGTGTGGAAAGAAAGAAGGAAACTGAGAAGGTTAAGCCCCATTCTTCCACTCCTAAAGCCTCTGACATTCTTTCCTCCTATGAACCTAGAGTGCCTTTCCCTCAAGTTTTAGATGCACCACATTCACATGGGAAGGATAAAAAGTGGTAAGACATTTTAAAGACTTTTAGGCAAGTTAAGATTAACATTCCCCTTCTTGATGCAAGTAGACAAATCTCGGCCGATGCAAAATTTATTAAGGACTTGCTCAACAAAAGAAGAGATCTAAAACACATCTGCCTAAAAAATCGTTTTTAGCCAAGCAAGTGAGCTCCATCTTGAAGCGTAACATTCCTATTAAGTATAAAGACCTTGGTGTCCCCATCATCTCTTGTTTGCTTGGGAACTACCCAATTGGTAAGGCTTTATTGGATTTAGTAGCAAGTGTTAACCTTATCTCTTACTCGGTGTATGACAAGTTAGGCTTGGGAGAGTTGCAACCTACCACAAAGACCTTGCAATTGGCGGATAGATCTATAAGGATTCCCCGTAGTGAGCTTACTGATGTGCTAGTGAAGGTAGATAATGCTTTGTTTCCTACTGATTTCAATGTGCTTGATATGAAACCTTCTAGTCAATCAAAAAAAAGCCATGCCTCTATCATTCTAGGTCGTCCTTTTCTAGCAACAACCAATGCTGCCATCAATTGTAGGTCCAGGTTAATGGATGTTTTGCAAACATGACTATTAGATTGAACATTTGTAAGGCTTCTACTTTATCCACTATTGAGGATGAGTTGGATTATTTTTGTGTGGATGTTGTAGATGATTTAGTTGACCAAACAATCCCCTCTATCCTAGTTAGTGACCTCCTTAGCGAGCATTAGCGTATGAGATTTTTGATGATTTTTGAGGTTGAGAGCCATATTAGGGAGATGAATGAATTTCTTGAGTTATGTGCTCCCTTAGAGGCTGGTCACTAGTTGGAAAAAGTGGAAACTTTACCTACCCTCTTCGATTCTCCAGCTTTACCGTCCATAGTTTCACTGCCTAAACTTGGACTTAAGCCCTCGCTATGCACTCTTAAGTATGTTTTTCCTAGGACTCGACAAGACTTGACCTATGATTATCTTTTCTCAGTTGTCTAGGGAATAGAGGATGCGTTGATGGTGGTGCTTAGTGATCATAAGAGTGTCATTAGGTGGTCTGTGGTGGATTTGAAGGATAGGCCCTTCCATTTGCATGCATAGGATCTTTCTTAATGATAATTCTAAACCCTCTAAAGAGATGCAAAGGAGGTTGCATCCTAACATGAAGGAAGTGTTAAAGAAGGAGATTGTGAAATTGCTTGATGCGGGTATCATTTACCCAATTTCTAATAGTAGGTGGGTTAGTCCAAAGAAGTCGGGCATTACTATTGTTAGGAGTAGCAATGGAGAGTTAGTCCCTATTAGAGAGACCATAGGTTGGGGAATTTGTATTGACTATAGAAGCTTAAATCTGCTAAGGACCATTTTCCTCTACCACTCATTGATCAAATTTTGCAAATTGTAGTAGCAGACCATCTTTCTAGGATTTACATTTAGCACCATGATCCATCTGTTGCATGTTTGATTGACGTCATTACTTGAAAGGCGTAAAGCTTAGCGCTACTAGGAAGCAGCTTAGGTTTGTTATTTCTTGTTTTGGTTTTGTTTTGAGCTAATAAGTTGCTTAGAGACTTGTTTTTCTCTTCTCACGTTCTTGTCCCATGTTTGAGGAGCCATACATGCCCATTCAAGCCCTTCACTATCATTGCCTCCTCAAGGTTTGTCGCTCCATGTCACCTCTTTCTTTTGATTTAATGCTGTATATTATTGCACCGAGGAAAATGCATCATTTAGGTGGGGGAGAGGCCCATTTGCATTGCATGTGCTCATTTTTGGTTGAACTTTAAACATTCTTTGTGCATTTTGAGCAAGTGTAATAACCTTTTAGCCAAGTCTTTCCTTGATCGATGCATATATTTAGGAGGATGGATAGGATTGATTGTCTATTTCCTTCTCTTGATACCATGAGGTTAATGATTCTTCTTTATACTTATTTATGAGTATTGTTGCCCATTGTTGATGTTAATGGTTACTACTCTTGCCGCATATGTATTCATTGCGCACTAGACCTTCTTGTTAAGGAAAATTTGAAAGTTTTGAGTAAACAATCCTATATGCCTTGAATTTTGTATGCTTGCCCTATTGACTAACCTAATCCTTGTCCCTTGATGTGTGTAAAGTATTTGTTAATCAATTTTCCATTGTAACGATGAAATACTTGTCATGCAAAAGTCCAAAAGTAGGATAGAAGAACAAAGAAAAAAACAAAGAAAAGAGAAAAAGAAAAAGGAAAAAGAATAGAAAAGAAGAAAAACAAGAAAGAAAGAAAATGCAATAGAAGAAACTGGAAATTGATGTGTATTCTATTGTCATTATATCCTCATTTTGGCTATTTTTATATTTTATAGGTTCAAAGATTAAAATTTCATAAATAGTCAAACTTTCGTGCAAACGAGACAAATTTGATGCGTGCGAACTTGAATCAGGTCAATCGGGAATCAGGAAAAAACTGTCGGCCCATCACTGCCTGCTATCCAGTCCAACCAAGTCCAACTCCACCAGCCCACACCACATCCCAGCCCAACGTCAGCCTCCAGCACACCTCCAGATCAGCAGCAGCACACCCACAACATGCAGCCCACCAGCACAGAACCTGCCTGCAGCTCATGCCTCAAGCCCACACCAACCACCTCACAGCCCAGTCCAAAACTGCAAGCCAACAGCCGCAGTCCCTACCCACCTCTACTCAGCCGAACTTACGCAAATGTATCATCGCGCATCCAATCCCACACCAGCACCGCCTGCACTGTCCAGGCCCAGCTCACTAGAGTTTCAGTAGGGCAGCAGTAGCAGAAAGGTTTTAGTCACCAATTCATCATTTAATTCTCTTTTTTTTAACCATCCTTCACGTACCGCTTCGTCACCTCCTCTTGATCTCCCTCCTCTCAATTCTTATCACTTTTTCCCCATTGTAATGCGAATAGTTTTTCCGCGAAGATCGATAGGGGCTTGTTCATATCCTTCTTCACCGGTTTATTCTTGATGGAGAACTAACTTGTTCTCTAGGGTTAGATAAAGTTGTAGTCCCTTTACATTAGCATTACTTTTGTTTGGAATATTTTGATTATGTTACATGAATTGCTTGGTTGTAAGAAATACCTTGAGTATTATGTTTTAATTGATTATTCAATTGAGATAATGATTGAGTTTTTAACCTCTGATCATTAATGTTGATATTTACGAATAAATTTTTTCACGCTTGCAGCCTTATGATTAATTGATTAAGCAATAATTTTCACAAAATTATTAATTAGAGCCATTTTCCTTGTGTTTTAGTTAGATAAGTTCAATACATAAAACTAACAATATCATCTTAGTAGATTGAAGCTTGTAGCCTCAGCCACTACACGTGTGATATATTAATAATCTCAATTTAAAAGTTAATGCACAAATAATTGGCTAATGATGGATTCAAAGCCCTAGGTTCCAAATCCATATCTTTTTCCTTTAGAAGTCAAATTCATTATCTTAATCAATGTTTATTTTAATTAGTTATCACACTTCACCCCCCCCCCCCCCCCCCCCCCGCCCAACCCCACCGCTCTACCACACCCCACCGCACCACCATCTGCCACCCCACGCGCCACCATCGACCTCCCCCACACACCGACACCACCACCACCACCACCGCTACCCACACCCCACCCCAACCCAGACCACTGCACCCCACCTCGCCCCATCACCACCACTGCACCACACCTCACCTGACTCACCACCAGCCCCTCATCACCACCACCACCACCGACACCACTACAAAGCCAACAGCCCACAACGGACAACCAAGAGTGGGCCCAAGTAAGTAGTAGCCGGATCAAAGTATCAACAACACACCAGCCCCAGGTTTGATCTATCTTATATTATATTAGGGCAGTGTTTTAATTTACCATTGTTGGGTATTTTCCACTTGGTTCTTTCTCCTTTCTTTATTTGAATAGTGTTATATAATTGACTGAGGCGGTACTTTTGTGCGTATATGCTATAATAAGCTTCGTGTCTATGTTGATCACTCACCCGCGATAGTCACAGCTAGTTCATGAACGTTACCAGCTATGGAACTTAGAGAGTGAGGCCATCTTCAAATGGGTTGGGGAGGGGAAGGGCGCGGCAAAAGGGGACAGGGAACTTGAGACTAGGGGCACTAAATGTCGGGACACTAACGGAGAAGAGTTTGGAGGTGGCCCAAATGATGATGAGGAGAAAGATTAACATCCTTTGTCTGCAAGAGACAAAATGGGTTGGCGCGAAAGCCAGAGATATGCTGGGGCATAAGCTCTGGCATGCGGGCAAGGTCAGAGGTAGGAATGGAGTAGGAATCATTGTGGATAACAGCCTCAAGGATAAAGTAGTCCGAGTAGCAAGGGCTAGTGATAGGATCATAAGTATCAAGATGGTCCTAGATGGAGAAGTATTGAACGTAATCAGTGCCTACGCACCTCAAACTGGACTAACTGAGCATGAGAAGGAAACATTCTGGGAGGACTTAGACACAATGACGCAAGGCATACCCCAAGCCGAACAAGTGATGATTGGTGGGAATTCAATGGGCACGTTGGCGAGACGAAGGACGGTTATGCTTCATACCACGGAGGATTCGGCTATGGAACCAGGAATGCAGAGGGCAAAGCCCTACTAGACTTCGCGGTCACATACGACCTAACGGTGGCCAACACCTTCTTCAGAAAGCGTGAGCAACACATCATCACGTACCAAAGCGGTGGGACAAGAATGCAGATTGACTACATACAATTAAGGAAAATGGTGCAAAGAGACTGCAGGGATTGCAAGGCGACCCCAGGAGAAAACCTGTCCACACAACATAGGGTGCTGTGGGCGGATATAAACGCAAAGAAGAGGACCAAAAGAATCGGCAAACCCGCGCAGACGCATACCCGTTGGAGGGATTTAAAGGGAGAGAAGTACAACGTCTACAAGGAAAGAGTGGAGGTCGAGCTCGGGTGGGACTTCGAGGGAGATGCAAACCAGATGTGGAACCAACTGGCCCAAAAGATCAGAGGACTGGCAAGGGAAGTTCTCAGCATGTCAAAGGGAAGGGTACCAAGCAACAGAGAGTCATGGTGGTGGTGCGAGGAGGTCCAAGAGAGGATTAAGGCCAAACAAGTTCATTTCAAAGGGTGGGATCATGGCAGAGATGAGGATAAGTGACATCAGTATTTGCAAGCCAAGAGAAAAGCAAAGAGAGCAGTTAAAGAAGCACAATCAAGAGCTTATGAAGACTTTTACAAAAGAATGGAGAACAAGGAGGGTGCGAGGGACTTATATAGAATCGCCAAAGCTAGAGAAAGGAAGACCAGGGACTTGGATAGAGTATAATGCATAAGAAGGGAGGATGGACAGGTACTCATGGACAGGCAACTAATTAAGACTAGGTGGAAAACGCACTTCCACGAGCTGTTCAATGAACAAGGAGGGACAGAGATATCCTTATGTGATCTTCAAACATCGAGGGAGCAACAGAGCCACTGTGATTGTAGGCAAATTAGCACTAAGGAAGTCAAGGAAGCCCTGAAACTCATGAGAAGGGGAAAAGCAGTTGGCCCAGATGGCATACCCATAGAAGTATGGTAATGCCTTGGACAGAAGGGTGTCAGTTGGCTGACTAAACTATGTAGGGGAGAAGATGCCTGAGGAATGGAGGAAGAGCACATTGATTCCGATATATAAGAACAAAGGCGACATTCAGAGCTGCACCAACTATCGGGGTATCAAACTAATGTGCCACACTCTGAAGTTGTGGGAACGGGTCATAGAGAGGAGGTTAAGGCAACAGACAGAGGTGTCCGAGAACCAATTTGAATTTATGACCGGGAGATCAACAATAGAGGCCATCCACATCCTAAGGCGGACGATAGAGCAATACAGAGAGAGACAAAAGGACCTTCATATGGTTTTCATTGATTTAGAAAAGGCATATGATAGAGTGCCAAGGGAGGTCTGTTGGAGAGTTTTGGACAGGAAAGGCATCCCCACGCCCTACATCCGAGCCATTAGAGACATGTACGAGGAGGCACAGACTATGGTGCGTACCGTGGATGGGGAGACAGACGCTTTCCCGATTACAGTAGGGGTACACCAAGGGTCGGCTTTGGCCCCTATCTGTTCATCCTGGTTATGGACGAGCTCCCTAGGCACATCCAGGAATGTGTACCTTAGTGCATGCTTTTTACAGATGACATTGTGTTGGTGGGGGAGCCGAGGGAAGAGATAAATGAAAAGCCGGAACTATAGAGAGGGGTACTAGAGTCGAAGGGTTTACGACTAAGCAGAGCCAAGACCGAGCACATGGAACTCAAGTTCGATCCCTCTTCCATGCCTAGCTGGGAAGAAGTCAAGATTGGATCTGAGGCCGTACCGAAGAAGGAGAGCTTCAGGTACTTGGGGTCCATGATACAGCACAACGGCGAAGTGGACGAGGATGTCAACTACCAGATTAAAGCGGGATGGCATAAATGAAGGATGGCCACCGTGGTACTTTGTGATAGAAAGTTCCCCTTGAAGCTAAAGGGAAGATACTATAAGACGGTTGTGAGACCAACCATGACGTATGGGGCGGAGTGCAGGGCGATGAGACTACAACATACACAGAAGATGAAGGTGGCGGAGATGCAAATGCTGAGGTGAATGTGCAGACACAAAAGGAAGGATAGGATCAGAAACGACGTCATAAGAGGCAAATTGGGCGTAGCCTCCATTGAAGATAAATTGAGAGAGCAACGTTTAAGGTTGTTCAGACATGTCAGAAGGAGACCGGACAACGCTCCAGTAAGGAGGTGCGAACAACCCCTTACTACACTAGGCAGAAGAGGAAGAGGCAGGCCGAAGAAGAGATGGATGGAGACAATCCGACAAGACCTCACCCACCTAAACCTTCCAGAAGAGATGGCCGTAGATAGGGCCCAATGGAGGGCTAGCATAGGGTAATAGAGGCTCCAATTGGAGTAGGGTAGTCGAGCTTACTAGTGCTAGGCCTTGTCATCCTGCTGGCGCACGTAGGAGGTGTACTAGCTTCATGAGCTGCCAATTGCCTACGTATCTCTATCATATCTTCATCTTTATCTTTAGCTCTATCCCTATCTCTATATTATCTTTGATTTCTGCTGATGTGGCTTGCTTTATGTTTGTATGTTTGTTGTTTTGTTTGCCGTGTGTGTGCCCTACTTATTTGTTACTCTCCTGCTGCTAGGTCACTTGCTCTATGCGGCGGACCTGCTCCTCAGGCTGGGGGTCCTCGGAAACAGCCTTTCTTCAGGGTAACCCCCAGAAGGGGGAAGGCTGGGTACATCCCCCCCCCCCCCCCCCCCCCCCCCCCCCCCCCCCCCCCCCAAGACCCTGCTTAGGCGGGAGCCCTTGGAGGCACTGGGTCTGTTGCTGTTATATCACACAAACCCTCAATTTTTCTTGAATCAGTTTAGATCATAGAATAGATTTATGTACTCTTAGTTCATGTGGTGCGACACCCTCTTATCTTAGACTTCAATTAAGGTGTACTTTGTGAATAGGAATTTATATTAAATTTTGTTTGACATAGAAAAACACATCAAGAGTGCGTTTTACCTCGAGAAACACATGAAGGGGATGTATATGCTCTTCACAATGACTACTGAAGTTCAAGACTATTCATCTGGAGTGGTTGTGGGACATACATATTCACTAAGTGCCGATTCAAGTTCAGAAGACATTGATATTGTCAAGTGTAGAACTCATTGCTCAATAACCTCTTGTCTTTCTCAAAATTTAATCATGTGAAGGATTATTGGAATTTGAGGGTAGTTTGCTTCAATTTTGTTCAGTTTTAAAAATGCCTTAATTTTTACGGCATCATGTCATAAATAGAGGTTTTAAAGTCTGCTTTATATACCCCACGCTCTTATTCAAGTCCAGCTAGCGCATCATGTCACAGTGTAATATGGAATTTTTCCAAACTAGACCTTTTTTTTTTAGGGCCATTGTATTTTTAATTCTCGTAAAGGAACTCGGGGTGAGTTCTCCAGACTGAGCTCAAGCTCAAGACATCCTTTACTGACCAACATCGAGGCTGCTAAGCTCGAGGTCCTCACCGTTGCTCCAGGTTCGAGCTCAAGGCTACATGCTCGAGCTCGAGTATGTGTTTTGACCGTGTAACCACCCATTCTTTCCATAGCTGTTGTTGCCTTAGTTGTGGCCGAATGTTTTGGTCCTCCATATCTACCCACCTTCCTAATTGAGGCAGGATTTCATGCCTACATTCCATAACTGAGAATTGCTTAAACGTCAAGTAATTTGCCAATAAATACCGTGCCCGGGGGCATTGTTCAACACGAGGAATACATGGAACTCATTCATCTCTTCTCTCTTTAATTCTCTTACTTTAGTTACAAAGCAAGTTGGGCCATTCTCCAATCCATCACCCAAGAGTACATTCCTGCCTTGGGTGCCATATTAACCCTAAGAGTCAGAATACCAGACGATCCCGTTTATACCCTAGTAGGGGCATAAACGAATTAAGGCAGTGATGAACTCCACGGTGTGGCAACTTCCTTAGGTTCAATCTTTCTTCCTCGAATCTTTCAACTTTCAATTGCTTAATTATCTTGTCTCGAGTCCCTTTGTTTGAATTCCAGGTCTGTAGTGCTCAATTTGACGCTTTCTATTGAAGTTCTGTTATGATTCGAGCTTGATGAAGTCTAGGGGGCTGTTGTAGCTGCTGCATTGGGCTGTTAGTGCTGTTAGCTGCGGTGCTGCTGTTGATATATTGGTACTGCTGCTATGTTGAAGGTTGCTTAGCATATTGAGTTGTATTAGTTAGTTGATATTGTAACTAGAATAAGTCTTGATGTAATTAGTAGCTTAAGCTCGATTAAGTCATGTAATAAGTGAAGTAGTTGCTAGTAGTTGGGTGGTCAAGCCGTTAGATTAGTTAAGTCAAGGTTGGTGGCTAGTTACTTAGTTGATGGTTGAGTCGGTTAGTCCATGTGTCTAGGATCATTGTATCTCTAGATATTTTGGAGTTAGCCATCCTAAAGGATTAGTAGTATAAATATGTAGAGCCTCTCTTGAAGAGCTCATAACTTTGATGAATGAAATTGATATCTTTGATATCTCTCTCTACTTCTCATATCCTTTCCCTTCTTATCTCTTCTTAACTCTAAATTCTCTCCTCATCTTATACTCTCACTATCCTAACCAAGGTTAAGGTCCAAGATTAATCATTGAATCTTAACAATTGGTATCAGAGCCTTGATTTGGCTTCCGAATCTAGCTCAAAATCAAGAAAAACTACAAAATCTGATTGATTTTGTTGCAATTAATCAACAAAAACAGTTTTAAAACTGATTTAGTTCAGTTTTACGTGATCAAGAATTCAATTCTGAATTCTGAACTTGAAGCTTAACAATAACCGACTCAACCATCAACTAACTAACTAGCCACCAACCTTGACTTAACTAATCTAACGGCTTGAACACCCAACTACTAGCAACTACTTCACTTATTACATGATTTAATCGAGCTTAAGCTACTAATTACATCAAGACTTATTCTAGTTACAATATCAACTAACTAATACAACTCAATACGCAAAGCAACCTTCAACATAGCAGCAGTACCAATATATAAGCAGCAGCATCGCAGCTAACAGCACATGACAGCACTAACAGCCCAATGCAGCAGCTACAACAGCCCCCTAGACTTCATCAAGCTCGGATCATAACAAGTTCCTCTGTACGTCAGTTCAAATTTTATTTGGCCCCCTTCTCGAGATTAGCCTGTAGCATCTCAAGTTTGAGAATGTTGATTACCATTTGTTCTATTTTCCCTATATTAGGTAGATCTCCTGGTACTGGCATCAAAACTCTAATTTGTACCGTTATTGAAAAAAAAAAAATATATATATATATATATATATATCCCATGAACTTGGAAACGTCTAGCTTGCTTCGAAACAAATCTGACCAATACAAGAGAGCATATGAACCCAAACAACATTCCTTCAATTTCTACCAATTACATCCGTAGAATAACAAAAACATACAGAAACAGAAGTTGAAGAGCATTATATTAGGGAAGATTAACAAAAACAACATGAATGGAGCAACAAGATAGGCATTAATGTGATAACCAGTCGGTAGAAACCTAACCAGTCGGGAAGGTAATGTACCAAGAGAAGCTTCGTGACACAATAAGGGTTACTTATTGTAGGCCAAAAATGTTATTGTCAAAAATAATATAACTTACATTGAATAATAATCATAAATTTTCACACATTTATTTTTATATTAATATTTTTATCCTAACAATAACATTACCCTAGAATAATTGTTGCTCCCATCTTTAGCATCCCTAGAATAATTGTTACCCTAACAATAACATTACCTTAAAATAATTGTTGGTCCCGTTTTTAGCATCCCAGTCAAGTTTAAGACGACAATTTTCACATTAATACCCATCTTATTCTCATTCCCAAATATTTGTCCCTTTGAGCATATTCATAGAACATGTTTTTTCTTGTTCAGTTTCCCTAACATAATGTTAGAAAAATGGACTAATAGTAAAAACTTCAAAGCATTATAATACATCAAATTCCTAACAAATACACTAATTATATTGTTCCAAGACACAACATTTCTCTAAGGAATTTCATCGAATACCTTAAACACAATCTCTAAACTGTTTAAATTAAACAACTTGAAATTGCATTCCAAGAATAGACATCTCTCATGGATATTTGATCGAAACGTAACGGGCCAATTTGGGGTCATTGCATTTGAAGTAAAATTCAATTAAGCGATTTAAAATGAAAGTTTGAAGATGTTAAAAATTGATAAATATTCACACATAGCAACGAAAGAAAGAGAGCAATTAGAAAGATCTTACAAAACGACGATACCGCACCGTGATAAAGACCACTATCCTAAAAGACGATTCCGCCACTGCTCCAGTGCACACAGTATAACCGGCGACCGTCCTCCAGGATTAACGCGATCCAACTCTTAACGTGCACTCGTTAATTGCCGGGTAAGAGTGTCGAAGAACTTTGCCCAAAATCTGAAGAGCGGAGCAGAAGTGGAAGAAGAGGAGAAATACAACGAGAAAGAGGAGAGATGAAGCTGCATTGATGATGCTCTATAACGCCATTGATGCTGGGAGTTAAAATACTGGTGCATGATTAAATGGGGTATTAATTTGCAACGTTAAAATAACGGACGTAATAAATTAAAACGGTAACATTATTAATTACCTATGAATCTCCAACAGTCATATTTAATGACATTAAATAGCTACGGGTAAGTGGCTAGTCACGGGTCATGAAAAATATTTTCCGAAAAACAAATGTACCCGTTAAAAAAAGAATCATCCATTATTTTTCCAATGTGATACAACTACCCCATAAAACTAAAGGTTAGCTTATATCATTTTTCTAACAATCTCCCACAAAGGATACAAGCAAAAGAGAACAAAGAAGAATAGATTGGGCAAAGGGAATTCAATTTTTCAGTACCAATGTCTCGCGACTTGAATCGTCATCTAATGTAACCCAAGTTTAGGACAAACATCTGACAATGTGACTTTCGTCTTTAACCTCATAAGGAGTTGTATAGCCTTCCGCTTGGACATATACCAAACTCCAAATCTTGGCAGCTCTTGCAATTTGGAGCGTTTTATCGGCCATGCGCTCATCCTGGATATTCATAGGCGCTCTAGAAGGCATGTCATAAACCTTCATAGGGAGCAGGCATACTCCCACACTTACACAGGTGGATCGCATCAAGTGTGTGTTACCGCACACCATTAAACATATGGATATGGGTCCATTAAGAGCTAAAGCTCAATCTCACCCCTTGGTAACATACAGCCAGTGTCCATCAAGTGCAAGCCTGGCTTACACCGCCAGACATATGACTATGGACCCGTCTTTGCACTGTCACACCATAGGGAGGGACAACATAAAATACAATGTATTCCTTGAATAAAACTACAACTTTTCACATTGAAACTATTAAGATCAAGTTGGATACACCATAATTTATTCAAGTATAATCCTATCCCCCTCAATATTCCCACAACCTTTTTACGACATAGTGTCTTCATCAATGGATCCACAAGATTCTTTTTAGACCTTATACAATTTAGTGATATCACTTTCTTTTGAGTAGATCGTTTATGATCTTAAGCCTGAGACGAATAGGTCTCCTCTTGCCAAACCCATCAAGTGTGCAGTGTCTACACCTTCCATTACGAACTATGGATTGGGTTAAAGCATCAAGCTCAACCATCACAAATGGCGTTCGACATTGTACTGAAATAAAGCGGTATTTGAGAGTTAACCACTGACAACACCAATCACGAGTTGCTCTTACCCCCACATTGAGGTATCTGCAATGAGTTGTTATACAACTGGCTCCATTGCCTACCAACTTCAACAAGAGTCAATGTAACAAAATAGTAGAGCAAATATTGTATCAATAAAATCATATCTCCATCCCAAGTATTCAAATAGTACACATATCGTACGTATATCAAATATACAGTTGGCACGAAAGGCATATACCACAAATTTGTCAATTTCATATATCATCACAATTGTGAAACATTATCATCTCAAATAATTGGATCACCACCAGTTTATGTCACAAAAGACCATATACCTATTCTCATCGCACTTAGAGTACATGCATTATTACTATTAAGGGTGGTCCATGTATTACCAATGTTGTATCAAATTTTGGTGATATCAAGAGAAAGAGGTACAAACAACCATAATTCTCAAGATGCCTTTTACAATTCAACTTAAGGCAAACCCAAGCCTCTTCAAGGCTCTCGAGCCCAAGTACTAGCATTATCAAGCTCTTCACACTGACTTTGGATAGTCACCAAAATAATATTTCCACTGTAATCAATTTTCATAAGCTAGCTATAACTAACAAACATTGGCAAAAACACAATAATCAGAAAAGATTATGTTTAGACAACATATCTCATAGGCTCTCGAGTTGCTCTTACAATCCCCATAATGGAATGTCTCACACTACATTCCTAAGCCATTCAATTTTCCTACCTGCCAACTTAGTCTTTAAGGACAACTAAACAATGCAGGTTTTAGAGGGGTGTCACAAAATATAACTCACTAACGAGTCTAAATATATTGTCATTAGTAGAATATCACTTATTGATATCAAATACCTAACACAAGGAGTCTATTACAATGTAAACCTTATTCATAGTACTTCACTAGTACTTCAACAATTTAATAAGAGCACTTCAATATTCATCACTTGGATCAATGTATGTAAACTAGACCTACACCATATTCTCAACTGACCATACATGAGGCCGAACAAGCAATTAACACCGAATAGCTCCACCGATCAGATGTATCTAGAGCTTTCTCACTTCAAGGCAAACCGTTAGTTTCAAACATAAACATCTTTCCCACAAAGAGAAAACCAAAGAATGTTCATTCTGAAGGAAGACAGACCTTATGATACATCCGAGCTCATATCCTATGGAGACCAAAATCATATAGTTAGATCCTAACTGACTCTCTTGGTTGAAGGATCTACGAGATGAACCTAGCAGTGAGAATCAGTAACTCACACTAGCAGCTTAAGCGGTTGAACTTAAGATCCAAAGCATTATTAAAGACGTGCAAAGGACAACTCATGGTGGGATTGTATTCAATTTCAACTTGTTCTAGGGAGGCTAATTGGGTTCCGAAGCATTGTCTTATTGTTGATTATATGACCCACTAATTTTCTCAACCTACCCCAAATCCAGGCTTTATTGTAATGGCTAATATGTCAGGGCGAGACCTTCCTAAGAGGCACTTCTAATGCTCTTTTCTTATCCATGCAAAGATGAGTGGTTTAACTGCATAAACTAAACTTATGCATGATCTAGTTAGTCAATAACTATAAGTTCATTCATTTTCAAACTAATTAGGGAAAAATAAGCATATATCTTACTCCTTTTACGTAAGTCAACATCCCAAATAAGGATACTTTTGTAATTAAAACAATAAGAGCATCAAAGCTCCTTTCTTTTTTTAATATTAGAACTTCAATTGGCACAGTGACATCAAAAAACGCAATGCATTTCATGTCAAGTTTGTCCTATAACAATGATTGTGAATCAACAATAATTGTGAACTGAATATTCAAAACTAAACCACCCATTGTTTCTCACTAGGTCACATCTTTCTTTTATCGAAAAGGAGGAGCAGAGAAACACTAGGTGACATCGTCATTGCACGTTTCTCGTGAGTATACAAATAAATAGATCGGAAGTTGTGCTCATCCCGTGCCTATCAAGCTTAACAGTCCTTTGCTAGATTCTTGTACCTGATTCACTCTAACATTAGCACCTAGCCAACCCTTACCCAAATAGTAAGCCTCCAGTGAATGTCAAAACATTAGGCACGCAGCTAAACTTATGTTGCTGATAAGATATGGTAATAGAAAATGAGAAGTACATAATTCCTACTCTCACCTCAAATTGATTCACGAAGCTAATTTCTTTGTTAGAGAACAGCAAGTTTGGCCCAACGGAAAAATTCTCAAACTTTTTAGTTAAAGCCACGAGGAAGGGAAGATACTAAAATTCTAATTACTCAAGATTAATTGATAAACCTCGTCTTTTAGATTGTTAGAAAAATAGACTACTAGTAAAAACCCAAGCTTCATAATACATCAAATTCCTAACATATACATTAATCTTGACACAACATTTCTCTCAGGAATTTCATCGAATATCTTATACGCAGTCTCTAAACTATTTAAATTACAACAACAACTTGCAATTCCAAGAATAGACATCTCTCATGATATTTGATCAAATACATAACGGGCCGATTTGGGGTCATTGCATTTGAAGTAAAATTCAGTTAAGCGATCTAAAATGAAAGTTTGAAGATGCTAAAAATTGATAAATACTCACACATAGCAACGAAAGGAAGAGAGTAATTAGAAAGATCTTACAAAAGGATGATACCGCGCCGTGGTGAAGACCACTGTCCTAAAAGACGATTTCGTCGCTGCTCCGGTGCACACAGTGTAACCGGCGGCCATCCTCCAGGATTAACGCGATCCAACTCTTAACGTGCACTTATTAATTACCGGGTTGAAGTGCCTAAGAACTTTACCCAAAACCTGAAGAGTGGAGGAGAAGTGGAAGAAGAGGAGAAATACAGCGAGAAAGAGGAGAGATGAAACTGCATTGATGATGCTCTGTAACACCATTGATGAAGGGGAATGAAAAATGAGAAGGTCAAGGGAGATTGTTTTGCTGGGAGTTAAAATAGTGGGGCATAATTAACTGGGGTTTTAATTTGCAATGGTAAAATAACGGACATAATAAATTACAATGGTAACATTGTTAATTACCTATAAATCTCCAACAATCATATTTAATGACATTAAACGGCTACGGGCAAGTGGCTAGTAACGGGTCTTGAAAAATATTTTCCGAAAAATAAATATACCCGTTAAGAAAAGAATCATCAACTATTTTTCCAATGTGTGATATAACTCCCCCATAAAACTAAAGGTTAGCCTGTATCATTTTTCCAAAACATAATAATACATAGGTGATGAATTTACATAAAAAAACACACCAAACAAAACTGAAAGCTCAAGATTCTACCTTCTTATCCTCCTTGAGCAACTCTTCTACCACAAGAATGTTCACTTTGTCAGCATTATGCTCCACAGGGTTCACCATGCACTCCTCAGGCGCAACCGCATTAGGTCCCCTCCTGCTAGCGATGACAGTCCATAAAAACAACACCACGAAGACACCTAATGCTCCGCAACCAATCCCAAAGATCAGTGAAGTAAGGACCCGCAGGATGCAGTCGCTTTTTCTGTGCATCATCACCGGGCTTGAATCCTTGGTGAAGGATTCAGGATCCAACGGCTGTGAATGCGTCCAATATGGGATTGACCTCAATTTGAAGCTCCAGGAGTACAAACTACAGATCTGAGTAGAATTTGCATTTGATGAACTTATCCCAAAAAACACCTCCTCAATCTTGAACATTTCTGACAAATCAATTGGGAACGACAGCAATGGATTAAAAGGCCTCCCAGCACCAGAATTACTTAGCCTCACTTCAACCCTCTTTGAATTTGCTTCATAATCAATCCAACATTGCAACCTCTCCCCGCTATTAAGCAACAATTTGATTTTTGACAAATTAGTGGTTTTAACTGATACGAGGCTACCCACATCAACACCCACATGGTTAAAACTCAAATCCCCATTCTGGGTATCCAATTTTGTGTCAAATTCAACAGCAAAAACCCTGATTTTCCTGTCACTCAACTCGTTATTTAGCCCAAATGAGGTACCATCATACCCATGTGAAGCAAACCCATTTGGAAGAATCACAAAAGCAAGGCCATCCCCTTCTCCAGAAGAGAGAGAAAATGAGAAATAGGTCCCAAAAGACACTTTTCTCCTTGGATTCCCGTCAACAAGCTTAATGGGTTTCTTGTACATAACCCTTCCAGCACTTGAACTCCATGACCCAGTAATTTTAACAAAAGACCCATTCAAATCAACACTAGCATCGCCATATAAAGAAATTTGGGACTCAAAACTGGAACCTTTACCAAAATTTTGAAACCCAAATGAAGGGACTGGATCAGCAGATAGACCTAGAACTACAAAGAAAAACACAAGCAAGTAGAGAACTAAAACGTAGGAAGAACTGGAAGATGGAGCCATGGATGAATTGGGTATGGAGGTCTAATTTGTCAGTTTGTGGTGGAATTTGTCTAAGGTACATCTGGTGCTGGGTTTCAACCCAAATTTTGCCCCTTTTGTTGATTAGGGCTCGGGTACATTGTTGTATAAATGTATCGTAGTTCGTGTGCAGGTTGGAGAGGTTAGACGGATACATAGTATGTAATTGTAAAGATCGATAAATTGGGGGCACGGCTTGCGTGAGGCGTGTTTTTATGACTAATTGAAATGGTTTACGTATTTAATATTTTAATTTATAGACTTTATCAAATAATTTTTACTCATTAGGTTATATATATTAAGTAAAATAATTTAAATAGTAGTAAAAAGTGTTTATATGATACTACTAAGGAAGAATAGTTCGATGGCAGACAAAATATTATTTCTCAACATAACATTTAGAATTGTAGACTCTTAAACACTATTATTTATACTATTTTATTAGATATATGTAGCTTTTAAACTAAATATTATTTCTCAACATATTTGTATTAAAAAATTAATATACAAAACTTCTAGATAATACTATTTAAATTTTACCCTAATAGTTTTAAATATTTTAACATGGCTTTCATTTAAATGTACAGGAGATGTCAAGATTGGATCAGAGTACATATCGCAAAAAGCGTGCTTTAAATACTTGGGCTTTATGGTGCCACAAGACGGCAAAGTGGACGTAGATATTAACAACAGGATTAAAGTGGGTTGGCATAAATAGAGGATGGCATCGGCAGTACTGTGTGATAGGAAGTTCCCGCTTAAGTTAAAGGGGAAATACTATAAGACGGTAGTGAGACCGGCTATGTGTTATGGGGTAGAGTGCTGGCCGATTAAGCACCATCACACACAGAATGTGAAGGTAGCAGAAATGAGGATGTTGAAATAGATATGCGGGCACATAAAGAAGGATAGGATCAGGAATGAAGTTATAAAAAATAAATTAGGTGTGACCCCAATCGAGGATAAGCTACGGGAGCATCGTTTGAGGTGGTTTGGGCATGTTAGGAGGAGACCGAGCACTGCACCTGTCAAGAGATGCGAACAACTCCATAGTACAGAAGGGAAGAGACGAAGAGGCCAACCAAAGAAAAGTTGGATGGAAGCAATTCGACAGGACCTCGCCTGTCTAAACCTCAGTGAAGAAATAGCCCTAGATCGAGCTCAGTGGAAGATTAGTTTAGGTATAATAGATATAGCGGAATAGGATCGAAGAGCACTTTTAGGCTAGTACTAGCGCCACCAGGCTTCTCGCATGCCTGTTGGTGTTACGCATTTCTGCCTTGCTTCTTGCTACTCACATCATTTATTTGCTTGCATGTTGTCAGTGGGTAGGTAGGCTCTCTCCCATAATTGCTTGCTTACTTTTGTATTTTGCTCTTGCTTAGATGCTTCCATGCTTGTCATACTCTCTGGGCTTTTCATGCCCTTCTCGCTTTTCAGGTTGGGGATTCTCGAAAACAGCCTCTTATTAGGGTATCCCCCTAACCGGGTAAGGCTGCTTACATCTTACCCCTCCCAAACCCCGCTCAGGCGGGAGCCCTTGTGGCATTGGGCATGTTATTGTTGTTGTTGTTGCTGCTTTCATTTAAATAATAGGGTAAATTACATAAAATCTCCAATCTTTTGGTTCAAAAATATAAAACCCCTCTCACAAAAAAAAAAGTCCGAAAATCCTCCGACTTTTAAAAATTTATCACTTAACTCTATGCAATTTTTTTGACCATTTTGCCCTTCAAAAGTGAGAAAATTAAATATTTAATTTTATTTTTAAAAAGGGGTTTTATATTATTAGGTAAAATTTTAAAATTTTATGTTCTTAGCTAAAATAATTAAGAAGATTTTCTATATTTATAAAAATAATTATTTTAATTAATTATAGTATTAGAAGAGAAAAAATATTTTTAAAATTTTCATAAAAAATATTATGAAATAAAATGTAATATTTTTTTTGTTGATTAAAATATAAAAAAAATCTATATTTTTCCTTAAAATACAAAACCTACCAAAAATAAAATCAAACACTTACCCATTTTATTTTTAGGGCCAAGATGGTAAAAAAAACAAAACAAAATTTATTTTGGAGCAAAAGGATAAATTTTTAAAAGTAAAATGGTTTAGTGAGTGGTTTTATTTATGAGTAGAGTTTTCTGTTATTGAAACAAAAAGCAGATGATTTTTTGTAATTTATTATAAATAATAAACTCTTGTATGATATATTTTTGGCTAGGGAGACTTTTGTTCAAGGTAAGACCTATCAGAGTTAGCAATGCCATTTTACACAAATTTCTCTAATTTATTTACCTAATAAAATGTATATTAATTTGACCTGAAACAAAATTTTACACCTTATATTTATATTTATTTTTAATTTGTTGTAACCAAATAAAACATCAAGTTTAACCCCGAAATGTATGCCAAAAGAGCCTCAAACCCGAATTATTCTAAGGACATTACAAATCTCTATCAAGAAAGCTGCTTCGGTCTAGGACGTCTTGAGCTCCATCTTAGAAATTAGTCTCAGGTTACAAAAACAGGGGTTCATTTTGGAAATCACAGGAACATTCACTTACAATTTATCAATTGCGTTTAAGACACATATTGGTGCTTAGGCTACTGAAACTTCATTTTTAAAGCCCCAATTTTTGACACATCATAAAAAATGTGGCTTCATCCAAAAATGGTGCTTTTCTTCTCCATCCCAAGCCCCATTTCTTTAACCCCATCTTTTTATATTTTTAAATATTTTAATAGTTAATATTATTTATACTATTTTAATTAATTCAAGATAAAAGATAAAAATACATTAAAAATAAATGTAGTTAAAAATAATTAATTGTATTAAGAGAATGAATTAAAATTATAAAAATTAAGATTTATATTGGTGAAACATAACGTAATAAGAATAATTAGATAGAAAAAATTACTCAAATATAATATATAAAAATTTATTAATATTTAAATTATATTTTTAAATAAAATTATTATATTTTATTAATTAAAAATAATTAAAATGTATAAAATTAAATAAAATATTATTAAGAAATTAAAAATGGGCTCACGGTGGAGCCCCATAAAAGCTCCTTTTGGGGGGAGTAGCCTTATGTTTATAAATACCTCCGTCTAAACAGATCCATGAGACAAATGTTATTTGACGTAATAATATCACCCTTATCTTTCTCTTTCTCCTCAAATCCACTCAAAATATTAACTATTTATTATATTTAATAAAACGTCCGTTTCAATTTAAGATGTTAGAAGGAAACAAAAGCTTTTTGTTTGCTTTATTTTGTTTGCAATTTTCATAAGCTTTGGTGGCATCACGTCCTTAAACTCCTCTAGGACGTCCTGAACCACATTTGCTATTGCCATCACATTTTTTGAGCCCTTGTCCACCTTGAGAGTCACGAGAAAGATGGGTTGCTTCTTCAGCAACCCCTTGTCCAACTGCATTGTCAAGAGCACTTTGCCAACACCAGTAGATTCTCTCTTTAGTGGCACCATGCTTTCCTTCACTCCCATTGCGATGAATAGAGTATAAAGGCCATGTAGAGGCATCACGCGTACCTTGTCCAGGAACTCCATGCCCAAGACAAGTTTGAAGTTATCCATAGGCACTACAAAGAGGTTGATCCTCCCCTTCCAATCACCAACTTTAACATCGACATTAGTACCTAGCGCAGGCTTGGCACTGGCGTTCGTAGTCTTTAGCCACCCTCCATCCTTAGCAACACGAAGTGCCAGTCTCTGCGCCTCATCCTTGGAGGTGAAGATATGTGTTGCGCCTATGCCAACGCGCGCACATTGCTGTCATTTACCCTCATAGCTGCATACATTAGCCCCTGGATGGGGCCTTCACGAACTCAATCCTGGAGGTTACATTTAGCAACTTAAGGAAACCCATCCAGGTTGCCTCCGAAGCCTCAGCCCTGTCCTCATCCATCTTGAGATTAGGGTGTTGATTGCCTTCCAATTCATGCACTTGCGAGTGTACCATCACAAAAGAAACATTTAAGAGTCCAAGGCTTCTTGGACTTACCTTTATGCCAGGGGTCATCATGCTTCTTGAAAGAGCGCGGCTTCTCCTTCAACTTCACAAGGGGCTTAGCCACAGCTATCACAGCGGATAAGTCAGGAACATCACGACATTGTAGCTCATGCCCGGCCCATGACCGAAGGCCATCTAGGAAGAAAAACTTCTTATCCACTCCAAGACATCTGGGATTTCAAGGATAAGTCAAGGACATCACAACATGCACTGATCCCATGACAAGTGGTATCAGAGCCAGGCAAAATGATGCATGAGTAAGTAGTCGTCCTTAAAGTGGGCTTGTTCGTGGTGTCGGACAATCCTTGGTTGTGGAAGCGGCTAGCATTCTAGGTGCATCAAGCGGATTTGTCGGTGGTGATGGACACTCCTTATGATGGTGGGAGCACTCTCTAGAGTGGTTCGCATTTTGAATGTGGCAAGCGCACCTTGATTAGGGGTTGGGCTAGGGTTGTTGACTATTGGGTTGTCTTGCTGCATTGTGATTTAGCCGATCTTGTGGGGTGGAGTGGGAGAAAAGAAAGGTTGTAGTTTCAACAAGCATTATGTGCACGATATGTGTACGTGGTGCACTATGGTGCGTGGAGTTGGTAGGTGGGTTATGAGCGAGCTACTTATCACTGGGCTAGCCTAGAAGGCATTCATTGTGTTTCACACGGGAAGGGATGATGATGTGGTCATCTCGTTAGTCGAGGCTGCTGGAGATGCAAGGAAGCTACGATGGGCAGTCTTGTCACCGAAAACAAGGACGTTTGCGAAATTGGGCGGGGGAGAATGTCGCGTGCCACTGTTTGCCAACATTGTCCTTGGTGCTCAATAAGTAACCATATGACATATGGGGTCTACCTTTCCGATATTAATGTGTATGTGCTAAATGCAGGTAAGTTCCTTAGTTTACCATGCATTTCATCTTTTTTGGGGGTATTTGTTGCTTGTTAACCATAGGGGGTAAGCTGACCCTGCCCTAACCTCAGGGGGCCTGGGCATCGCACGAGTGATCTGTGACCTTGCCAAGACAAGATGGTAACAAAGCCACCCTTTCTGATAATTGTACAAGATTGCGCCAATGTTCCACCAGGTTACGCCAGGTTGTGCCTTTGTCCCTGTTGTCGCCCAAGTGTTGTGTTGAGGTGCCCTTAAGCGACGCAAGTGTGCGCTTAAGTGCGTAGGTGTACCTCTTTGTTGCACAAGGGTTGCATCTTACTGTGCAATGGTACACGTTGTGTGCTAGGTGCTGCGTAGGTGTTGTCATTGCTATGCTGGTCTTGCACGTTGATGCATAAGGGCTATGCGTGGGTGCGCTTATGGTGCGCTTGGGTGTCTATGTATGGCACGTTGATTTCCTAGTGGTGGACCTTGGGTTTTTGTTGTGTACAAGCTCGTGAGCATGACGGAATCCACCATAACAAACATGGAGGCACATGTTGTTGTTAAGGGCAAGAGGTCCAACAAGGGCATTACTGACTGCATGGACTGTGTCGAGGTGGATGTTGCAGTGCTATCCAGGCAACTAAACATTCTCATTGCTAAGCTCCAGCACCAGCCTTCGAAGGATAGACAAGAACATATAAGTAGGGGATCTATTAGAGGCACTCAATTCCACTACTCGCCAATAGAGGCGGGATGTGGATGCGCTCCTCGATGCATTGGTTGCTTGTGCAGAAGCATTCAAGTGTATTAACTCCAAGTTATCTGCGCTCGAAATTGAGGTGACAGCGCATAAGGAGGACTTGGCCTTTGTGTGTGGCTGTTTTGGCCAATCGTCGAAGCACAGCGCTAAAACTAGTAAATGTGGATGTCCTGTTGGAATTGGCATCCTAGAAAACCTAATTAGTTAGCTTTAATATTAAATTAATAAAAGTATTTTATTTAATTATTGTCTAATTTTGTTTTATGAGTCTAATGTACATGTGATGGTTTTCTCAAACGGTCCATGAGAATGACATGGTCCAAGATGAAATGTCGAGTCTGATTTAAGTGGTCAATGAGATTGAGCCACTGATAGACTTAAATAAAATTAGCAATTTTGTAAGATGATAACTATAAATCTAGGAAATAGTCTTAACTCGTGGATGGATTGTTCGTTGCCTTAATGTGCTAAAAAGATAGGTCACAATGCATTGACTTAAATCTTACATGCGTTAGATAAATGCGTGAAGTATAGCAGGAACATGTCTTTTATGTGGAATCTATAGTCTCTTACTAGATAAAGATGTCCCCTTAATTGATTCACAAGCATACGATCAGATTCTAGAATCTTTAGCCAAAGTATTTCATATGTTTGACATTTAGAATTAGTGCAGAAATTATTTTCTATATTATTAAATTGTTCGAGAAGGGCGAGTAAGGAGCTACGACGAAAGATGTGAGAAAATTAGTGATAGTAGTTAAAGTTATTTTTGCTCACGGATATCTAATAGAGGGGTTCATCGTAATAATAAAAGTTATTTGAGAATCGTTGAGTAAATATATTTAAATTTAGAGTACAACAATATTTATTCAGGGGAATTAAGTGTTGTTAAATGGTAATCAATGTCATCAAAATTTAATAATTAGATTTGACCCATTTGGAGCTAGAATTACATAGTCCCTAAGGTCCCTTTGCAAGTCTCAATTTAAGCATAGTTTGAAAATATTTAAAAATGAATTCATCATATGAATTATTTATTTATGAGATGACTATAATACGATAAATTATATCATGTTTTTAAACAAAAAAAGGTGATGAAAACGCACGCGTGGGAATTTCTATCAAATAGAAAGGGTGGGCATGTGCAACAACAACAACAACAAACCCAGTGCCTCCAAGGGCTCCCACCAAAAGCAGGGTCTGGGGAGGGTAGATGTACGCAGCCTTCCCCCTTCAGGGGGCTGCCCTGAAGGGAGGCTGTTTCCGAGGACCCCCAGCCTAAAAAGATGGTCTGCATCCATCAGCCAAAGACCTAGCACAAGAGAAACATCAAAATGCATAAATATGGCCAAAAAAAAGGTAGAAGAGATAAAGAAAGAGAACGAGAATGAGAATGAGAATGAGATAGGGATAGAAAAGATAGAGATAAAGACTACCCAACTCTAACCAGATCATCTAATACCCCTATGCTACCCCTCCATTGGGCTCTATCTAAGGCCATCTCCTCCCGAAGGTTTAGGTGGGTGAGGTCTTGTCGGATCGTCTCAAGCCATCTCTTCTTTGGTCTGCCTCTGCCTCTTCTGCCTAATGTAGTAAGAGGCTGTTCGCATCTTCTGACCGGAGTGTCATCCGGTCTCCTTCTGACATGTCCGAACCACCTCAGACGTTGCTCCCTTAATTTATCTTCAATGGGAGCTATGCCCAATTTGCCTCTTATGATGTCGTTTCTGATCCTATCTGTCCTTGTGTGTCCGCACATCCACCTCAGCATTCGCATCTCCACCACCTTCATCTTCTGTGTGTGCTGTTGTTTCATCGCCCTGCACTCCGCCCCATATGCCATGGCTGGCCGCACCTCCGTCTTATAGTATCTTCCCTTTAGCTTCAAGGGGAATTTCCTATCACAAAGTACCGCGGAGGCCATCCTCCAGTTGTGCCAACTCGCTTTGATCCTGCAGCTGACATCCTCATCCACTTCGCCGTTATGCTGTATCGTAGACTCTAAGTACCTGAATCTCTCCTTCTTCGAAATGGCCTCGTGTCCAATCTTGACTTCTTCCCAGCTAGACGTGGTAGAGGGATCGAACTTGAGTTCCATGTGCTCGGTCTTGGCTCTGCTTAGTCGCAAACCCTTCGACTCTAGAACTCCTCTCCATAGTTCCAGTTTCTCATTTATCTCTTCCCGCAACTCCCCCACTAGTATTATGTCATCTGCAAAAAGCATGCACCAAGATACACATCCCTGGATGTGCCTAGTGAGCTCGTCCATAACCAAAATGAATAGATAGGTGCTCATGGTAGACCCTTGGTGAACCCCTACTGTTATCGGGAAAGCGTCTGACTCCCCATCCACTGTACGCACCATAGTCTGTGCCTCTTCATACATGTCTTTGATGGCTCGGATGTATGGTACGGGGATGCCTTTCCTGTCCAAAACTCTCCAAAGGACCTCTCTTGGCACTCTATCATATGCCTTCTCTAAATCAATGAAAACCATATGAAGGTCCTTTTGTCTCTCCCTATATTGCTCTATCATCTGCCTTAGGATGTGGATGGCTTCTATTGTTGATCTCCCGGGCATAAATCCGAACTGGTTCTCGGAAACCTCAATCAGATTCCTTAACTTCCTCTCTATGACCCGTTCCCACAACTTCAGAGTGTGGCACATTAGTTTGATACCCCAATAGTTGGCACAACTCTGAATGTTGCCTTTGTTCTTATATATCGGTATCAATATGCTCTTCCTCCATTCCTCAGGCATCTTGTCCCCCTGGAGGATTTGGTTAAATAGTTTAGTCAGCCAAATGGCGCCCTTTTGTCCCAAACATTTCCATGCTTCTACGGGGATGCCATCTGAGCCAACTGCTTTACCCTTTCCCATGGATCTTAGGGCTTCCTTGACTTCATTGAGGCTAATTTGCCTAAATTTGCAGTGGTTTTGATGCACCTTAGATGTTTGAAGATCACCTAAGGATATCTTTGTCCCTCATTGTTCGTTGAATAGCTGTTTAAAGTACATTTTCCACCTAGCCTTGATTAGATGCCTGTCCATGAGTACCTGTCCATCTTCCCCTCTTATGCATTGCACTTTTTCCAGGTCTCTGGTCTTCCTTTCTCTAGCTTTGGCTATTCTATATAACTGCCTCGCATCCTCCTTGGTATCCATCCTTTTGTAGAAGTCCTCATAAGCTCTTGATTGTGCTTCTCTGACTGCTTGCTTTGCTTCTCTCCTGGCTTGAATATACCGATGTCGCTTATCCTCATCCCTGCTATGGTCCCACTCTCTGAAACAAACTCGTTTCGCCATAATCTTCTCTTGGACCTTGTCACCCCACCACCAGGATCCTCTGTTACTTGGTGCCCTTCCCTTTGACGTGCCGAGGACTTCCCGTGCCAGTCCTCTCATCTTTTGGGCCAGATGGTTCCACATCTGGTTTGTGTCTCCTTCAAAGTCCTCCCTGAGTTTGGCCTCCACTTTTTCCTTGTATACCTCATACTTCTCCCCCCCGAGCTCCCTCCAATAGGTGTGCGTATGCTCAAGTTTGCAGATTCTTTTGGCCCTCCCCTTGGCCTTTATATCCGCCCACAGCACCCTATGTTGCGTAGACAGGTCTTCGCCTAGGGTAGTCTTACAATCCCTGCAATCTCTTTGCAACCTTCTCCTTAATAGTATGTAGTCAATCTGTGTTCTTGTCCTGCCGCTTTGGTACGTGATGATGTGTTGCTCGCACTTTCTGAAGAAGGTGTTGGCCACCGTTAGTTCGTAAGTAACCGCGAAGTCTAACAGGGCTTTGCCCTCTGCATTCCTGGTTCCAAAATCGAATCCTCCGTGGTGAGGAGCATAACCGTCCTCCGTCACACCAACGTGTCCGTTGAAATCCCCGCCAATCATTACTTGTTCGGTTGGGGGTATGCCCTGCATCATTATGTCTAAGTCCTCCCAGAAAGTAGCCTTCTCATGCTCAGACAGTCCGATTTGAGGTGCGTAGGCACTGATTACGTCCAATACTTCACCATCTAGGACCATCTTGATATTATGATCCTATCGCCAGCTCTTGATACTCCGTCTACCTTATCCTTGAGGCTGCTTTCCACAATGATCCCAACTCCATTCTTGCCTCTGGCCTTGCCCGCATACCAGAGCTTATGCCCTAGCACCTCCTTGGCTTTCGCGCCAACCCATTTAGTCTCTTGCAGACAAAGGATGTTGATGTTTCTCCTCATCATTATATGGGCCACCTCAAAACTCTTCTTCGTTAGTGTCCCGACATTTAGTGAACCTAATCTCAAGTTCCCTGTCCCCTTTTGCCTCGCCCTCCCCCTCCCCCTCCCCTTCCCCCTCCCCTCCCCCTTTGAAGATGGCCTCAAAGTCTGAGTTCCATAGCTGTTCGCACTCATCAACTAGATGTACCTAATGCGGGTAAGTGAACAACATAGACAAGAAGCAGAATATAGTATATACACCCAAGAATATCACCCACAATCAATAAGACACACACAATTAACAATAATGACATGAGACAGAACCGAGTAAACCAAAGAAAATACACAACAATGGTAATCCAGACACTAGCCTATTGTAATAAAGGTTAGATCAAACCTGGAGCTGGTGCGTTGTTGGTACTCTGACCCGGCTAAACTTACCTGGGCCCGCTCTTGCTTGTCTGCCACGGGCTGCTGGCTTAGGATTTTTGGCGGCAGTGATGGTGGTGGGGCGAGAGAGGTGTGGTGTGGTGTGCGTGTGAGTGTGTGTGATGATGTTGATGGGGCGTCACGGGGTTCGGTGGTGGTGGTGCCGGTGTCGGTGCAAGTGTCTAGTCGGGGAGGTGGTGCCGGGTAGTTGGGGCGAGGTGGTGGTGAGGTGCGAGATCGGTGGGGCGAAGTGGTGGGTGGGTCGGGCGAGGTCAGGGTTGGGGTGGGTGAGGCGAGGCTGTGGCGGGGTGCGAGGTTAGAGGGCCGTGGTGGTGGGTGTTTGGGTGGGACGAGGTGGTGGTTGGGCTCAATGTCGGGGTGGGTGTGGTGAGGTGGGTGTGGTGGTTCGGTGTAAGTGGTGTATGGGTGTGTGAGGTGAGGTGAGGTGCGACGCTTGCCCGACGGTGGGTCGTCGCCGTCTAGGTGTCGTTGCTGGGGGGTGGAGGTGAGTCGGCGAGGTGGCCGACGGTGGGGCTGTGGCGAGGCAGGGTGGTGTCAACGAAAACGGGGGGGGGGGGGGGGGGGGGGGGTGTGTTCAGTGAACGTTGATGGGCGTAGAAGAGAGAGAGAAGAGAGAGAAGAGAAGTTGATGAATAAAGGGTGGGCACGTGCACAATGCCTAAATAAAGAAAAAAGAAGGAAAGGGTGTCACTGACATTATGCTGACATCATGCTAACGTCAGTGACTAGAGGTTTTTAACACGTTATATACCTGAATTTGGAGCTGACATTTGAGTGACGTCAACAACCACTTCTGCTTATATATGTATGTGTTTCACGATGAAACATTCAAGGTTTTGGAACTTAGTTTTCTCTCTCGACGAAAGCCCTAAAAATTGTTTGTAGGAGTTTTCTAAATTTATTGTTTAGCATAACTAGAAAAATTATTTTTTAGAAGGATTGAAAGGAAAAATTTTGTTTTGAAAATTTTCATAAAATAAATATATTTGCGAGCCAACACTCTTGGTACTAGAAAAGGTTATTACGAAGAAGACCTTGAGTTGTCAAGTTATTTCTTCTTCCAATTTTAGATCTTCGCGTTCAGAGTTGGGATTCGCGCTTCAGTTATGTTTAATTTGTTTTTCCTTTATTTCGTTTATTTTACATACTATGTTTGTACTTGTTTTATTCGATGTTTTTTAATTGTCATGTTCTGAACATATTAGAGTTAGATCTTGGTTTAATTAAATAGTTTAATTAGACTAGGGCTTTATATTTATAATTAAGAATTTTAAAATCATTTTTCACTGCGCCCGCTCTAGCCAATCTAGGAACTATTTTTGAAATATTCTCAACATATCCCTCGTCCAAAGTCGTACAACGATTGTCGTGATACTAAAGTGCTCAATGGGTTCTTGAGCGGCTTGGTGCTATGCTTCTATCATCTTGGCCTGCATAATGAAGTGCAGTGCATCAACTCAGAAGCCCTCTTTCTGATTGATTTGGCAAACTTGTGGTGGAAGAGAAAAACGGGAGGACATTGCTCGGGGAACTCTTGTCATTGACATGTGGGATGTCTTTAAACAAGAGCTCCATGCACAATCCTATCCTAAAGATGTCGAAGACGAGGGACGATACCAATTAAGTCACTTAAAACACACGGGCTTGATTGAAGACTATGTCGAAGTTTTTTCCAAGCTCATCCTCGAAACCCCAGACCTTCTTAAGCATGATAAGAAATTTCTACTCCTTAATGGCCTCAAGTTATGGGCGAACCAGAAGCTACAACATCTCATGATGTCCTTGACTTATCCATCGATAGCTGAGGCAGAGTCCCTAGTAGAATATTGAAAGGAGGCCCCAAAACAGAATGACAAGAGGGTCAACAAGGCTAAAAACGAGGGCAAAGCATAAGCATTGGAAAATCTTAAGGTTTTCATTCCAACCCTTAGCCACCTAGTACACATCAAGGTTACTCCTAACACCGCCTGTGGAGTCAAATGATGTTGTCCTATGACCAGCTCGAATTTTGTAGGTTATACGAGAATGGGGCAAAGTTCATTGACTTAACCCAATCCCACTGATTAGGCCCTACAAAGTTCCTTAGATACAACTCAAGCAAGGCATTTATCCTCTCTATTTCTCCATCGATCTGAGGATGAAAACTCATGGAGTAATGAAGGTTTGACCCCATTAATTAGAACAACTTCGCCCACAACTTTCTCGTGAACCAGGGGACTTGGTCACTAATAATGTTCCATGGAAGACCCCACTACTTAACCACATGCTTG
Source organism: Simmondsia chinensis (assembly GCA_018398585.1). Lineage (NCBI taxonomy): Eukaryota > Viridiplantae > Streptophyta > Magnoliopsida > Caryophyllales > Simmondsiaceae > Simmondsia > Simmondsia chinensis. The sequence goes on along the minus strand of JAGTTD010000023.1, from coordinate 18,161,530 downwards.
AGGAACAATCAAATAGCTTCCGTGGCTATGCAGTCTTTGGGCCCGGAGATGAAAGTGCCATACCTAGAGAATTGGTCAACCGAAACGAGGATTGATCCATGCCCTTCAGATGTAGGTAATTTTGAAATAAAGTCCATCGAGACGCTTTCCCATGGTCGGATCGGGATGGGTAGCAACTCTTGCAACCCAACAGGTTGTCTTTACTCAACCTTATCTTGCTGAGAACTTACAGAGAAGTGAGTCAATCGATAGTGCTTTTGAGATTATCACAGAACAATAGCCGTTGACTCCTTAAGCGGTCATTATGAGCTACACCGGGAGTATTCTGGCTACGTACTAGGAGACAAAAAGGTTGAAATGGGAATCTTGACATTGCTAAGGCATATCTTGAAAAGGCAAGCCAGAAGATGAAGAAGTGTGTAGATAAGATGAGATGGCACTTGTAGTTTCAAGTTGTACACTTAGTAACTGTCAAGCTTTTGCCACAACATTTCAAGACCTTGTAGAAGGTGCACAAAAGGTTTCGTGCATAGATATGAGGGACCATTCCTGATAACGGACAAGGTTGGGAAGGTATCCTATCGAGTGGGATTACCGCCTCAGCTGAAGATACACCATTTTTCATGTGAGCTTCCTGAAGCCTTACCATGGAGTGGAGGATCCAAGCTAGAATGAGTCACGATGGGCACTGTAGTAACTGTTGAGAAAAATATAAATTTTGTTGAAAAAATAAACTCTTATGCCGATCGTTAGATTTACAGTTCTGAACTATGGTCACAACAAAAGGCACCTATTAGAACACTTAGAATAGGAGACTCTTCTCTTTACCTAAGCCCCCCGATCGGAGAGTCATGCTTCGTGAAACCTTACGTGCAGGAGCTCCCGGGAGTAGGGTTATCTCTATAAATCCCTTTGCTCTAATACCGGTTGTTGGGATGAACTTTAAAAATTCGTCCTTAAAGTTTACACGGTAGAAGGGGTTTAGAATTCATAATTCTAAACCTAGGGTTGATTTAAAATTCCTAATTTTAAATCTACAAATTTAAATTCATAATTTAGATCTACATATCTAAATTCTTAATTTAGAACTACAGGCCCTTTTACTCTAATACATTCATAACAAAACATAAACTCAAAAAGGCTAATAATGAATACTATAAATAAATAGAAAAGCGAAAATAAAAGAAGAAGGAAAGAAGAACATACCTGGGATTGCTCCACATATAAGAAATTCATCTTATAAATTTTATTTTCTTAAATTAATTTTGTTTTATAATTTTTTAATTTTCATTCATCTCATGAATAATGTTTAGCAAAATTAATTTGCCCATCTTATGAATAAATAATTCATCTCATGAATTCTTTAATATTTTTCCGATGACAATAAATATAGAGGCTTGCGAGGGACCTCAAGGACAATTTAAATCTAGCTCCAAATGGGTTAAATTAATCATCTCATCAAATAATTTAATTACCATTAATGAGACTTAATTCCACTAAATAAATCTCACTGCACTCCAGACTTAAACCATTTATTCGATATCTCCCTAATATACTGTATTGATGACAACAACCACTCCATTATATGTCCATGACGAAGAATAAATATAACTACTAGCATTATTCTTCTCACAACATCTCCATTAGTTACCGACTCGTCCTTCATTGAATAATTCATTTCTACTTGAACATATTCATAGTATAAATTTCAAATGTCAAACACTTGATATACTTTGGCCAAAAATTCTGAACTATTCAAATATTTGCGAATCAACTAAGGGGACATCTGTATCTCGTAAGAGACTGTAGATTCTCTATTGAATATCTGATCATTGTCACACTTCACGCCGCTACCCAGTGTATGTGGGAATTCAGTTATGCATTTAGACCTTACTTATAGTACACCAAAGTAACTAACGCTTCATGCACAAGTCCAGAATACTCTCAGGACTTGGAGTCGTCGTTCAAATAGTACAACTTGAATCACTCATCTCTAATGGTAGTCTAGAAACAAGCAACTCACATGGTCCAACGCAGTGTGCCAATCTTATTAAATACAACAACATGACACTTTTGGATCCCCATCCACATGACAAGTCATCTAAAGTGTCACATTATAGTCTTAGCATACAAGTGGTCCAAACCTGTCTTTTACTACGAGTCTTTCAAACAACAATCCATACCATTTGTTCTAAGTCTATCTGGGGGTTAATCTCATAAACCACTTAGAACAAACATGTAAATTGTAGTATGAGGACTACAACCATTTCATGAATGTTTCCTAAAAGAAAATCATATACAGTATAAATGCTCGCTTACACAAATTTAACAAGAAAACGACTGGAACTTCAATTTTATTTTTTAATTTAAAATAATATTGACAAAATAAATCTGAATTTTAGGACACTAATCCTAGCAATCTCCCACTTGTCCTAAATCCAATTTATAACAAGCATTATATTAGTCCTTTCTATGTATGAATCAAAGGTCTAGTGAAGTCAAGTTCTTAGTCAAGTCAACTACTTTATCTGAACCTACATGCCCCTCTTTGTAGCTTCTAAAGCTACGAATATTTAGCCTCTATGGTGAAGTCAGTAATACAATACTGCTTGACCTTTCTCCCACTAATGGCTCCTACTCCTAGGGTCAAGACATGCCCAGACGTCATACAACTAGCATCTCTATCCGACTGGAATTCAAAATCCGTATAGCCAACTGAAACTAGCTCGCCAAATCCTTACAGCTGATAACACCCCTACATCATTCCTAATGAGTAGTATATCGTCGACATAAAATACTAAGAAAGTCACTACTTTCTCTTGAGGTCGTTTGTACACGAATGGTTCATCAACCAATTGTTTAAAACCATAAGACTTAATCGCTTCATTGAATCTAATATTCCATGAGCATGATGCTTGCTTCATTCCATACATGGACTTCTTTAGTTTGCGTATGCTCCTGATTTTTGCCAATGAAACTATCTGGTTACATCATATGGATGTCTTCTTCAAGACGACCATTCAAAAAGGGTCGTTTTGATTTCCATTAGCCAGATCTCATAATAAACAGCAATGGATAGGAGTATCCATATGGCCCTTAGCATGGCTACTAGTTCGAAGGTCTCATCATATTAAATTCCTTCCTTTTAGGTAAACCCTTAGCAACCAGTCTTGCCATGAAGGTCTTCTACCTTTCAGTCCACTCCTCTTTTTCTCTTATAGACCCATTTACAACCAATGGACTTAATGCCCATAGGCGCCTCTACAAGATCTCAGACCTGATTAGAATACATAGATCATATCTTAGTTTTTATGGCTAAGACCCATTGGTCAGCATCATGTCATTAATTGCCTCATTGCAGCTGAGAGGATTAGATTCAATGTCACGTTCAACCATTAAGGCTCCCGCCATGAACCTATCAGGTGTCCTAACAATCCTCCCACTACACCTAGGCTCTCGGGTACTTAGAACACTCTCAACCTTAACAATAGGTGCATCTAATGCATTTATTGTATGCTGAGGTGTGTCTAGCCATTCATAATTTGTGTCATTTTATTTGAACTCCTCTAGCACTACTATGTTTTTCTCTTTTTTAGTCTATTACAAAATCCTCATTTAAAAATTTCGCATACTTACAAAAACCTTTTTGATCAGAAAGACTGTAGAAAAGACCATCCTTGTTCCTTTGGGATAACCCTAAAAAGAAATCGTAAGGTAGCATGACTCATCATGGACCTTACCACATCTAACAATGTCATATTCCTTCTTTGCAACATCATTCTACTGCGGTACACCCGGAGCAGAAAGTTGAGATCTCATCCCATTTGCAGTTAGGAAATCCAAAAACTTACCCTAAAGGTATTCACTGCCTCGATCTTATCAAAGTGACTTAACTTATTTACCTAATTCCTTTTCAACTTCAGCTTTGTACTCTTTGAGCTTTTCAAAAGAATATAACTAATGTCTCATTAGGTAAACATATCTATACCTTGAGTAATCATCAGCAAATGTGATGAAGTACTCATACCCACCACTTGCTTGAACTTTCATTAGTCCACATATGTGTGAACCAGCTCAAGCAAGTCACCAACCTTGTTGCCTTTACTCTTAAAGACAGACTTAGTCACCTTTCATTCTATGCAGAATTCGTAAACTTGTAATGACCTCAAGTCCAAAGCCTCTATCAGTCCATCTTTCACCAGTCTTTGGATCTTGTTCGAATTAATGTGACCTAAACATTGGTGCCATGTGTAGGCATTATCCCTTTCAGGGTGTTTTCTTTTAGGAGATCAAACAAGTGAGCTTGTGTTAGTTTTTTTAAACAGATATGAGAGTTTTGATCAATAAACAACATGAATAAACTATTTATACATTTATATTTTGCAAATTTATTTCTTTTATTAAAAGGATCATAATAAAAATCAACTGAATAACAATTATTCATAAAATGAGATATAGAAATCAAATTTCTGTGCAGATTAGCCACAAATAAACAATCTTTTAAAATCAAAAACTCTAGTACTAAAGACTAAGCTAACATCTCCTACACTTAAGACCACTACTCTTGTACTGTCCCTGACCATCAGGTGCAGCTCCCCATCATGTAGCGTCTTGGTTAGCCTGAGCCCCTGTAACATATTACAGACATGGTCAGTTGAACCTGAGTCCACACACCACGAACCTGGTGAACTCTCAACAATGAGATATCAACATATCTTCACCAGATGGCTTAGTAGTCTTTCTAAGAAGAGAAGCTAAGTACTCAGTGCAGTTTTCATTTAGTGCCCAGTTTTCCCGTAAAAGGAACACTTTTCTTTTGCCGACTTCTTTATGGACTTTGTTGCTACACTAGTAACTATGCCTTTTCCTGTCTTTCAGAAGGTCCCTTGCGAGTAATAACTAAGTCTAACTAGTTTTTTCAAGCAAAGTTATTTGGTCTGGTGAGTACATTATGTATTAGAAATGAGTAAATTTCACTCGCCGTATCCATTTCAAAATATTGTAAATGCAAACATTTGTGTAACTATCTAACAAGAGTCATATATAATGTAGTGATATCTATTCTTTTATTTTAGCATGCACAATAAGTCATATATCCACCAAACTATACTATCATGCATACAATGATGACCCAAACACAACACTCCTTACTCACGGGCAGCGAGGTCGCATGAAGCTAGTTCGGGTGAGAACTATTCTCAATTAACATGTTTTCTCGTAACTCTTACTAAACATGATTAATTCACCACTTTACCTTAGTCTTTAATATAAAACAACAAAGCTCCTCGAGAAGGCTAATGCATCACACTAGTTAAGTATAAACCATTATCTAAACCTCCATGCAAATACACGCAATACTTCACGGCAGCGCGGATGTATCACTTCTTTGCACTTTGGCTTATCATAATAGAAGTCTAACCCTCTAATCTGCAAACTGACATCCTCCGCAGGGAGGTCTATCGATCTACTATACTGCTAGACCGGTAATGGAGACCGTGACTTTGTAATAATTGAAACCTCGCTCCCACTTGATTTTTATAAACTAGTGGCTTTTTATAAACTTGCATTTACAACCTGCATTGTCTCATAACCCCATTTAGAATCTCATTCTAAAATTAACCAAAATTAATTAATTATTTCATTCAAAATATTATCATTTTACAACATCGATTATCTCATAATCTTGCTTTAGAATCTCATTCTAAATTTATTCAATAAAATTGATGAATTAATTTTAAAAATGGTACCATAGATTATCTCATAACCTATTCTTTAGAATCCCATTTTTAGAATCTCATTTAAAAAATTAAATAAGCTTAGAGTATCTTATATTTTATTATAGAATCTTACTCTAAAATTAAATTAATTAGTAAAATTAATTTCTGATGTTTAAAATAATATTAACTTAGACTATCTCATAGTCTATTTTAGAATTTTATTCTAAAATAATTCAAAATAAATTTTATTTAAAATAATACTAATTTACAACTTAGATTATCTCATAATCAAATTTAAAATCTCATCCTAAAAAGAAAATTAATTAATAAAATAATTAATTTATAATTATTTTGTAAACCATACTGACGTCTACAAGTCCCTAAAATCAAATAAATAAATGTTTTTTTTAATATTGCTGACATCAATTGTCAGCTCAGCAAGCGCTGGCATCATCATAACATCAGCATCTGCTAACATTTTTTTTAAAATTCAAATAATTAATTAAAAATAATTGATACTAATCTAATTAGATCAATTTTATTCGATTTCGCAAATCATATCAAATATGCATTATCTCATTATACAAACAACTTAATCGCAAATTTATAGATTGATATACCCTGAATTAATGATTAATTCATTGATGATTTAAACAATTTAAACCATAAATTTAAACAACATAGTTAACTATTAACTTTTTTAACGATTTAAATAATTTAAATAGCTACTTAAGAAAACTATCATTCTTAATTAAATCTCTATTTTATTGAATAGCAAATCTATTTATTTTGATCTTATTATACCTATTTATGTATATTATGAATGTAATCAGAGACCGGCTCTGATACCAATACGGGGAAAAACAACTCTGATGTTGACTGTTGGGTTCACAATTCTCAATTATACTCACAACAAAAAGCACCTATTAGAGCACTTAGAGTAGGAGACTCTTTTCTTTACCTAAGCCCCTGATCAAAGAGTCATGCTTCGTGACACCTCACGTGCAAGAGCACTCAAGAATAGGGTTATCTTTATAAATCCCTTTGCTCTAATACCAATTGTTGGAATGAATTTTAAAAATTCTCCCTCATTTTATAAAGCTTACGCAGCGGAAGGGGATCAGAATTCATAATTCTAAACCTAGGGTTGATTTAAAATTCCTAATTTTAAATCTACATATTTAAGTTCATAATTTAAATCTACAAATCTAAATTCTCAATTTAGATCTATAGGCCTTTTACTCTAATGCATTCATAACAATACATAAACTTAAACATGCAGAATAACGAATACTGTAAATAAATATAAAAGCAAAACTAAAAGAAGAAGCAAAGAAGACATACCTAAATTGCTCCAAAAATAGAATACCAAAAGTAAATAATAATCTTCAGAAGAATACCGGGGAATCGAGACCCAGCGATCTTCTACTCAACGACCTTGAACTGTCCTAAGAGTAGGCTCCGAAAAATATGAAATTAGGAAAGAGAAATTTCAACATAAATTTCTCTCTCCAAATAGGGTTTCTAAAAGTCAATGCTTTCAGTAACCCTTAATTTAGAATTGATACCAAACCTTTGGAATAGGTACCCTTATTTATAGTAGGTTACCAGAGCGAAAAATAAGCAATCTGTCGATGTGGGATTCGCAAAGTTAAAAACAAAATGCGTCGTTTCATATTCAAAACCACTCCAAGCACCGCATTTTACAAGCAATTCAAAAACTAATTTATTTTTATTTCCTTCCATGTGCCATGTGCGAACGCGGATCCTCTCCTTAGGCACCCCAGCGCTACATGTGTCGCGTGCTGATTGGCTGCCAGCGTTACAAGCAGATTACGACCTCTGTGTGTTATTCTGCAATTTTTTTTGTTTCTCACATATAAAAATTTATCTTATAAATTTTATTTTATAATTTTTTTAATTTTTATTCATCTCATGAACAATGTTTGGCAAAATTAATTTGTCCATCTTATGGATAAATAATTCATCACATGAATTTTTTAATATTTTTTTAATGGTAATAAATATAGAGGCTTGGGCAGGGACCTCGTGAACAATTTAAATCTAGCTCCAAATGAGTTAAATCAATCATCTTATTAAATAATTTAATTACCATTTAATGAGACTTAATTCCACTAAATAAATCTCATTGCACTCCAGACTTAAACTATTTATTCGATATCTCCCTACTACTCTGTATTTTTGACAACCCCTCTACTAGATGTCCATGACGAAGAATAAATATTACTACCATTATTCTTCTCACAGCTTTTCCATTAGTTACCAACTCACCCTTTACTGAATAATTCATTTATATTTAAACATATTTAGAGTATAAATTCCAAATGTCAAACACTTGGAATACTTTGGCCAAAGATTCCGAACTATTCAAATATTTGTGAATCAACAAAGGGGACATATGTATCTCATAAGAGACTGTAGATTCCCTATTGAATACCTGATCCTTGTCACACTTGACACTGCTAACTAGTGTACATGGGAATTCAGTCATGCATTTAGACCTTACTTATAGTACACCAAAGTAACTAACACTTCATGCACAAGTCCAGAATGCTCTCAAGATTTAGAGTCGTCATTCAGATAGTACAACATGAATCACTTATCTCGGATAGCGGTATAGAAACAAGCAACTCACGTGGTCCAACTCAGTGTGGCAATCTTATTAAACACACCAACATAACACTTTTGGATCACCATCCACATGACCAAGACAAGTCATCTAAAGTGTCACATTATAGTCTTAGCATACAAGTGGTCCAAACTTGTCTTTTACTATGAGTCTTTCAAACAACAATCCATACCGTTTGTTCCAAGTCTATCTATGGGTTAATCTCATAAACCACTTAGAACAAACATGTAAATTGTAGTATGAGGACTACACCCATCTCATGAATGTTTCCCAAAAGAAAATCATATACAGTACAAGTTCTCGCTTACACAAATTTAACAAGGAAATGACTGGAACTTCAATTTTATTTTTTAATTTAAAATAATATTGACAGAATAAATCTGGATTTTAGGACACTAATCTTAACACTAGACACTGTCGAAGATCAGGTTGAGGCATTGGAGGAATGCAATGCATGGTTAGAGTGCAAGGTATTAGGCGCCGTCAATGCCATTAAGGCTGTATTGGAGGAGCTACTTAACAAGCTGAGCACAACCATGCATAAGTCCCGGGAGGCGCTGGACAACATTTGAGCAGAATGTGCCTTGTGTAAACCTAAGATAATAGGAGACGCTGTCACAAAGGTGAAGTGCCACACGTCAAAGTTCTTGACCCTCCATGGTATTGCGGTAAACACAATGCTAAAGAACTTGATAATTTTATTTGGTGTCTGGAAAGGTACTTTGAGGCAATGGACCTTGAGGATGATGCCTCCAAAATTAACACAGCAAATGTATTTAAATGATGACGTCATGTTATGTTGGCGGAGGCACTTTGGTGATATAAATTGGGGTTTTTGCACCATAGATACGTGGGATGAGTTTAAAAGGGAGTTTAAGAGGCAGTTCTTCCCAAAGAATGCGGAAGGCATTGCATTAAGAAATGCCAAGGGCTAAAACTCATAGGGTCCATTAAGGACTACATTAATGAATACCAGTCCTTGATGTTGGAGATCCTAGACATGACGGAGGCAAACCACCTTTTCTTATATCATGGATGGCCCACAATCGCAGGTTGAGCTGGAGTTAAGGGGCCAAGTGTGCAAGATAGGGCGCATGCCATGGTCGAGGCATAGAATCTAATGGAATTCAAATGGAACTTAACCAAATAGAAGAATAAGAAGTGTGGCAAGGAAAAAGGGTGGGGGACAATAGCCCCGCAAACCACCTAAGGGGAAAGAGAAAGAGAAATAGCATGATGGAGGCAAAGATTTGAAAAAGGGGGGCCGGGGTTGCTTCTTGTGCCGAGGACCACACTATTATGAGGGAGTTCCCCACAGCGGAAGGCACTCAACCCAATCATTGCTGCCCAGGATTAGGCAAAAGCGCCCCATGCGTGTCCTTAGCGCAGTGTCCCAAGAGCTGCGCGCCATGCCCAGGAGTGACATGCAGAAAAACGCGCATGTGACAGGGAAGGCGACGCGTCTATTTAGTGTGCTTATGTCCGTCAATGCTAGGGTGAACAGTGTTGTAACAAAGGCACTAATAGACATGGGAGCCTCACACAACTTTGTGTCCAAGAGGGAGGTAGTACTATTGGTTATAACGTATGCCCGAGAATTGGGTTGGATGAAGGCAGCAGACTCTTTATGCAAACTGATACATGGAGTTGCGCATGAGGCACCGATCATGTTGGGGAATTGGAGAGGCACTTTCAATGTAACTATGTATGATTTTTAGGTGGCACTCAGAATGAACCTCTTTAACAAGGTCAATACCCTATGGTTCCCAAAAGAGATTGTGATGCACATTACTGAGGGCCGGGAGATGTTCGATGTGCCATTATTACGATAGAAGGTGGAGGCGAAGTTGCTGTTGGCAATGCAGCTCAAGAAGGGCTTTTAGAAGGGGGAGGTAACCTACATGGCATCCCTAGTGGAGCATGAGGCGCTAAGCTATTTCGAACTGCACCAGGTGGTACAAGAGACTCTTGATGCTTACCAAGATGTGGCGCCACGAGAGTGGCCTGAGACGTTACCGCCAAGGAGGGAGGTAGAGCATGAGATTGAGAAGAAGCATGGATTTCGATCTCCCGTAATGGGTTCCTTCCGTATGGCTCTCCAGAGCTAAAGGAGCAGCGAAAGTAGATCATGAAGTTGCTTGACGCCGGGTTTATTAGGCTGTCTAAGGCCCCATTTGGTGCCCTGCTGTAGTTGCAAAGAAAGCACGATGGCTCGTTGAGGATGTGCATTGAATATCGAGCACCAAACGAGATCCACGTGAAGAATAAGTATCCCATCCCGCTCATAGTAAATATGTTTGATAGGTTGGGGATGGCATGATACTCCTCCAAGCTGGACCTGAGATCGGGGTACTAGCAGGTACTAATTGTTGAAGGAGATAAGCCAAATTGATAAGGAACAACTAGCGGAACAATTTTTGGAACAATTGGATCGAAACTTGATCTGATACAAACTTACACATGACAGAAGCGAGTTTCAGAATTATTAAGTTCATAAAACACACGAACGGGTGTTGATCGAATTTCACTCAAACAGGAGTATTTAGAATCCATAAAAAGAAGGGGAAACTCGTAAAATATTTTATTTAATAATCAATGAGAAGTTCCGCTTAAAACACCTAAGGTCCCCTATTTAAAGGGACGAGCATTCAAATGGATGAAAATTTAAATAAATTGAACATGAATACGAATATAAAAAACTAAACTGAAAATAAATCTAATAAGGGATTCCTATACGAATAGGAAACCTTATACAAATAGAAAACTAATATAACGAAAATAAGAAAAATAAAAGAAATTTAAATCTTTCCTCGCTATTTTTCTCGTCCTCCTCTTTGATCAAATTGCTCTAAAAATTGTTCCGCTAACTGTTCCTCTTCATCAATGACGCGGTACGAGGTAATATAAAATATGGGATTCATGAAGATAGCCGGATTAGAAGGAATTTAAATATATTTATACTTTTAAATTCTGTAGATGTTAGTTTATCCTTTAGATTTATTTGATTTATATTAGTTTTATATTTGTACAAGGTTTCCCATTCTTATACGAATTCCGTTTAGTTAGATTTCTATTTAGTTTAGTTTTCATATTCTTATTCAAATTGATATTGTTTAGCCCTCTATTTCTATAAATAGAGACCTTAGATTATTGTAAGAGGAACTTCTTCCTGATTATTCAATAAGGGCTTATTATCTTCACGAGTTTAGGGATTTCTTTTGGTTGATTCCAAATATGTCCGTTCGAACCAAATTCGAGCGAACACCCGTTCGTGTGTCTTACGAACTTAAACAATCGGAAACCTGCTTCCGTTTTGCGTCAGTTGGTATTAGAGCAAGTCCTGATCCGTTATTTCTGTCCTGTGTCAGTTGGTATTAGAGCAAGTTTCAATCCGTCGTTATCGTTGCCAATACCACACGGCCGTCGTCCCAATGACCCAAATCCTTACTGTCACGACTCTCCACCCACCACTGAAGCCAAACTAAACCAAGCTAGGCTTCACGCCAGGGACAGTAGAGACCAAAGCCCAATTGCTGCCCCTATATAGAGACATCTAACTGATGAGAGGCTATCATATCATGAGCCACAACAGTTGCCGTGGTCAACCAACCTCTTTCTACCAGAGCCAAACCGGTACTACGAGCAAAATATCAACGACAACGAATACCGAATTAACACCGAGGTTCCTATCTTCACTGGAAGCTTGGACGTGGAAAGCTTCTTTGATTGGTTAAACGAAGTTTAGCGATTCTTTGACATCATGAACATACGCGAGGATCGCAAGGTAGTAATTGTTGCTTACAAGTTAAAAGAGGGTGCAAGGGCTTGGTGGAAAAACCTACAAAATGAGCGACGTCGAAGGAGGAAGCCAGCAATGAGAAATTGGGAACTAATGAGAGAACTTTTGCAGCAACAGTTCCTCCCGAGGGATTATATACAGATGTTGTACCGCTAATTCATCGATTGTACACAAGGAAACCATTCGGTGTCTACCTATACTGAAGAGTTTCTAAGAGTACAATCTAGATGCGGATTAATAGAGGCCGACGACCATCAAATTGCTCGGTACTTGAGAAGACTACGGCTAGAAATCCAGGATCAGATGGGAGTCCATTTATACTCTCTTTTTTTTTGGTAAATCAGTGTGAGAATATCATATATATGAAAGATCCATTTATACTCTCACTAATGCTCGTGAGATGGCCCTAAGAGCAGAAGCTAGACTCACACAAAAACCTACCCGCACCCGAGCATATGACCAACCATCTGGGGACTTCACAATAAGAAGGTCAATTAAGGACAATTGGCCACAAAAAAAAAAAAAAATTCTATGAAGACAAGTCAAGGGCATAATCAATAGGCCACTACATAACCATGCCAAGCTACCTCGGATAATAGGTCCACTGAAAATGTTGCCGGGAACCCTTATACTTAGCCAAAAAATGGCAAGTGCTACCAATGCAGGCAACCAAGACATCATTCCAATGAATGTCCCCAAACCAGACCAGTTCACAATGTAAATGCGCGTGAATACGAGGATGAGGTAGATGATCACAATGACTTCGAAGACTATGTCAATGACATATGCGATGAAGAAGATGAGCCTATTATGTGCGTAATACAAAGGATCCTATGCCTAACCAAGCAAGAGGAATCCTCATAATGAAGAAAGATCTTTCAAGCAAAGTTCCAAGTAAATCAAGAGGTATGCAACCTAATCATTGATAGTTGTAGTTGCGAGCACCTTGTCGCCACACGGTTAGTGAATCATCTGAAATTGCCAACAGAACCTCACCCTGTGACATATCAAATTAGATGGATCAACAAAGTACCTTCAATTCGCGTAACCCAAATTTTTAATGTACCTCTATCCTTGGGATTCTATAAAATGAGGTAATTTGTGATGTAGTGGATATGGATGCATGTCATGTCTTGTTAGGACAACCATGGCAATTCCATGTCGATGCAACGCATCGAGGGAGAGACAATTTTTATATTTTTAAATGGAATGCAAAGAAAATTGCCATTTTACCATCTAAAACCTCCCCCGAAAATTCTAAAGTGGAGGGGAGGCCCTTTCATCTTCCATGACTGAGTTTGCCTCAGATATGAAAGAGTTTGGAGGCATTTTTTCATTGATCACCAAAGACAAAATAACCATGGCCAAGAAAGTACCCAAACCGGTGACCGAGCTCTTGACCAAGTTCCACATAGTTGTGGACGAACCAACTCACCTCCCGCCCATGCGTGATATTCAACATTAAATTGACTTTGTTCTTGGTGCTCGATTACCTAACCTACCGCACAACCGTATGAATCCAAAAGAGAGTCAAATCCTGCAAGAAAAGGTAGAGGAGTTATTGAAAAGGGGACACATCCGAGAGAGCATTAGCCCATGTGTAGTGCCAGCTTTGCTCACTCCAAAGAAAGATGGCACATGGAGGATGTGTGTTGATAGTCGAGCTATCAACAAAATTAGAATACAAAACATATTTTCGATACCTTGACTCAACAACATGTTAGATCAATCGGCATTATCAAGCGTGTTTTCAAAAATTGACTTGAGGAGTGGTTACCATCAAATCCGAATCAAACCCAAAGATGAATGGGAAACAACTTTCAAGACTAAACAAGGATTGTACAAGTGGTTGGTGATGCCTGCCTACTACATTCATGCGACTTATGAATCAAGTGTTAAAACCCTCCTTGGGAAAGTTTGTCATTGTTTATTTTGATGACATCTTGATTTTTAGTCACAGCAAAGAAGAACATCTCTTCCACTTAAACGAATTGTGCATTCCACACACATCCCTTCGTGAGAAGCTTATACGAGAGCTGCACGCCGGCGAACTTAGCGGCCACCTTGGCTGAGACAAGACCATCCATAGTCTTGAAGGTTTCTTCTTTTGGCCGTAACTCAAGCATCATGTCGGAAAGTTTAGGAGAGAATGTCTAGTTTGCCAAACTCAAAAATGACATGCCCAAAACACAAGATTATACATGGCACTACCCATCCCCTAACAACCTTGGGAAGATTTATCCCTGGACTTTGTGTTATAACTACCACGTACACAAGGTGGGATAGATTTCGTATTTGTCATAGTAGATCAATTCTCTAAGATGGCACACTTCATCCCTTGCTGTAAAGAAAATGATGCCTCACACGTTGTCAAATTATTTTTCCCAGAGATTGCTCGACTCCATGGTGTTCCCCGCACTAAAACATATGACTGTGATCCCAAGTTCCTTGCACATTTATTGTCGACATTATGGAAATAATTTGGAACTGAACTTTGATTGAGTAGTATGGCCCATCCACAAACTAAAGACCGAGTTCGTAAATAAAACTCTAGGAAATCTCCAAGAAGAAACAACGGGACTTCGCTGTAGCACAAGCTGAGTTCACATACAACAGCGCAAAGCATAATTCAACAGGTAAGTCACTGTTTGAAGTTGTATTCAGGAAGGCCTAGGCAATAATAGCTAACATTGTAAAGCTACCGACTATGCGCAATAAAAGTATAGCCGCTGAGCGCTTGGCAGAACAACATGTAGAAGTAATTGAGCAAGTAAAAAAGAAATTGGAAAATCTAACATGAAATAAAAGGTTGCAGCTGACACAAAAAGACGCAATCAAGATTTTAAGGAGGGTGACATGGATATGGTATATTTGTGAAAGGAGCAGGGAGAAAGTTTAGGTAAACTCGGACCATACTAGGTCTTACACAAGATAAATGACAATGCTTATGTTATAGACCTTTCGCCACACATGAAGATGTCAAGAACATTTAATGTTGCAGATATTTTTAAATATACTCCTCCTGGCGAGTCCATTTATCTGGAGGATAACTCGGGAACAAGTTTTTCTAGAGTGGAGGTGAATGACGGGGAACAATTAGCGGAACAATTTTTGGAGCCATTGGATCAATGAGGAGGATGAGAAAAATATCGAGGAAAGATTTAAATTTATTTTAATTTTCTTATTTTCATTATATTAGTTTTTTAATTGTATAAGGTTTCTTATTCGTATAGGAATTCCCTTTCAGATTTCTTTTCAATTTAGTTTTTTCTATTTGTATTCAAATTTAATTTATTTAGATTCTCATCCCTATAAATAGGGGACCTTAGGTTGTTTAAAAGGCACTTCTCATTGATTATTAAATAAAATTATTTACTAGTTTCCCTTTCTTTTGGTGGACTCCGAATACGACCGTTTGAGCGAAATTTGATCACCACCCGTTTGTGTGTTTTATGAACTTAATAATTTTGAAACCAGCTTTTGTCCTGCGTCACAAAGATGACGTGCATCACGCGGTTGGCTCCTATGAATTTCTAGTGATGCCTTTTGGTCTAACTAATGCATCGACAACGTTTTGCACGCTTAGGAATGGGATCTTTAACCGTTCTTGGACAAGTTCGTTGTCGTGTATCTAGATGATATTCTGCTGTATAGTGAGACACTACAGGATCGTGTCAAGCATATAAGTAACGAGTCCAGGAGCATCTTCTAGACCCTAATGGAAAACGAGCTCTATGACAAAAAGGAGAAGTGCTCGTTGTCCCAACGGGAGGTAATGTTCTTGGGGCATCACATTTTCGAAGGACAAATTAGCATGTAATAGGATAAGATCCGAGCTATTGAGGAGTGGGAGCTTCCCAAGGGGGTGAGTGAGTTGAGATCCTTCCTTGGGCTCGTCAATTACCATTGGCCTTTATTTGGTAAGGGCCACACCCTTGATGAACTTGTTGAAGAATAAGGTCGAATGGAACTAGGATGAAGCATGCCAAATAGCATTTAAGGAGTTGAAGAAGGAAGAAGAACCTTTGTTGGGCCTGCCGGACTTTGCCAAGCCATTTGAAGTGCATACCAACGCATCGAAATATGCCATTGAAGGGGTGTCGATGCAAGAAGGACGCCCTATAGCCTACGAGTCTCGTAAGCTTAATGATACAGAGTGACACCATACCACACATGATAAAGAGATGGCAACTATCATTCAATGCTCACGAGTGTGGCGACATTGCTTTCTCAGAGCAAGTTCATGATCAAGATAGAAAATGTTGCAACAAGCTACTTCCAAAATCAGAAGAAGTTGTCCCTGAGGCAAGCACAATGGCAAGATTTCTTGATTGAATTCGATAGCGTGGTGAAGCATAAGTCGAGAAAAGCTAACGTTGTAGCTGATGCACTAAGTCATAAAGTAGAATTGACGAGTGTGAGTTGCGTGTAAGGACACCTCTTGGACTGTATACAAGAAGTCATAGCACACAATCCATTGGCTAAGAGCTTAACACAATTGGTCATTGAGGGCAAACGAGGAAATTTTGGGTAGTAGCTGGCCCAGCGACAACCGCCTCTTTGTGATGTAATGGAGGAACTTGAGACAAGAGTTGATGCGTGAGTGCCATAAATCAAGATGGGCAGGATATCTAGGCATTGAACGTAAGGTGGCATTATTGGAAAATGGGTATTATCGGTCTCAATTGAGAGATAATGTCAAGGCCAACGTACGAACATGCCTTGTATGTCAGCAAGATAAATTTGAGCAGAAATAGCCTACTGGGTTGCTGGAGCCTCTACCCATCCTGATCCGACCATGGGAAAGCGCCTCGATGGACTTTATTTTAGCAATGCCAACATTAAAAGGGTATGGATCAATCCTCATTTTGGTTGATCGATTCTCGAAGTATGGCACTTTCATCCCTGCGCCCAAACACTGCACAGCCGCGGAAGCTGCTCACTTGTTCCTCAAGCATGAGGTTAAGTATTGCTGTCCTTCGCAAAACATCATCAGTGATCGAGACCCCCAAATCAAGGGAAAGTTTTGGGCAAAGTTGTTCCAATTATTGGGGTGAGGCCTTCATTACTTCACAAGTATTCATCCTTAAACCAATGGAAAATGGATAGGGTTAATGCCTTGCTCGAGTTGTGTTTAAAGCACTTTGTGGGGGCTAATCATCAGGATTGGGCTAAGTTGATGGATGTTGCCTAATTCTCGTTTAACCTACAAAAGACCGAGTCAACAGGCCACGGTCCTTCTAGGTGGTCACGGGACAACAGCCTTTGACTTCACAAGCAGTGGTGATAGGATATGCTAGGAATAGCCTTGTTGCATACTAGGTGGCCAAGGGTTGGAATGAGAACCTTAACATCGTCAAAGCATATCTTAAGAAGGCTAGCCAGAAGTTGAAGAAATTGGTTGATAAGAAGAGAAGACCATTACAGTTTCAAGTCAAGGACTTGGTGATGGTCAAGCTTCTACCATAGTAATACAAGACTTTGCAAAGCATGCATAAAGGCTTGGTACATAGGTGTGAGGGACCATTCCCGATAACAGGCAAGGTTGGGAAAGTCTCATATTGAGTGTAGTTGCCGCCTAAATTGAATGTGATGTTCCATGTGAGATTCTTGAAGCCTAAATTGAAGGGTCTCCCCCCCCCCCCCCCCCCCCCCCCCCCCCCCACCCAAGATTCTTCCTTCTTTTTCTATTCCTTTTTTCTTTTCCTAACAAGATTGATGTGAATGCCTATAAATAGTCTTAAGCCATTTATTGTAAGGATATTATTGATGATGTAATAAGATCTCCATTTGAATTTCTCTTCTCATTCTTTTCCCTTCTTCTTCCTCTTTTCTCTTCCCACTTCTAAATTTGTCCCCCTTCGCTCTAAATTCTCCCACTCTCAATTCCTTGCATGGCTATTATTGAAGATTGATCCATCTTTCCAGCTGGGGTCATAATAGGGGCACTTCTACGATATTATCCTTTATACCTTATTTTACAACTAGGTAAAGGATAACAAAAAGGTAGAGGGTAAAGAGGGATGAAAAGGGAAAGAGTAAGGTAAAGAGGGCCTTTATTCGGCAATTGAATAAAGGGATTAAGTAAAAAGAGTTACAGTTAAAATAAATGTAAAATTGTTCAAAATATTTTAAAAAGTTACTTTACCTCTCTTCCCCCTGGCCCCACAAAAAAAAAATAATAATAAAAATAAAAAACTTTCAATTTGGGGGCGTTAAAGAAAATAAAGGTAAAGAGGGGTAATTGATGGTAGCTTACTCCCCTTTGCCCCTCAAATGAATTTGCCGAACAGATGTAAAGATTTGCCCCCTATTACCTTACCCCCTCTACCCCATAGCCAAATAGGAGGTATATTATTTCTTTATCAATTTACACTTTTACCCTTAATTAAAGTATATTAAATTCCTTTTTTCTTATATGCTACATCAATTAATCGTATCGTAATGGAATTATATACCAAGGATACCTTAAAACCAAAGAGGGTACCAACAAGTCGTCACCCGGATCCCATTAGAACTCCGAAGTTAAGCGTGCTTAGGCGAGAGCAGTATTAGAATGGGTGACCTCTTGGGAAGTTCTCACCCTCAGGTTGGCGGCACTCGGAAACTACCTCTCTTCAGGGATAATACCCTGAACGGTTAAGGCTGCATACATCCGCCCCCTCCCCCGACCCCGCTTAGTGGGAGCCCTTGGGGCACTAGGTATGTTGCTTTATTCCTTAAAAACAGTTAACGTACTACATTTCAAGGCATCCTTAAATTAATTTAAAAGTTCAAGGTATTTGAAAATAAGGTTATTTAGGCCAAAGGTCCCTATACTTTGCCCATTATGTCAATTTGGTCGTTGTACCTTTAATTGTGTCAGTTTAGTCCCTGAACAATTCAAAATGTGTCAATTTAGACTTTTGATCAAATTTAAGTTAAGTTGATATCATAATTTTGAATGGAAAAATTATATTAGATGCAAGTAACTTATTATAAATTCATTTGTTTACTTTATTTAACCCAACTCGTGGCCAAACTATTGATATTTTAACAAAAAACTTAACATAAAATTTTCTCTTAGGACTAAATTAACACATTTTAAATTATACAGGGACTAAATTGATAAAACTAAAAATACAAGGACTAAATTGATATAATGAATAAAGTACATATACCTTTAATGTAATTAACCCTAGAAAATCATAGAAACTCAGGATACCTAAACCAGACATTCACTAATAATAATGTCTATTCATATAGACTTTGGCAAATGGGCGTTTTCAATAGCACAGAAAAAAACTTTACTCTACCATATAAAATATTGGGGGAACCGGTCATAAAATATTAAAAAAAAAAAATTTTGTTTAATGATTTTAAATATATTATAAATAATAAAGAATTAAACAATTAAGTAGGAGTAATTTCATACATTTTCCTACGTATGCGGGAGCCCTTGTAGCACTGACTCTGTTGTTATTGTTGTTGTTGTTTCATACATTTAAAAAAAAAGAATAAAACAATTAATTAAGATATAATAGTAAATAATACATTAATAAGTAAAAATTTTATTGGTTTAAAATAGAATTTATGTGGTTCAAACTAACAAAGGTTCATTAATTTTATCTATCTAATTTTATTTTTTATTTATTTATAATTTATATTTATTATTATATATTTATTATTATATTTATATATAAATATTATTATTTTATATTAATTATATTATATATTTATATATTGATTTATATTTATTGTTTAATATTAATTATTTTAATTTAAAAAATACTAAAAATAATTAATGTAAAATTTTCATAAATAAATTAATGTAAAATTTTTGGGATATTTTTATAATAAAAAATCATAAAATATTTTTTAAAAAAATTTATAGTAAAATAATCATAAAATATAAAATGTGAAAAAATATATATTTTATATATTCGCTAAATTTAAAAATGTTAAACATTTGTTAAATATTTTGAATGTCAAAAATTAATTAAATATTTAAAATGTAATTGGTTGATAATTTTGAGTAAGTGACTAGTGACTTTAAGTAATTTGGTGTTTTGAGTGATTAGGTAATTTTAAGTGGGTGGAAATTTTAAGGAAATGGGTAGTAATTTTGAGTAATGGTTGGTGATTTTGAGTAAGTGGATGATGATTATGAGTAAATGAATGTCGGTATTGAGTAAGTAAGTGTTGATTTTGAGTAAGAAGGTGATGATTTTTAGTAAGTGAGTGGTGATTTTTAGTAAATAAATGTCAATTTTGAGTAAGCAAATCAAGATTTTTAGTAAGTGAATGGTGTTTTCGAGTTAAATGAGTGGTGATTTTGAGTAAATGGATTGTGATTTTGAGTAAGTAAATGATAATTTTTAGCAAGTGAATAGTGATTTTGAATAAGTGGGTTGTGATTTTAGGCAAAGGTTCAAAAGCTCAATAAGAGCTCGGTCCAACTCAAGCACTAGTTCGAATAAGGGGTTGCTTTGCTCAAAGAACCCAGCTGGTTTATACCCCGAATTTTTATATACAAAACGGTTATTAAACTATTTTTATATTTAATATAATTTTCTTACATTAATAGTAATAAAATTATTTTGATTATTATTTAATTTTTTATTGTTTGACAATAAAAATCAATAAAAAGAATATAATAGTTTTTTTTTTTTATAATGTAATATTATTTTAATATAAATAAATTCCTTTTCGTTCTAGCCCATTTAGGAATGTAATATATCAAATATAAATATATATACATATATTTATAAATAAATCTTAGATTATAAAACAAATATTTATAACATCATAAAAATTTACAGTATAATTTTGCATATAAATTAGGGTAAATTACATATTAGTGCCCCGAAGTTTGTTAAAATAATTTTTTAGTTCACAAACGTTGTGAAATAAATTTTTCAGTCCACAAGTTTTGGTCGTTAAATCTTTAACAAAAATTTATAAAATGACAAAAATACCCTTACTAAATATATTTTTACACTAAACAAAAAAATAAAAATAAAAAACATATTCTCTTCCTATTCCCTTTCATGCTCCCCTTTTCTCTGTCCTTCTCCCTCCGCCACCGTCACTGCTGTCGCCGGAGCTAGTGGTGCTCCTCCGCCTCAACATCACCTTCTTTAGCCCCAACTGCACTTTCCAGCTTTCTTTCTTCTCCCCTAACCCCACTTATCTATTACGATACATAGTCGGATCAGGCTAATTTAATATCACTTGTACTCGTAAATATAGATTATATTAGGATATTATAAGAAAGGGAAGAAATATATAAAAGAAGCTTGAGGAGGAGATACAGAGAGTAAACACATCATAATACTCAACATAATAATATCTAACTTCTCTAGGCTTATTTATACAAACTAATTAGGCTTTAGGTTGATGATGTGACGATATGGGATGACATGGCACTGTTGATGTGGCGTTGCTGATGTGGCACGCGTGATGTGGCAGTCGGGACGGCTCGAGACTAATTCAGGCGTGATCCTCAGCAATGTTATTTGTATCAATACCCCTGTCATGAAATAACCCTTGGCCTCAAGAGTTAAGCTATTGATATACAAATTGGTAAACCCTTCGGGGTCAAATACTAAAATTACAAATTGTACCCCCCTAAATTGTCTAAAATTAACAAAAATTACAAAATTCATTTTCTTTATAATATTTAAGTAATGCTCAGGGGTAAAATGGTAATCTCAAACCCATAAAAATAATCCTCTTCTTCATCTGCACCAATGTCCAACTGCTCGAAACCCTAACCCCAGGTTCCGACATGGCCGCTCCATTGACGACGGTCAAAGCAACACCACGGTCGCAGAGTGATACGATTATACCAACTTGAGGGATGCCACGTCATCAATCCCGCCACGTCACCCAAGTGCCACGTCACCAAGGGCCTAGAACCTTCCATTAGCTCTTATAAATAAGGAGTGTTGAGAGTTAATTAGGCATGTAGAAGTATTATGTGTGTGTTTTTCTTCTCCCCTTAATTCTCTCTATGTTCTCTCTCCCTTTCAAAACCCTAATTCTAGATTATCTACCTCCTTTCTCTTGTAATCCTTTTTTAATAGAGCAATACTGTCAATAAATATATGCTATGAGCTTGGATTTCCATTGTTATTGAGCGTGATTATATTAGGTTTGCATCAATGGTATCAGAGCAAGACGGTCCTCGGCCCAATCACCCTTGATCATCATCACCGTCATCGTGATCATCATCACCGCTGGTCTCCCATCATCATCACCGATTTCATCGCCACCCCGCGCTGTTCATCGTCACCATCTTCATCCCGTCATCATCTTCGAGCCTCATCAGTTAATCACCATCTTCATCGCTGCTAAATCTCGAGGTCCATCATCCCCGATCATGGTCGCCCACCCACCGATAATCACCTTCACCCAAAAATCCCCACCTTCACTGTTAAAACACAAAAAAAAAAAAAAAAAAAAAAATCCCCAAACCCATCTCCACCATCGTCATCACCATCTCCATCTTCATGACCTAAATCAGCGGTCACCATCTTCACCGGACCTTCTCCATCATCGCCAGTACCCACCTGTTCATCAGTCCCCCTTAATCCCTTTTTTTTTTTTTTTTTAAAGAAGAAAAGAAAAAAGGGGCCACGACTACCCATCATCAACATCGCTTCAAGCACCATTAATCATCCTCCCATTAACCCCCATCATCTAACACCATCCGCTCACCCAAACCTAAACCGCACATAAGGTGTTTGATAAAATGCCTTAACCATTTTTTCCCATTTCTTACCAATTATCATGCCATGGCTGATGGAAAACAGTTCCAAGCGTCAATCGCGTCACTCAAACGCAGTAGGCAGAGGCTCGCCCAAGCTATGGACTCCTTGACGGCTCAATACACCAAAAACCCTCAGCTCAACTCAATCATGGAGCTCATGAGGCTCCGCCAAACGGGAAATGTTAGTGAGTACTTGACCCGATTTGAGTCTTTGGCAAACAAGTGTAGGTTGACAGAAGAGCAAGAGGTTAAACTGGTGATAGGCAGGTTAAGGAAAGAGGTAGCTGAAAGGGTTCTCTGGTTTAGGCCCCAAACACTACATGATGCCAAAGTACTGGCCAAGCTGGAAGAGAGCAATCTCGCCTATCTTGAGAAGTTAGCAACAAGGGATTCTCTAAGCACGGCACCAATCCTGCCCATGCCAAAGCCTAAAAGGAAGATTCCATCAACACTGTATCCCAGGAGCCACCGACGCCAACATCAGACGCGTCTCAGAGACAATTGGGTGTGGCGCTTGCTGCACTTACTGAAGATGATGGTCCACCTTCACGGCCAACCTTCGAGATGGATTCAGACGTTGTCCCGAATACCGACACTGCCTCGCTTCTTGGCCACTCCGAGAATGCCACCATCTCCGTAGTAGCTCCACCCCCCACCATATCTATCCCAGTCTCGGTTCCGCCTCTCATGCTCACAGCCATTACAAAAATGCCACTTGGGTCGGATCGTCCTGAGCTTCAATCACCGTTCCCCGAGTTTGAGGATGCTCTCCCAATTACTGCCAAGGTCCCACATTCTCACCTACTTGCCTGTTGGGGTACATTTCCCGGATTTCAGCAACTCGGCCAAGTTCGCAACTCATGTCTTGCTGAAGTTCCAAAAGATAGTACTTGATCCGGGAGGATTCTCTACATTTCGGAGTTGGCTCGGTGTCCACGACCCTTGGGGGCAAGGGTCTTTGGAGGGAAAAGAGATGATACGAGCCAAAGTGGGAATAGGTGAACAGAGGGACGCCATCTCGCTAGCCCTCACCCGCTTGGGCTGCTGTCGACAAGTACTTGCGATACTGCATAGCTTGCCACCAAGCTCACCTCAAGCAGACATATATATGACGGCGGTTGGGCCTTTGGCCCACTCGCCATTCCCGACCGAACCTGCCATTCCAGGCCCTTACCCGCGCTTTGGGGTGCACTAATGCCACCTCAGCCCTAGTTTACCCCCTCCCTCACTTATAAATAAGGGGCTCCTTCCCCTATAGTTAGTATGCCATGAATGTTGTGGAGAGCTTTGGCTCAAGTCTCTATCTCCCTCCTTGTTCTTCTCTATTTCTCTCCCCCTTTCTTATGTAAAATCCTTTATTTTAGAAGTAATCTATTCACATAATACTATTAGCTTGTGATTTCATTAATATTTAGCTAGATTTATATTTGGTTTGTATCACAGAGGCAACAGCGCTTCCCGGCCTCAGGCATCGACATGGCCTCTAGCTTCGCGAATCTGCGAAGTCCCTCGCGTCTCTTCCTCCTCCATGAGCAGCGGCTCAGGGATGGCTGGAGGAGTAGAATGGTGGCAAGAGGCAACGCTAATCTCCGGTGGCGCTGGCAAAGGTGACGCCTTCTCGGTGGTCTGATCTTCGTCCCCATCTTCCTCGATGCTGCTTCTCAAGGTTTCACTCTCTGTTTCAACAAGGAAGGGGACGACAGTGGCTTCATTCTCCTCCCCAGCATAGCGCGGTGAAGATGGAGGTGGTGGCGGATCTTTGTGTCGGTGCTGCTTGTTGGAAATGTAACAAAGATTAGCCAAATTGAATATTGAAGTCCTAAGCTAAAACACACATCCCACATGGATAATTTAATGAAGAATTAGTTTATATATGACCTTGCAACAAGGAGTACTTGAACTAAGTAATGGGTGAGAGAATGGTGGGAACAACACGCGCATGCGCAGCCCACCTGTCGTGCTCCGGCGAGGGTGTGGGTGTGGGTGTCCTTTTTATTATGAGTACTTTTATTTTATCGGAAATATTTTAGTCGGCCATCAATGCGCCTCGTAAAAAATCACCCATCTCTCTCAAGAAGAACCTCCATTACTGCTTACGGAAGCACCCCTTCAAAGCTGACAACTGGACCTCCATTATTACTGGTTTTTCCCAAGGGACGCAACTCTTCAGGGCTGACTGTTGGGAGGTCATAGCTGCTCCCAACAACCACCATTATTACTATAAATACCGCCTCTTGTCAACCATTTTTGATTAGCCAAAAATCCAAAACAACTTCTCCTCCTCTTTCTCTGAGCTCTCTCCTGCCTTCTTCTCTAAAACTCTTTCTAAGTCTGGACAAGTTCATTTAGCATCCCACCCGGCTTCTAACGAGTGCACGTTACAGGCCGGATCGTGTTAATCCTGGAGGACGACCGCCAGTTGAACTGTATGCACCCTAACAACGGCGAAAACGTCTTTTAAGACAGTGGCTTATACCACAGTTCGGTTTCTCATTTGTAAGATCTTTCCTTACTTAATCATTTAGTCATTTTAATTGCTGTGTTTGATTGGTTGTTGTTTTACTCACTGTTTTTACAACACTGCTTGATCTGCCGTTGGGTTCTCCAATCTTCGAGATGCCATCATGGTTCTGCACCTAGTCAGCGTCACCTTCCCCATCGTTGTTCTGGTTGCCGAAGGTCAGATAATGCTCTGGTGTCTTAATGGTGTTCGGATCGTGATGTTTGTCCTCCAAAATCACCATATCTCCCACCACGCCTTCATCCTCTTCCAAATCAGTATTTAGGTAACTTCTACACATTGATTTCTCGCCCCTCTTTACAACTAAACTAAATTTTTTTCTAACCTTTTATTCAACCATTTTGACATTTCCTCATATGTCTTTTATAAATCCAACAATCTAACCACAAATGCTTGATTTATTGCGTAATCCATGGTTGAAGTCGAGGAACGATAGCTCATATACCAATCGTTAAGAAATTGGGTCAATGACACTCAAATCAATCGAATCAGATCTCAATCAACACAATTATTCGGGGGATATGGAGCAGTAAATGGCTACCATGTTGTAGGATTATATATATGTATGTAGTATTATGTGCTTACAACTATAAGAAAGGGGAGGGAGACATCAAAGAGATTTGAGGGAGAGAGAGAAACACACATAATCACACATCAACATAGCCACCCTAATACTAATAACCCCTTATTTATACTAAAGAATGGGGAAGACTAAAAACTTTTAGAAAACACTAGAAGGTACTATAGAGTGACCATATTAGTTCCCTTTACCCTATTTTGACTCATATCAATACTTTTTCCTCCAAATATCCTTGTCCCCAAGGGTCATGCATACCGAGTCAAATCTTAGCTATACATAATCCTCCAGAATCAAATACTAAATTATAAATTTAAACCCTATAACTTTACTAAAATTAATAAAAACTATAAAATTCAATTTCTCTAAAACATTTAAGTAAAAAGCAGGGGCAAAATTAGTTTTTTTGGTAAGTCAGTATGATATACCACATATAAAAAAAAAATATATGTATAAGTTTATAAGGAATATACCTCAAGTCATGACCAGAAAGGCCTTTATCAAAGAATCATAGTCAAAGACCAAGAATCAAAAAAACATAGAATCAAAGGTCAACATGACAAAAAAAAAAAAAAAATCAAAAGCTAAATAAAGACAAAAAGCCTAAAAACAATTGGAATTAAACCTAAAATTAACTCCCAATCCCCAACTCTTCACCTGCTTTGTCTTCTTCTCTTGCAAACTCGAAACCCTAAATCCATGTTCTGATGGCGGTGCTCGGTGAATGACGACAGGCGGCACCTCGCGGTAGATTGCTAGTGGCGCTCGGTAGTAGGCGGTCGACACGACGCTCCAATGACTCAGGCGACGGTGGCGACGGTGGTTGCACGACTTCCACATCCTCCCACACTTCCTCTGTCATTTCATCGTCCCCCGCCATCGCACCCAAATCAACGACGACAACGACGTCGTTTTCTTCTCCGGTGGAGCATGGTGGTGATGGAGGTGGTGGCCACGGCCTCTGACCTCGGTGCTGGTGGTCAGTTTCGACGTTGTCGGAGTCGCCATTCTCTTCTCATTCGCTAGAGCCACCAAGTTCCTCACCTCGATCGAAGTCGTCTTCAAACTTGCTAGTGTTTCATGATTGATATCCTCTCCCTAATCAGACATCTCCCTCGATTCTGGTAGGATTTTGATCTTCACTCTTCGTTCCATTTCTGGTCAGAATCGAAGGTGCTGACACCTCGGCAGTGGCCGGGTCAAAATGTTTGTCCATCAAAATCACCGTATCTCCCACCATAGCTCAATCCTCGTCCAAATCAATACTCAGGTAACTTCTACATGTCGATTTCCACTCTTCTCACCCCTCTTTGCAGCTAATCTAAATTTTTTCTAACCCTTTATCCAACCTTTATAACATTTCTTCACATTTCTTTGGTAAATCCAACAATCCAGCTACAAAAGCTTGATTTAGTGCAAAATCCATTGTTGAAGCCAATGAACAATAGCTCTTGTACCAATTGTTAAGAAATTGGATAAACGACACTCAAATCAATCGAATCAGATATCAATCAACCCAATTACTTGGGGATACAGGGCAATAAACGGCTGCCCCATTGTAAGATTATATATGTAGTATTTTGTGCTTACAAGTATAAGAAAGTGGTGGGGGACATGGAAGAGATTTGAGGGAGAGAGAGAGAAACACACATAATCACACATTAACATAACCACCCCAATACAAATGACCCGTTATTTACACTAAAGTATGGAGTAGACTAGAAACTTCTAAAAATACTAGTGGGTTCTATAGTGTGATTATATTAGTTATCTCGCACTTCTACTTAGTTATCTCCTACGCTTCCCTCTCTACCCCACTTTCTTGTGGGTCGCCAACCGCCTATCCCCAATCATCAACCCCTCCTCCACCGCCCCCCCTCTAGCGATGGCAGTGGAGAGGAGGAGGAGAGAGAAAAGGGAAGGAGGAGAGAAAAGAGGACGGGGAGATTTTTTTTTTCCTTTTTTGTTTAGTATAAAAATATTTTGAGTAAGAGTATTCGGGGCATTTTGTAAATTTCTGTTAAAAATTTCACAACAGTTGGACTAAAATATTACTTCACCCAATATTGTTCACTAAAAAAATATTTTACAAAGTTTGTGGATTAAAAAATTGTTTCACCAAATTTCGGGATACTAATATGTAATTTATCCTAAAAATTAACTTTAATATGAATGCTATGCTACTTTCACTATCTCTCTTTTTCCTATATTTAACTTTGGATTTTTTTTAAATTTCAATTACCTGCGCAGCAGGTAACAAGTTTTTGTATTTTTGGTTGAGATTAAATCTCAAAATATCAAGGGCAACAAATGAATTGTACATGTGCAGTAAAAAATTTGTTCTGCA
Source organism: Simmondsia chinensis (assembly GCA_018398585.1). NCBI lineage: Eukaryota > Viridiplantae > Streptophyta > Magnoliopsida > Caryophyllales > Simmondsiaceae > Simmondsia > Simmondsia chinensis. Next base: position 18,133,166 of record JAGTTD010000023.1, on the reverse strand, counting down.
TGGTAGATACCCTCGTACAATAGTTGCTCACGACCATTAAACAACAGTGCGCCCGAATCCTCAAGATAGGCAAAATTTTATGCATATACATGCTTTACAACTGATATAGTGTCCCTTCAGTTTTGTCTTCCTTTGTAAATGAATGCGCTCACTAGAGCACCTTTAGACTTTTTTTTTTCCCCCCAAAAAAAAAAATAGCAACAAACTCATAGGTGCACACCCGTGCACGCACGTGAGCCCAAGCACTTAATACTACATGTAATGCAAGAATGATAAACCAACTTAACAAGTAATTTCACTTAACCACCGCAATTTTTTAATTTATCAGAAACTACTTCAAAAGTTTAAACTTTTTGTTTTCCATTGAGGCTTCACGTATAATTTTACATTTTTTTTATACAAAAAAGAAGAGATAAATACATATGGTGGCGTCAGTTTACCTGATAAAATAATATATTCTTAAATGGTCTCTATGTATGGGCTTGAGTCTCAGTACATGCTTATGCGTATAGAACCACCTTAACAATACAATGATTTATCAATTAAGCTAAAACTGATGTGTTATGTTTTCTCTGATTTTATATACAACTTAAGCAAAATTATAGGTCTAATCTAAGGACATTAATGACATTAATGTAAGTGATTGATTGAAATATATAAACTTTTGAAGATAATTTTCTGAAAAATTGAATAGTCGTGGTGATTAAGCAAAAATGATTAATTTTTAAAGTGATTTTCAGTTAAAAAAAAAAAAAAAAAAAAAACCCATAAGCGATTAACAATATTCTACATTCTAAAATCATATAAAATGAGTGGATGAGATTAGTGATAATTAAAAACTTACCCTACAAGAACCATCAACTCTAGCATTTGTTTTCACGGCGCCAACATGTAGCTCTAGCAATTCTTTAAAAAAAAAAAAAAAAACACGATCAATAATATTTTACATTCTAAAATCATATAAAATGAGTGGATGAGATCAGTGATAATTAAAAACTTACCCTACAGAAACCATCAACTCTAGCATTTGCTTTCACGGCGCTAACATGCAGCTCTAGCAATTCGTGTGCATCATGTTTAGAGGTGGCAAAGATGACCCGACCCGAACCGAAAAATCGACCTGAAAAATCAATGACCCAACTAGATTCGACCTGAAGATTTGATGTAAATAACTCAACCGAACTCAGAATGACCCGACCTGATACTTACTCGACCCAATCTTAATCCAACCCGAAAAAACTCGATATGAATATTGACCCAACCTGACACACTGGTGACCTGATGTAACCCGACCCAAAATGACCCAAACCCAAGTAGACCTGAACCCATCTAAACCCAAGCACAAACCCAACCCGACCCAACCCAACCCAACCCAACCTGTGACACGATTCGACCCTAAAGCCTTTAAACTTGAAAATTATTGTTATTACTACATAGAATTACTATCTTGACTATCCATATTTGGTGTTGGGTCCATTGCTAGATAATAGATATGTAACAAAATAGAAAAAAGGTAACCACTCATTTAGACTATTATATCAAACAAAAGCCAACATATAAAAATGTAGAAATCGTTTTTATTTTTCAAAAAGCTTATGTTATTCCTTGCTATTGTGATTCATTAATGAGAATGAAATGTTGGACTAATCTGAAAGTCTGTACAATAAAACATCAATTGATAGTGTGTGAGAAATAAAAGAAGAGGAATACAATATATGAAAAAACAAAAATTATGGGAAGAACAACAATGCTAAAAGTACATCATTTTTATAAGATTTTTATTTTGGACAAAAATTATTTCTGTGAGTTGGTTCTATCATTTTTATATAATTGAATATAAAAATATCAAACTAGATTTTATTTTAAATAGATTTATAATTAATAGGCCATGTTAACTACCTTAGGCCCCATTACCTTTTTTTTTCAAATAATTTAGGGGCCATATACTATAACCTTGTGCTTCCACAAGACACATGCATAATTAGGGGAAGGTAGTTGAAACTTGACCGTATCTAATTAATACATTTCAAAATTAGTTTCCTTGATTTAATTTTATTTTGTTATATAAATGTAATTTATATATGTGATAAAAATAGTCAAACTATAAAAATAGATTACTATATTATAATTGTCTTAATATGGTTATTGTATAGTCTATATTATGTCAATTTAATTTTAGAGTAAAATTAATTTAAAATTAAAGATGTAATTCAATAATTGGATCACGAACAGATTTAAATTAGTTAATTCAAATGCCAAATGCAAGTCTCACATGTAATTGTCGATTATAAAATATGTTTGATAGGGTTTATGAAGGTTGTTTCCTGGGAAATGAATAAATATATTTCATTATTTATTTTTATATTATTTTTCAATTATAAATAATTGTTGATTAGATTTTTATCTTGTAGATTTACAAATAAGGAATTTATATGTTTATGTTTAGTAAATTATGTTAAAAATATTATATTATCTTTTAAATTAATAATTAGTGAAATTATGATTTCAAGGTTAATAAGCTTTTTTTTTTTTTTTTTGTGAGGTAAATGTTTTTGATTTCAAGTTTTAGAGGTTAGGTTTTTGTTTTTTGTTTTTTTTTCCCTTTTTTTTGTTAGGTTTAGGTTTTTGAATTTATTGAAAGGGGGGAAATGTTGCAGTTATTGAAAGGCGAAGATGTGGGTTGCGTAAGAAGTGAAAGATAGGTAGTGCGATTAATGGATTGGATTTTTTGGTTTGTTTTTGTTTTTTAAATTTAAACTTGGGCAAAGGCTTAGAATTTGAAGAATTGGGGAATGGAGGATTCTAAAGTGGGGTTAGGGTGGTTACCAATTTTGAAATAAATATATAGATAGATAGATAATATAGTAGAGATTCTAATCAAAAAATAATATAGTAGATATCAAAAAAAAAATGTTAAAAAGTAAAAAAAGAAAAAGAAAAATATATATAATTATAACTCATAAATATACATATTAAGCCAAAATAGGCGACCCGATGGGTCAACCCATAATAACCCGAGACCTGTGTAACCCGACCCAAAATTGACCCATACCCGAGATGACCTGAAATTGAGGTGACCCGAACCCAATATAACATGAACCCGACCCAACCCGACCTGAACATTGTCGAAAGTCAAAGATGACCTGAGCCTGATTGGGTTGACCTGAGCCCAACCCGATCGGAGTCCATTACAAACCCGAGATGACCCAAACTCGTATGGGTTTTTCCGAACCCGACCCAGTTGACCTAGTTGCCACCTCTAATCATGTGAGTGCAGAAAATATGTAAAGGGTACCATTATAAGAGCTCAGTGTTGGTGAGATACGATATATGAGTGATCAATATACGACTCCTAATACCATAAAAGTATATTTGAGGATTACAAAAATAATGAACAAACATACTCAAAATATATTCGACATAAGAGAAAGAAAGGACTGAAGAAGTGCCACACTGTAGTGAATCGAATATGACATACCGTATATGAAAGAATAGATATGTACAAATCTACGAGAGGATTACCCCAAATCATGGTTAGAAAGGCCTACATCAATGAATCAAATGTCAAAGACAAAGAATCCATAAAAAAAAAAAAAAAAAAACCTTAAAAAGCATCAAAGCTCAACATGACCAACAAAAGCAAAAGCTATACAAAAGCAAAAAGCCAAAACAAAACTAATGCTCAATTCCCCACTCCTGTAGAAGTTTAGAGTGACACTAAGTACCATGAAGCGTAAGAGCAGCAATGAGATGGCTACGAACCAATCCTGTGATCTTCTTGATAAAAGTAGAAGAAGGTCTGGACTGAGAGCGCTGAATCCTCAGGTTACGCCCACACTAGAGGATGTAAGCTGTCATAGAGAGGCAAAGGTGGGCTAGAGCACGATCTACCCCACAACCACGAAGCCCAATGGTGGCCCAGGAGATAAGCTCAAGCCAATAAAGCGCGGGCCAAGCAAAAGATGTGCCCAAAGACACTCTGTCCCAAACAGTAGCCTAGAAGCTGCAGGCAAAGAAAAGATCACTATGCAATTCATCATCTGAACCACACAACACACATGAAGCCTGAGTACCATGAACCTAATGTCTCAGCAGTCTGTCACGAGTCCAAAGTCACTCACATGAGGCAAGCCAAAGAATGAAAGAATGCCTCGGGATGTGCAACGGGAACCAAAGGAGATGGTGGGTGGAGTCCTCCTCCCTCCTACTGCTAATCATGTACCGAGCCGATCTAGTAGTGAATATCCCCAAAGGGTCACCTATCTACCTAACATGGTCAGTGACGTCCGGTCTAGGCCTGAAGTCAACAGAATCCCAGATAGGTAGCAGGTAGAGGTGGCCACGGGCCGGGCCTGGGTCGAGGCCCGTCCGGTCCGGCACTGTAGAGGGCTAGGCCGAGTCCAGGCTTGGAGGCCTAGGCTCGGGCATGCTACAGTGAGGGCCGGATGGGCCCGGGTTGGCCCGTTTTTCGTCAACTTTAAAAAAAAATACAAAATTTAAAAAATACAAAGTCGTTTTGTACTAAAATTATTATAATTCATTGATAAATAATATGAGATACAAATACATTTTATCCCAAGCACTAATAATGCTAAATATATGTAATAAAATAAAATATATAATAAGTAATAGTAAATAATGGTAAATAAATAACGCAACAAGTACAAATACAACGCAGTTGGAGCCTAATATTTAAAAGTACAAATTTGTTTATCAAAAAATACAAAGTAAAAATAATATAAATTTTTTTTTAAAAAATTAAACGGACTCTTGGGCCTGGGCCTAGGCTCGGCCCAGTCCATACGGGCTGGGCTCGGGCCTGGCCCAGCCCCCATCAAAAATAGGCCTGTGGCTCGGCCCGGTGTAGACCGAGCTCGGGCCAGGCCCCAAACGGGTCGTGTCGGGCCGGTTTCCGGGCCAAACACGGCCCGTTGGCCACCACTAGTAGCAGGTCAACCCTCTCTTGCTGAAACCTCCATTGATCACCCTCAATGATATCAGAAACGCGTGAGCCCCATAGGTGACTAGTAGAAGTCAAAAAGCAGGTTGTGAACTGACCCTGCAAATGCCTACAAGGTAGCCAGTAGTCAGCCCAAAGCGCAATGTCATGCCCATCCCCAATGATGTGTCTGAACGCTCCATCGTACGAGGATCTAACACTAAGGATGCTCCTCCACGACCAAGGAATTGACCCTATCAGCTGAATCTCCCAGAACTCTTCCCCTGAAATCAGTTGGCATGAATCCACTAAGGCTAGAGAGAACCTCGATCCGTAAGCAGAACACAAATGTGCTTCATAATAGAAGACTAGTTCCACTCAGTCGGGCGACAAATCCCGAGACCACCCTCTCTACGAGGGTAACAAAAATGCCTTCAAGCAACCTTCGTTCCCCCGAGCGCCAACGAAGTGCCCCTCCACAGAAAGACAACAAGCGTCGACTCGATCTTATTGATTATTGCCTTCGGATGAATGAAGACGGATGACCAATAGACTTGAATAGAAAACTGCACCGACCTAATCAATTGCAAACACCCAGCATAGGAAAGAGCACGTGAAGTTTAGAGCTGAATGTGAGTCAGGATGCGATCTAAGAGAGGCTTACAGTGGATGAACTCTAGCCTCGAAGCGATAAGCGGCACCCCGAAAGTGCAGCAAATCGGTCTCAAATAACCAAGACACTACCCTCATCTGCCTGACTAAAAGTCATTAGATCATCAATAAAGGAAGATGCGTGAGTCGACTACTATAGCACGGGTGGAATCAAAGCCGTGGATTGGCAGTGGCACTACGAAGCAGGCCTCGCAGACCCTCCATGGCGATAACCCAATTGCCCCTATAGAGATACAATGGGATGAATAGCATTCGACTCCAAGGTTAACATGGCGTCCACCTCAGTACTCCAGGGAGATGGACTGGAACACGCCCCAATTTTCTCAGTAATGGAAGAGAGAATTATTTTGAGAGAGAAAGAAAGCTGTTAAGAAGAAGTATGTTTCGTAATTTTTGTATGTTGAGCAACCTAACAAAGTGCAGTATTTGTAGAAGCAATACTTGCATGTTAAGGAAAAGATCGTGATCTAAGAATCCGGCCTGGATAAGGAAAGTGGTAGTTATGAGGGAACCAGAAAAGCCGGCTTTAGTTATTAAAAAAAAAGATTATGGAAAGAGTGCGAGTTGACACAGTCAAAGACGTGTACTCGAGCTCGAGCTTGTAGCCTTAAGCCTCAAGATTGGTGTACATAATAGTACCTCAAGTTGGCACGCTCGAGGTCATCTAAAGAAGGCAACTCGAGCTTGAGTCAAAGGTCTCGAGCACTACCTTAAGATAAGAACTCACTCGAGTTTGTTTAGGACAACTTAAATAAATACAAGGGTAACCGAGGTTTAATTATTAAATTTTCAATCCACAAATTTCGTAAAATAATATTGTAATTCAAAAATTTACATGTATTTAATAAAATAGTCCAAATAGCAGAGTCTAACTGTGTAAAACAGACCCCGCTTTTATTTTTTCACACCGTTATTTGACCTATTTTATTAAATACACGTAAATTTTTGGACTTAAAATTATTTCGCAAAGTTTGTGGACTGAAAATTTAATATATTAAACCTCGAGGTACTAATATGTAATTTACCCTAAATACAATGACCATAAAAATAAAAGTCCGAGTTAGAAAAAGTCCACACCATATCGCAACACGCCGCACCGCGCCGCTCCTACGGGGCGAAGCAACCCATCGAGCCCACTAGACCTTACCAAGTACAATGACTAAAGGGTATTTAAACAAGACTTTCCACCTCTATTTTTCCTATGTGAAATTGAGGTATCTTCACAACAACAACAACAATAACAACAGACCTAGTGCCCCAAGGGCTCCCGTCTAAGCGGGGTCTGGGGAATGAGTGTATGCAGCCTTACCCATTTAGGGTGTAACCCTGCCCAGAGGCTGTTTCCGAGAACCCCCAACCTTATATGGTTTTGGCAACACAAGGACTTCCTAGGAGGACAGCCATCCTGGTTCCACTCTTGCCTAAGCACGCTTAACTTCGGAGTTCTAATGGGATTCGGTGCTGCCTGATAAATGAACTGAAAGTTGAACAAAATTGAAACACACTACCCCAAATTTCAACAACGCCTCCACATGGTTTATTTTTGAGAAAAGGAAGGAAAGCAAGAGTATTACTGAGCAATGAGACCTACACTTGACAATGCTAATGTCTTTTGGACTTGAATTAGCACCTAGTGACTAAGATGTCCCACAAGCACCCAAAGTGAACATAGTCTTGAACCATGAGCAGTCATTGTGAAGAGCAAACCTAACACCTTCATGTGGTTCTTGAGGTTGAAACATACTCCGCGATCAGGACGTATGAGGTCCCTTAAACATAATTTGAAACCTAGTATTCTCAGGAAAGCCCTAGAAAGTAAGCCCTTACTCTCAACAGAGGGACTTTCTACCCCCACAACTGTAGGTGAGTCCATCTGGTGCACTGCCCCATACCACAATTATAGGCTATGGACATCATTAAGAGCCTTAAGCTCATCCTCATGTCATGGCAGTACAGTGTGTCCATCAGGTGTGCTGCCCCACACCACCACAACGAGCTATGGACAACATTAAGAGCGTTTTGCTCATCCTTACATCATGGCAGTAGTGACAATTCCTAGTGACACTAATACAGCAACATCTCGAAATGGGTTCGAGTGGCTATCATAAATTCTCGATCTCTGACTTCGTTTGACCCATTGAACTCAAGAATAACTCCGGAGACGAGCATCCATCAGAATTAGAACACAAAAATGGGCTTAAACCCCACTCCTTCTATTGTTTCATTTATCATTTTCCTTGCAAGGCCTTTTGTTAAAGGATCTGCTAAATTCTTCTCACTCCTTGCATACTCGAGTGAGATCACATTATTTGTGATCAAATGTCTCACAACACCATGTCTAAGAAAAATATGCCTCTGCTTGCCATTATATACCTCACTTTAAGCAACTTCAATGGCTACTCATGAGTCATAATGTAGTGATATTGAAAGCGTGGGCTTCCTCCTCAATGGAATGTCTGCCAGGACACTCATTAGCCATTCAGCTTCTAAACCTACCATCTGTAGTGCAATAAATTCGGATTCTACGGTTGATTTAGCAATACATGTTTGTTTAGATGATTTCCATGAAATAGCACAGTTAGCAAGCAGAACCACATAGCCAGTAGTAGAATGAATTTCATCAGAATCAGACACCCCCTTTGCATCACAATATCCCTCTAACACAGTATGGAATCTCATATAGTGTAACCCCCAATTCATGGTACCTTCAAGATACCTGAACAGCCTTGTCAATGCACTTCAGTGCCCATCATTAAAGTTATGGGTGTAACGGCTAAGTCTACTAAAGGTAGAAGCGATGTCAAGACAAGTGTAGTTCATTAAGAACATTACACTACCAATTATCTTAGCGTACTCAGCCTGTGATACAATATCTCATGTGTTTCTTATCAAATGAACACTAGGTTCATATGGAGTTTTAGCAAGAATGTCATCATTATGACCAAAAGTTCTCAATATTTTCTCCACATAGTGGGATTGACTTAAAGTCAAACCCTCAAGTGTTCTAGTTATCTTTACCTCAAGTATGACATTAGCCTCACCTAGGTTTTTCATATCAAAACATGTGCTCAAGAAAGACTTTGTATTACACTCGTGCCAAAGATAAGCATGTCATCAACATACAAACAGATAATCAAACAATCATTATCAACATGCTTAGGATATATACATGCATCACCACTTTTTACAACAAAACCCTGCGTGACTAAGGTGCAATCAAATTTTTGATGCCATTATTTAGGAGCTCATTTAGGTCCATACAAGGATTCTACAAATTTACATACTTTATGCTCCATATCAGGAACTTCAAACTCCTCCGATTGTTCCACATAGATTTCCTCCTCTAGGTCACCATTCAAAAATGCAGTTTTCAAGTCCATTTGGTGTACTACAAGGTTATGTATGTACGTTAGAGCTAACAGAGCTCTTACAGTGGCAATCTTAGTTATGAGTGAGTAGGTATCAAAGAAATATATTCCTTGTTTCTGGGAGTATCCTTTAGCCACTAACCTGGTCTTGAATTTCTCTATGGACCCATCAGTTCTCATTTTCTTTCTAAACACCCATTTGCACCCTATAGGTTTGAATCTCCTAAGTAGGTTCACTAATATCCAAGTGTTATTGCTCGTTAGAGAGTCTAGTTCATTATTAATGACCTCTCTCCAGAATGGAGCATCTATGGTCTTCATGGCTTCATCATATGTTTTAGGATCTTCCTCTAGCATTAATGCACTCACAACATGTTCATCAAAGTCATGATATTCAAACAAAAAAGCAGTTATGAAGTCAGGTCCAAAGCTAGTCTCAATTCGAGCCCCCTTAGTTCTTCTAAATTCCTGAACCTTGAGTTCAATGGGCGTGTGACTAGAAGATGATGTAGATGGAACAGGCAGAAAATCAGGTAATGAAGCATGCATAGGTTCTTTCATAGGAAATTTATGCTCGAAGAATTCAGCATCACGAGATTTCAAATTATTTTACCAAGCCTAGGGCTCGAGTCATTAATTGGCATGAATCTATATGCAGCACTGTTCATAGCATAACTAATAAAGACAGCATCTATAGTTTTAGGACCTATTTTGTTTATTTTAGACTCGAGATTTCCTACCTTTACTAGACACTCCTACACTTTAAGGTATTTCAGGTTAGGGGCATAACCTTTCCATATTTCATAAGAGGTCTTTTCTAACTTTTTATGTGGAACCCTATTAAGTACGTGACAAGTAGATAATAAGGCTTCCCCCCACAAGCTGGAGGGTAAGCCCGAGCTAATTAGCAATACCGTTCATCATGTCTTTAAAGGTCTTATTTTTCTTTTCAGCTATCTCGTTTTGTTAGGGAGTATAAGGGGCTGAGAGTTCATGGATTATTTTAAGCTCCTCACAATGTTTCTTAAAGAATGTGGTATTACTCACCTCCTCTATTAGACCTAATCATCTTGATCCTATGGTAATTGGTTTTCAACCTGGCTTTATATTTGAGGAACATTTCCTCAGCCTTGGCGTTTATACTTAAGAGATACATCTTAGTGAATCTTGAGTAGTCATCTACAAATGTGAAGTAATACTTCTTATCACCTCTACGCACGGTGCTCTTAAAGTCACCTAGATCAGTATGTACTAGCTAGAGCAAGGATGATGTTTTTTCTACTTATTTGTCAAATGCCTTTTTGGAATGTTTAGCCTCGACACATATTTCACATTTTTCGGGTTCGGTTAGATCACAATCAGGAAATAAACTTATTTATTTGAGTTTCTTAACCGAGTTGTAATTTACATGTCCAAGCCTAGCATGCCATAGATTTAAGTATTCAACAATACAAACAGAACTCGAACCAATTTTGCTGATATCATTCAAAACATCAAGAAGAAACAGACTACCATTAAAAAAGCCTTTCCCTACAAAGTTCGAGTTCTTAGTGAGGATTAATTTATTAGACTCAAAAGTTAACTTTAAACCAGCTTTATTTAGCAAGCACCCGAGACTAGATTCCTACGTAAATCAGGAACATGCAGCACGTTTTGTAAACACAAAGATTTTCTAGAATTGAGTTTGAGGAAGACCTTTCCCTTGCAATGGTCAAGGACTGAACTAGAATTGCCCATGACACCTTCTCCCCATCAGTGGCTTTCTAATGTTCTTAAAATAGGTCCTTATTCGTGCAGATGTGCCTCGTAGCACCAGTATCTACTACCCACTCGACCATGTTCCCAACAATATTCACCTCAAAGGTCATGGTAACAAACATGTCTCCTTCCTTAATGAGATTAGCCAGGGGCCTGTGTTCTATGTGCTTTCCAAGTCCGAATCCCTTCCTGCAATTCCATAAGTAGTGGCAAGTCTTGCCACAAGTCCAGCATGTTTCTTTCATCTTCTTTTGGCCTTATTAGCATTGTTCATTGGCCTCTTTCCTTGAGATTGGATTTGTTTACTACCAAAGCCATCCGCTCAAGCAGCAGATCTACCATTGTTCCAAAGTTTCTTGAACTTGCCTTTCTTTCCTGCATTTCTCAGTTCTACAATGTTAGCTGCCAAAGAGAAGTGTACAGAGGACTTTCCCTTGGCTTGTTTGTGGCTCTGATCTTCCAGATTCATATGGAAGATCAATTCCTGCAGCGTCATCTCCTCTTTCTTATGTTTCAAGGACGCCTTATAATTTTCCCATGAGGGAGGCAACTTCTCAATTAGGTAGTTAGCTTGAAACATTTCACAAAAATCCATGCCCTCATTCAATATATTAGTGCACAAAGTTTCGTATTCATGAATTTGGTCCAGTATTGGTTTTTCATCAATCATGGTAAAAGCTAACCATGTACTATAGACATACTTTTTAGCTGCACTATCAACTGACCCTTACTTGTTTAAAACCGCTTCCCATATTACTTTAGCATTTTTCATGTTACTATAAATTTGATAAAGAGACGCTATCATGTAATGGAGAAGCATCTCCGTACAAGTACGGTTATCTTTCTCGAAGTCCTTATTGGATCTCGGTGGGGCTCTATCGTTGCATAGAGTTCAATGAACCTCTATTTGGCCTAGGAAGTGTTAGGAATGGTGTCATAAAATCCAGATTTATCCTGTTAATATTATTTTATTAAAGAATAAAATTGAAGTTCCAGTCGTTTTCTTGTTAAATTTGTGTAAACGAGCATTTATACTGCATTTGATTTTTATTTTGGAAACACCCATGAGACGCATGTAGTCCTCAGACTGCAATTTACATGTTTAGTGTTTTATGAGATTAACCCACAGATAGACTTGGAATAAATGGTATGGATTATTTTTTAAAAGACTCGTAGTCGAAGACAAGTTTGGACCACTTGTATGCTAAGACTACAACGTGACACTTTAGATGACTTGTCTTGGTCATGTGGATGGTGATCCAAAAGTGTTATGTTGGTGTGTTTAATAAGATTGGCACACTGAGTTGGACCATGTGAGTTGCTTGTTTCTATACTACAATCAGAGATGAGTGATTCATGTTGTACTATTTGAACAACGACTCTAAATCCTGAGAGTATTCTAGACTTGTGCATGGAGCGTTAGTTACTTTGGTGTACTATGAATAAGGTCTAAACACATAACTGAATTCCCACGTACACTGGGTAGCGGCGTGAAATATGACAAGGATCAGTATATTCAATAGGAAATCTACAGTCTCTTACAAGATAAAGATGCCTCCTTAGTTGATTCGCAAATATTTGAATAGTTCGAAAACTTTGGCCAAAGTATTTCAAGTGTTTGATATTTGGAATTTATACTGTGAATATGTTCAAGTATGAATGAATTATTTATTGAAGTGCGAGTCGGTAGCTAATAGAGAAGTTGTGAGAAGGATAATGGTAGTAGTTATATTTATCCTTTGTCATGGACTTCTAGTGGAGGGGTTGTTATCATCAATACAGTCTATTAGGGAGATATCGAATAAATGGTTTAAGTCTGGAATGCAGTGAGATTTATTTAATGAAATTTAGTCTCATTAAATGGTAATTAAATTATTTCATGAGATGATTGATTTAACCCATTTGGAGTTAGATTTAAATTACCCCTGAGGTCCCTACACAAGCCTCTATATTTATTGCCATTAGAAAAATATTAAAGAATTTTTGAGATAAATTATTTATCCATGAGATGGGTAAATTGCGTTTTTTCAAACATTATTCATAAGATGAATAAAGTTAAAAATTATAAAATAAAATAATTTTAAAATTTAAAATGCATAAGATGAATTTTTACATGTGAAAAACAAAGCAAAAAAAGAAAAAGCAAAAAATCGAACAGGACCGCGATCTGTGTGTATATGCAACAGCCGATCAGTGCACGACTGCCCAAGAGATCATCCGTGCCTTTGGGCATAAATGAATTATCGCGTGCCACGTGGGTGACAGGCCAGAACATGCGTTTTTCCCATGTTCAAAACACCTCATTTCACTTTGATTTTATATTAAACGACGCGTTTTGATTTTAACTGGGGCGAATCCCACATCGAAAATCAGCCTATTTTTTTGCTTTGGTACACTTCTATAAATAGGGGGTACCTATTCTAGATGTTTGACATTCAATTGAATATAAATTTTTGGGTTTCTGGAATTGTTTTGGAGACATAATTGGAGAGAAAATTTGTTTATAATTTTTCGGGGAGCAGCTCGAGGTCATTGCATAGAAGATTACGGGGTCTCGATTTTGGTTCTCTTCTGAAGATTATTTTCTTTCTAGTATTCTTATATTGGCGCAATTCCAAGTGCATCTTCTTTCCTTCGCTTTTAGTTTCGCTTTTCTATTTATTTATAGTATTCGTTATTATGCCTGTTTAAGTTTATGTATTGTTATGAATGTATTAGAGTAAAAGGCTTATAGGTCTAAATTAAGAATTTAGATCTATAGATTTATATGAATTTAAATTTGTAGACTTAAAATTAGGAATTTTAAACCAACTCTAGGTTTAGCATTATGAATTTTAAAGCCCATCTGCTGCGTAAACTTTATAAAATTAGGGAAAAGTTTAAAATTCGCCCCAACTGCCGGTATTAGAGCAAAAGGATTTATAGCGATAACCCTATTCCTTGGACCTCTAGCACGTGAGGTGTCATGAAGCGTGACTCTCCGGCCGGGGGCTTAGGTAAAGAGAAGAGTCTCCCACTCTAAGTGCTCTAATAGGTGTCGTTTGCTGTGACCACAGTTGAGAACTGCAAACACAACAGTCGGCATCAGAGTTATTTTTTCCCAACAATTGGCATCAAAGCCAGCCTCTAATTACATTCATAATATGCATGAATAGGTATAATAAGATTGAGATAAATAGATTTGGAATTTAATAAAATAGAGATTATATAAAGAAGGAAAGATTCTTTAAAGTAACAATTCAAATTATTTAAATCGTTTATTAATTAATAGTTAATTAGAACGTTTACAGTAATGATTTAAATTGTTTAACTCGCTTAATAATTAATGGCTAATTAGATTATTTACAGTATCAGTTTAAATTGTTTAAATCGTTAAGGAATTAATCATTAATTCAGATCCATCAATCTATAAACTAGCAATTATGATTTTTGTATAATGAGATTATTACGTATTTGATTAAGGGATATATAATAAGATTAGATTCAATTAATTTTTAAATTTATTATTATTTTTTTTAAAAATGTCAGCAGATGCTGACATCATCATGGCGTCTACGCCTGCTGAGCTGACGTCAGCGCTGACATCAGCAATTATTATTTTTTTTACTTACTAGTTTATATAATAATTAAATTAATTATTTTATTAATTATTTTCTTTTTAGAATGAGATTCTAAATTAGATTATGAGATAATCTAAGTTGTGAATCAGTGTTATTTAAAATAAAAGTTAGTTTTAAATTATTTTTAGGACATGATTCTAAAATAGACAATGAGATAGTCTAAGTTAGTATTATTTTAAATATAAAAATTAATTTTATTGATTAATTTAATTTTATAATAAGATTCTAAAATAGACTATGAGATAGTCTAAATTCTAAATCGCTAATGATTTCAAATAAAATTAATTTTATTAATTAATTTAATTTTAGAATTAGATTCTAAAAATAGATTATGAGATAATATAAATTTCGGTATTGTTTTAAATATGAAAATTAAATTAAATTAATTTATATTAATTTATTTAATTTTAGCATGGGATTCTAAAGAATAGGTTATGAGATAATCTGTGGTATCATTTTAGCATGGGATGTGCGAACACACAAGGAAGGATAGGATCAGAAATGACATCATAAGAGGCAAATTGGACGTAGCCTCCATTGAAGATAAATTAAGGGAGCAACATCTGAGGTGGTTCGGACATGTCAGAAGGAAACCGGACAACGCTCCAGTCAAGAGATGCGAATAGCCCCTTACTACATTAGGCAGAAGAGGCAGAGCCAGACCAAAGAAGAGATGGCTTGAGACGATCCGACAAGACCTCACCCACCTAAACCTTTGGGAGGAGATGGCCTTAGATAGGGCCCAACAGAGGGCTAGCATAGGGGTATTGGATGATCCGATTGGAGTAGGGTAGTCCAGCTTACTAGTGCTAGGTTCTCTTGGCGCACGTAGGCTGTGTTCAGGTTTGCATGAGCTGATACTTGCTACTTGCCTACTTATCTTTATCCTTATCTTTGTCTGTACCTTATCTATCCCTATCTCATTCCCATTCTCTTTCTTTATCTTTTCTACCTCTATCTCTATCCTCTATCTATACCCTTTTCTTTATCTCACCTTATCTGTGATCAGTGCCTGTGCAGCATTCTTTGAGTTTGTTGTTTTTGCTCGGTTTTTTTTTTCTTTTTTGCCATACTCATGCATTTGATGCTTCTCATGTTACCAGGTCTTTGGCTGATTGATGCGGACTAGCTTTTCAGGCTGGGGGTCCTCGAAAACAGCCTCTCTTCAGGGTAGCCCCCTGAAGGGGGAAGGCTGTGTACATCCCCCCCCCCCCCCCCCCCCCCCCCCCGTCCTCAGACCCTGCTTATGCGGGAGCCCTTGGAGGCACTGGGTTTGTTATTGTTGTATATTTAGAATTAGATTCTAAAGCAATATTATGTGATAATCGATGTTGTGAAGTGATAAAGTTTTGAATAAATTAATTAATTAATTTCTCTTAATTTTAGAATGAGATTCTAAAGAAGGCTATTAGATAATCCAGATTGTAAATGCAAGTTAATTAAAAACCACTAGTTTTAAAAATCAAGTGGGAGTGAGGTTTCAATTGTTGTAACCTCACAGTCTTCATTACCGGTCTATTAGTATAGTAAATCGATAGATCTCCTTGCGGAGGATGTCAGTTTGCAGATTATAGGGTTAGACTTCTATTGGGATAAACCAAAGTGCACCACGCTTCTGTAGAGTAGTACGTGTATTTGTATGGAGGTTTAGGTAATCGGTTACACTTGACTGGCGTGATCCATTAGCCTCCCTGAGGAGCTTTGTTGTGTTATGATAGAGACTAAGGTCAAGTAGTGAGTTAATCATGTTTAGAAAGAGTTACAACAAAATATGTTAATTGAGAATAGTTCTTACCTAAATTAGCTTGGTGCAACGCAGCTATTGGGGAGTAAGGAGTGGCGTGTTCGGGTCATCATTGTATGCATGAGATACTTGACTTATTGTGTATGCTAAAATGAAAGAATAGTATCACTGCATTACACATGACTCTTATTAGATAGTTACACATTTATTTGCATTTACAGTTTTTGAAATGGCTGCGACTAGTGCACTTCACACAATTCTGAAAGACAATGTCTTAACTGGACCGAATTACTTGACCTGAAAAATGATCATGTACATAGTATTAATACATGAGGGTCATAAGTTTGTTCTCACTGAAGCTCGTCTTACGGTACCACCTAATAATTTTGCAGCTGCTATTAAAGAGCATTATGAACGCTGGAATAAGGCTAATGAGTTAGCCAGATGCCACATTTTGGCCTCTATGACCAATGTATTCAAGCATCAGATGCTTCAAATGGAAACAGCAGCTGAGATGATTAAACATTTAAAGGAAATGTTTGGTGGTCAAGATAGGGCAGCTAGGAAAGAGCTGATGAGGAAGCTCTTGAACATGAGGATGTCAGAAGGGTAGCCAGTTCAGGAGCACGTCATGAAAATGGTGGCGTGCTTGTCTGAGTTGGAGATTCTAGGTGCTAAGATTGATAGTTAGTCTCAGCAGGGCATCATCCTCAGCTCTCTATCTAGCTCTTTTACTTAGTTCAGGCTCAACTACACAATGAATAACAAGGATTATTCATTGCCTGAGCTGATGAAGGAGCTACAGGTAGCAGAGGGTGTTATGCGAGCCAAGGGGAGTGTCCACTTGAGTCAGATATCAAGGGCTAGTGGGAGTAAGCTCAACAAGGGACTAACTGGAAAGAAAGGAAAAGGCAAGGTTGCTAGTGTAAAGACTAATCCTAACAAAAGGACAGCAAAAGGAAAGTGTTACTTTTGCGGAAAGATGGGCCATTGGAAGAGGAACTGCACAAAGTACATAACTACTCTGCCTGCAAAGGTTGTTAAGCCATCTGGGGAAGGTATGATGATATCTCACTTGGTTGAGTCATGCGTAGTTGAGAGTCCACTAAGTTTTTGGTGTGTGGACTTAGATTTAACTAACTATTTCTATAATTTATTACAAGGGCTCGAGCTAACCATGAGGCTGCATGATGGGAGCTGTACCTAACAGCTGAAGACAGTATAAGATTAGCAATTTTAATAGTAGGAGATGTTAGCTTAGACTTTAGTGTTAGAGTTTTTGTTATTAAAAGTATTGTTTATTTGTACCTGCATTGGAAAAGAATTTGATTTATGTGGTTTATTAAAGGATAATTGTTTTTTAGTTGATTTTGATTGTGAACCTTTTATTACAAGAAATAAATTGTTTATTAGTAAAGGTATGTGTGTGTATGATTTGTTCACGTCGTTTTTGATCAAAAGTTATTTTGTAAATGAATAATGCAAAATACTTAGAGAAGGATTTTTGCAAAGATACTACAAAAACAAAAGCAAAGTATTATTATAAGAATTAAGAAAAAAACGGACATTAATTCTGAATGGCCAGACATAACCCAAAACATAGTGGATGTATTAGATGCACCTACTGTTAAGGTTGAGAAAGTTCTAAGTACACGAGAGCCTAGGTGTAGTGGGAGGATTGTTAGGACACTTGACAGGTTCATGGCAGGAGCCTTAATGGTTGACCGTGACATTGAATTGGATCCTCTCAGCTATAGTGAGGCAGTTAAAGACAAGGATGCTAACCAATACTTCTTAGTAATGAAATCTGAGTTAGAATCAATGTATTTTAATCAGGTCTGAAATCTTACAGAGGCGCCGATTAGCATTAAGCCCATTTGTTGTAAATGGGTCTACAAGAGGAAAAGAGGAGTGGACAGGAAGGTAGAGACCTTCAAGGCAAGGCTGGTTGCTAAGGGTTTAACTCGAAAGGAAGGAATTGATTACGATGAGACCTTCTCGCCAGTAGCCATACTAAAGTCCATAAGGATACTCCTATCCATTGCAGCTCATTATGATTATGAGATTTGGAAAATGGATGTCAAAATGGCCTTTCTAAATGGTCGTCTTGAATACGACATTATATGGTGCAACCAAACGGTTTCATTGGCAAGAATCAGAAGCATATGGAATACAAACTGAAGAAGTCCATATATGGACTGAAACAAGCATCACGGTCATGGAATATTAGACTCAATGAAGCGATTAACTCTTATGGTTTTGAGCAATTGGTTGACGAACCATGCTTATAAGAGAAAGTAGTGACTTTCTTAGTATTATATGTCGACGATATACTACTCATTGGAAATGATGTAGGGTTGTTATCAGCTGTAAGGATTTGGTGAGCTAGTTCCAGTTGGCTATACGGATTTTGACTTTTAGTCAGATAGAGATGCTAGAAGTACGACATCTGGGCACGTGTGTACCCTTGGAGTAGGAGCCATTAGTGGGAGGAATTGTATTGCTGACTTCACCATAGATGTTAAATACGTCGTGGCTTTAGAAGCTACAAAGAGGGGCATGTAGGTTCAAATAAAGTAGTTGACTTTACTAAGACCTTGACTTCATTAGACCTTTAGTTCATACACAGAGAGGATGAATATAAAGTTTACAATAAATTGGATTTAGGACAAGTGAGAGATTGTTAGGAACGGTGTCCTAAAATCCAAATTTATTCTATTAATATTATTTTATTAAAGAATAAATTTGAAGTTCCAGTCGTTTCCTTGTTAAATTTGTGTAAGTGAGCATTTATACTGCATGTGATTTTCTTTCTAGAAACACCCATGAGATGGGTACAGTCCTCATACTACAATTTATATGTTTGGTCTAAGTAGTTTATGAGATTAACCCACAGGTAGACTTGGAACAAATGATATGAATTATTTTTTAAAAGACTCGTAGTCGAAGACAAGTTTGGACCACTTGTGTGCCAAAACTATAACGTGACACTTGAGGTGACTTGTTTTGGTCATGTGGATGGTAATCCAAAAGTGTTATGTTGGTGTGTTTAATAAGATTGGCACACTGAGTTGGACCATGTGAGTTGCTTGTTTCTAGACTACTATCAGAAATGAGTGATTCATATTGTACTACTTGAACGACGACTCTAAATCCTGAGAGTATTCTGGACTTATGTATGGAGTGTTAGTTACTTTGGTGTACTACAAGTAACGTCTAAACGCATGACTGAATTCTCACGTACACTAGGCAGCGGCGTGAAGTGTGACAAGGATCAGTGTATTCAGTAGAGAATCTACAGTCTCTTATGAGATACATATGTCCCCTTAGTTGATTCTCAAATATTTCAATAGTTCGAAAACTTTGGCCAAAGTATTTCAAGTGTTTGACATTTGGAATTCATACTGTGAATATATTCAAGTATGAATGAATTATTCAGAGAAGGACGAGTCGGTATCTAATGGAGAAGCTGTGAGAAGGATAATGGTAGTTGTTATATTTATCCTTTGTCATAGACATCTAGTGGAGGGGTTGTTGTCATCAATATAGTCTATTAGGGAGATATCGAATATATAGTTTAAGTCTGGAGCGCAGTGAGATTTATTTAGTGGAATTAAGTCTCATTAAATGGTACAACAACAACAACAATAATAGCAGCCCCAGTGCCACAAGGGTGTTATGATTCAAGATAAATCTTGATCATAATATAGGGGATAGTAGAGTA
Organism: Simmondsia chinensis; assembly: GCA_018398585.1. Taxonomy (NCBI): domain Eukaryota; kingdom Viridiplantae; phylum Streptophyta; class Magnoliopsida; order Caryophyllales; family Simmondsiaceae; genus Simmondsia; species Simmondsia chinensis. The sequence goes on along the minus strand of JAGTTD010000023.1, from coordinate 18,113,341 downwards.
TGAGATAAGAAAGAAGTGAAAGGAGATGAGAAATGGAGAGAAATTTAGATGAGAGAGAGAGCAGTTATCAATATCATTCAACAATAATCTTTCTTATAATGCAAGACCATTGCTTATACTAATTCTAGCCTAGGTGATTGCAAGGGAAAATATCTAACAATTTGCTTCACCTAGACAAACCAACTAACTCACCTCTTAATGGACATTTCCTTCAAAATACTAGATCATCACAAGTACTAATATGACTAATACTAGTGACTTATACAAATTCATTACAACCAATGATTTTCTAGTGCTTAATCCTAAGTCCGGTGATGACAATACTCTCCCCTTAAGAGATTCTTGTCTTCAAGAATCTCAATAGAGAGTTGAAACTCTGAAGAACCCTTATTGATGTAGAAGTTGCAGCTAAAGAGAGTATTTGCATCTGAAATATAAACATTTGAATCTGAATCTGAATATCTTGAAGACTTGCACTTGATATGGATTCCCTGCTGTAACCTAAGAGCGTAGCCAAGGTACTAGTTATTGTTGTATAGTGCCGTAATCAAGTTCTTGAGCTTCCACCCATATGCTTGCATCTGACTTGTAGAGTAAGTGTTAGGAGGTCTACCACTACCATACCAAGTTCGCCAAGCTCTGGTGCAACCATTAACCCCTCGAATTAACTTGTTGTGGCAACCAATGCACCCCAACATCACCAACTTGTAGCAAAAGCTCATAGAAGACCAAGTGTACTGTAGCTGCAACCATTGAACCTCAGTTCTCAATCTAAGTTTGTATAGCTCCAACCTTCCTTCACTGAACCAGAGCTTTATGTTGCTATTAATCTTGCCAAACTCAACTCTTCCCTTGCATTAGGACAGATTTTCAGCTAATCAAAGGTTCTCAAGTGCCTTAGCTGAATTCCAGTGGAAGTTATTCATGCTTTGAACTCTTAAGAAAGTCCAACACTCTTCCCCTAGCTGCTAGGCTTTGCTGCACTGCTGCACAGATGTATCAACTAGGAATGATCTTAAGCTCATATTCAACTCCTGATCAATTTCATCTTGTTGCTTGCTGTCGAATTGTTCAGCTATCGAATTGCTTAGCTGCTGTATCTTCCTCACAATCTCTTTCAAGGTGATCTTGTTGCTTGCAAATGAGTTAGCTGCTTTACCCAACTTCGCTACTGGCTGCTGGAACCTTGACCCAAGGAAATAAGGAGGCCTTACATTAGCTTGGACCCTTGGAGGATGCCCTTTATCCTTAATTTGATTCACACCAATAACAAGTTTTTGATCTAATAGCTCTGCTAGTTCAATAATCGAAGCCACCAAAAACAGCTTTCAGTGACAATTTAGTCCAAACTTGAACTCTTGATTGCCACTATATACCATCCATTGAGCCTTCCTTTCCTTGGTTCTCACTTGCTCCAATATCCTTGAATCAGGTGGCCTATTGTTAGTGTTCTTGGATGAATAAACATCAGCTCCACTCAATTCACCCTGCAATTTGATCAGATTTTGCAAGTTTCTCGTCTGAATTGAATCAACTGCTTGTATTGGATAAGGAATAGAATGTGGCTGGGCTGTTCTTGTATGGACTGCAGTGAAATCACCATGATTTCTTAATGAATTTACATCTTTGCTAAATGAATCCTCCTGTCCTGGATCAAAAGACCTCAATAGAGCTTGCCGTTGGACCTCATCTCGCAATTTTTCCAGCAGAACAAGTTGTTTTGCAGCAGTAACAACCAAAAGTTTCACTGAATTTGTTTGCAATGCAGTAGCATCACCTTGGTTTAGTGCTGAACTTGTAACATTGTTGACTGAATTCTTCATTCTCCTTGCCTTCTTCAACATCCTTTTGATCCAAGAAGATGCCCTAAGCCTATCAATTGACCACAACACCATCTTCAGATGCCCCAATTCCAAATCCTTGAGCATGTTATGCTTGCCAAGAAACACCTTATTTTCCTTGAGAGGTATGAAATCTAGAGGTCTTCCATTGTAGACCAAGATTGGCTTGAGCAAGGCTCTTAATCTCTTGCTTGAATAACACTTCTTATGGTTAAAGGCGAACTGCCGCTTTGATCTCAATTTTCTGCTGCATTGTGAGCTTAAACCTTAGCCTTCCGATGCTCAAAACTTCTATGTATACTTGCAATTTCTTAGTTGCAAAATTAAGTGACTCTACAACTTGCAATGGTACAATTTTATCCTGAATTGTTGCCTGAGTTGCAGCTGTAGCTTCCTAATTCATGCTAATTTCAACACCACCATTCACGTTTTGCTCCACTTCTTGCTGCATTTGTTGTGTTCCTACCCAAGTGCTGTTAATGTCCTCCTTTCCCGGATCAAATGGTCTCATTTGAACCCGATTTTTAATTGTAAAATCATCTTCTTGCAGTAATGAAGGATCGAACACATGTTGCTCTACGACAACATCAATCGCTGCTACTTCTTCAACCTCACCTCAAAATTTCAGATCATGTTGCTGCTGTACCACTTCAATCTAATCCTGTTCCACTTTTATCTGATCCACTGAATACAAATCTGACTCATTAGCCTGATTTGTTGTTGTTCATTCTAGATTCAAGAGGATTCCAGCACAATTAACCACTTTTTGCTCAAATTCTTGCTCAAACTCCTCAACTACTTCAACCATTAATTCTTTAACACTCGCGAATCTCGAAATGTCATTCTCCCTAAGCGAAAGTTGATCTAATGACATAGAATTCAGCCCCTTAGCTTTACAATTATTAGGCTGTATCACCTCAAGCTCATCTTCCATATCATTACACATCTTGATGTAACTCATGTCTAAAACACAACATCCATCATTTACGTTTCTCCGGTGTAATGAATTGAAGGCTAAATTGACACTCCATCTCGTGTAATTATTAATATGAGCAATCACCTCACTAATGGAAGAGGAGATCACCGTAATACTTGCAAGAGAACCATAAGGACAAAATACTTGATAGAGAACATCCTCATCTATATGGTTAAGAGGCTTCAAAACTTTGACAAAAAGTCTGGCATCTTGAACCGAAGCTGGATCGAGCCAACGTGGCATTGCGTATGTTGGGAACAGTGTCCTGAAATTCAGATTTATTACGGATATATTATTTTAATTAATAAATAAAATTGAAGTTCCAGTTGTTTCCTAGTTAAATTTGTGTATGTGAGCATTTATACTGTATGTGATTTTCTTTTGGGAGACATCCATGAGATGGGTGTAGTCCTCATACTACAATTTACATGTTTGTTCTAAGTGATTTATGAGACTAAGCCACAGATAGACTTAGAACAAATGATATGGATTGTGGTTTGAAAGACTCGTAGTCGAAGACAAGTCTGGACCACTTGTATGTTAAGACTATAACGTGACACTTTAGATGGCTTGTCTTGGTCATGTGGATGGAGATCCAAAAGTGTTAGGTTAGTGTGTTTGACACACTGAGTTGGACTATGTGGGTTACTTATTTCTAGACTACTATCGGAGATGAGTGATTCACATTATACTGTTTGAACGACGACTCTAAATCCTGAGGGTATTCTGGACTTGTGCATGGAGCGTTAATTACTTTGGTGTATTATAAGTGAGGTCTAAAACGAATGACTGAAATCCCACGTACACTGGGCAGCGACGTGAAGTGTGACAAGGATCATGTATTCAATAGGGAATCTACAGTCTCTTATGAGATTCAGATGTCCCCTTAGTTGATTCGCAAATATTTGAATAGTTTGAAAACTTTGGCCAAAGTATTCTAAGTGTTTGGCATTTGGAATTTATACTGTGAATATGTTCAAGTATAAATGAATTATTCAGTGAAGGGCGAGTCAATAACTAATGGAGAAGCTGTGAGAAGGATGATGGTAGTTGTTATATTTATCCTTTGTCATGGACATCTAATGGAGGGATTGTTATCATCAATACAGTCTATTAGGGAGATATCGAATAAATAATTTAAGTTTGGAGTGCAGTGAGATTTATTTAGTAGAACTAAGTCTCATTAAAAGGTAATTAATTAATATCATGAGATGATTTAATTTAACCCATTTGGAGCTAGATTTAAATTATCTCCGAGGTCCCTGCGCAAGCCTCTGTATTTTATTACCATTGAAAAAATATTAAAGAATTCATGAGATGAATTATTTATCCATAAGATGGGTAAATTAATTTTGCCAAATATTATTTATAAGATGAATATATATTAAAAATTATAAAATAAATAATTTTTTAAAAATTAAAATTCATAAGATGAATTTTTACATGTGTGAAACAAAGTTTAAAAAAAAAATTAGTGAAAAATCGCGAAAATAACAGTGTGAATTCGTGTGCACGCGTAGCAGCCAACCAACGCGCAACGCGTGTTGCGCGCTAGGCCAACGGATGGCAATCTGTGCCATCAGGCACGGACCAATCACCGCATGCCACGTGGCACGCAGTGACACGGTTAAAAGATGCGTGCATAGTTCTTGAAACGCGTCGTTTTGTTTTTAATTTTGAATGATACGTTGCGTTTTGACTTAAACTGGCGACTCCTTTTTCGATCATAATTAGATTTTTTCGCTCTGGTTTATTTCTATAAATAGAAGGGCTTATTCCGAGGTTTGGCAATTGAAATCAAAATATTTCTTGAGGGTTTCTGAAATTATTGCGGAGACCCAGTTTAATATTTTTTGGAGCCCACCCTCTAGGCAGTTCGAGGTCATTGCGTAGAAGGTCTCGGGGTCTCGATTTTGAAGAAAATTATTTTCTTTCTAGTTTTCTTTATTATTGGTGCAATTCTAGGCATGTTCTTCTTTCTTTATTCTTTTTCGATTTTCTATTTATTTACAGTATTCGTTATTGTACCTGTTTAAGTTTATGTATTATTATGAATGTATTCGAATAAAAGGCCTGTAGATCTAAATTAGAAATTTCGATCTGATGATTTAAATTATGAATTTAAGTCAGTAGATTTAAAATTAGAAATTTTAAATCAACCTTGGGTTTAGAGTTATGAATTCTAAACCTGTTCTGCTGCGTAATCTTTAGGGAGAATTTTGAAATTCATCCCAACAACTGGTATTAGGGCAAAGGGTTTATAGAGATAAACCTATTCCGGGAACTCTCGCAAGTGAGGTGTCACGAAGCGTGACTCTCCGACCGGGGGCTTAGGTAGAAAGAAGAGTCTCCTACTTTAAGTGCTCTAATAGGTGCCTATTGTTATGACCATAGTTGAGAACTGTGAACCCAATAGTCTGCATCAGAGTATATTTTTTACCAAAATTTTTATGTTTTATCGAACAATTGGTATCAGAGCCAGCCTCTGATTACATTCATAATATACATGACTAGGTATAATAAGATTGAAATAATAGATTTGCGATTTAATAAAATAGAGATTTTATTAAGAAGAATAGTTAGTTTAATTTGACGATTCGATTTAAATTGTTTAAATCAATGATTAAATTAAGATGATTGTTTATATTTGTGATTTAAATTGTTTGAATCATTAAAGTAATTAATTGTTAATTAGATTGTTTTAAAGTATCAATTTAAATTGTTTAAATTGGTTAAAAGAGAAAATTGTTAACTAGGTTATTTATAGTGACGATTTAAATTATTTGAATCGTTAATAAATTAATTGTTAATTCGGAACAATCCATAAATTTGCGATTGTGTTGTTCGTATAATGAGATTATACGTTCTCAGTTATGATTTACAAAATCGGACATAATTGATCTAATAGGATTAGATTCAAATATTTTTATAAATTTGGATAAAGTTATTCTAATAAGATTAGATTTAATTATTTTATAAATTGGATAAAATTAATTTAATGAGATTAAATTTAATTTATTTTAAAATTAAAAAAAAATTACTGACGCGGTTGTCAGCGTCAAGTTTTAAAAAAAAATTTATTTACTGATTTGCATAATAATTATTAATTAATTATTTTATTAATTAATTTTCTTTTAGAATGAGATTCTAAAATAAATTATGAGATAATTTAAGTTGTAAACTAGAGTATTTTAAATAAGAGTTATTTTGAAGTTATTTTAGAATAAGATTTTGAAATAGACTATAAGATAGTCTAAGTTAACCTTTTTTTAAAAATAAAAATTAAATTTTGTTAATTAAATTTTAGAATAAGATTCTAAACTAAACTATTAGATAGTCTAAGCTTATTTGATTTTAGAATAAGATTCTGAAAACTAGACTATGGGATAGTCTAAGCACAAAATCGCTATTAATTTTAAATAAAATTATTTTAATTTAATTTGGAAATCAGAATTTTAAAAGTAGATTATATGATAATCTAAATTAAATATAAGTATTATTTTAATTATAATTAATTAATTAATTTTATTGATTGGTTTTAGAGTGAGATTTCTAATGTGAGATTATAAAGATAATCTATGCTTGAAAACGATAGTGCTTTTGAATAAATTGAGTAATTAATTTTGATTGATTTTAGAATGAGATTCTGAAGGGGATTATGTGATAATGGAGGTTGTAACTGCAAGTTAACTAAAAACCACTGGTTATAAAAATCAAGTGGGAGCGAGTTTTCAATTGTTGCAACCTCACGGTCTCCATTACCGGTCTAGCAGTGTAGTAGATCGATAGACCTTCCTGCGGAGGATGTCGGTTAGCAGATTAAAGGGTTAGACTTCTTTAGGATAAACCAAAGTGCAAAGAAGCGATGCGACCACGCTGCCGTGGTGTATTTCGTGTATTTGTATTGAGGTTTAGGTAATGGTTTACACTTGACTAGCGTGGTGCATTAGCCTCCCCGAGGAGCTCTGTTTTGTCATGTTAGAGACTAAGGTAAAGTGGTGAGTTAATCATGTTTAGTAAGAGTTACAAGAAAAACAGGTTAATTAAGAATAGTTCTCACCTGAACTAGCTTCGTGCGACCCCGCTGCCGGGGAGTAAGGAGTGGTATGTTTGGGTCATCATTGTATACATGATAGTACAGTTTGGTAGATATCTGACTTATTATGTATGCTAAATTGAAAGAATATATATATAACTGCATTATACATGACTCTTGTTAGGCAATTACACATATGTTTGCATTTACAATATTTTATATGGATAGGGCTGGCGAACTTTGCTTATTTTTTAAATACATAATGTACTCACTGAACCAAATTACTTTGCCTTGAAAAATAAGTTAAACTTAGTTATTACTCACAAGGCACCTACTAGAAAGAAAGGAAAGGGAAAGGTTGTTATTGTAGCAACCAAGTACATAAGGAAGTCAGCAAAAGAAAAGTGTTTCTTTTGCAGGAAAATTAGGCCACTGGAAAAGAAACTATACTAAGTACATAGCTACTCTTCCTATAAAGATTGCTAAGCCATCCAGTGAAGGTATGTTGATATCTCACTCAGTTGAATCATGCGTAGTTGAGAATCCACCAGTTTCCTGGTGGGTGAACTCATGTTCAATTGACCATATATGTAATATGTTAAGGAGCTTAGGCTAGGCTAAAGGCTACATGATGGGTGTTGTACTTGATGGTCAGGGACGGTACAATAATGGTGGTCTTAAGTGTAGGAGATGTTAGCTTAGACCTTAGTGATATAGTTTTGTATTAAAGAATTGATTATTTAAACCTTCTCTGCACATGAATTTGATTTCTATGTCTTATTTTATGAATAATTGTTATTCAGTTGATTTTGATAATGAAAATTTTAATATGAGAAATAAATTATTTATTCATGTTATTTCCTTATCAGAACTATGGTAATTGTTTAAATGAATTTAACAAAAGTTCACTTGTTCAATGTTCTAAAAGAAAACACCTTGAAAGGGATATTGCCTGCACATGGCACCAACGTTTAGGTCACACTAATTCGAACAGGATCCAAAGACTGGTGAAAGATGGAATGATAGAGATTTTGGACTTGAGGTCATTACCAGTCTGTAAATCCTGCATAGAAAGAAAGATGACCAAGTCTGTCTTTAAGAGTAAAGGCAACAGGGTTGGTGGCTTGCTTGAGCTGGTTCACATAGATATATGTGGACCAATACGTGTTCAAGCAAGAGGTGGGCATGAGTACTTATTCACGTTTAGTGATGATTACTCAAGGCATGGATATGTTTACCTTATTAGACAGTAATCGGACTCTTCTGAAAAGTTCAAAGAGTACAAAGTTGAATTTTAAAAGCTATTAGGTAAACAAGTTAAATCACTTCGATTAGTGAGATATCGAATAAATAATTTAGGTCTGGAGTGCAGTGAGACTTATTTAGTAGAATTAAGTCTCATTAAATGGTAATCAAATTAATATCATGAGATGATTTAATTTAACCCATTTGGAGCTAGATTTAAATTGTCCCTGAGGTCCCTGCGCAAGCCTCTGTATTTTATTGCCATTGAAAAAATATTAAAGAATTCATGAGATGAATTATTTATCCATAAGATGGGTAAATTAATTTTGCCAAATATTATTCATAAGATGAATATATATTAAAAATTATAAAATAAAATAATTTTTTAAAAGTTAAAATTCATAAGATGAATTTTTACATGTGTGAAACAAAGCAAAACAAAAAAAAAGAAAAAATCGCGAAAATAACAGTGTGAATCCGTGTGCACGCGTAGCAGCCAACCAACACGCGACACGTGTCGTGCGCTGGGCCAACGGATGGCAATCTAAGCCATCAGGCACGGACCAATCACCGCGTGCCACGTGGCACGCGGTCACACGGTTAAAAGACGCATGCATAATTCTTGAAATGCATCATTTTGTTTTTAATTTTGAATGATACGCTGCGTTTTGACTTAAACTGGCGAATCCTTTTTCGATTATAATTAGATTTTTTCACTCTGGTATATTTCTATAAATAGAAGGGCTTATTCCGAGGTTTGGCAATCAAAATCAAAATATTTCATTAGGGTTTCTGAAATTGTTTCGGAGACCCAGTTTAATATTTTTTGGAGCCCACCGTCCGGGCAGTTCGAGGTCATTGCGTAGAAGGTCTCGGGGTCTCGATTTTGAAGAAAATTATTTTCTTTCTGGTTTTCTTTATTATTGGAGCAATTCTAGGTATGTTCTTCTTTCTTTATTCTTTTTCGATTTTCTATTTATTTACAGTATTCGTTATTATACCTATTTTAGTTTGTGTATTATTATGAAGGTATTAGAACAAAAGGCCTGTAGATCTAAATTAAGAATTTAGATCTGACGATTTAAATTATGAATTTAAGTCAGTAGATTTAAAATTAGAAATTTTAAATCAACCCTAGGTTTAGAGTTATGAATTCTAAACCTGTTCCGCTGCGTAATCTTTAGGGAGAATTTTTGAAGTTCATCCCAACAACCGGTATTAGGGCAAAGGGTTTATAGAGATAAACCTATTCCCATGAACTCTCACACATGAGGTGTCACAAAGCGTGACTCTCCTACCTGGGGCTTAGGTAGAGAGAAGAGTCTCCTACTTTAAGTGCTCTAATAGGTGCCTATTGTTGTGACCATAGTTGAGAACTGTGAACCCAATAGTCGACATCAGAGTTTATTTTCCAACAAAATTCATATGTTTTCCCAACAGCATATTGTAACATTTTGAATAGGATCTAGTGCGGTTAAGTGCAATTTTCAGTAGTTCAGGCTCGATTTAATGTAATGTCCACAACTCTAACTGATACAACTACTTGATCACCAGAACAACACGTTAAGCGAACAAGATCTCAAGAGTGGAGCTTAGTTCGAGATCAATTTCAGGAGTTTCAATATGTAATCAGCTAGATTGAATCCAAATCTTACTTAGTCAATGACTCAAGTTCACAATATCACAAGAATCAAATACTGTAACACCAACAACAAGGTTTTTGAACTAAATTCATGATCAAACATAACTTGACTATCATAATCTGTTAGCGAACAGCAGCATCTAAGAATCTGGACAGCTAAAACAAAATCTTGATCCAACACAACTCTGAGCAACAAGACCTAGATAGATGCAACACGAACTGAAATTCCAGCAGTTTAAGCACAATTCTTTTTCAAACACCACCAAAACAGAACCTGATCTTAATCTGAAGATATTTCAACAAGTTCACTCTGAAACTTTGAGCCAACGCAAGCTTTTGCACAAGAATTTCAAAGCACTAATGATCTTTTCCAAATGCTAACCTCCATCAGCTTGATTCAATACAAACTTAACCTAATTGAAGTAAATTCAACTAAGTCAAATGCAAATCCTCAAACTACTGCGTAGAAGTAGATAATTTCAACTCTTGATATCAATTTAAGCTTGATGTAAGCTTAAACAATTAAATTGAACTAAATCAACTTATAAATCACACGCTCTAATACCAATTGTTATGATTCAAGATAACTCTTGATCGTAACATAGGGGATAATAGAGTATGCGATGAGAAAGAAGTGAAAGGAGATGAGAAATAGAGAGAAATTTAGATGAGAGAGAGAAGTTATCAATATCATTCAATAATAATCTTACAATGCAAGACCATTACTTATACTAATTCTAGCCTTGGTGATTACAAGGGAAAATATCTAACAATTCACTTCATCAAGACAAACCACCTAACTCACCCCTTAGCTGACATTCCCTCCAAAATACTAGATTATTACAAGTACTAATATGACTAATACTAGTGACTTATACAAATTCATTACAATCAATGACTTCCTAGTGCTCAATCCCAAGTCTAGTCATGACAAAGAGCTCCCGCTTGCCTAGGGTCTGGGAGGGGTAGAATGTACGCAGTCTTACCCCATCAAGGTGAGCCCTGACAAGAGACTGTTTCCGAGGACACCCAACCTGGTTGTAGAATTTTATGTAGAGCTTGCAAAGAGCGCATGTAAAGCCTAGAAATCGTGTGCGACATGTATGCAAGAAAGCATGTAGGCATGCAGTCGAATCCAAAAATCTGATAAGCAAAAAAGCATGTACTTATGTATGAATGCATGGGAGCCTAGGATCATAGTATTCAGGATAAAAAGCAGAAGCAAACAAGCAAGTACGAGGGAGATCCTACATGCAATACCACTCACTCATATAACGCAAATAACGCAAACATATAGAGAAGTAGATCATCTACAGAGTAAAGGGAGAGATAGAGGTAGAGAGGGAGAAGGCAGAGAAAGAGAGTGAGAGAGAGAGAGAAAGAGATAAAGGGACATGGAGAAAAGAGAGAGAGAGAGAGATAGTACAAGAAGTACAGAGAGTGTCAGCCGCTTGGAGTCCTAATTGGCCGACTACCATTCGTGCTATGTGTATGTCCACGGTCATACCCGCAATTTATAGGTGCTCGAATGTCCTATATCACTAACTCGGTTACCCCTATCCAACACCTGTAGTAAGCTCTACATTGGGGCCATCTCTTCATTTAAGTTAAGAGTCGGTGAGGTTTCGTCAAATCAAATTGTCTCTACCTAATTTTACGTTTATTTTTAATTTTATTCTTATTTTTAATTTATTTCTATTTGGCCGGCCCCTTCCTCACTTCTCGTCTATGATATGTGTTGCTCACATCTCCTTACACGGGCAGTGGAGGGTCTCCAATCAACTCTTCTTTGGCCAACCTCTTCCTCAGTTCCTCTCCGCCTCAGGGGCACTGGGCTACCCAACAACATCATAACTGTGTATAAGCGCTAAGCAAACAGGCAATCTCTTGTTATATGAGTGTTGGGTGCTCCTACACTACTATATGAGTTACACCAATGCTAGCCCTCCACTGAGCTCTATCCAAGGCCATCTCTTCGTTTAGATTAAGATAGGTAGGATAGGATCCTGAAGGATCATCTCCATCCACTTCTTTTTTGGCCAACCTCTCCTGCTCTTTCCATCTGTAACACGGAGTTATTTGCATCTCCTGACAAAGGCATTGGTGGGTCTCCTCTTCACATGCCCAACCCACCGCAGACATTGCTCCATCAACTTATGCTTTATCGGTGTGACGCCCAATTTACTTCTTATATCGTCATTTCTGAACTTCTCCTTCCTTGTGTGCCCACGCATCCATCTCAACATCCTCATCTCCACCACCTTTAGCTTCTGTGTGTGATGACACTTAACTGGCCAGCACTCTGCACCATAGGACATAGCTGGTCTAACTACCGCCTTGTAGTATTTACCCTTTAACTTTAACAGGAACTTCCTATCGCAAAGTATCGCAGAGGCCATCCTCCATTTATGCCACCCTACTTTAATCCTACTATTGAGATATGCATCCACTTCTCCGTCTTATTGCACCATGGAACCCAAGTATTTAAAACATGCTTTCTGTGGTATGCCCTCTGATCCAATCATGATGCCTTTTGCGCTTGGCGTGGTAGCCGTGTAGAACTTGAGTTCCATATACTTGGTCTTTCATATACTAAGTCTTAAGCCTTTCGATTCTAAGGCCAACCTCCAAAGTTCAAGTTTCTCATTCACCTCCTCTCTAGTTTCCCCCACCAAGACTATGTCGTCCGCAAAAAGCATGCACCAAGGCACATTTCCTTGGATGTGCCTTGTGAGGTTTTCCATTACCAAAATGAACAAAAAGGGACTCAATGCTGATCCTTGGTGTACTCCCACTGTAATGGAAAAAGCCTCCATATCCCCTTCCGTGGTCCGCATCTTGGCTTGAGCATCTTCATACATGTCTTTGATGACTTGTAGGGCGGTGGGATGCATTTCTCCTCTAGTACCCTCCATATGACCTCTCTCGGTACTCTATCATATGCCTTCTCCAAAACAATGAAAACCATGTGGAGGTCCTTTTGTCTCAACCTGTATAATTCTACGGTCCTCCTCAAGAGATGGATGGCTTCTATTGTTGATCTGCCTGGCATGAATCCAAATTGGTTCTCTGAGACCCCTACCCGTTGCCGAAGCCTTCTTTCTATGACTCGCTCCCAGAGCTTCAGGGTGTGGCTCATTAGTTTTATTCCTATATAGTTGGCGCAGCTCTGAATGTCACCTTTGCTCTTATAGACGGGAATTAATGCGCTCTTCTGCCATTCATCAGGCATCTTCTTTCCTTTGAGAATTTGGTTGAATAATTTGGTCAGCCATCTGATTTCCACTTCTCCCATACACTTCCATGCCTCAATGGGTATACTGTCTGGGCCGACTGCATTACCCCTACCCATCTTCTTCAATGCTTCCCTGACTTTCTTAGGTCTAATTCTGGTGTCGTACTAATAGTCCTGTTCTTCGTTGGTGCTTATATTTCCCCTATAGGAACAGCTGTATCTCCCTTTTCATTGAGCAGATCTTGGAAGTATGATTTTCATCTATTTTTAATTTATTGCTCGTCTACAAGCACTTGTCCATCTGCCCCCTTTATGTACTTTACTTGGTCAAGGTCTCTAGTCCTTCTTTCTCTTGTCTTTGCAATTCTATAGAGGTCTCTAGCCCCCTTGACTGTATCCAGACTTCTATAGAACTCCTCAAAGGCTTTAGATTATGCCTCTCTTACTACTATCTTTGCTTCCTTCTTAGCCTGTTTATATTGTTGCCTCTTGTCCTCATCTCCACTTCTGTCCCACTCCTTAAAGAAGTCTCGTTTGGCCATAATCTTTTCCTGGACCTCCCTGCACCACCACCAAGTCTCTCTGTTGTTTGGTGTTCCATCCTTTGATACACCTAGTATTTTGCGTGCCATATTTCTGATCTTTTGGGCTACTTGGTTCCATAAGTGGTTCAAATCTCCATCACAATCCCTTCCAAGCTCAGCCTCGATTCTTTCCTTAAAGACTTGTGACTTTTCCCCCTTCAGCTCCCTCCAACGCGTGCGTGTCTATGATGGTCTGGTGGCTTTCTTGCCCCTACTCTTGACTTTGATCTCAGCACACACTACTCTATGTTGCGGGATAGCCTTACAGTCCCTGCAATCTTTTTGAATCCTCTTCTTAATAATATGTAGTCAATCTGAGTCTTTATTCCCCCACTCCGGTACGTGATGGTATGTTCCTTATGCTTTTTGAAGAAGGTGTTGGCCATTGTTAGCTCATACTGGACGGCAAAGTCTAACAGTGCCTTACCCTTCTCATTTCTCGTTCCAAAAGCAAAGCCTCCATGATGGGATGCATAGCCTTCTATGTTTACTCCCACATGCTCATTAAAGTCACCCCCAATCACAACTTGTTTGCTTTGGGGTATGCCTTGCATTGTTAGGTCTAAGTCCTCCCAAAATCTAGCTTTCTCCTGCTCTGTCTGCCCAACCTGTGGAGCATAAGCAATGATGTTCAGTATCTCCCCTTCTAAAACTAACCTGATGCTAATGATCCTATCACTAGTCCTAGTTACCCGGACTACTTTGTCTCTACAGGAGTTATGCACAATAATACCCACCCTAATTTTCCCTCTGACTAAGCCTGCATACCGCAGTTTGTGTCCTAGCGTATCCCTTGCTTTTGTGCCTACCCATCTAGTCTCTTGCAGGCATAATATGTTGATCCTTCTCCTAATCATCATTTGGGCAACCTCAAAGCTTTTCTTGGTTAGCTTGCCAACATTTAATGTCGCAATTCGCAGGCTTCCCTCACCACGTGAACTATTCCGTCCCGCCTCTAACCCATTTAAAGATGGCCTCAAGTTTTGAGCTCCATTGTTAGTAAGGTTCATAAACTAACTATCCCTAGTGACACTTAATCACGCACACACCCCCAAAGACAAGGGTATACCAGGCACAACACAAGTAATAATATCAGCAATAAGCAAAAGAAGGCATCCAATAAAAGGCACCCAATACAAATCATAATCAGAATCAAAATAAAGGTAAAGATAAAATAAAGATACAAAAAAAAAAAATAAGAATAAAAGATTAAGACTAATAATAGAAGGAGGGGAATTCGAACCTGAGGCCGACCAGTTTACACTTACAATGGTCAGTCGGCGCTGGTGGTCTGATGTTGGTGGGAGTGCCGGAGGTGCAGGGGAAGGTGTCATGGGTGGTGTGTGGGGATAAAGAGGGGGGGGGGGGGGAGGCGAAGGTGGAGGTGGGTTCGAGTGGTGGTGTGGGGGGGGGGGGGGTGCGGGGCTGGTGGTTTCCAGTGATGGGGGGTGGAAGGGTGGTCATGGGTGGTGAGGTGGTGGTGGTGGTGGTGGTAGTGGTGGTCCGAGGTGGTGAGGTGGGGTGGTGGTGGTTGTCGAGGTCGAGGATATATGGTGGTGGGGGTGTGTACCGGAGTCGAGGGTATATGGTAGGTGGTGGTGGCGGAGGGGTGGGGTGATGAGTGGTTTAGTGCTTGAAGCGAGGGGGGAGAGAGAGAGAGAGGCGGTGGCACTGGGTGGTGGCGGCGTCGCTGGGGCCGACGGTGCGGTGTTGCCTTTGTGGTGGCATTGCCGCTGGCGAAGTTGTCTTTGAGGCCCCTGCGCAAGCCTTTGTATTTATTGCCATTGAAAAAACATCAAAGATTTCATAAGATGAATTATTTATCCATAAGATAGGTAAATTTAATTTTGCCAAACATTATTCATGAGATGAATAAAGTTAAAAATTATAAAATAAAATAATTTTATAAAATTAAAATTCATAAGATGAATTTTTACATATGGAAAACAAAGCAAAAAAAAGGCAAAAAATTCACACAGGATCGCGATCAGCAGCCAATCTGCCCAAGAGATCATTCGTGCCTTTAGGAATGGACGAATCATCGTGTGCCGCCAGAGCACGCGCTTTTTTCCCTGTTCAAAATGCGTTGTTTTACTTTGATTTTATATTAAATGATGCATTTTGATTTTAACTGGGGCAAATCTCACATCAAAAATCAGCCTATTTTTTGCTCCTGTACACTACTATAAATAGGAGTACCTATTCCAGAGGTTTGACATTCAATTGAATATATATTTTTGGGTTTCTAGAATTATTTCAGAGACCTAATTAGAGAGAAAAGTTTCCGTTGAAATTTTTCTTTCCACAATTTAATATTTTTCGGGGCCCACCCTTCGGACAGCTCGAGGTCATTGCATAGAAAACCACGGGGTTCAATTTTGGTTCTCTACTGAAGATTACTTTCTTTCTAGTATTATTATATAGGAGCAATTTTAGGTATGTCTTCTTCCCTTTACTTTTATTTTTCACTTTTCTATTTATTTATAGTACTCGTTATTATGCCTATTTAAGTTTATTTATTATTATGAACGTATTAGAGTAAAAAGCTTGTAGATCTAAATTAAGAATTTATATCTATAGATTTTTTAAATTAGGTTTAGCATTATGGATTCCAAATTCGTTCCGCTGTACAAACTTTATAAAATTAGGGAGAATTTTTGAAATTCGTCCCAACTACCGGTATTAGAGCAAAGGGATTTATAAAGATAACGTCATTCTCGGGAGTTCTCGCACGTGAGATGTGACGAAGCTTGACTCTCCAACCGAGGGCTTTGGTAGAGAGAAGAGTCTCCTACTCTAAGTGCTCTAATAGGTGCCTTTTTGTTAAGCTTCAATTTGTGAAATTGAAGTCAACTTGTGAAGAGAGAGACTTTAGGTGAGAAGAGAAGTGAGCTTAGATGAGAGTTAGAGAAGAGATGAGAAGAGAGAGAAAAATATGTCAAAAGTGAAGTAAATTTCTTATTGAATGATCAAGACTTACAAGGATTGATCCTCTTATAGGAGGATCTTGATACATTGACTCAAAAATATCTAAATCTAAGCTTAAACCGCCAAAACAAGCAAATTACCAGCTGCAACCGACTTTGGCGCCAAAAGCTACATAATCAACATTTGAACTAGGCAACAACAAACGCATTACAAGACTCCAAAACTCAATACCTGGATTACAAGACTCGAAATAGAAAAATCATAACCATCCTCTCCACTTAAGAAGCTTCTTGTCCTCAAGGAGAGAAATTTGGAAATGGACTCTTCAAGAATGCCAAATCCTCCCAAGTAATAAAATCTTGGTCCAAATTCTGCCACTGAATTAGCACTTCCTTTATCCTCTTACTGCCTGCCTGGATCTCCTTGAAACCATCCAACTTCAGGGGCAGACTTTGAACTCTTGCATCCTTTCTTTACCTGTTTCTTTAGCAATGAAATATGAAAAACTGGATGAATGTATGCATTAGTGACTCATCTCATATTTACGCATCTTTTAATTGTTATTTTTAATTATTTTGCACCTATTTAATTATAATTCTACATTCATTTTGGCAATTTTTAAGTTTAGCAGGTTTGAAATTAAAGTAAACCTCAACCCACACTGCTACAGTACCCGAGCCAGCACTGTTCATCATCTTCAACCCCAAGGTGCACCGCTACAGTAACCTCGGCCCACAACAGCCAGCTCCGACCCAACACCGGCCACCCACCAATAGCAGCAGCCCAGGCCGACACCGGCTCAGCCCAACCGACACCGGTCCAGCCCACCTCCGCACCAGACCTCCTGCCCAACGCACCAAGCCCAGCCAGCCCAAACGTACAGCTCAGTAACCACGACCCAGATCGACCACCAGTAGCACTGGCCCATCAGCCACCAGCCACAACCACAGGCCCATCACCACTCGCAGCCCAGCCTGCACCCAAAATCCGCAGCCCAACAGCCCCTATTCACATCTTGGCCCACACGCCAGCCCAACCGACACCAGACCACGGCCCAAACCGATAGGGCTTACAGAGGGGAAGGAGAGTCGGTTTGGGGGAATATAAATTGGTCATTTTGGGGTCGTTGGGGGGGGGGGGGGTCTTGGCCATCATCGTTCTGCTTCACCGAGGTCCCTGCTTTACTCTTTCTCTCAGCCTTCTCTCTCTCTTTTGCATTTTTTTTATTTTCTTTTCTTCTATTTTTTAATTTTTTCGTTGAATTGGAACGAGAGCGAGATTAGCGTGGAGATCGACATGAGTTCGTTCAACATCTTCTTCACTAGATCATCCTTGATGGAGAGCTAACTTGCTCTCTGGGGCTAGATGAAATCTTAGCCTTTACTTTTGTTTACTTTTAATTCGGGTTAATTTGATTGTTTACATGAATTGTTTGGTTGAGATAAATACTTTGAAGTATTAAATTTTCATTGTTTATTCAATTGATATGATTATTGAGTTTGTAACCTTTAATTGCTGATATCGATATTTATAAATTAATTTTTTATGCTTGTAGCCTTAGAATTTATTAATCAAGCAATATTATTAACCGAATTGTTAATTAAAGCCTATCTTCTCTATGCTTTAGTTAGATAGGGTCAATATGCAATAATTAACAATACGTTAGGTAGAGCCTATTTTCCTTATGCTCTAGTTAGATAGGGTCAATACGCAATACTAACGACATTAACTTAGTAGGTTGAAGCTTGTAGCCTAAACCACTACCCGTGTAACAATCAATAATCCCAATTTAAGAGTTAACGCAAAAATAATTGGCTAATGATGGATTCGAAACCCTAGGTTCCAATTTAATACACTTTACCGATTAGAAGTAGATTACCTTAGTTTAATTGTTATTTTCTTAGGTTAATTAATACAAAAACCTCTTAATTTTATTCAAATCAATTTAAGTCATAGAGTAATCACGCACTTTTAGTCCCTGTGGTTCGACACCCTCTCGCCCTACACTTTAATTTGGGTGTGTTTAATTGATTGGGTTTTATATTAAATTTTGATAGACGTAGAAAAACACATCAAGATTTTGGCGCCGTTGCCGGGGACTAGGCAACATTCGTGATTTTATTTTTGTGATTTTCTTTGGTTTTTAACTTTCTATTTCTTCTTTAATTTTAAATTAATTTATTTTATTTTTTAACCTAGGATTTGAAATCTTAATTTAGGATTTTTAATTTTTAATTCTCTTTAATTGTTATTGTCTCTTTTCTGAAAAAAAGAAAAAAATTTCTTTTTATTAGCATTATTTTTCTTGTGATTTTCGTGCATAAGTAGATTTTAGAGTATTTTGTTATCTGTCTTTTTTTTTTTAGTATTTGTTTCGTCTGTTTTGCTTATTTAATTTTTAATTTACTTGCTTTGTGTGGTTAATTGTTCATGCACGGTCGTCGCTCTTTGTCTCTAGACCTTACTAGATTCGACCCTGAAATTGAAAGAACTTTAAGAGACCTTAGAGTCCAACACCGAGCAAAATCCGCTAGTGCTAACTCTAATTTAGTAATGGCTGACGAACAACAACCACGTACACTTATGGACTACTTTACTCCCACCACATACGCTTCACGGTCTTGCATTAGGTTGCCACCGGTAGCCCATCAGTTCGAGCTTAAGCCACATACTATACAAATGCTTCCTACATTCCACGGCTTAGGCAATGAGATCCCGTACACGCACTTGGACAGTTTCATGGAGGTATGCTCAACCTTTAGGATTCCTAACGTCAGTGATGACGCCATCTTGCTTCGCCTCTTTCCTTTCTCTTTAAAGGAAAGGGCTAAATATTGGTTAGGCACCTTACATACTAGGACGATTAGTACTTGGACTCAAATGCAACAAGAATTTCTTAAGAAATTATATCCCATTAGCAAGAGTAACACTGCTAGGAGAGCCATTAACACCTTCGCCCAACTTCATACTGAAGAGTTTCACAAGGGTTGGGATAGGATTAGAGAATTTTTACGAGCCTGTCCACATCATGTTATCCCTAAATGGCAACTAGTCCAAAATTTCAATTATGGGTTAAACGAGAAGGTCAACAAACTGTTGATGCCTCGTGTGGTGGTCAGCTCCTTGGAAAGAATGAGGACGAGGCATGGGAACTGTTTGAACTTTTGAATGAGAATTCACAACAATCTGCCGCACATGCACATCTTAATGTTACTAGGTTAGATAGAGGAGTAAATGAGATTGCTCACACCTCCATCTTAGATAAGAAAGTAGACTCTCTTGCCTCTTCCGTAGAGCAGTTAACTTCCCTATTTAAGAGGACACTGGCCCCCTATACTGCACCTAATATGTCTCACGTTTCAAATGTGCATAGTGCTTGCTTTTCATGTTCTAGTGTCTCTTATTCTACACATGACTGCCCCTCTGCTTCACCTTATGTGGAGTGGTCGGAGGAACAAGTCAATGCAGCCCAAGGATTCTCACGAAACAACCCATACTCTAACAGGTACAATCCGGGCTGGAGAAACCATCCTAACTTCTCCTGGAGGCAGGGAGGAGAAGGACAGTTTGCGCCACAACAATCTCACCCACAGCCTCAACAATCTAGTATGCCCCAACCTCTAGATTTTCAATCGCAATGGCATGCTTTTAACTACTCTCAACCTCCTAATTTGAGTGCTAATTCAAATTTTGAAGAGAAGGTTTTGGGTGCACTGAAAGGTTTAGAAGCCAACTCCCAACTCCTCCACTCCCATACACAATCAATCTCTAAGCTAAAAACCCAGATAGGTCAACTAGCTAATGCTTTGAGTAGGAGAGATGAGGGAAGACTCCCTAGCCAAGCTGAAGAGAACCCTAGGAACTATGTGAGGCAAGAAAACTATCCTCCGCGTTAAGAACAAGCAAAATCCATTATAGTGTTAAAAAGTGGGAGGGAGGTTGACAATGGAGTGAGTGTTGAGAGTGAAGTACCCATAAGTGGTGAGGGAGAAGAGAAGAGCAAGGAAGGAGAGAAGGCGAACGATGAGGTCATGCGAACCTTCTTCCACTCCTAAGACCTCTGACCTTCCTTCCCCATATGTACCGAGAGTGCCCTCCCCCCAAGTTTTAGTTGCACCACATCCAAATGGGAAGGACAAGAAGTGGGAAGACATTTTGGAGACATTTAGGCAAGTGAAGATAAACATTCCCCTTCTTGATGCAATTAAATGGATCCCGGCCTATGCAAAGTTCATTAAGGATCTACTGAACCAAAAGAGGTGATCTAGAGCACATCTGCCTAAAAAAGTATTTTTACCCGAGCAAGTGAGCACTATTCTAAAGTGTGACACTCCAATTAAGTATAAATATCCTGGTGTCCCCACCATCTCTTGTTCACTTGGAGACTACCCGATTGATAAAGCCTTACTGGACTTAGGAGTGAGTGACGACATTATTCCTTACTCGGTTTATGAGAAGTTAGGCTTGGGAGAGTTGCAACCAACCACGGTGACCTTGTAATTAGCAGATAGATCAACTAGGATTCCCCGTGGTGAGTTGATTAATGTACGAGTGAAGGTAGACAAAGCCATGTTTCCTGCTGATTTCCTTGTGCTTGACATGGAACCTTCTAGTCATCCGAAAAATCATATCCCTGTCATTCTAGGACGACCTTTCTTAGCGACGGCCAATGCTACCATTAATTGTAGATCTGGGGTAATGGATGTTAACTTTGCAAACATGACTATCAGGTTAAATATTTTTAAGGCTTCAACGTCACCCACTAGTGAGGATGAGTCAGAGTATTTTTGTGTGGATATTGCGGATGATTTGGTGGACCAAACACTCTCCTCTACTTTAGTTAGTGACCCCCATGATGAGAATGCAAAACCTTCTAAAGAGATGCAACAAAGGTTAAACCCGAACATGAAAGAAGTCCTAGGTTGGGAGAATAATCACGATGTTATGGTTCAGGAAGAAATTATACTAGGCCATAGGTTGTCTAAGGAGGTTGTTGAAGTTGATAGAGCCACGATAGATTTGAATGTGAACTCGTACCTTCCCTCAAATGTGATGCAAGTTAGATCCTTTCAAGGTCATGGCAGTTTCTATAACGGATTCCTTAAGGACGGTGGGAAGTTGACTAGACCATTGACTAGTGTGCTATCTAAGGACATATCAGTTGAGCTCAATGAGCCTTGGTTAGATGCTTTTCATAAGCTTCGATCTACACTTGTTGTTGTCCCCATTAGGCGTCCACCCGACTACTCTCTCCCTCCTGAAATCATGTGTGACACCTCTGATTGTGTTGTAGATGTTGTCTTAGGTGAGCTCGATGAAGTTGTTTCTTTCGTTGATGCCATTACTTGATCTTCGCTAGACCCATTACGCCCGGCTGAAGGCGTAAAACTTAGCGCTCCTAGGAGGCAGCCTAGGTTTTGTTAATTCCTGTTTTAGTTTAGTTTTTGAACTAATTAGTTTCTTGGAGACTTGTTTTATCCCTTTTCAGGTTCTTGTCTCGTGCTGAATGAGTCATATATACATGTTCAAGCCGTCTCGTTAGGTTGTATTGCTCCATCTCACCTACTTCTTGTGCTTTAATGATTAATGTTGTTGCATTGAGGACAATGCCTGATTTAGGTGTGGGGGTGAGGCTCATTTGCATGTGCTTATTTTTGGTCAAATCTTTAAAATTTTGAACATATTTTGTGCATTTTGAGTGAGCATTATAATCGTTTAGCTCAGTTTTCCTTGGTCGACACGTATGTTATGATGACAGTGGGATTAGTTGTTTATTTTGTTCTCTTAATTCCATGAAATTAAATGATTCTACTTCATACTTGTTAATGAGTGTTGTTGATATTAATGGGTTCTACTCATGCCGCTCACATATTCACTGAGCACAGAACTTTGATGTTGCGGAAAATCTGAAGAATTTGAGTAAACAACCTTATATATCTTGAGTTTTGCAAGCCTGCCCTATTGGTTTATCCTAATCCTTGCCTTTGATGTTATGTAAAGTACTGGTTGGTCAATATCAATTGTAATGATGAAGTATGTGTTATGAAAAAAAAAAAAAAAGAAGTCCAAAAATGGACAGAAAAGAAAGAGAAAACAAAAAGAAAAAAAAAGAAAAGAAAAAAAGAGTTTCCTCCAAAAGAAAAAGGCAAAAGAAAAAGAAAAGTGAAAACTGGTGTACATTCATGACAAAGATGTTCTTTTGTATGATACTAAGGTCAGAATGTTGTAAAGTGGTACTCGTATGCCACTTAAAATTTCTCTATTTATAGGCATGTGTTTAGGTGATTCAATGGTGTGGGTGTACAAAACCTTTATATATTTGGTTGGAAGCAATAATTTGAGGAGATTCTGTGGCATGAAATCCTATTCACTTTCACTTATGCGTTGCTTGAGTAATTCCTATTAGTTGATACAAGGTTAATGAAGTTCTATGACGAGTTTTGAAGTTTAATCATCTAGATTCATGGAATTAGAGAATGTTCTAAATGATTTAATTTTGTCTTGAATTATAATATAGGTGTTAATCTCGGAAAACTAGGTGAAGGCTGGGATGGTTGGGTAGTTAGTCACTCAAGTCGTTATGTCTATTCCATGCTTTGCTCAAGGACTAGCAAAGGTTAGGTGTGGGGGTGTTGATGCATCTCATATTTAAGCATCTTTTAATTGTTATTTTTAATTATTTTGCACCTATTTAATTATAATTCTACACTCATTTTGGCAATTTTTATGTTTAGCAGGTTTGAAATTAAAGTTCTGGAAATTGTCAAATGTTGGTGCAAATAAGACAAGTTCGATGCGTAAACAATTAAAACAAGTCAATCGAGATTCGAAACAAGAACGTAAAAGCTCTACCGCACCACTACAGTACCCGAGCCAGCACTGTTCATCATCTTCAACCCCAAGGTGCACCGCTACAGTAACCTTGGCCCACAACAGCCAGCTCCGGCCCAACACCGGCCACCCACCAGCAGCAGCAGCCCAGACCGACACCAGTCCAGCCCACCTCTGCACCAGACCACCGGCCAAACGCACCAAGCCCAGCCAGCCCAAACGCACAGCTCAGCAACCACGACCCAGATTGACCACCAGCAGCACTAGCCCGTCAGCCACCAGCCACAACCACAGGCCCATCACCACCCGCAGCCCAACAGCCCCTGTTCACACCCTGGCCCAAACGCCAGCCCAACCGACACCAGGCCACGGCCCAAACCGGTAGGGCTTAGAGAGGGGAAGGAGAGTCGGTTTGGGGGAATATAAATTGGTCGTTTTGGGGTCGTTGGGGGGGTCTTAGATGTCACCGTTCTGCTTCACCGAGGCCCCTGCTTTACTCTTTCTCTCAGCCTTCTTTCTCTCTCTCGCATTTTTTTTATTTTCCTTTCTTCTATTTTTTTATTTTTTCGTTAAATTGGAACAAGAGCGAGATTAGCGTCAAGACCAACATGAGTTTGTTCAACTTCTTCTTCACCAGATCATCCTTGATGGAGAGCTAACTTGCTCTCTGGGGTTAGATGAAATCTTAGCCTTTACTTTTGTTTACATTTAGTTTGGGTTAATTTGGTTGTTTACATGAATTGCTTGGTTGAGATAAATACTTTGAAGTATTATATTTTTATTGTTTATTCAATTGATATGATTATTGATTTTGTAACCTTTAATTGTTGATATTGATATTCATAAATTAATTCTTTGTGCTTGTAGCCTTAGGATTAATTAATCAAGAAATAGTATTTACCGAATTGTATAGCCTATCTTCCCTATGCTTTAGTTAGATAGGGTCAATATGCAATAATTAACAATACGTTAGGTAGGGCCTATTTTCCTTATGCTTTAGTTAGATAGGGTCAATACGCAATACTAACGGCATTACCTTAGTAGGTTGAAGCTTGTAGCCTAAACCACTACCCGTGTGACAATCAATAATCCCAATTTAAGAGTTAATGCAAAAATAATTGGCTAATGATGGATTCGAAACTCTAGGTTCCAATTTAATACACTTTTTCGATTAGAAGTAGATTACCTTAGTTTAATTGTTGTTTCCTTAGGTTAATTAATAAAAAAAACCTATCAATTTTATTCAAATCAATTTAAGTCATAGAGTAAATTCACGCACTCTTAGTCCCTGTGGTTCGATACCCTCTCGCCCTACACTTCAATTTTGGTGTGTTTAATAGATAGGGTTTTATATTAAATTTTCATAGACATAGAAAAATATATCAATTAGGAGGTAGCTCAAGCCTATAAGCAACTTTGCCAATCTTCTTAAGGATCTGGTATGGACCAAAGAATCAAGCACTTAGATTGACATTGCTCCTGACAGCCACGGTAGACTGTCTATAAGGTTGTAATTTGAGGTAAACCATGTCACCCACTTTATAATTCTTGTCCACACGCTTCTTGTTTACATATTTTTTCATCCTTGTCTGAGCTTGCTGCAGATGATCTTTGAGCATATGTTGTATTTGCTTCCTTTGTTACATCAGATCCGAGACTTCTAATACATATGAAGTCATATTTTGCAATGCGAAAGGAGTAGGAGGATGATATCCATAAAGAGCTTTGAAAGGAGTAATGCCAAAAGAAGCATGAGCATGAGTATTGTACCAATACTCAGCTAGAGATAAACATTTGTTCCACTCCTTAGGATGAGTGAAAATCATACTCCTAAGATATTGTTCAACACATTGATTGGCCCTTTTCGTTTGTCCATCAGTCTGAGGATGGTACGAAGAGCTAAGAGCCAAGGTAGTTCCCATAAGCTTGAACAATGCCCTCCAAAAATGACTTATGAAGATTCTATCTCAATCAGATACAATGGATTGTGATAAGTCTAATTTAGTATATAATTATTTATATCATTTTAATATAATTTTAACCTTTTTTGTATCAAACTTCTATCAATTTTGCCCCAGTTTTACTCGTTTTGAATTATTTTGCTATTTTCTTATAAAAACACTCATTTTATGTTAAATCTTGATAGGTTTTATCATTAACATTAACAAGTAAAAGCAAGATACATCAAATAAACACAAAAAATTAACAAAAACACTTCATGTACACGGTTAATGCAATTTTCACATAAAATAACACAAGTTGCATTTTGGGCGGCAACTTTGAACAATTGTTTTTACCCAAATACATTGCATACTGCTTAATCATCATCACCTTCGCCTGAATTTGCAGATTTGGGCGGTGCAAAGTGAAGAGAAAGCATAAAATATATAGATCTTATACAAGTTGCAAGCTAGCCGCACCATTTAGCAAATAGAAGTAATTTTGTTGATTTTTTTTGCAATTTTTTGTTCTAAGTTCTACTAGTATAAATAGAGGAGGTTTGGAGATGTTTGATTCATCCCTCAACCAGCGAAAAAAATCAAATAGAAAGTAGATGTAAATAGAAAAAAACATGAGGGAGAAAGAAGGAGAAGGAAGGAGGGAAGTTTTGTTTGTAATTTTATATTTTTAGTTCTTTCTATCCTTTTTCTTTACTAAGTTCATGAATTTTGTGTTTATAATGTTTAATATTAGGTTTATCATGAACTAATTTTGTTATGCTAAGGCTACGATGTAGCCTAAGTTGTAATATACGCTTACTTCTAATTCAACGTATTCATTGTTTTGTCATTGCGTTGTTGAAGTGTTATCCATTGTTCTTCATGAGTTTTAAATGCTTGATCACCATTTAAGGCCTATAATGATTCATAATGAGTCCGAGAGGAGATTTATGATGAGAGCTAAGGCGATAAGCAACACAAATTGAGCGAATGCTCGAGAGAGATTAACGCGATTTGTGTGGTTTTTAAGAGAAAATCATAGAGCTTTAAAAACTTTTTTCTTATTTAAATTCATGCACGAGAGTGATGGGTTAATATGTAAAAGAGCATGCTAAATGTTGCCCGAGGGAGAATATTTAGTAAATTAGGGTTTTCAACCATCAACACGTAATAACAACTTGAATAACGAGAATAGAAATGCGCATTGATGCAACTAGGTGAAATCGGATGCCGTGGATATTATTAAATCATAAAAACTCTATAAAATCAATTAACTTATTTTATTTCTTTTTATTTTATTTTATTTCATATCAATATCTAAATTTTTCGGTTTTTCAAATAGCATCAAAGCTATTAATTTTGGTACTCACTTAATAACAATTCTCTTGGGAACGATACTCTACTCATTTCTATATTATTTGATACGACTAGTGCACTTGCTAACGCATACGCAAAGTTTGCATCAAGGTTTTGGCGCCGTTGCCAGGGATTGTCTCTATTTGAGTGATATCGATACCAACTAGTTTTGGTGCTAATTTGAAATTGTTAATAATTTGTAAATTTTGTTAAATTTAAAATATAAATCTCTCTTCATTCATTTATTTTATTGGTAAAGATAATTCTAATCAAAAAAAAATAAAAAAATTCGCATATATATATACCCCCTAAAAAAAAAACAAATTTGTCAGTTTTTATACTAATTTGAAATTATTTATAGATTGTAAATTTTATTTAAAATTTGAGAAATTAATCTTGTTTCATTCATTTATTTGATTTGTAAAGAAATTCTTTACAAAAAAAAGAAAAAAAAATATCGTATAAAATCATACCCCATCCTAAAAATTGTGTTTTTGTAAAATTTTGTTAAGTTTTGTGTTATTTTGTTGTTTTTCTTGTATTTTATCTTTACTTCCTCCGGTCTTTTAATTAGAAGTTCACTTTGTTAAAATTTTAAAAGTTAAATTTGATATTTTAAAAGTTTTCAAAAACATTAAGATACCCTTTTTTTTCCCTTTAAAATTATTGTTTTCTTAACTTTTATTTTAGATTATTATATTTTTAGGTTTTCTAATTAATTTTTGACTTTATTTTATTTTTTTTATTCATCTATTTAAGTTTCTCAAAGTTAAGTTTGTTATTTTTAAGTTTTTCAAAAACATTAGTGTTACTAACAAATTCATTTATTTCATTTATTCATCATAGATTTTTAAATAATTAAGATATGTGCATACATATGTAAATATATATATACATATTTATTTGTTTAGGCAATTTTATATCACAAAATTTCATTGTTACACTACTTTGTAATTTAAGCATCATATTCTTTTCTTTTTTTTTATTTTTTAGAAAAAAAAAAACATTTTTTTCCCGAATTTAAAATAAAAAGAGCAAAAATCAAAAAAAAAAATTTCTATTGAAGATAAGATTTTTAGCCAAGAATTATTTTACTTAATTTTGTTTTTGTTTGTGTTTTCTTATTGTGTTTTTTATTCTTATTGATTTAAATTCATTTCGTTCAAACTTGTAAATTTTGTTTAAATTTGAAGAAGTCATTTTTTTTTTTCATTTATTTCATTCATCTAGATAGATTTTAGAATTTTTATTTTAAGAGTTTTGTGTTGTATTTTTTCGTAAGACGCGATCGAGATTCACAATAAGAAGAAGGGCATATTCAAGGCCAACAGGCAAAGACTGAAGCCTTACATTGATGGAGAGCTCGAACCTCAGAAAACTGCCATTCATCTCAACAATGTCGAATAAGCCACTCAGAAAGTCAAGCTAACGACTATAACTAAAGCGCTTCTTGGGAGGCAACCCAAGTGTTTCTATCCTTACTTGTCTATTTTATTTTTCCCTTTAAATTATTTTTATTCGACTCATGTTTGTGTATATTTTGTTTGAACAGGAATTTTGAAATAAGTTTGGGGGTAGCACGATGTCCACATGCACTATGAACAAGCAATCCTCAAACCTAGGAAGTATCTCTCGCCTCACTTAATCCTTGTAGTTCTTTGAACATTAAGAACAATGTTAAACTCTAAGTTTGGGGGTGGGAAAAACAATTTTTAACGTTTTGAAACAAATATTATTTCGAAAAATTTTCCAGTTTTATGTTCTAGAGTTGGCTTTGGTGCCTCCCAGAGTTCGGAGCCTTTGTATGGGGATGTAAATAGTGACAGCCAACAAAAAGAATGTCTATTTTCTACAGTTTTTGTCAGTAGTCGTTCACAAAAAAAAAAAAAAAAAGAACTTATCATCATGCTTTTTAGGCAACTTTTTTACTCTTTTTAGCTTGTTTACTTTAATTAGATTTGAATAACCTGAGAACCAATTGTTTTTGTATTTTAATGGCAAAACACGATCTAATCAAAGGCACTATCTAGATAAAACCATGGTATTTGACTTCACTAGTTAGCATGGCTGTTTTACTTTTCTTTCAAATTAAAAGATGCTCAAATTTGAATAGATTGTATAAAGAGTATCATATACATAATAGATTTTGAAAAGTTATGCCTAAGTCTAAATAAAAGAAAAAGTAATAAAGGGAGAATTACTAAGCACCGCTATCCTGTAAAAACGCCTGGATATGTGCTATGGTGTGATGGTTTCGTGCCTTGGTACCTCGAGCAAGTAGATCCGTAGGGGTGTTTCAACACCTGGTACCCTGGGCCAACTGGAACGCGAGTTGCCGCATTGAAAGCTTGCTACAAGGGGTACTTAGAAAGCTAACAAGGAACCAAGCACTCAGGAAAAAAAAAAAAAAGAAAAAGAAAAGAAAAGGAGATCTCTAGAACTATTATCCCACATAAATAAGATATGTGCTACCCGTTAAGAGGGCGTCTCAGTGGTGGCTTCTCTTACTTATGGGTCATCGCCCAGGAATCGGAGCTTGATTCTCACTGAAGATATACTCGGGAAGTCATAATACAGGCATCTCAGTGGTGGTTTCTCTTACTTACGGGTCATCGCCCAGGAGTAGGAGCTTGATTCTCGCTGCAGATATGCTTATATTGACTTAAGTGAATAAATTCCTACAAAGGGAAAAAAATGGTGCAAAAATAATTAGTTTTGGGCATACTTGATAATTCTTGTTATGAGTGGTATAATTTTTGTCCTCTATTCAGTTTGAATATCTTAAGATTAGAAAGAACGGATAAACCTAATTTGCTTAGCTAACTTTTGAATTCGATTGCCTAGGTAATTGACAGATTTTCCTTGAAAAAGATAGTTTTGCATTTAAAACCTTGAACTTTGAGCCTCAGTTATTCTTCTCTAATTTGGAGTATGCCTGCTTTGACTTGTGGTAAAATTTTTAAAAAGCATGAGATCCTGCGCCTTAATGTTTAGCCTTGCTCGAGGACGAGCAAGGTTTAAGTTTGGGGGTATTTTGATAAGTCTAATTTAGTATATAATTATTTATATCATTTTAATATAATTTTAACCATTTTTGCATCAAACTTCTATCAATTTTGCCCGGTTTTACTCGTTTTGAACTATTTTGCTATTTTCTTGTAAAAACACTCATTTTATGTTAAATCTTGCTAGGTTTTATCATTAATATTAACAAGTAAAACCAAGACACATCAAATAAACACAAAAAATTAACAAAAACACTTCACGTACACGGTTAATGCAATTTTCACATAAAATAACACAAGTTGCATTTTGGGCGGCAACTTTAAACAATTGTTTTTACCCAAATACATTGCATACTGCTTAATCATCATCACCTTGGGCTGAATTTGCAGATTTGGGCGATGCAAAGTGAAGAGAAAGCATAAAATATATAGATCTTACACAAGTTGCAAGCTAGCACACCATTTAGCAAATAAGATGTAATTTTGTTGATTTTTGTTGCATTTTTTTTTCTAAGTTCTACTAGTATAAATAGAGGAGGTTTGGAGATGTTTGACTCAACCCTCAACCAGCAAAAAAAATCAAATAGAAAGTAGATGTAAATAGAAAAAAACATGAGGGAGAAAGAAGGAGAAGGAAGGAGGAAAGTTTTGTTTATAATTTTGTATTTTTAGTTCTTTCTATCCTTTTTCTTTCCTAAGTTCATGAATTTTGTGTTTATAATGTTTAATATTAAGTTTATCATGAACTAATTTTGCTATTCTAAGGCTACGATGTAGCCTAAGTTGTAATATACGCTTACTTCTAATTCAACGTATTCATTGTTTTGTCATTGCGTTGTTGAAGTATTTATCATTGCTCTTCATGAGTTTTAAATACTTGATCACCATTTAAGGCCTATAATGATTCATAATGAGTCCGAGAGGAGATTTATGATGAGTGCTAAGGTGATAAGCACCACAAATTGAGCGAATGCTCGAGAGAGAATAACGAGATTTGTATGATTTTTAAGAGAAAATCATAGAACTTTAAAAACTCTTTTCTTATTTAAATTCATGCACGAGAATGATGGGTTAATATGTAAAAGAGCATGCTAAATGTTGCTCGAGAGAGAATATTTAGTAAATTAGGGTTTTCAACCATCAACACGTAATAACAACTTGAATAACAAGAATAAAAATGCGTATTGACGCTACTAGGTGAAATTGGATGCCTTGGATATTATTAAATCATAAAAACTATATAAAATCAATTAACTTATTTTATTTCTTTTTAGTTTATTTTATTTCACATCAATATCTAAATTTTTTGGTTTTTCAAATAGCATCAAAGCTATTAATTTTGGTACTCACTCAATAACAATCCTCGTGGGAACTATACTCTACTCATTTCTATATTACTTGATACGACTAGTGCACTTGCTAACGCATATGCAAAGTCTGCATCAGATTGTGGCAATCCATGTAACATATATATTGTCCAAGAAGCATCTGGCTATTTTTTCAGCTGTGACTGGCCGGATCAAAGCAATGAAATGACTAAACTTTGTGAAACGATCAACAACAACCCATATCACTTCCTTGCCTTCCGACTTAGGCAAGCCTTCAATAAAATCCGTACTTATGTTCACCCAAGCTCCATCTGGAACAGGGAGAGGCTGCAAAAGACCATGGTACCTGTGATCACCCAACTTAATTTGTTGACATACATCACAAGAGCTCACAAACTCAATTGCTGCCTTCTTCAAACCAGGCCAACTGAAGTATGCTTTAATTCTCTGATATGCGGCTTCTACACTTGAATGTCCACCCCAAGCTATGTCATGAGAAGCACTTATGATCTGATCCCTCAAATCTGTTGAAGAACCAATGTACAACCTGCCCTTCAATCGAATGACTCCTTGCTTACAGAAATATCTGCATCAGAAGTGCTCTTACAGTCTTTACTGATGCTATACGCAGTGATGCACTCTTGGGCAAAAGCATCACCTTCATAGGACTTGTAAACCTCTTCTAACCAAGAAAAAATGACAACTGAGATGGCTCCACAATAGGCCTGCTCACTATCTTCTAATTTTCCTGACAAAGCATCAGCAGCTAGATTTTCTTTGCCTCTTCTATACTCAATTCCATAGTCAAGGCCCAACGTCTTCATTAGCCCTTTCTTCTATATTCTTGTCACAATCTTTTGCTCTAGCAAATGTTTCAAACTGTGATGATCAGTCCTGATTATGAATCTGTGCCCATCAAGATAATGCCTCCACTTATCAATTGCTAACAAAATTGACAAGTACTCCTTCTCATATGTGGACATGGCTTGATGTTTGGAACTGAGAGATTGACTTACATAGGCAATAGGCCTTCCTTTTTGTGACAGCACCGCTCCAATTCCAGTTCCATTGGCATCAGTTTCTAAGACAAAATCCTCAGCAAAATTGGGCGTAGTAAGAACAGGAGCTTCACACATAGCTGCTTTCAAGGATACAAAGGCTGTTTGAGCTCTATCACTCCACACAAAAGCATTTTTTTTATAGCAAATTTATCAAGGGTCTTGCAATCGATCCAAAATTAGCAATAAACTTCATGTAATAGCCAATTAAGCCCAAGAAACCTCGCAATTGCTTTAAAGTGACTAGAATTGGTCAATCTTTCATGGCTTTTATCATTGAGGGATCTGTGGAGACTCCCTTAGAGGATATGACATGCCCCAAGTAGTCCAACTGCTGCTACATAAAAGCACACTTGGATAGCTTGGCAAAGAACTTATGATTTCTCATAACAAGGAAGACTTCCCTCAAGTGTTGTAGATGATCTTTAAAAGAGCCACTGTAAATGAGTATATCATTGAAAAAGACCAGAACAAATCTCCTCAGGAACGGCTTGAAGATATTATTTATTGCTTCTTGAAATGTAGCCGGTGCATTGGTTAAACCAAATGGCATAACCACAAATTCATAGTGGCCATGGTGAGTTTGAAATGCAGTCCTGTAAATGTCTTGTTTAAGCACTCTAATCTGATGATAACCCTATCTCAAATCCAACTTAGAGAAGAAACATGCTCCATACAATTCATCAAGTAAATCATCAATAACAGGAATTGGAAACTTCTTTGATTGTCAAAGAGTTGAGTTGCCTATAGTCGATGCACATCCTGGCAGATCCATCTTTCTTCTTTACTAATATGATTAGTGAGGCAAAAGGGTTGTGCCTTGGTCTGATGAAGCAAGTCTTGAGCAATTCCTCTGCTTGTCTCTCAATTTATGATTTATGGGCATATGGACACTTATATGGCCTCAATTTGAATGGTGCTGCACCAGATTTCAGAGGAATGGCATGGTCAAGGAACTTCTGTGGAGGAAGAGACTTAGGCTGCTCAAAGATGTCCTCAAATTCTTCTATCAAGGCTTTAACTTGAGGCTGCTGCACCGAACACAATTCAGTTGGAGCAATTGCAAACAGATGACCAATCCACTTGTAAGCACTCTTTTTGAAACCTCCTTGTAAGCTCTTGCCTTTAATCAATTGCAATTGAGCTTGATCTTCAATGCCTTGCAAAGTAACCTTTGTTCCTTGAATCTCAAATGAAACAGTCAGCTTAACAATATCAAAAACCACAGGGCTGAATGATCTCATCCAATCCACACCAAGTACCATATCACATCCTCCCAAGGGAAGGATCCTGAAGTCATAGGTGAATTGATATTCTTGCATAGACCACTGAAAGTCTTGGCATTTGTTCTGTGTGAAGATTGAGTTCCCATTTGCTACGGTTACAGCCAAGAAATGGGTTTTAATCACTTCATGCCCAACCTTCTTCACAACCTTTGGATCAACAAAATTATGAATACTCCCACTATCTATTAAGATACTGATGTGCCTTTCTCCTGCCTTCCCTTTGATCCTTATCGTCTTGTGAACTCCATTACCTCTAAGTGCCTTCATAGAAATCTCAATTTCATCCTTAGCCAATTCATCCTGGGAGTCATGATCAGAACTATCCTCCTCAAGCTCACAATCATCACTGTCCGAATTTAATGCAGCATTAACTCCACAAGCAGACATCAAAAACTTGGAGCTGCACTTATGTCCTGGCTGATAAGGCTGATTGCACTTGTAACAAAGCCTTTGAGGCCTCTTCTCAACAGATCTACTGGCCTTGGACCCAATTGCATCTCTATGATGAGGTTTCGAACCATTCCCCTTGAACTTGCCTTTGTCACTTGAAGAAATGATAGTGGCCTCAATCAATTTAACTTTTGCATAAGCCTTTGTTAAGGTCTTAGGACCAATAGCCTTCACCATGTTCTTAATCCGTGGCTTCAATCCACTTATAAAGCTTGAAACATAATAAGACTCAGAACCTTGGGGATAGGCCGCTATCATACGGGGTCTTAAGTTCTTAAATCTTGTCATATATTCTTTCACAGTTGTGGTTTGAAAGACTTTATTGAAATTATCCACTACGTCACTAGTGTCCTCATCACCATATCTTTCACACAACTCCTCCACAAATTCAGCCCAAGAAAGATCCGGATTGCTCTTTAACAAACTGTAAAACCATACCTCATGATCACCATGAAGATATACTGCTGCCAACTCCACCTTTTCATATTCTTTGATGTGATAGAAATGGAAGTATCTATCACATCTCCTTAACCATGACTGAGGTTGCTTGCCATCAAAGGGATCAATCTACACCCTTGGCTATCTGAATGTATTGCTTCTATTCTCAGAAGATGCATCATTAGTACCATATCTTTGCAGCCAAAAGTGATCAGATGGCCTATCCAAATGCACAACATTATCGGGTGAAGTTCTGGTATGAACAACAGAGTCTAGGTGCCTCACATGCCAGATGTACGAGATTGCACTTGTTCAACAGGCTGATCTTGTGATCTAACAATTGCTTCAACTCCTTGTGGCCTTATCTCCACATATTGTTGAAGATCATAAGGTCTAACATTCGTATGATTCATCGACGGAGCATCGCTTGGTCTGTTAAAGACTGTTGCATTTGTGTTCGGCACTTGTGATTGCATAACTTCAGCCGAAGGCGATAATTGACTAGCAGGTCGAACAACTCCAAAAATAGAAGATTCACCATGCTTATTTACGTGATTTTGCAAATCAAAAAGCTTGCCCTCAAAGCCGTGGAGTTTTTGCTCAATCAAGTCATCATACTTCTTCATGTTCGCTGCTTGTTCTTGTTTCAAGCTATCAATTCCTTATTGTTGCAGAACCTGAAATTGATTGAACATATCATCCAATTGTGACTTCAATTGATCATTTGTCACAAATTGAACTTCTGTTGTTGCATTTGCACTTGCAACAGCAACATAGGAAACATTTGGATCAACAAAAGCAACGGATTGTCCCGCTCCTGCTCCTCCTGCTCCCGATCAGATGGTGACACCTCCAAACATGTTAGAATTGTTTTTTTTAGATTTTGCCAGCTCAAATCAATCAAGTGACAGCATGAACCTGGCTCTGATACCAAATGTTAAGTTTCAAGTTGTGAAATTGATGTGAAGAAAGAGAGTTTAAGCGAGAAGAGAAGTGAGGTTAGATGAGAGTCAGAGAAGAGATGAGAAGAGAGAAAAAAAAATATCTCAAGAGTGAAGTAAATTTCTTATTGAATGATCAAGACTTACAAAGATTGATCCTCTTATAGGAGGATCTTGATACATAGACTCAAAAATATCTAAATTTAAACTTAAACTGCCAAAACAAGCAAATTACCAGCTACAACCGACTTTGCCCCCAAAAGCTACATAACCAACATTTGAACTAGGCAACAACAAATGCATTACAAGACTCCAAAACTCAATACATGGATTACAAGACTCGAAATAGAAAAATCATAACACTTTTGTTGTGACCATAGTTGAGAACTGTGAACCCCACAGTCGGCATTAGAGTTATTTTCTCCCAACAGGAAGAACTCCATCTTCTCAGTCCACATCTTGTAGTTCTTCCCATCTAAAGGCTCAGTTTTGGACATATCCGGTATAAGAAAGCCCTCATCAGTCATACTGTGATTACTCATTATAATAAACGACTTCGATTGATGGTGAAATAGGGTAACTGAGGGATCAAAATACAACTCCTAATACAATAAAAGTATGTTCACGGATTACAAAAATGATGAACAAACACGACTCACAATGCAAATAGCAGAAGGGAAAGAAAGGACCGAAGAATTGCCATGCCATGGAGAATCCACTGCCATTAGTCATTTATCCCCCACAGAGGTACAATGGGATGAATGGCACTCCAACCCCAGAGTTAACATGGCACCCACGCTAGCATTGTACTCCGAGGAAATGGACTGAAGCCCCCCCCCCCCCCCCCCCCCCCCCCCCCCCCCCCCCAATAATGGAGAAGAGAATTATTTTGAGAGAAAAAAAAAGCTATGAAAAAGAAGTATGTTATGTAATTTTCGTATGTTGAACGACCCAAAAAAGTGCGGTATTTATGGAAGAAATACCTGTATATTAAGGAAAAGATCATGGTCTAAGAATTCAGGCTAGATAAAGAAAGTGATGGATATGGGGAAGCCAGAAAATCCAGCTTCAGTTATTGAAAAAAAACTATTATGGAAAAGGTAACACAGTCAAAGACGTGTACTCGAGCTCAAGCTTGTAGCCTCGAGCCCTGAGATGCTGTACATAACAGCACCTCGAGGTGGCACCCTTGAGGTGATCTAAGGAAGGTAACTCAAGCTCGAGCACTACCCAAAGACAAGAACTGACCTCGAGTTCGTTTACAATAACTTAAATAAATACAATGGTCGAAAAATAAAAATCTGGGTTAGAAAAAGTCCATATCACACTTCGACGCGACGCGCTGGCCTGACCGACGCCGTAGCCGGGGGTCGTGGGCGTCCGTGTCCCACCATGCCCACTTTAGGTCTACTAGATTTTACCAACTACAATGACAACAAGGCATTTAAACAAGACTTCCCACCTCCATTATTCCTATGTGCAATTAAGGTATTTTCACAAGTTGAACAAAACTGAAACACACAGCCCCAAATTCTAGCACTCAGCTCTAAATTTTGGTAGGCAGCGAGTTTACTTGCTCAATGTACCTGTAGTTAGTTCTATGCATAGAACTGGGGATATAAATGACTCAAGCTGGCTTGCAAGGGCTCCTTAAAAAGCTAGATCATTTAGCTAAAAGCTTAATAAACCTGACGCTCAGGGTTTTTGCAAGCCTAAATGAATCTAAATGAGTCAACCTCAATACGTTATGAACTTAAATTTGCCCAGTCAAGCCATATTGGAGTTAAATTAAACGAGCTTAAGCCTTCCTAACCTTGGCAACCTTAGCTTGGAGCTCGTAAACTAGGTTAAAGCTCCACCTAGCCGAGCCAAAGTTATATCACAACAAGTCATAGTCAAGCTCAAAGTTCTAAGGCTCAACATACTTTGAGGTAAGCCCGAGCCAAGCTCGAGCTTCACTTGTCTCATTTACACCCCTTCATGGACTCAAATTGTGGATTTCTATCACGACACATTGCGGTCAAGGTGCATCAAAACAAGGTTTCAAGGACGTTACATAGGGCTTCAAGTGATAAAATTGAGATTACGGAGAACATAACTTTTGAACTTTAATTTTGCACCCTAAAAAATGAACGAACATTCATAGTAATTATAATTTAGCGCCTCTTTGATAGTTTTTTAACATGTAAACACGTTAACATATACGCTCAGTAAACAAGATACGTTATAAATTTATTTCGAAGCTAGATCCTTAAAAATATATACCTTACATAACCACATAACACAACTAGATCAAAATCCATTCCTATAGCATTTATTTGATTTGGTTTTCTTAAACAAAACCGCCTTTAAATGTTTTCAATTTTCACCTAACGTCGATATGGAGGTGGCCAACGGGTCAGCTTTACCCACAACCCGAACCGACCCACCTGACCCCCATAGAGAGTTGGCTAGGGTGGCAGGTCGAGCCGGATCAACCCATCCCCTATAGCAAGTCAAGTCATTGATCACTTTTTTCTCGCCAAACTTGGATCCGGCCGAACCTGTACGGGTGACACAGGTCCGTTTTGACCCATGTCAAACACGGGTATGACCCGGTAACGACTCGTCACTGGGTCCTCATGAGTCAAACCCATGTTATGACACGAGTTTAACCCCTTTCATTTTCATGGACAATAAAAGTGACAAGATATTTTGAAGCGATAGGATATGTGAAATGATGGCAAGTCATCATTTCATATGTGTAGTCAAATAAAAAGAATTCCAAATTATTTTAAAATAAAATTCATAATTTATTTTTTATGTTAAAATTTGCATATTATGTATATTTATTATTTTTTTAACATTTTATAAATTATAAGTATTATTTACTTGTATTTTATACTTATTTTATAATATTTTATTAATTAGAAGTAAGTACTTTGACCAAAAAAAAAAGAAAGAAAAAAAAAGGTCAAAAACCAATCAGACCCGCATTAGATCTGGCCCTTCTTGTGATTCAGAATCCAATTTGACCTATCCCGTCCTAGGCCCACCCACCAGCCAAACCAGGTCAAGGATTTTTGTCCATAACCTATTGTACGGACAAGTCGGTCAGTCCATATGCCCCTAACCCCTAGGTCGGGTCAAGGATCGACCCGTTTGCCGCCTCTAAGGGCCCCATAACTTGCACATTTTCATGAAACCACTTTTTGTAGTCTAGATTTTTTTATTTTTTTTTCAATCAACCACCGTATATCCACATAAATAACATTTCTATAAAAAGAATTCAAATGTTGTACACCTAAATTATTAGGCATTGAAAAAATGTAATTTTTGGGCAAAGAATAAGTTACAAAAACAGTTGTCAAAATAGTTTAATCAATGATTGTCTATCTCAATGGCTCAAGTGTAAATACGCACATCCTTGTTTCCCAATCATTTTTGTATCTTGTTCCATCCAACTCAATTTCTATCTTTTATTTTTACTTTTGAAACCTTAAGCCTCTTTATAATGTATGAAATTGAAATTGAATTGTGGGCTATCAATTTCAATTCTGATGGAATCGTAACTAGGATAGTATTGATATTCCATTGATTGTCTAATCAAAACGAATCATAGGTTGTTATTGCAAACCATTACAATTGGAGTCATTCTGAGTTTCTGGACAACAAGGGTTCGGTTTCGATCAAGTTTCATCATTTCATGTTAAACCGGGCCTAAGAAGTTGGCATACATATGATTTATATAAGCCTAAGTGGAATTCCATCTTAAAACAAGTAGTTAAATCTCACAACTCTTATGTGAGATTCTACCAGACTTACATGTAAAGCCTTAACACTCCTCACATATGAGTCTACTTCAAACACACCCCTCGCCTTCTCTAGTCCAATCAGGTCCATCATTAGAGAGGCATTCAGCGTAACAAATTCAAATACACCCTTTGTTTCGAGGACACGGTGAAAGAAACAAGGGCTCGAGATCATCCATCCACTCTTTTACCATGCTAAATTTCACCGAGCCTTTAAACCTAACCCACAGAGTTGGCATACATGAAATCAACATATAAGCCCAAATGGGAGTTCCATCTTAAAACCAATTGATATTAGGAAGAATAATACTCCACCAAGCTTATATATTTATCTTTTTTCTCTCACAACTCATATATGGGTTTCTAATAAACTCAAATGTGGAATCCTTAACAATCATCTCAAGTTTCAAGCCAACTCAACTCAATTTTTAGTCAAGTCGGAACCTTTCACGTTCGAATCATTTCGGATTTTTAGTAATGAGGTTGGGTTATTTCGAGACCCGGGCTACCACAAGTTCATTTTGTGTAGGATAGGTGCTTTCATGCATGAGTCATATTGGTTTTCGATCAATCAAGTTGCATCATTTCAAATTTCAACTTATCTTATGTCGGTAGTCAAATCTAGATCGAGATTGAGTCAAGTTGGGTCATGTTTAGTTTAAACGATCTTAGGCTTCGGGTCATCTTTAGTCAAGACGACTCTATGGCAATCAGGCTAGATCATTTTCATTTTTAAGTAAGATCAATTTGGGTATGAATCAAGTTAGGTCAAGTCATGTGACATACCATTCTTGTTGTGTGCAATCTTCCGGCCAAGGACATGTATCTGTCAATAATTAAAGTTGAAATATTTCAACTTTCCATTCCAATTGGGGTCAATGGAGTTAGATGATTTTGGATTTCAGAACAATAGAGTCAATATGGAATTATGATTCATGTCCTCTACCCAAAGAATTAGAATTTCCAATTCCAATAATTGGGAAAGGAATTATATTTCCAATTCCAACAGATGAACGAAATAACAGATTTGGAATTTCTAACATAATTCCATTCTCAACCCTAATTCCATGGTTCAATTTTGTGCT
Organism: Simmondsia chinensis; assembly: GCA_018398585.1. Lineage (NCBI taxonomy): Eukaryota > Viridiplantae > Streptophyta > Magnoliopsida > Caryophyllales > Simmondsiaceae > Simmondsia > Simmondsia chinensis. Next base: position 18,073,345 of record JAGTTD010000023.1, on the reverse strand, counting down.
ACAAACAAGATCTAACTGTAGTTACCCAAAATTCGTGCATAGCACATGATTTCTAATGGAATGTAAATGACATCGATGAAAGGTTGTTGATTGAACAAACTTAGACCACAATAGGTGGTTTCATGAAAAATATAAAGAGTTACAATGGTTAAGTCCAAATTTCACTTTTAATTTTTAGAAGGTGGTTCTGGGAAAGAACTCATGTGCTCACCATTAACCGATATTGGAAGACGAAATTTACTCTTCTGCTGCCATAATTTCAATGATTTCTAGGTCCGCAATCGTCTCTTTCCCAAATAAAGTGAATCCAACTGTTGCCTGCAAATTACACAATTTTGTGAAGATTTTAAGATACTGATATAGGAAGAACATTCTAAAAATAAAGGCTCATTTGTAACATTTGGGTATCAAGGAGAAAGCCCATATCTGTTAACAATCATTGTAAAGAATCGACATTCTTAGGCTCCCTTTGGTGCAACAAAAAACGTTGTCCATACCAACGAAAAATTTTCAATTAAAAATACTTTTTTGTTAAGGATTTTTGTCTTTCTTGCTAAAGAAAAAAAGGTTTCATGCCATAAATTTGTATGAGATTCACACCAGGGTAAGTTGAGGCTGATGACAACATCTTTCCCTCCATGAAGGAAACTATTTTCCTCTTTCGTTGCCTATATGGCCTATATGGAGGAACACATTTTTTGCAGTTGTGATTATTGTTATGAAGTTATGCAATGAAACAATAATAATTGAGACGGAAAATGTGTTCCATCAAAATAAATAGAATTTTAATTCTTCACTTCCTAAAGGGTTCACTTGGCTACTTTAAGGACTTTCTATTTACGCTACCAAAATTAACACGACATGATATACAACACGAACATAAAGGGGTTTGGGTCAGGGCCATTGGAGACTCAGAGTCAGGTGGGGCGTTCCAAACTTGTTTCTTGAAGAAATTGACCAAGCTCATATGAACCCCTTTGCTAGAACTGTCATATCACAAGAGCAAGACCCCTACATGACACAACACATTCATCGCGCCTACTTTCCTTAGTCAACAAGTGTGCGTCCCGTTTAAAAGAATCTTCGACTTTTACTATAAATGCCTTTGGGAATATAAATACGGGTGTCATATTAACACTCACCTTTCAAAGTACTCATCCTAGAGCTAAAAAAAGTTCCTTGTTTTTGTATCACATGACCCATATAAAAGGTGAACCATGGGATCCACATATAATACTAAATGTTGAATTCAAATTTTTTCAGTTTGGATTCCATGTAGAGGTCTGTGGTGGAGCATAAAGGACCCAAGATTGGACCTTGTTTTTCAGTTCATGTTGTTATACCCATGTTTTCTAGGGTTTCCTTTCTTTTTGATGTTGTATATATCTCATACAAGGCTCCTGCCCAAACAGGTGAAAAAAAAAAAAAAAAAAAAATAGAAAGGAGAGAGAGAGAGAGAGAGAGAGAAAGTGAGTGAAAAATTTTGTAGTACTCCATTTTTGATCTAATGAAGTTCTCTACCATCGCCCATAGTTTTTTTTCTCTTTGAGAGTTTTCCACGTAAATGTTGGTGCCTTTATTTCTCTTTCTCCCAACTTATGATTTTTCAGATTTTGTCTTGGTCTCTAAATCGAACCCAGATCTTGGGATATTTCGCGTTAACTCTAAGAAACTCCAGTGTAGGAACACCCTTTACTCAGCATTTTCTATAAGCTTTTTTAAGGTAAATGGGGTTTCCGGGCTAGCTTATGCTCCTCGATTAATCCCCGAATTATACACACCACCCACTACGAAGTTTCCTGACGTGAAACAGAGTAAACATGCGCACAGACCCTATGGACAACCTCAAGAAATTGTTTACACTAAATAACAAAATTCAAATCCCAAATCTAGTGTTGCATGTGGTGTCAAGTCCAAGTGTCCTACGACCTGACCTCTTGTGGTTCACTTTCTAAAAGTTTCTAACACGCTTTTCAGGGAGTCCAGTGGAGATGCTCTTTGCAAAATTACAATCATAACTGAACAGCTTACCTTTCCGTTCTTTCTATCAAGCTTCTTGAGAACACCAGAAAATTCAGCGAACGGCCCTGACAAAACCCTAACAGTTGAACCTGTCTTCAGGAGCTTATCATTTCTGCCTCTTGATGTACAAGTATCAGACGCCTTTCTAGACCGTTGTTTCGGGCTTGGTTCATTTCTCGATTCTGTAACGGCTAGCTCGGATTCTGGAGACAATTCGTCAACATTGATTGCGCCTTTCTGCTCATCTTGGACAGCTCGATCATCTTGCTCCTGTTCTTCCTTTGCTTGTTGGAAGATTGCTTCCATGTCATCCTCAGAGACCGGTCTGGGTTTGTTGATCTGTCTTTTACTGTAAACATGTTGCAATGTATACATAGTTACACAAGGAATCTCTGTTTTGGATACAGAAAACAAGAGAGGCCACAGAAAGAAATATATAAGAGCTTGCTTGTTTTGCAGCAACATCTATAACATGTTCATTGCGCAAAATTTTATTAGTTTTCTACCTCTATTTTACAAATGTTCTCTATGGAAAATGTGAAGTTGGAAAAACACTCGGTATTATTAGCTAAACTCAGGTATGAGAGTTAGACACGAGCACATGTCTATTAGTCAAACTCAACTATTTTTTAAGATTTTTCAATGTTGTTGGTCTAATTTAAAATGTCTAAGTGTCATCTATGTTACTCGGACTCGGGAAGAAGGGTCAGGTACGGGTGTGGATCCGAGAGTCGGACACTTGGATTATAAAATTCTAAGATATGGGGATCTGGTCAACAAGTATCTTGACTTTTTTATTGGGTACGGGTACGACTCAGACTCAAGCTCTAGTCATTTATTAATTTACCTTTGTATTTCAAATACTAATGAAAATATAATTTTAAATTGAATGTTGTTTTATCATTTAGAATAATATTTAATCAGTTTTTCAAAATATCAAGCTTTTAATTCATTTAATAAAAATTTAATATTATAATATTAAAAATTCCATTTACTGGAAATGTAAATTTTTTTTAAAAGCATGCATAGCTTTCCAAGACATGGGGAAGGGAGACGTGTCATATGGGGAAGAGAAGCAATAATAGCTGTCAATTAAATCTGTAATAAATAATGTCATTAAAGTACTTGTAAAGAGGTACAAGTAATAATAATAGAGTCGGATCGAAGGGTCGGGAAGAAGGGTCGGACACGTAAGAAGGGTCGTATCCCGGGTCGGGTCGGGTCGTGTCGTGTCGCGTCGCGTCGACCCGGGTACGTCTGGTAAAATGAAGGATCCGGGTATCATATACATCAATATCCTAGCATCCATATCCAAGACGGGCATTTTCAGGTGGAATGAAAAGGCGAGGCAACTGTGACTTGGAAAATTTTAAAAACACTGAAAAGAAACCTCTTGAATTACACTGGAAAATTTGGAAATCTCTAATATTTAGTACAAAAGAGCAAAAGCTGAAGTCCAATGAAAAGAAAAAAAGAAAAAGGGACCAAAAGCCGGTCACACTGTTTTCCTGGAAAATTTAGAACATGTTTTCAAGGAAAACACAGTGCTTGACTGAGCATCAGCCAGTTAAACCATACTAAAGATGTCAACCTGACCAATTACACTCTATGTTACTCGGACTCGGGAAGAAGGGTCGGGTACGGGTGTGGATCCGAGGGTCGGACACTTGGATTATAAAATTCTAAGATATGGGGATCTGGTCAACAAGTGTCTTGACTTTTTTATTGGGTATGGGTACGACTCGGACTCAAGCTCTAGTCATTTATTAATTTACCTTTGTATTTCAAATACTAATGAAAATATAATTTTAAATTGAATGTTATTTTATCATTTATAATAATATTTAATCAGTTTTTCAAAATATCAAGCTTTTAATTCATTTAATGAAAATTTAATATTATAATATTAAAAATTCCATTTACTCGAAATGTAAATTTCTTTTAAAAGCATGCATAGCTTTCCAAGACATGGGGAAGGGAGACGTGTCATATGGGGAAGAGAAGCAATAATAGCTGTCAATTAAATCTGTAATAAATAATGTCATTAAAGTACTTGTAAAGAGGTACAAGTAATAATAATAGAGTCGGATCGAAGGGTCGGGAAGAAGGGTCGGACACGTAAGAAGGGTCGTATCCCGGGTCGTGTCGTGTCGTGTCGTGTCGACCCGGGTACGTCTGGTAAAATGAAGGATCCGGGTATCATAGATTACACTTGCATGAAGACTGTGAAGACAGCTTGAATGGACATAGAAGCCTCTATTCTTAGAGCAAGCAAATGGACTGGTTTCCTATGGCTATTATGCAAATTAAGGACATAGAAATACATAACATGGAATCAATAAAAAGCTATTTGATAACGTAATACCAATTAACAAACAAATTTTGAGATAGTCACTATGTAAGAATACTATTGTAATGGTTTTTCATAATGGATACTGGTATTATATATATCAACAAATATAATGTATTTCAATGCTAAAAGTAACAAATGAAAATATAAAATAACAACTGTATGGCCATTTACTCGAAGAAAAGAAAACAAGCTATGCTCCCTCAAAGAAATCAAACGCAAAAACCATCTGCAATGACCAGGATAGTGATAGAAACGCAAATTGTTCATTCCATGACACATACTATTGCTCTCAGCTTGGCAACTAACTTTTCATCCGAATAATTTAATTAATTGAAACAAAATACCACAATAAATTGTAAAAGATAATCACAAAATCCCTAAAGCCTGTTTGGCACATGGAATTGGAATTGGACTGTAGAATTGCAATTCCAATTCCAATTTTGATGGAATTAGAATTCTTATGGAATTAAAGTTCCATTGTTTGGGTCATTAAAGGAATTGGAGGTTGGAATTATAATTACACAATGATTCGAATCATTAAGGGTTTTCAGTCAATTGAGTTGGAATATTTCAAGATTTAAATCAACTATGGTTGGATTTTGGTCGGAACGGTTCACATTGCGTTCAAATTATTACAGTCGGAGTGATTCAATTTGAGTTCAAGTTATTCGATATTCGAGTCAAATTGGGTCTATTATCCCGTCGGATCATTTGGTGTTCAAGTTACCTCGGATTTTCAGTTAATCGAGTAAGTGTTTTCAAGATTCAGGCTAGTTATGATTAGGTTTGAGTTCATTTAGGTCATTTTAAGCTCGAGTCATCTTAATTTTGGACAAATGAGTTGTATTATTTCAAGTTTTGAGTCATCTTAGACAGTGTTTGAGATGGGTCTGATCATTTTGGGTAAGGGTCGTATTAAGGTTTGGATCAATTTGGTTGGGTCATCCACTTCGGCTCAGCTTGTTTACATCACATTCAAGTCGGCTAGTTTCATTTTCTGGGTTTGAGTCATCTCAAGTTTCAGGTCGATCGGGTTGTGTCACTTTGGACTTTAAGCTAAGATGATTTATGTTATTTCAAGTTCAAGTCATTCAAGTTCGACAATTTCGAGGTTCAAGTCAAATTTTAGGTTGTGTCTAAGTCTTTGGATTTCATGTCATCTTGAATTTGGTTAATCAATTTGGGTCATTTTGGATTTTAGGTCAATGGAGTTAATGCAGAACTGCAATTCCTTACCCCCACCCCAAGGAATTGGAAAATATGAATTTTAGTTAAAATCCAATTCCGTGGAATTGGACTGTGGAATTGTAATTCCAATTCCAGCAGGTGAAGCAAACAATAGAATTGAAATTATGGGCTCCAATTCAAGCCTCAGCCGCAATTCCAGCCTCCAATTCCATGCTCCAAACACAGCCTAAGATTGGATATCAAATTATCAGCATCCAGGGAAGTCCATGAACAACTACAAATTCAACTAACAAAGGGAAACCAAGAAAGGATTACACCAGTACTGTGGTAAGATCAACGGAGGTAATTATGTTTCAGGACGGTTGTCACGTTTTAGATTTTGAGCAAGTTGCTGCGTGTGTGGTCAACAACAACAATCCCAGTGAAATAAAAGCAAATGAAATAATAAAGCAACAAGCAGTAAAGCAAAAGGCATAGACCAAAGCACAAAGCATAAAGCAACAATAAGGCAACAATAGATCACGCAAGCAACAAGCAACAGTAGCAAACATGTAAGCCTATTAATGTGTGGTCCTCATGCAAATATACAATTGTAATAGCCTCCTTAATAAATATATTGTATTAATGTGCTTTTGTATATGTATTTACATATTAGAATCCACTAAAGGGCATAAAGATTCGTGATTGTATAGCTATACATTCAAATACTTTCAAACATAACGCTTAAAAACAACATATTTCTCTAGAAACACAAAACAGTCGATACAACCTATTATAAAATGTTCATAAAGTCCCGGGTTCGTGACACCTGGGCTGCAATGCAGCTGCGTACAGCAATTTGGTTCCATGATAAGATCTAAAGAGTAAGAATGAGCTTCCTATATGTTGGACCGTGATTCATTTCATCCCTTGCCAGCCACCAAACATGACAATCTTTCTCAAAATTATTTGAAACACTGTAATTACTTCTTTAGACAATGTAGAGCACGATATCCATGTTAGGCCATAGTACTAGAAAGGAGCACCAGCTTTATATAAGGAAATAACAATTTCAAGGAAGGCTTGAGCAAGCAACTCATCAAAAACCAAACCAACAGAAACAAAAAATTCTTACGTGTTTCCAACCTTGGATCCAATAAAGCCTCCAACTCCATTATATTCCCTAACGAAGTCGTGTATATCCTTGTTTAGTGTACACCTCAGGAAGACACATCCTGGAAAGAGTGGTTTCAATTTAACAGTGTACGACCCATTCTTTAACTTCCTTTTCTCCTGGACTGCAGGGACATAAACCTGAAATTGAACAGTAAATTGTGCAGAAGGCCATCTATGCTTTTCCTTTGACACCATTTTATTGAATCTCAATGAAAGAACTCTATGTTACCCCAACTTGGTATGGGAGTCAAACGTGGGTACGTCTCGAGACATTGGACTCGACCATTTTTTAAGATTTTCCTGTAACTTTTTGTCTAATTTGAAGAGCTAGGTACAAACAAATATCCAAGTATCCTTATTTGCAGTTGTTTTATGGTGAAATAAAAACACTCTAAATATTCATATTGCTCAGTCTAACTGTACAAAAATGGTCTTTCTCTTTGGTAAGAGAGGAAGTCAATTTCCTTCGCACAACTCAAGTCATCCCCACCTCAAACCTTACACTCTTACCGGCTCGGTTCCACCTGAAATATTCTGAACTCAAATCTCATGCAAAGTTATGCAATGAAATTGATTTCCTAAACAAAAGCAAAACAAAATTTTGAAAAGAGAACACATTTATTTAAACACATTCTAAGGGGAAAATTTTTCATAGTCCCATTGTTTGGGTCCTTATGCATTCAGCACAACTGAATAAACTCTATATTCACAAAGATTGCATGTCCCAAACGATTAGACTAATGCGCTGTAACAAAATGCAGGGCCATTCATGATTCAAATCGGTCTAGGTTATGGATTGTTTCTACTGATGCCACACCAACATACTACCCATTTCCGTATGAAATTCTACAGATATCCAGATATTAATATAAGGAGTTCAAATTATTAGGGTTTAACTCTAAACTTTTCTATCAAAAAACTTGGGTAGAATATAAAACCAATCTTAGCTCTTCAGCCATCAACTTAAGCTTTTTGGAAGTTTGATCCTTGACATGGTATCAAAGTCTTGTTAACTAAAAAAGCTACAAGTTCGAATCCCAACAGCCCACTTTTAATAGCAACATAATTTAAGCACAAGCTATATAATGGGTATGTGCAACATCCATACTTCCAGATATTTGTATAAGGGGATATGTTAGATTATAAGATCAATCATAGGTTTCATCCATCAACACAATGTTTTGGAAAAGTTGGCTCCTTAAAAAAGTGTTGCATCAAGACGAAAAATATATGGCAAAAGCCTAACTTTGTAATGGTAAGGTAAAGGCCAGTGAAGGGTTTATTATTTAACAGAATCCAACGTTGCAAATTACCTTAAACTCCAGTTCGGGATAGTTCCTAGCCAAGGACACGGCGAGCCTTTCAGCAGTGTACTGAGCCGTGACCCTAGAGACTCGAACCCCCCACCATTGGGGTCCCAAACGAGCCAAATCGTCAAGATTAAGCTCATCCATCCAGGAAGCATACCTCTTCTTGGGCTTCTTCATTAGCCGCTGCTCCACCTCCTCTCTCCAATTCAACGCCTTGCTCTCTCTCCTCTCGTTTCGGAGTCTCCGCCGCTCCCTTGCCGGTAGATTCTCCTCGTCCATTGAGTTCGTGGACAAGGAAATTAGAGCTCGGATAAAAGGATTAGGGTTTGGGCCAAAGGATAGTGCGGAGAAAGAGGAGAGTGAGCGAGATTTGAAGAGACGCCATGACAGCAGCTGCAGACCTTGGCTCATGATTTGAAATTGTTCAGCTATGTGATTGATGTTTTCCTTTCACTGCTTTTTTATCGACTCACACTCATATTTCCTTAAAAATTTAAAAAAACGGCATGGCAGCAAAATTTTTTAACATAGTGAAATGCTCCTATTAGATTGGCGTGCCACACTTAAATGAGCCAGTGCAATTGGCACATTAAAAGTGGCCCGTTAACCTGTCAGCTTTAATGAAATGCGCCACTTAGACTAGTGGTGGCCGTGGGCCGGGTCGGGCCGGGCCTGGGCCTGGGCCCGGCTGGCCCAGCCCTGTAGCGGGCCCGAGGGCTTCCAGGGCCGGGACCGGCCCGGGACCAGGCCCGGCCTTTTTAACTAAATTAAAAAAAAATTAAAAAATACATAGTTGTTTTGTACTAAAATTATTGTAATTCATTGATAAATAATATGAGATACAAATATATTTCTTTCCAAGTATACATGTTCAAAAAAAATAATACTAAATATATATAATAAATAAAATATAATATACAACAAGTAATTATCAAAAAAATATCAGTAAATAAACAACGTATCAAATACAAATACAAAGTTGGGGCCTAATATTTAAAAATATAAATTTATTTATCAAAAAATATAAAGTTTGACATATGGAGTGTGCGGTCATCTTTTGACGTAAATATTTGAAAGTAAATAATTAACATACAAAAGTCTTGAATCTTGATATCAGTCATATCGGGGGGTTTCTACGCCATCATTTGACGTATCAGTTATGCGGTCGTCTTCTTCATCGCTCGATGAATCCATCTTCATTCTCTGTTGATCTCTTGCCTCAGCTAGCAGCCAATCCTTCAAGCACACGGACATCTCCAAACTCGACGGCGATAACTTCGCCCTCTTCGTTCCAAGCAACCTGCCACCAAGACTGAAAGCACACTCTGATGCTACTGAAGACACCGGACAACTTAGTATATCACGTGCCATGGTGGAAAGCACGGGATCCTGGGTTGGTTTGTGTTCCACCATTGTAACAAATCAAAATTCGGGTTGCCCGGCGGCCCGAAAATATGGACCATCGGTGTCCGCAAATAATAATCTAACTCGTCACATGATGTGGGGGCTACTGTGGGCGTAAATTGCTCCAACAATTTCCACGAATATGACGTGTGTGAACTACTTCCACTAGATGTGGAAGATCCTACTGCAGCAGTACTAGGATTATTGGACGCTAATTGACGGGAATATTGAGAAAATAAACTATGCAAGTCGTTATCGACATCGGCAATGAAAGTGTCGATATTAAGAGAAGGATTCAAATACGTGAAAAAATGTTGGCAAAACAAGTTGAAACCTGAGCGTTTACAACGAGGATCTAAAATAGTAGCAAAGCAGTAAGTAAGAGGTAGTTTAGAAAAATATTTGGCAAGCTTTTCTTTCATTGCCGCAATCGATCCGAACAAAATGGGGTTGGATTGATTACCCACCATCCAATTTACAATATCAAGTAATGTTGATATTGCTTGAGGCATGGTCGGATAGTAGCAACCTGAAAAAAATGTTGTCGCGTCTTTAAACATGCTAAAAAATTTACAAATTTCATCTATTGTCTCCCAATGTATACCGTCCAGGTTGTAATCGCTCCATTCTACACGATTTTCCTGGGCGAATTCCATCAGAGCGTCTTTGTATGGTAGAATGCGCTCTAACATTACTACCGTAGACGACCACCTAGTCTTGGAGTCTAATTTAAATTGTTTATATTCTATGTTATGCAACCTACATACATTTTTAAATCTTTTTTTCCTAGCGACGGATGCTTTAATTGATATTATTACAGATCTTAAGGTGGCAAGGGATGCGTCTATAAGATCTAAACCATCCATTACCATTAAATGCAAAATGTGACAGATGCAACGAATATGAAAACACTTCCCGCCTAACATGGGTCTCATTTTCCTAATTAAATATGCTACGGATGCAGTGTTATTGAAAGCATTGTCAAACGTAATACTGAAGATACGTTGTTCTAAGCCCCAATCGGTCACTGCCGACATAATCGCACCCGTAATTACCTCGGCAGTATGGGGGCAATCTAAAAGCCCAAAATGAATTATTCTCTTCTGGATGATGAAGGATTCATCGGTCCAGTGTGCCGTTATGCACATATAAGGTTGGCCGGGTTTGGACGTCCATACGTCCGACGTCAACGAGAACATGCTCGTGTTCGTCGCAAAAAGTGTATGTATCCCAATTTTAAGATTGTGGTACAACGTAAAAGCGTCCCGCTTTACGGTGTTCTGAGGAATCCTCACAATTGCGGGGTTCACATTTCGTTGGAGGTAGTCGACGAAATGTGGGTTTTCGCCGGTACTAAAAGGCCTTTCACTCAAAATTATATATTTAACTAGCCCCCTACGGTTGCTCTCCTGAGAGAACCTAAAATTAGCAAGTGCACCGGTCACTTGCTGTACTAAACGTTGTTGGCTCTTTTCCGGGAATTGCTCGGGGTGGCACCTAAGTATATGTCTATTTAGTGTGCCCGTCCCACTGCCGGGTTGATGGCTAAAATTCTTAGGTGGGTCACATAATTTACAGGTTGCTTTATTAGTTGTCTTATTAAGGGTAAAGTGCTTCCATACCCCACTAGTTGTACGCCTACTAGTCAAGGTAGTAGTTTCAAGCTGGGCATCTGTGGTGGGGGTGGGTTCCTCATCAGTTTGTGAGTCTCCAACCCCACCACTACCTGACTCATGATAATCTTGTGGTTGTGAAAAGTTATAATCTATGCTATCATCAGGGTATTGGGGTGTTGGGTCTTGTTGTATAAAAGCTCGTTCTTCAGTATCAAGTAAGACAATTCTAGTCCTTTTTGGGATTATGGGTGGCCGAGAAGAGCTAGAACTAGCACGACCGGCTCCAGATGATGAAGAGTTGTGTGCCATATTAGTATAAATGATTATTATTTATAAAATGTAAGTATTAATGCAAATTAAATAACTAAAATTGCGAATCAAAAAAATTTACGATACTAAAATTACCGAAACGAGAGAACAATGAAATTCACACTTCAGCCAAATACTTTACGAACTTCGAACTTTAGAGCACAATTTTGCAATTAGCAAATTAGAGAAGATGGGAGATGATGAATGTATAGAGAGAGAAGAGAGAATTAAAGATTTTGTGAGAAAATAAGTTGGGGAGGTTTAAGTATTTATAGAAATAAAAATATATAATTTTTTTTTTTTTTTGTAAAAAAAGAGCTCTTTAATTAAAAGAAAAGAGCCGTTGGCTCTTTTGGGCCAGGCCGGGTCCAAGCCCTAAAAAAAAAGGCCCGAGGCTCGGCCCGGCCCGCTACAGTACCGTGCGGGCTGGGCCGGGCCATAAACGGGCCGGGCCGAGCCGGTTTCCGGGCCGACCCGGCCCGTTGGCCACCACTAACTTAGACTGGCACATTTCATTAAAGCTGCACTAGGTTTATATTATTGCACAGGTGCGAGCTTGAGACTCATAGCCTAGTAGTTAAATTTTCGGTTGCTATGAAGATGTGCCGGGGTTCGAATTTCCACTAGTACACCCTCTTTTCCTAACTTTACCATGATAAGAAAAAAAAAAAAAAAAAAAAAAAATATATATATATATATATATATATATATATATATATATATATATATATATATGTATTATTGCACAGGTTTGATCGGCCCATAAATATAAGACCAGCATTCTGCATCTCTTCTTCCAAAGGCGACTCTGTGGAGACAAGTAGAGCCGCTGTGCTCTTGCTCGCTGCAGCGTCGTCTCCGGCTGTCGCGTTCCTTCACTTCTCCTCCCCAAAGTACTACCGGCTTCGCACAACCTCTCGTCCCCAATGTGCTACCAGATGTGCACAATTTGTAAGCTTTTGTCTTCAGTTAGGGTTTTGACAAGTCCTTTGTTTTCGCGCATTTTCTCTCAATTTTGTTGTTTTTTGGTCAGTTTTATTCGATTTTCTTGTTTTGGGAGGGTATTGGGTGGTTCCCCACTCATCTCCCTCTTATTTCGAAGTGGCCAAAGAGACATTGGTGGTGCTGTCCATTTGGTTGAGTTTTTAGATGTGGATTCTGCTTATATTTCTGAATTTCAAGCTGGTATTGTTGTTTTTGTGGATTGTTCAGTGCTATCTTGTATAAGCATAGATACATTGAGGATCACAAAGGTACTGTCAGTTACATACTTGCAGTTTGCTGGAGTCAGTGTGATATTGTGTCTTTGATGACCAAGGATTTTGTGCCGATGCAGAAATAATTTAGTAAATGTCACTATTCGATCATGAGTATCATCTATTGAAACTGTCGTGGGCCGGGCCAAACCCGGACAATTTATGCTCTTAGAGAGCTATGTAATAAAGTTAAGCCTACTATCATGTTCTTAATGGAAACTAAGAAGCTTTCCCAGTATATCCGCAATGTGGCTAAAAAGCTTGATTTTCATATTGAGTTTTGTGTGGATCGTATTGGTAAATAGGGAGGTCTCTCTCTCTTTTGAAACAATGATTGTTATATCTCAATTAAGGAGTATTCACCTTGCTTTATCTTTGTCGATGTTCATTGTTTAGCATTGGATACTGTTTCTTGTATGGCGAACCAGACAAAAACAAACGCTCGACATTTTGGTCGAACATGACAGAGTTCTTTTTAACATCGACTACCCGCTTTGCTTTTCTAGGGACTTTAATGCGATTACATCTGCGTCCGACAAAATTCATGGCTTCACGGTTTATCTCTGTCAATGTTCATTGTTTAGCATTGGATACTGTTTCTTGTATGGCGAACCAGAAAAAAACAAACACTCGACATTCTGGTCGAACATGACAGAGTTCTTTTTAACATCGACTACCCGCTTTGCTTTTCTAGGGACTTTAATGCGATTACATCAGCGTCCGACAAAATTCATGGCTTCACGGTTTATCTCTGTCAATGTTCATTGTTTAGCACTGGATGTTGTTTCTTGTATGGCGAACCAGAAAAAAAACAAACACTCGACATTCTGGTCGAACATGACAGAGTTCTTTTTAACATCGACTACCCGCTTTGCTTTTCTAGGGACTTTAATGCGATTACATCAGCGTCCGACAAAATTCATGGGTTCTCGGTTTGTGACTCTCAGTTGGCTTGGGTGACAGACTTCTTTGATGCGTGTAATCTCGATGAAATCGTATGTCAAGGGTGTCGTTACTCGTGGTCTAACAAACAAAGTCAGGGCCGTAATGTCAACGAGTGCATTGATAAAGTTGCCGCAGATCAGAGGTGGCTTTCTTTATTCCCATGGGTGGTTGGTACACTTGAACCTGCAACGGTTTCCAACCACTTGCCGCTCATTATTCCTTGAGGAAAACATGGAGCATAATCCCTCTTGGGGATGGAGGAGTTTACTTGAAGGAAGAGCTCTTATCACTAAAGGTATTCATTGGAATGTTAAAAGCGGCAATGATATTGATATTTGGGCTGACAGGTGGATTCCCGATCTTCTGGCTTTGCCATTTCAGGCATCAGCCCTGCAGTTGGGTCCCTGTCCAAAGTAAAGGACCTCATTTGCCACAACTCTTGAAAGTGGGATGAAGGGATGATTTCAAGTTTGTTTCCAAAAAAATGTAGCAGATTGTATCCGGTTGATTCCAATCGGTGATTGCACTTAGCCGGATATCACTAACAGCTGGTACATGGTCAAATCGGGCTAGGCTTTGTGGTTTGCCTCTGCTACCGAGGCTAATGCTGCTGCGGGTGGCTCAAGTTCGCATGCAAACCATCTAAAAGCTATGAAGCTTATTTGGGACACTAATATTCCCCTCCAAGATTCTGCACTTTGTCTGGAGAGTCCTCTCTAACGCTCTTTCTACTTGTGATAATCTCTTCAGAAGGGGAATCATTAGGGACCTAATTTGCCCAAGATGTGGGGCTCATGTGGAAACAATTGAGCATATTTTATTTTTCTACCCCTTCGACAAAGCTTCTTGGTTTGCCTCGAACTTAGGCAATAAACCGAATCCTGAAGGTTTTGGGAGTTTTCTCCATTGGTGGTCTTCTATTCTTGATGCTTTTGCTAAATCCGATAACACCATCACTCTTATTTGTTTCCTTTGTTGGGAGCGTTGGAAGGAAAGAAATGCTTTCTTGATGCATCAATCCTCTTCCCTCCCTCCCATGGTGGCTCATCAAGTGAGTATTGCTATTCGGTCTTTCCTCTCGGTCACATCGGTCGAAGGTCAAGCTCGGGATCCTGTTTTGCAACCTGCGGTTCTTCCGAAGTGGGCCCCTCCCCCTCTTGGCATCATAAAAATTAATGTGGATGTTGCTTACGAAGCGTACTCTTGTCGATTTGCTTTGGCAGCGGTTGCTCGATCAGATGATGGTCTCATTAGGGGAGGTTGGTGTTCCTCAGCTTATGCCCGCTCGATGTTGGTTGGGGAGACCCTTGCAATTCATGCGGCGTGCCACCTTGCCTCTTCTCATGGGTGGGATCATATTGTCATTGAATTGGATAACAAAGTGGCCATTCAGGCTATCTCCTCAGCGCCGGGTCCAACTCCTTCAGAGATTTCCTTGATTGTTGATGATACCAGTTTTTTTGCTTGTCGTTTTGTTGTTTGTTCTTTTATGCGAGCCCCTCGTTGTTGTAACTTTGCTGCTCATTAGATTGCTCGTCACCATCTTGGAAATAGATGTAACCATGATTGGTGGTCGAACATTCCCCCTTAACTTCTCTCCATTGTATTGGAGGATTTCAATGAAATATAGTATCGCCCTCAGGCTTTCTAGTGTCAAAAAAAAAAAAAAAAATTCAATGTTTTTATAAACCCCCTCAGCTCATCCCACACTCATCTACTAATCTCTGTACACTCTCAGTCATCCCTAAATCTCTTCTCTCATCTGAGACTCTTTCCACCCCTTTCCATTTCACTTACGGATAAGTTATTATTATAATTTATTTTTCAGTTTTATTTCTTTTTTATATTCGAACCGCATGTTATTCTGTACCACCTAATTACTACTTTGATTTGCTACATTAGTGTTATTCATGTAATAAATTTAATATGTAAAATATTATATTATAAAATGGGTTAGTTAATATACTGAAATTATTACTAGAAAAATTGTTATGTTATATTGTTATACGATAAAATTTAATTTTTGAATTTTTTAATAAAATCACCTAAATTTTAGATTAAAAAAATCAACTAGATTTTTTAATTTTTCAATGTCACACTTTAGTATAACAATGTTAACATCCGTTAATTTTTATTGACGAGGATAAATTTTTAAAATACAAAAATTATCTTTTAAATATTTATAATTTTTTTGCTTGTTTTAAATATTTTTTAAATATATTAGAATTATTTAAAAGTAAAATTTGAGTTTATTAGATTTTTAAAATTTGAATTTATAAATCTTTTAGTTATTTAAATTTTTTTTAGCAAAAACTAACGGTTGTTAATGGTGTTAACATTAAAGTGTAAAGTTTACGTGTGACTTTGAAAAATTAAAAAATCTAAGTGATTTTTTGAAACGACACCTACAACTTAGTTCGTTTATTTAAAAAAAAGACCTGTATTTTTAATGTAATATATTTTTCTATAATTATGAATTTGGTTAGTTAATATGTTGTAAATTTCTTATTGTGTAATGTATTATTAAATAATTTACTGCATAATAATTTTTCATATAATTATATAAATGGTTTATGTAATTAGTTTAATTTATATTATATTTAATGTAATACATTTATTTTTAGAAATATTATAAATGTCCATAATTAATTCAATAATATATTTTTTTCAGTCCACAGAAAAATTATTGCTAATTGCCCAAAGTGAGAAGAAAAAATATTCTGATAAAGACGTTCTTCGGTAATATCATCATGACTCTCGAAGGCATGTGCGGTAGCAATACCAAATCAAATACTTGTAATTAATATAATAGTATTATTTAATTAATAATATTAATGTGTAGTATATTTTTTTTGGGTAATTAATTAGTTAATAAGTCGAATATTTATAATTACTTAATAGTTCATAGGTACATAATGACTGATTTTGTTTGGTGTGTTGTGTTGTGATGCTACAAATTATGGAGCATACTGTAGTATTGTTAACATTTATTTTTAAAAATGTTATGAATTGGGTTATTTATATTCATTGATTTTGTTTGTTTTATTATTAGGTAATCAAACTACAAATTATGGTGTGCACTGTAATGACATTGTTGTGTCATTATGATGGAAATATGATGCAAAATGATGATAGTGTTGATTACATGGAGAGAAGATAATTTTTGCTTAGGGTTGCGGAGTTGAAGGGGATAATGCATGAAGTTATTGGGTGGGATAGTAACACAATTGATATAGTGATTGCATGGAGAATGTTGGTATCCCAAAATCTTATATGTTATTTAGGGGTGCACACAGTCCTATTTGATGGTTTATGGTTACCAAATCAGACTAAACCCTAAAAGTACAGTTTGACAATATTACAAGCCAAACCCAAACCGTTTTGTCTCACAAACTAATCCGGACCAAACCATAATTATGGTTCAGTCCGGTTTAGTTTTTGGTTTTAACCACTATAATAGAAAGTTTATTATTAACACTAATATGAACATAAACTTGATCAATATTAAAATCATCATTAACTATAAAAACATCTCAAAATACAAAAAAACTTTACTTCTCTTCCTAATTTATAGTATAAAACATGTTTATACTATATACTACATAAACAAAAAGTACAAGCAATACATAAAATGGGTTTGTTAAATTCAACGGTTTTTGGACAAATTCAACGGTAACATTGGGTTTGTTAAAATTTTTGGATGTCAACAACTGGATTAAAGTAGGATGGCATAAATGGAGAATGACCTCAGCGGTACTTTACGATAGAAAGTTTTCCGCAAAGCTAAAGGGAAGGTACTATAAGATAGTAATGAGGCCGGCCATGTCCTATGGGGCGGAGTGTAGAGCAATGAAATAACATCATATACGGAAGATAATGGTGGCAGAGATGAGGATACTATGGTGGATATGCAGACACACAAGGAAAGATAGGATTAGGAACGACGTCATAAGAGGTGAATTGGGCATGGCCTCCATTGAGGATAAATTAAGGGAGCAACGTTTTAGGTGGTTTGGACATGTTAGAAGGAGACCGAGCACCGCTTTGGTCAAGAGATGCGAGCAGCCACATACTATGTTAGGTAGGAGAGGGAGAGGCAGGCCAAAAAAGAGATGGCTGGAAACGATCAGACAAGACCTCACCCACCTACACCTTTGGGAGGAGATGGCCTTAAATAGAGCCCAATGGAGTAGCAGATGTAATAGCGTAGAGTAGGGTAGTCCAGCTTTTAGTGCAATCTCTAGTGTTTCTAGGCCTTTAGAGTAATCCAGATTCGGCGCACTTGTGTGCGATTTGTGCTCCTGATTTACTATTTGTTTTTTGGCTGATTTGCGATCTGCTATTTCTCCATCTTTATTTACCTAGCTTTGCCCTGCTTATTTGCTTATTTGCTCTCTTGTTGCCAGGCTTCTAGGCTTCATTGCTGCTGACAAGCTTTTCAGGTTATGGGTCCTCGGAAACAGCCTCCCTTCTGGGCAGCCCCTGGAAGGAGGAAGGCTGCATACCTCTATCCTCCCAGACCCTGCTTATGCGGGAGCCCTTTGAGGCACCGGGTTGGGGTTGCTGTTGTTGTTGTTGTTGTCAGTCACAGATTGGGTTAAATTAAATCAACGAGTGGATTTTCCTTGCATCTAATATGGTTCTATCTATAAAAATTACATCATTGCCTTAAATAAAATTTGACTAAATGACTAAATTGACATAATATAAATTCTAAAGGGACTAAATTGACATAACTAAAAGTATAAGGACTAAGTTGACGCTATCAGAAAAGTACAAAAACCTTTAGTATAAATAACCCTAATTATTTTTATTGGGTTATCAAATAAAATTTTGCCACTAACTTAACTTGTTATGATTAGGATAATGTAAATAATCATTGAAAACTTTAGTTTATGGCTTTTATGGTTTATGGTTTAAGTTTGGTTTTAAATCAAATCTAAATTGTAAATCGTAATAACCAAAGTTTTCTAAGCCAAACCATAATTTTTCAAACCATAAATCAAATCAACCAAACCAAACCGTAATTTACGGTTTTATCTAGTTTGGATTATGATTTAAACCATTTTTTGTGCACTCCTAGCGTTATGTACCTGTTGAGATTAGCTGTCCAGTAACTTTAAGGTCATTGAGTTATATTTAAGTGGTGCGTATGTAGCAAGCAAATCTCAACATCATGTGTCACAGTTTCAATCTCAAGCTTCTGGCCTTCCAAAAGTCTAGATGTTGACATTTTATTGATAGATGGAACCATTAGAAACGAGAACAGAAGTATGCTTGATGGGGCTTTTGCCAACAATGATTCTGATGTTTCTGATGACAATACATATGTGGGTATTGACACTTGTGAGGCTGTACCGATTAATGTTGATGGGCCTATAGTTGCCCAAGCCCCTATTCCTCCATTTGAAGATGTTATTTGGGCAGACCAGGCAGTTTATTCTGACTATGAGGCGAGTAGAAGGCAGAGGTTAACATGATCCGGCTTAAAGCAGGGGCAACCAAACCAAGGATGAGCTAGTTAATGCAGCAAGCTTGTGGCAAATTAAGAAAGCACCAGAATATAAGGTGTACAAGTCAAAGCCTGACTATTTAGCCTTAAGGTGAGCACAAGCACCACAATGTAAGTGGTATTTGTATGGGGCACTAAAATAGAAGATAGAGTTGTTTGAGATATCAGTTTTGAAGGGGCCACATACATGTTCTACCACTATATTGGTAGAAGACCATCGACACCTGTCCTTAAAATTTATTGTGAATATGGTGTTATCTATTGTGATCATTGATCTTGAGATGAATGTTGAAGCAATCCGAGCAGTAGCGGAACAACAACATGGGTACATTTTTTTGCATTAGTAGGCATGGGAAGCTAAGCAACAAGTGCTAGAGCGATTGTTTGGTTCGCATGAGGAAGCATTTCTGATGCTACCTAAGTTGCTCATTGTGTTGCAACAGTCAAATCAAGACACTATTGGGGATTGGCATTTTAAGAGGTAAGCAGCCGGTGAAGCATTGTTCAGTGAAGTTTTTGGGCAGCTGGGGCCTCCATAGAGGGATTTAAGTTTTGTCGCCCATTGATCAGTGTTGATGATACCCATTTGTATGGAAAATAAATGGGGAAGTTGCTAGTTGCTGCTGCATTTGATGCGAACAATTGTCCATATCCATTGTGTTTTGCTTTGGTGGACGAGGAGAGCACATAGAGTTGGACTTGGTTTCTGCAGTGTCTTTGGACTTATCTGAAAGGTGGGCGCCTCCCAATATTTATAATTTTTTATCAACATCTTAGAATAAAGAATGGGATGCTAGCAGTATGGCCTGAGCCTGATGGGTATCATTGGCACCTGGTTAGTAACTTCAACCACAAATTCAGCAATCATATCCTAAAGAAAAGGTTGAGTTCGATGGCGAGGGAACCTTCTAGGAGGAAGTTTGATGCTTTGTACGACCATTTTGTCAACATTAATGACTAGGTGAAAGAGTAGATTGAGAGAGAGCTAAAAGAATGGTGGGCGCTTTCGTATGATGGTGGTTATCGTTATGGTAACATGACCACTAATTTATTTGAAGTGTTCAATGATATTTTAAGAGGAGGGTGAGCACTCCCAGTAACCACCCTTATGCAATTGACATTTTATAGATGCAACAAATACTTTGTCAATCACCATAGAATCAAGACAACATGTGGCTATTCTGTTTGATCGAGACACCATGTATTTTTAGGTAACAACTCCTAGGCATCAAACCGAAGCAAGCTTCAGAGTTGAGATTCGTCATACTGTAACGATGAATGAATGGAGTTGAACTTATGGTACATGGCAACTGTTCCATCATCCATGTTCACATGTGATTGCATATTGTGCCGCATATTGGATTGACTATGGATAGTTTGTTGATCCGTTGTATAGGCTTAACATGTACACAAATGCGTAAGCTCCATTGTTTCACCCTCTTCTTAACCAATCTCTATGGTTAGGATATACTGGACCTAAGGTGGTTTCGGATCAGACTAGGTGGAGGAGGTTTGGTACAGGATGGCCAAAGTCAACATGATTACAAAATACAATGGACAATAGGGAAGGCTCGTCCTAAAATAAATATCATATATGAGGTTAGAGAGGTCAAAATAAAAAAAAACCTGTCCTGTAGAAAACTTTGATTTGGTGATTAGGTTCATAGCTTAATATGTATTTCATTCATTAGTGCGACATATTATACTATGTATTATTAGTAATTGTAAGAACACATGACTGTGACATTAATATAACATTTATAATTTTATTTTTATGTTGTGATCAATTCGAATGTTATACTATATTTAATTTTAATTTTAGACTGTGGATATTGGGTGATTATGTCCTTTCATAGTTGAACTTAATAGTACTTAAAAATATGAAAATTTACTTTTAATTTTGTTAGTGAAATGGTCAAGATACGAGGAGCACATACTTCCCTTGGGATTCGTTTTCCATTCCTGAGCATAATCCGAGTCCAAATGATCAATTCAGTGTTGCGTTTACAAGACCAACATCGGTTCTAAGATGTTGACGCCGTGCGATATGTCAACAATTTATACAATGCCATAACATATTATATTTTAATTATTCGGATAGTTAAGTGATATATTTGATGTCTTATGTTACAAGGCGACAATGAGCTTAGAGTGAGGCAACATCATCTGTTAACCCTTCATCCTACGGTACGGCCTTATATCATTTAGGTCGGTTTTATTAGATTGACCCAGATAGGTCATATCCAAATCGATAACTATTTGATTAGTGCGTTGTTGGAGAAGCGGAGGCGAGAGACTCACACCTTTCACCTATGTGTTGGTGAGATGGCGCCAACTGTAGCCGTTTTGCTAGGTTTAACAATAGACGGCATGGCAGTCACTTGTACCTCAACTTATGATTAGGGGGAAGTTGTGCTAGTATTTATTAGGTGTAGCTCCCCCTCGTGAGAAATTAAAGGGTGGGACATGGTTGGAAATCAATGGTTGAAAGAATAGTTTGAACATGGGCTCCCAGATGACGCTACAGAGCAAATTTTGTTGCAGCATGCTAGAAGCTACATCCTCCATTTGATCGGCTCCGTTTTGTTCATTAGCAACACTGGTAACTAGACACCGCTCATCTTCCTCCATTGCTCGAGACGATGGAGCAATGTAGTTCGTACAGCTGGGGATCAGTAGTGCTGGCCAATCTTTAGGGACAAATGTGTTGAGGTTGCATGAAGGACAAGCAACTCCGTGGATGTATTTTATTGCTCCAGGCATGAACCACAATGATATTCATGTCTAATTTTTAATGTGTGGTATTTCTTATTTTATAATTTATCATGTGTAGCTATGGTCGTGGGAGCACTTACACATCTATTAACCAATTGTCACCAACCACGGTCAATATCAAGCTGTAGCTAATGATCCATTGCCGCCATTAGGCACTCAGTAAGAGAAAATGTTTTATACCTTTGACTTTAATGTATATGTAATATCATGTACATATTATAATATAATTCAATGCACATTTAATCATATAGTTTGCCACCTTGACATCCCGCGACAACCCAAGGCATTCCCAGTCCTTCTACAGAGACCAACTTCTTGTCAAAGAATCTCATCAGGTATATATGTGAAAATAGACATATTTCTTACTCTGCTGACCAAGGCTTTTTTTCTATTTGCTAGGTTTATTAGAAGCCGTACCGGAAATCCTGGTTAGTGTCTTGACCCCAGATTTGTTTCGAGGGTCGGCACATCTGGCGATATGTAGAATCACTGATATCCTTTGACATTGTCAAAGTGCATTGTCCTGACAGAGTGTTGCATCAGTTAAGATTGACCGTAGCATATTCCAGATCCTGTTGATACAGTCGATTCATTACATAATACGTCTGGTCCGGGCAAGTGGGACGAGATCTGGGTTGACTACCATGCCAATTGGATCGAGCTATGGAATTCTTGGATGCATTGCGTTGCCTATGAGTGTGATCCTCTGACATCGCCCAGCATGTACATGCAATGGCACCTATTTATCACCGCGCTTGTCTCGACTTGGTTTTAACCCAAGTGCAACCGTCTTTAATGAATAGTATGTACTCAAAAAATATTAATTCTCTTACTTATTAGCACTACGTTTTATCGACATTTATAAGTACTATGTGGTAGATCAATCTTGTTGTCAATCAAACTAGACATGGCACTATGTAACAGTGTTTGCCATACTATATAGTATGACTCCACCAATTGGCTTACTGGTTGTACTAGCGTATTGGATGCTGCCGGTGAGGAACAACGATTTTGTTAGATTCTGCAACAAGAAGGTGTTGACTGCCGTTCATTATCTCTTGATGAAAAAGGTAGACATGGAAGTCGATGTGAACGTCCTCTACGACACAGGTTTTCAGTTCAGAAGGAATTCACAGTCTCATTAGAAGATGACAGTGAACCTAGTCGTAGATCGACTATATAATTTGTACCTTCATTTACATTATTAATTTATGTTAATCATTTTCAAGTATTTTGACATTTGTTATATGATATTTGTTTGTCATGTTTCATGTTTTTATGCGTGTGTGTGTGTATATATATATATATAAGGCGCCATACCAACTGGCGCATTAAAGTGAAAATGCATTAGTTGGACTGGCGCATTTGTACACTGCTATAACGCGCCAGTTGCACTAGCGCATATCAATTAAATGTTCCATTTTAACTTTGCCAGGGTACCATTTCGCTAAATATTTATGCAAATATGCAATTTTTTTTCAAAAACTTTTTATAAAACTTGCCATTTTGATAAATGAGTCTTTTCTATCTTGGCAACGCAGTAAGGGGGTACTGTGGCATTATGATCAAAAAGATAAAGTATTATACTATTTTTGTTTAGATATTATTTTAAAAGTGGGTAAAAGTAAAGATGAGTAAATGAGTTACACTTATTTGATAATTAGATAATAAGGTAAGGCTAAAGATAGAAATATAATTAAAATAAAGGTAAGATTATCTAAAATTTTGAAAAAATTACCCTCCCTTTTCTTCCCCTAATTTGTATGTTAAAGAAATCCTCCTTATCCTTCAACAAAATTTGCCAAATGGGGTAAGAATTTATCCCGAATTACACTTACATCCCGCCCTCTTTGTCCTGTTGTCAAAATGAGTTAATCCTGAAAAAAGCTAAAGTTAAATGGGTTACATTTTGGGTGTTTTTGATTTAATTGGAAGTTTGGAGGACCATATTGATTTTGATCAATAGACCACGGGTGTCTTTATTGAAACTAAAAGTTATGGGATCCCTTTTATTTGGACCAATAATCTGAAAGTCCCTATGATGATTCTAAAAAAAAAAAAAAAAAAAAAAAACCCCACCTTGAAAAGTTATTATTTTTCATTTAATCATCACAACTTTTTGATTTTCAAAAAACACGTCCAAAAGTCTAAAATTTTTTAATCAACCTATTAGAAATGGTGTCCTTAGAAACCCAATTATGTGAATAATATTGTTAATAAATAAATTTATTTGTTGTCGTTTATACGATTATGAGTTTATCATGCATGTGATATTTTCTTTTTAAGCAATGTACCATGAGATGGACGTAGTCCTTAAATAACATTTAAACATTTATCCATAGTGGATAATGAGTTTTATGCCACAGATAGACTAAGAACCGATTAAAGTGTTACTTAATTATTTATTAATTCATGGTCAGTGATAAATTTGTACTACTTGTCTGCAAAGGCTATAATACAACATTAGATAATTTATTTTAGTTATATGGATAGTAATCTAGAATGTTATGTTGGTGATTACAATTAGATTATTACTCTGAATTGGACCAATGAATTACTTGTATATAAACTACTATAGAAATTGAGTCATTCAATTTTATACCATTTATGTAATAACTCTAAATCCCGAAAATAGTCAGAATATGTGCATGGAGTGTTAGTTCTTTTGATGTGCTAAAAGGTTTAGGTCATTAATAGTGATTGAAGTATTATGTACATTGGGTAACAGCATAAAGTGTGGTAGGAACAAGTATTTATCATGTAATCTATAGTCTCTTACAAGATAAAAATATCCTCTTAGTTGATTCGTTGGATCCAAAAAACTTTGGCAAAAGTATTCCATATATTTGACACTTGGAATAGTACAGAAATTATTTATGTATTAATAAATTATTTCGAAAAGGGCAAGTCAGGAACTAAGAAAAAGCCATGAGAAAAATAATGGTAGTTGTTAGAATTATTTTTTCTCGTACACATCTAATAGGGCGATTAATTGTTAGTAAATAGTTATTTGGAAATTAACGAATAAATATATTTATTTCTATAGTGCAGTAAAACTTATTTAATGGAACTAAGCTTTATTAATGATAATCAAATGTAATTATGAGATGATAATTAGATTTGACTTATTTCGAGCTAGAATTAAATTGCCCTTGAAGTCCCTTCGCAAGCCTTTGTAATATACATCATTTGAAAATATTAAAAAAAATTCATAAGATAAATAAATTAATAAATTTTGCTAAACATATAATTTATGAGATGAATTTATACATGAAAAAAAATAAGAAAAAAGGAAAAAAGGGAAAATGCGTCAAAATTTGCGTGCCATTGCTTGGGCTAATCAGCATGTGACATGTCGACTAGAAGGGCATCAGTGTGCCTTCGGCTAGGCCAAATAGCGCGCAACATGTGTCGCGCACTGGGATGCCACAATGAGCAGATTCACGATAATTAATGCAGACTAATGAGGTCGCACCACGTGGCATTGACTTGGTAAAACTTTGGAACCGTTTTTTTCATTGATTTTGGATAGGTTTGTTTTTCAAATTTTGAATTTCAAAAATAAATATACACGACTATGATGTCTCCTGATTTTATTTTTTATTTTAATTTCATTTTCCAATCGAATTTTTTTTATTTACTTATCGCTTCAGTTGTTTCGTAGAGAGAAAAATAGAGAAGTCAGGTCTTCTTCTCTGAGAAAATGTTTCTCAATGAACTTAATATTTTGGTTCCCACACGCCCAGTGTTTCGAGAAATTTGCAAAGAAGGTCTCAGTGGTGTCGTCTTTCTTCTGGGGCTACACAGTGCTTTACACAAATGTATCGTATTCGCAATTTTTTTCTTTTAAAATTTGTATTTATTCTTGTTTTTGTTATGTCTATCGTCGCCATGCATTATTTTGAATATATTAGAGTAGAGAGTGCTCAATCTAATTAATTTAGGAACTTCTAATTTTAGAAATTAAAATTTTCCCAACAATTGGTATCAAAGCATTATATTCATGATGTGCATGAGATCAATAGCAGGCATAATTTAGAAAGTGAATAGAATTACGAATTGTTATGAGATCTGTTAAAAGAAAAAAAATGCAAAACATGTTATTGAATGAGTTCATATAACATTGATATATGATCACCGGAATTTTAAATTATTTAAAATTGCAAATCATTATATTGATTAATTAGCTGTAGTATATGTCTAGAATATATTAAAGAAAATTAAATTTTCAATATTTAAAAAAATCTATATATATGTATGTATATATGTAGTGATTGTAATTGTCTGATTAGATTGGATAATGGAATAAATTGTATTGATCCAATACGATAAAGATGAATATGTTAAAATACATTTTAACAAATAATAAAAAAATTTTGGGGCTACTGATGTCATCAGATGATGCCAGCATGACGTCAATGCTGATGTTAGAAACAAAAAAAAAAAATTTTTATTTTAGGAATGAAATTCTAAAAGAGATTATATGATAATCAATTTTCTAAAAGTGTTTGGAAATTAATTCAATTGCCTAAAAGCTTTTCAAAAACCTTTGGTAATGATATCGAAAGGGTTTAATAACATGATTTGCTTTCATTTAAAAGGTTGGATGATTAAATGAGCCTAATATGATTATGACTATAATTTAATCATTATAATTAAATTCTTATATAGATTATGAGATAATTAAAAAAAAATCCACTAATTTATAAAAATTTAAGTGGGAGCGAGGTTCAATGTTTGAATACTCGCAATCTCCATTACTGGCCTAACAGTATATTTGGTCGGCATTACTCCCTGAGGAGGGTGTCAATTTGCCGAATACAAGGGTGGACTTCCAAAATGATAAGTTGAAGTGCAAGAAAACAAATGCGACCACATTACCATGGAGTGTTTTGTGGATTTATGTGAATATTTAAGTAATGGTATACACTTAACTAAAATAATATATTCGCTCTGATATGTTATTTTAGAGACTAAGGAAAGAATGGTGAATTATTCATATTTAGTAAAAGTTACAAAAAAGTATCATAACAGAGAATAGTTCTCAACTGAACTAAGCTTCTCCGCGCCGCGCGCCCCCCCCCCCCCCCCCCCAACCCCGACGAGGAGTAAAGAGTGATATGTTTGGATCGTCTTTGAATTCATTAAAATTTGGTTTCGTGGATACCTAATTCATAATGTTTGCTAAATTTGAAGGAAAGAATATCATAGCATGTTGCATGACTCGTAATAGTTTATCTTGCATTTTGCAGAGTAATTATGATGACAATTGGTGCAATGCATCCTATTCTTAAAGATAATGCTATTTCTTGACCAAACTACTCTACCTGGAAAATGAACTCGGATATTGCTCTAATTCATGAGGGATATGAATTTGTACCTTCTGAACCTTGTCCCCCTGTGCATGCTTGAGATGAAGACATCACCAGAAATGATGGAACATTTGAAACAGATATACGGGGGTTAAGATAGATCAGCTAGATAGGAACTTATAAGAAAGCTACTGATAATGAGAATGTCAGAAGGAACAACAGTGCAGGAACATTTTGAAAATTAATCGGACCTAGAGTTTCTTGGAGCTAAGATTAAGACATCATTATCAGTTCTCTGGCACCTTCACTCAATTCAAGCTAAATTGCATAATGAATAATAAGGATTATTCATAGCCTGAGTTGATGAAGGAATTGTAGGTAGTTGAAGGGGTGATGCGAGCTAAGGGGACTGTCCACTTGACCCATGCACCATTGGAAAGGGAACATAAAGCCTTCTAAAGGAGAAAACTACCAAGAAGAAGGCAGCAAAGCTGCTAATGTTGTAGCCACCCCCATAAAGAAAAAGGCAAAGGGAAAATATTTCTTTTGTAGGAAAGATGACCACTGGAAGAGGAATTGTACTTAGTATCTAGTTATCCTTCTTGCTAAGACACAAAAACCATCTGGACATGGTATTATGATGATATCTTATCTGATAGAGTCATATGTAGTTGAGACTTCATCAGGTTCTTAGTGTGTGGACTCAGGTTCAATTGATCATGCCTGCAATATGTTGCAGGGACTCAGGCTAACAAGGAGGCTGCATGATGAAGAACTGTACCTGATCATAGGAGATGGTAGGAGAGTTTCAAACTTAAGAGTGGGAGATGTCAACTTAGTATTTAGTAGTAGAGTTTGTGTTTGAAGAACTATCTTTATGTACTTGCTTTATGCAAGAATTTGATTTATGTATCACATTTGGTTGATGATGGATATTCAGTTGTCTATCGGACTAATTTTTACATTAAGCAAAATGAAATGTCAATTTGCAAAGGTACAAATATTATTTTATTCATGTTATTTCCTGATCAGCACTATATTGATTGTATGTATGAATCTAAAACTACCAGACTTAATCTACCTTGTAAGAGGAAATGTCCAACGAAGATAATACCTTCAATGGCACTTTCGAACAGGATCCAAAGACTAGTAAAAGAAGGACTAATACAGCCATTAGACTTGAGGCCCTTACCAGTCTACGAATCCTACATAGAAGGAAAAATGACCAAGCCTATCTTTAAGAGTAAAGGTAATAGGGTTGTTGACTTTCTTGAACTAGTTTACATAGATGTATGTGGACCAATGAACATTAAAGCAAGTGGCGGGTACGAGTACTTCATCACTTTTACTGATGATTACTCGAGATATGGGTATGTTTAATTAATGAGACAGAAGTGTGACTCTTTTGTAAAGTTCAAAGAGTTTAAGGCTGAAATTGGGAATTAATTGGGTAAACATATCAAGACAATTCAATCAGATCGAAGCGATGAGTACCTCTCAGGAGATTTTCTGGATTCCTTAACTACAAATGGGATTAGATATCAACTTTCTACACCGAGTACACCGCAGCAAAATGGTGTTACAGAGAGAGGAAATAGAACCCTACTCGAGACGGTAAGGTCCATGATGTGTCATGCCATTTTACCAGTCTCCTTATGGGGGTTGTGCCTTGGAAAAAACAGCTTATCTTCTTAACTTGGTTCCATGGAAATTAGTTCCTAAACCGCCTGTGAAGTTGTGGACTGGGCAAAAGCCTTGTATTGGATATCTTCGTATTTGGGGATGTCCAACATATGTGTTGAAAAAGAATCTTAACAAGTTGGAATCTAGGACAAAAGTGTGTCTATTTGTAGGTTACGCTATTGGTACAAGAGGTGGTCTTTTTATAATCCTACGGACCAAAAGGCATTTGTTAGTGCAAATGCCAAGTATTTGGAGGAGGAATTTTAACGAACTACAAAAGGAAAAGTAAAATAGTGTTAGAGCAAATGAAACAATCGGATACCAATGTCAATAGTCTAATACGTCTTGAGACGTTGTAGATATGTTAGATACACAACCTAACAGGTACATATTTGGGGCCTTAATGGTTGAACAAGACATTATATCTGCTCCTCTTAACTACACTGAGGTGCTTAAAGACAGATACTGACCTATGGGTTTTGGCAATGAAATCAGATATAGAATCTGTATATTCTAATCAAGTCTACAAACTTATGGAGGCGCCATTAGGCATTCAACACATTGGATGTAAGTGGGTCTACAAGAGGAAGAAAGGAGTGGATGGAAAGGTAGGGACCTTCAAGGCAAGACTAGTTGCTAAGGGTTACACCCAAAAGAAAGGTATCGACTATGATGAAACCTTCTCACTTGTAGCCATGTTGAAGTCTATTAGGATACTCTTATCCATTGCCCTTTTTTTTTTTTTTTTTTTTTTTTTTTTTTGGTAAGTGAGTGAAATACCATATATAAGAAAATATATATGTACAAGTCTATGAGAGGTATACCCCAAGTCATGATAGAAAGGCCTACATCAATGAATCAAAATATGATTCAAATAAAGCTAAAAAGCATCACAGGTCGACATGACCAACAAAGCAAAAGCAAAACAAAGCTAGGAGCTAAACAAAACTAATGCTCAATCCCCCACCCCTGCAGAAGCTGAGAGTGACACTGAGTACCACAAAGAGTAGAAGCGACAATGAGACGTTTACGAACCAATCCTATGATTTCCTCAATAACAGCTGAAGAAGGTATGGACTAAGAGCGCCAAATCCTTAGGTTACGCTCCAGAGGATACAAACTGTCGCAGAGAGGCAAAGGTGGGCTAGAACATAATCCACCCCATGTCCACGGAGCTGAGTAGCAGCCGAAGAAACCAGCTCACACCAAGGAAGCGCAGGCCAGGCAAAGGATGTGCACAATGACACCCTTGACCAAACAGAAACATAGAAGCTACAGGTGAAGAAGAGATGGCTATGGGACTCATCATCTAAACAACACAGCACACATGAAGACTAGGCATTATAACCTGATGTTTCAGTGATCTTTCACGAGTCCAAAGTTGCTCACAGGAGGCAAGCCACAGAATGAACAAGTGCCTCGGAATGTGGAACTGGAACCAAAGAAGATGATGGATGGAGTCCATCTCCATCCTGCTAAGAATCATCTCAAAAAGCCAATCTGGTGGTGAATATCCCTGAACGGTCACCTATTCACCTAATATGGCCAGCTACACCTGGTAGAGGTCTGAAGTCAACAGGATCCCAAATAGGTAGCAGCTCAACCCTCTGCTACGGAAACCTACACTAATCACCCTCAATAATGTTAGAAACATGTAAGCCTCATAGGTGACCTGTAGAAGTCAATGTGGGGGTCCTGAAATGACACATCAAATGCCCACATGATAGCCAGTAGTTAGTGTTAGTATTAGTTTTCTAAAATTCAGATTTATCCTGGAAATATTATTTTATTAAAGAATACAATTAAAGTCCTAGTCATTTCTTTGATAAATTTGTGGAAGTGAGCATATATACTGCATGTAACTTTCGTTTTGGTAACATCCATGAGATGGATGCAGTCCTCAGACTAGAATTTACATGTTTGTTCAAGAGTGGATTATGAGATTAACCCAAAGATAAACTCGGAACAAATGGTATGGAGTAAATGGTTTAAGTATAGCGTATAGTGGGATTTATTCAGTGGAATTAAGTCCCATTAAATGGTAACTAAATGTTATCATGAGATGGTAGTTAATTTAACCCATTTGGAGCTAGATTTATATTGTCCGTAAGGTCCTAGAGCAAGCCTCTATATTTATTGACATCTGAAAAATATTAAAGAATTCATGAGATGAGTAAATTTATTTTGCTAAATATTATTCATGAGATGAATAAAAATTAAGAATTATGAAATAAAATAATTTTTGAAAAATTAAAAAATTTATAAGATAAATTTTTACATGTGGGAAATAAAACAAAAGCCTCTCAGGTTGGGGATCCTTGGAAACAACCTCTTTTCAGGGTAGCCGCCTGAAGGGGGAAGGCTGCGTACATCTATCCCCCCAGACCCTGCTTTTGCTGGAGCCCTTGCAGGCACTAGGTTTTTTGTTGTTGTTGTTGGGAAATAAAGCAAAAAAAAGGAAAATTTGCAGCCCAGATGGCCATCCGCATACGCGCGAATGGACTCACCAGTGCGCGATAGAGTGATCTGCGCACGCGCGAGTGGGCCATTCCCAGCCCGCCATGTGGCACGTGGAATCAATTCAAAAAGGACGCAGTTTTCCCTTGTATTAAACGTGATGTTTTAATTAATTTGGCATATGAAACACTGCGTTTTGTTATAAATATTTGCGTTCCACATTGAAATTTCAGCTATTTTTTGCTCCGTTGTACTATTATAAATAGAGGTACCTATTTCAAAGTTTGGCATCGAATTATAAATAAAGGGTTTAAAATAGATTATGAGATAATCTAAGTAGTAAGACAATATTATTTTAAATAAAAGTAAATAATTAGCTATTTTTAGAATGAGATTCTAAAATAAATTATGAGATAATCTAAATAGTAAGACTATATTGTTTTAAAAAAAAAAAAATAATTAATTAATTTTTTTAGTTATTCAATTTTAGAATGAGATTCTAAAGGGAATTATTAGATAATCCAAGTTGTAAATGTAAGTTAATTAAAAATCACTAGTTTACAAAAATTAAGTAGGAGCAAGGTTCAATTGTTGAAACCTCATGGACTCTATTATCGGTCTAGCAGTATAGTAGATCGATAAACCTTCCCGCAGAGGATGTTGGTTTGCAGGTTACAGAGTTAGAATTCTATTAGGATAAACCAAAGTGCAAAGAAGCGATGTGACCACGCTGTCATAGAGTACTACATGTATTTGTATGGAGGTTTACGTAATTGTTTACACTTGATTAGAGTGATGCATTAGCCTCCCCGAGTTAGAGACTAAAGTAAAGTGGTGAGTTAACATGTTTTGTAAGAGTTACAAGAAAACATGTTAATGGAGAATAGTTCTCACCCAAACTAATTTCGTATGACCCCGCTGCCGGGGAGTAAGGATTGGTGTGTTTGGGTCATCATTGCATGCATGGTAGTAGAGTTTTGTGGATACCTGACTTATTGTGTATGCTAAAATGAAAGAATGTATATTGCTGCATTATGCATGCCTGTTGTTAGACAGTACATAAACGTTTGCATTTACAATATTTTGAAATAGATACAGCTGGTGAACTTCACTTGATTCTAATGCATAATGTACTCAATGGACCAAATTACATTGCCTGGAAAAAAAATTTGGACTTAGTTATTACTCACATGGTCTTGAGTTTGTTCTCACTGAAACTTGTCTACCAATGCCCACTGCTAATTGCACAGCTATTGAAAAAGAGCGTTATGATGCTGGCACGGGGCTAATGCTATATATTGACCTCACTGTCATAAGTACTAAGGCATCAGATGCTTGATAAACAAACAACAACTGAGATGATTGAACATTGGTGAGAAATGTTCGGGAAGCAATATGAAGCAATGAGGCAAGAACTCATAAAGAATTTGCTCAACATGAGGATGCCCGACGGAATACAAATTGAGGAACACATCATAAACTTGATGGCATTTTTTTTGAACTAGAAATACTCGGTGCTGAGTTAATAGTCACACAAAGCAAGATACCATCCTTTGTTCTTTGTCCAGCTCATTCACTCAGTTTAGGCTAAATTTTTACATGAACAATAAAAACTATTTGTACCTGAAAGAATGAAAGAGCTGCAAGCAACATAAGACATGATATGGGATATCAGGAGTGCCTAGGATCTGGGGACGAGTAATAGTAAGCATATCAAAGGAAAGTGTTTCCTTTGTTGAGAAGTGGCCCACTGGAAAGGTGATTGCACTAAGGACTTAGCTGCACTTCCTACAAAGACTGCTAAGCCATTTGGTGAAGGTATGTTGATATCTCACTTAGTTAAGTCATGCGCTGTTGAGAGTCCACCAGATTTCTGGTGTGTGGACTCAGGTTCAACTGACCATGTTTGTAATATGTTACAGGGGCTCGGGCTAACCACGAGATCGCATGAGGGGGAGTTCTACCTAATAGTTCGAGATGGTATAAGAATAATAGTATTAGGAGTAGGGGATGTTAACTTAGTATTTAGTGTTAGAGTTTTGTTTTAAAAGGATTGTTTATTTGTACCTGCATTGCACAAGAATTTGATTTCTGTATCTCGTTTCATGGATAATTATTATATAGTTAATTTTGGTTGTGAACATTTTATTACGAGAAATAAATTGTTTGTTTGAATAAGTACATGTATAAATAGTTTATTCATGTTGTTTCCTGATCAAAACTCTCATATTTATTTAAATGAATCTAACATAAATTCACTTGTTCAATCTCCTAAAAGAAAACACCTGAAAGGGATAATGCCTACACATGGTACCAACGTTTAGGTCACAATAATTCGAATAGGATCCAAAGATTGGTAAAAGATGGACTGATGGAACCTTTGGACTTGAAGTCATTACCAGTCTGCAAATCCTGTATAGAAGGTAAAATGACCAAGACTGTCTTTAAGAGTAAAGGCAACAGGGTTGGCGACTTGCTTGAGCTGGTTCACATAGATGTATTTGGACCAATGAACGTTCAAGCAAGAGGTGGGTATGAGTACTTAATCACATTCACGGATGATTACTCAAGGTATGGATATGTTGACCTAATGAGACATAAGTCGGACTCTTTTGAAAAGTTTAAAGAGTACAAAGTTGAAGTTGAAAAGCAATTAGGTAAACAAGTGAAGTTGCTTCAATCAGATTGAGGTGGTGGATATCTTTTGGATGAGTTTTTAGATTTTCTAACTACAAATGAGATAAGATCTCAGCTATTTGCTTCGAGTACACTGTAGCAGAATGGTGTTGCAGAAAGAAGGAATAGGACATTGTTAGAGATTGTAAGATGTATGATGAGTCATGCTACTTTACCAATCTTTTTTTTGAGGTTATGCTAAAGGAATAAGGGTGGTCTTTTCTACAGTCCTTCTAATCAAAAGAGATTTAATTTTTTTTTTTGTGCAAATGTAAATGCAAAAAGTTTAGAGGAGGATAGTATTAGAAGAATTAAAAGAGAATGACGCTAATTCTTAACAGCTAGACACAACTCGAGCCACGGTGGATACATTAGATGCACCCACTGATAGGTCCAGAATGTTCTAGGCACACGAGAGCCTAGGCATAGTGGGAAGATTGTCAGGGCACCTGACAGGTTCATGGAGGGAGCCTTAATGATTGACCGTGGTATTGAATCTGATCCTTTCAGCTACGATGAGGCAATTAAAGACATGGATGTTGACTAGTGGGTCTTAGTAATGAATTCTGATATAGGATCCATGTATTCTAGTCAGGTTTGGGATTTTGTATAGGCGGCTATTGGCATTAACCCTATTGGTTGTAAATGGGTCTACAAGAGGAAAAGAGAAGTGGATGGGACGGTGGAGACCTTCAAGGCAAAAGTGGTTGCTAAGGGTTTTACTCAAAAGGAAGGAATCCATTATATGATGCGACCTTCTTTCAATAGTAGCCATGCTAAAGTTCATAGGAATACTCCCATCCATTGCGACTCATTATGAGATTTGGCAAATGGAAGTCAAAACGACCTTTTTGAATGGTCGTCTTGAAAAAGACATCTTTATGGCGCAACCAGACGGTTTCATTCGCAAGAATTAGGAGCATATGGTATGCCAACTGAAGAAGTCCATATATGGACTGAAGCAAGCATCACACTCATCGAATATTAGATTCTATGAAGTGATTAAGTCATATAGTTTTGAGCAATTGGTTGATAAACCATGCATGTACAAACGACATCAAGGGAAAGTAGTGACTTTCTTAGTATTGTATGTCGATGATATACTACTCATTGGGAATGATGTAGGGGTGTTATCAGCTGTAAAGATTTGGTTGTCATGTCAGTTTGAGCTGGTTCCAGTGGACTATACTGATTCAGACTTCCAGTCAGATAGAGATGCCAAGCGTTGGACGTTTGGGCATGTCTTTACTCTTGAAGTAGGAGCCATTAGTGGGAGAAGTGTCATGCATTCTTGTATTGCTGAATTCACCATAGCGGCTTAGAATGTTATAATTTCAGAAGCTGTAAAGAAGGCATGTTAGTTCAGATAGAGTAATTGAATTTACTAAGACTTTAACTTAGTAGACCTCAGGATCATACATAGAACTGATAAGTATGAAATTTGTAGTAAATTGGATTTAGGACAAGTGGGAGATTGTTAGAATTAGTGTCCTAGAATCTAGATTTATACTGCAAATGTTATTTATTGAAGGCTAAAATTGAAGTTCCAGTCATTTTCTTGATAATTTTGTGTAAGCGAGCATATATGTTGCATGTGATTTTCTTCTTGGTGACATCTATGAGGTGGGTGTAGTCCTCAGACTATAATTTACATGTTTGTTCTTAGTGGCTTATGAGATTGACCCACAGATAGACTTTGAACAAATTATATGAATTGTTGTTTGAAAATCTCATAGTCAAAGACAAGTTTGGACCACTTGTATGCTAAGACTATAACATGACACTTCAGATGACTTGTCTTGATTATGTGGATGGTGATTCAAAAGTGTTATGTTGGTGTATTTAATAAGATAGACACACTGAGTTCGACCATGCGAGTTGCTTCTTT
This sequence comes from Simmondsia chinensis, assembly GCA_018398585.1. Lineage (NCBI taxonomy): Eukaryota > Viridiplantae > Streptophyta > Magnoliopsida > Caryophyllales > Simmondsiaceae > Simmondsia > Simmondsia chinensis. The sequence continues at coordinate 18,037,484 of JAGTTD010000023.1, read as the reverse complement.
CTAGACTACTATCGAAAATGAGTGATTCATGTTGTACTGTTTGAACGATGACTCTAAATTTTGAGAGTATTCTGGACTTTTGCATGGGATGTTAGTTACTTTGGTGTACTATAAGTAAGGTCTAAATGAATGACTGAATTTCCACATACACTGGATGGCAGCATGAAGTGTGATAAGGATCAGGTACTCAATATGGAATCTACAATATCTTATGAGATACAGATATCCCCTGATTGATTTGTAATTATTTAAATAGTTCGTAATCTTTGGCTAAAGTATTCCAAGTGTTTGACATTTGGATTTTACACTATGAATATGTTAAGGTATAAATGAATTATTTAGTGAAGGGCGAGTTGGTAACTAATGGAGAAGCTGTGAGAAGGATAATGGTAATAGTTATATTTATTCTTTGTCAGGGACATCAAGTGCAGAGGTTGTTATCATTAATATAGTCTATTTGGGAAATATCAAATAAACAATGTAAGATTAAAGTGCAGTGGGATTTATTTAGTAGAATTAAGTCCCATTAAATGGTAGTTAAATTTTATTATGAGATGGTAATTAATTTAACTCTTTTGGAGCTAGATTTAAATTATTCTCGAGGTTCCTGCGTAAGCCTCTTTTTATTGCCATTGGAAAAATATTAAAGAATTCGTATGATGAGTAAATTTATTTTTCCAAATATTATTCATGAGATAAATAAAAATAAAAAATTATAAAATAAAATACAACAACAACAAACCCAGTGCCTCCAAGGGCTCCCGCATAAGCAGGGTTTTTTGGGTGGGGGGGGGGGGGGGGGGGGGGGGGAAGGGTAGGGGTACGCAGCCTTCCCCCTTGAGGGGCCTACCTAGAAGGGAGGCTGTTTTCGAGGACCCCCAGCCTGGAAAGCTGGTTTGCCTCAATCAGCCAAAGACCTGGCAACAGGAGAAGCAACAAATGCATGAGTATGGGGAAAACAAAAATAAAAAGAATGCCGCACAGACACTGATCACAGATAAGGTGAGATAAAGAAAAGGGTATAGATAGAGGATAGAGATAGAGGTATAAGTGATAAAGAAAGAGAACAAAAATGAGATAGGGATAGATAAGGCAGAGACAAAGATAAGGATAAAGATAAGCAGGCAAGCAGCAAGTAACAGCTCATGAAATCCTGAGCACAGCCTACGTGCGCTAAGACGACCTAGCACTAGTGAGCTGGACTACCCTACTTCAACCGGATTATCTAATATCCCTATGCTAGCCCTCGATTGGGCCCTATCTAAAATTGCATATTGAAAAATTTATAAGATGAATTTTTACACGTGGGAAACAAAGTAAAAAAAAAAGGGAAAAAATCACAACCCATATGGCGATATGTGTACACACGGATGGACCAATTAGCGCATTTGGAGAGTCATTCACGTGCGTACTGGCTGGCCAATTCAAAAAGGACGCAGTTTTCCCTTGTATTAAACGTGATGTTTTGATTAATTTTGCATATGAAACGCTATGTTTTGTTTTAAATATTTGCGTCCCACATTGAAATTTCAGCTGTTTTTTGCTCCGGTGTACTCGTATAAGTATAGGTACCTATTTCAAGGTTTGGCATCCAATTATAAATAAAGGGTTTTGAAAAGTCTTGACTTTCAGGGATCTTATCGGATAGAAAATTTTCGTTGAAATTTTTCTTTCCTTCGTTTAATGTTTTTCGGAGCCCACTCTCCGGGTAGTTTGGAGGTCATTGCACGAAAGGTTGTTGGGTCTCGGTGTTCTCTAGGTTTTCCTGGCTTTCCGAGGAGTTATAATTTTATTGGTATTCTTTATTATTATTGGAGTGATTTCATGAATTCTTCTTTCCTTCTCTTTTAAATTTTTTACTTTTCTATTTATTTATGGTTTTTTTTTTTATTACGCTAGTTATAATTCATGTAATTGTTATAAATGCATTAGAGTAGATGCCTATGGATTTAAATTATGAATTTAAATATGTAGATTTAGGAATTTTAAATCAACCTTAGGTTTAAAATTAAGAATTTTAAACTCTTCCATTGTATTAAATTTGTTAAATCCATATGTGCTTCATAATAGAAGCCTGGTTCCACTCAGTCAGGCGGCGAATCCCAATACCATCCTCTCTACGAGGGTAACAAAGATGCCTCCAGGAAACCTTCACTCCCCCAGGGTCATCGAAGTGCCCTTCCACAGAGAGGCAGCAAGCGTTGACTCGACCTTCTTGATCATTGCCTTCGGAAGAATGAAGACAGATGTCCAATAGCCTTGAATAGAAAACAACACCGACCTGATCAGCTGTAAATGCCCAGCATAAGAAAGAGCCCGTAAAGTCCAAAGTTGAATGCGAACCATGATGCGATCCAAGAGAGGCTTGTAGTGGATGAACTGAAGTCTTGAAGAGAGAAGCAACACCCCAAGATATCTGATCAGACATTGCCCTAATATGAATCGAAGAATATCCACAATAGGTTGCTAAAAATCAATATCAACCCCGGCAATGAAGACTATACTCTTCACTGCATTCGAGGACATGCCCAAAAGTGTAGTGAAATGATCCAACATCTCCTGTATAAATGAAACGCTACCCTCATCTACCTGACTAAAAATCACAAGATCATCAGCGAAGCAAAGATGCATGAGCTTTGTACTAAGGCAGCGTGGGTGGAATCAAAACTTCGGATCTGAGGTAGCACTATGATGAATACCACGAAGTCCCTCGATGGTGATCCCCCTGACGAATGCCCCAACTAGTGCCAAAAAACTCGATGGTGATCCCCCTGGCGAATGCCCCGACTAGTGCCAAAAAACTCCTGAAGCTCGCCCTTAATGGCGATCAAGAACCTGGTTGTGGAAGACACTCCTGCACCCAGCTAATCATAACCTTTGGGATATCCATACAATGCATAGCAGAAAGAATGAAGTCCCAATGTACTGTCTCAAATGCCTTGCGAATATCAACCAAAGCACATCGAGGTGACACTGTTGGAAGGTGATACTGAGCAAGCAAAATACTGTCTGAAATCCTCCTCCTAGAAACAAAGGCAGATTGCGAGCCATCAATCAGAAAGGGAAGAATCCCCTTTCAGCCTATTTGCACTGATATTAGTGATACACTTATAGATCACATTACAATAGGAGATCGGACAGTAGTCGGCAAAGGTGGAGGGATTCTCCACCATTGGAATCAGACTGACACGGATAGTGTTTAGGGCACCTAGCATGCGCCCTGATTGGAAGAATGAATGGACAATGCAGACTACATCACCACCCACAATATCCTAGGCCCTCTTAAAGAAGAAGGAGGTACAACCACCAGGATCGAGAGTCCTGTCATCACCCGTGAAGAAAAGAGCATCTCGTACCTCAGCACCAGAAATTGGAAGAGTCAATGGTCTAGCCTAATCCTCAGAAAGACGGGCCTGAAAAAGATCCAAGATATCCTCATGAAGTGGCCCACTCGGTTTAGTCAACAACTCATGAAAGTAAGAGACCCCGGACTCCGAAATCTCCCCCACATCGTAGGTACTCGTGCCATCAGGATGAACAATAGAAGAAAGCTAGTTACTAGCCTGCCGATGGACGACAGACTTTTTGAAAAATCGGGTGCCTAGATCCCCTAAAGAAAGCCACTAGATACGATACTTCTGATGGCAGAAAGCCTCCTCATCCCTACATAGCCTCGAATACTCCTGAGACAAACGACACTCCTCCGCTTGAAGGACCATACACTAACGATCGGCATCTCAAGCCCTCTAGCTCGCATCCCAGGCGTCTTGTGCTGCCACCACTCTAGCCGAGATATGACTATAACGTCTAGCATTGAGGGTTCTTACCTCGCTCTTCAACCGCTTCAGCTTCTAAGTGAGCTGATACATGGGTGTGCCATTAATGTTAGATTCCCACACCCTCTGGATTGTAGGAAGAAACTCGTCATGATCGGCCCAAAAATTAAAGAACTTGAAAGGGAGCCACGATGTGCAGCGCTTACCAAGTCCTCTAACTACAAACGGACAATGATCAGAGAAGATCTTCCATGAACTCTATTGATGAGGCAGAAAATGCACTCGGCCACCCGTCACTCACCATACACTAATTGAGAAGCTTTAGAATGAGAGCTTCTTTGTCCATCCTATTAGACGACGTATAACGTAGCCCAGTATAAAGCAAAACAATAAGCTTGGACTCATAAACACAGTCTCGAAAGTTGTTAATGTGGCCAAGCTAAGTATCCCGACCATCACATCTATCACTAGGACTGAGGATATCATTAAAGTCTCCTAGAAGTATCCAAGGCTCCTCCAAAAGACCCACACTGACTCCTCGAATATACCTCCAAAGATCTCGATGCAGCCCTGGCTCGTTAAAGCCATAGACAAAGGTGGCTACAAGGCCCACATCCCCCCAGAGATAAAAAATGTTAGGAATAGTGTCCTGAAATCCAGATTTATTTTGGATATATTGTTTTAATTAATAAATAAAATTAAAGTTTCAATCGTTTCCGAGTTGAATTTGTGTATGTGAGCATTTATACAGCACGTGGTTTTCTTTTGGAAACATCCGTGAGATGGGCGTAGTCCTCAGACTACAATTTACATGTTTGTTCTAAGTGATTTATGAGACTAAGCCACAGATAGACTTGGAACAAATGATATGGATTGTTGTTTGAAAGACTCGTAGTCAAAGACATGTTTGGACCACTTGTATGTTAAGACTATAATGTGGATGGAGATCCAAAAGTGTTAGGTTAGTGTGTTTAATAAGATTGACACGCTGTGTAGGACCATGTGGATTACTTATTTCTAAACTACTATGGGAGATGAGTGATTCACATTGTACTGTTTGAATGACGACTCTAAATCCTGAGGGTATTCTGGACTTGTGCAGGGAGCGTTAGTTACTTTGGTGTACTATAAGTAAGGTCTAAACAAAAGACTGAAATCTCACGTACGCTGGGTAGCGGCATGAAGTGTGACAAGGATCAGGTATTCAATAGGGAATCTACAGTTTCTTATGAGATACAGGTGTCCCCTTAGTTGATTCGCAAATATTTGAATAGTTTGGAAACTTTGGCCAAAGTATTCCAAGTGTTTGACATTTGGAATTTATATTGTAAATGTGTCCAAGTATAAATGAATTATTCAGTGAAGGGCGAGTCGGTAACTAATTGAGAAGCTGTGAGAAGGATAATGGTAGTAGTGACATTTATCCTTTGTCATGGATATTTAGTGAAGGGGTTGTTCTCATCAATATAGTCTATTAGGGAGATATTGAATAAATAATTTAAGTCTGGAGTGCAATGAGATTTATTTAGTGGAATTAAGTCTCATTAAATGGTAATTAAATTATTTCATGAGATGATTAATTTAACCCATTTGAAGCTAGATTTAAATTGTCTCTGGGTTCGCTGCGCAAGCTTTCTTATTTATTGCCATTGGAAAAATATTAAAGAAATTCATAAGATGAATTATTTATCCATAGGATGAGTAAATTAATTTTACCAAACATTATTCATGAAATAAATAAAAATAAAAAATTATAAATGAAATAATTTTAGAAAATTAAAATTCATAAGATAAATTTTTACATGTGGAAAATAAAGCAAAAAAAAAAAAAACAACAAATCGTGCTCAACCCAGTGGCGATCCGCGGATGAGTTAACCAGTGTGCGGCCCTATGGGGAGATCTGCGTGCCTCGGTATTGGCCAATCAGGCGTTGACACGTGGCACACGGTGACTGGTTGATGACGTGGCTTTGACCAGTATGATACACGTCGTTTTAACTTATTTATTGAACGAAATGTAGCGTTTTGTTTTATATATTCGTGTCCCACATCGTTATTTTAATAATTTTTCGCTCCGGTATACTTCTATAAATAGAGGTGCTTCTTCCGATGTTTGGCATTAATTTTTGAAACAAATTTTAAGGTTTCTGGAAATAGTTTCGGAGACTGATTGGAGAGAAAATTTTCGTTGGGATTTTTCTTTCCTCAGTTTAATATTTTTCGGAGCCACCCTCCAGACAGTTTGAAGTCATTGCGTAGAAGATCGTGGGGTCTCGATTTTCTTGGTATTCTTTATAATTGGAGCAATTCCAGGTATGTTCTTCTTTCCTTCTTCTATTAGTTTTTGCTTTTTTATTTATTTATAATATTCATTGTTATACTTGTTTTAAGTTTATATATTTTTATGAATGTATTAGAGTAAAAGGCCTATATATCTAAATTAAGAATTTAGATCTGTTGATTTAAATAATGAATTTAAGTTAGTAGATTTAAAATTAGGAATTTTAAATCGACCCTAGGTTTAGAGTTATGAATTCTAAACCTGTTCTGCTGTGTAAACTTTATGAAAGTAGGGAGAATTTTTGAAGTTTGTCCCAACAACCGGTATTAGGGTAAAAGGTTTATAGAGATAAACCTATTCCCGGAAACTCTCGCACGTGAGGTGTCATGAAGTGTGACTCTTCGACCGGGGGCTTAGGTAGAGCGAAGGGTCTCCTATTCTAAGTGCTCTAATAGGTGCGTATTATTGTGACCATAGTTCATGAACTGTGAACCCAATAGTCGGCATCAGAGTTTGTTTTCAACAAAATTCATATCTTTTCCAAACAAGAAACTCTGCATGTCAAAAACTGATCCCCACCTTGCACTTTTGTGATACGATAGACATCAGGATCCAAAAGCACAATGATGCGGCATCGAGAGCTCCACACCTCACTAAACATAGACTATTACCCCTCAGCTCCACGAGTGATTGTAGACTCAACATCGACTGGGTTACTCTTGGTCTCGACCAAGCCAACCAAACTAAGGCGACTAGACGAAATCCAATCAAGAACAGCATGGATGGAATTGGGGTTATTAAAACCCCTCACATTCCAGTAACCTATCACCAGAAACTGGACATGGTGACCTTTGGTTGCGATGGAGTGCATAACATGACGATCAATGGGAGCAAGAGAATACTATTAGAAGTGGATGTCTCGCCCATACACACCTCAGCTAAAAGAGCAAACCGATTTGGCAACTCGACACTAGATACCATCTGAACCGACTGGTCCTTAATACATGCGACCGGCTTAATGATCCCAGCAAGAGAATCCTGACCCGCCTCAATCTCGTAAGGGAAAATGGCTTGGCCTAAATCCTCAGATGAGCCACTCTCTTGAACATTAGTAGAAGAATCCAAGCTGGAACGAGAAACAAGGGCCCTGCTAGTGGGTTGAGCATGGCACGCCTCAGGATGAGGCGACTCTTTGTGCGAGACTGATGTGTTCCATCCTCCATTGCCCAAGACCGGGCTGCCTAGCAGCATTGCCATGGGTGCTACCGTAGGTGTCAGCACCTGCCACCATCTTGGGCCACTTGGTGTCCTGGGCCTAGCTCAGATGTGGGCCGAGTCAAGGGAGGATGAGCCCCCCCCTCACCCAGCCCCCACCCTGGGCCCAGCTTGGGCTGCAGGGGCTTGGCCACCACTAGCAGGTGGCCTGCCACAAGTAGTTGGGTCTCTCGCATCCCAAGCATTCCCTCCTCCACAGCCTTGATGCCTCCCATTATCACGGGACCCGGGTACCTCTAGTTGTAGCATCCTCACCGACTGGCGCAGCACCAGCTGAACCACCGCTAAATGGCGCAGCACTAACGGGGTCACCCGTAACCCCGACACTCTTTTTTCTCTTCTTCTTTTTTGTTTTTCAACTTCCCTACCACCAGGGCAGCCATGGTATAGCCATCACGAGCACCAACGGGCATATAAGAGTGCCCAAATACCAAGCAAGTCGTGCAAAGTTTAGGTAGGGCCACACATGTAATGCTAAGCCTGATCTTTGCACCATCAATGTCAATGAAGGTCTCTCTAGGGTTAGGATTCTTGGCCCCGACCTCCTCACAACCACGAATATATCCTAATTGAGTACAGTCCATCATTACCTTGTCCATGAACTAGGGAACTCCAATGGTACTGCAGGCTACACTAATCCCCTGGGCTTCTGCAGCATGAGAGGAAGCCTTGAAATACGGATTCAAACAGAAGCAGTAAGACAATACTTTCTAAGAGGAAGCCCCCCCTTCCAGAGGTGAAGGGACATGCATATGCCCTTAAAGAACCAAGGATTGTCTAAAAGAACACTTTCGGCCTGCGGTTTAGTGCAAAACCCAAAAATATAAACATCCCCATTAGAAAGAACGCACTCAAGCCCCCTTTAACCCTAAAGGAAGATCGTAATCTCCTATGTATGAGAGTATGAAAGACCTCTGCCGATCAAATGACCAACCAAACATCGTTCCCACTTCTCATTGCCAGAAGAAAAAACCTCACGTGCAATGATTCCCACAGGTTTACCATGAACAAGAACAGGCCATACATATTGAAGGGAGTTATGATTAGAGGAGCGAACACGGTCTGTCCAAGTAGGTGCCACACCTCCCTCAGACAAAACCGAAGACCCTGCTATAGCCACAGCCTCACGCACCTCAGCCATGGTGCATGAAACAACAGAAGTAAAGAAACGCAGTAAATAAACCCTAGAAAATTAGAGTTTTTTGGCCACCATCCTGAACCACTAGCAACCACCAGCAATCACCACAAAACTAGCTCAAAAAACTGGCCACCACCACCTCCAATGCACAATCAATAAGCCGAGTAGCGAGCACAAAGAAGATTTGCACGAAACAAGCTCCAAAATTGAAGAGAGAAAAATGGGTCGCAAGAGAGCGAGAAGATATGACGCTTCCACACCCACCACAAGGGGTCAACAGATAGCCACCAGCAGATCGAAAAATGAGAGGAGGACCGTTAGGGATCATTGCCGGCAGTAGGGGCCATCAGAAAGGTCGGCCCTCGTGACCTATGCACAACCACCAACACCAAAAACATAAATCCCCTCTCTATTTGGTTCACCCACCACCGGTCACTGGAAACGACAGCTAGCACCACCACCAGGACGTAGAGGCATTGGCGAATGTAAAGTCGCCGAACCCGACTCAAGCGCATGTGCTGTAGTAGGCGGTGAAAGAAATCACCCCTTTGCCGCTGTCGGACGTGCCCTCACTCTCTGTCACGGGTTGGTATTGGTTTTAACAATTATTAACCATTATGACTAACAGATTTGGTAAATGGGATGTCAAAATAGCATTTTTGAATGGTTGTCTCGACGAAGACATCTATATATTACAACCGGACGGTTTCATTAACAAAATCACAAGCATAAGGTATGCAAATTAAAGAAGTCCATTTATGGACTGAAACAAACATCACCCTCATGGAGTATTAGTTCATTCAAGTAATCAAGTCTTATAAATTTGAGCAATTAGTTGATGAACCATGTGTGTACAACGAAACAACAGGAAAGTGGTTACTTTCTTAGTGTTATATACAGACGACATATTACTCATTGGGAATAATGTAGGAGTTTTATCAACTGTTAAGATCCGATTATCAATTCAGTTTGATGGAAGGACTTAGGAGGAGCCAGATGTATTCTTGGGATCGAACTTTTGCGAGATTGTAAGAAAAAGATGTTGGGTCTATCTCTGGCTGCCTATATAGACAAAGTGTTTTCTAGGTATCACATGGCGAACTCTAAGAACAGGTGTTGCCTTTCAAGCATGGAGTTTCTCTTTCTTTAGAGCAGCGTCCTAAGGCACCTCAAGAGGATGAGCAGATGAGGAATGTACCATATGTTTTGGCTATGGGAAGCCTTATATATGCTATGTTATGTACAAGGCCTGATATTTGTTTTGCTATGGGAATGGTAAGCAAATATTAGTTGAACCAAGGTTCTTTACACTGGATGGTCGTGAAACATATTTTCAAATACTTAAGAAGGACTAGAGATTATATGTTATGTTTTCGTAGTGACAAGCTGATTCAAGTTGGCTATACTGACTTAGATTTTCAATTAGACAGAGATGGTAAAGGCTTGACGTTTGGTTATGTTATTGCCCTTGGAGGTGGAGCCATTAGTTGGAGAAGTATTAAGCAATCTTGCATTGCGGACTCCACCATGGAAGCTAAGTGTATGGGGGCTTCAAAAGCTACTAAAGAGGCTTGTTGGCTTAGGAAGTTCTTAAAGGATCTTAAGGTAGTTATGGAAGAGCTTACACCTGTTGCCATATTATGTGGCGACTTTGGTGCAGTAGCTAATTCTAAAGAATCTATGAGGAGAAAGAAGAGATTGCAATTCCAAAGATTGACACCACTAATAACTTGGCAGATCCTTTCATAAAGGCCGTAACTCAGGAATATTTTAAGTCTCATTTAGAGGGGATGGGAGAGCGTTTTATAACCAATTGGTTTAGGAGAGGTGGGAGACTATTAGATATGGTATCCTACAAAACCTAATTATGTAAATAATTCTATCAATGAATAAAATTTATTTGTTGTCGTTTATATGATTATGAGTTTATTAAGCATGTAATATTTTCTTTTAAGTAACAGACCATGAGATGGAGTTCTTAAATAACATTTAAACAAGGGTTTCTAGTGGATAATGAGATTATGCCATAGATAGACTAAAAACATATTAAAGTGTTAATTTAATTATTTATCAATTCATGGTCAGTAACAAGTTTGGGCTACTTATCTGCTAAGGCTATAATATAACATTTAGATAACTTGTCTTTGTTATGCGAATAGTGATCCAGAATGTTATGTGGTGTTTATAGTTAGATTGTTACACTGAATTGGGCCACATGAACTATATACCCTAATTTAAATAGGGTTGGGATGACATCATTTTCTGGTAAAGTGCCACGTGGTCGTCACGTGAGGTTCTCTTCAGGGGTGTTAGGCCTTTCGGTACTATCGTAATGGCGTCCCAAGCTTAGTTCCTAGAAAACATTAATACCTATGACAATGGCATTAGCCACTGGAGGCTCGAGATGGCTGAAGGGTGAAAAAAGCTCAAGCTCGAGGGACTACAAGGAAAGTTGCAATAATGGTAGTTTCTAAGCTCGATGAATTTATTTAGGGCCGCATTTTAAGTTTCTTGGGCCATAAGCTTAATTCCGGAGAACATGGAGCTTCTAGAGGGAACTTCTACAAAAATTACGGATGTGGGCATTAAGGATTTTCGTCCAAAACTTAAGACATGTTGGTGAATAATAAGCGTGCAAAGAAGAAGAGCTTAGTGGCCAGACATGGGTGAAGTTTCTGTGAAAATAGGAGCGACCATTATCTATAAGTAAAGGACTCTGCTTTAGTCAAAAGGAGTACATATACACTCAAAACAAAGGTTCTTCAAGTTTTTTACAGTACACTTGTGCCTTTTCTCTTAGGAGTAGCGTCACCTAGCTAGGCCTAGTGTAACGTAGATCTTTGCTGTACTTACCTCCATACTAATACGGTTTTCCGACTTCAGGTATGACTTTCCAGTTTTAATCCGTTCCTAAAAATCGACAAGTTGAGATTTGAGGCTTTTGTTTAAGGCTTTGACGGCGAAGGCATTTTCCCTGGATTACGTTGGTCTTAACACTACTGTCACTGCTTGATAGGTGAACTTAGGTTCATGCCATTGATGGCCAAGGCTTATACCTTGATTGAATTGGTCCTAATCTACTAACCAGAATACAGTTTGCTCCACCTTAATCTTGCCAAACTGAAACTCATTCGATTTATTATAAGTTAAGGGTGCCAGGCTTTAAAACCTGATTGGTCGGGCTTGTAAGTGGACTAGTGAGCTCTTAGGTTTGTCTCCACTCCAATTCCTGAATTTTAAGTGTACGAGGAAAGGTGTATGTACATCACTGGAATTGCCACTTAAGTTAGGTTCATCTCCTTTAATTTTCTGTCATAAAAATACGTAAAATCCATAAAAAATATTTTCTCCAAAATATGTGAGTGGTTAAGGTCAAAGACGTGCGGCTCATAATTAGACTCACTCCTTAGTCGTGGTGAGTCTCTTTACGTTTTTCACATTTACAGCGACCACACACGCATCATTCAAAACAAATAGAGCAAACATGCCTTTTAGCGACCATTGTGGGAGGCTTGAAATGAGACGTCGTCATCTTTAGCCCATCATGGATTACAAAGACGTAATTGGCAGCCATTCATCAATGGTCAGGATCAGGAGGTCTAGTGCCCTCGAGCATGAGAGCTGGAAGGCTTAGCCCTTATGGGTTCCCTTCTTTACTGTATTCTAGAAAAAAGTCCCATATCTCGAAGGGATGAAATGAGTTATAGCCACGGCAGCGAAAGTGGTGGTGTTGATGTCATCCATGAAGATGAACGTATTGATGGCAATTCTAGCACTAGTTTCATGGCTATGCTCAAACGCTTTTTAGAGATTGTGGACCAGAGAGTCCAACAAATAATGTGAGAGGACTTCGAGAGGCAACATGATGAAATAGAGCAAAATCTTGCAGCTCAATGTGAAAACTTTGTGGCTATGAGAGCCGTGATAGAGTCTTGGTAGGAACGAACTCGACTTTGTCCTTGACCTCTACCCTTATTGTTAAGGAAGTGGCTATGCAAACAGTGGTTAAAGTCGAGCCTATTTTTGATAGACAAGCCGAGACTCATAATGGCTTGGTCCAAGTCGTTAGGGAGGATATCGAGAAACTAAGACCTGCACACCTCCATTAGTACTAGCTAGTTACCCTCATAAGACTCCCTCGATCTCACGGTTACCAGCCACTAAGGTTGACTATATGGTCCCTGAGTGAACGGAAAACTCGTCTGCGGCTAATGTGTCACACGCTCCAATTCTAGCCATATAAGCGAAAGTGTGCCTCATGGACTTGTAGGCCTTCCAATAAGAGTTTCTCTCTGACCACGAGGGACCTCAATCCTACTGCGCCATTATTACCTATCCCCAAGACAAGGAGGTACAACGGTTCTCACCCTCCTCAAGCAGCGGAGGTTACCTCGAGGCCCAATCAAGGCCTTGAGATAAGAGTGCAAGTTTAAGCCCTTATTATAGGGAACCAGGATTCTCATCCTAAAACTCTCCATGCTTACCACAATGAAGGGAAAATTAATAACCCACGTCCTTAAGAACATGACTTGAGGGTTGATCAGACACGGATGAACCAACAACCTGTTAGTACCGGTGTGCCTCCATGCTCGCCATATAACCTAGGTCTTGCTGGAATGTACTTCATGGCCAACCAAGCGCATGGCCATTATGATCAAGGGGTTTATCCAGGGTTTGGGGGCTAACAACAGTTCTTGCACCCGATTGTGATGGGTGCTCAGTGGTATCCCGTGGATCCTCCTAAAGATACATACTCGCTAGGGGGTCAGCAGTAGGTGCATAATCATGTGCCTAACCTTCCCCTCCAGGATCAATTGGCCGCCCTCATTGAGCAAATGTATGAACCGGGTCTCGCAAGGGTCAATAGGTTCCTATATAGTAAACCTTACCCTAACTACATTGACAGGGATCACACTCATCCTCAAGTTAAGTGTGCTTGGGCGAGAGTAGTACTAAGATGGGTGACCTCTTGGGAAGTCCTCGTGTTACACCCCTAAGGTTGGGGTTCTCGGAAACAGCCTCCCATCAGGGTCCTGAAGGTGGAAGGCTGCATACATCCACCCCACCCAGATCATGCTTAAGAGGGAACTCTTGGGGCACTGGGAATGTTGCACCCTTTTCCTCGAGGATACAAAGTCCCTGAGTTTACTCTCTTTTCAAGGGAAGGGAATGCTTCTACTCTTGAACATTTGGCAAGAATCAACTGCTGGTGTAGGGAAGCAGCAGATATCCCATATCTTATATTAAGGCTGTTCCCCTATTCGTTAGCTAAGTTCGCTTTCTAGTGGTATATCAGCTTTCCACATAATTCTATTTACTGTCGGGACGACATGGCTAGGCAATTCCTAGCCCAATTCCGTAGAATGGAGTTGGGAAATTCCATGTCATACTTGGCTCGAATGAGGTAAAAGCCAGGTGAATCAGTGGAAGAATATTTTAATCGATTTAAGCGAGCTCAGTTAAAATGCAATGTAGCTCTTCTTGAGCTCGAATATGCCAAGCTGGCCCTAAATGGCTTGGACATTGACTTTAGGAAGAAATTTGAAGGCTCAACTTTACAACACTTCTTCAACTGGAAGTACTGATTACACGCCACCACAGAATGTATGCGATTGTGAAGATGGCGCTAAGCAGATGAAAATGATACCTTATACTGTTCAAGCCGTTTACTAGTAGTGGTACTAAATAGCTTAGAAGAATGTTGTTTAAAGTGTAAGTTAATTAAGTGCAGTAATATGCGTGGTCCATGCTAGACTTTTTAGTCAGACATGTTTTGCGAGGTCGCAATAATTTGCCTAATTATCGCTCGATCACTAACTGGTAGTGAATAATGAAGTTTCTTAAATATGTCTCAACATTGGGTCATTTGACATGATTGGGGGTGGAATTCACCAACTTTGAGAAGGACTACGTCTTATAGATGAGTAGTTTTATGTCTTTTAGTTGTTCTGACTTGATTTACATTGTGCAAGAGAAATATACTTTCCATCATTGTTGACTATGAAGCCTCCTGATTTTGGAATGGTTTAGCCTTTGTGATGGAGGTAATGCCTAGCCTATGACCTGGGTAAAGTCCTATAGTTGTGAAAAATGACTTGCACCACCCAGATAAACAAGTCGAAATTGTGAGCAGGAATGAAGTCCCCCAGTCTGAAAGTGATTTGGACACCGTTGTTGAAATGACTGAGGCAAAGTACCCCAGTCTCAAAATAATTTGTCACTAGAATGAGGAAATGGCTGAGGTGATGTCCCCAAGTCTTAAAAATGATTTGTCACCAGAATGAGGAAACGATTGATGTGAAGTCCCCCAGTCCTAAAAATGATTTGTCACCAGAATGAGGAAACGGCTAAGGAGGAATCCTCCAGTCCTAAAAATGATTTGCCCCTCACATAAGAAAATAACCAAGGTAAAGTCCCCCATTCCTAGAATAATTTGTCACCAGAATAAGGAAACGACTGAGGTGAAGTCCCCCAGTCTTAAAAAGATCTACGCTACTATTAAGGAAATGACTAAGGCGGAGTCCCCTAGTCTTAAAAAGATTTGGGCCACCATTGAAATGAAGTTCAGGCTATGAATAAAGACGAAGTCCCCTAGCCTCAAAGTGATATGCGCCACCATGAATAGGGAATCACAAATGAAGGCAAAGTCTTCCAGCTTCCCCTATTTATGAAATGATTCTTTACTTGGATGCAATTTTGATTTTGATTTCACTTGATTTAGCGAGGCAAAACGGGTACTTATCGTACGACCACATTCGATGTCAAGAGATGGTGACATCGTGCAGCTTATGAAGTAAGTCAAGTATGGTGTAATTTTGTCTTTTTGACTAAATAACCCTTGCTAGTGCTTTATAGATGAGTAACGAACTTGATCACATATGACGAGTAGCTTAGTTTTTACAGGTGACAGTGGTATGCTGTATTTGCGTTTGGTGAATTGTATGCTTTGGCATTGCTTTATGGGTGAATAGAATATATGGATGAGAAATCTATGGAGTAATTGGATTAATCTGTTATGGAAAGAGGTAGTAAACTCGTTTTTCAATTTTCAAGGGGGTTATAAAGTCTTTAGAGTGAATCATGTAACTTTGTTATATTACTATTGGCATATTTAATACTTTTGAATTTGGTGCTCGTATGTATCTTTTGATTTGCACTTGTGCCTCGTCTTTGGATTGTGTATGCTTTGTATTATGGAACTATAAAAGGGATGGTTGATGACTTCGTTCCTTTAATACCCTTAATTTCGGAATTGTTGTGCTTAGTTACTAACTCGACCATTTGCCAGTAAGGATCTAGCGAAGTATGGTTCCTAATGAAAGATATACTATAGTGAACTTAGTCACTTGATATGGTGGCCAGCATGTATAGATAGGCTTTTTTTGCTAGTTAATGAACATAATTTGTTCAAATATTAGGAGCAGTTTAAGATTGTGATGAGAACTGAATTCAATTGAATAGAAATTGCAGCAAATATTGGTTAAAATTGTAATGAAAATTGGTTTAACGAGGGATGGGCTAAACCGAGCTTGTAACGAGAGTTAGTTCAAGTAGTGTTGAATTAAATTGATAAATATAAGTTCCTCTACTGCTAATACTCCTACTGTGAAGTACATGCATTCTCCTGCACCTGCTGCTCTCTCCCTTAATTCTTCAAAGCCTGCTTTTAGTTAAACTTATCAACCAACAGAAGTTTTAGAAAGTGCAATCTCTACTCCACAATGAGCAAGTGCCTTGTGACTCACTAGAGTACATCGTTCGGAGTTCCGCTTAAGGGAACCTCATTTCTTATGCTGAAGGTCTCACTGTATGCTTATTTTTTGTTTGGCTGGTGTTGAACACCTTGCCGCTTTGTTTTGAGCTGAGAAAACATACAATTGGAAATGGGTTGAAGTGCTGCTATTAAATTGTGTCTGAATATTACAAATAGGTAATAATTACTCCCAATTATTTATGTAATAACACAGAGTGCATGATTGCGTGCCTAAGGATTGTTGTACTTATTTAAAAATGCTTAGTTAATTCTAGTATCATCTTAAGGCCTGCCTATTTCCTCTGCTGGTTAGATTAATAGAATCAGTTATAGTCTGCTGTTATGATGTTGTGTATGCCCGTATGGTATATGGTAGACCGCAAAATCTATGCGATGGTTCTTATAGGGAGTACGATTTGTATGAATATTATAGTATTTCATGCTATTGCTTACCAAAACTATGAAAGACGAATCGGAAAACAACTTTATGCCATCGACTCGGCCATCTCGGCATTAATAATTCGTCACCACCACTGTTAGGTGCTGCCGCCACGATATACAAATAGCATTCTAGTGGCGTAATTAGAAAGTGTGTTTATTCACTCATAGAGGAGATACACTATGGAGGCGCTGGTTATCCATTCAGTATGGGGATCACTGAACGAGAACAAGTTTTCCTAGTGTACTGCAAGGACGGTGTCATACTTTAGGCATGGCCTATTTGTAAACTGAGATCCCCTAACCTTGACCAAATTAATAGGAATCGATTTTATAATTAAAGCTGATGCATCTGGGACTAGGTAAATTAGAAAATTGTTTACTTCATAGTGATGAATAACTTTGTCATTGGCCAATTTGATCTTATGTACCGGGAATTACAACTTTCAGTTCATTTGTTTATGGTGGTGGTTGTTCAGATAGAGTTTGATTAGAATGAAATTGCAGTGAGAGTTAGCTCAAACAAGAATCTATTAGAATTATAGCGAGGATTAATTCTTTAGGGTCTGATTTGAAATGGAGTTGGCGCGAAGATTGGTTAAGTTGGTTATTGAGGTTGCAACAATTTAAGTTGATGTTTTACAGTTCTATCATTCGATTTATAATAAGAGAAGTTTAGACATGTGTGATATTTATGAGAAGTAGGTGATACGCGTGTTTTCACAACAAGTTCCACACATAATTTGTGTGTGATTTCAAGCATCTAACGGAATTGGTTAACCGAGATGATATATAAAAAGAAGCTGTAGTTTTCTGTCGAAGGCATTACTCAATGAATATTTAATTTGTAAGTGACGAATAGAAAGAAATTATTATTTTATTCATTTTCTGTGGAGTGTTCAGAGGAGTTTAGTTATTTGTGATTGACTGAGAGAAAACTGTCTAATTGAGACTCTCAGAATAAAAAGCGAGTAACGTTTAACTTTATATAATAGCTAAGTGTGCCCATAAGATAGACTGTTTATTAGAGCCGTGTTATGAAAAAACAATCGAAAGAGTCATAATTTCAATAAGAACACGAGAGAGATTTTAGTGCGATTATCTAGGATTATAGCAAACCATATTAAAAGCTAGGATCACATAGGTGATGAGTGACTTCGGCTGCTATATGAATAAGCGGGTAAAAGTTCATTTAGCCCGTATTTGATTGGATAGGAATGAAATGTGAGCATAATGTACTTAATTATAACTTAATTAAATGAGAATTGGTTCAATATGAGTCATAGCCAAGGCTGAATCCAAACAAGAATTAGTTGAATTGAGATAGTCAACCAAGTTGATCTTACGATGGAAATAAAGACTGACCAAGTAGAGATTTACTTATCATGAGATTGTAACTAAAATTTACCGAGATTAAGATGAAATTGGTTTAACAAGGATAGAATTAAACTGAAATTGTTATGAATAGTTAGTCCAAGTAGGGTTGAACTAAAATGAGATGGTAGCAGGAATCAGTTCAAACAGGGTAGAATTAAATCGATACTACAATGAGAATTTCTCCATGAAGATTGAGTTAACTAAGATTATAACAAGGATTAGTGCTAAAAGGGTAGAATTGAACAAGTGCCGCAACGAGAATTTGTTCATCCGAGGTTGAACTAAGCTGATATTGTAGCAAAAAGTGGTCTAATCCAGACCGAATTAAATTGATTATTATAATAAAAATTGACTCTTTTATGCCTGATCTAAATAGAAACAGAGTTGAAAATTAACCCGTTTAGCGTCAAATCAAACTTAAGATTATAATGAAAATGATTTAATTGAGGTTTAACCGAACGGAGATTGTAATGAAAATTGGCTCAGTGAGGACTAAACTGGACTCAGCTTGTCATGAAAATTAATCCAAATAGGCACAAATCAAGTTGAGATTATGACAGGAACTGATTCCATTAGGGTTGAATTAAACTAAGGTGATAACAGAAATTGGTTCCACTAGAGTTGACAAAAATTAACGCATGTAGAGCTGAAATGAATAAGGATCTCCATAAGATTAATCTGTTACAGCTAACGTGATGGAGATTGCAAGGAAAATTAATCCCTTTAGAGTTAGATTAAACTGGGATCGTACTAGGAATTTATTCAATCCGGGCTGACGAGAAGTAAAATTATAGCAAGCATGGGTTCCATCAGAATTGATGAAAACTAATATTGTAACAAATATTAGTTGAACCAGAGTTGATGAAAATTGACCTATTTACGATTGAATTAAATTGAGGTTATAGTGCAAGTCAACCTTATTAAAGTCAAATTGAATAAAGATTGCTATTGAAAATTTGCTCAGCCAAGGTTGGACTAGGTTAATATAGTGACGAAAATTAACCCTTTAAGGTCGAATTAAATTAATGGCGTAGTAGAAATTGACCCAAGTTTGGGTTGAGCGGAGCAGAGATGGTGATGAAAATTAACATCTTATATTTAGGTTAAACTGAGATTGTAGTGAAACGTAGACCCCTTAAGGTTGAATTAAGCAAAGATTGTATTAGAAATTGACCCTTTTAGGGTTGAATTAAACAAATATTGTAATATAAATTGACCTCTTTTAGGGTTGTATTAAACAAAGATTATAATAAAATTGACCCGGGTTCAATGGAAAAAAGAGAGAGAGACACGTTGGTGGCAGCTTGGTAGCACCGGAGTAAGGTGTACAGTGTGCCACCGCTAAAGGAATCACAAGCGTGTGTGAGTTGAAGCGTCAGTGTTACAAACCGAGAATCCGAGACTCGAATTGAAATGGATGAAATGGGCGGGAAAGTTAATTGGCGAAGAAATGGATGAAACCTATATGACGAAATTTGAAAATCTCCGAGCCAGTATGATTACAATTGCACCTCGAGCCCCAGAGTCCTTTTATGTCTCGAGCTTCATCAGTGGATTAAAGCCGAAAATCAAGAACTTGGTGAAGGCCCTTGAACCTACTTCCTTGTCTCAAGCTTTTATGAAGGCAAAATTAATTGAGGTTTCCGACTTAACATTTCTTGATGGGCCCAAGCATCGGGAAACATTTCTCGATCAGCCCAAGCATCAAGAAGAAAACTTCCAACATCCTCACAAAGGGTCAGACCACAAGAAATGGGATGAGCATAAAGACCCCCGAAACATTGAGAAGGTGTCCCGAAACCGCTGTTTTAAATGCCATCAACCTTACGTGCCCGGCCATAGGTGCAATCCTAAACTTCTCATGATGGCAAGAGGGGTTGCGGTTGAAGCGGAATTCGAAAGGGGTGAAGATGACGCCGGGAATGAGGGGTACGATCATGACAATGACAGCGAGGATGAAGTGGATCCAATAGCTCAGAGGAAAGAACTGCACGACTTGACTATGAAGTTGTACAAGTCCAAAAAACTCCAGTTTCGGAAGGGCAACGCTTCTAATGAGTGATTTCCAAGTCTCGTTCTCTTTAAACCTTGAGGACAAGAATGCTTTCAAGGGGAAGGGAATGTTACAAACCGAGAATCCGAGACTCGAATTGAAATGGATGAAATGGGCGGGAAAGTTAATTGGAGGTAAAATCTGTTAAAATTCAGTTGCTGCTGATCTGTTACTGCTTAGCTGCTGCTGCTACCTGCTGTCCGTTACTACTGCTGCTGTTTGTTGATAATTTGGCGCCAATAATAAATAATTTGAACATTAATTAGTTAGAATATATTCTAGATTGTTCTTAGTAGTTTTGGCTTGCTTAGATTGTTATAAATAAGTGAAGGATGTAATGGTTCAAGTATTCAATGAAAAGTAATCTGAAATATCAATCTCATTTGAGATTGAACTCTCTTTCTCATCTCCTTTTCCCTTCTTTCTCTCATCTAACTCTAAACTCTACTTTCTCTTCTCAATTTCAACTCTTTCTCATCTCATATTCTCAATCTATCCGCATTTTATATTAGTTTATGTTCGTGGTTCAAGCCCGAGCGTAACAAGTGGTATCAGAGCCTCGTTCAGCTTCCGATCGAGAGCGTAATCAAAAAATAAAAAATAAAAAATTCAGAAGTAAGTGCCAGTGTTGAAAATCAGTCGGTTACAATGATTTGATCAAGATCCACTTAGAATTTGCTTCACAAATCTTGATCTGAAAGTTGCCGAGGACAAAATTGTAGTGCAGTGTGTGTTGTTGTTCAGCTATTTGATCGATCCAGCACCTTCAGTCAACCGCTCGAATTGATCAAGATCATAACCGATCAGAATCCAGTGCAGATATTGATCTGGAAAGTGCAGAGACAAATTGATCAAGGTCAATCCAAATTAGCATTGTGCAATCAAGATCAGTTCACTCCTCCAATCTTGCTGTACAGATCTTAGTTCAACCGAACAGCTTCTATTTCACAATTTCTGATCTGAACAAATCAGGTCGGCTCAATTTTTTGCAGCAACCGATCCGATCAACATTAATTAGTATCGGTTGTGAAGTCAAGAATGGACTCCAATGCGTTGGTGTCTTCCGGTGGTGATCTTACACGAGCTGCAGCTGCTCGAGCAGCAACATATGCAGAGGTGGCTGGTACATTGATTAATAACTGAGATCCGGAGCTTAATGACAAGGATGAGCTGCTGAGTACGCAAATGACCGAGATCAGGCAGCAAAATGATAGTATTCAGCAAATGTTGAGGTTGTTCTTGGAAAGACGCAACTAAGGAGGATCGGTTGCAACAAATTGAAGATAAGATTGTACATTTGCAAGATCAAGTTGATAAACAGGGAGAAAATGATCAAGGCAATGAGAAACTTGTGTCACAACAATTACAAGTTTTGGAAGAGAAGATTAGTGATAATGTGCAACATCAACTTCAAGAAATTGATGGAAGGATCGATGCTCATATAAACCGACAATTACAGAATTTTGAGGAGAGGTTTAATGAGTTTAACAAGCAAGCAATTGATGCTCGGGTGAGTGAACAATTGGCATCGTTGCAAAATCAAGCGCAAGGGATGAATGTAGGTGCGAATGGAGGAGGATTGTTGCCTTTAAGTCAGATTTTGGGAGCTTCAAACTTGCCTCAAACTCACACACCGAACGTTGCTGTAGAACTGAAGCAATCAGATGCAGAACTGAAGCAATCATGTGCAGACAGAGCTAACAATTTGAGGAATTTCATTAACATCGATGGCCTTCATGAGCAAGCTAATGATCTGAGGAGACGCCGGGATGAAAGTATGATTTTTGGACCAAAAGATCACCCTCCCGATCCACCCTATCGACCTGTGGACGCTGCTGTACTGAACAGATTCAGATCTGCAGATTCAGTGCGCGCTGGTCCGAATCGGTTTCTGTATGTTAGGTCGGATGCTGAGTATTGTGTTCCGGGTGCAAGATCGGGTCA
This sequence comes from Simmondsia chinensis, assembly GCA_018398585.1. NCBI lineage: Eukaryota > Viridiplantae > Streptophyta > Magnoliopsida > Caryophyllales > Simmondsiaceae > Simmondsia > Simmondsia chinensis. The sequence continues at coordinate 18,015,449 of JAGTTD010000023.1, read as the reverse complement.
ACAGCCTCAAAATGGATGGTATGCAGCTGAATTGGTTCCGAACCTTAGCAATGAAGGCACTTATGGAAATAGAAACAATAATTTTTGGCAACCGAGAGTTCAGCTGGAAAATTTTGCTGGGAAGCAACCTCACTCTTGGATAAGAAGATGTGAGCGATATTTCCATTTCTATGCCATTCCCGACGATCAAAAGGTGGAATTGGCCGCGGTTTATCTCCAAGGGGATCATGAAGTATGGTTCTACAGCCTGTTAAAGAGCAATCCCGTTCTTACGTGGGACAAGTTCGTGTTCGAGATATGCGAGCGCTATGATGATGAAGAAGTGGGTGATGTCGTGGAAAGCTTCAACAAATTAACGCAAGTCACTACCGTGAAGGCCTATATGACGAAATTTGAAAATCTCCGAGCCTGTATGATTACAATTGCACCTCGAGCCTCGGAGTCCTTTTATGTCTCGAGCTTCATCAGTGGATTAAAGCCGAAAATCAAGAACTTGGTGAAGGCCCTTGAACCTACTTCCTTGTCTCAAGCTTTTATGAAGGCAAAATTAATTGAGGTTTCCGACTTAACATTTCTTGATGGGCCCAAGCATCGGGAAACATTTCTCGATCAGCCCAAGCATCAAGAAGAAAACTTCCAACATCCTCACAAAGGGTCAGACCACAAGAAATGGGATGAGCATAAAGACCCCCGAAACATTGAGAAGGTGTCCCGAAACCGCTGTTTTAAATGCCATCAACCTTACGTGCCCGGCCATAGGTGCAATCCTAAACTTCTCATGACGGCAAGAGGGGTTGCTGTTGAAGCGGAATTCGAAAGGGGTGAAGATGACGCCGGGAATGAGGGTTACGATCATGACAATGACAGCGAGGATGAAGTGGATCCAATAGCTCGGAGGAAAGAACTGCACGACTTGACTATGAAGTTGTACAAGTCCAAAAGACTCCAGTTTCGGAAGGGCAACGCTTCTAATGAGTGATTTCCAAGTCTCGTTCTCTTTCATTCTTGAGGACAAGAATACTTTCAAGGGAAAGGGAATGTTACAAACCGAGAATCCGAGACTCGAATTGAAATGGATGAAATGCGCGGGAAAGTTAATTGGCGGTAAAATCTGTTAAAATTCAGTTGCTGCTGATCTGTTACTGCTTAGCTGCTGCTGCTACCTGCTGTCCGTTACTACTGCTGCTGTTTGTTGATAATTTGGCGCCAATAATAAATAATTTGAACATTAATTAGTTAGAATATATTCTAGATTGTTCTTAGTAGTTTTGGCTTGCTTAGATTGTTATAAATAAGTGAAGGATGTAATGGTTCAAGTATTCAATGAAAAGTAATCTGAAATATCAATCTCATTTGAGATTAAGCTCTCTTTCTCATCTCCTTTTCCCTTCTTTCTCTCATCTAACTCTAAACTCTACTTTCTTATCTCATATTCTCAATCTATCCGCATTTTATATTAGTTTACGTTCATGGTTCAAGCCCGAGTGTAATAGTCAGTGAGCACGAAATAGGTGAGCTAAGACCGGCAGGCTGAGACAGGGGGGCTAGGACCGGCGAGCCTGGATGGTGCCAGTAGCAGCGGTGGTGGTGTTTCTGTGATGGGTGATGTTAGGTGCTACCATGGATGAAGATGAAAACGATGGTCAAAGTGTCAAAGTTGTTTACTTTTGTTATCTTTATATATATATTTTTTTGGGTATCCTATAATTTAAACGGATATAAATTTTGAATCGTCGAGAGTTAGAATGTGAATTGCATATCAAAACGAAACTCTTGAAGAACTTTATGCAACTGGCATAATTTCTCATATTTTAAAGAAAAGATATCAAAGACATGATTGGCATTTACCGAACATGGTAGTGATTAGTGGTTTTTATAAGTTAATCGCAAGACTTAAACAGACATAGCTTTTAATCCCCAAGGAGCTACGAGTTAGACCATCCATCAAAACAAAGATCTTGAAGATTTTCTTATAACTGCCATAATTTTTCGAGCTTTTGGATCAAAGAAGGCATAAAAAGGTGAATCAAGTCAACATATTACCCATTGTGGTTAGGTAACTTAAGGTACAAATTAAAATAGGCGTAACTTCTTATCTATGATGAATTATAGATCGAATTTTATATCAAAATGAAGCTCTTGAAGTGCTCTATGCACTAGTTTTTGAACCGTTGAAGAAAAGAAGTACATCGAAAGTGACTTGGGCGAGCTAGACATAGGTATGACATATAATGTACCTTACGGTTTAAAACGGACATAACTTTCAATTCGCGAAAGGTTATGGATCAAATTTAATATCAAAACGAAGCTACTGAAGAGCTCCAGGCACCCATGTAAATTTTTTGAATATTTGATGACACAAAGAACCTGAAAATGGCTTTTGTCGAGCAAAACATCGGTATGGCATATAACGTACCTTACAATTTAAAACGGACATAACTTTCAGTTCGTGAAGATTTATGGATCGAATTTTATATCAAAATGAATCTCTTAAGGAGCTCTATGAACCCATCTAAAGTTTTTTGAAAATTTGATGACAGAAAGAACCTGAAAAAGGCTTTTGGCGAGCTAGACATCGGCATGGCATATAATGTACCTTACAACTTAAAACAGACATAACTTTCAGTCCGTGAAGAGTTATGGATCAAATTTTGTTTCAAAATGAAGCTATTGAAGATTTATAAGCACCCATATAAATTTTTTGATCATTAAATAACAAAAGGTACCCAAAAAGGATTTGCGGCGAGCCAAATGCAAGTAGTGCCTATAACATACCTTACAACTTAAAACGGGCATAACTTTCGATTCATGAAGTGATACAGATCGAATTTTATAAAAATAGAAGCGCGTGAGGATCTTTGAGAACCTATATAAATTTTTTGAATGTTTTTTGGCAGAAAGAACCCAAAGAAGGCTTTGGGCGAGCTAGACGTAGGTGCGGCATATAATGTACCTTACAACTTAAAAAGAATATAACTTTCAATCCGCTAAGCGTTACGGATCAAATTTTATATCAAATTGAGGCATGAGGATCTGCCACCAAACATTATATATATATATATATATATATATATATATATATATATATATATATAATGTTTGGTGGCAGAAAGCACCCAAAAAAGGCTTTGGGCGAGCTAGAAATAGGCACGGCATATAACGTACCTTACAACTTAAAATGGACATAACTTTCAATCCGTGAAGAGTGAAGGATCACATTTTATATCAAATCGAAGCTCGTGATGAGATCTAAGCATCTATACACATTTTATGAATGTTTGGTGGCAGAAAGCACCCAAAAAGACCTTGGGAAAGAAGGTACGGCATATAACGTACTTTACAATTTAAAACAGACATAAAGTTCAATCCGCCAAGAGTTACTGATCAAATTTTATATCAAATCGAAGCTCATTAGGAGCTCTAAGCATCTGTGTAAACCTTTTGAATGTTTGGTGGCTGAAGGCACCCAAACAAGGCTTTGGGTGAGCTAGACGTAGGTACGGCGTATAATGTACCTTACAAACTAAAACAAAAATAACTTTGAATCCGCTAAAAGTTATGGATTGAATTTTAAATCAAAATAAATCCGTTAAGGAGCTCTAGGTGCTTATCATGATTATTCAAATTTTTTTTTTTTTGCAAAGAAAAAAATTAAAAAGGGTCGTAAATGGTGCAACTGCATTTTAACTTGTTCAATTGAGCTTTCTTTATAAATTGTCGTTTAGGTGGGCCTTTGTAGAGAGGGCCAAGGAATCCAAAAAATACCAAAAATTACATCACTTGGCTTTAAGACATTTGAGCCTCACAAGAAATATCAAGCCAGGAGTGAGCTTGTAATCCTTCCCACAGACGGCGCCAGTTATGTTTTCGACGAACTTACCCAGTGAGCTTATTCACTGTATGGGAGCCCGATATGAGGTGGCATTTGTAAGGACGAGCTAGACTCAAGCTCTAGCTGTGCGCTTGTCTGGTGTTTCATGTAAGATTAAAACAAACGGTTAGAGGCGCCCGCAGGTTACCTGCTGGGGGACCCCTCCGACGCTCAAGTGTGTGTGTATATATATATATAAAATAATAATAAAAGTAGGTAATAAATACATATTAATGAAATAAAAGACTTATCCTGAGAAGAGTAGAAGGTTAGAGTGGTTATTGTTTTGGAGAGATGACCGATAAGGACGATGCAAGGTTGAGACGTGGGGAGGCCTACCTTAGATGAGCCTTACCTTGTCTTCGAGAGGAGAGAGAGAGTGTGTGTGTGCGAGAAAGGGGTGTCTCCAATGAGAGGGGCCTCCCTCCTTTATATAGAATTCTAGGTCGGTAATGGCTGGTTGGTAATGGCTGGCTTGGTAGTCTCTGAGTCGGTACTTTCTAGCTAGGTATTTTCTGGGTCGGTACTTTCTAGTTCGGGGTAATGTCTAGCTTGGTACTTTCTAGCTCGGGGTAATCTCTAGCTTGGTATTCTCTAGCAAGGTAATCTCTAGCTCAGTACTTTTTTGATCGGTATTCTCTAGGATGCCCCTTCCAAGCTAGCCTTCCTCTAGCACGCCTCTTTCTAGCTCGCCTTTCTCTAGCTTGCCCCTTTCTAGTTAGCCTTTCTCTAGCTCACCCCTTTCTCTAACTAGCGTTTCTCTAGCACGCTTATTTCTAGCCAGCCTTTCTCTAGCTAGCTTTTCTCTATCTTGCCCCCTTCTAGCTAGCCTTTCTTTAGCACACCCCTTTCTAGATAGCCTTTCTCTATCTCGCCCCTTTCTAGCTAGCCTTTCTCTAGCACGTCCTTTTATAGCTAGCCTTTCTCAAGCATGCTCCTTTCTAGCTAGCCTTTCTCTAGCTCGCCCCTTCCTAGCTAGCGTTACACTAGCACGCCTTTTTCTAGCTGGCCTTTCTCTAGCATTCGCATTTCTATCAAGCCTTACTCTAGCTCGCCTCTTTCTCTAGTTCCCCCCGCGGGACCGGGGGGGGGGGGGGGGGTGTTGGGGGTTTAGTATAACACTGGGCTAATATTTTAAAATACCGGAGGTGGCATTGTAAACACATCCTATAGTGGATATCGAATTTCATGGGGCCTTAATCCAAAAAATTTAAATATTTTAAAATTTTAAAATATTACACATTTTAAAATTGTTATAAATGTGACTATTAAAGTTTTTCAATTTTTTTTAGAAAAATTATTAATTAAGTAGCTTGAGGTTTGAACATTTGTTATCAAGTTACTATGATATTTCAATATATAGAACATGGTACCCTGTGATTTGAAAATTTTATAAGCTATAGGTACCCTGTGTTGGTATATGATAACGTTTTTTAAGAATTTAACAAATTTTATGCAAAAAATGATGATATAATACAAAATTATGATAATTTATAATTATGATAGTATATATATGTCATGCCAATGTTTTTATCAAAAACTTAGTGAATTGTGATAAAATATTTACCTAATATGGATATGAATTACCTAAATATTGCCATAATTATGTGACATTTTTACATTTCAGGGCAAAAAGTCATCAAATTCTAGTGAATATATTAATATATAGTCAAAATTGTGTTCAATTTTAGTATTTTTAAATGAAAATTTATCAAATTTCAAAAAAAAGATAACTGATTGATAAAATTATTAAACTTCAGGGACGCTAAGTGATAAAATGTTTAAAACTCAAGATATCTAAGTGATAATTGCTCAAACTTCAGACTACCGAAATGATAATTTTCCTTTTTTTAAGCGTATGTCACCATAAACTAATTAAACCTTAATGAAGTTATGCATAGGTAGTTAAAAACATTACAAAGTTAAAGATATCTCAAAACATTTTAAAATTTCAAGGTACCTGAAAAATATATTACCAAATGTCAAGGTACCTAAACCAAATTTTCTCAAAAATTATAACATTTAGGTACCTCAAAATTTAAATATGCTATCAATCGGGCATTTCAAATGATAAATACTTGATTCAATTTATACTTTTTTTTTATATACCGAACATACCTATTCAATGAATTTAGGTGACAAACAAAGCGGGCCCTATTGATTAAACATGAAGGTGAGATCAGTCTAATATATATGGGGTTGACATGGTATGGGCCAAGGTTCCTTTAATTTTTTTTTTCCGATTTTCCTCTCCACTTCAAGAGGAAAATTATTTTCCTCAAATTCTATTGTAAACTTTTAAGATTTTCCATTGGCGTTTTTTTCCTTCATATTTTCCTTGTATTCCAAACATGGAAAAAGTACTTTCCTCAAAATGTTTTTCCTTTGTTGACATTTTTTGTGTTCCAAATGGACTCTTATAGAACTTTACCTTTGAGTACCAAAATAAAATTTAATATGTTAAAGGAGTGTTGCATTTTGTATCATGGGTGTTCTTTTTGAGGAGACAACACGTTAGAATTTGCCAAATTTGAGTTTGCACTATTTGGCTCAACTCAGTTGATTACATCCTAAATGCCCATTAAAACCTTGTTCCCAAAAAAAAATAAAAAATAAGGGCGTATCCATTAGAACTTGTAGAACTAAAAAAAAAAAAAAAATAAAAAAAAAAATTGGCCTTTTATAAATTGTATCTAGTGGCTAAATTGGCGACAAAATTTGCAATGGCTAGTTATAGGTGGTTTAAATTGGGACGCTGAGCTTGCATGATCTAATATGATTTGGCCATAAAAACTACACTATTACTATGAAACTAAGTTAACACAATATTAATTGTATGAAGGTTAGATTAACATATTTTTAGTTAAATGACTAAATGAATACAATGGGAAAAATACATGAACTAGTTGCTCCTATCTTTCTTCCTACACCAATAAAAATTGAGCTAGAGACAGAGATTATATTCCAAGATTCATACGTTTACATATTTGTATCTTAGCTTATCTCATTCTAAATATTTCTTCCTAACTATGCAACTAGTTCTTGGGGATATGGTCCATTTAGTAAGTCATAATTACTGTGTTTTTGTAGACTTGGTCATTAGACATCTTACAATAATCAATGTTGAACAAGGAGGCCAAACTTTGGAGAAATAGCTGCTAGATGATGTAGGGCAGGGTTTTATCCTCTTTTTGAGGCATTTGAGGGTGATGAGCCCAACATTTAAGCTCTGTTCGTTTTGAGAAAAAAAGTAGAATCTAGGATTTGATTTCTTCGGAAAAGGTTTTCCAAGGAAATATAAATTCGGAGTGGGCTTTTCTGTTGTTTGTTTCAAAGGAAAGCTTAATTCCCCATTGTGATGTCTTCTTGTACTTTTTAAAAAAAAACTAATTTTCATCAATCATTTTATATCTTGTTATAGGACAACATAAGTAACAATACAACATATAATAACAAAAACAAAAAAGAAAGTTAGTTATCAAAGCTGTATAAATTAAGAAAACTATTTCTTAGGCATTTTAAAATTTGAGCATTTATTATCTAAATACTATGCCATTTTAATATATATAATGGGATGCCCTGAGATAAGATATTTTATCACTTGTGTATACACTATATTAAAATACGTTGAATTTTGATTAAAATTAAGTGAATTTTGATTAAAATTCAGCTAATTTCTCTCAAAATACTGATGTGGAATAAACTATGATCATATTATCAAAAGGTTGTCCACATTCTAACAAAAATTACTTATATATTATCAAAAACTTGTGTCGTGTTAGTATTTTCAAACAAAAGAAATTATCGCATTATGATAGAGGATACATATAGTTATTTTTTCCATTTAAAATCTACTAAATTTTGGAAAAAGATACCTAATTTATGAGAAACGTTTTAAACTATAGGGCACATCATTGCATATTACTGAAATATCATAGCACGTATGTAATAAATGCTAAGCTATTAGGGCACATAAAAAATTTTCTTGTATAATATTATATAAAAAATCAACTTGATTAAAATTATATTGTTGCAACTGTAAGAAGGTAACATCCAAGCTACTTTTAATTATGCGGTTGAATTCTTATCCAATGTTGTGATGTTAAATATCTACAGTCAGTCCAGTTTATTTCCATTCGATCTAGATTTATATGATGATTATTGCGAAGTTTTTTGGGCCACTAATAATCATGATTGCCCGTGTTTTGAAAGGCAAATCAATTTCCTCATTTGAGGGACATAAAACCTTTTTCATAAGCAAAAGATGGGCCAAACAATGAAAAATGGGAAAACTACTTCCTATAATATGGTTTTCCCTATAAACAAATGGAGCCTTATATTAGGAGGGACAACTTGATAACCCTATCTCTTGTTATTGATCAAGTTACGAAAGGATAAACTTCGAGCCATCATCACCCAGACGCAGGGAGAATTGCAATCATCTTAATAAGGTGTGGATTCTAGGACCCTTTACTTGCCATGTTTTGGTCCAAATGCGGCTTTTGCGGGTCCTAACAACGAAGAGTCCTCTTGCCAGCTATGTGTTAACGATAGGGCTAAGCAAGTCAACATATGTCGTGATTTTAGTTCAAGAAAAAAAAAAAATCAAGAGGGGCTTATACAGTTGAACTTCGTTACTTGCAATTGAACTCTATGAAGAATCAAAGAGCTTGAAAGAAGTGTGATAAGAAAGTCCAAGAAAAATCTAAGAACTAGTGGCTCCCCGACATGGAGAATCTAAGGGGATCCCTCCACACCCCAACATTACCTATGTAAAGAAGAAGTAATATAAATTAGGGCAGTTTGTTATTGATAGAATCGATTTGTTATTGTTAGAGTAACATTGTTGTTTTTTGGAGCTATTTTGTGGCTTTTATTATTTGTAGGTGTTGAAATTTGGAGTAGTGTGCTTCAATTTTGTTGTCTTGTGTTTTTTTCCCCAATCACCCAGATAAAATCTAGAGGCGAGTCTAGCTTATGACCCCTTGTTATTACACTTGGTAAAGTACTGTGGGATTTAGAGTGGATTTTGTGAACGATACACGGAACGCGCACCTGCCCCGCCTTGCCGAGCCGACTATCGTGATGTGGTGGGGACTTTTTTTCTAACCCGAACCTTTATTTTTATGACCTTGGTATTTGTTTAAGTTGTTGTAAGCCAACTTGAATTAATTCCTTGTGTTGGGTAGTGCTCGAGGCCTTTGGCTCAAGCTCTAGGTGTATCCCAGTTGACCTCAAGCGTGCTGTCTCGAGGATATCTGTCACTTTCCTTGTTTAAGGCTGATTCTTTCCCATGATCTTTGACTTAATCTCCAAGTATTTTACTCCATAAATACAGTCCTTTAAGGTTTTGTAAAACATAGAATTAAAGTATGGAATCTTCAAAGAAATTCTTTGTCTTCTTCACCCATGTTGTTCTCCATATTTTCATTCTCATCTCTCCTCAGTTACCTAGCAAGTTGGGGTGTAGTCCAGCCCATCTCCTCGGGGTACACTGCTAAGGTGGGTGCCATGTTAACCCTCGTGCCGAAGTGCCATTCATCCCATTGTACCTCTGGGGGCATAAATGACTTAGTGCAGAGGATTCTCCACGCCGTGGCAATTTCTTTGATTAATTCTTTCCTTTCTATTAATCTTGTTAAAGTCGTTTCTTTCATCGTTCTTGTAATCTCAAATTCAGTTTCATTATAATAAACGAGTTATATTTTAGTCGCTCATTCACCCATTTCACCTACAATCTAAGCTGTTTATTATATTGAGTAACTATAACCTGACTCACATGGGCTTTATTATTCCTAGTATCTTTAAAACTAAGCCCTTGGATGGGAAAATCTACACGATGAGGGCCGACAAGATGGAGTTCTTCCTAGGCTAAATAGGGGTTCATTATACTCTGTCTAATGATAGAGCCCAACCGAGGTCCAATAAGGTCTTCGAGAAAGATAACCGTACTTGTAGAAGAATGCTTCTCTTTTATATGACTACACCACTTTACTAAATCTATAGTGACATGAAAACTGCGAAAGAAATATCGGAAGAGATGTTAAATAAGTATGGTACTGATGATAGTGTAGCCAAGAAATATGTTTGTAGTAAGTGTTTAGCTTTTCTAATGGTTGATGAAAAACTTGTTCTTAATCAAATCCATGAATATAAAACTTTATGCACTAATATTCTGAAGGAGGGCATGAAGTTTTGTGAAACATTTCAAACTAACTATCTTGTTAAAAAAATGCCTCCTTCTGTAAAAAATTATAAAGCATCTTTAAAACACGAGAAAAAGGACATGAATTTGTAGGAATTGAACTCCCATAATAATTTTGAAGATTAGAACTGTGAACAAGCCAAGGGGAAGTCCTCTGGGCACTCTTCCTTGGCGGCTAACCTTGTTGAATCAAGAAACACATGAAAGATAGACAAGTTCAAGAACCCTTAAAAATAGGGTTGACCTAATGCTCGAGAAGAAGGCTCTAGTAGCAAGCAAGGCTAATCTTCAGGAAAGAACGTAGACCACAAGCCCCAGGCTAATCTCACCGAGGAGGAGATGTGTTTGTTACCATGATCTCCGAGGTGAATATGGTTAGGAACAATGTCGAGTGGGCTATAGATACTGGTTCCATGAGGCACATCTGCAATCATAAGGACTTGTTCCATGAATATGAGATAGTCACTGATAGGGAGAAGGTATTCATGGGAAATTCAAGTTGGTCCCTGTCCTCGGCAAGGGAATGGCCCTCCTTAAAATCAACTCTGGAAAATCTCCGTGTTTGATGAATGTGCTACATGTTTCTTATGTGCATAAGAATTTAGTCTTGAGTGTGTTATTGAATAGAGCAACCTTTAAATTGACCTTTGAGTCCGACAAGTTAATCCTCATTAAAAATACCCACTTTGTCGGCAAAAGGTTTTGTAATGGTGGTTTCTTTGTACTTGATGTAACGAATGAGAATGCATCTACTTCTGCTTATATTGTTAAGTCTTTGGATTTGAGGCATGCTAAGCTTGGACATGTAAACTTTAATTCGGTTATGAAATGTTAACAAATGAGTTTAATCCCTAATTGTGATCTAACCGAGCCTGATAAGTGTCAAAGGCCAAACATCCAAAGAACTCATTTAACAAATCAGTTGAAAGGAATTTAAGGCTACTCAAGCTAGTGCATTCTAACCTAGGTGACTTCAAGAACACCATGACTAGAGGTGGAAAACGATAGTATATCACCTTTGTTGATGACCACTCGAGATTCACTAAGGTGTGTCTCTTAAGTATAAAAGACGAGGCTTTGGAAATGTTTCTGAAATATAAAGCTGATGTTGAGAACAAATTAGACCTTAGGATCAAGAGGATTAGGTCTGATAGAGAAGGTGAGTATGTTACTACCTTCCTCAAGAAACATTGTGAGGAACTTGGCATAGTTCATGAGGTCTTAGCCCCTTACACACCTTAACATAATGGTATAGCTGAGAGGAAACATCGAACCCTTAAAGAGATGATGAATGCCACACTAATTAGCTTAGGCTTACTCTCAAGCTCATGAGGGGAAACCATGTTGTCTGCTTCTCATGTACTAAATAGGGTTCCAGATAAGAAGTTAGATAGAACCTGGTATGAATTACGGAACGGCTATGTGGCTAGTCTAAAATGCCTAAAAGCGTAGAGGTGTCTAGATAAAGTAAGGATTCCAGAAGTTAAAAGAAGTAAAATTGGCCCTAAAATTGTAGATGCTATAGTGCTGCATATAGATTCATGCATTTAAATGACTCAAGCCCTAGTCTCGGTAAAATAATGGAATATTAAGATGATGAATTCTTCGAGATTAAATTATGAAACAATCTATGCATCCTTCATTACCAAATCATGATCTTATTGCATCTGCAACATCAGCTAGTCATGCGCCCCCTGAGCTTGAGGCTCAAGAACTTAGAAGAAGTAAGAGGGCTCAAACTGAGGCTAGGTTTCGACCAGACTTCATTATTGCATTCTTGTTTGAATGTCATGAGTGCAATCATGCTAGAGGAATTTCTTAAAACTTATGATGAGGCCATAAGAACCATAGATGCTCAGCTTTAGAGAGAGGCCATAAGCAATGAGTTAGGCTCTATAACAAGCACCAATACTTGGGTGTTAGTGGACCTTCCTAGAAGATGCAAACCTATAGGGTGTAAGCGGGTGTTCAAAAAGAAACTAAGCACTGATAGGTCCATAGAGAAATTCAAGGCCAGGCTGGTAGCCAAAGGGTACACCCAAAAATAAGGAATATACTTCTTTGATACTTACTTACACGTAGCTAAGATTGCCACTGTGAGAGCCCTATTAACTCTGGCATCCGTACATAATCTTGTAGTACACCAAATAGATGTTAAAACCGCATTTTTGAATGGTAATCTTTGTGAATGAAATTTATATGGAACAACTCGAGGAGTCCAAGGTTCCTGGAATGGAGCATAAAGTGTGTAAACTTGTAAAGTTTTTGTATGGACTTAAACAAGCTCCTAAACAATGACATAAAAAATTTGATTGTACCTTGGTCACACATGGTTTTGTTGTAAACAATGGTGATGGTTGTGTGTATTCAAAGCATGTTGATAATTATTTTTTGATTATATGCTTGAAATGCTTATCTTTGGAACGAGTGTCAATATTATGAATGATACTAAATCTGTCCTGAGTACATGTTTTGATATGAAAGACCTAGGTGAGGCCGATGTGATACTTGGGGTTAAAATACCTAGAACACCTAAGGGTTTGACCTTGAATCAATCACATTACGTTGAGAAAATATTGGGGAAATTTTGTCACTTTGAGAACACATCTGCTAATACTACATATCACCCTAATGTTCATTTGATGAGAAACATTTGAGATAGTGTATCATAGATTGGATACGCTAAAATAATCGGTAGCATAATGTTCTTGACAAACTAGACTCGTCTTGATATTGCCTATGTCATTAGTAGACTCGGCCATTACACCCATAACCCTAGTAATGAGCACTAGAGTGCCCTGAAAAGGCTATTACGGTATCTTAAGGGTACCATGAATGGGGGTTTATACTATAAAAGGTTCCTTGTTGAGTTAGAGGGATACTATGATGCTAATTGGGTGACTGATTATGATGAAACTCATTCTAGTAATGGCTATGTATTTGTGCTTGCTAAATATGTTATTTTATGGAAATCATCTAAACAAACCTATATTGCTGAATCGACCATGCAGTAAGAATTTATTGCCTTGAGATGATAGGTTTGGAAGTTGAATGGCTAAAGAGTGTCTTAGGAAACATTCCATTGCAAGAAAACCCATGCCTTTAGTGTCATTGCGCTGTGACACAAGAGCAGCCACTGGAATTGCTTAGAGTGAGGTTTATAATGGCAAGCAGAGGCATAGTTGCCTCAAGCATGGCGTTGTGAGAAATTTTATCACGAATAATGTGATCTCACCTAAATTTGTGAGGAGTGAGAAAAATCTGGAAGTTCCCCTTATGAAAAGCCTTACAAAGAAATTGATAAACGAAATAGCTGAGGAATGGGTCTAAAGCCCCTATGTGTGTTCAAATTCTGGCGGATACCCGTCTTGAGAGTTACTCTCGACTTTCAATGGGTCAAATGGATTCAAAGACCGGGAAATTTGTGATAACTACTCGAACCCTCCTTATGTATGCTGTATGAGTGGCTGTAGGATCTGCTGAATCTGCCATGATAGAGGTTCAGCTTAATGCTCTTAATGTAGTCTACAGCCCTTTGTGGTGGTGTGGGGTAGTAGACCTAAAGGACACACCGCTACTGGCCATATTGTGAGGATGAGCCTTTGGCTCTTAATGATGTCCATAGCCTTTTATGGTGGTGTGAGGCAGCGTACCCGATGGACTCACCTATGGGACTGTGAGGGTAGAATTTCCTCATGTCAAGAGTCCGGGCTTGCTCTCTGGAGTAGTTCTGATACTAGGTTTCAGATTAGTTTTGAGGGACCTCATAGGTCCTAATTGCGGAGTGCGTTTTAGCCTTAAGAACCACATGACGGGGTTAGGTGTACTCCTCACTATGACTGCACCAATGAGTGGTTATGGGATATCCTTAGTCACTAGGTGTTGTTTCAAGTCCAAAAGACAATAGTATCGTCAATTGTGGGTCTCACTGCTCAATAGCATTCTCTGTTTCCTTCCGTTCTTCAAAAATTGAATCATGTGGAGGATTGTTGGAATTTGTGGGTCATGTGCTTCAATTTTGGAGTCTTGTTTTCCTTCCTCAATCCCATATAGAAAATCTAGAGGAGGAGTGTCTAGTTTATATGCCCTCTTGTTATTGTACATAGTAAAGTATTATGGGGTCTAGAGTGGGTTTTGTGAACAAGATGCATGCGTGCGTGCCCGACTCGAATGGCTAAGCCAGTCGACGCAACGCATTGTGTTGAGCTTTGATGTGGACCTTTTTTAACCCAAACCTTTATTTTATGACCGTGGTATATGTTTAAGTTGTCATAAACCAACTTGAGTTAATTTCTTATCTTGGGTAGTGCTCGAGGCCTTTGGCTTGAGCTTAAAGTGTATCCTAGTTGATCTTGAGGGTGCTTCCTTGAGGAGCTATCCAAACTCTAGGTCTTGAGGCTCAAGGCTAAAAGCTTGAGTTGGAGGACACGTTTTGACCATGTCTTTTCCCACTCTTTCCTTGACTAATGTTCCCCATAGACCGAATGTTTAGGTTCTCCCATATCAGTGACTTACATTGTTTAAGGCGGATTCTGTGCCATGATCTTTTACTTAACCTAGGAGTGTTTTTCTCTGTAAGTATGGTCCTTTAGGTTTTTGTAAAATGTAGAATTAACATACGAAATCTTTTAAAAAAATCCTACATCTTCGTCACGGCTAATGTTTTACATATTTTTTTTCTCTTCTCTCCTCCATTACTGAGCAAGTTGACACACATTGTTTACGCTCTAATTTCAACAAGGCTAGAATGACGTTGTTTTTGAGTATAGCGCCATGTTGTTGTCATGTGAGGTTATACATGAGAGGGGCTACGCTTTCGACTACTACGTCGACGGCATTATTACCCTTGATGAGGGTATTAGCCACTCGAGGCTCGAGATGGCTAAATGCTTTCCAGGAAGGCTGTAAGAATGGTAGTTTAAAGCTCAAGGAATTCACTTAGAGCGCAATTTCAGCTGCTTGGGCCTTCATCTTAATTCAAGGGAACATGGATGGAGCTTCTAGAGGGAACTTCTACTAATTTTACCAATGTGGGTATCAATAATTTTCCTCGAAGGCATGCTGGTAAAGGATAAACGCACACAAAAGAGGAGCTTAGTGGCCAGACGTGGGTGGAGTTGCCGTAAAGATAGGACCAGCTATTATTTTCTTTTTTATATAAATTATGGACTCTATGTAAGTCCATAGTAATACACATACACTCATTAAAAAACTTCTTCAAGTTTTTACAGCACACTTCTGCTCTTTTTCTTAAGAGTACCATAACCTAGCTAGGCGTATCGTAACGTAGATCTTTGTTGTACTTACCTTCATAGTAATACAATTCTTGGGCTTCAAGTATGACTTTCCAGTTGTTATTTGTTCCCACAAATAGACAAATTAAGATTTGAGGCTTTAGTTTAAGGTGTTGAAGATCAAGGCTTTTTCCCTTGATTACGTTAGTCTCAAAACTATTATCACTGCTTGATAAATTAGGTGAACTTAGGTTCGCACAATTGATTAGGGCTTTAATAGCCAAGGCTTGTCCCTTGATTGCGTTGGTCCCAATCTAGTGACCTAAGTATGGTTATCTCCACCTTAATCTTGTCAAAGCTAAACTCATTCGAGTTATTATAAGTTAAGGCTACCAAGCTTGAAAACCTGATTGACTCGGGCTTGTTAGTGAATTGCTAAGCTCTTGGGTTCGTCTCCCTCCTAGTTCCTAACATTTAAGTGTATGAGGAAGGTGTCTTTGGGCCCAGCTTTGCCACTATAGCTACCACTTGATTTAGGTCCATATCCTACAATTTTCAGTCTATGTAAAAAATCTAAAAAATACTTAGTAAAGTCATCTTATTTTAAGTATAAGTAGAACTCATGGTGTAACTGAAGTCAGATACACCAACATATCAAAACCATTTCTTTGAAAATGGTGATTGGTTGAGGTTAAAGACATCCGGTTTGTAATTAAGCTCACTCCCTAGACGTGGTGAATCCCTTTTGTACGTTTTTTGTGTTTTCACATTTATAGCAACCACACACAAATCATTGGAACAAAATAGAGCAAACATGCCTTTTGGCAACCATAGTCGGAGGTTTGAAACTAGACTTTATCATCTTTAACCCATCGTGGATTACCGAGACGTAATTGCCAGCCATTTACTGATGGTCAGAACTAGGAGGTCAAGCGCTCTCAAGCTCAAGGAACCCAAAGGTTTAGCCCTTATCGTGTCCCAACTTGAGCATCCTTTAGAACAAGGTCCCATATCTCAAAGGGATGAAATGAGTCACAGCCACAGCAGCGAAAATGGTGGTGATGATGACATCCTAGAAGATGAACGTATTGGGCTCGATGGCCATTCTCATAAGAGTATCCTGGCTATGCTCAAGCGTTGCTTAGAGATTGTGGACCAGAGGGTTCAACAAACAATGACAGAAGCCTTCTCAAGGCAACATGCTGAAATAGAGCGCAATCTTGCGGCTCAGCGTGAAAACACATTGGAACCTGTATGAGCGAAAGGCTACATAAAGAGAATAGTAGAGCCTTAGTCGAAATGAACTCGACCTTGTCCTCTACTACTATCCTTATTGCTAAGGATGTGGCTAGGCAGACAGTGGTTGAATTCGAGCCTATTTTTGTTAGATAAGTCGAGACACATAATGGCTTAGTCCAAGCCGCCAAGGAGGATATCAGGAAACTAAGACCTGCATCCCTCTATCAATTCCAGCTGGTTACCATCATGAGACTCCTTCGAGCTCACGGTTACCAGTTACTTAGGTTGACTATACTGTCCCTGAGTGAACAGAAAACCCGTCTATGGCTAGCCCATGCGTCATACACTTGGACTCCGGCCATAGAAACGAAAGCATGCCTCATGGAGCTGCAAGCCCTTCCAATCAGAGTTTTTCTCTTACCATAAGGGAAAACAATCCTACTATGCCGCTGTTACCTGTTCTCGAGACAGGGAGGTATGATTGTTCACACCCTTCTCAAGCAGTGAAGGTTACGTCGAGGCCCACTCGAGGTCTTGAACTAGTAGTGCAAAGCCAGGTCCCTATTATAGAGAACCAGACTTCCCATCTTGGACCTCTTAATGGCTACCATACAGGGGTAGAATAACAACCCATGTTCTCAAGATCAATTTGGTGATTGATCAGACAAGGATGAACCAACAACCTATTGGTACAGGTGTGCCTCTAGGTGCGCCACGTGACCCAGGTACTGCTATGACGTACTTCATGGCAAACCAAGCATATGACCAGCATGATAAAGGGGTTGATCAAGGGTTCAGCGGCAACAACCGCTCCCACACCCAATTATGATGGGTGCTCAGGGGTATCCTTATCCACTTGAGGGGCAATGGAAGGCACATAATCATGTGCCTAACTTTCCTTGCCAGGATCAATCAGCTTCCCTAACTGAGAAAATGTATGGGCTGGGTCTCGTAAGGGTCAATAAAGCCTTGTATAGTAAACCTTACCCTGACTGCATAGACATGGATCACCCTTTTCCTCGATGATATAAAATCCCCGAGTTTACTCTCTTCTTAGGAGAAGGGACTATTTCTACACTCGAGCACTTGGCGAAATTCAATTGCTAATGTAGGAAAGTAGCAGAAACTAATATCTTAAACTAAGGCGGTTCCCCAGTTCGTTAATTGGGACTTCTTTTCAATGGTATGTCAGCCTTCCACCTAATTTTATTTGATGTTAGGATGATATGGCCCAGTAATTTCAGGCCCAATTCACTTGAATAGAGTTAGGAACTTCCATGTCAGGCTTTGCTCAAATGAGACAAAAGTCTGGCGAATTCGTGGAGGAGTATATTAGCCGGTTCAAGAGAGCTAAGTTAAAATGCACTGTAGCTCTTCCTGAGCTCGAATACGACAAGCTAGCTCTAAATGGTTTGGACATTGAATTCAGGAAGAAATTTGAGCTCTAGCTTACGATGCTTCCTCAGCTAACAAAATGTGCCGCTAGATACAAGGCACTCTTAAAAGAAGAAAGTCTAAGGAAAAATAGCATGTACAGGACATACGTGCACAACTTAATTGAAGAGGAAGATGATCCTCCATACGAAATTGACATACCTGAGTATGTCAAGGAACCTCCCACGGTTTGTAATCCTTTGGCCAAGAAGGATATTAAAGCCAGGAAGTCGTATCAGTCCCAAGACTTGAGAAAATATTCATTTGACCTTTCTAGAGCCAATGTAATATTCAATTGGATTAAATAAAATAATAAACTTAAGATCACAGGTAAACACAGAAAACCAGACCCCAACTCGAATAAGGGGAAGGTATACTACAAGTGGCACCATTCGTTAACTCATTCATTGAAGAACTATGTGATCTTTAGAAACGTAGTTTAAGATGCCATAGAAGCTAAAGAATTGATCTTCCAAGTAGAAGGACAGATGGGTGTCAATAAAGACCCTTTCCTTAGTCTTCTTCAGGTCAACGTTGTTGAAACTATTGACAAAAATAAGCCCTGTTGTGTCGAGACTAACCCTTTTTCCTTGTATAAGAGGAAAATGATAATCTGTGACATTCAAAAGGCACGGGTGGCTAACTGCCTTTTTGAACGGTTAGTCACTGAAGGGATACTAGCATTCCGAAGACTAGTGCGCACTTTGGACAATGGGATATGCCATTGGCAAATCACTAAACTTCATCGTACTAATAAGTGCACCGTTTTTAAGAATTTGTTGATCAATCTTCACAATTACTTCGCCAATTACGCTAACAGTGGCAGAGGTATTGGCTATGGAATATCTCACGACTAGGAAAGGATGTCATACGCGGCATGTGAGCAATGCTATGGGAGAATACAAACTGTAATGAAAAAACTCGGGCTTCTTCCTTAGTATATCTCCCCTACCAACCCTCTATTAAGGCTGAAAATGCCATCTGAGAAACCTTGAAGAAGTAATTCGGTTGAGGATTCTACCATGAAGACACAAATTTTCATGACGATAAGGCACCCTCAGAGAAACCTAAAATACACCTTATTGGATGTGGACACCAGCCAGGCACCACGATCGGTAATGTATAGAGGAGGAACCACCTCGATTAGGAGGTAGCTAGCCCCTCCAACTTAACTCGAACTCAGAAAAGAAGATGACTGCATAAGAAAGCAGCTCAATGAAGGATCATGCTTGATCCCTGGCTGATTAGGCTTTTTTAAGAAGAAACCAGGGCCTGTAAAGGCAAAACGGCTGAGCTTGCAGATCTAGAGGATCCAATGATTGGGTCCAAGCCTTAGTAAGGGGCCAACGCACAAGAAACTCGAAAGATGGGCTATTCTCTCATTTTCGGAGGGGCAAGGATCTGTTAGGATTAGTGTTTAGAAATCAAATTGTATCCTCTAAATGTTATTTTATTAAAGAATAAAATTGAAATCCAAGTCATTTTCTTGATGAGTTTTTGTAAGTGAGCATATATACTCTATGTGATTTTCATTTTGGTAACATCCATGAGATGGTGAAGTCATCCGACCACAATTTACATGTTTGTTCTAAGTAGTTTATAAGACTAATGCACAGATGGACTTGGAACAAATGGTATGAATTTTTGTTTGAAAAACTCGTAGTCAAAGATAAGTTTGGGCCACCTGTATGCTAATACTATAACATGACACTTTAGATGACTTGTCTTAGTCATGTGGATGGTGACTCAAAAGTGTTAGATTGGTGTGTTTAATAAGATTGATATGTTGAATTGGACCATGTGAGTTGCTTGTTTCGAGGCTACTATCGGAGATGAGTGATTCATGTTGTACAGTTTGAATGATGACTCTAAATCCTGATAGTATTCTGGACTTATACATGGAACGTTAGTTGCTTTGGTGTACTACAAGTAAGGTCTAAACAAATGATTGAATTCCCAAGTACCCTGGATAGCGGCGTGAAGTGTGATAAGGATCAGTTATTCAATACGAAATCTACTGTCTCTTATGAGATAAATATGTCCCCTTAATTATTTTGTAAGTATTTGAATAGCTCAGAATCTTTGGCCAATGTATTCCAAGTTTTTTTCCAATCGAAATTTATACTATGACTGTGTTCAAGGATAAATGAATTATTCAGTGAACGGCAAGTTGATAACTAATGGAGAAACTGTGAGAAGGGTAGTAGTAATAGTTATATTTATACTTTATCATGGACATCTAGTGGAAGGGTTGTTGTTATCAATTTGGGAGATATCAAATAAATGGTTTAAGTATAGAGTGCCGTAAGATTTATTTAGTGGAATTAAATCTCATAAAATGAAAATTAAATTTTATCATGAGATGATAATTAATTTAGCCTATTTTGAGCTAGATTTAAATTGTTCCTGAAGTCCTTGCGCAAGCCTCTATATTTATTGCCATTGTAAAAATATCAAAGAAATCTGAGATGAATAAATTTAATTTTTCAAACATTATTTATAGGATGAATAAAAATTAAAAATTATAAAATAAAATAATTTTTAAAAATTAAAATTAATAAGATAAATTTTTATATGTGGGAACCAAATTAAAAAAAAAAAAAAATCAAAAATCTCGCTTATCAGGGCCACGATCCATGTGCCTCAAATTCGAAGAACCAGCAAGCGACACGTCCCCTCAAGTCTCCTTGATTGGGAAGCGACATGTGGCATGTGATTTGAAAATTAAAAGCACAGTGGTTTTGGTACTGAGGTGAAATGCTGCGCTTTGCTTTTGATTTAATTGACGTGATGCGTTTTGTTTAAATTTGCGTGTCACACATTGAAAATTTTACGTGTTTCACTCTAGTACCCTACAATAAATAAGGGTAATGTTTTCATGGCTTGGCATACAATCCAACTAAAAATTAAGGGTTTTAAAAAGTATTGACTTTCAGGGATCTAATTGGAGAGAAAGATTTTCATTTAAATTTTTTTTCCTTAGTTTAATAATTTTAGGAGCCCACTCTACTGGCAGTTTCGAGGTCATTACATAGAAGGTAGCTGGGTCTCGGTGTTCTATTCATTCTAGTTTTATTATATTGGAGCACATCTGGGTATGTCTTTCTTTCTTTCTCTTTTAAGTTTTCGCTTTTTTATTTATTTATAGTTTTCTTATTATGATGGTTATAGTTTATGTAATTATATATGAAAGTATTAGAGTAGTGGCCTACAGATTTAAATTAAAAATTTAAATTTATAGATTTAAAATTAAAAATTTTAAATTACTCTTAGGTTTAAAATTATGAATTTTAAATCCTTCTGTTGCATTAATTTTATTAAATTAGGAAATTTTTTTAGAAATTTGTCCCAACAATTGGTATCAGAACCAGCTTCTAATTACGTTCATGTTATACATGAATAGGTATAATAAGATTGAAATAAATAGATTTGCAATTTAATAAAATAGATATTTTATTAAGAATGAAAGATTGTTCAAGATAACGTTTTAAATTATGTAAATCAATAATGAATTAACCGTTAATTCAGATTAGTCAACATAAATTCATTAAAAATTGCATATATATTATTTGTATAATGTGATTATGCATATTTGACCATGACTTACGAAATTGGATAAAATTGATTTCATGATATTAGATTCAATTATTTTTTTAAATTAATTATTTTAATTTATAAAAAACCAAAAAAATTATGACATTAGCAATTTTTTATTTTAGAAAAATATATTTTTTTGGACTTGCAGACATCACTACTGATTTACATAATAATTAAAAATTAATTTTTTATCGGTTAATTTAATTTTAGAATGAGATTATGAACTAGATTATGAAATAATCTAAGTTATAAGTCAGTATTATTTTAATAAAAAATTAATTTTTATTAATTAATTTAATTTTTAGAATGTGATTCTAAAGTACATTATGAGATGATCTAAATAGCGAGATACTATTTTAAATAAAAATAATTAATTTACTAATTTTATTAGTTAGTTTTTAGAATGAGTTTCTAAAGTAGATTATGAGATAATCTAAGTAGTAAGATGGTATTGTTTTAAATTAAAATGATTAATTATTTAATTTTATTAGTTAATTTTTAGAATATGATTCTAAAGTAGATTATGAGATAATTTAAATAGTACGATGATATTGTTTTAAATTAAAAAAATTTTAGTTAATTAATTTTTTTAGTTAATTTGTTTCTAGAATGAGATTTTAAAGGAGATTATGAGATAATCTAAGTTGTAAATACAAGTTAAACAAAAACCACTAGTTTATAAAAATCAAGTGGGACCGTGGTACAATTGTTGAAACCTCACAGTCTCCACTACTGGTCTAGCAATATAGTAGATCGATAGACCTCCATGCGGAGGATGTCGGTTTGTAGATTACAGGGTTAGAGTTCTATTAGGATAAACCAAAGCACAAAGAAGCGATGCTACCACGCTGCCACGGAGAATTACATGTATTTGTATAGAGGTTTATGTAACGATTTAGACTTGACTCCCGTGATACATTAGCCTCCCCGAGGGGCTCTATTTTGTTATATTCGAGACTAAGGTAAAGTGGTGAGTTAATCATGTTTAGTAAAAGTTGCAAGAAAACATGTTAATTGAGAATGGTTCTCACACAAACTAATTTCGTGCAACCCCTCTACCGGGGAGTAAGGAGTGGTGTGTTTGGGTCATCATTGCATACATGATAGCATAGTTTTGTGGATACCTGACTTATTGTATTTGCTAAAATAAAAGAATAGATATCATTACATTATGCGCGATTCTTATTAGACAGTTGCACAATCGTTTGCATTTACCATGTTTTGAAATGGACACGACTGGTGAACTTCACTCAATTCTAATACATAATATACTTGCTGAACCAAATTACTTTCCCTAGAAAATAAGTTGGACTTAATTATTACTCCCAAGGGTTTTGAGTTTATTCTCACTGAAGCTTGTCCACCAATGCCCACTGCTAATTACACATCAAATGGAAAAGAGCATTACGAACGCTAGCATGGGGCTAATGAATTAGCCAAGTGCTATGTATTGACCTCAATGTCAGAAGTACTAAAGCATCAGTTGCTTAAGAAACAAACAGTAGTTAAGATAATTGAACATTTACGAGAAATGTTCGAGGAGCAATACAAAGTAACGGGGTAATAACTATAAAGAAGTTGCTCAACATGAGGATGTTTGAAGAAATACCAGTTGAGGAACCCATCATAAATTTGATGGCGTGTTTTTCTAAACTAGACATCCCCCGAGCTGAGTTTGATAGTCAAACTAAGCTGGATATCATCCTCAGTTCTTTGTCCAACTCATTCACTTAGTTCAAGCCAAATTTTTACATGAACAATAAAAACTTTTTGCTACTTGAACTAATTAAAGTGCTGCAAGCAACAAAAGACATGATGTGGTGCATGAGGAACGCCTAGGAATTAGGTATGAGCAACAGTAAAATATCAAATAGAAGTGTTTCCTTTGAAGAGAAACGGGCTATTGGAACGGTGACTGCACTAAGGACTTAGCTGCACTTCTTGCAAAGACTGCTAAGCTATCTAGTGAAGGTATGTTGGTATCTCACTTAGTTGAGTCATGCACAATTGAGAGTCCAACGGGATCTTGGTGTGTGGACTCCGGTTCAACTGACCATGTCTGTAATATGTTACAGGGACTCAAGCTAACAAGAGGTTGAATGGTGGGAAGTTGTACTTGACTGTTGGAGACAGTAAAAGAGTAGTGGTCCTAGAAGTAGGAGATGTTAGCTTTGTATTTAGCGGTAGAGTTTTGATTCTTAAGGATTGTTTATTTCACTTGCACTGCATAGGAATTTGATTTACATGTCTCGATTAGTGAATACTAGTTATTCAGTTAATTTTGGTTCTGAATCGATTATTATGTGAAATAAATTGTTTATTTGCACAGGTACATGTGTCAATGGATTATTTATATTTTTTTCTGAACAAATACTCTCATATATATTTAAATAAATCTAACACAAGCTTACTTGTTCAATCTCTTAAAAGGAACACCTTGAAAGTGATAATGCCTACACATGGAACCAATGTTTAGGTCACATTAATTCGAGCAGGATCCAAAGACTGGTGAAAGATGGAGTGATAGAGGCTTTAGACTTGAAGTCACTACCAATTGGCAAATCTTGCATAGGAGGAAAGATGGCCAAGTTTGTCTTTAAAAGTAAAGGCAAGGAGGTTGGAGACTTACTTGAGCTGGTTCACACAAATGTATATGGACCAATGAATGTTCAGGCGAGAGGTAGGTATGAGTACATCATCACATTTACTGATGATTACTCAAGTTATGGATATGCTTACCTAATGAGACATAAGTCGGACTCTTTTGAAAAGTTCAAAGAGTACAAAGCTGAAGTTGAAAAACAATTAGGTAAACAAGTTAAGTTACTTCGATAAAATTGAGGTAGAGTATATCTTTTGGGTAAGCTTCTGATTTTCCTAACTATAAATGGGATAAGATATCAGCTTTCTACTCATAGGACACCGCAGCAGAATGGTGTTGTGGAATGAAGGAATACGACATCATTAGAGATGGTAAGGTCCATGATGAGTCATGCTACTTTTCAAATCTCTTTTTGGGGTTATCCTAAGGGAACAAGGGGTGGCATTTCCTATAGTCCTTTTGATCAAAAGTTTTTTTTGTAAATGTAAATGCGAAATGTTTAGAGGAGGATTTTTTTAGTAGGGTACAAAAGCAAAAGCAGAGTAGTGTTAGAGGAGTTTAAAGAAAAATGATGTTAATTTTGAACAGCTAGACACAACTAGGGATACAGTGGATGCGTTAGATGCATCCACTGATAGGATTGAGCATGTTCTAAGTACACGAGAGCCTAAGCTTATTTGGAGGATTGTTAGGGCACCTAACAGGTTCGTGGCCGGATCATTAATGGCAGACTGTGACATTAAATT
Source organism: Simmondsia chinensis (assembly GCA_018398585.1). NCBI lineage: Eukaryota > Viridiplantae > Streptophyta > Magnoliopsida > Caryophyllales > Simmondsiaceae > Simmondsia > Simmondsia chinensis. Next base: position 17,990,521 of record JAGTTD010000023.1, on the reverse strand, counting down.
TGATCATTTCAGCTACAATGAGGCAATTAAAGATAAGGATGATGATTAGTGGGCCTTATCAATGAAATCTGAGATAGGACCTATGTATTCTAATCAGGTTTGGGATCTTATGGAGCCACCTGTTGGCACTGAGCTCATTGGTTTTAAATGGGACTACAAGAGGAAAAAAAGAGTGGACGGGAAGGTAGAGACCTTCAAGGAAAGACTGGTTGCTAAAGGTTTTACTCAAAAGGAAGGAATCCTTTATGATGAGACTTGCTCACCAATAACAAAGTTGAAGTTTATAAGAATACTCCTTTCCATTGCAGCTCATTACTAGATTTGGCAAATTGAAGTCAAAGCGGCCTTTTGAATGGTTGTCTTGAAGAAGACACCTATACAGTGCAATTAGATAGTTTCATTAGCAAAAATTAGGAGCATATTGCTTGCAAACTGAAGAAGTCCATGTATGGATTGAAGCAGACGTCACGCTCATCAAATATTAGATTCAATGAAGAGATTAATTCTTATGGTTTTTAGAAATTGGTTGACGAACCATGCCTGTACAAACGACATAAAGCATGACTTTCTTAGTATTGTATGTCGATGATACACTACTCATTGAAAATGATATAGGGGTGTCATCAGCTACAAAGATTTGGCTGTCAAGTCTGTTTGATACAAAGAACTAGAGATTATATGCTGATCCGTTATGATTCTCATAATAGGAGGCATATGAAATAGAGTATAAATGTAATAAGGTGTTGAATATAGCTGATTGAGTTGTATTAGCGGGTTGATATTGTAATTAGAATAAGTCTTGATGTAATTAGTAGCTTGAGCTTTGGTTAAGTCATGTAATAAGTGAAGTCTAGAGCTTGTTAGCTGCGGTGGTCAAGCTAGTGGTCTGCCGGTCATTAGTGGCGGCTAGTTAGTTAGTTGTTGGTTAAGTCGGTTTGTCCTTGTGTCTAGGATCATTGTATCTCTAGATATTTTAGACTTAGCCATCCTAAAGGATTAGTAGTATAAATGTGTAGAGCCTCTCTTGAAGAGCTCATAGCTTTGATGAATGAAATTGATATCTTTGATATCTCTCTCTCTACTTCTCATCTCCTTTCCCTTCTTATCTCATCTAAACTCTAAATTCTCTCCTCATCTCATACTCTCACTATCCCAACCAAGGTTAAGGTCCAAGAGTAATCTTAGAAACCTTAATAATTGATATCAGAGCCTTGATTTGGCTTCCGAATCAAGCTCTAAAACAGGAAAAGATATAAAATCTGATTGATTGTGTTGCAATTAATCAACAAAAATAGTTTTGATACTGATTTAGTTCAGTTTATGTGATCAAGAATTCAATTCTGAATTCCGGAATTGAAGATTGGCAGTTACTGCCTTATGGATCTGCAAGTGCCTAGGAATGGCTTCGGTTGGGATTAATTTGATTTACATTGAAGAAAGTTTAATTGATAAGTATTTTTTGATTACATTCAACATCAATGCTGATTCAGATTGAATTCAGTAGAATGGATCAACATTAGCTGCTGAAGTGGAGTGCAGAAGCAAAGCATTAGTTGTTGAAGTTGAGTGCTGAGCTTAATTGTTCTTGATCAAATATTCACTTGATCAGTTAGAGAAGTTGTTTAAGTGAGCTATTGGATCAATAATTTGATCATCATCAAATAATCAGAACAAGCTGAATTGAGGTTAATTCAGATTCTATAATTCAGTTGTTGAGCTTGAGGTAACGGTTTCTGAACTTCAAGTACAATTTGTTCAGAATCTGCTTTTGCTGCTGAGAATTCATCAGAATCTGCATTTGAATCTTAAGAATTATATGTTATTAAGTTCAGATTTGCTTAGGCGAAAATCTAACATTGAACTGAGCATCGAAAGTGTTGAAATCCGACTTTGATCTTGAAGGTTGTGGTAAATCGTGTGTTTAAATCGTCACTACAGACAGGAATTGAACCTATTTCAGATTCTTAGTTTGAATTATTCAAGAAAGCATCGCAGTTAGGATTTGTTCGAATTCTTTATGTGCGAAAATCTGCGTATTAGGGTTTGTACTCTGTGACGACTGAAGAGCTGGTAGCAAGTGATTGTTTGTGCAAGCGAAGGAGTATAATTCCTTTAAGCAAACATCTGGTGAAGTGGTTCGAATAGAAATTTTTCCTTTGCGAACTGAGTTGGTTCATACCTCTGCGAACAGAGTTTGGTTCGTTTCGAAACACTGCTTAACATTGCAAATATGGCGGGTATGGTTGATGATGGCTCTTGTCAATTCTTGGCAAGGTATATTTTGGAGGAAATGAAGTAATTACGCAAGATTTTTTTACGGGTAGTAGAGTTGGCAAAGAACCAAGTGCGTCAGCCAATTGTGGATTGGTAATGTTCAACTCATCAGCTTGCAAACATCAGTGGAGAAGGTGCTGGTGTTCTTGAGGCAAATGAGTTTCCGGAGCTAGTGGATAGCATTAGACAACGAGAGTTCAATGTTGAGCAAAAAGAGAAAATGGAATCTGTTGTTGTTGAAGATGAATTCGACCACGATAATGCCGAAATTGATGAACACAAGTTAGAAGAACTGGAGTTTGATCAAGATGATCATTATGAAGGCTCTTTGCTAGAGTTAGAGTATTTTGACGATGATGAGCTACTGCAAGATTTGCTTCCGGAATGGGAATATGACTCACATGTCAAGAGAATGATAAAGAAAGCAAAGAGTAAAGCGAAGAGAAGCCATCTAAGTGAAGCATTGAAAGATTTTTGGGGTAAAAAGAAGTTGACATAGCCGAAATTGAAGCGTGAGGTTGTGTGTCAGCCTAAGGAGCTTCTGAGTTAGCAAGAAAAAAATAATGGACAACCGGTTGTTGCTGTAATTGAGTCCAATTCAGCTATAGGACATCGGGATGATCCACGGGAAGAAGTTAAGATGCTTGATGTTCAACAAGAACTAACTCAGGATACTGATTTTACCGATGTATATGCTGGTATACAAGGTTTAGATGTATATGCTGGTATACAAGGATTGGTTACAGCAGAATCTTTGATTTCAACTAAAAAAATTGATGCTACTGCGGTAACATCACTGAACACATCACCAAACCTGTTAAGTATTACTCCATGGCAAGCTAGTATGCAGAATCGAAGCATCTTCACTGCTGAACTATCACATTCTGTTGAGAAATCAGTTGTTACTGCTGTGGTACTACCTGATGCAGAACAAGGTGTGCTTTTGAGTGGAGAAAAAGTGTATTCCAATACACACTCTTATGACAAGTTGCCTCCTGATCCGGGAGAAGATACTCAAGGCTATGTGAAGTTGAAAAGAGTCGATTTTCTACTGAAAAGAAGTAATCGAACTACGAGAGTGCGTTTCAAGGTTCGCAACAAACAAAGCTTGGTTCCTATGCAAGCAATTGAGTTGATGGATTTGTACAAAGGATGTAATGTGGAGAGACAGGTTTCTGATCAGATCCACATCAGTACAATAGATGCTTTAAATGATGTAATTGGTGTTGGCAGTCCCTTTGATTCGGGAAAGGATGAATTACAAGTGATTAGAAAAGCTAGACCTCTGGTGCTGCTGTTTAATGATATGAACAATTCAGTGCCAGTGCAAGCAATGGTGGAAAAATGGTAGTGGATGTGGGTCATGGTGAAGTTAACATCAAAACAAGCTTTGAAGATAAGGCTTTTATAGGTTGCAAGCTGCATAATTCAGATCGTGACATTGAAGTCTCAATTGTTCCAGAATTGGTGTTGCTTCGGTTCAAACACAAGCATTTCCTTGAAGGGATGGTAGTTGTTGTTAGTTGGTTGAGGAATTGTGGATGGTTTGAAGAAGTGTTTGGCCTCTGGTATGGCCTCACAGCTGGTGCACGAAGCCAAGTAAAGACAAAGATGATAGCACTTAGAAATTGGAACAAACAGCAACTGAAAGGTGCTGATCAGATTCAGAACTAGAATATGTTTGGGGTGATCTGTTGTGGTTGTTCTGAATGGAAAAATTATATGCACAAGCTTCAATATTTTCTTAATGTTTGGATGGAAAAGATCAATGCAACATCAAGGGTAACTCCAGCTGAAATTGGAGTGAATACCAGCAGGGTAGTTTGGAACAGAACAACTCTGAGTTTGAAGGAGTTTACAGCTGTTCGTGAGTTCTTTTGGTGTCTCCACTTGTTATATTTGCTACTCATGCTTGAGATGGTTGACAAGGAAGCAAAGCTTGATCATTTGAGGCAAGTTTGGTGGCTGGATGAGCACGAGATCCAGGAAAGTCATGAGAACAGGCTGGAAGGTGTGAGCTGCAGCATTAACATTGTCGATTGGAATGTTTTGGAAGTTCAAGTTATGACATTATGCCTTTGGCATTCAACAATGGTTTATGAACACTTAGTTTGTGTGATCTATGCAAGAATTAGGCTGAGACTTCTAGATCTTACAAGTTCAGACTCAAGATTCAAGCAATAGAAGTAATAGAAGCTGCTGAAAATTCTTGGAGAATTCCATTTCCTTCACTGCCAGCAGCCCATCAGATGTTAAATAGAATCATGGTTGGTGCAATTGTGGTCTTGAGAGGTCTTATGAACCTGTGGATAAAAGGCAGCTTTTTTCTGAACCAAACACGAGCTAGATTCATTGACAGCAGTAGTTACAATTTGCTTGGGATCTACACTACCAAACTTCTGAATTCAGCAATTAAGGAAGTGACATGGAATGACAATGCAGTAAGAGATGAGCCTGATGTGTATGGGCTTGGTAAAACAAAGTTCAAACATTACATGTCATGGAGGAAATATCAGGTGATCTGTTGGCTGCTGCACTCTCCGTGGTACCCTATATGTTTCAACAACAAGATGGTATTGTTGGGTAATTTCAGTAAAGATTGGAGGTTTTTGGAAGGCAATGGTGCTGCTGGGTTCACTTGGTTTGAGTTTGGAAGGCCTCCCAAGATGTTCAAGGACTTCATATGCAATCTTATGGGTTTAGCGACATTCAAATTCTGTTGTGCAGCATACTACAGGCAGAATTTCAGAAGTATAGATGCGTTTTATGGTTCTCTGCAGCAGGATAGAGTTTTGAGCTGTATTATCTGCATTAAGAGGTGTCGTGGGTGTGTTGTTGATGTTGGGATAGTTTGGTTTGATTTGTGCAGACCATCGGAAGTAGAACTCTCCAAATCAGATACAAGCAAGGACAACAGGACCTTGGGCCGAAATTACTTCTCAATCTGCATCAATATGGCCTTCTTTAGCTGCATTTCAAATCTTGTTACGTACATGTTCATGTTGTTGTATGATTTTGCTAGGCAGTCAGCACACTCAAGCTTTCTTCAGCTGCAACAAATTTTCAGCAAGTTCCAGTGCAGTACAATCTAGTTCCTGATCAGCATTATATGTGTTCATAGATGCTGAATTTCTTAGCTGCAGCTCTACAACCAATTTGCTCATGTTCAGCTCATGTTTCGTATTGTGGCACTTGGTCTTCAAGCTTCAACTCTTTTCTTGATTCTTGGGGACAAGAATCTTTTAAAGGAGGGAGTAATGTTCTGATTCTCATAATAGGGGGCATATGAAATAGAGTATAAATGTAATAAGGTGTTGAATATAGCTGATTGAGTTGTATTAACGGGTTGATATTGTAATTAGAATAAGTCTTGATGTAATTAGTAGCTTAATCTTTGGTTAAGTCATGTAATAAGTGAAGTCTAAAGCTTGTTAGCTGCGGTGGTCAAGCTAGTGGTCTGCCGGTCATTAGTGCGGCTAGTTAGTTAGTTGTTGGTTAAGTCGGTTTGTCCATGTGTCTAGGATCATTGTATCTCTAGATATTTTAGACTTAGCCATCCTAAAGGATTAGTAGTATAAATGTGTAGAGCCTCTCTTGAAGAGCTCATAACTTTGATGAATGAAATTGATATCTTTGATATCTCTCTCTCTACTTCTCATCTCCTTTCCCTTCTTATCTCATCTAAACTCTAAATTCTCTCCTCATCTCATACTCTCACTATCCCAACCAAGGTTAAGGTCCAAGAGTAATCTCTGAAACCTTAACATGATCTTTCTAAGTGATGAACTAGTTTAAGTTGGCTATACTGATTTAGACTTCCGGTGAGATACATGCAAGACGTTCAATGTTTGGGCATGTCTTGACCCTTAGAAGCAAGGCCATTAGTGGGAGGAATGTCAAGTAGTATTGTATTACTGACTTGACCACAGAGGTCGAATAAGTTATAGCTTTAGAAACTGCAAAGAGGGCATGTAGGTTCAGATAGAGTAATGGACTTCGCTAAGACTTTAACTTAAGCAGACCTTTAGATCATACATAAAAGGGATGGGTGTAAAGCTTGTAATAAATTTGATTTAGGACAAGTGGGAGATCGTTAGGATTAGTGTCCTGAAATCTAGATTTATCCTCCAAATGTTATTTTCAGTAAAGAATAAAATTGAAGTCCCAATCGTTTCCTTGATAAATTTGGGTAAGTGAGCAGATATACTGCATGTGATTTTCTTTTTGGTAACATCCATGAGATGGGTGTAGTACTTAGGCTACAATTTACATGTTTGTTCTAAGTGGTTTTGTTGGGAGGGTAATTTTAATTTCATAAATTAAAATATGCAATGATTGTACCTAATGCAGCGAAATACCAATTTAAAATTCTCTAATTTCAAATTAAATATGTGATCATGACTCTGGTTATACATAACAACGCATAGCATCGGAAGAAAAATCCATGAAAAACGATTGAATACGAATATAAAAGTTTGGGGCGAGATAGTCTCATACCTCGTTGTAGATCGCAATTGAAGAGATACGCCGAACAATACCTCTGAGATCTTCTGTGCAATTCCTCCTTTTACACCGAACGAGTGGGCGTCGTGAAATCAAGTAGTTCACAAAACTAATTTTGGAAGAAGTTTTCTTAAATTAGTTCACTAACTAATCGAAAGAAAACCTAAAAGAGAGCCTTTTGTTATGGTTGAATAATACTTCAAATCAAATGACCTAGCTTTATTTATACAGGGGCTCAAAATCAGAAAAATAAATAAGAATATATTGTAATCTGTGTTTAGATAAAAACAATACCTAGAAATAAAATAAAAACATAATTCTTCACTCACTAAGTCGCAGGGTGCGACGTGGCACCCTGCATTGTCCGCGAGTTTTTCTCTGTTTTTTTTTAATTTTTTTTGTAAAATTCATCCCATAAATTTTTAGGATTCAACCATGACTAATTTTATTTAACGCTTTAAATAAAATAATTCATCTCATGAATTCTCTTGATTTCTATAAGTGTATATAATTTAGGAGGCTTGAGCAGGGACCTCAAGGACTATTTACTTTTAGCTGTAAATGTGTAAAATCTGACTATCATCTAATGATAACAATTGAACAGCATTTAATAAAACTTCATTCCATTAAAATTTTTTACTGCACTCTGAAAATGAATATATTTACTTGTTAAATCTCCCTGTCACTCCTCTAATAAATGTCCATGAGAAAAATAATTTAAACTATTATTGTCATTTTTTCTCATCTTTGCTTCTTAGTTCTCAATTCACTGCTTTTGAATAATTCACTAACATTGATAAATAGATCTGTATTAATTCCCAATATGTAATATAAGGAATGCTCTGGCCAAAGTCTCTAGACTCATCTGAAAAACTTGTGAATTAACTAAAGGACATTTCACAAAGCAGATTCCTGATAAAGCATTTATCCCCGCCAAACTTCATGTGATTATGCAACGAACATAAGGCCCAGGTCATTACCTATAACCTCATCGGTTTAGTGCATCAAAGCAACCAACACTCCATGCACGAGTGTAGACCATTTTGGATTAAGAGTTATTGTATAAACAAAATATATGAGTCATTCAATTTTGATAGTAGTACAGATTCGAGCAAATCACGTGGTCCTATTCAGTATGACAATCTCATTGTAACACACCAACACAACAACCTGGATCGCTATCCATATAACCAAGCTAAGTTATCTAAATGTCATGTTATAGTCTTAGCAGAAAAGTAGCCCAAACTAATTACTGACTATGAACTGATTATTAAATAGCATTTATATCCATTATTTGGTCCATCTGTGGAACAATCTCATTAATACACTAAAAATAGATATCTTAAATTTCATTTAGGGACTTCATCCATCTCATAGTGCGTGCTTAGAGAACAACATCATATGCATAAAGGCTCGTTAATTATATCAAAACTAGACGATAATGCTAAACAATTTTTGTTCACTAATAAAAAGTCTACATAAATTGGTTTCCCTAGGACCCTAGCTTTAACAATCTCGAACTTGTCCTAGACCCAATTTGCCATACAATGCATTCCCATCCTATCTAAATGTGACTCAAACAACTTTTGAGTCATTGTTTTTGTAAAAGGATCTGCTAAATTGCTTGAGGTGTCTATCTTCAAAATTTTGATCTCCTCTTTCTCGACGTAGTCCTTAATGAGGAGATACTTTCTTTCAAGATCCATAAGGAACTTCCTAAGCTGACAAGCCTCCTTGGCAGCTTCCGAAATTGCCACATATTCAACTTCCACGGTGGAGTCAGCAATATAAGTTTTCTTAACACTCCTCCAACTTATGGCTCCACTACTGAGGGTATAGGCGCAGCCATATGTGAAACGTCCAGCATCTAAATCTGACTGAAAATCCGAATCAGAATGGCCCACTAGAATCAGCTCATTACCATGAATAACCAACATATAATCTCTAGTCCTTCTTAAGTACTTGAAAATGTGCTTCACTGCTTCGAGTGCATATCACCTGGATTAGACTAATACCTACTCACCATACCAACGGCAAAACAGATATCAGGCCTAGTACCTGACATAGCATACATAAGGCTTCCCTCAGCCGAAGCATATGGAACATTCCTCATATGTTATTTCTCTTGAGGTGTCGAAGAACACTATTCTAATGAAAGAGGCACTCCATGCCTAAAGGGCAACAAACTTTTCTTAGAGTTCACCATGTTAAACTTAGACAACATCTTGTCTATATAGGCAGCCTAAGACAAACCCATCATCGTATTCTTACAATCCCGCAAAAGCTTAATCCCAAAAATATAGTTGGCTTCACTTAGGTCTTTTATGTTGAACTGACTTCATAGCCAAATCTTAACAGCTGATAGGACTTCCATGTCATTCCCAATTAGTAGGATATCATCCATATACAACACCAAGAAAGTCACTACGTTCTCTATGTTGTGTTTGTATGCACACGGCTCTTCAACCAATTGAATAAAACCATAAGACTTGATCGCTTCATTAAATCTCTTATTCCATGAGTGAGATGCTTGTTTAAGTCAATAAAAAGACCTTTTCAACTTGCATACCATACGCTCCTGATTCTTACCAATGAACTCATCTGGTTGCACCATATAGATGTCATCATGAAGACTGTCATTCAAAAAGGCTGTCTTGACATCCATTTGCCACATCTCATAATCAAAATGAGCCATAATGGATAACAGTATCCTAATGGACTTAAGCATAGCCACTAGAGAAAAGGTCTCTTCATAATTGATACCTTTCTTTGAAGGTCCCTACCTTTCCGTCCACTCCTCTCTTTCTCTTGTAGAACCATTTACAACCTTTGGGTTTAATGCCAGGTGGTGCCTCTACAAGATTCCAGACTTTATTATAGTACATAGATTTAATTTCTGCTCTCATTGCTAAGAGCCATTGGTCAACATCCTTGTCCCTTAGTGCTTCTCCATACGTAAGAGGATCAGATATATCTTCTGATTCAGCCATTAAGGCACCAGCCATGTATCTATCAGGTTGCCTGACAATCCTTCCACTATGACGAGTTTCCCATGCATTAGGGTTTTGCTCAGAGTGATCCACATATGCATCTAATATGGCTATTTCATTCTAAGATTTATCAAACTATTTAGAAGTAGTGTCTTTCTCAATTAACTCCTCCAACACTATTTGACTTTTACTTTTGTAGTCCATCATAAAGTCCCCCTCTAAAAATTTGGCATTTGAACTCACAAACACCTTTTGGTTTGAAGGACTATAGAACATACCATCTTCTGTACCCCTCGGATAGCCAACAAGCACATATACTTCTTATCTAGACTCCAACTTGTCTGGGTTCTTTTTCAACACATGTGTTGGACATCCCCATATACGAAGATATTGTAAACTAGGCTTGTGCCCAGTGCATAACTCCATAGGTGTTTTAGGAACCGGCGTTGTAGGAACCAAATTTAGAACATAAGCTGCTGTTTCTAAGGCATAACCCAAAAAGGAGATCGGTAAAGTAGTATGACTCGTCATGGACCTTACCATCTCCAACAATGTTCTATTTCTCCTTTCTGCAATGCCATTCAGCAGCGACGTACCGGATGCAGAAAGCTGAGATCTAATCCCACTTCCAGTTAGGAAATTTAGAAAATCCCATAAAAGATACTCACCACCCCGATCCGACTAAAGTGATTTGATGTGTTGACCCGTCTGATTCTCAACGACGGCCTTAAACTCCTTGAACTTTTCAAAAGAGTCAGACTTTTGTCTCATCAAATAAACAAAACCATATCTTAAGTAATCATCAGTAAAGGTGATGGAATACTCATAGCCTCCTCTCGCCTGAACATTCATTGGTCCACATACATCTGTGTGAACCAGCTCAAGCAAGTCACCCATTCTATTACCTTTACTCTTAAAGACGGACTTAGTCATCTTTCTTTCTATACAGGATTCGGATTCGCAGACTGGTAAAGATTTCAAGTCTAAAGCCTTAATTAATCCTTCTTTTATTAGTCTTCGGATCCTACAAGAGTTAATATGACAAATCTGTTGGTGCCATTGGAAACCATTGTCATTTTCAGGGTTCTTTCTTTTAAGAGATACAATTAGTTTAGTAGTGTTATATTTGAACATGCAATTAGTAGAGTTTTTATTAGGTGTCAAGATAAACAAACCATCATCGATAGTACCTTTGCAAATAAACATTTTATTATTCCGAACAACTATATCAATTCCAAATTAAATAGAATATCTATCATTGACTAATCAGGGTTCATTTACTAGGAACTAATGCACCGGATCCCATTAGAACTACGAAGTTAAGCGTGCTTGGGCGAGAGTAGTACCAGGATAGGTGATCTCCTGGGAAGTCCTCGTATTGCCAACCCTATAAGGTTGGAGGTCCTAGGAAACAACCTATCGATAGGGTTACACCCTGAAGGGGTAAGGTTGCGTAAATCCACCCCCCAGACCCCACTTAGACAGGAGCCCTTGAAGGCCTGGGCCTGTTGTTGTTGTATCATTAACTAATCGTGACACTGAAATCAAATTCTTGCATAAGGCAAGTATAAAAAGACAATTCTTTAAAACTAAAACTCCACTTATAAATACTAGACTAATGTCTCCCACTTCTAAGACTGAAAGCCGCCTCCTATCTCCAGCGGTCAGGTCCATCTCGCCATCATGCAGCTTCTCGGTTAGCTTGAGCCCCTGCAACATATTGCAGACTTGGTCAGTCGAACCTAAGTCCACACACCAGGATCCTAGTGGACTTTCAACTATACATGATTCAACCAGATAAGATATCTCCATACTTTATCCTGATCGATTATTCATCTTAGCCGGAAGACTTGCTAGGTACTCAGGGAAGTTCTTCCTCCAGTGGCCATCCTTTCCATAGAAGAAACACTTTACTTTTGTGGAAGGCTTTCTTTTCATTTGCGTAGCTACTACACTAGCAGCTTTGCCCTTATTCTTCTTCTTCCCAGACTTTCTGTTGGAAGACAACTGGCCCTCTATCATAGGTGGCTAGGTTAAGAGGATAGTCCCCCTAGCCTTCATCACCCCTTCAGCAACTTGCAGCTTTTTCATCAGCTCAGGTAATGAATAATCTTTATTATTCATTGTATAATTCAACTTGAACTGAGTTAAGGACTAGACCAAAGAGCCAAGTATCATGTCCTGCTGAGATTGACTATCAATCTTAGCACCTAGGAATTCCAGTTTGTTTAGATGAACCATCATTTTCAAAACATGTTTCTAAACTGGACTTCCCTCATGCATTTTCAAAAACATGAGTTTCCTCATTAGCTCATGCCCTGCTGCTCTATCTTGCGCACTGAACATCTTCTTAAGATGTTCTTTCATTTCTGGTGCCGTTTTTATGAGAACGTTAGACACGGAGGCCAAGATGTAACACCTAGTTAAATTGTTGGACATAATCCATCGGTCATAACATTCCGTGACAGCGGCAGAGGCATTATTAGCAAGCACAGGAGGATAGAGTTCAGTTAACACAAATTTAGGTCTCTTGTGGATTAGCACAATATCTAGGTTCATTTTACAATTTGGGTAATTAGGTCTAGTAAGGAGGTTATCCTTCAGTATGGAATGCAATGCACTAGTAGTCGTATGATTACACTGAAAATATGCAAATAAAAAGTATGAGTCAGGCATCTATCTGTGATATTATTTTCTTTCAAAATTCAACAATTATAATTAACTAGGTATCCGTAACACCTTATTAAAACAAAAGCAATGATGATCCAAACTATCCACTCGAGGCTGCAACTAGCTTAGCTCGGTTGAGAATGTTTCTCTATTGTTATATTTTCTTGTAAACACTTTTACTAAATATCGATAATTCATCATCCCGTCCTTAGTCTCTAAAATAGTACAACAAAGCTCCTTGGGGAGACTAATGTTGTATTTTAGTCAAATATAAACCATTACCTGAACATCAACACAAGGTCTCGATAAACTCCACATCGGCGTGTTCGTACTCACTTGCTTGAATCTCAGTCCATCCTAACAAAAGTATAACCCTGTATTCTGCAGATCAACATACTCCTTAAGAACTAATGCAGACCCACTATACTGTTAGACAAGTAATGGAGACTGTGAGTTTTTCAACCTTTGAACTTTGCTCCCACTTAATTTTCAAAATAAACTAGTGGATTTTATTTACCTTAAGTTATCTCATAAATTAACAAAGTTTATGTGACATGAATAATTTAAATTACTATTCTGACCCAATCAAGACTAATTAAATTATTCACAACTAATACTCATGTCATCAAAACTCCCTTTTAATAACAACTTAAATCAAATTTAACTTTAAATCCTCTCTAGACTCTTTTAGAAAATTATGATTATCACATAATCCCTTTTAACCAAAGAGGGCACCAACATGCCGTCACCGGATCCCATTAGAACTCCAAAGTTAAGCGTGCTTGAGCGAGAGTAGTACCAGGATGGGTGACCTCCTGGAAAGTCCTCACCCTCAGGTTGGGGGCACTGGGAAACAACCTCTCTTCAGGTTAACACCCTGAAAGGGGGAAGGCTGCGTACATCCGGCACCCCCAGACCCTGCGTAGGCGGGAGCCCTTGAGGCACTGGGTATGTTCCTTTTACATAATCCCTTTTAGAATCATATTCTACAATAATTAACAAACCTATTTTTTAAAATTAAATTGACGTTAGAAGCTAAGGTCAGGTTTGCTGATGTCATTTGGTTTTTTTATTTTAAATAAAATTTTCATTTTTTTCATTTACTATAATCTCATTATATCAATTAATTCCATCTAATCGAATTAGATAACTATATGAAGAATTTAAGTTAACATGAAATCTTATTCTCACATTCGTAAACAAAAAACTATACAATTATTGACGAATACAGTCCCTTTAATTGAATTTTAAACAATTTTAACAATCAATGAAACATATAACAATTTATATGAATATAATCAACAATAACATTATAATTTCATACGATCTCATCATGAATCCGTATTTAAAATGTTTTTTCTATCATGTAAACTAATGACTTCATGCACATCATAATAATCAGAGTCCAGCTCTGATACCAATTTTTGGGTGGATAATTTTAATTTCGTAAATTAAAATATGTAATGATTGTATCTAGTGCAGTTGAATATCAATTTAAAATTCTCTAATTTAAAATTCAATACATAATCATGACTCTAATTATGCATAATAAGTGCATAGCATCGGAAGACAAATCCACGAAAAATGATTAAATACGAATACAAAAGTTTTGGACGAGATAGTCTCATGCCTCATTGTAGACCGCAAGTGTATAGATGCTCCGAACGATACTTCCGAGATCTTCTCCGCAATTCCACCTCTTACACTGAATGAGTGGGCGACGTGAAATTAAGTAGTTCCTAAAATTAATTTTAAAAACGAATTTTTGAAGAAGTTTTCATTAATTTGTTTTCTAGCTAATTAAAAGAAAACCTAGAAAAGAGCCTTTTGTTATGCTTGAATAATACTTCAAATAAAATGACCCAGCTCTATTTATATCGGGGCTCAAAAATTAGAAAAATAAATAAAAATATATTGTAATCTTTCATCTAGATGAAAACAATATCTGGAAATAAAATAAAAAAATAATTCTTCATTCACCAAGTCGTAGGGTGCCAAGTGTGATTTGTCTATGAGTTTTTATCCTTTTTTTATTTTTATTGTGAAATTCATCCTATGAATTTTTTTAGGACTAAACCATGATTAATTTTATTTAACCTTTTAAATAAAATAATTCATCTCATGAATCGTCTTGATTTCTATAAGTGTATAATTTAGGGGGCCTGCATAGGGACCCTAGGATAATTTATATTTAGCTCCAAATGTGTCAAACTGATTATCATCTCATGATAACCATTGAACATCATTTAATAACACTTAATTCCACTAAATAAGTTTTACTGCACTCTAAAAATAAATATGGCTCGTACATAGTTCTTTGCCATTTCCTGATACGGCTTATGTCTTGCTGAAGTTCCAAAAGTTGGTATTTGACCCGGGAGGATTTTTTACATTCCCAAGTCAGCTCCGTGTCCATAACCCTTGGGGCCAAGGCTGGAAAAAAGTGATACGAGCCAGAATGGGATTAAGCGTACAGAAGGACGCGATCTCATTAGTCCCCACCCACTTAGGCTGCTGTCGCAAAGTAGCCTACCTGCCCGATCGTCACCCGCCAACCGCACCTTTGGCTGACACAGGTATGGCGGCTCTCTTGCTTCTGCTCTAGAAGGACGAGGATCGTTTCAAGGGGGCAGTATTGATACAGACTGAGTATCGCTTGATACCCTCCAAGCTCATACCTGCCGCTACCCGCCAAGACCCCTCTCGCCATCCTACCTGCCTACTCTAGTCCTACCCGCCAACTTGAGTCCAAACCGAGTTCCCCGCACACCCACACCCGATGTGCTTCCCCTGCCACCTCAACCCTAATCCATTACTATAAATAAAGGTATACCCCCTATAGTTGAGCATGCTAACTATGAATTCAGTGTAAAGCTCCCCCTCTCTTTCCCATATATTTCTGTAGTTATCTCTCCCCTTTCTTCTATATCTCTTCCTTTCCCTTAGATCTTTTATATATCTCTATCAAATATTTATACAAAGGGATAGCAATCTAGCTATCCCGTAGCCCTTTTGTTGATTGTTATATGTTTGATTTTGTGGATTTTAGTATGGATGAGATCGTTGGATAGGATCGGAACATTGTTTGTAACATTCTCCTCCTCCGATAGCTCGACGCGGACAACGGTGGTGGTGGTGCCACGCCGTGGTCGTCATCAATGACCTCGTTACGGTCATCAAGCTCATCATTGCCGACCTTCTCATCAATGTCATTCTCTTTGTCGATCTCCTCGAGATTCATAACAACATCGTCGATTTCTTCGTCTGTGACCTTATATATGCCACCGGAGTGCCTCTCAGCTGGTGTTGACGGTTCTGACACCTCAATGGCTTCCAGATCAATACTCCTCTCCTCCGTTATCACGATTAGTGACCATACAGCCTCTGGTGGTTCTGGTGCTTTAGTGATGGTAAGACCGGAGTCTCTGATGCCTCACTACAAGAAGAACGACCTTTGGCAACGACAAAAGTCGTTGCGAAAGATACTTTATCGTTGCTAAATATATTTTTGACAACGACAATTGTCGTTGCGGGGTTGTTGCGCATGATCTTGTTGTGAAAGCTCTTTGGCAACGAAAACTGTCGTTGCCAAATATGATGCTTTTTGGCGACGAAAATTTTGGCTGCAAAAAGTATGTTTTATTGGCAACGAGTGATGTCGTCGCTAAAAACTATTTTTTGGCAACGACTAATGTTGTCGCTAAAAACTATTTTTTGGCAACGACTGATGTCGTCGCTAAAAACTGTTTTTTGGCAACGAGTGATGTCGTTGCCAAAAAGCATTATATTTGGCAACGAGTCATGTCGTTGCCAAAGAGTGCTATGTTTTGCAACAACAATTGTTGTTGCTAAAAATTATTTTGTTTTTCAAAAAAAATTGTCATTGCCATAAATATTTGATATTTCCTAATATCATTCTTACTATATTCTTAAAAGCTGTCAAATATACTAAAGAAAATGTCTTACATGAAATATTAATACTAAAGAAAATTCATTTACAAGGAGACACTCCAATACAACAAATTGTACATAGCTCCACTATTAATAATCCATACAAACATACAAAACATCCTAATTTATAATACCATAAGGTATATACATTGCCATTTCCGTACAAACAACATATTGCAATCCCGAAACATTACAATCAATGTATTGTAATCTCAAAACATTATATAATTCCACAAAAAATTCACATTAAAGCTGCCATATGTTTTGGCTTTCTTCAAATCTAGGTGACTACTTAGAGCTTCCAACTTGTAACTCACAATTTCCTACAACAATGAATATAAAACAAATTAATTGTAAGACCAAGTAACCCAAAGCCAGAAAAAAGGTATTACCATACCATGCATCAATAATAAACCAACTACTTTGATAGTTACCTCCTATAGTTAGCGAGCATTTCGCATCATGTCCTCCATCATTTGTTTCCACTCATTGATCTCATTCTTATGTTTTCGAAAATCCTCCATTTCCTTTTGATGTTCTTCAATACGTTTTTTTTGCGATTCAATTTCTTTCTCCTGAGATTCAATTTTTTAATGTTGACATTCAACTATATCCTTCAACTCATCTATCTTTTTAGTTTGTTCAAATTGTTGTCGCT
The DNA here is from genome assembly GCA_018398585.1 of Simmondsia chinensis. Taxonomy (NCBI): domain Eukaryota; kingdom Viridiplantae; phylum Streptophyta; class Magnoliopsida; order Caryophyllales; family Simmondsiaceae; genus Simmondsia; species Simmondsia chinensis. Next base: position 17,973,475 of record JAGTTD010000023.1, on the reverse strand, counting down.
CTTTTATATAGCCTTTCAACCGGTACCCTTTCCTCGAACGTATCCAGATCGAGGACCAAATAGAGCTAGCAACATCTCCTCTTGTGTTTGGGGGGCACCTTCTGAAGATCGATTTTGAACCAACTCATGAAGTTTTTCCTATAATTAAAGCAGATCAAAATCATAAATAAGAATAATATATGTTCTAATTTGAACATTTAAATTAATTAAAGCACATACATGAACTTGTTTGGAGCGAACTTCATCTGCCCACTCTAACACTCCTTCTTCATTTGGGCGTGTGTGCTCAGCAAGCCAAATAACATCAGCAGTGGGCTTATCTCCATTACTGTTCAACGCCTGTAAAAATCATGCTTTTCTTAAAAATTTAATTTTAAAAAATAACAATAAAAATACATGAGTAAAATATATTACTTTCTTACCAACATGTGCTGAACTTCCGCGAAAGGCAAATTACCAGTTGTGTGCGTACACCTGTTTTCAGAGCGACGATTTTTTGAATTTCTTTCACTGATTTTCTGATTCAAAAAAATAACAATAAAAATAGATGAGTAAAATATATATGACATCACATAACAATTATTTTAATAATTGAGACCTTGAACTCTTCTGAGCCAAACAACTCTACAAGGTAACGCCACCCGTCAATTGGACAATCTTCAGGAGGATTGTCCAATCGTTCTTCATATGATTTTCCGCATTTTTTATAATGTGTACGCAATCGGGCCTTCCAACTTGTATACAATCTTTGCATTACATCCAATACAAAACATTGCAATCTTGTAGGCTCTCGATTGTCATCATTTTTTAATTCAAAGTAATCCTGACAAAAAAATATTAAAACAAGAATGAGAAATACAAAGAAGTCATAACCCAAATAGAGAAATTTCAAATTATAAACATGGATAAACCTGCACTTTCTTCCACATAATGTCGCCAGCAATTTGAAATGCTTCTTTATAGTTTTTAACATTCACAGGAGCCGATGTTCTAACTAAATAACCACAATAATTCACAAATTGCCGTGCATTGTCACCAACTGCTCGAAAAATATCATCAGGTATTTCAATTTAGAGCTTCGACTTTCCACCGCAAGTTTTCATATCCACCACAATGGATTTGTACTTCCCCCTTTCTCCTCTCTTTCTTTTCTTGCTTGTAGTTGATCCTTTCAAAAAGAAAATACACAATAAAATTAATTACATTAATATTTTTCGCATAACATAATAAATAAGGTTTGAGAATTTGTATGAATTACCTTGACTACTTGGAGAGGCTGCTATTGGTTCTTCTACAATATTACGGTTATTTGTTCGAGACAAACTCATATTGGACCTAGGAGCGGGATTAGCTGCTCCATTAATATCCAAAAGTGTAGAGATTCTATTGACGAACTTGGTCTTTCCTTTTGCTTGCCCTGTAATGTTATCTTGTATTAATATTCTGAATTAAATATATAAAAAAGATAATAGAAGATTATTTATTATTACCTCTTTGGATTGGTGTATCCATAGAATGACTCTGGGACTCGTCACTTAAAGATGGTCTTGCATCAAGCTCATCATTCGCAATGTGGGGTATGTCGTTATGAGTAGAGTGAAAAGGTCTAATTTCCCTTCCCTTTTCGCCTCTTCCACCTATATTTGTGGGGTGCGTCGTTTTACCCTTTCCTTGACCAACAATTCCTATAAATTTAAATCAAATTCTAGCTTAGCATCATAAAACAACAATACTATACAAACCCAAAAACAATTATGTGTGCAAACAATTCAAGTATAGCCTTACTAGTTAATAAATAAGTCCCCAAAGAAGATTGTGCAAGTTGAATGCAACGTCAAACAAGACCACAACTATGCTTTTAGCCTACAAGTAAATAACAATAAGCTCGCATGTTATAACTAAAATTAGGAGCCAAATTGAATGGTATCATAAGCAAAGAAAGGAGAGAAAGAAGGCACTAACCAAGAATAATGTGAGAAAATAATTGAGTAATCATTCATCACTCAAAAAACAAAGATTATCATCTTCTTTGTTGCTTCTAGCTTCTTTATCATTTTCCTTGATTTTCTTAAAAGTCTCTTTAACCAATTTAACAACATTAGCTCCTCTTTCAATTGAAAACCCAGTTCCAACCAAACAACCGATCTCATCATCATTATCAAGTGGCGAAGATATGTTGCGTAATGTATCAACATCAACCTCATCTTCCTGACAAGCATCATCTTCAACTTCCTCATTCAAGTCATCAATTTCTATTGTCGTCATGTTGTATAGATCTCGAGGTTGTGTCTTTACAACAATTAACCAATGATCTGCTTAAGGATCTTGCACGTAAAAAACCTGCTGCACTTGTGATTCAAGAACAAAAGGCTCGTTCGCCTTTAGCCTTCTTTCTTTGTGAACACTTATTATGCCATATGCATCTACTTTGTACCCCCGATCGCGGTGTTCAACATCATACCAATCACATTTGAAAGCAAAGACATGATTTCTACCCCCATATTGCAATTCAGAGACATCTTTCAATACCCCATAGTATTCTTTATCAGATTCATCATCACCACGAACCATTACACCACTATTTTGACATTTCTTAGTTTCTTGAAGATCTAAAGTGTGGAATCTAAAACCATTAACAATATACCCATTATACCGCTTCACAATGCGTGAAGGATAGCAGACTAGGTTATATAGATCTTCACCCACACTTCCATGTTTATGCATTTCCTTCACCTATTATAAAGGACAAAAATAACTCAAGTTATCTACAAAAGGAAGTTATTCTTATTAAATATATGATTAACATAAATATACGTACATGGTTGTATATCCACTTTGCAAATTGCTCCTTATGCCTCTTTTCAACATTCTGATGATTTTCTCTTTCTAATTCCAACTAGTGTTCCCTAATAGGATGAATTGGAAGAAATTGAGAATAGTTTGGTATAACAAAGACTTCTACAAATAAAAGTATCACAAGTTACCTAATAAAATCCAAAAGATCATTGCAGTTGTGTAGGACATATAAATGAGCTTGCTCAAAATCCTCCAAAGATAGATGATGCTGGGAATCCTTTCCTAGAGGACGACCAATAGATCTAAATATCTCTAAGTCACTGCTTGGATGTGCCTCAATATCACCATCATCGTTTCTTGCTTTGCGATTAAATTTAGTATCAACATCATCCATAAATCTAGAACAAAATATGAGACACTCATCGGCCAAGTACCCCATTGCAATTGACCCTTCTGGACATGCATTGTTGCGAACATATGATTTTAAATTTCGTAAATACCTATAATACCATATTCGTTTTCACGTTAGAAAGCTTTCGCTAAGTCAAATGCAAGAAATAAAAATAATAAGAATAATGTACCTCTTAATTGGATACATCCACCGATATCGAAAAGGTCCGGCAATCTTTGCTTCTTCAGCTAAGTGAACCACCAAATGCACCATGACATCCAAGAATGCAGGTGGAAACACCATCTCTAACTTGCAAAGAGTGTAAGGAATTTGCTTTTGAAGATCATCCAAATCTTTCAACGTTATATTTTTGGAGCATAAATTCTGAAAAAAGTGACTCAACTCAATTAATGGTTCACACACTTTTCTAGGTGAGCATCCACGAACCACAATGGGAAGGAGTTGTTTAATGAATACATGATGATCATGGCTCTTCATTTGTGAGATTTTATCACCCTTTATACAACGAGAAATGTTTGATAGATAGCCATCGGGAGACTTCAAATTCATAAACATTTCACAAACTGCTCTTTTATCATTAGAACTAAACGTGTAGCATGCAGTGGGAATATGCACTTTTTCTCCTTCTATAATAGGATGCAGTTCCTTCCTTATTTTCATTGCAACAAGATCAAGTCGAGCTTTTATCGTGTCTTTAGACCTACCCATTGTGTTCATCAACGTAAAAAGGATATTTTTAGAAACGTTTTTCTCTGTGTTCATGACATTAACATTATGACGCAACTTCAGCTTTCTCCAATAAGGCAACTGAAAGAAAATGCTTTTCTTTCGCCATCCATATAAATTAAAAGTGGGATCGTCATGTTTTCTCTTCTTACTCTTACCAAACGGTGCTTGTTTGAATTTTTCATAATGTTTCAACACATCATCACGTGGCAAAAGTTAAGGAGCCAACCGTATTTCCTCTGTGTTATCAAAAGCTTCGGAATTTTTTCTCCACCTATTATCTTGTGGCAACCAACGCCGATGACCCATATAACACATTTTTCAATTTATATGACGTGACTCCTTTTCCCCATGACAACAAGGACAAGCAAAATATCCTTTGGTTGACCAACCAGACAAATCAGCATATGCAGGATAATCATTTATTGTCCACAAAACAGCTGCATGCATCACAAAATTTTGTTTTAAGTGGGCATCGTATGTTTCCATACCAACCTCTCAAAGCATTTTTAACTCTTCAATCATTGGTTGCAAATACACATCTATATCCATTCCTGGACACATTTCACCTTCAGGGATAAGTACTGTTAGCATAAATGAAGAAGATTTCATGCACATCCATGGAGGCAAATTATAAGGGATGAGAACAACCGGCCAAACACTATGTTCTGTGTTTCTAAAAGGTTGGAAACCATCACAAGCTAAGCCAAGCCTTACATTACGAGCATCTGAAGCAAATGAATCATAAATCTCATCAAATGATTTCCAAGCAAGAGAATCAGCAGGATGTCTCATTACCCCATCATCTATCCGATCCTCTTTATGCCATCGCATATATTTAGCAGTCACACTTGACATATAAAATATTCGGAGTCTAGGAGTAATTGGAAAATACCAAAAAGTTCTGTAAGGAATGTTTTTTCCATTAGGTTTTTTCTTTTCCTTCCACCTTGACAGGTGGCAAGTAGGACAATCCACTGCGTCAATGTGCTTCCCCCAATATATCATACAATCATTTCTACAAGCATCAATCTTAACATATTTGAGACCCAAATCTGTAATAATTTTTCTGGCCTCATAATATGATGTAGGAAGTTGTAGACCCAATGTGTCATTTTGAAATCGGAGCAAGGACGTGAATGAGCTATCACTCCAATTGTTAAGGCATTTCAAGTGAAGCAACTTCACTAAATAAGTTAACTTTGACATCTTTTTACCCTCAACGGTTAATGGGTCTTGGTGCTCTTTTAATAAGCGATAAAACTTTACCGCCTCACTATTTGGAACTTGTTGACCCACATTTGGCCCAATATCATCATGTTCACTACCTATATTACATACTTGTAATCCCATTCCCGCCACACCACAAGCGGCTTGTAAAATATCGGGCATATAATCAAGAGCAGTTGTATCAGTACTATTATGTTCATCCTCAGAATTTGAGTTCTCAATATCATCAAATTTTTCACCATATAAATTCCATATAGTGTATTGTTGAAAAACTCCATGCCTCAATAAATCATATCGGACATTACATCTTTCTTTCACAGAAATATTTCGGCATTTATTACAAGGGCATCTAATCTTCCCATTATCACATAAGTCTAAGGATTCGTATGCAAAGTCAAGAAAACTATCAACACCGTGTAGATACTCGCATGTTCTTCGATCGTTTATTTTCATCCACTTCTTGTCTACCATCATGTCCTAAAATCATTATAATAATGCAATTTAGCATGTATTTAAGTGTTAAGAGAATAACTACCAATAAAGTAACCACAAAACCAAATTATAATATGATAAATTATTAGGTGTTTAGTAGCTCCTCTTCTTCAATTTCATTAGAAAAGGGGTATTAGGTTGTAATAGACTTATACTGATATAATTGATTCCGAGGACTAAGTACATGTAATTCATCAACTCTTATAAAAAGAGGACTTTTTAGACAACATTCACATAGAAAAACCAAGCATGAAACCCCTAAAATCATCATGAGCAAAGCAAAAGAAATTTAGACCCACAAGTTTATTAAACAAGAATAATAAAATAGGCACTCAAACAATGAAATTATAAATTGACAATATGAAAAATTAATTCCAAAATATCTGAAATTTTAAGCAAAATGGGTACTAAAATATTGCAATTTTTGTCACACAAAAAAAAAAACACATATATTATACTAGTTTACATAACATCAAATTTCTCAATCATTCCACTTTCTTCAAAATTTCATATTGTAAAATAAAATACCCACAAATTTATTAAATAAGAACAACAAAATAGGCACTCAAACATTGAAATTTTAAATTGAAAATATGACAAATTAATTCCAAAATATGTGAAATTTTAAACAACATGGGCACTCAAACACTACAATTTTTGTCATACAAAAAATAAACACATATATTATACTAGTTTACATAACATCAAACTTGTCAATCATTTCACTTTCTTCAAAATTTCATATTGTAAAACAAAATACCTAAACCCGGCTTGAGAGAGGTGCGATTGCAGAGATACAGCGGGAACCGATAGAGAGAGAGACTAGCACAATGGAAAAACAAAGATGCACTTAGGGTTTAACTTAAAAGTAAAAATGAAAATAATCAAAACAAAAAAATCAAAAATGCAGTTCACTAACCTTCTCTCTCGTGTTTCAAAACTACAATTTCGTCTCTCACTTACCAAAAGAGCTTAATGGAGGTTTAATAATAAAGAAAAAAGGAGAGAAAATGGTTTGGGGTGAAAATTTGAATGTGTAAGGGGTGGGATTTTTTTTGGGGGTTGGGGGAGTTTGGGCGGGTAAGTGTGGAGGGGGTGGGGGTTTGGGGTTTTTTTTTTCAATTTAAAAAAATATTATAATTAAATTTAGATTATTTATATTTTTGTACTTTATATTTTTAAAAATAATAAAAAAGATCATAATACTTTTAAATTTTAGATGGTTAAATAAGGGTATTTAAAATTAATATTTAAGTACTTAAAATTTTTTTATATACTCTTACTTTTTTATAGTATGTGTTGACACACATTTAACGTACTCAAATTCACCACCAATAAAAGAGTACTTAAAAGAATTTTGAGTATTTAAGTAGTGATTTTAAGTACATTTGTGTGAATTTGAGTGCATAAAATGTGTGTCGACACACATAATTTATATGTCAACACACACCATAAAGAAAATAAGAGTAACAAAAGTAAAAATATAAATTATAATAAGACCTTCTGAACTTTATAGTAACTATAAAACATTCCCTACACTTATGATATTGGAGCTTCATCGAAAGGGACATGGGATCAATGTGACGATCATCCCAAATTACGGCATAATAGTAACTATAAGCCTGAGCCGTTTCTGAGATTAAACCGCGTTCACTAAACTCGGTTTAATAGATAAACCGCGTACACTAAACGCGGTTCATTATTAAACCACGTTTTCGAAACGCGGTTCAATATAACTTAAACCTCATTTTTTAAACGCGGTTGTTTTGTATATTAAACGCTTTGGCATGACGCGGTTTAATTTGGAAATATTTATTTTTCAGCCTTATTTTTTTTATTTTTTTATTTTTCAGCATTATTTTCAGAACCGGCTCTAAAAATAGCCCCTTTAATTTTATAATTAAATATAATACACCCCTCTCCCACTTTTAATTACAAAAAATAACTCCTTGAACTTTGTTGTTGCATACAACTTACCCATCAACTTTGTTACTAACCATAATACTCCTTTTTAAACATTAATAAATTTAAAATTAAACAAATTATTGAAAATTATTTTTTGGAAAAAGCATAAAAGACTATAATAATATTTTTAAAATTTATTTTTCAATGTTTAAAAAAAAAATTTCAGCATTCATTTTTAATTTATAAATTTTTTTTAATTTTTTTAACATTAAAAGTAATTGGGTGTGTTGTAGTTAATTACAAATATCAAAAAAATTTCTTTAATTCATGTTTTAGGGGATAAGAGAGGGAAAAATAAGAATGAAAGTAAGGAAGAGAAATTGAAATGTGAGTTTTGGAGGGAATAAAAATTGGGTCAAAATATTATTATTTTAGTTCGAGAATATTATATTACAATAAAATTTGTAAATTTATTACATATTTGTCTTAAAGTTCTGTAGTAAGATTGATCGAATTTTAACGAAAATTATTAAATTCTAACATGTGATACTTAAATTTAGTACAAAATCTTAAAATTCATTATTTAATTATCTTTTATTTTTTTTGGAACACTCATTTTTCATATTGTGAAAGCTAGTTATGGCGGCAAACTTGTGAATAATAAAATATATTTGGCAACGATAATATAATGTCGTGGCTAAATATCATGATTTTTTCCAACGGCCGCTAAAAGTCGTTGCTAAAGTAGCATTTTTAGCAACGAAAATTCTTGTCGTCGCCAAATACATGCTTTTTGGCAACGATTTATTATTGTCGTTGCTAAAGTAGCATTTTTCGCAACGACAGTCGTTGCCAAATACATGCTTTTTGCCAACGATTGATCAATATCGTTGCTAAAGACAAGGTCTATGGCAACGATTTATTATTGTCGTCGCTAAAGTAGCATTTTTCACAACGACAATTCTTGTCGTCGCCAAATAGATGCTTTTTGGCAACGATTGATCAATATCGTTGCTAAAGACAAGGCCTATGGCAATGATTTATTATTGTCGTTGCGCATAAACAAGTTTGCTTTTGCAACGACAATATATGTCATCGTGAAAAATATATTTTTAGCAACAAAATATATTATCGTTGCCAATAATTTATTTTTAGCAACTACATTTTTTTGTCGTTGCAAAATATTAGTATTTGCCAACGACTTTTATCAGTCGTTGCTAAACCTTGTCGCAAAAAATCTGTTTTCTTGTAGTGATGACAACAACTACCTCGGTACTTCTTCGGTGATTCTCTTTATTTGATTTTTAAGAAAGGATTGCTCCTTTATTAGCTGATTTTCCATATGTACGAATTGTTCTTCAATTTTTTCAAACTTTTTCCATATATTCTCAAGTGTTGCTCTCGATGGATCAATTTTGACCTCCGTTGATGAATACCGTGGATTGATTTCAGTATTCTCAGATCAAATTCAACACCCATAATCAAAGGATTGAGGCTCTAATACCAATGATATAGTTAAACTGTATCGATCTAGAATTGAGGGAGAAATAGAGAAGAATTTGAGGGAGAGATAGAGAGAATAGTAGGGGGAGAGAGAGTTTGATTAACATTCCCGAAATTTATGAGCCTCATACAAGCCTACGCCCCTATTTATAGATGGGGAGGGGGAATAACTAATTAATATTGTAATTATGTAATGTAAAGGGAAAATAACCTAGACTATTACTAAAATAAAGGTACTTATTAAAATATTATTTAATCTACTGTCTAACACGTGATTAACTTATTTATCCTGTATTAGTTTGGTACTTAGATTGCAAATATTGGGCTACGCTTGATTTGTTAGATTTTAGAACAATTTAGTTCAATATTAGGGTTTTCTATCATTCAATTTTGGGTTCGTTTCATTTATAGTACTTGTTTAGTTCTTGTTTTCTATAATTTGATGCCATAATTTTGGATTAAATTCTTCAACTCTTCTCCACCTAGGTGTTGCAAATTTGGCTTTTCCGAAGATGCGAATGACAACAATATAAAATTAGGGACATAATCCAGGCAATCCACTCTTAATTCTTGGTTTTAAGAGCAACTTGTTCAGGTTTTATGTTAATTTATTTGTAAGACAAGCCTATGTTACATAATGGAATGTTCATTTGGCGTTCGGATCTTAGGATGGTTGACATTGTAAAAGCTCATTGATTGGGGATAGTAGTAATCTTTCGGATATTACTTGTATTATAGCTTCCTTGCCACTTTTTTGCCACATTAATTTGCTTGCTTTCAGAATAGTATTGACCTATAGACCAAATTGATATATAGTGTAGGCTTAATGTATTAATAGTTGACCTAACATTTTCTATATCCAATTTTCAGAAAGGGAATTCACGTGTTCTTCCCTTCTTTCTAGTGGGAATTCTGATCCCCCTCAATGAGAGAGAGACCTAAGACCTGCTTTTCGGAGGGTCTCCTGGATGGAATAGAGAAAGATCGGGGGTTTTAAAGTCCCCCATTCCATGCTCTAAGCTGAAAGTTGAGTGCTTTCAGAGGGCTTCTGCTCATTTGTGTCTTCCTTCCTTTCCCCTGTCTGTTTCCTTTGTGGGGACTCTGTTTCTTCTCTAGCTTTCTTAAGGTTCTAATCTTCAGACTCCCCGCTTTTTTATTGAGTAGTCATTCTTGGCCTATTAGGATTAGGGCCTCTTTTCTCTCCTCAAGAAATAGCTTGAGATGAAGAACATCTTGTTTGGTTGTTATTTTTTAGATGGCAAACTCTAATCTAGTTTCAACTCAATCAAAAGGGATAGGTGTGTTTTTATGACTTTATTGGGTAATTTTAATGGCATGTCTTTTTAATTCATTTGGTAGTTTTCAATCATGTACTTGGCAAGCAGAAGTGAGAACAATATTCATTATTGATTAATTATTTATTGTAGACTATAAAAAAAAAAAAAAAAAAAAAAAAAAACAGACTGTATGTCAATTGTTAAATGCTCAATGGAGCCTCATGGCAAGCGTTCTTGAACTACTTTTGCATGGGCAATATATAGATAGTGTCTAGACCTAAGTGCCCTAGTCTAAGACAAATCTATTGATATACAAATGTTTTGATAAGTTTGGCTCTCTTACTTGTTACCACATGAAGAACAAGAAAATGGGCGCACTCTATGTATACGCTTTCTCCTTAGTAGGAAAAATTTTGAATACATACATGACTGATGTTCTAGAGTACTTTTGAACCAGCTACATCTTATAGTATAATAAAGGAGATTAGGGCCTCATTCTATACCTTTCGTGTGCTTCAAATAATATTTTAGATTTGTTAATATTATATGTCTCACGAAAAATAATATCATATCTATTGTATCACTTGTATGCCTTGTTATGCACATAATTTAAGCCATGTCATCATAATCAAAGGAAAGGGCTTATATAGTTCAAGTTTTAAATTGGAAAGATGGACATTTTGAAATTGGCAAGAAATTTAAGGCTTTTTGTTCTTTGTCTATCTGTCAGTTTTGACATTGCGTAGCAATTTTATTCACCTTTCATGATTACTGATGATGATTATTGGTTATTAGTACGTTTCGTCGAGTATTGCCTGCTTCTTATGGTGGTGTTATTGTTGTCATTTCGTGATTCATGTATTTCATTTGGACATATGGGGTTGGTTCTTGGTGAAATCGGTAGCCATAAAAAGCAAGCAGTTGGAAGCTCGCTGTAAATTGGTGTGTACAATTATTTGTGTTTGAATTTGGTGAGACTGATGAAATCTGGACATGTTGTTGGCAGCTCTCTGTGTGTTTGAATTTTGTTGAGCCTCTTTCGTATTTTCTAGTTAGCTTCTTGGTGTTTTTATTAAAAAAATTTTACCTGTTTCTTTTTATCACAGAAAATTGGTGTCTCTATTAATGATGAGGAAGAAGATGGTGTGGAAGATGGAGAAGGTGTCTACAACATGACACAAGAATGATCGATAGCTTGTTGTTGTTTTTGGTTTAAAAAAAAAAAAAATGAACTTGTTTCTTATAATCACAAGAAATTGGTATCTCTATTTATCATGAATTTATTATAAGGAAGAAGATGGCATGGAAGATGAGGAAGATTTCTACAACATGAGACACAAGAATGATCGATTCTGATTCTTTATTGACTAGGAACAAATTTTTTTTAATTTTTTTCCAATTATCTACGCATTTAGAGATATTATGTAGGAACCTTGGAGTATCTCATAGATTTTTCCTATGTAAGGCATGATATATTGCATTTTTTCTTTGGCTGTCCTTTTCTAAGTTTAATTTTTTGGGCTTAAGATGGTCGTAATTGGATATTGTGTATGGAAATATTAATTGGAATCGAAGTCTTTGATATCTTCATTTAGCAAGTTTATCCATCATTTTGAAGTTTTTTTTTTTTTTTTTTTAAGTAACATCAACATCAAAAGAAATAATATTGGTCGTTCTACATGGGAAGAGAGTGTGGCTAGTTGGTATCGGCAATGGCAACAGAAGTTTCGCTATTGGTAAAGGAACATAAATAATAATGTTGTTGCTAATGCCTTGGCAAGCTAAAGCCAATAGCAACAAAACTAGCAACAACTAAATTTCTGTTACTATTAACATATACTAGCAGCAATGCATATTATCTGTTGCTATAACCTTTAGAACCAGTGGCAATAGCAACAACGTAGCAAACGAAGATTTCTATTGCTAAAAGCTACCGCAACAAAGAAAAAAAAAAAGGCAATAACAACAAAACTATCCCTGTTGCTATTGGTCACTTTTTTGTATTGCAATTAAAAAACGACGCCATGATTTGAAGTATCACTTTATCTTTTGCACAGATCATGAGAGTATAAGGTATCTCCTTGAATAGAAGACCGCTACACGCATCCAAAAGAAAGGCTTGATGAAAATTTTGGGTTTGGATTATTCCACATAGTACAAGAAGGGAAAAGAAAATGTGGTTCTAGTTGCCTTGTCTAGAATGGATGCAGAGGTTACTGATGCTAAGCTACTTGCAAGCATTGAAGTTCAAACCACTTGGGCAGAAGAAGTGAGCAAATCATTGTCGGAATCGGTGTCCTGAAGCCCCAATTATTTGGTTTTAATTATTTATTAAATAAAAATTATTTTACTTATTTATTGTGGGATTATGTTTTACAAATCAAATATACATGTGATTGTTTTTCTAAAGCATTCCATGAGATGGACGTAGTGTATGATGACCTATAAACGTTTCATTTAAATGGTCAATGAGATTGTGCTACTGATAGATTTAAATCAAAATTGTGGTATGTCATCAAAATATGTTCGTAGTCAGTGTCACATTTAGAAAATCCTTATCTTTGTATACGCTTAATGGTCTGTGATAACATACAGGCGTCAGGTTTCACTATATCCTAGAGACTATTCCATAAGGGATGGAATAAGCTTTAAAGAAAGCAGTTCGCTATATGTCTTGAACTGTTTCGTACTCTATTCAGACAAATTGTGCACACAAACAGAAGCACAAAATACAAGACCAGCAGCCTCAGTAGAAGTTCATTTGATAACCCATTTACATGACTTATCTTGATCATGCGGATATGAATCCAAAAATGTTATTTTTGTGTTTACCACTAGATTGCTACACTGAATAGGACCACATGTATCTAGACTATTATCAGAAATGAGTAGTTTAATTTTCTTTTATTTTTACAATAACTTTAAATCTTGAAAATAGTTTGAACTTGTGCATGGAGTGTTAGTTATGTTTATGTGCTAAAAGGATTAGGTCACTGTAAGTGACCAAAGACTTACGCCCATTGGGTAAAGTGTGGCGGAAACAAATATTTTACGTGGAATTTATAACCTCTAGTGGGATAAATATGTCATTTTAGTTGATTAGCAAGTATTAGAATAGATTCAAAAAATTTAGCCAAAGTATTCCATGTGTTTGACATTTAGATTTCTCTATCAATGAATTATTCGAGAAGAGCGAGTCAAGAACTAAGGAAAACTGTGAGAAAAATAATGATAGTAGTTAGAATTATTTTTCTCATGGACATGTAATAGAGGGGTTAATTGTAAGTAGATGGTCGTTTGGGAGTTAAACGTATAAATATATTTATTCCTATAGTGCAGTAAAACTTATGAAGTGAAATTAAGTTTTATTAATGGTAATCAAATGTTATCATGAGATAATAATTAGATTTGACCTATTTGGAGTTAGAATTAAATTGACCATGAGGTCCCTGTGCAAGCCTCCAACTATTAAGAGAATTCATGAGATAAATTTACACAAGAAAAAAATAAAAATAGGAAAATGCTAAAAAACCAGCGTTGGTCAAACAGCGCATGATGCATCACCATCTGTAGTTACGCTAGATGAACTAGTGCATGACACATCCCAAGGGCGCGATCTGCGTCTAATAATATGGACCAATCAAAGGGTGACACGTGGCAGCGAGGACGCGATTTTGACTTGGTCCTTGTATGCACAATTTTCAATGAATTTGGATAGATTTATTTTGTTTTGATTTTGAATATTAAAAAAAGAAAAAAAATTCTAAATCTTGATTTTATTTATTTTATTTTTAATTTCTAAAAAGAATATTTAGTCTATAAATATATCATGAACATCCGTTTAGCAATGTCAATCATTAAATAAAAAATTCAGAGAAGCTTGTTGTCATTTTTCTATGAGAAAACGTTTCTTAGAGAACTTAATATTTTATTGTTCACACACACGGTGTCTTGAGGGATTGTGGAGAAGACCTTAGTGGTGTCGTTCCTCTTCTGAAGGTATACTGTAGACTACATAAAGGTACAAAATTCGTAATTTTTCTTTTGAAATTTGTACTTATTCATGTTTCTTGTTGTGTCTATAGTTGTCATGTGTTATAAAAATTTTTAATTCCACAACGCAAAGAAAAAATTGTCAGCGCTGCTGATGTTAGTAATGACATCATGCTAATGTCATAAATGAATAAAAAAACTAAATAAATATATATTTTATTTTATTTTTTTTTGGAATGAGATTCTAAAAGTGATTATACAATAATCAATTTTTTAAAAATGTTTAAAAATTAATTTAATTGTTCAAAAATTTTAAAAGGCCTTATGCAATGTTATTCAAATTAGTTTGACAACATGGTACTTATTAAATTTTATTCACATATTTAATATAATTTATATGAGTTCAATTATGTGTGATGTGAATAAAGTTAGAGCAGCATTTAAATAGGCAACTTTATGAAATATTTTATTTGAATAAGTAGGAGAATTTTTCAAATAAATCTAATAAGATTGGAAATTCAATAGTTGAATCTTTTAAAAGAAAATTCTATAAAATATCTAATAAGATTGGATTTGTGTAGGCTAGATAATTAAAGAAACCTAATATTATTAAGATATTATTTAGTGGTCAAATAAAATTTTGGATATGTTTCTAATAATGAATATGGGATAATCATGTATAAAAGAAAGACTGACCATTTAAAACTTCAAGTGTGAACAAGGTTCAAGAGTTAAATCCTCACGGCCTCCATCGTCGATCTAATAGTATAGTGCATAGGCGCTACTTCCCGAGGAGAGTGTTTGTTTATGGAATGTAGGGTTAGACTACTTAAGAATAGATAGAAATATATGAAAAACAAGATGAAACGACACTGTCGTGGAGTATCTTGTCTACTTGTGCCAATGTCGAGGCTATATAGTATACACTTGATGGGGATAGTATATCAATCTCCTAGGGATCATTATGATATTATCTTAGAGGCCAAGGTAGAACGGCAAGTTAATTATATTTGGAAAATATATTAATTAAGAATAGTTCTCACCTTACTAATAACTCGGTACGGCCTCACCAGGGTAGACTTGTTTGGTCATCGTTGCACATACAAAAAATGGTAAGTTGGATTCCATACTTTGTTCATCTGCTAAAAATTTAATTAAAAAGGTTCACTAGCCTCAAAACATCAAGTAGGAGTGAGCTTCTATAAATGAATGTTCATGGCCTCCATATCGATCTAGCAATGCAGTCGGTGGGTGCTACTACTTGAAGAGGATGTTCACTTGTAGAGTACAAGGTTAGACCTCTTAGAGATAGCTTGATGTGCCGAAAAATGGGTAAGCCAATGCCGATGTGGAGTACTTCTTTGACTTGCATGGATGTCGAGGTAGCAATGTACACTTGAATAGGGTGCTACGTTAGCCTCCTCGAGAAGCTCCGTCGTATGCCCGTAGAGGCTGAGTGAAGGGTGGTGTGTTAATTATGTTCAGTAAGAGCTTACAACAGAACATATTTACCAAGAAATGTTCTCACCCTATTGTTATCTCAATTCAACCCTGCCGCTAGGGAGTTTTAAGTAGTTTGGTTGGGTCACTAAGGCATACATGTAAGTGTCGAATTGTGAACTTCAGACTTTGATTGTTTATTACAAGTAAGAGAAATAATCATGTATGTTGTATCACTTGTTTATTATTTTGATTTTAGGCTACTTCGTTTTGTTTTTATAATGCATTGCAATTAATACTGGCATATATTATTCGCTTGTCCTATTATACTCACTGAAAAGATGGTTCATACATCTTAGTACATGTGGAGTACTATTATATGCTCAATGTTCTCTAATTTTCTTATAAAATGTGTACTAAGTTGAAAGAACGCTTAGAACATTAGTTTAGACTAGTGAGCTAGTCGGATGCAAGATTCAGACGTTAGGTGTCGAATATTTTCTAATATTAGATGCTTGAAAATTTCAACTGCAGAAGTGATGCTCATACATTTGAAAGAAATGTTTAGTGAGCTAAAAAGGTAGCATGAGAGCAACTTATGAGAAAGATGATTGTGTTAAGAAAGTTCAATTGAAAAGCTTATCATAATAACGATATATTATTTAATCGAGCTATAATTTTTGAGGTGAATATTGATAGCCAATCTCAACTAGATATGGTCCAAACTCGACTATCAGGGTGCTTTAATTATTTCAACAGAAATACATCGAATAATAGAGTTTTACTCGTTGTCTAAACAGATAAATGTATAGTTTGATAGAAAAATGTGTCTTGAGAATTGAGGGTAGAGTCCACTTGGTATAAGCACACATCTCAAAGAACTGGGAATCTCTGAAGGGTAAAATAAAATATAACTCAAAATAATTTTGACTCTTTTTAAAAGTTCTAGAAATTAATATTTAAAAAGAATTGCATAGGTACTTAGCAAATATTGTTGCAAAGACTGGAAAGCAAACATGAAAAGGTATTTGATATCTTGCTTACTCTAGTCATGATTGGTTGGTAGTTCACCACTGTCCTGTTGTGTGGACTACAGATCAACTAATCGTAATTACAAAGTGTTGCAGTAGTATATAGCTATTTACCAGGCACTAATACACCGGATTTCATTAGAATTCCAAAGTTAATCGTGCTTGGGCGAGACTAGTATCAGGATGGGTGGCCTCCTAGAAGTCCTCGTGCCGCCAACCCTATAAGGTTGGGGTTCCTCGGAAGTAGTCTCTCAGCAAGGTTACACCCTTAAGGGGTAAGGCCGCGTACATCCCCCCCTCCCCCCCAAAAAAAAACCCGCTTAGGTGGGAGCCCTTAAGGCATTGGGTCTGTTGTTGTAGTAGTAGTATATAGCTAAGCATGATGCCTTTAATGACATGTTGTATCCTTTAATTGAAGGTAGTATGATAGTTTTGAAAAGGGGCATCAAGAGGTAGAAGTTTAGGTCCATGAGTATATATTTTTGATTTTTAATAGCTATCTAAATGTGATGATTTCTTTAGAAATTTGATTTTTATTTACTATTCTTTTTAGAATAGTTTTTCCTGTTAATTTTCCTAAAAATAAACTGATCTTTATTTAAATAAAGTGTTTATTTAAAAGGGCACATTGGTAGATAGTTGACTAATTTAATCGAGATTATGTTAGGGGCAATTTATTCGTCTAATACAAGTTAGTGTACAAAACTACATAAAAGAAGAATTTCTTGATGTAAATATAGCTTTTAACTGGCACCTGAGCTTATGTCACATTAATCCAATATAATTTAGGCACTAGTTTGAGATGATCTTATGGGAACATTTGGTTCAAAATGATAACTAGTGTGCGAATAATAATAAAATGTGTGGTGACTAAAAGAGCCTTTAAAAGTAAGGACAATAGAGCGAATAAGTTGCTAGAACAAGTTCATAAAATGTTTATGGACTGATGAATGTTCAAGCGGTGGGAAGCTATGAATACTTCATAAAGTTCTATGGATGATGATTGAGGATGTTGATATGTGTGGGTGTGTGTGTGTGTATATATATATATATGCTTCTATACAAAGACTAAAGTCTTGTTTTTTTTTTTGAAAAGTTTAAAGAATTAAGAACTAAAGTTGGGATCGACTCCGTATTGATATCAAGTAACATTGATCAGATCAAAGTGGTAGATTTCAGGAAAATTTGTATTTTTTCTTACTGCAAAGTATTGTAGAAAGGATCAATAATGTGTTATTGAATATGATAAGATTCATATGATGAGTCACGTCTGTATACCAAAACGTTTTTTATGCAAGTGGTTTCATAAGTGACCCTGTAAGTTCAATAGTTAGGTTGTGTTAGATAAAATGACAATAATGAGATAGTTGATCTTAGCAATATGATACAACTAGGAATTTGGTTGATGTCTTTGATACATCCTCAACTAGTGTTAATGTCGCACTAAGTATGAGCTTTGGTGTAGTGAGAGGATGGTCAGGGCCACCTAACGAATTCATGTCTTCAGCCTTAATGGTTGAGGGAGATAATGAATTTGTTCCCCTACACAAAATGAGACTCTTAAGAATAAAGATGAAGACTAATAGAAAGGTAATTAATTCTAAGTTAGAATGAATGTATTCTGATAGTGTCTAGAAAGTCGAAATGCATTAAGTACATCAGATCGTATTCGAATGGATCTACAAGAGTATAAAGAGGAGTGGACATAAAGGCAGAGACCTTCAAGGTGAAAATTAGATTGATGGCAGTGGGTTATAGGCTAAGAAAGGAATCGTATTTGATCAGACCTTGTAGCTAGATGTTATGTTTAAGTCCATAAGGATGCTCTTATCCATAGTATCTTATTATGAATGTATTATTGTAGAGATGATAATTGATATAAAATTTAGAATTTTAAATTGTGAATCCTCTATGTCTGATCTAATTAATTCAATAATTTCAGTATTAGAAATTAAATTTTCCCAACAAATCTTATGTAGGGGATGCTTATGCTCAATCTCTAATTCCCGCACTGACCATTGATCCTTCTACATTTGATGATATAACGCTGTCCAACAACATTCTAAGAATTGAAGGGAGGGCAAATATTGGTGCCCATTCTGACTTAAGACAACAGCTATTCTTAGTTTACGCACTCTTATGCTTTGGGTGGACATTCAGGTATTTTGGGTATTGAGGATGAAGCAACGGTTTTATTACAAAAGCACGAAGAAGGATGTCATAGATTGAGCTCAAGAGTGTGATTTTTGCCAATGTAAGAAAGGGGAACACTTTCCCTATCCCAGGTTATTACCACCTTTGCCTATTCTGAACAAGCTTTAAGCCACATCAGTATGGATTTTATAGAAGCTCTACCTAAGTCGGAAGGAAAGGATATGGTTTCGGTTGTGGTGGAAAGATTTTGCAAAATATGCTAATTTTTTTCCCTTGAGATATCCCATTACGGCAACACAATTAGCACAAATTATTCCTCAATTGCATTTATGAACTACATGGTTTACCGAAGAGCAGATAGATAGAGATAAACTCTTTCTGAGTGGTTTTTGGCAGGAACTTTTCAGATAGTTAGCCTCTTCCGTGGCACATAGTTCAGCTTACCATCCTCAATCGGATGGCCAAACAGAGAGGCTGAATCAGTCTCTCGAGCTATACCTTAGATGTATGAAATTTAAGCATCCGAAGCAACGGAATATATTGTTATCTTTGGGTGAATTTTGGTAAAACACTAACTTTCATTCTTCTTCGGTTACTACATCATTTTGTTTTTCATTATATGGCTATAATCTTCCTTTACCTATATTGCAAGAAGAACTTGTTTCTCCTACCTTTGAAGACTTACTGCAGTAGAGAACTAAAGTCACCAAGCAACTAAAAGACCAACTCTTATCAACTCAGTTTCGCATGCAGTTTTTTGGGGATAGCGACAAAATCGATGGAGAATTTCAAGTAGGGAATCTGGGGTACCATAAGCTATAGCCTTATAGAAAATTCTCTATGGTCATCAGGAAGAATGCGAAGCTCTCGGCCAAGTATTATGGTCCTTACAATTTTCTGCAGCGAGTGAGATCTGTGGCTTATTAGTCAGAGCTGCCTCAAGGTTTAGCCATACATCGTGTATTCCACGTCTTCTTGCTAAAACGGAAGGTTGGTTCTGGCAATGTTCTTCAACAACTGCTCCCAAGCACTTATGTCGACAGAAGAGTATTGGCAGAACCCAACGCTATCCTTGCTAAAAGATTGGTTCCTAGGGGTAATTGAGTTGTTACTCAAAGTCTTCGTTCAATGGTCCAATTTGGTTTTCGAAAATGCTTTGCAGGTGTTTGCTCCTTTTATGTATTTAGTATGTGTGTGGGTGTCGTAAGTGCAAACAAACATGCACAAATGGGACATGTAGCGACTTGGGAGTGAGGCTAAATTTCGAACCACACGTGTTTGACCTCTATCAATCACCTTTGAATAATGTTGATGCTTTCGGTGAAATTGACTTCGGTTTGAAATATTAATGTGGATTCTACGCTTGCTCCAATTAAGGAGACTTCAAGTATATTTTTTTTGGGCTTAATGATTTGACACAAAATTAAATAGATATGAACCCAACTCAAGTGGTAGTTAGGGTGATAGAACTGACCCACAAACACCTTACCTCACACACCTAAAAGCTAGGAACTGGGATGGAGCCAAACTTAAGAGATTAGCAATCTACTTTCTAGCCCGAGTCAATCAGGTTTAAGCTTGGCGCCCTTGACTTGTAATAACTCGAATGAGTTGGAATTTGACAAGATTTAGATAGTGAAAACCATATTTGGGTTACTGGATGATGACCAATGCAATCAAGGTTAATCCTTGGCCGTTGTTTGCACCATATTTTTGAGGGGGTTGGGATGACTCTGTTTTGAGCAAAGTGCCACATGTTTACCACGTGAGGTCTTCCTCGATGAGAACCAAACCTTTAGATGCTGAGATAATGGCATCTCGAGCCTAGCATCCTTAGGAGATTATCACTAACAAGGGTACCAACCACTCAAGGCTCGAGATGGTTGAAGGTTAAAGGGAGCTCAAGCTCAAGGGACTGCCAAGAAGGCTACAAGATGGGTGGTTTCCAAGCTTGAGAAAGTTACTTCAAGTGCAATTTTAGATACTTGGGCACTAAGTTTATTCTAAGAGAACATGGGGATTCTAAAGGGACTTCAGCTAAAAATGCAACGTGGGCTCCCAAGAATTCCCTTAAACATTGAATTATGGACACGTTCATTGATCATTCACGTGTAAGAAAGAACTTAGTGGCCTGACGTGGGGAGAAGATGCCACAGAATTATGGGGCAGCCATTATTTAGCTTGTCTATAGATAAAAGACTTTGTTATAGCTCAAACTAGTGCATATACTCAATACAAAATTTTTCAAGTTTTCTTTACAGCACGCTTGTACTCTTTTCCTTGGAGTAGCTTAACTTAACATTGTTTAGCTTAGCATTGATCTTGTTGTACTTGCTACTTCACAACATTTTCTCCAAAAACGGTGAGTGGTTGAGGTAAAAGACATCCGATTCGAATTTAGGCTCACTCCCTAGTCGTGATAAGTCCCTTTTGCACGTTTGTTTTATTTACATTTTACAGAGACGACATCACATTTAATTGCCCATAAATATAGCAAACACGCCTTTTGGAAACCACTATGAAAGGCTTAACACAAGACTTCATTGCCTTCATCCCATCTTGGATTATTAGGACGTAATTGAGGGCCACTCGCCGATGGTTAGAGCCATGAGGTCCTGTGCTTTTGAGCATGAGCAACCAGAAGCCTAGCCTTGATTGGATCCTCAGTTCATCATACTCTTGAACGATCCTATAACATGAAGGGATGAACCAATTCATAGCCACAGTAGTGAAAGCGGTGGCAATGATGACATCCTGGAAGATTAACACATTGGGCTGGATGGCTGTTCTTGCAAGAGTTTCATGGCTAACTCAAACTCCATTTAGAAATCATGGACCAAAGAGTCCAACAAACATTAAGAGAGGCCTTTGAGAGGTAACGTGTTGAAATAGAGTGCAATCTAGCAGCCCAGCATGAAAAATATCCCCCCCCCCCCCCCCCCCCCCCCCCCCCCCCAATGAGAGCCGTGATAAACAATGTTGGAACCTTAATGAATGAAAGGCTTCATATAGAGACAGATAGAGTCTTAGTTGAAATGAACTCAACCTTGTCTTCTACTACTACCCTTATTTCTAAGGACATGATAAGGCTGACAGTAGTTGAGGTCAAGCCTATCTTGATAAGACAGGCTAAGCCTCACTATGGCTTGGTTCAAGTCGTTAGCGAGGATGTCAGGCAACTTAGGCCCACACCTCTTCCGTCAGCACCAACTGGATATCCTCGTCGAGGCTCCTTTGAGCTCACGATTACGATTACTTAGGTTGACTACATTGCCTTTGAGAAAATGGAAAACCCAATAATGGCTAACCCAAGTGTCACACACTTGGAACCCAACCATAGGAATATCAACGTGCCCCTTAGGGTTGCTGAGCCTTCGAATAAGGGTTTTTCTCTGGCATCAAGTGTTTTTAACGCCAATGTGCTGGTGTTACATGTCCCTGAGACAGGGGGCGTAACCTTTCATACCCTTCCCAAGTAGGAGAGGTTGCCTCCAGGCTGACTCAAGGCCTTGAAATAGGAGTAACAGAACAGGTACCGACCTCAAGGAGCCAGCCCTTCCTTCCTAGACCTTTTCATCCTTACTACACTAGGCGGCAAGCTAACCACCCACTTCCTTATGATCATGAATTGGGGATTGATCAAGCAAGGATGAACCAACAGCCTGCAAACATGATGTGCTCCCAAGCTTGCCATAAGAACCCTGGTCTTACTGGAACATACTTTATGCCCAACCAAGCGCATGGCCAAAATGATCATGTGGGTTACCCCAGATTTTGGGGCTATGACCATTCCCGCACTCAATTACAATGGGCGCTGAGGGGTATCCTTTAGATCCCCCTCGAGATCCTTGCCCACTTGGGGGGCAATGGCTGGCATATAACCATGTGCCTGACCAACCCTTCCAGGTCCAATTGCTTGCCCTCATCGAACCGATGTATGGGCTAGGCCTCATGAGAGTGAATAGGCCCTTGTATAGTAAACCTTATCGTGACTAAATAGATAGGGGCTATCCATTTCCTCGAGGATATAAAGTCCCCGAGCTTACCCTTTTCTTAGGAGAAGGGACTATGTCTTCCCTAAAGCACTTGGCAAGATTCAATGGCCAGTTTAGGGAAGCGGTTAACAATTAGTATCGTAAGCTTAGGCTGTTCCTAGTTCTATAATAGGGCCTGCTTTTTGGTGGTACATTAGCCTACCTCCTATTTCCATTTATTGTTAGGATAACACAGCCAGGTAATTCCAAGCTTAGTTCCCAAGAATGGAACTAGGGACATCCATATCTTACTTGGCTCAAATTAAACAAAAACCAAGTGAATAAGTGGAAGATTACATTAACCGGTTCAAAAGAGCCAAGCTAAAGTGCACTGTAGCCCTTCCTGAGGTTGAATATGCTAAGCTAGCCTTAAACAACTTAGATATTACCTTTAGAAAGAAGTTCGAAGGCTCTAACTTCACGATGCTCCTACAGCCGACAGAATGTGCCACTAGATATGAGGCCATCTTAAAAGAAGAAAGCCTTATGAAAAATAGCATTTATGGGACTTATGTACACAACCTAATCAAAGAGGATAAAGATCTTCCATATGAGATTGAAGTCGCTTAGTAAGGGACCTCCTATGGTTTGCAGTCCTTTGATCGAGAAGCATATTAAAGCCAGAAAGTCTTATCGATCCCAAGACTTTAAAAATTACTCGTTTGACCTCCCAAGAACCATTTTAATATTCAATTGGCTTGTGGCAAATAATAAACTTAAAATCAAGGGTAAACGTTGAAAGCCTAGCCTAATTTCCACTAAGAGAAAGGTATACTATATATGGCACGGCTCATTAACTCATTCAACGAAGAACTGTGTAATATTTAGAAACGTAGTTCATGATGCCATAGAGGCAAGGGCATTGATCTTCCCTGTAGAATGATAGATGGGCATTGACAAAGACCCTTTCCCTGCTTCTACCTAAGTTAATATAACTGAGGTAGCAGAGCCTTATAGTTCCCACAACAGCAAAAATAATGGCATATCTCTATGTTGGATGGGTAGAGACAAAGACAGTCTGGCTATAGCCTAAACTTTCTTTGACAGGCTGCTACAGTCAAGGACACTTAGGTTTCCCAGAACCTAAGTAAGATTGCCAGAAGATTAGTGCAAGTGGTATATCACGACTAAACATTCACATGTGATTTTGTTATGTTCAGCAGGTTCTTGCAGAAGTAATTAGAGGAAGGAGTTATTCTTCACTCTAAAAAGAAAGAGATAGCCATGGGAATTTTTACTGACGCCCATCGGCAGATGGTTCTCACATTCAAGAAGCAGGTGTCGAGGAAACTCTTGCGCCTCACACAAGACCGCTGCAAAGATTGTAGCCACAAGTTAGTGTATGAAATGAAGAGGCTGAGCCTTAATACAAAGAAAACGCTAGCTCCCCCAACAAAGGAATCACTAGAGGGACCTCCTCAAGGTCATACTTCAAAGACCCAAATAATCATGACAACTGAGCTTGCAAAGCCGAAATCTGAAATACCACCTACTAGACGTGGACATCGGTTAGTGACCACGACAGTCAGGACTCTAGCCTTTGGGGATCCAATTCGGTAATGTCTGGATGAGAAATCACCTCGATCAAGAGAATGTTAGACCCTCCAGCCTTACTCGAACACAAAAGAGGAGGCAACTGTGGAAGAAAGTAGCTCAACGAAGGGCTTTGCTCGATACTTCCTTAACTAGGATCTATAAAGAAAAGGCTAGGGTCCACAAGGGAAAGCAAGCTAAGCTTATGGATCCTAAAGATCTGATGACTAAGTCCAGGCCTTTTGTAATAGCCGATAAAGGGCAACCAAGCAAGATGGTTGAGAGATGCACTAGTCTCTCATCTTTTGAAGGACAAGAATCTTGGTGGGACCACCTTGCCAAGAATGCACTGGCCCAGAAATCATCTAATGGTGAAGAGGAGTATTCGCCTCTCAGCATCAATATAGTGGAACCTCTTGGCCATGTTAATCAAACATGGTCTTATATAGGGAATGACTTCCACGAGGAGGACTTCTCCCAACCAATGGAGGAGCTTCAAACTCTGGGGGTTGATCTAATAGACCAACCTCTAGACTAGGAAATGCTAACTGATGGCAGTCCAAAAAAAAAAAAAGATCAAGATGTGCCAATGGATAGCAGCCTTGAAAAGTAAACAAATCAAGCGGTCCATATATAATTTGGAGCACTCCATGAGAAGGTCGATGTCAGAACTGCCTTACTATTTCTTTGGAGTTTAAGGCAACTAATACTCAAGAAGGCCTTAAGGGAGATGTTATAGCATTAGACAAGGATCCCCATATGGTGCTTGTGGCTGAAGTGGCAGCTACCAAAGGTAACCCTCGGTCATTTGTCTTTTAAAGTTACTACCACAACATCCATATCTCTTGATGATGCATCTAACGTAATGAAGATGATGTTTGATGGGCCTAATACTGCCAATAAACACATCAAGCCTCTATAAATCAAGGCCAAATTTGATGGCATTCTGGTGAACAGGGTTTTAGTGGATAACGGCCCAGGCATCAATGTTTTGCCTTCATATATGTTGGGGATCATTCGTAAAACTCAAGATGACTTGATTACTACAGTTGTTCGAATCTATGGCATCTTTGGTGCTACTACAAAGTCTAATGGGTCATCCCGATTGAGTTAACTATTGGCAGCTTAAGTAAGGTAACAGCTTTCTTTATGGTGGACACTACATTAAGCTACAATGCTTTGCTTGGGAGAGATTGGTTACATGCCAATTATTATATCTCATCTTCGCTACACCAGTTGTTAACCTTGTTAGAAACAGTGTCCTGAAAATTAAAACTTATCATGTAATCATTACTTTATTTAAAAATGAAATTTGAATTCTTGTTGTTTTCTCATTAGGTTTGTGTAACAGAGTTTATATTGCATGTGATTTTCTTCTAAGTAATATCCACGAGATGGATGTAGTCCTCAAATTGCACTTACATGTTTGTTCTAAGTGGACAATGAGATTATGCCATATATAGATTTGGAACAAATGGAATTAAATGTTATTTGAAAAATTCATTGTCAGTGGCAAGTTTGAACTACTTGTCTGCTAAGGCTATTACCTAATATTTTAGATGACCTGTCTTGGTCATGTGGATGGAGATCCAAAAGTGTTATGTTGGTGTTTTACAATAAGATTGAAATGTTGAATTGGACCAAGTGAGTTATTCATTTCTCTGCTACTATTGGAAATGAGTAATTCATTATGTATGATTTGAACAATGACTCTAAATCCTGAAGGTATTCTGAACATGTGCATGGAGTGAGAGTTGTCTTGATGTGCTTAAAAGCTAGGTTTCTATAAGTGACCAAAGTCTTACGTACATTGGGTAACGGCATTAAATGTGAAAGGGATTAGATATTCAAGATGAAATCTATAGTCTCTCACGAGATACATTGATTCACAAATGTTTGAATTAATTTGGAAACTTTGACCAAAGCTTTCCAAGTGTTAGACATTTGGAGTTTATATTATGAATTGGTTCATTTATAAATAAATTATTTGAAAAAGGGAGAGTCAAGAACTAATGGAAAAGCAATGAGGAAAATAAAGGTAGTAATTATGATTATTTTCTCATGAATGTCTAATAGAGGGGTGGTTGTTGTCAAAATAGACTAATTGAAAATTATTGAATAAATAATTTAATACTAGAGCGTAGTAGGATTTATTAGTAGAATCAAGTGCGGATAAATGGTAATTCAATTTTATTAGGAGATGATAATTAATTTAACCCATTTGGAGAAAAATTCAAATTATCCCGAGGTTGCTGCGCCAGCCTCTAATTTTACACCACCAAAAAATATTGAAAGAATTCATGAGATGAGTAAATTTAATTTTTACTAAATAGTATTCATTGGATGAATTAAATTAGAATTATAAAATAAAATTATTTTGGTAGAGTAAAATTAATACGATAAATTTTTACATGTGAGAAACAAAATAAAATTAAAAAATAATAAATAAACATAGTGTTGATCTGCGTGATTTTAAACAAACCAACCAGATAGGCGATTCGTGCCTTCGGGTGCGGACCAATCAAAATGTGCCGCGTGGCACGTCTTGGGCAAAGGTTACGCGGGCAATCCGCGCCTACGGGCACGAACAAATCTGCTTGCACCACCTGTCATTTTTTCGCTGGTGCCCTCGTGATTTCTCCCACTATGCAATACGAAGCCACTTTGTTGTATTTTTAAGCGTACCACATTGAGAAAAAAATGAGTTTTTCTTAGTCCAGTAGCCTATTATAAATAGGGGTCCTGAAATTAAAGTTTAGCATCAATCAAAAATAATAGTTTTCATAAAGTATTGACTTTCAGAGAACCAAAAGAGAGAAAATTTCCATTGAAAATTTTCTCTAAGTTTAATATTTTTTGGAGTCCACACTCCAGGTGTTTTGAGGAGATTGCATAGAAGGTCTCAAGGTCTCATTTATTTTCTTGGAGCGACACTGCGGTCTACATCTTGGTATTCTTTTTTCCTTTTCCTTTTAGCTTTTACTTTTCTATCTATTTACAATATTTATTATGCTAGTTATTTATATCATTATTACAAATATATTAGAGTAGAATGCTGTAGGTTTAAAGTTAGGAATTTTAAATATGCAGATCAAGAATTAAGAATTCTAAGTCAATCGTGAGTTTATAATTAGAAATTTTAAACCGTTCTGCTTCGTTAAATCGGTTAACTTAGGGAATATTTTTGAAATACGTCCCAACAATTGATATCAGAGCCAGCCTCCGATTACATTTATAATGGACATGATAGGCATAATAAATTGAAATAAATAGATTTGCGTATTAATAAAACAGAGATTTAATTAAAGGAAAAAAAAAAAATATGACATGTCATTAAAAGTTGTCTATTAAGAATTTGTCTTGTCTTTTCAATTTCAATTGAAATCTCGATTATATTAAATAGTTAATTCAGATCTATAGGTTTTGAATTTTGAAATCTATATTGTTAATATGTATGATTTGATTTCACATATCTTTTAAAGATTGACATTATAGGATAATCTATTGAGATTAGAATCAACTTTTTAACTATATAAAAAAATTTTAAACTATTTTTTAAATCTGATGTTAACGTACTCGGCTAATGTTAGCGTTAACCTGTCGTTTAAAAAAAAAATTTGGGATGTGTAGACGTCGATACTATTTTTAATAAATAAAATATTAAACTAATTTTATTATTTAATTTATTTTAGAATGTGATTCTAATGTAGATTATAAGATAATCTAGTTGCAAATGCAATTTAAATAAAATCACTAGTTTATAAAATTCAAGTGGGAGCGAGTTTCAATGGTTGAGACATCACGGTCTCCATTACCCATCTAATAGTATAGTATATCAACATCACTCCCTTCAAAGGGTGTTGGTTTGATGGATACAAGGTTAGACTTCTAATAGGATAAACTCACGTGCAAAGAAGTGATGTGACCACACTGTCGTGGAATATTATGTATATTTGTATTGAGGCTTAGGTAATGGTTTACACTTGACTAGCACGATACATTAGCCTCCTCGAGGAGCTATGTTGTGAGTAATAGTTACAAGAAAGCATATTCATTGAGAATAGTTCTCACCTAAGCTAATTTCATATAGCCCCGTTGCCGGAGGAGTAAGGAATGGAGTATTTGGGCCATCATTGCATTCATAATAGTTCAGTTTTGTGGATACCTAATTTATTTTGTTGACTAAATTGAAAAGAATAGATATCACTGCATTATACATAATTCATGATATATAGTCACACAAATGTTTGCATTTACAAAGAGTAATAATGGCTGCGATTGGTGCCCTTCATTCGATTGTTAAGAATAACCCTCTTACTGGACCTAATTATTTTACCCAAATGAATTTGGACATTACATTAATTCATGAGGGTCACAAGTTTGTTCTCACTAGTGCTCGTCCTACGATGCGCACTGCTAATTCCACAACTGCTGTTAAAGTGCGTCATGGACTCTGGCATAAGGCTAACGAGTTAGCCGGATGCTATATATTGGCCTCTATGTAAAATGTTCTCAAGCATCAAATGCTTTAGATGGAAACAACAACTGAAATAATCAAACATTTAAAGGAAATGTTTGGAGGTCAAGATAGAGCAACGAGGGAAGTGCTGATGAGGGAACTGCTCAAAATAAGAATGTCACAAGGAAACCTAGTTAAGGAACACATTATGAAAATGATGGCATGTTTGTTTGAATTTGAAATTTTTGGTGCTAAAATTGATAGTCTCAGTAGGACATCATCCTTAGTTCACTGTCTAGCTCATTCTCCCAGTTTAGGCTTAATTACATAATGAATAATAGGATTATTCGTTGCCTAAGAAGATGAAATAACTTGCGGAGGGTGTGATGTGGGGCAAAGGAAGTGTCCACTTAACCCCAGCATTAAGGACTAGTGGGAGCAAGCACACTAATGGTCGAACTTGAAAGAAAGGGAAAGACAAGGTTGCTAGTGGAGCGACTAAGCCTAATAAGGAACCAGTGAAAGGAAAGTGTTTCTTTTACAGAAAAATGGGCCATTGGAAGAGGAATTGCACCAAATACTTACCTTGCCTTCCTAGAAGACTGGCAAACCATCCGTTGAACGTAAGTTGATATCTCACATAATTGAGTCTTGTGTAGTTGAGAGTCCACCAGGTTCTTGGTGTGTGGATTTAAGTTCAACTGACCATGTCTATAATACGTTACAGGGGCTCAGGCGAACTAGGAGGCCGCATGATGAATGGGTGTATGCAACGGTTAGAGATGATACAAGAGTTGTAGTCTTGGGAGTAGGAGATGTTAACTTAGGTTTTAGTGGTAGAGTTTTGATTTTCAAAGATTGTCTACTTGTACCTGCATTGTGTAGAAATTGGATTTCTGTGTCCCGTTTAGTTGATAATGGTTATTCAATTAATTTTTGCTCTGAATTTGTTATAGGAAGAAATAAATTGTTTATTTGCAAGGGTACACGCGTGAATGGTTTATTCATGTTATTTCCTGAGGTAAAGTCTGATAATTATTAGAATGACTCTACCACAAGCCCATTTGTTCGGTGTACTAATTCAAGCAAGGAGCTCGAGCCAAAACCCTAGGAGAGAGAGAAAGAAGATTGGGGGAAGAAGAAGCAATTGTATTATCAATTAACAAAACTTATAAGACAATCAATCCCTTATTTATACTATCAACTAACGAATGAGGGCAAGCAAGAATACATTGCACTTGGACAATACTACCAACCGACTTAACTAACTCCATTCAAACTAAGAAATGGCACCAAAGAGCTAAAACATAAGAACCGAATAGCAAGGCTTAACTAGAGCAGGGAATTATTGAGATATTTACAGAAGTAATCCCAAATAAGCCTTAATCATGACAATACCCCTCCCTAGAAACCATTCTTGTCTGAAGAATGGAAGTCTGGAAATTGGCTCCGAATGAACTTCTTGTCTTCCCAAGTCACGTCTTCAATTCTGAGATTGGCCCATTAAACTAACACTTGCTCTATAGGCTGGCCATTCAGCTGCTCTATACGGGTGCCTAGAACTGCCAAAGGTTCCTGCAAAATCAAACCATGAGAAGAAGCTGCTGGAGGTGAGGATGAGCTTGAAGTTCCTCAGCAATGTGCTTCTTTAGCAATGAATCATGAATGTTGGATGAATACTAGCTTCCAGAGGTAACTCTAGCTTGTACGCCATACTACCCAGCTTCTGCAACACATGGTGGGGACCAAAGAACCTGGCACATAAATTGAAATTCTTGCTATGGCTACTAATGACTGCCTATATGGTTCCAATTTCAAGTATACCATGTCTCCCACCTCAAATGTCCTCTCACTTCTTTTCTTATCTGCAAAAAAACTTTATTCGTGACTGTACTATTTACAAGGGATCCTTGAGTTGTTGCATAAGTTGCTTCCTCTGATTGAACAGATCACTCACTTCCACCACACTCGAAGTTGCCCTTTGAGGAAGAATTGGAAAAGGGAGATCATACTCATAGAGAGCCTTGAATGGTGTTGTGCCCAATGAAGAATGGGCATTTGTGTTGTACCAATAGTTTGCCAGAGTCACGAAAGACATACTTCTCAAGTACTACTCCACACATTGGTTTACTCTTTCAGTTTGCCCATCCGACTGGGGATGGTATGATGAACTCAAAGCTAAAGTAGAGCCCAGCAATAAGAACAACTCACGCTAGAAATTACTTGTGAACAACCTATCACGATCAAATACAATGGTCCGAGGCAAGCCATGAAGCTTGTATATGTTGTTCAAGAATTGTCTTACTAACCTTTCAGTTGTAATGAGATGATTAAGGCTAATGAAATGACTAAACTTTGTGAACCCATCTACCACCACCCAAATAACCTCCTTCCCCTCAAATTTGGGCAACCCTTCTATGAAATCCATTCGAATATGCCACAAAGCTCTATTAGGGATAGGAAATGGATGGAGAAGGCCTAGGCATCGATTGTGATCCGGCTTAGTTTGCTGATAAACACTGCATTTCTGAATTAATTTGATCACTGCTGTCTTGAGTCCCTGCCAATGGAAGTATTACTTGAGATGCTGATAGGTTCCCTCAATACCAAAATGACCCCCAAGTGCTGACTCATGAAATGCTAAGATGATCGCCTTCCTTAAATCAGAGTTTGTGCCAATGTAAACCTTCCCATTGTTCCTCACAATGCCATTCTCCACTGTGATGCTAGCCTCAAGATCTGAACCTGATCTGATGCTTGAAGCTATTACGCAATCTTGAGCAAACTTATTCATAAGTCCTCTGAACTTCTTCCGTGTAAGAAGGCACCACAGCAGAGATAGCGAGACACACTTCTGTTAGCATTTCACCATCATCTCATCTCATGGATAATGGATATTATAGGAAGTTTGTGACAGGATATGGAGCAATTACAAAACCATTGAGAGCATTGCTTAAGAAAGATGCTTTTAAATGGTCAAAGGAGGCTCAGGATGCATTTGAAAGACTGAAGTCAGCGATGTGTTCAACACTTGTTTAGGCAATGCAAGATTTTTGAATTCCTTTCACATTAGAGACTGATGCTTGTGGGAAGGGAGTGGGAGCTGTTCTGTCACAGAAAGGAGGGCCTATTTCTTATCTGAGCCAAGGCTTTCAGCCCTAGGCATTTGAGCTTATTTATCTATGAAAATGAGTATATGGCAATACTTATGGCAGTGCAAAAGTGGAGACATTATTTGGAAGGCCATCACTTCATTGTTAGGACGGATCACCAAAGCCTCAAATACTTGTCAGAGTAGCGCATTACAACCAGGGTGCAGAGGAATGGCCTTATGAAGAGACTTGGGTTGGATTACTCTATTGAATACTTTAGAGGTAAGGAGAATGTTGCTGCTGATCTTGTAAGACCAAGAAATTCCCTCAACTGCTTGACGGTGGAAGGGCTAGGCCACTGCTTCACTGTCTCAACCTTAGCAACCTCAGTAGATACTCCCTCTTCAGAGATTACATGCCCCAAATATACCACTTGAGACTATCCCAAAGAGCACTTTGACAGTTTAGCATAGAGCTTGTGCTGCCTCGTAAGTTGAAAAACCTGCTCAAGATGCCTCAAATGTGTTTCCATGGATGGACTGTATATGAGTATATCTTCAAATAATACTTAACAAATCTTCCCAGGAATGGCTTAAAGGCTGTGTTCATCAAAGCCTGGAAGGTAGCTGGATCATTAGACAACCCAAAGCACATTACAACAAATTCATAGTGCCAATGATGTGTGCGGAAAGCTTTCTTGTGAACAACTTGATCTTTGACTCTGATTTGATAATACCCCTGCCTAAAATCCAACTTTGAGAAGCAACTTGAGCCATGTAACTCATCTAGGAGGTCATCGATGATAGAATAGGAAATTTATCCTTGATTTAAGGGAGTTCAACTGCCTGTGATCAATACACATTCTCGAAGATCCATCCTTCTTTTTCACTAATATGACTAGTGATGCATAAGAGCTGTGGCTGTGCCGGGTGAAGTTTTTCTTTAACACCTCTTCAACCTTCCTCTTTATTTCATCCTTGTAAACATGAAGGTACTCATATGGCCTTAGATTAACTGGAACTAAATTTGGTTGAAGTTGAATAACATGATCCAATGACCTCCTTGGTGGCAGGGAAGTAGGTGCAATAAATATATCACTGTATTAACTTATCAATTGAGCAATATTAGGATTTGAATCCACCTCTGCTACATCATTCTCAGCTTGTAAAGAAAACAATTTGCCTATCCACTAATAGGCTCCCTTCTTGAGCACCCCTTTAAATCGCTTGCCACTCATCATCTGTATCTGGCCATGCTCTACAATTCCTTGCAACTGAATCTTTATTCTTTCCTTTTCAATTGAAACAAACAATTGAGAGAAATTAAACACCAATGGACTAAAGGTTTTCAACCAATCTACCCCTAGTACCATATCATAGCCTCCCAACTTCAAGATTCTAAAGTCATATTTGAACTGATGTCCTTGTATTTCCCTACTTGAATTGTCTGTACTTAGTTTGAGTAAGCATTGAGTTTTCCATTTGCAACCGTAACAGCTAAACGACTGATTTTGAGCACCTCATGGCCTACTGATCTCACAATCTAAGGGTCCATAAAGCTGTGTGAATTGCTAGTATCAATCAAAATTAGCCTAGATCTATGTCCGGCCAACCCCTTAAATCATATTATGTTATGAGAACCACTTCCTGTCAAAGCTTTAACTAAAATTTCCACCTCAACTCCATCAAAAATTGCACCACTATCTTCTTCTTGACCTTTCAAATCTACTGCACCCTTCAATTAGAAATTCTCTTAATCCTGTTCCATCTCAGCAGCAGTCACTATCATGAGTTGCTTTGGATTCTATTTATGCCCAAAGAAGTGCTTCAGATTGCATTTAAAACACAATCTCTGAGCCTTCTTCTCTTCTATTCTCAAAGGCTTAGTCGCTGCAAGTGGAGAAGGTTATAAAACGACTTTACTCTTTTAGCCTGAATCAGAATAGGTCAAGACAGATGATTCAAATAATCTTGCCATTTCATATGCCTTAGACAATGTAGGTGGATTAAGGGGCCTAACCAAATTCTTAATCTTTGGTTTAAGTCCGCCAATAAAGCTAGACATATAGTACTCCTCCTGGGCCCCTTAATTAATGGTCATCACTCTAGCCTTGAGACCTTCAAATCGATTCATGTATTCCTTTACACTGCTCACTTGCACAACCTTATTAAACTTGTCAATTAATTCTCCAAGGTCCTCATCAGCATATCTTTCACACATTTTCCATGAACTCAGGCTAAGTGATGTTAGGATTACTCAATATCAAGCTATGGAACCATTCTTCCTGATCTCCTTGAGATATATGGCAATCAGCTCCACCTTTTGCAAATTAGGAATAGAATAGAAACGAAAGTACCTCTCACATCTCCTAACCCATGATTGAGGATGAGTTCCATCAAATGTATCCATGTCCACTCAAGGTTGACGATAATTGCCACTCCTTGCCACTGAAACCACCTCTCCTTGCTCATCAGCTGGTTTATTTGGCATTGGATCAGGAGGTCTGGTTTGTTGTGCTCCCACAGGAAGGACTCCCACTCCAACACGCATTGATTGCTTGCTAATTTGCTCTTGCATTCCTACAAACATTTGCACCATCTTGTAATTGAGGAAAGTGATCATCCTAATCAGGTATTGCAACTATATTGCTACGCATTGTAGTTAACTTCTCTCGATTTGCTCTTGTAGAGGTGTTACTAGGATCTACAGCAGATCTCTTATTCTGGCCAGCTTGATCGAATCAACAATAAGCTGATCTTCAGGAATTTAGGCTCTGATACCACTATAATGATTCAAGCTAGGAGCT
This sequence comes from Simmondsia chinensis, assembly GCA_018398585.1. Taxonomy (NCBI): domain Eukaryota; kingdom Viridiplantae; phylum Streptophyta; class Magnoliopsida; order Caryophyllales; family Simmondsiaceae; genus Simmondsia; species Simmondsia chinensis. The sequence goes on along the minus strand of JAGTTD010000023.1, from coordinate 17,938,592 downwards.
CGAACCAAAACCATAGGAGAGAGATAAAGAAAATCAGAGGAACAAGAAGAAATTGTATTATCATTCAACAAAACCTACAAGACAATCGATCCCTTATTTATACTATCAACTAACTAATGAAGGCAAGTAGGATTACATTGCACTTGGATAATACTAGCAACCAGCTCAACTAACTCTATTCAAACTAAGAAATGGCACCAAAGAGGTTAAACATAACAATTGAACAACAAGGCTTAACTAGAGTAGGGACTTATTGAGATATTTACAAAAGTAACCCCAAACAAGCCTTAATCATGACAATACTCCTCCCTAGAAACCATTCTTGTCTCAAGTCTATCTTTAAGAGTAAAATATGGACTGATATAACCTTTGGACTTGAAGTCAATCTCTTAAAATAAAACACCCTAATGCCTTCACATGGCCGCAATGTTTAGGTCACATTAATTCAAACAGGATCCAAAGATTGGTAAAATATGGATTGATAGAACCTTTGGACTTGAAGTCCTTACTAGTATGACAATCCTACACAGAAGGTAAAATCACCAAGTCTGTCTTCAAGAGTAAAAGCAATAGGGTCAGTGACTTGCTTAAGCTAGTTCACACAGATGTACGTGGACCAATGAATGTTCAAGCGAGAGGTGGGTATGAGTATTTCATCACATTCACATATGATTACTCAAAGTATGGACACATTTCTCCTAATGAGACATAAGTCAGACTCTTTTAAAAAGTTCAAAGAGTACAAAGCTAAAGTCGAAAAGTAATTACATAAGCAAATCAAGTCACTTCAACCAGATCGTGGTGGATAATACCTTTCAAGAGAATTTTTGGATTTCCTAACTGCAAGTGGGATAACATCTCAACTTTCTGCTCCAGGTACACTGTAGCAGAATGGTGTTGCAGAAATAAGGAATAGGACATTGTTGGAGATGGTAAGGTTCGTGATGAGTCATGCTACTTTACCAATCTCTTTTTGGGGTTATGCCTTCGAAATAACAGCATATCTTCATAATTTAGTTCCATCAAAGTCGGTTCCTAAAATGCCTGTGGACTTATGGACTAGGCGAAAGCCTAGTTCAGGATACCTTCATATTTTGGGGTGTCCAGAACATGTGTTGAAAACGAATCTTGACAGGTAAGAATCAAGGACGGAGGTGTGTAAGTTTTTAGGTTATCCCAGAGGAACAAGGGGTGGTCATTTCTATAGTCCTTCTTTACAAAAGGTGTTCGTAATTGCAAATGGTAGATATTTGGAGGAGGATTTTGTAATAGACTATAAAAGCAAAAGTAGAGTAGTGTTAGAGGAATTGAGAGATAGTGGCAATATTTCTAAATAGCTAGAGGCATATCGGGACACCATGGATGTATTAGACGCACCTACAAAGACGGCCGAGGATGGCTTGAGTACACGAAAGCCTAGCATGGTGGGAGGATTGTCAAGGCGCTTGGCAGACTCATGGAAGGAGCCTTTATGGTTGACCGCGACATTGAGTCTAATCCTCTTAACTACACTAAGGTAATTAAAGACAAAGATGCAGATCAGTGGGTCTTGGCAATGAAATCTGAGATAGGATCTATGTATTTTAATCATTTTTGGGAACTTGTAGAGGCATTGGAAGGAATTGAACCCATTAGATGTAAGTGGGTCTACAAGAGAAAAAGAAGGGTGGATGGGAAGGTAGGGACCTTCAAGGCAAGAGTGGCTGCTATGGGTTTTACCTAAAAAGAAGGAATTGATTATGATGAAACCTTCTCAAGTGGCCATATTAAAATCCACAAGGATACACCTATCCTTTGCAGCCCATTATGATCATGAGATTTGGTAAATGGATGTTAAAATGGTATTTTTGAATGGTTATCTCGAAGAAGACATCTACATGGTTCAACCAAAAGGTTTCATTGGTAAAAAATAGGAGCATATGATATGCAAACTGAAGAAGTCCATGTACGGGCTAAAGCAAGTGTCACACTCATGGGATATTAGATTCAATGAAAGGATTAAGTTTATGGGTTTGAGCACATAGTTGATGAACCATGTGTGTACAAAAGACATCATGAGAAAGTAGTGACTTTCTTAGTATTATATGTGGACGATATACTACTTATATGTGGACAATGTAGATGTCTTGTCAGCTATAAAGATTTGGTTGTCAATTCAGTTCGATATGAAGGACCTAGAAGAAGCCCGTTATATTCTTGGGATCATGCTTTTGCGAGCTCATAAGAGTAGGATGTTGGGATTATCTCAAGTCGCTTATATTGACAAGATGTTGTCAAGTATCACGCGATTGACTCTAAGGAAGGGCTTTTATCTTTTAGGCATGGGGTCCTTCTTTCATTAGAACAGTGTCCTAGTACACCTCAAGAGGAAGAGCATAAGAGAAGTGTCCCATATGCTTTTGCTATGCGAAACCTCATGTATGCTATGTTGTGCACGAGACTAGATATCTGCTATGTTATCTCACTCGGGTCCGATACACTGGGCGGAAGTGAAGCATATTCTCAAGTACTTGAGAAAGATTATAGATAACATGCTAATCTTTCACAGGAACAAGTTGGTTCTAGTTGGCAATACTGACTCAGATTCTTGATCAGATAGAGATGCTAGACGTTTGATGTCTGGATATGTCTTCGCCCTTGGAGGTGAAGCCATTTGTTAGAGGAGTGTCAAACAGTCTTATATTGTTGATTCAACCATGGAAGCTGAATTTGTTGCAGCTTAAGAAGCTGCAAAGGAAGCATGTTGGCTCAGAATGTTCATGAAGGATCTTGAGGTAGTTAGAGATGGTCTAACACCCATTAAAGTCTTCTGCAACAACTTGGATGCGGTTGCTCATTCAAAAGAGCCCAGAAGGCACAAGACGTCCAAACATATTGAAAGGAAATACCACCTCATTAGAGACTACATGGAGAAGGGTGAGATAGCGATTTTGAAGATAGATACGAGCAATAACCTTGTAGACCCCTTTACAAAGACTTTTACTCAAAATACTTTTGAATCACATTTAGAAGGGATGAGAATAAATTGTATAGTAAATTAGATTTAGGACAAGTGGGAGATTATTAGGAACAGTGTCCTGAAAATTCAAATTTATCATGCAATCATTATGTTGTTTAAGAATGAAATTTGAATTCCAGTTGTTTACTCATTAAGTTTGTGTAAGAGAGTTTATATTGCATGTGATTTTCTTTGTGTAACATCCATGAGATGAATGTAGTTCTCAAACTACATTTACATGTTTGTTCTAAGTGGAATGAAATTGTGCCATATATAGATTTGGAACAAATGGAATGAAATGTTATCTGAAAAATTTGTAGTTAGTGGCTTGATTGAATTACTTGTCTAATAAGGCTATAATGTGATACTTTAGATGTCCTGTCTTTGTGATGTGGATGGTGATCCAAAAGTATTATGCTGGTGTTTTACAATAAGATTAAAACACTGAATTGGACCAAGTTAGTTATTCGTTTTTAGACTACTATTGGAAATGAGTGATTCATTATGTACTGTTTGAACAATGACTCTAAATCCTGAGGATATTCTAGTCCGATACATGGAGTGTTAGCTATCATGATGTACTTAAAAGCTATGTTTCTTTAAGGGACCGAAGTCTTACATATATTGGGTAATGGCATGAAGTGTGACAGGGATCAAGTATTCACAATAGAATCTATAGTCCCTTATGAGATATAGATATCCCCTTAGTTGATTCACAAGTTTTTGAATTAATTTGGAAACATTGGCCAAAGTGTTCCAAGCATTAAACATTTGGAGTTTATACTATGAATTTGTTCATATATAAATTAATTATTCGAAAAAGTGCAAATCGGGAACTGATGGAAAAGCAATGAAAAAAAAAAAGATAGTAGTTATGATTTATTTTCCCATGGATGTTGAATAGATGGGTTGTCAAAATTGTGGGAATTATCAAATAAATTATTTAATTCTAGAGTGTAGTAGGATTACTTATTGGAGTTAAATCTTGCTAAATGGTAATTAAATTTTATTATGAGATAATAATTAATTTAACCCATTTGAAACTAGATTTAAATTGCCCCTAAGGTCCTTGTGTAAGCCTCTAATTTTACACCGTCGAAGAATATTGAAAGAATTCATTAGATGAGTAAATTTTATTTTGCTAAACATTACATAAATAAAAATGAATTGTAAAATAAAACTCATAAGATGAACTTTTACATGTGGGAAACAAAACAAAAGAAAAAAGAAATAATTACAGTGCCGATCTGCTTGCTTTTAAATGAAGCAACCAACGTGTGGCATGTGTCGCGTGCTGGGAGTCCCACAGAGGAATCCGCACCTTCGAGTGCGGACCAATTAGAACGTGCCAGATGGCATGTTTTGGGCAAAGCTTACGCGGGAATCCGCCTCTTCGGGAGTGGACCAATCAGCTTGTGGTACGTGTCATTTTTGCGCTTGTGCACACGTGATTTCTTCCACTTTGCAATACGACATCATTTTTTATTTATATTTTTAAGCATACCACATTGAAAGAAATGAGTTTGTCTTGGTTCAATAGCCTATTATAAATGGAATTAATGTTTAGCATCAATCAAAATTAATAGTTTTATGAAAGTATTGACTTTTAAAGAACTAAAAGAGAGAAAATTTCCATTATACGATACAATTTCATTTCACGGCACGAAAAAAAAAAAAAGAAAGAGGCTCACTCAGTTGGCCTTCCTCTACTAACGAATACCTTCTTTCTCTTCTCTAAAGATGTCTAACTTTCCCTCATTTGAAGACAAACTAATGTTACTTTGGGTCTTTCATATCCTATTTTTATTGGCATTACTATAGTGGGATTTCAAAGAAATGGGCTTCATTTTTAAAGTTTCTTATTACCTGCAAGAGTCCCACAACCCTTAAATTTTTTCTCTAAATTTTATATTTTTCGGATCCCACAATCCTGATGTTTTGAGGAGATTGTGTAGAAGGCCTCAAGATCTTGGTTATTTTCTTAGAGCGACACTGCAGTCTACATCACGGTATTCTTCTTTCCTTTTTCTTTTAGTTTTAGCTTTTCTATTTATGTATAGTATTTTATATACGAGTTATTTATATCGTTGTTATGTATGTATTAGAGTAGACGTCTGTAGGTTTAAAATTAAGAATTTTAAAACTGTAGATTTACAATTACAGATTCTAAGTCAATAATAGGTTTATAATTAAAAATTTTAAACCATTTCGCTACATTAATTAGATTAACTTAGCCAATATTTTTGAAAAATACATCCCAACAATTATGGAACGATGACAAGTATGTTGTTATTATAGCAGATAATAGGCACCCATTAGGAGTACCTTCATGAATGAATGTAGGACATATATCATTTACGGCTTTCTCCAACTATGTTAAGGGAAAATTCTAAAAAGATGGCGTGGGACCGCTTGACATCGAAAGGGCCACTTCACAGTCTGCCTAATTGCAGGACACAATAGCCATCCTTGACATCTCACTCCTTGAAGCTGAGGTAGGTAAAGTTGATGTAGAGTCAAAACACTCCAAAGACTAGGGACATCATGAGATGCGTTAAAGATTGGCCCTGGGCATAGGAAGCAAAGGTGGATGAAGAGTTATCCTTTGGTAACCAAAAAAGATCCTCCTCAATATCGCTGAGATGAAATTGACTTTTAAGCACATTAGTGACCATTGAAGTGTCTGATTGGAGCATACGCGTCAATTGTTCAATAAGGCTATCAGCCCGAGGAAAGGGAGTGGGAGACGGTATGAGAAATTTGGGCCATTGTGTTATGATCTGAGAATCCGAGGCATGAACTCATGGTGGTTGAGATGTTGTCTTGCTGCCGTAGCTGTTGCATTGGTCAGGTTTGGGGCTGTCTTGCTGTTGTTAGCTACTGGGCTGCTACTAATTTGCTACTGCATTGTGATTGTTACGTTGTTTGTTGTTGGAGTTGTATTAGTTAGTTGTTATTGTAAGTAGTAGTATAGCTTGGTTTGGGTCATGTAATAAGTGGAGTAGTGGTTGGTCAAGGCCGTTAATTAGTTGAGTCAAGGGTGGCGGCTGACTTAAGAGGCGGTTAGTCCTTGGTGGCTAGATTCAATGAATTAGCTCATATCATGTAAGTAGTATAAGTAGGATGGCTCTCGCTTGTAATGAAACAACTTGATAAATGAATGTGATATCTTTTGATATCTCTCTCTACTTTCTCATCTCCTTTCCCTTCTTTCTCATCTAAACTCTATATTCTTATCTCATCTCATACTCTCTCTATCCCAACCAAGGTTAAGGCTCAAGAGCAATCTTCAAAACCTTAACACATTGTTAGAATTTGTTTCAAGAACATGCAAACAGATGGAGAACAGATTGAATCATGATTTGAAGATTCAAGAACAACAGAGGGCAAGTGCTTTCAAGAGCCCTTGATGACAACAAAGAGATGAAAGCACAAAGCAGAAAAGTGAAAATTTCAAGCCCTAACTTTTATACTTATAGACATGCAAGAAAGAAGAGAAAATGATTTATTCTGTTCGCTTGCGCTCCTCATAGCCGTTTAGGGTCAAATTAGGCATATTTTTTATCCGTTGTAAGTTTGAGTTTACCAATGACTAAAAGGCGGGCATTTGTTTACACCATAATTTGTGGGAGTTGGGACGACTCCATTTTGAGCAAAGTGCCGTGTGCTTACCATGTGAGGTCTTCCTCGAGGAGAATCGGACCTTTAGGAGCTAAGATAACGGCGTTTTGAGTCCAACATCTTGAGAAGATTATCACCCTAATAAGGATATGAACCTCTCGAGGCTTGAGATGGTTGAAGGGTAAAGGAAGCTCAGGCATAAGGGACTGCCAAGAAGGCTATAACATAGGTGGTCTCTAAGCTTAAGACAGTTACTTGGAAAGCAATCTCAAAAACTTGGGCACTAAGCGTACTTTAAGAGAACATGGGGCTTCTACAAGAGACTTTAGCAGAAAATGTGGATGTGGGCTCCAAGAAATTCCCTGAAATAATTAATTATGGGCATGTTTGTTGATCATTCATGCTTAAGAAAGAACTTAGTGGCTTGATGTGGGGAAAAGATTCCATAGAATTAAGGGTAGCCGTTATTAAGTTTTTCTATAAATAAGAGACTTTGTTATAGTCCAAAGTAGTACATACTCTCAATACAAAACTTCTTCAAGTTTTTGTTTGTAGCACATATGTGCTCTTTATCTTGGGAGTAGCATAACTTAATGTAGCTTAGCTTAGCATAAATCTTGTTGAGCTTGCTTCTTCAGTAATATAGTCTTTCGGGCTTCAGGAGTGAACTTGTTTTAATCTGTTCCTAAATTTTGACAAGTTTGGAATTAAGGCTTGAGTTTGACGCTTCGATGGCAAAGTGTTGGCCTCAATGAAGTTAGTCTTGACACTAATGTCACTATTTAATAAGTTAGGTGAACTTTGGTTTGTGCCATTAATTAGAACTTTGATGGCCAATGTGTTGACCTTGATTGCGTTGGTCCTAATCCAGTAACTTGAATATGGTTTGCTCCACTTAAATCTCATTAGACCTATACTCATTTGAGTTATTACAAGTCAAGGGTGTCAGGCTTAAAAACTAAATTAACTCAAGCTTATAAGTGGGCTGCTGAGCACTTAGCTTTGTCTCCACCCCAGTTTCTTACTTTTAAGAGTATGATGAAAGGTGTCTGTGAGCCCTACTCCGTGACTATAATTGTCACTTGAGTTAGGTCCATATCCCTTTATTTTCTATCAATCAATACAAAAAATCCATAAAAAATATTTAAGCAAGTTTTCTTAATTAAAGCATAAGCTAAACTAACAGCATAACTAATGTTAGATACACCAAATTATCACGACCTTTTCTCCAAAAATGATGATGAGTGCTTGAGGTCAAAAACGTGTGTTTCGAATTTAGGCTCAATCCTAGGTTATAGTGTGTCCCTTTTGCAAGTTTGTTTTGTTTACATTTTATCGCAACAACATCACACTTAATTGCAAACATATAAAGCAAATAACCGTCAAAGCCCTTAAACTATGACTCAGACCTAAATTCACTTGACTTGTCAAATAGTGACACCAATGTTAGGACTAACGCAACTTATGGCTTGGCCGTCAAATCCTTAAATAATGACCCAATTCTAAAGTCATCAATTTTTGAACAAATTAAAACAAAAAGTTCATGCCTAAAACTTGGGAGATTGTATTACCTTGAAAAAAAGCATGTATAGGATAAGCTGTGCTACGCTACGCTATACTAGACTAGGCTAAGTTATGCTACTCCTAGGTTAAAAATTACAAGTGCATAGTAAAGAAACTTGAAGAAGTTTGCATAGTGGTGCTGCACACTTTAAAGGTAGCAATGGTGCCTTTTATTTATAGGAAAAGGAAATAATGGTTGCATCCTACAATTTTGGGATTTTTTCTCTATGCCTGCCTTAACTCTTTTTTAGCACACCGAATAGGGCTGATCATGCCTTGAAAACTTGTGCTCGAGCCTCTTCTAGGGAACCCCGCGTCCATGTATTTTCCTGAATATCTTCTTGATTTCCCATGTTTAGCTGGATATACTTAAGGCCACACTTCTTAATATAGGCTCCAAGTAACTGCCTCAAGCTTTAGAATCACCTTTCTTGCATCCGTCTGAGAAGTCCCCCAAACTCAATCCTTCTTTACCCCATCAACCATCTTGCAAGGTTGTTATCCCATAAGGGATTTAACTCAATAGGCAACTAGGCTAAGACACTGCTATCTTTGCAACTAAAGGCCAAACATGCCTCAAGGATGGGCCCATGTAGCGGACTCATGTCCTTTGATCTCAAAACGGTGTAATCCATTCTCACTTAAGTTTCGGGTGTAAACTGTGGAGGATTATCATTTCCTTAAAAGTCAATTTCCCCATTTTTATTCTTGAGGACGAGAATCATTTGATGATGGGGGTATTGTCATGACTGCTATAAGTATAGAGACCCCTATGTATAGTTTACATATCCTTTGGTTTGGTAGTCATTGTAAGAAAATTTGTTAATTGAGTAGTTAGTTAGAGAATTGCTTGGCATTATAGTCATGAAGTATAAGACGTTCGCTATTATATAGTATTAGTCATTGTCAATTGTATTATGAACAGAAATGTCATTCTTCTCTCATCTCAAGCTCCCTTGCTCTCTTCTTCTCATCTCCATCCTCTCTTTCAAACACATCCTGTGATCGTTGATCATATCAGTTATAATATATTAAAAGCGCTTAAACCCTAATTTCGAAAGAGTTGGAATGACGCTGTTTTGAGCAAAGTATCATGTGCTTATAATGTGAGGCCTCCCTTGAGGAGAATTAACCCAGTAGGTGCTGAAGTAGCGGCGTCTTGAGCTCAATATCCTAAAGAGATAATTACCCTAACCATGGCATTAACCGCTCGGAGCCTCAAGATGGTTAAGGGGTAAAAGGAGCTCGAGTACAAGAGACGGCCAAGAAGGTTGCAAGACAGTTGGTTTCCAAGCTCGAGGTTGTTACTTGGAGTGCAATCTTAGATACTTTGGCGCTAAGCTAAATCTAAGAGGACTTGGGGTTTCTAGAAGGGACTCCTGCTGAAATTATGGACGTGCGCACCAAGGATTTCCCTCCAATACTTAATTGAAGACACATTCATTGAAAATTTGTGAGGGTCAAGAAGGAGCTTAGTGGCCAGACATGGGTAAAGTTGCTGCTAAAATTGGAGCAGCCGTTATTTTTTATTTTCTATAAATAAATGACTCTGCTTCAGTCCAAAGTAGTACACACACTCCATACAAAACCTTTTCAAGTTTTCTTTACAGCACATTTGTGCTTTTCCTTAGGAATAGCCGAACTTAGCTTAGTGTTGATTAATGTAGAACTTGCTGTACTTACTTCAATGGTAATACAGTTTCTTGGGTTTTAGGTGTGACGTTCTAGTTTTAATATGTTCCCAAATTTTGATGAGTTGAGAATTGAGGCTTTCATTTAAGGCTTTGATGACCAAGGCTTGAACTTGGTTGCGTTGGTCTTAACACTACTGTCACTGCTTAATAAGTTAAGTGAACTTAGGTTCATGCCATTGTTTAAGGCTTGTCAGTGGACTACTGAGCCTTGGGGTTTGTCTCCACTCCAATTCTTGACTTTTAAGTGTACGAGGAAAGGTGTCTGTCGGCCCTGCTTCATCATTGCAACTGCCACTGGAGTTAGGTCCTTATCCTTTTATATTTTGTCAACTTATATATATAAAAAATCCACAAAATATTTTACAAAAGTCTTCCTAATTGAAGCATAAGCAGAACTTGCGGTATAAACAATGTCAGATACACCAACATATCATAACATTTTCTTCAAAAACGGTGGCTGGTTGAGGTCAAAGACGTGAGGTTTGTTATTGGGCTCACTCTCCAGTCGCAGTAAGTCCCTTTGCACGTTTGTTTTGTTTATCATTTTACGTTGGCAAAAAAAAAAAAGCAAACACGCCTTTCGGGAACCACAGTGGAAGGCTTGAACGAAATTGCATCGTCTCTAGCACATCGTGCATTACCAGAATGTAGTTTTAGATCGTTCACCAATTGTCACAACTGGCATGAGGAGCTTGAGGGCTTAGCTTTGATTGGATCCCCACTTGAGCATCCTCTTAAAGAAAGCCCTATAACACCAAGGGATGAACAAAGTCACAGCCACAGGGGGGAGAGCGGGGGTGATGATGTCATCCCGGAGGACGACCGAATAGATATAGATGGCTTTTCTCGTAAGATTTTCATAGCCATGCTTAAACGTTGTTTAGAAATTGTTGGCCAAAGAATTTAACAATCATTGAGAGAGACCCTCGAGAGACAACGTAAATATGGCGGCTCAGCGTGAAAGTTCTACCATCATGAGAGCCGAATAAACATTGGAACCTCGATGTAGGATAGGCTTCTAAGAGAAACTGACAGGGTCTTAGTTGAAATGAACTCGACTTTGTCTTCCACTGCTACCTTTATTGCCATGGATGTGGCAAGACAGATAGTAGTTGAGGTCTAGCTTATTTTGGTGAGACATGCTGAGGCTCACAATGCTTAGTTCAAGCCATTAGAGAAAATATCAAGAAGCTTAGGCCGACACATCCCCTGTCAATACTACCAACTGGATATCCTCATGATGCTCCCCCGGCTCACGATCACCAGTGACTTATGTTGACTATAATGTCCTGAGAGAATGGAGGACACAGTTATGGCTAATCCGAGTGTCACACACTTGGAATCTAGTCGTAGGGACAATGTGCCTCTTGATGGCCCTTCAAATCAGAGAGTTTTTCTCAGGGATCGAGGGATCTCAATGCCAATGTGCCAGTGTTACCTGTCCCTAAGACAGGGGGTAAAATTGTGTATACCCCCCTCAGGTGGTAGAGGTAACCTCGAGGCCCGCTCAAGGCCTTGAAGTAGGAGTGCAAAGACATGTATCCACTCCCAAGAGCTAGCCTCTTCTTCCAATACCTCTCCATACTTATCGGATTAGGGGGAACGTTAACTACGCACTTTTTCAAAACCATGACTTAGGGAATGATCAAGCGAGGGTGAACCAATAACCTGCTAATATGGGTGTGCTCCCAAGCATGCCATATAACCTAGGTCCTGCTTGAAGATATTTTGTGGCCAACCAAGCACATAGCCATATTAATCAAGGGGGTTACGCTGGGATTAGGCAATAACATTCGTTCCCACACCCGATTGTGATGGGTGTTCAAGGGTATCCTCACCCATTTTGGGTAATGGTAGGAGCATAATCATGTGCATGACCTACCCCTCTAGGACCATCTGGTTGCCCTCATTGAGCAAATGTATGGGCCAGGCCTTAGAAAGGGTGAATAGACCCTTGTACTATAAACCCTACCCTTACTATATAGGGAGGGACTATCCTTTTCCTCAAGGATGTAAAATCCCCAAGTTTACCTTCTTCTCAGGGAAAGGAATTGTGTCTGTCATCAAGTACTTGGTAAGGTTAAATTGTCAGTGTAGGGAAGTGGCTCACAATCAGTATCTCAAGCTTAGGTTGGTCCCCATTTCAGTGGTACATTAGCCTACCATCTAATTCCATCTATTGTTGGGATAACATGGCAAGGCAATTTCAGGCCTAGTTTTCGAGAATGGAATTGGGAACTTCCATGTCTTACTTGGCTTAAATGAGACAAAAGTCGGGCGAATATGTGGAAGAATACATTAACCAGTTCAAGATAGCCAAGTTAGAGTGCATAGTGGCTCTTTCGAAAGTTGAATACGCCAAGCCAGCCTTAAATACGGATATAAAATATTTGGGTGCGATAGTCTCATACCTCGTTGTAGATTACAAGTGTATACCTGAGAACTTCTTTGCAATTCCTCCTTTTACACTGAATGAGTGGGCATTGTGAAATCAAATAGTTCTTAAAACTAATTTTAGGAACTAATTTTGGAAGAAGTTTTCTTTAATTAGTTCTCTAACTAATCAAAAGAAAACTTAGAAGAGAGCCTTTTGTTATGGTTGAATAATACTTCAAATCAAATTCCCTAGCTCTATTTATATCACGGCACAAAATCAAGAAAAAATAAATAAAAATATATTGCAATCTTTTATCTACTTAAAAACAATATCTAGAAATAAAAAGAAAAAAAAAGCAAAATAACTCTTCACTCACCAATCCTCTGGGTGCCACGTGGCAACCTGCGATTTGCATGCGAGTTTTTCCTTTTTTTTTTCTTGTAAAATTCATCCCATGAATTTATTTTAGAATTCAACCATAATTAATTTTATGTAACCCTTCAAATAAAATAATTCATCTAATGAATTCTCTTGATTTTTATAAGTGTATAATTTAGGAGGCTTGAGCAGGGACCTCGGGGACAATTTATTTTTATTTTCGAATGTGTCAAATCTGATTATCATCTCAAGATAACAATTGAACATCATTTAATAAAACTTAATTCAACTAAACAAATTTTTATGCACTCTAAAACTAAATATATTTACTTATTAAACAAAAGTTTACTCATAATTGACCCCGCCAATAAATGCCCATGAGAAAAAGAACTTTAATTATTGTCATTCTTTCTCATCTTTCCTTCTTAGTTCTCAATTTGCCCCTTTTATGACTATTTTACTAACATAGATAAATAGATTTGTATTAATTCCTAATGTCCAACATAAGGAATACTCTGGCCAAAATTTCCAGAAAAGTGGACATTTCACAAAGTGGATTCCTGATAAAAAATCTATGCCAGCCACACTTCATGCGATTGCCCAACGAACGCAAGACCCTTGTTATTACCTATAACCTCGTCATTTTAGCGCTTCAAAGCAACCAATGTTCCATACATGAGTTTAGACCATTTTACAGATTAAGAGTCATTGTATAAACAAAATATATGAGTCGCTCAATTCTAATAGTAGTACAAATTCAAGAAAATTGCGTGGTCCTATTCAATATGACAATCTCATTGTAACACACTAATACAATATCCTGGATCGCTATTCACATAACAAAGACAAGTTATCTAAACGTCATGTTATAGTCTTAGCAAACAAGTAGCCCAAACTCATCACTAGCTACGAACTGATTATTTAACAACATTTATATCTATTATTTAGTCCATCTATGGATCAATCTCATTAATCCACTAAAAATAGAAATCTTAAAAGTCATTTAGGGACTTCGTCCATCTCATGGTACGTGCTTTGATAGAGAACAATATCACATGCATAAAACCTCATTAATTATATTAAAATTAGATGATAATGCTAAACAATTTTTATTCACCAATAAAAAAAGTTTACATAAATTGGGCTCCCTAGGACACCAGCTCCAGCAATTTGACACTTGTCCTAGACCCAATTTTCCATACAATGAATTCCCATCCAATCTAAATGTGACTCAAACAACTTTTGAGTCAATTTTTTTGTTAAAGGATCTGCTAAGTTGCTTGAGGTATCTATCTTTAGAACTGTAGTCTCCTCTTTCTCCGCACTGTCCCGAATGAGGTGATACTTTCTTTCGATATGCTTGGACTGATTGTGCTACATTGGTTCCTTTGAGTTAGCCATCGCACCCAAATTGTCACAATAAATCACAACACGTGTTAGCCGCTCCTTTATAACCTCAAGATCCATAAGGAACTTCCTAAGCTAATAATCCTCTTCGGCAACTTCCGAAACTGCCACATATTCGGCTTCCATGGTGGAGTCAGCAATTCAATTTTGTCTAACACTCCTCCAAGTTATGCCTCCACCACTGAGGGTATAGATGTAGCCAGACGTGGAAGGTCTAGCATCTAATTTGACTAAAAATCCGAACCAACATATAATCTCTAGTCCTTCTTAAGTACTTGAAAATATGCTTCACTGTCGTCTAGTGCATATCTCTTTGATTAGACTGATACCTACTCACCATATCAATGGAAAAACAAATTTCAGGTCTAGTACATAACATAGCACACATAAGGCTTTCCACAACCAAATCATATGGAACATTCATCATATGTTCTTTCTCTTAAGGTGTCGAAGGACACCATTCTCAAGAAAGAGGCACTCCATGCCTAAAGGGCAACAAACCCTCGTTAGAGTCCGCCATGATAAACTTAGACAACATCTTGTCTTTATAGGCAGCCTGAGATAGATTCATCATCCTATTCATACGATCCCGCAGAAGCTTAATCTCAAAAATATAGCTGGCTTCACCTAGGTCATTCATGTCAAACTAACTTGACAGCCAATTCTTAACAGCTGATAAGACTCCCATGTCATTCCCAATGAGTAGGATATCATCCACATACAGCACCAAGAAAGTCACTACTTTCTTTATGTCGCGTTTGTATATACACAGCTTATCAACCAAATGAATAAAACCATAAGACTTTATCGCTTCATTGAATCTCTCATTCATTGAGCGAGATGCTTGTTCAAGTTCATAAATAGACCTTTTCAGCTTTCATATCATATGCTCCTGATTCTTACCAATGAACCCGTCTGGTTGCACAATATGGATGTCTTTATCAAGACTGCCATTCAAAACGGCTATCTTAATATACATTTGCTATATCTCATAATCAAAATGAGCTGCAATTGGTAAGAGTATCCTAATGGACTTAAGCATAGCCACTGGTGAGAAGGTCTAATCATAATCGATACCTTCCTTTTGGGTATAACCTTTAGCAACCAGCCTTGCTTTGAAGGTGTCTACCTTTCCGTCCACTCCTCTCTTTCTCTTGTAGGCACATTTACAACCTATGGGTTTAATGCCAGGTGGCGCCTCTACAAGATTCCAGACTTTATTAAAGTACCTAGATTCGATTTCTACTCTCCTTACTAAGAGCCATTGGTAAGTATCCTTGTCCCTTAGTGCTTCATCATAAGTAAGTGGATCAGATACATCTTCTGATTCAGCAATTAAGGCACTAGCCATGTATCTGTCAGGTTGCCTGACAATTCTCCCACTACGACGAGGTTCCCCGTGCATTGGGGTTCGTCTCAGAGAGACCAACATATGCATCTAATATGCCTATTTCATTCTAAGATTTATCAAATTGTTTAGAAGTAGTGTCTTTCTCAAATAACTCCTCTAACACTATTTGACTTTTACTTTTATAGTCCATCATAAAGTCCTCCTCTAAAAATTTGCCATTTGCATTCACAACACCTTTTGGTTTGAAGGCTATAGAACAGACCACCTTTTGTACCCCTAGGGTAGCCAACAAGCACACATACTTCTGATCTAGACTCCAACTTGTCTGAGTTCTTTTTCAACACATGTGCTGGACATCCCCAAATACAAAGATATCCTAGACTAGGCTTACGCTCAGCCCATAACTCCATAGGTGTTTTAGGAACAGACTTTGTGGGAACCAAATTTAGAACATATGCCGCTCTTTCTAAGGCATAACCCCAAAAAGAGATCGGTCAAGTAGCATGACTCATCATGGACCTTACCATCTCCCATAGCATTCGATTTCTCCATTTTGCAATGCCATTCTCTTGTAGTGTACTTGGTGCAGAAAACTAGGATCTAATCCCACTTGCCGTTAAAAAATCTAGAAACTCTCCTGAAAGATGCTCACCACCCCGATTTGATCGAAGTGATTTGATGTGTTTACACTCTAATTCTTGAACATGGCCTTAAACTCCTTAAAATTTTCAAAAGAGTAAAACTTTTGTCTCATTAATTAAACATAACTATACCTTTAGTAATCATCAGTACATGTGATGAAATACTCAGAGCCTCCTCTTGCCTAAACATTCATTGGTCCATATACATCTGTGTGAACCAACTCAAGCAAGTCACCTACTCTAATGCCATTACTCTTAAAGAAAAACTTAGTCATATTTCCTTCTATGCAACATTTGCAGACTGGTAAAGATTTCAAGTCTAAAGACTCAATTAATCCTTCACTTATGAGTCTTTGGATCCTACAAGAGTTAATATGACAAAGCCGTTGGTGCCAATTTGTTATGATTCCTATAGATGGGGCTTGAGAAGATTGTAATTAGAATAAAACATTGGTTTAGTACATGGAAGTATATTTCATTAGTTTAGTATATGTAGCATATTAGAAATGCTAGCAGCAACAACATGTATGGCATGAGTGTCTTGTATGGCTTGGTTGTTAGTTAGTTAGATATTTTAGTATGAATTAGATATTTTCCAGTTACGCCGGTTGCTAGGCTTGTCTTGGTTCAGTGTATGAGTTTGCTTATAAGTAGTAGTTTAAGTGTAATAATCAATCATTCAATGATGATCACAAAATATCTCAATTTGAGATCAATCTCTCTCCCCCATCTAACTCTCTCTATTTCTTATCTAACTTTCTCTAATCTCTCATCTAAATATACTTTTCTTCTCATCTAAACTCTCATATATCTTCATCTATCTTAGGTTGTGGCTCGAGATTCAATCTCAAGCGTAACACAATTGAAGCCATTGTCAGTTTCAGGGTTCTTTCGTTTAAGAGGTACAATTAGTTTAGTAGTGTTAGATTCGAACATGTAATTAGTAGAGTTTTGATTAGGTGTCAAGATAAAAAACCTATCGACAATAGTACCATTGCAAATAAACATTATATTATGCCGAACAACTAAATTAATTCCAAATTAAATAAAATATCCATCATCGACTAATCGTGACACTGAAATCAAATTCCCGTGCAATGCAGGTACATAAAGACAATTCTTTAAAACTAAAACTCCACTCCTAAATACTAAGCTTATGTCTCCCACTCTTAAGGCCAAAAGTCGCCTCCCATCTCTATGATCAGGTCCAACTCTCCATCATGCAGCTTCTTGGTTAGCTTGAGCCCCTACATCATATTGTAGACATGGTCAGTTAAACTTGAATCCACACACCAGGATCCTAGTGGACTTTCAACTATACATGACTCAAACAGATAAGATATCTCCATACCTTGTCAAGATAGATTCTTCATCTTAGCAGGAAGACATGGTAGGTACTCGAGCCAGTTCCTCCTCTAGTGGTCTTCCTTCCCACAGAAGAAACACTTTCCTTTTGTAGAAGGCTTACTTTTTATTTGCTTAACTGCTACACTAGTAGCTTTTCCTTTATTCTTCTTCTTCCCAAACTTTCTATTGGAAGATAACCTGGTCCCTGTCCTAGTTGCCTGGGTTAAGCAGACAGTCCCCTTAGCCTTCATCACCCCTTCAGCAACTTGCAGCTCCTTCATTAGCTCAGGTAACAAATAATCTTTATTGTTTATTGTATAGTTCAACCTGAACTAAGTGAAGGACTCTGCCAAAGAGCCATGTATCATGTCTTGCTATGATTGACTATCAATCTTAGCACCAAGGAATTCCAGGTCATTCAGATAAGCCATCATTTCCAAAACATGTTCCTGAACTGGACTCCCCTGAAGCATTTTCATGAACAGGAGTTTCCTCATTAGCCCCAGTTTTACTGCTCCATCTTTCCCACCGAACATCTTCTTAAGATGTTCTTAAATTTTCGCTGCCCTATTCATCTCAAGCATCTGGTGTTTGAGAACGTTAGACACTGAGGCCAAGATGTAACACCTAGATGAATCATTGGACTTAATACATCAATCATAACGTTCCTTGACAGCAGCAGTGGCATTATTAGCAGGCACAGGAGGACAAGGTTCAGTTAACACAAATTTATGTTCCTCATGGATTAGCACAATATCTAGGTTCATTATCCAATTTGGGTAATTAGGTCCAGTAAGAAGGTTGTCCTTTAGTATGGAATGCAATGCTCCCGTAGTCGTCATGATTACACATAAAATATGCAAATAAAAAGTACGAGTCATGAATTTATCTGTGACGTTATTTTCTTTCAAAATTTAGCAATTATAATTAATTAGGTATCCATAACATCTTATTAAAACAAAAGCAATGATGATCCAAACCATATACTTGTTACTCCTTGTCGGCAAGGCCACAACAAGCCTAGCTCAGTTGAGAACGTTTCTCCATTGTTATATTTTTTTTGTAAACTCTTTTACTAAATATCAATAATTCACCATCCTATCCATAGTCTCTAAAATAGTGCAACAAAGCTCCTCAAGGAGGCTAAAGCAGCATTTTAGTCAAGTGTAAACTATTACCTGAACATCAACTGAAGATCTCGATATACTCCACATCGGCGTGGTCGTACTTGATTGCTTGAATCTTAGTCCATCCTAACTAAAGTCTAACCCTGTATTCCGTGGATCAACATCCTCCTCGGGGATTAATGCAGAGCCGCTATACTATTAGACCAGTGATGGAGACGATGAGTTTTTCAACCTTTGAACCTCGCTCCCACTTGATTTTTAAAATAAACTGATGGATTATATTTACCTTAAGTTATCACATAACTTAATAAAGTTTATATAAAAAGTATAAATTAAATTACTATTATGATCCAATCAAGACTAATTTAATTATTAACAACTTATACTCATGTTATTAAAACTCCCTTTTAATAACAATTTAAATGAAAGTTTAACTTTAGTTCCTTTCTAAACTCTTTTAGAAAAATAATGATTATCACATAATAACTTTTAGAATCATATTCTAAAATAATTAAAAAAACATTTTTTTGAATTAAATTGATGTAAGCCGCTGACGTCAGCAGTGACTTCAGCAGATTTGATGATTTTTTTTTTTTTTTTGGTTTTTGATTCAAAATAAATTTTTTATTTTTTAAACTATAATCTCATTATATTAATTAATCCTATCTAACCCAATTAGATAATTATCTGAAGAATTTAAGTTAACATGAAAATCTCATTCTCACATTCATAAACCAAAAACTATGCAATTATTGATGAACACATTCCATTCAATTGAATTTTAAAAAATTTTAAAAATCAATTAAACATATAACAATTTATACGAATATATTCAACAATAACATTATACTTTCACACGATCTCATCAGGAATCTGTGTTGAAAGTGTTTTCTATCATGTCAACCAATGACCTCATGCACATCATAAATAATCAGAGTCAGGCTTCAATATCAATTGTTGGGTGGATAATTTTAATTTCGTAAATTAAAATATACAACGATTATATCTAGCATAGAGCAATACCGATTTAAAATTCTCTAATTTCAAATTGAATACATGATCATGACTCCAATTATACATAACAACGCATAGCATCAGAAGACAAATCAACAAAAAAAGATTAAACAAAAACAAAATTTTTGGGCAAGATACTCTCATACCTCGTTGTAGGCTGCAAGTGCATAAATGCTCCGAACAGTACCTCTGAGATTTTCTCCCCAATTCCTCTTTTTAAACGAGCGACTGAACGTCGTAAAATCAATTAGTTCTTAAAACTAATTTCAAAAATTTATTTTTGAATAATTTTTCTTTAATTAGCTCTCTAACTAATCAAAAGAAAACCCAGAAGAGAGCCTTATGTTATGATTGAATAATACTTCAAATCAAATGCCGTAACTCTATTTATATCGGGGCTCAAAAATTAGAAAAATTACTAAAAATACATTGTAATCTTTTATCTAGATAAAAAAACATCTATAAATAAAAATAAAAGAAAAAAAAAATTTCTTCACTCACCAAGTCGTAGGGTGTCATGCGGCACCCTGCGGTTTGTTCGTGAGTTTTTCTTTTCTTATTTTTTTTTCAAAATCTATCCCATGAATTTTTTTAGGATTCAACCATGATTAATCTTATTTAACCCTTTAAATAAAATAATTCATAGCATGAATTCTCTTAATTTCTGTAAGTGCAAAATTTGGGAGGCTTGCGTAGGGACCTGGACAATTTATTTTAACTCCAAACGAGTCAAATTATAACAATTGAACATCATTTAATAAAATATAATTCTACTAAATAAGTTTTACTGCACTCTAAAAGTAGATATATTTATTCGTTAAATCTCTCTGTAAATGTTTACTCACAATTAATGCCTCTAATAAATGTCTAAGAGAAAAACAAATTAAACTACTATTGTCATTCTTTCTCATATTTCCTTCTTAGTTATCAACTCACAACTTTTTGAACAATTCACTAATACAGTTAAATAGATCTGCATTAGTTCCTAATATCCAACATAAGGAATGCTCTGGTCAAAGTCTTTAGAATCATCTCAAAAACTTACGAATTAACTAAGGGGATATTTCAAAAAGTAGATTCTTGATAAAATATTTATTCCCACCACACTTCATGCGATTACTGAACGAATGTATGACCCCAGTTATTACCTATAACCTCATCATTTTGGTGCATCAAAGCAACAAACACTCTATGTACAAGTCTAGACCATCTTACAAATTAAGAGTCATTGTATAAACAAAATATATGAGTTGCTCAATTCTGATAGTATCTAATTGTTATGTTATAGCCTTAGCAGACAAGTAGCCTAAACTCATCACTAACTATGAACTGATTATTAAATAACATCTTTATCCATTATTTAATCCATATATGGAACAATCTCTTAATCTAATAAATATAGGTATCCTAAATGTCATTTAGGGACTTCGTCCGTCTCATGGTACGTGCTTTGATAGACAACAACATCACATGCATAAAGACTTGTTAATTATATCAAAATTAGACGATAATGCTAAACAATATTTATTCACTAATACAAATGTTGACACAAATTGGGTTCCCTAGGACACTTGCTTTAATAGAAGTTAGGAAGGACTTTGAAGGCTCTAACTTCATGACACTCCTATAGCTAGTAGAATCTGCGGCTAGATACTGTTTCGAATGTACTTCATAAATTTTTCACAAAATCACTGGAGCGGGCGCAACAGAAGATCAATTTAAAATTCTCAATTTTAAATCGAATGCCCTAGTCCATACTATTTATTTAGATGTAGATCTTACTCTAATATGCTTATAATATAGCAACTAAAACCATCGAATAAAACAAGTATGAACATTATATGTAGAATAAACAAAATAAAGAAAAATAAAATAAATGTCAAATACTTTATTTATATACACTTGAAGCATGGATCCAAACTCCAAATTGGGGATCTGAAATTGATAGAAGAATATTTGACACCTCAAGGTCTTCTTTGCAATGCCTCTTTTATCACCGGAGTGTTGACTACCAAAATATTTAAATTAGAACAAAATTCGGAACAAAACTTTTCATTTTATTCGAAAAGTAGTTTTTTAGAAAAATTATGCTAAAACATTAATTTACAAAAATCCTAAAACAATTTTAGGTTATTATGGGAGAAAACTAGGTTCCAAAACCTAATAAAAAACTTTACATATTCCACAGCCAAAAGCCTGCTACATATAACCCACAAACACAGTGTTTTTGTACCAAATACTCATGCAAACCGAGTTCAAATGCAGTCATTGACTTCAGCATGATGTCAATGACAGGTAAGTAAAAATCAGGGGGTTGGGCGCGCGCCCCCCGAGTTCTGCTAATGCGATTTTTTCTTTCTATTTAAATTAAATTAATTTAAATTTTCACATATATAAATTCATTCCATGAATTTTACATTTTATAAAATAAATGTATTCATCTTATGAATATATAATTCATCTCATGAATTCATTTTAAACATTTTCAATCAATGCTTAGGTTGAGGCTTGCAGACGGACTTCAGGGACAATCTAACTCTAGCTCCAAATAGGTTTAATTTGATTATCATCTTATGATAATAATTGATTAAAATTTAGTAAAACTCAGTTCTACTAAATAGGTTTAGCTTCACTTTAGAATTAAATATATTCACTCAAGAATTTTCCAAAGAAATTTTATTACGACAATGAACTTCTCTATCCCTAAGTAAAAACAACTTTAACTACTATCGTTTTTTTTTTGACATTTATCATTGTAGTTCCTGACTCTCCCTTCTTGAACAATTCATAATACAGGAACAATTTCTGTATTAATTCCAAATGTTAAACATTTGGAATACTCTGGCCGGAACGTTTGGAATACTCGGGGCAAAGATTCTAGAATATGTTTGTATATTTGCGAATCAACTAAGCGGACATCGTATATTGCAGATTCTTAGTAACATCTTCGTTCCCGCCACACTTTATGCAATTGCCCAACAAACATAAGACCTTGTTTAGATTTAATAACCTCATCATTTTAGTGCATCAAAGCAATTAACATTCCATACATGAGTCCAGACTATTTCTTGAATTTAGAGATATTGTCTTACAGAATTAATTATCTCTCATAGCAGTTAAAGAAATAACTAATTCAGGTGGTCCTGCTTAGTGTTCCAATCTCATTAAAAAAACCAATATAATACTCTTGGATCCCTATCCACATGAGCAAGATAAGTCATCAAAAGTATCATACTATAGTCTTATCAGACAAGTTGTCCAAACTTATCGCCAACTACGAACATACTTTGACAACATGTCACTAGTTTGATATTAGTCTTTCTGCGGTTCAATCTAATTGACCCACTCAACATGACATGTCATCTTGCATAATGTCCATCACATGGAACATTTTTTAGAAAAAACAGTCATACGCATGTTTAACTAGTAAAACATTGTTGGCCCTAGAGCCACTTATATTGTAATTTTGATGATAACAATCATTTAGTGAGTCATTGTGTTTAAATTATTCTAATATTGTTTCTAAGTGACTCATAAGAAAGCTAGAAAAAATCAAAGCTAATCATGTTGACACCAAGGTTTCTAAGACGATGAATCAAGAGGAAAAGAGATCAAAGTTGAAGAGAAGATTCATCTAAATTGAAGAGAACGTGATCCAAGTCCAAGCGCCTCAAAGTCATTTATTTTTATTTTCTGGGACTTAGGATCGGGATATATTAATTGTGTCAAAATCTCAATATTGATATGTGATGCTCTAACAAAATTATTTTCGAAATATTATTTTTGAAATATTTTAAAATTTGATTTCTGAATGTTATTTGAAAAAATATTCAAGTCAAAATTTAAGCCAATCTAGTTTATCTATTAAAATATTTTTTTTCAAGATTAGTATTTAAAAAAGCGTGATCAAATCAAATAGGATAAAATTTAAATGAGTGGTTATTTAACTTGATTCACTCTATCATCTATTCATGATCAAAGCAAATTAGGAAATCCAGTTAAAAATTAAGCTAATATGAAAATCAATTAATCAATCAATTTACTTAACTAATTTGGTAAATCAACCCATCAATCAAGCAAATTCATTAAGAACGTTCAAATCCACCCAGGCATGCCAAGTGTAGAAGCACATAAGGGATGTGTCGACACAAAGACTTACAGTAGGCATTCCAAGCTACTATGTGTCGACACACAGCTTTGTGTGTCGACACAAATGTCAACAAAAGCACCAAATGGCTACTTTTGACTTGATTTATTTCCTAATCTTTTTTTACAATATTTTGAACCTCCCATAGGCTCTCATTTGACTATAAATATGGCCTAAATTCTTTAGTTTTAGATTATGCTACACTCTCTAATAATTCTTTCATACAAGGCTCTTAGTTTCTTGCACTTTGATGGTTTAATTTTATGTTTTGTTTAAAGTTTTATTTGAGCATCACTAGTTCTCTTTATTGTTGATCATTGAGCTTAATTGGCATATCCTTACCTTTGGCTATGCTTGATCTGTTGTCAATTTACTCTTGAAAGAGTGAAGAGTCTCATTGCTTTAATTTTTCCATTGCTTTATTTTAACTCATTTCATTTGCAAATGTTTGATCCCGAGGCCGCGGTTGTAGATGGATCGGTTGTAAAGGTTGGGTCTTGAGCCTACATACAAAAAGACCAGCTTTAAACATTGGATTCTAAACCTATTTTTAAGGATCACCAAGCTTAGTGAAAGGCTCAAGTGATGAAAGGTAATCACTTGAGAAATGGTCTAGCTTTTGGTCTAGAAGTGAACCACTGTAAAAACCTTTGTGTATCTTTTTATTCTCGCCTTTATCCTTTTCATTTCATTTCATTGTCTAACTTTCATTCTAATTTTTTGGTTTATAAATTGTTCAACTATCACAAAAGAACCTAATTCCCCCCTCTTTTTGGTTGCTGTTTTGGCTTTCAATTAGTATCAGAGCTAGTACTTGTTCGTATTTTTTTTTGGTCTAACAACCTTACAGTGATCCTTACCTATTTTTGTTGAGGGTCAATCAACAGAGAAGCCTCCACTTTTTGATAGTAAAAACTTTTTCTATTGGAAACTTAGGATGAGAATTTTTATCACTTCTATTGATTTTGACTTGTGGCTAATCACAAAAATGGTGATTTTGTTCCTTTAATGAATAAAGGAAATATAATTCTCGATAAATTTGAAAAATGAGCTTATTCAACATGATGAAACAAAGCTTGAAAAAAATGCTAAAATCACTGCCAATTGTTATGTGCTATTGCTCTGAATGTGTTTAATCATGTCAAAAGTTGCAAGACCACAAAAGGAGATTTGGGAGAAACTATAAGCCATATTTGGAAGAGAGTCCAATGAAGAATCCCCTCCAACAAGGGAAGAGGAGCAAGTGGATTCGTGTCTCATGGCCATCGTATCTGAAATTGAAGAAAAACTTGAAGAACATGAGGTAAATGATTTATCTTCTAATGAGCTCATGGATAGTTTTCATGAAGTATATGGTGCAGTTGAAAAATTGAGAAACAAATGCTCTTCTAAGAAAAATGAGCTACGAAAAGAGTCAAAACAATGTTTAGTATTTAAGCTTGAAAATAAATCTTTGAAATAAAAAAACACAGTCATTAAATGATCAAGTTGAAACATTGATCAATAACAAGTTATTCTCGAAAGAAAAGCTCATTTCAAACAAAAGTAAAACTGAAGATTCTAAGGAAGATGGATTATTGGTTAAAGAGAATGAGGTTTTGAAAGAACAAGTGGAACAACTCTAAAGAATTTCAAGTAAGTTTCTCAAGAGGGAAGAAACACTTGAAAAAATACTCTCTTCTTAAAGACCCACTTATAATAAAGAGGGAATCGGCTATAATGGAAATGCAAAAAAGAAAAAAATTGAATACACTTTTTGTCAAAGCCTCCTAACCACTGATAAACTCTATACGATGTCAT
Organism: Simmondsia chinensis; assembly: GCA_018398585.1. Lineage (NCBI taxonomy): Eukaryota > Viridiplantae > Streptophyta > Magnoliopsida > Caryophyllales > Simmondsiaceae > Simmondsia > Simmondsia chinensis. Next base: position 17,913,127 of record JAGTTD010000023.1, on the reverse strand, counting down.
TATTATGGTGATCGTGGGCATATTGTGCATCAATGTCCGTTTAAAACGAATTCGACAAAATCAATATGGTATGGGTTCCAAAGGGATCTCGACCTCCGAATGTCAAGGCTAACAATGAAGGATCCAAGAAAATTTGGGTACCAGAAATCCGTTAAATTGTATGGATGTGCTTGAAGATTGGCAACAAAAAGTTAGAAAGTAGTGCTATGGTAGTAGTTTCACAAGTCATATGACCGGAGCTAAATGCAAGGCCACTTCTATTAAACCAAGGAAAGGGAAAATCTCACATTGAACAAGAGGAATAGAAAATTCATCAGTAGTGATAACATTGCTTCTACCTTTTCTTCTTGCACGATGATGATTTACTTGTTGATGCTCTTGTACATAATCTTATAAACATCAGTCTACTATATGACAAAGGTTATTATGTGCACTCTACTGTCATCTAAATATGTAGCGGCGCATGCTTAAATGAATGAAGTACTGCTTGATTGATTGGGATGTGATAATTTCTGTATCGATTGATCTTGATTGTGTAGATTCATTAAAATGTTTTAGTATCTTAGATGAAAATTATCCTTGGATTTCGCCTAGAAGATTTGGACATGCTAGTTTGGACTTAATTTCAAAACTTTCCAAAAATGATCGTGTTAGATGATTACCAAAGCTAAAATTTGAAAAGATTATATTTGTGATGCATGTCAGTATGGCAAACAAACTAGATCTTCATTCAAACCCAAAAATGTACTTTCAACTCAAAGGCATCTTGAACTCTTACATATAGACTTGTTTGATCCTACTCATTATTTAAGCCTTAGTGGAAAGCGATATGGACTTTTTAATTGTTCATGATTACTCACGTTTTACTTGATGCCTATTACTTTCTCATAAGAGTGAAGCATTTGATAAATTTGAAATGTTTTGCAAAAGATGCAAAATAAAAATGATTTGAAAATTATTTCAGTTAAAAGTGATAATGGAAGGGAATTTGAAAATGACGACTTTGAGAATTATTGTGATTATTTTGGAATTTAGCATAATTTTTTGGCACCCAGAACTTCTCAATAAAATAGAATGGTTCAAAGAAAAAATAGAACTCTTCAAGAGATGGCACGAACCATGCTTTGTGAAAATAATTTGCCAAAATCATTTTGGGCTGAAGCCATTAACTCTGCTTACTACATCTTAAATCAAGCTTTAGTAAGGCTTATTTTGAAGAAAACACCCTACGAAGATTACATAGGTTGAAAACAAAACTTTGCATATTTTAAACCTTTTGGGTGGACTTCATTCACATCAATGGCAAAGCAAATCTTAGTAAATTTGATCCATGAGTAGATGAAGGCATTTTTATCAGTTATTCCCTAACTAGCAAAGCATATAGAGTCTTAAGATAAGAAGACAAAGGTTGTAGAAGAGTCTATACACGTGATTTTTTCATGAAACTAATGTCTCATCCTCTAGAATTTTTTCTTGTGATGATGATATAATAATCAAACAAATAAACATCACACCCACATCCGAGGAGCAAGAAATGGATAAACTTAAATCTCAAATTGATGAACCAAAAGGAAATAACCAAAATGTAAAATCCAAAGAGGAATACTTGCCACAAGATTGGAAATTCTTGAAGGATCACCTAGCAAATCAAATCATTGGTGATCCATCCCAAGGTGTACGAACAAGGCATGTATTAACCAAATATTGTCATCTAGCCGCATTCATCTCTCTTGAAGAACTTAAAAACATAGAAGAAGCTCTTAACGATGCAAATTGGCTAATGGCAATGGAGGAAGAGCTAAATCAATTCAAGAGAAGAAATGTGTGGGAACTTATGGATATACCTCAAGATCATCGTAAAAAGAAAGATGAGGAAGGCAACGTGGTTAGAAACACAGAAAGGTTAGTAGCTAAAGGCTATAACCAAGAGGAGAGTATAGACTATAAGGAAACCTTTCATCCCATTTCTAGAATAGAAGCTATTAGACTCTTATGTGCATTTGCTTCATTTAAAAGCTTCAAACCTTTTCAAATGGATGTAAAAAGTCCATTTTTAAGTGGTTTTATTAAAGAAGATGTTTATGTTGATCAATCACCCCAATTTGAGGATGACAAATTTTCCAACCATGTTTAAACTCAAAAAGACTCTCTATGGATTGCAAAGCTCCTAGGGCTTGGTATGAGAGATTGAGTTCCTTTTTAATGTAAAATGGATTTTCAAGAGGAAAGGTTGACATCACACTTTTTATCGAACACTCAAAATATGGCAATCTTATTGTGCAAATTTATGTTGATGATATAGTGTTTGATGCTACTTATCCATCTCTTTATAAAGAATTTGCAAATCTTATGAGTAGGGAATTCAAAATGAGTATGATGGGAGAACTCGACTACTTCCTTAGATTACAAATCTAGCAAAGCAAGAAAGAAATTTTCATCAAATAAGCCAAGTACATCAAGAAGATACTTAAGAATTTTGGCATGGAAAATTTCAAAAGCGATTACAACTCTAGTGAGCTCAACACTCAAGTCATACATGGATGAATAAAGTAAATTGGTGGATCAGAAAGCTAAAAAGAGGTATGATTCAATCCCTTTGTAAGCATTTCTCGAATAGACTTGATATCTTGTTTAATATGTGCGTATGTGGTTGATTTCATACATGTCTAAAAAGAATCACAATATTGCTCCGTGAAAAGAATTTTTTCAATGCCTAGTTGGTACTTAGACTTGTTCTTCCCAAGTGCGATTTCCTAGATCTAGTTCGATACAATGATGTGGATTTTACTTGTTTCAAAGTGGAGTAGAAATCGAATTGTGAAACTTGTCAATTTATTGGTCATGCGTTAGTGCCATGGTTTAAAAAAAAAAGGAACATTGCTTCATCCTCCATAAAGGTCAAATACATTTACTTGTGCAAATCATTGTGCTAAAATATCTTGGTTAGTGCATGAATTTGATCATTAAGGAATTCATATTTATTGTGCTCTTATTACTTGTGATAATGCTAGTACAATATGGTTAACCAAATCTCTAGCTCAACATTTTAGAACCAATCATATAAAGGTAGACGTCATATCATTCGTGATCATGTTCTTAAAGGAGATGTCATAAAATTTGTGCCGACAAATGATCAAAAACTAGATAATTTTACTAGGCCTCTTTGTGGAACTAACGGGTGATACTAAAAGAGGGATTAACATCGTGAAACATATTATTTTTGTACACTAATTTCATATCCATGGTTATATTAATGGCTCTCAAAGATTTAACATGGTGATTTACAATTGTCCTAGTATTCTTATCCAATCTAATGGATAATAGTGCTTGGAAACCATTTCTTTAAGGGAAACACCAAAATTGAGTTACCTTCGATCTCTCCAATGGTTGTTTAACTTGAATATTATCTCACATCCTTGTTCATAATTTCGATTAAAGTTGGAAACGTGTTATGAGAATTGTAAAACTTCAAGTTTAAAAATCTTGCTTTGTGAAAAATTTTTCATGATAACTTTATTGAGGCATATGGAAATATTAAAGGAAGAAAAAGGGGGTGAAACATTATATCACAAAAAAAAGAGGTGAACCAGTCCTTAGTATATCAAAATTCCTATGTAAAATGTACTTCTACCTTTTGAACTTCAATGTATAAATCCCTTCCCTTATTGGTTTTTGTTGACGACAAAGGAGGAGAGAGATTAGTGTTGTTTATATCGGTTTGAACATTGGACAAATCTTTCTTTTTCTAAATATTGCCATACCATGAATAGAGAGAAATATCTAGCACATTGCATTGAATTAATTTAATCTTTTTCTGTTGACGACAAAAGGGGGAGAGAAATTGGTGTTTAATTGATTCATGTTTATTTGATTCATGTTATAAAAATGATGCTAGGTGTAAGTTAATTGAACATGTAACCCCTAGAATGCATCAATCATGGCATGAAGTTTATGCATGATTGTGAAATGTTAAACACGATGATGATGTTAACATATTGAATGTATAATTCTACACTGCATCGACATTGGGGGGGGGGGAGGCAAATAAGATTGAACTTTTAATAAGATACAAAGTGAGAATTTATATGGTTTGAGTAATCAATATTTCTTATGGTGAATTCTATACTTCGACTTCCTTTTTTACAAGAGAAAATACCAAACTTTATTCATCATAAAAAGGGGGAGATTCTTGGCCCTAAAGTTACTTATATTGTAATTTTGATAATAACAATCATTTAGTGAGTTATTATGTTCAAATTTTTCTAATCTTGTTTCTAAGTAACTCATAAGAAAGTTAGAAAAAATCAAGGTTAATCATGTTAATACCAAGCTTTCTAAGATGATGAATCAGGAGAAAAAGATATCGAAGTTAACAAGAAGATTCATTCAAATTGAAGACAACGTAATCCAAGTCCAAGTGCATCAAAGTCATTTAATTTTACTTTCTAAGACTTAGGATTGGGATATATCAATTGAGTCGAAATCTTAACATTGATATGTACTGCTCTAATAAAAATATTTTTGAAATATTTTAAAATTTGATTTCCTAATTTTATTTGAAACATATTCAAGTCAAAATTTAAGCCAACCTAGTTTATCAATTAAAATGTGTTTTCAGGATAGGTATTTTATAAAAGCACAATCAAATCAAATCAAATAAAATTTAAATGGGTGATTATTTAGCCTGATTCAACCAATCATTTATTCATGATCAAAGCGAACAAGGAAATTAATTAAAAATTTAACCTAATATGGAAATTAATTAATCAATTAATTTACTTAGCTAATTTGGTAAATCAACTCATCAATCAAGCTAATTGATAAACAACGTTCAAATCCACCGAGGCATGTTGAGTTCAACACATAGAATGGATGTGTTGACACACAGACTTACAGTAGCCATCCAGAGCTGCTATGTGTCGACACACAGATCAGAAACAGCTCCAAACGGCTACTTTTGACTTGATTTCTTTCCTAATCCTTATTCCAACATTTTGAACATCCCCTAAGCTGTCATTTTCCTATAAATGGGGCTTGAATACTTTGGTTTTAGATCATCCAACACTCTATAAGCATTCTTTGATAAAAGGCTCTTACTTTCTTACACTCTAATGGTTTGATTTTAAATTTGTTTAAAGTTTTATTTGAGCATCACTAGTTCTCTTTATTGTTGACCTTTAAGCTTAATTGACATATCCTTAGCTTTGTTTAATCTTGATCTATTTTCAATTCACTCTTTAAAGTGTGAAGAGTCTCATGGTATTAATTCTTCCATTGCTTTAGTTTAACTTATTTTATTGTAAAGGTTAGATCCTAAGCCTACAGTTATGAAAGGATCAGTTGTAAAGGTTGGATCTTGACCCTACATACAAAAAGACCAGTTGTAAAGGTTGGATCTTGAGCTCTTTTTTTTAAAGGATCATAAACATTAGTCAAAGGCTCAAGTGATGAATACTGGTCTGGCTTCTGATTTGGAAGTCAACCACACCTTTGTGCACCTTTTTATTGTTGCCTTTGTCTTTTTTATTTCATATTCATTGTCTAACTTTCAATCTAATTTTTTGGTTTGTAAAGTTTAATTTTTCAAATGTACCAAAAGAGCCTAATTCACCCCCTCTTAAGTTGCACTTTGGGCCTTCAAACATAATCAGATAATAAATAAAATTATTTTATTTATTTAATATTCAAAACTAACTAATATATGTTTTTTCAAGACTCCTATTGCAACAGATACTAGGCTATCTTGAAATAAGAAAGCCTGAAGAAAAATAGTGCATATGGGACTTACATACACAATCTAATCAAAGAGGACGAAGATCCTCCTTACAAGATTGATGTTGCTGAATACGTCGAGGCGCTCTTATGGCCTGCAATCCTTGGTTAAGAAGGATGTTAACACTAGCAAGCCGTATCAATCCCAAGACTTGAGAAAGTACTCATTTGCTTGAGGCATTTGACAAAATCAAGATTAGGGGTAAACATTGAAAACTTGACCCCAATTCTAATAAGGAAGGTGTTAGGATTAGTGTCTTGAAATCAAGATTTATTCGACAAATGTTATTTTATTAAAGAATAAAATAGAAGTCCTAGTTGTTTCCTTGTTAAATTTGTGTGAGAGAACATTTATACTGCATGTGTTTTTCTTTCAGTAACATCAATGAGATTGGCCTGGTCTATATACTACAATTTATATGTATGTTCTAAGTGGTTTATACGATTAATCCACAGATAGACTTAGAACAAATGATAATGGATTGTTTTTTGAAAAACTCCTAATTAAAAAAATGTTTGGACCACTTGTATGCTAAGAATATGACATGACACTTTAGATGACTTGCCTTAGTAATGTAGATGGTGATCCAAAAGTGTTAGGTTGGTTTGTTTAATAAGATTGACACGCTGAGTTGGACCATGTGAGTTGCTTGTTTCTAGAGTGCTATCAGAGATGAATGATTCATGTTGTACTGTTTGAACGATGAATCTAAATCCTGAGAGTATGGATTTCTGCATGGAATTCTAGTTGCTTTGGTGTGCTATAAGTAAGGTCTAAACAAATTACTGAATTCCAATATGCACTGGGTAGTGGGGTGAAGACTAACAAGAATCAGATATTCAATATAGAATCTATAGTCTCTTATGCGATACAGATGTTGCCTTATTTGATTTGCAAGTTTTTGAATGATCTAGAATCTTGGTCCAAAGTATTCAAAGTGTTTGACATTTGGAATTTATACTAGGAATTTATTCAAGTATAAATGAATTATTCAGTAATGGGTGAGTCGGTAACTATTGGAGAAGCTGTGAGAAGGATAATGGTGGTAGATATATTTATTGGACATATAGTGAAGGGGGTGCTCTCATCAATACAGTCTATTTGGGAGATATCAAATAAATGGTTTAATTCTAGAGTCTACGAGGGGCATACCCCAAGTCATGGCCAATGAGGCCTACATTAAAGAATCAAAGAATGACTTAAACCAAGCAAAAGAATCAACGGTCAACATGACCAATCAAAGAAAAACAAAGCAAAGCCAACAAACTAGCTCTCAATCCCCCACTCCTGCAGAAGCTGAGTATGACGATGAGCACCTCGGAGTGCAGGAGCAGCAATAAGACAGCTGCGGACCAGTCCCGTGATCTCCTCAATGACAACAGCAGAAGACCTGGACTGCGAACGCTGGATCCTGAGGTTATGCTCGTATGAAAGGATGTAAACCGTAACTGAAAGACAAAGGCAGGCAAGGATCTTATCCACCCCACGACCACGAAGCTTGGTAGAGTCCCACTGAATCAGCTCACGCCAGGGAAGCGCAGTCCAGGAAAAGGAGGTGCGAGAAGACACACTGGACCAAACAATGACGGAGAAGCTGCAACTAAAAAAGAGATGGCTATGCGATTCATCATCTGAACCACACAGCACACAAGTAGCTCGAACATCCTGCATACGATGCCTCAGCTTTCTGTTAGATGTCCACAGTTGCTCATAGGAAGCAAGCCATAAAATGAAGGAATGCCTTGGGATGTGTAGCTGGAACCAAAGGAAGTGATGGATGGAGTCCTCCTCCCTCCTACTACAGACCATCTCCTAAGAAGACCTGGCAGAAAAGATCCTTGATGGGTGGCCCATCCACCTGATAGTATCTGCCACCCCCGGTTGGGGCCTGAAGTCAACAGAATCCTAGATAGGCAGTAGCTCCTCAATATCTTGTGGGCAGTGCCACTGATCACCCTTAATAATATCTGAAACACGAGAGCCCAAGCGGTGACCAGTGGAGTGTAGGAGGCGGAAAGTGAACAGCCCCTCCAAACGCCCACATGGCAGCCAATAGTCGGACCATTACTCAGTATCACAACCATCTCCAATAATATGCCAGAAAGCTCCCCCACATAGCGATCTAACATCCGAGATGCTCCTCCACGACCATGGAATCGATCCGGTAGGCTGAATATCCCAAAACGACTTCCCTTGGAGTCGGTTGGCATGGATCCATTAAGGCCAGAGAGAGTCTCGATCAGTGAGCAGAACCCAGATATGCTTCATGAGAGAAGCCTGGTTCCACTCAAGCAAACGCCGAATCCCAAGACCACCCTCCCTGCCAGGATAGCAAAGATGTTGCCAAGAAACCTGGCTCCACCCGGGCCTAACGAAGTGCCCTTCCAAAGAAAGGCAGCGAGAGTCAACTCGATCTTCTTGATCATCAGCTTCGGGAGAAAGAAGACAGATGAACAGAAGACCTGGATAGAGAATAGGACCGATCGGATGAGCTGCAAATGCCCAGCATACGATAGAGCACGAGATGTCCAGAGTTGGATGTGAGCAATGATGCGATCAAGTAGAGGCTTGCAGCCAATGAACCAATGCCTCGTCATGATGAGCGGCACTCCCAGATACCTGACCGGGCACTGACCCAATCTGAACCCCAGAATGTCAAGAAGGGACTGCTAAAGCTCAGGATCAACCCCGGAAACGAAGACAGTACTCTTGGCGGCATTCGAAGCCAGACCCGAGAGTGCAGCAAAATGGTCAAGAGCCTCTCGAATAAAGGATACACTATCCTCATCAACCTCACTAAAAATCATGAGGTCATTAGCAAACCGAGGATGAAAGCGAAACCTCGGATCAGAAGACGCTCGGCGAAGCAAACCCGCAGACCCTCCATGGCAATGACAAAGAGATAGGGAGAAAGAGGATCCCCCAGTCTAATACCCATGCTCGTGCCAAAAAACCCCTAAAGCTCGCCATTAATGGCAATTGAACATCTGGCTGTAGAGAGGCACTCCCTCACCCATCTAATCATGACCTCAAGAATGCCCATACAACGCATAGCAGGGAGAATAAACTCCCAGCGCACCATGTCAAATGCCTTATGAAGATCAACCTTTAGAGCACAACGAGGGGAAGACGTCTAAAGGTGATAACCGCACAGAAGCTCCTGAGCCAACATGATGCTATCAAATGTCCTCCGTCCAGGGACAAAGCTGACTGCGAGTCATCATTGAGGTAAGGAAGAACCCTTTTAACATGTTTGCAATGGTCTTAGTGATACACTTATAGATCACATTGCAACAGGAGATCAGGAGGTATTCAGTGAAAGTGGAGGGATTCTCCACCTTCAGGATCAAGCTAATGTGAGTAGTGTTCAGGGCGCCAAGCATGCACCCTAACTGAAAGAACAACCGGATAGCTCGAGTCACGTCAAGAACAACCGGATAGCTCGAGTCACGTCACTCCCCACCACATCCCAGGCCCTCTTAAAGAAAAGGGAGGTATAACCACCAGGGCCAGGCGCCCTATCAACACCAATAGAGAACAAAGCATCCCTAACCTCAGCATCAGAAACTGAAATAATCAGTGGTCGAGCATGATCCTCTGAAAGACGGGTTTGAAAGAGATCCAAAATATCCACACGAAGCGGCCCACTTGGCTCTGTCAATAAATCATGAAAGAAGGATACCCCAGCCTCCTTAATCTCCCTATCATCATACGTCCTTCTGCCTTTAGTACGAATAATAGAAGAGATCTAGTTCCTAGCCTGCCAATGCGTGACACACTTATAGAAGAACCGGGTGCCCTGATCACTCAAAGAGAGCCACTGGATACGAGACTTCTGACGGTAGAAAGCCTCCTCATCCCGACACAACCGCGAGTACTCCCGAGATAGTTGACGCTCTTCCTCTTGGAGTAACATACTCTCGATGTTATCATCTAATGCCCGCTGACCCTCATTCCAGGCCTCCCTGGCTGCTACAACCCTAGCTGATATGTGGCCAAAGTGCCTAGCATTAAGGCCCTTCAGCTTACCCTTCAGCCGCTTCAACTTCTGAGTGAGCTGAAACATAGGAGTGCCATCAATGCTAGTGTCCCAAACACTCCACACAGTAGGAATGAACTCCTCGTGGTCAGCCCAAAAGTTAAAGAACTTGAAGGGAAGCCACGATGTGCAGCGCTCTCCAAGACCTCTAACCACAAAGGGGCAATGATCGGAATATAACTATCGTGGAAGGAACTCAACAGATGAGGAAGAGAAAGAGTGCAGCCAACCCTCCCTCACTATACACCAGTTAAGACGCCTCAGGATGAGAGCGTCTCCCTCAAACCCATTGGACCACGTGTAGCATAGCCCCAAATACGGTAGAAGTGTGAGCTTAGAATCATAAACACAGTCCTTAAAAAGTCATCCATGTGGCCAGGCCAAGCGTCCTAGCTGCCTCTCCTGTCATTCGGACTAAGGATAGCGTTAAGGTCCCCAAGGAGTATCCAAGGCTCCTCCTGAAGACTCACGCTGACTCCTTGAATATAACGCCAAAGCTCCAGACGCTGTCCTGGCTTATTAAAGCTATAAACAAATGTAGCTCTAAAATCCACACAACCTCGAACATCGAAAACACGGTAGGTGAGAAACAGATCCCCACCCTGTACTCTCACTACACGGTAGAGGCTCGGATCCCAGAGAACAATAATGCGGCACCCTCGGGCCCGCACTCAACTGTACATAAACTGCCACCAGCAGACTCAACATTGGTAGGGTTGGTCTTGGTCTCTACCAAGCCAGCTAAACTCAAGTGACTGCAAGAGATCCAGCGACGAACAACACTGATAGTAATGAGGTTATTAAACCCCCTCACATTCCAGCATCCTATCATAGGAAACTAGATAACTATCTTGAACGACCACGGCCTCCACCACCACCACGGGCGACAGAGCGTGTAACGGGACGGCTAACAGCAGCAACCTGGGTAGAAACATTAGAAGTAGACGGCTCCCCAGTACGCTCCCCGGCCAAAGTAGCGAACCGGTTCGAAGGTTTGATACTAGGTACTGTCTCATCAGACCGGCTTTCAATACAGGCGATAGGCTCATACATCCCCACAATAGTATTCTGAGCCTTCTCAATCTCAACAGGGACAAGAGCCCGACTTAGATCCTCAGCCGAGCAATCGTCCTCAACAACAGCAGCAGGGTCAGAACCTAAATGGGCAAGAGACCCACTGATGGGTCGGGCATGGCTCACCTCAAGAGGCGACTCGGTGGACGAAGTAAATGTAACTTGTCCTCCATTACCCAAGACCGGAAAAAAGGAATGCCCAGTCCCCGTTGCAGCAAGATGGGACTATAGCGAGCCATCATTATGGGCCGGGGGGACACTTGCCGTGTCCCCCAACGAAGCAGCAGAAGCGAGGCCTAATTCGGGCCTGGTGTCCTGTGTCGTATCTCCCCCACCAGGGGTGATGGCCGCCCCACCCTCACAGCCAGAGCCACCACCCACACCCGCCGTCGGCACAGCAGTTGGTCGTTCCACCACCGCTGCCGTACGACCAGAATCCATAGCCGGCATTTTCTTCTCGTTTTTTCTCTTCTTTTTCCGTCCTAACACCGAAGCAGCAGTGGAAGGAGCCTCTCGAGCACTAAGAGGTGAGTAGTCATGCCCAAACACCATACAAGTCGGGCGGCACTTGGGCATTGCTTCACACATGATGCCTAGCCTAACCTGAACACCATTAATATCAATGAAGGTCTCTCTAGGGATTGGATCCATCGCCTCCATCTCAACATAGACCCGAATGTAACCAAGACGAGTGCAATCTGCCGTAACCTTGTCCATGAACAAGGGCTTGCCAACCGTACTATAGGCAACAGTAATCCCAACTGGCTTCCAAAGAGTTTGAGGAAGACAAGTAACCCGAATCCAAATAGTAGCAGTAGAAGAACTCTTCTGTAAAGTAAGCCCCACTCTCCAAAGATAGAGGGACAAACACACACCCTTGAAGAACCAAGGGCCAACCATCAGCACAATTTTGGCTTGCTCCTTAGTGCGAAATCGAAAAACATAGACATCACCGTCAAAGAGAACGCACTCAAGGCCCTCCCCCCCCCCAAAAAAAGTAGCAATCTCCTGTGCACGAGAATAAGCAAGCCTCGTGCCAATCAAGCGACCTACTAGACAACGCTCCCACTTCTCGTTGCCTGACGCAAAGACCTCACATGGAATGACTCCCACAGTCTTGCAATTAACAAGAACCGGACGCACATACTGAAGGGCGTTGTGATCCGTTGAGCGCACTCGATCCGCCCATGAAGGACCAGGCGTGCCACCCACATCTGGACCCGAGCTCAAACTAGCCTTAACAACACGAGCATCTCGCACCTTAGACATGATGCAGAAGTCGAAAACAATGACCCCAAAGTGAAAAAAAAAATCCCTAATCGGAAATAAGGGTTTTGGTGCCTCCAGGGACGCCGGCGGCGCCTAAAAATCCTGCCACAAACAGCCACACAAACACCACCAATGAAGCAGCAAGAAAATTTACAGTAGGATCGATGAAGACTTACAAGCGAGAGCTCCAAAAATCGAATGAGAGAAGAGAGAGAGATCGCGACTTGCCATCTCCCCAAGATTGCCCTATCGCGTCCTGCCGGAATCCGACCACCACAGCCGCAGCAAGTAGGAGGAGCCGCCTGAGATGAGTTCCAGCCGAAGGAACCACCAATCGTGGCCTAAGATGTCCCACGCCGCAATGCCCCACACCCAAACCCTAACTCCCTCCTCACGTGATTACTCCCTCACCGGTTGCCGATGGCTGCCGGAAACACCCTCAGCAGGGAGCTGAGGGGCCAGCGAGCTTGTTGCGCCTGACCGAGGCCCAGTCAAGCACTGCCGTGCAGCTGCAGCGCTGCCCTAGTGAAGGGCGATTTCACCTCCCAATCCCTAAAAAATCTCCAGAGCTGACGTCATCATTTTGTCCAACTAAATAAAAAAAAGGTTTAAGTCTAGAGTGCAGTGGAATTTATTTAGTGGAACTAAGTCCCATTAAATGGTAATTAAATTTTATCACGAGATAGTGATTAATTTAACCTATTTGTAGCTAGATTTAAATTGTCTTTGAGGTCCATGCGTAAGCCTCAGTATTTATTGCTATTGAAAAAATATTAAAAAATTTATGAGATGAATTATTTATTCATGAGATGAATAAAAATTAAAATTTATGAAATAAAATAATTTTTAAACATTAAAATTGTAAGATGAATTTTTAAATATGAGAAACAAGGCAAAATTAAAAAAAAAAAGAAGAAAAATCGCCTTTACATAGTGGCTATCCATGTAATTCGCAGGCACCAAATCATCGCGTAACACTAGGCTGCCCAGGGGAGGGATCCACACCTTTGGGCATGAACCAATCATAGCTTGCCACGTGGCTTGCTGTGGAACAGGCTACATTGACGATATGTGCCAACGGGCGCAGACTAATCACTACATGACACGCGACATGCGTTTTGAAAATAAAAGCAAGCAATTCGAACTGTGCGTTAAACACCATATTTACCAATGTTTTAATATGAAACACTGTGTTCTGGTGTTTGACCGGCGCATCACACATAAAACTTTGATTGTTTTTTGCTCCGAAACAATAATATAAATAGAGGTACCTATTTCAAGTTTTGGTATTCAATTAAAATTAAGGGTTTTAGAAAGTGTTGACTTTCGGGAACCTAATTGGAGGGAAAAATTTCCGTTGAAATTTTTCTTTCTTTAGTTTAATTTTTTTCAGAGCCCACTCTCCAGGCTGTTTCAAGGTCATTGCACAGAAGACAGTTGGGTCTCGGTTTTCTCAGAGTATTTTATTTTTTATTGTAGTTTTCTTTATTTGGAGCTATTCCATGTATGTCTTTCTTTCCTTCTCTTTTAAGTTTTTTGCTTTTATATTTATTTACAGTTTTCTCATTATGCTTGTTATAGTGCAAGTTATTATTATGAATGCATTAGAACAGAGGCTAGTAGACTTAAATTTGGAAGTTAAATATGTAGATTTAAAAATAGAAATTTTAAGTCAACCTTATGTTTAAATTTAAGAATTTACCCTTCCGCTATGTTAAATTTATTAAATTAAGAAAAAATTTTAAAATTCGTCCCAACAAATGGTATAAGAGCCAGTATTTGATTACATTCATAATATACATGAATAGATATAATAATATTAAAATAAATGGACTTGTGACTTAACAAGATAAAGATTTTATTAAGAAAGACATATTGTTTAAGATAATGATTTAAATTGTTTAAATCGATAATGAATTAATAGTTAATTCAGATTAGTCAATACAAATTCATTAAAAATTACATACATATTATTCATATAATGAGACTATGTGTATTTGATCATGATTTACAAAATCAAGTAAATTGATCAAATGAGATTAAATTCAATTATTTTTTAACTAAAAAAGGAAATCTCACCCTGACGTTAGCCATTGACATCAATAGTCAGTAGCTGACATCAACAGTCAACACTGACATGGCGCTAACATTAGCAAAGTTTATTTAAAATTTTTTTGGGACATGTAGATGTCAGTACTAGTTTACATAATAATTAAAAATTAGTTTTTATTAATTAATATAATTTTAAAATGAGATTGTACAGCTGATTATGGGATAATCTAAGTTGTAAGTCAGTACTTCTTTAAATAAAATAATTAATTTATTAATTTAATTTTAGAATGAGATTCTAAAATAGATTACGAGATAATCTAAGTTATAAGTTGATACTGAATTTAAATAAACAAAAAAATTAATTAATTAATTTTCTTAGTTAATTTAATTTTTAGAATGAAATTCTAAATGAGATTATGAGGTAATCTAAGTTGTAAATGCAAGTTAATTAAAACTACTAGTTTATGAAAATCAAGTGGAAATGAGGTCCAATTGTTGAAACCTCACGGTCTCCATACCGGTCTAGCAATATAGTAGATCGATAGGCCTCCCTGCGAAGGACACCGGTTTGTAGGTTACAGGGTTAGTATTCAATTCGGATAAACCAAAGTACAAGAAAGCGATGCAACCACGCTGCCGTGGAGTATTGGGAGAATTTATATGTAGGTTTAGGTAATGGTTTACACCTGACTAACATGATATATTAGCCTCCTCGAGGAGCTCTATTGTATTATGTCAGAGACTAAGATAAAGTTGTGAGTTAATCATGTTTAGTAAGAGCTACAAGAAAACATGTTAATTGAGAATAGTTCTCCCCCAAACTAATTTCGTACGACTCGGTCGCCAGGGAGAAAGAAGTGGTGTGCTTGGGTCATCATTGCATGGATGATAGTATAGTTTAGTAGTTACCTAACTTATTGCGTATGCTATAATAAAAGAATAGATATCCCTGCATTATACATGACTCTTGTAAGACAGTTACACAAATGTTTTCATTTACAGTGTTCATAAAATGGATACGACTAGTGAACTTCACTCTATTCTAATGCATAATATACTTACTGGACCAAATTACTTTGCCTGAAAAAATAAGTTAGACTTACTTATTACTCATTAGGGTCTTAAGTTTGTTCTTATTAAAAAAGAGCATTACAAACATTGGCACAGGTCTAATGAGTTAGCCAAGTGCTATAAATTGACCTCAGTGTCAGAAGCGCTCGAGCATCAGATGCTTTAGAAAGAAATAGCAGCTAAGATGATTGAACATTTGCGAGAAATGTTCGAGGAACAATATAAAGTAGCGAGGCAAGAACTCATAAAGAAGTTGCTCAACATGAGAATGTCTGAAGGAATACTAGTTGAAGAACACATCATGAATTTGATAACGTGTTTTTTTTAACTGGAAATCCTTGGAACTGAGTTTGATAGTCAAACTAAGTAGGATATCATCCTCAGTTCTCTGTCCAGCTCATTCACTCAGTTCAGGCTAATTCTTTCCATGAACAATAAGAACTATTCGCTACCTGAACTAATGCAAGCAATATAAGACATGATATGGGCCATCAAGCATGCCCAAGAATTGGGGACGAGTAACAGTAATCATATAAAAGGAAAGTATTTCCTTTGCGGAGAAGTGGGCCACTGGAAAGGTGACTGCACTAAGGAATTAGCTGCACTTCTTGCAAAGACTACTAAGTCATCTTATGAAGGTATGTTCATTTCTCACTTAATTAAGTCTTGCACAGTTGAGAGTCCACCAGGATCCTGGTGTGTGGACTCAGGTTCAACTAATCATGTCTGTAATATATTACAAGCACTCAGGCTAAACAGAAGGCTAAATGATGGAGAGTTGTATCTAATGATTGGAGATGATACAAGAGTAGTGGTCTTAAGAGTATGAGGGGTTAGCTTAGGCTTTAGTGGTGGAGTTTTGTTTTTAAATGATTGTTTATTTGTACCCGCCCTGCACATGAATTTGATTTTATGTGTCTCATTTTTTGGATAATTGTTATTCAATTAATTCTGGTTGTAAATCTATTATTATGCGAAATAAATTATTTGTTTAAAGGTACATGTGTTGATGGATTATTTATGTTGTTTCCTCATCAAAACTCTGGTATTTGCCTATATAAATCTAACACAAGCTCACTTGTTCAACCTCCTAAAAGAAAACACCCTGAAAGGGATAATGCCTATACATGGCACTAACATTCAGGTCACATTAATTCGAATAGGATCCAAAGACAAGGCAAAGAGGGACTGATAACGGCTTTGGACTTGAAGTCATTGCCAGTCTGCAATCCTGCATAGAAGCAAAGATGACCAAGTCTGTCTTTAAGAGTAAAGGCAACAAGGTTGGTGACTTAATTAAGCGGGTTTACACATATGTATGTGGACCAATGAACGTTCGAGCAAAAGGTGGGTAGGAGTACTTTATTACATTCACTGATGATTGCTCAAGGTATGGATATGTTGACCTGATGACACATAAGTCAGACTCTATTGAAAAGTTCAATGAGTACGAAGCTGAAGTTAAAAAGTAATTAGGTAAACAAGTTAACTCAATTGAATCAGATCGAGGTGGAGAATATCTTTTGGTTGAGTTTTTGGTTCTCCTTACTGCAAATGAGATAAGAGCTCAGCTTTTTCCTCTAGGTTCGCCGTAGTAGAATAGTATTGCAGAAAGAATGAACAGGACATTGTTAGAGATGATACGGTCCATGATGGGTCATGCTACATTACCAATCTCTTTTTGGGGTTATTCCAAGGGAACAAGTGGTGGTGTTTTCTACTATCCTTCTGATCAAAAGGTTTTTATAAATGTGAATGTGAAAATTTTTAAAGGTCACGATTGTTCCAGGTGCATTAGAGCCTAAGCGTAGAGGGAGGATTGTCAGGGCACCTGACAAGTTCGTGGTGGGATCCGTAATGGTTGAACGTGATATTGAATCTTATCGTTTCAGCTACAATGAGGCAATTAAAGTCAAGGATACTGACTAGTGGGTCTTAGCAATGAAATCTATGATAGGATATATTTATTTAATTATGTCTGGGATCTTGTGGAGGTGCCTATTGGCATTAAGTCCATTAGTAGTAAAAGGGTCTACAAAAGGAAAAGAGGAGTGGACAGGAAGGTAGAAACCTTCAAAGTAAGACTGGTTGCTAAGGGTTTTACCCAAAATGAAGGAATCCATTATGATGAGACCTTCTTACCCGTAACCATGCTAAAGTTCGTGAGGATACTCCTGTCCATCGCAGCTCATTATGAGATTTGGCAAATGGAAGTAACAGCGGCCTTTTTGAATGGTCATCTTGAAAAAGACATCTATATGGTGCAACTAGACGGTTTTGTTAGCAAAAAATCGAGAATATGGTATGCAAACTGAAGCAGTCCATGTATGGCTTGAAGCAAGCATCATGCTCATCAAATATAAGATTCAATGAAGCGATTAAGTCTTGTGGTTTGGAGCAATTAATTGATGAGCCATGCATGTACAAATGGCATCAAGAGAAAGTAGTGACTTTCTTACTATTGCATGTCAATAACATACTAATCATTGGGAATGATGTAGGAGTGTTATCAACTGTAAAGATTTGGTTGTCAAGTCAATTCGATGTGAAGAACTAGAGATTATATGCTGGTCTTTCATAGCAATGAGCTGGTTCCAATTGGCTATACGGATTCAAACTTTCATTTACATAGAGATGCCAGACATTCGACTTGCAAGCACGTTTTTACCCTCGAAGTAGGAGCCATTAGTGGGAGAAGGGTCAAGCAGTCTTGTATTGCTGACATCATAATAGAGGCTGAATACGTTGCAGCTTTAGAAGCTACCAATAAGGCATGTTACTTCAAATAGAGTAATTGACTTCACTTAGACTTTGACTCATTAGGTCTTTGGATCATACATGGAAGGGATAAGAATAAAGTTTGTAATAAATTGAATTTAGGACAAGTGGGAGATTGTTAGGATTAGAGCCTTGAAATCTAGATTTATCTTACAAATTTATTTTATTAAGAATAAAATTGAAGTCACAATCGTTTCCTTGCTAAATTTGTGTAAGCGAGCATTTATACTGCATGTGTTTTTTTTTCTTTGGTAACATTCATGAGATAGATGTAGTCCTCAGACTATAATTTATATGTTTGTTCTAAGTGGTTTATAAGATTTGCCCATAGATAGACTTGGAACAAATGGTATGGATTGTTATTTGAAAAACTCATACTCAAAGACAAGTTTGGACCATTTGTATGCTAAGAATATAATTTGACACTTTAGATGACTTCTCTTAGTCATGTGAATAGTGATCCAAAAGTGTTAGGCTGGTGTGTTTAATAAGATTGGCACGCTGACTTGAACCATGTGAGGTGCTTGTTTCTAGACTACTATTAGAGATGATTGATTGAAGTTTGAATGATGACTCTCAATCCTGAGAGTATTATGGGCTTGTGCATGGAACGTTAGTTGCTCTAGTGTACTAGAAGGTTTAAACAAATGACTGAATTCCCACATACACTGGATAGCGGCATGAAGTGTGACAAGGATCAGGCATTCAATGCGGAATCTACAGTCTTTTATGAGATATATATGTCCTCTTAGTTGATTAGTAAGTATTCAAATGATTCGAAATCTTGGGCCAAAGTATTCCAAGTGTTTGACATTTGGAATTTATACTTTGAATTTGTTCAAGTTTAAATAAGTTATATATTGAAGGGCAAGTCATTAATTAATGGAAAAGTTGTAAGTAGGATAATGGCAGTAGTTATTTTTATTCTTTGTCATGAACATCTAGTAGAGGGGTTGTTGCCATCAATATAATCTATTTGGGAGATATCGAATAACTAGTTTAAGGCTAGAGTGTAGTGAGATTTATTTAGTGGAATTAAGTCCCATTAAATGGTAACTAAATTTTATAACGAGATGGTAATTAATTTAACCTACTTGGAGCTAGATTTAAGTTGTCCCTAAAGGTACCTACACAAGCCTCTGTATTTATAGCTATCGAAAAAATATTAAAGAGTTCATAAGATGAATTATTTATTCATGAGAGGAGTAAATTTAAATTTGCCAAATATTGTTCATGAGATGAATAAAAATCAAGAAATTATAAAATAAAATAATTTTTAAAAACTAGAACAAAAAAAGGAAAAAAATTGTGTTTACATAGTGGCTATCCATACAATTTGCAAGCAGCTAATAAGCGCGCAACACATGTCGCACGCTGGGGCTACCCAGCCCAGGGGAGGGATCCGCACCTTTGTGCTCGGACAAATCATAGAGCGCCACGTGGCACACTGTTAAACAGGCCACGTCGACGATCTGCGCCAACAAGTGCGGACCAATCACTGCATGAAACGTGGCACGCGTTTTGAAAATTAAAAGCACGTGGTTTGAACTGTGCATTAAATGCCACGTTTTATCAGTGTTCTAATCTGAAATGCCATGTTCCCTTATTTGACCTGCATATCCCACATCGAAAATTTGATTGTTTTTGGCTCCAGTATACTGCTATAAATAAAGGTACCTATTTCAAGGTTTGGCATCCAATTAAAATTAAGGGTTTTAGAAAGTGTTGACTTTCAGGGAACTAATTGGAGAGAAAAATTTCCGTTGAAATTTTTCGTTCCTTACTTTAATATTTTTCAGAGCCCACTCTTCTTGCAGTTTTGAGGTCATTGCACCGAAGGCAACTGAGTCTCGGTTTTCTCAAAGTATTTTATTATTCATTTCTTGTTTTCTTTATTTGGATTAGAGGTATGTCTTTCTTTCCTTCTCTTTTAAGTTTGTTGCTTTCTATTTAATTACAACTTTCTTATTATTCTACTTATAATTCATGATATTATTATGAATATATTAGAGCAGATGCCCATAGATTTAAATTAGAAATTTAAATATGTAGATTTAAAATTAGGAATTTTAAATCAGCCTTAGACTTAAAATTAAGAATTTTAGACCCTTTCGCTACGTTCAATTTATTAAATTAGGGAAAATTTTTAAAATTTGTCCCAATAGAAAGTATAATGCAAATGGCACAATTCATCGACCCATTCAACAAATTAGTTTCAGGAACGTGGTTCTAGATGCCATAGAAGCATGAGAATTAATCTTCCCTCGAGGAGGACAAATGAGTCTTAACAAAGACCCTTTCCCTAGTCCTCTTTAAGTCAATGTTATCGACATCATTGTTAGAATTAATCCTTGTAGTGTTCTAACTAATCCTTTTCCTCTCTACGTAAGAAAAATGGCCCTCAGCGACATTCAAAAGCCAAGGGTACCTAACCATCTATTTGAGCAGCTGGTAATTGTTGGGATATTAAGCTTCCCTAGACTTGTGTGCGCATTGGATGATGGAATATGTCGTTGCCATATCACTGAACTCCATCTCACAAGCAAGTGTACCATTTTTAAAAAAAATGTTGATCAAGCTCCGCAATACCTTTTCCATTGTGCTAACTGTGGCTTAGGAGTTGGCTATGGATATCAATGGCAACCTAGGGCCCTCGTAAGGCCCCACAAGCTGGGAAAAAATATCTCACAATCTTGAAAGGATGTCCTATGCCTGCAACGTCGTAGGAGGATATAAGATGCAATGAGGAAACTCAAGCTGTTGCATCAATATATATCTCTTGCAAACCCTCTCTTGGAATTAATGATGCCATCAAAGATGTCCCGTCGAGTTGAACCTACCAAGGATCCTCCTTAGAAGACCCATATCATCACGAGAACTAGGCATCCGAAGGAAAAAAAATATGAATTACCACCGATTCGATGTGGACACCAGTCAAGCACCACGACATTCAGGCCATCAACCTTCTAGTGTCCCATTTAGTAATGTTTGAAGGAGAAATCACCTTGGACAAGGGGAGGCCAGTCCCTATAACCATACCAGAACACAAAACAGAAGGCAGTTGTGGAAGAAGTAGCTCAACGGAGGACTTTGCTTGATACGTACTTAACTAGGCTCTCTCAAGAGGAAGCCACACTTTGCAAGTGTAAGCAAACTGAGTAGATGCACCTCGAGGATCCAACGACTGAGTTCAGGCCGTTTACTACTGCTATTAAAGGGCAGACACACAAGAAGCTTGAGAGATGGGCTAGCCTCTCATCCTTTGAAGGGCGAGAGTCTTGGTGGGATCAACTTGTCAAGAATTCCCTATCTCAAGGAGTAGCTGAGGACGAGGAGTACTCCCCTCTCATCATCAACTTAGTGGAACTTCTAGGCTAGGTTAACCCCACATGGGCTGATAAAGAGGACAATTTCCATGAGGGGACTTCCCCCAACCAATGGAAAAGTCTCAAATTCCGCTCTAGAGCAGGATATGCCAACGAATGGCAATCCTTAACACTTGGATCAGGACACATCCATGGTTGATAGCCCCGAAAAGGAAACAGACCAAGGAATCCAGATGCAATTTGGGATGCTTCTAGAAAAAGTTGATGACAGAACTGCATTACTCCTTCCTTTAGAGTACATGGAAACTAACACCTAAGAAGGACTCGAGGGGGTGAAGTAGAAGCCACCAAAGGTAACCCTGACCGCTTGTCAACATGCAAATCACCTAATGAATCACCTGACATAATGAAGATGATGTTTGATGGGCCTAACACTGCTAATAAACACATCAAGCCCTTATACATCAAGGCCAAATTTGATGGCATATGGGTAAACAAAGGCCATTGGGGACAATGGCACGGCCATCAACGTTCTTCCTACTTATATGTTGGGGGTCATTTTAAAATCTAGAGATGATCTAATTATTTTAGATGTTTCCATCTGTGGCTTTTCTAGAGTTACTACTAAATCTAAAGGGTTCATTCCAATTGACTTAACAGTTGGTAGCTTGAGCAAGCTAACAACATTCTTTGTAGTGGATACTACCTTGGACTATAATGCTTTGCTTAGAAGGGATTGGTCACATGCCAATTATTGTAATCCTTCTTCACTTCACCAATTGTTAATCATCTAGAACCATGACAAGTATGAGGATGTTATGGAAGATAACAGGCAATTCATGGCCTGCTCCAACTATGTGGAGGCAAAATTCTACAAAGACGATGTGGGACCACTTGATGTTAAAAGGATAACACCACAATCTGCCCAATGACATGACAAGATTGTCATCCTTGACAGCCCATTGACTGAGGCTATAGTTAGCCAATTCGATGTAGAGTTGGAAGACTCTGACTTTTGGGGATGCATGAGGGCCCTTCTTCGGAGACTTTCAAGGCATTCCAGAACCCCAAATACGGGCCAAGAGGCCATTTCCTTGGCATTAGCAAGGCTCATGGCTTGGTATTCTGAGAAGCAGCTTTGGACCAAGTAGCCTTTCAATGATTTCCAAGTCCATAATGCACTAAATGAAGAGCTGGGACTCACTGACGTTAGAGCAGCACTAGTCAAAATGAAAAATTTGCGGGCTAAAGTCCAGGATCCCCTTCTTGAGGTTAATTTGGGCTAGACAAGAGACTCAAGACCTACCTATCTAAGTGCTCCACTTTCTCAAGAGCAGATAGAACAATACTTGGCTTTGCTTAGTGAATTCAAGAACTTTTTTTTCTTGAGATCATCACAAGATGCCTGGCCTAGACAGAAAAGTGGTTGAACGTTAGCTTCCTATCAAGCTGGGCTCGAGACCCATTATTCAGGCCTAGAGAAAAATGTCCTAACAAGCTATTGATTTCGTAAAGGAAGAGATCGAAAGGCTCTTAAAGGCCAAGTATATCAGGACTGTCAGGTATTTCTAATGGCTAGAAAATATTGTTCCCGTCACTAAAAAGAATGGCAAAATTAGGGTCTATATTTACTTCAGGGATCTGAATGCAGTCACCCCAAATGATGAAGACCCAATGCCTATTGCTGATGTGCACATCGACTTAGCTTCAAGGCACAAAGTTTTATCATTCATGGATGGCTGCTGTGGGAACTACCAAGTGATGATTGCTTTGGAAGATACCCACAAGATAGCATTCAGGTGTCCTAGGTCAATAAGGTGGCTATGCCATTTGGATTAAAGAACGTCGGCGCCACCTACCAAAGAGCTATGAACATGATCTTTCATGATCTCATTGGCAAGACCATGGAAGTCTATATAGATGACATCATGTTCAAATCCAAATCCGATGTCAAACATTTGGAGGACTTGAGGGGTGCACTCCTTAGAATGAGGACCCATAACTTTAAGTTGAATCCATTAAAGTGTGCTTTTGGCGTGTGTGCAGAAAACTTTCTTGGTTTTTTGGTGCACCAAAGGGGTATTGAGTTGGATATTAATAAGACTAAAGCCATTCAATAGGTCAAGCCAACCATAAACAAAAAGGAGCTTCAATGTGTCTTTGGGCAGGTTAATTTCCTAAAACTCTTTATCTTAAATGTGGAAGAATAAGTGGAAATCTTCTCTCCACTACTGAGGCTCAAATCTAAGAAGGACTTCAAGTGGTAGGAGCCACATTAAGCTACCTTCAAGGCCATCAAGGGGTACTTGATTAAGCCCCCGGTGCTTACTCCACCAAAGCAGGGCCAACCTTTGAAGATCTATGTCTTCACTTTGGAGGAATCTATTGGAAGCTTACTTGTACAAGACAATGAGCAAGGGTATGAACAAGTTGTGTGCTACCTTAGCCATTGCTTAAAGGAATGTGAAATAAAATACTCCTCGATCGAGAAATTATGTCTATCATTATTCTATGCATTAGTGAAATCGAGACATTACTTGTTGGCATTTACTATATATGTAGCTGCCCTGATAGATGTCCTTAAGTACATACTAGATAGAACATTTATAAGCAAGTAGGATATAACTCTACTTCATATTGAGTTGGTTTATGTATCAAATAAGTCAATGAAGTGCCAAGCCTTAGCGAACGTTTTAGCTAACGACCCAAACATTAATAATTGTTTGGACTACAAGCCAGATCGACCCTGTCTAGTGGAAATGGTCCCTTGGAGGTTATTTTTATATGGATCAAGGACCAATTCAAGTGCTAGAGTTTGAATTGTGAAAGAATCCCCTACTTGGATCATCACTATGTTAGCTGTTACTTTAGTTGGAAAATGTTCCAACAACATGGCAGAGTATGAAGTACTTATAATAGGCCTACAAACTCTCCTTGAAATGCAAGTACTCAATATTGTCATCAAAGGGGAATCCCATCTAGTGATTTGCCCGGTGATAGTAGAATTTATCATAATTCAAGTTTATAGGAGGTCATTGTAAGGGCAATTCATGCATTATTCAAATGTTTGTATGGTGGAAAAAGCTTGGCTACTATATTTGGTAGTTAAGTTGGTTACATTCGTGGTATCTTGAGATATTTTTGTTCCAACCAACTTAGGTGATCTTTAGTATAAGAGTTTAGCTTGTATTGCAAGATTCTTCATTGATGAATGATCAGACTTAACTATTCTTCTTTCAACCCTAACTCTGTCTAATTCTCATCTAATTCTTTGATTCTCTTCTCATCTCTTCTGTAGTACTTCACCTATCCTATGTTATGATTCAAGATTGATCTTTAGTCATAACAATTGGTTTGTTAATCTCATATAACCACATTCGAATTAATTGTTTCCTTTTTGTATTTGATCACTTAAGTACTTCATAATCAGCTAAATCGCAGTTATTGATTGTTATTGGTCCATTTCATTAGCAATTAGTGATTAGTAGTTCCAAATGGTTAGAGGAGTAACAACACGATCTGGTGCTGGTGTTGTAGCGGGAACTTATGCTGGAGTCACTGCAAGAGTAAGCTCGAATCAAGGAGATGGTTAGGATCAGTTGAGAGCTGAAATTCAGAAACTGGTAGCAATCGTTGTAGGTATTAACCAAGGCATTACAGATAATAATAAGCAATTATAGAGATAGATGAGTGATATGCTAGAATAGCTTAACCGTCAATCAGCTCCTCCAAGAACTATATTTTTGACACGGGCTAGTCAACAAGGCAGGCATTCTGATTAGATGCATCATCGAGCCTCCAAGGAAGGAAACGAAGCTACAACAATGACCAAGAGTAGTGGTTTCAGACAGCCTAAGGTTAAGATTGATACCTTTAATGGATCATAGCCGCAGTCTTGGATTAGAAGGTGTGAGAGATATTTCGATTTCATAGAGTGAAGGATGTTGAGAAGTTGAATTGGTTGTGGTGCATTTGCAAGGTGATCACGAGGTATGGTTCCACAGCTTGATCCTTAGTAATCTTGACATTACATGCTATGAGTTTGTTGATGAGTTCTGTGAGGATACGGTGATGAAGATCTGGGAGATGTTGTCATGTCCAGATTCAAATTCAAAGCTGATCTTGGCAGGAAATACTGTTGGAGGTCCTTGGCGGTTGTAAGTCCTGCTTAAGTCATTATTAGTCCTTTTTAAAGTCAATTTTGGCGGATGTTCTTAGTTAGTATGTCGGTTGGTAGTTAAGATGAAGAGTCTAGATTCATTGTTTGTGTTCTTGATTGTATTGGTAAAAATAGATGACTATCATGTAATAATCATTTTATGAATGAAATAATATCTTGATTGCACTTTCTCATCTAACTATCTCTGTATATTTTCATCTCTTTCACTTCTCTTCTCATCTTACCTCTTCTCTCTCCTAGATTAAGAACAAGATTCATCTTGATTCTTAACATCTGGTATCAGAGCCTTGAGCTTGCTTACAATCGGATTGATTATTCTTCAATTCAATTGAATTGTTGAAGTTTAGGCTTATTTGGTGCCGAATTGATTGAATTGTGTGGCAATCTGGCTAGGAACAGACGACCTGTTGCTATGGCTGGTGGACCTAACACTCATGTTAATGCAGCTAACAATGCAGCTAATAACACTGCTACTTATGTTGCTATAGTTACTGGTACTAATAATGGATTTAATCAGGGAAATCAGATGGATTAGGTGCTACAAATGATGCAGAATGTGATGCAATTCTTCCAGCGGGATATGAATTAGAGGTTTCAATCACAATCTCAAGAGCTCTCACAGCAAATTAATGGATTGTAACAGAAAATGGAGAGGCGGCAACAACAGGCTGGTGGTGGTATACTTTTGGTTACAAGTTAGTAGAGTAGACCTCCTGATGCAAGACCTCTACCGGCGGACAGTAGTGATACAAGACCTCCTCCTATGGATAGCAATGACAGTGCATCAAATGCAAGAAGCCAAAGTTTTAGACAGCCTCGTGTGGATCTAGAGCCTTTCGATGGTATAATGCCTCAATCCTGGATAAGAAAATGTGAGAGGTACTTTCGTTTCTACAACATTGAAGAACATGAGAAGGTTGAGTTGGCAGCTGTCTATTTGAAAGGAGAATTGGAGGTCTAGTATCATAGTTTGATGTTCAGTAGGCCTATAATCACCTAGACTGAGTTTGCAAATGAGCTCTGTGATAGGTATAGTGATGAATGTGTGAGTGAAGTGGTGGATAACTTCAATAAAGTCACTCAAGTCTCATCCGTGAAGGAGTACATGACAAGGTTTAAAGGATTGAGAGCCAGGATGCTCACTGTGTATCCTGAGGCACCAAAATCATACTATGTGTCAGGCTTTGTGAGTGGACTTAAGCCTAAAATCAAGAACATGGTTAAGTCATTCGATCCCTCCACTCTTTCTCAAGCTTATTCAATGGTAAGGAATGTTGAGAGCATGGTATTGACAATTCCTGATTCTCAGAAATTAAAAGGTGCTTCCGATGGATCACCTTCATC
This sequence comes from Simmondsia chinensis, assembly GCA_018398585.1. Taxonomy (NCBI): domain Eukaryota; kingdom Viridiplantae; phylum Streptophyta; class Magnoliopsida; order Caryophyllales; family Simmondsiaceae; genus Simmondsia; species Simmondsia chinensis. Next base: position 17,886,221 of record JAGTTD010000023.1, on the reverse strand, counting down.
AAGATTTACACAGTCCAATAGTAGAGCTGGTAGTACTGATGATAGAAGGCCTCAGAAGCTTTGTTTTAAATGCAATCAGAAGTACTTCTTTGGTCATAAGTGTGACCCTAAGTATCTCAAGGCAGGCATTGGAGTAGAGGCTTCTGAAACAGATGCAGATGAGATGCTTGATTTTAAGGAGCAAGAGGAAGAGAATAAGGATGATTCTTAGGAGGAGGATGAGTTTGATATTTCTGTGAAGGCCTTAACAGGGAGTGGCTCTCATAATGCCATTCGAATTAAGGGAGTTGTTGGGGAACGAGACTTATTAATACTCACTGATAGTGGAAGCACACATAGCTTTGTGGATCCCAAAGTTTTATGAACTATGGGACAGGATTTGATCAAGACTAGCCCTTTGGCTGTCATAGTAGCTGATGGAAATTCAATTTTGACACACACAAAATGTAAGAATTTCAATTGGAAGGTGCAAGGTCACAAGTTTGAGTATGATTTCAGAGTTTTGAGGTTGGGAGGTTGTGATATGGTGTTAGGAGTTTATTAGATGAAGTCCTTCAGTCCCATACTCTTTGATTTCTCCTAGCTCACTATGTCCTTTGAAAGAGAGGGGTAAAAGATCAAGTTACAAGGCATTGTGGAGCAAGGTCAGCTCCAATTAATAAGAGGCAAGAGTCTACAAAAGGTTCTTAAGAAGGGAACTTATCAATGGGTAAGAAAACTCTACTCAATCACTGCTGCTTCAGAGCTTAACCAAATAGATTCCAGCACTGCTTTAGATTCCAACACAGCTTTGGATTCTCTGCTTCAAGAGTATGGTGATTTGTTTAAGCAGCCAGAGACCTTACCTCCAAAAAGGGAGCTTGATCATGCAATTCCTTTGAAGAAAGATTCTAATCCAGTGAATCTTCGTCCTTATAAGTATTCTCATTCTCAAAAGAATGAGATTGAAAAGCAAGTTGAGGACCTGTTGAAGACAAGATTCATAAGACACAGCCATAGCCCCTTTGCTTCTCCAGTAATCTTGGGTAAAAAGAAGGATGGATCTTTACAAATATGCATTGATTATCATCACTTGAACTCTCTTACAGTTAAAGATAAATTTCAAATTCCAATTATAGACGATCTGTTGGATGAACTTCATGGCCCTTGGTATTAGAGCAGGCTGGGTCTGAGGCAAGGCCATTATCAGATTAGAGTTCCAGACCAAGATATACATAAAACAACTTTTAGAACACACCAAGTGCATTATGAATTCGTGGTGATGCCTTTTGGACCGTCCAATGCCCCTGCAACATTCTAGGCTTCGATGAACCTTGTCTTTAAGCCTTACTTAAGGAAATTTGCACTTATGTTCTTTGATGACATTGTGGTCTATAGCTATACTCTTCAGGAGCATCTTACTCATCTGGATTTGGTATTTCAGACTATGAGACAGCATAACCTATTTTCCAAGCTCTCTAAATGTACATTTGCTAAGAGACAGGTGGAGTACCTTGCCAAGTTATCTCAGGTGATGGGGTAGCTATAGACCCAAACAAGGTCCAAGCTATGAATGATTGGCCAAAACCGAGATCTCTCAAGTAGCTAAGAGGTTTCTTAGGTTTGACAGGCTGCTATCGCAAATTCATAGCGGGTTATGGAATATTGCAAAGCCACTGACAGATCTGCTTAAGAAGGAGGCTTTCAATTGGAATGATTTGTCTCATGAAGCTTTTGAGTAGTTGAAGCAGGCTATGATTATGGCTCCAGTATTGGTAATGCCAGACTTCAGCTTGCCCTTTGCATTGGAAACTGATGCATGCAGTAGTGGAATTGGAGCAGTTCTTTCATAAAATGGGAGACCATTGGCTTATCTCAGCCAGGCATTGGGTCCCAAGAATTAGAAACTGCCCATTTATGAGAAGGAATACATGGCAATTGTCTTGGCAGTACAGAAATGGAGGCATTATTTGGAAGGTCGTCATTTTGTAATCAAAACAGACCACCAAAGCCTCAAATACCTGCTTGAGCAAAGAATCTCAACAAGAGTTCAAAGGAAGGGATTGATGAAGATGTTGAGTTTGGAGTATACAATTGAGTATAGGAAAGGAGCTGATAATCCTATTGTGGATTCTCATTCAAGAAGACAGAAGGAAGTTGAAACAGAAGCTTCTTGTGCTACAATTTTTCAAGTTATACCACAATGGATGACTGAAGTGATAAGATCTTATGATCAAGATGCATTTGCTCTGACTTATATCATTCCCAACTTCACACAGGCAACACCTGATTCTTAGATGAGATAGACCTGTGCCAGTGCTTCGGGTGTGAGAATGTCATCCCTCTCAAGTACTACTCAATGCACTGATTCACCCTTTCTGTTTGGCGATCAAACTGTGGGTGATAAGAAGAGATCATAGCTAAAGTGGTGCCCAACAATAGGAAAAATTCACGCCAAAAAATGCTAGTAAACAATCTGTCCCTATTTGATACAATTGATGGTGGCAGTCCAAGAAGCTTTTAGATATGATCCAAGAATAGCCTTGCTAACTTCTCTGCTAAAATTAGATGAGAAAGGCTAATGAAGTGGCCAAACTTGGTAAAGCGATCTAGTACTACCCAAATAACTTCTCTACCTTCGGACTTGGGCAAAACTTCAACAAAATCCATACTAATGTGTGTCCAAGCCCCATTAGGTACTAGTAAGGGCTACAACAAGCCCTTATATGGAGTATGCTCAACCTTTATTTGCTGACAAACCTCACATTGCCGCAGAAACTCCTGAACTTCTTTCTTCAGCCCATTCCAATGGAAGTACTGCTTGATCCTCTGATACGTCCCTTTAATTACAAAATGTCCTCCCCAAGGAGAATCATGAGAAGCCTCAATGACTTGCTTCGTTAACCCAGCTCTTTCACCAATGTAGATCTTTCCTTTAATTCGAATAATTCCCTTACTGACTATTGGTACAATACTCATTCACATTCTTCTTTAGGCACAACTTCATTCAAAGCTTTATATGGGTATGAACCTCCCTCTCCCTTGATCATCCAAGGTATGGTTTCACATTTAGAAGGTGTTAATGAGCTTCTTGGTTAGAGGGCACAGTTAGGTAGAAAGCTCAAAGATAATCTTCAGCTTGCTCAAGCTAAGATGAAGTACTTCGCGGACAAGAAGAGATCTGACGGGAATTTTGAAGTAGGAGACCTTGTTTATCTGAATTTGCAGTCTTATAGATAGAGCTCAGTGGCCATTCACAAGAACATCAAGTTGTGTGCTTATTATTTTGCTTCTTAAAAGGTTTTAAAGAAGATTGGCAAGGTAGCTTACAAGCTGGAACTTCCTATGGACAGATTGGTGCATCCAGTTTTTCACATTTCATTGCTTAATAAACACATTTTAAATGAAGTCAGTTGTGCCGCAGCTTCACTTCAGGCCACTTAGCAGGGAATTCTGGTGCAGGAACCTGAAGCAGTCTTGGCCAGTCATGAAATACAGCAGCAGGGTATGAAGGTTAAATAAGTGCTAGTTTAATGGGCAAACTTGGGTCAGGATAATGCTTTATGGGAAAATTGGTTCTTCTTAAAGTCTCAATTTCCTTCCCTACATCCTTAGGACAAGAATGTGCTTAAGGGGAGGGTATTGTCATGTCCAGATTCAAATTAGATGCTGATCTTGGCAAGAAATGCTATTGGAGGTCCTTGGCGGTTGTTGGTCTTGCTTAAGTCATTGTTAGTCTTGTATAAAGTCAATTTTGGCGGCTTTTCTTAGTTAGTAAGTCAGTTGGTAGCTAAGATGAAGAGTCCAAATTCTTTGTTTGTGTTCTTGATTGTATTGGTATAAATAGATGACTATCATGTAAGAATCATTTTGTGAATGAAATAAAATCTTGATTGCTCTTTCTCATCTAACTCTCTCTCTCTATATATATATTTTCATCTCTTTCACTTCTTTTCTCATCTTACCTCTTCTCTCCCCTAGGTTAAGATCAAGATTCTTCTTGATTTTTAACAGATGTGGTAGATCACTTTAACAAGGTGACTTTAACCACTTCTATCAAGGAAAATATGACACGTTTTGAAAACCTTAGAGCTAGAATGATGGCAGTAAAGCCTGGTGCGAGTGACGCATACTATGTCTCTAGCTTCATAATGGACATAAGCCAAAGATAAAGAATTTGGTTAAAGCCATTAATCCTTTAACACTATTCTAGGCCTATTGTATGGCAAAGTTGTATGAGGCCATAGTGTCTGCTAGTTTAGAAGTATCATGAGGCAAGACTGTATCCAGTAGTTCTTCAACATCATCTGGTAGTAAGGTTGTCCCCAAAACCTTAAGCGCTGAAGAGAAGAAGGCTCAAAGACTATGCTTCAAGTGCAACTAAAGATACCTCTTTGGACACAAGTGCAATCCTAAGCTCCTTATGTCTGTAACTGGAGCTAAAGATAATGATGAATTAGATGAACAAGGGGTGGAGGAGGAGGCAAGTGTTGAGCCAAAGGAGGAATTGTTACAAGGGGAATATGATGCTGAGAATGAAAAGGAGATTTCTATGAAGGCTTTAACTAGTAGTGGGACACATAACACCATAAGAATCAAAGGTGAAGCAAATAATAAGTCACTTCTGATCTTGATTGATTGTGGAAGTACCCATAGCTTTGTTGATCCTAAGATTGTGAAGAGGGTGGGGCATGAGATGATTAAAACTAGCCCCCCTAGCCGTGATTGTTGCTAATGGAAATTCTATGCTAACTCAAGTGAAATGCAACCAGTTCTAGTGGTAGAAGCAAGGCCACCTATTCTCTTATGATTTTAGAGTGTTGAAGCTAGGTGGATTAGATATGGTGCTTTGAGTGGATTGGATGAAGACCATCAGTCCATTGGTGTTTGACTTCAACCAACTCTCAATCTCTTTTGAATTACATGGTAAAGCCATCAAGTTACAAGGAATTAGGGACAAAGGACAGCTCAGGATGCTTAGTGGCAAGAAGGTTGAAGGAACTCTTTGAAGGAAAGACTACCAGTGGGTAGGACATCACTTTTCCATTGCAACAAAATCTGTTCAAATTAAGGAAGAGTTTCATCCTCAAATTCAGAAGCCGATCAAGGATTACAGTGACCTATTAGAGCAACCAAGGAGTCTTCCTCCTCAGAGGACTCCAGATCATGTAATTCCATTAAAGGCAAACTCCAATCCAGTAAATTTGAGCCTTATAAGTTTCCACATTCGTAAAAGGGTGAGATTAAAAAGCAAGTGGATGAGTTGCTGAATACTGGTTTCACAAGACACTCTCACAGTCCCTTTGCTTCCCTTATGAATTTGGCCAAGAAGATGGATGGCTCTTCACTTATGTGTATAGACTACATGCAGCTAAATTCTCTTACTATCAAAAATAAGTTCCCAATCTCCATCATTGATGACTTGCTGGATGAGTTATATGGTTCCCATTTCTTCTCCATGTTGGATTTGAGGAAAGGGTACCATTAGATTAGAATCATGCAGTATGATGTCCATAAGACTGCTTTTAAAACTCACGATGGGTATTATGAGTTTGTGATGATGCCCTTCGGATTAACTAATGCTCCAGCTACGTTTCAAGCCTTGATGAATTCAGTTTTCAAGCCACTGTTGAGGAAATTTGTCTAGTCTTCTTTGATGACCTATTGGTTTATAGCCCTTCACTTGAGGCAGATATGGATCATCTCAGACAAGTCTTCGATCTGATGAGGCAACACAAGTTGTTTGCCAATCTTCCTAAGTGCACTTTTGCCTAGAGGAAGGTGGAATACTTAGACCACATTATTTCTTCAGAAGTTGCTGCTGATGCGATGAAACATTGGATAATACCTGTTTCTCTTAAACAATTGAGGGCGTTCTAGGGACTAATAGGTTATTACAGAAAGTTTGTGGCTGGATATGGTGTGTTTGTTAAGCCTTTTACTGATTTACTCAAGAAAGATGCCTTCCAATGGTCAGAGAAAGCACAAGAAGCATTTGATTGTTTGAAGATAGCATTGTGTTCAGCTCCAGTGCTTGTCATGACTGATTTTAGTGTTCCTTTCACCTTGGAGATTGATGCTAGTGGTTCTGGTGTAGGAGCAGTTCTTTCACAAAGAGGCAGGTCAATAGCTTTCTTGAGCCAAGGTCAAAGTCCCAAGCACTTATGATTATCCATTTATGAAGAGCATTTGATAATTCTATTAGCAGTCAAGAAGTGGAGGCATTACTTGGATGGACATCACTTTGTCATTAGAACAGATCATCAAAGTTTGAAATACTTATTGAAGCAGAAAATCACTACAAAAATGCAGTGTAAGGGCCTCATGAAGATGTTGGGACTTGATTATTCGATTCAGTATTTTAGAGGCAAGGAAAACTTAGCTACAAATGCTTTGTCGTGCAAGTTTAAAGGGGCTGAGCAGGCTTCTTGTTCTGCTATTTCAGTGGTTCTTCCTTCTTGGAAGGATGAGGCGTACAGGTCTTATTATGGTAATAGCCTTACTTAGGAAAACATCACAGCATTTAGCAACATGAGTAGCTCTTCTTATGAAGTCTTAGATGTGACTGTGGCTCATGGAATTGTGAGAGTCAAAGGGAAGGTATACATTGGCCCAGTGACTGATTTTAGGAGACGAATAATCATAGCTTCACATGATTCAGCTTGGAGTGGACACTCTAGGATTGAAGGGATATATCAAAGACTAAGGCAGTATTTCCAATGGCCCAGTATGAGAAGGGATGTTGTGGATTTTGTTCTGGCCTGTGATGTTTTCCAGCATACTCAGGCCAGTCATATGCTCTACCAAAGATTGCTGCTACCCTTACCTATTCTTGAAAGGGCTTGGCAACACATAAGTACGGATCTGATTGAGGGATTGCGTAAGTCTTAAGGCAAGGAGGTAATTTCGGTAATTATGGATAGATTCACCAAGTTTGGGCACTTTTTGGCTTTAAGTCATCCAATTTCAGGTGAAAGCTTGCAAAATTATTCTTGGATAACATCTACAAGCTCCATGGTTTGCCTCAATCCATCATCTCTGATCATGATAAGCTGTTTACTAGTAATTTCTAGTGTGAGTTGTTCCTGTTGTTGGGTTCTTCCTTGGCCATGAGTTCTTCATATCACCCACAAACCCATGGGCAGACTGAAAGGGTGAATCAATGTCTGGAGCAATATTTGAGGAGTATGACTTTTAGCTACCCAAAGTAGTGGAATAAATGGTTGTCATTGGCTGAGTTCGGGTACAATTCACATTCTCATTCTGCATTGGGAACATCTCCATTCAAGGCTCTTTATGGCTATGATCCTCCATCTCCCATGCTGATACAAGGAGCTACCTCTTCTGTGAGTGAAGTTAATGATCCGTTGCTGTAGAGGAAAGAATTGGTGCAGCAGTTGAAGGATAATCTGTAGTTAGCTCAGGCTAGGATGAAGTTCTTTGCTGATAAGAAGAGAGTTGATAAGTCCTTCCAAGTTGGAGATGTCATGATTGTATTAGGATATGTTTAGTGGCATTAGTCTTAGATAATATTCTAGTAGAAGGTCATGAATAAGTCTTGTATTAGCTCATATGGTTCGGTTAGTTGCTGTTGGATCAGTTAGTTGCTTTAGTTTGGTGCTTATGTTAGCTTTAGTATAAATAGGTTGTTCTTGGTTGTAAGAGGGGGATGTTGATGAAATGACTTGATTCTTCCTTTTTGATCTCTCAAGTTCCTCTCCATATATTTTCTTCAATCCTCAACTTCTCTCAATCTTTACTTCTTATCTTCAAGTATATACTTGAATCTCAACTCTAATTCTCAATTCTGTACCTAAATTCTCTTAGTTCATGTCTTGATTTTACTTTCTAAGTGTAAATATCTTTCCAAACCCTAGGTTATGATTCAAATTGAACTTGAATAATAACATTTGGTATTAGAGCCTTGATTTGCTTCAAATCAAGCTTAATTAGATATCAAAGAGCCTTGATCAAGAACATTGAGCAGAAAATTCAAAGTGGATTAAGCGCTACAGAATATTGACAAATTAAGATCAGAATTGATTTATTTTGGTTGATATTTTTACCGTTGTATTGGTGTTGATCGTGTGAAATCACTTTACAAACAAATTCTATCCAAATCAGAGCTGGAATCTTCAAGATTCAGCTTAAATATCAGCACTGGATTAGGTTACAGCAAGATCGAGAGTTGAATTTTTTTCCAGTCAATGCTGCATTGCTTGAATTATCAAGTTGAGGTCTGGAGCTACGAAGTAACAATTGCTGATCAGACTTAAACTAATCAAATTTTGCACCGAAGTCACTTATTCAGTGTCAAAAAAAAAAAAATTAGAAGTAAAAAAAACAGCTCGAGTTGGTCCTACGATGGAGTTCTGCTGCTGAGGCTAGGATCGCAGATAAGTCACATTGATCTGAACTTAAGGCGGTATTATTAATCAGACTGAGTTGTTTAGGATCTGAAATTCATTTTTTGTTGATATTGATCTTTTAATTGTAGCGCTGGATTGGTTGCGGCCTTGTTGAACTGGCGTTGTAGCTATTACAAGTTGATCCTTGATTCAGGATCTTACATTCTGATTATCTGCGCTGAACAACCACATCAGATATGGCTGGAGGCATGACTACAAGGTCAGCTAGGGCAGCAACAAATACAGGATAGAATATGGGAACAACACCAGCAAGTTATGCAAGTTTAGTTGCTGGACAACCTCCAAATGATGAAGTGAACATTGGAAGTGCTTCCGGTGATCCAATGGCCCAGTTACTTCAGTGAATGGATGATGCAGTAGCTATTAATGCAATGAAAGACCAAATGAGGATCTCACAGCAGCAAGAAGAGCAAAGAAGGGCTGAAATGCAACAGCTAGAGCATCCAATTGATAAATTTGAGCAAGGCAATTACTTAAGGCACCAACAACTTGAGCAAAGGATGGATCAGCACTTTAATGAAGTGTAAGATCGACTACGGAGACAAGATGCTCACCTTGGTGTAGGAATCCTAGCAGTAGCACCACAGTAGAAAAGACCTCCGGTGCAAGTGAGAAATGACAATGCACCTATTGTTCCTCATCAAGCTAGACCCTTGGATCCTCCATTACCAAGACAGGTGGAAGTGCAAGGTGTTCCTATGGCTGTGGAACGAAGACCTGGATTTCGGCAGCCTAGAGTTGAGTTGGAAATTTTCGATGGCACTCATCCACAGTCGTGGATACGAAGATGTGAGCGATACTTCCAATTCTATGCTATTCTTGAAGAAGAAAAGGTCGAATTGGCTATGGTATACTTGCATGGGATCAAGAAGAGTGGTTCTATAGCGTACTTTTGGGAAATCCAACTCTCACATGGCAAGAATTTGTGATAGAGCTATGTGACCATTATGCTGATGAAGACCCAGGGGACACTGTGGACAAGTTCAATAAGCTAGCTCAAGTAGGCAGTGTGAAGGAGTATATGACATGCTTGGAGAATTTGAAAGCCCAAATGATGACCATCACTCCCATCGTAGACGGCACATTCTATGTTTTGAGCTTCATCAGTGGACTTAAGCCCCGTATAAAGAATCTTGTTAAGGCACTTAGTCCCCCTACCTCGTCCAAGGCTTATGCTAAGGCAAGATTGTATGACTCAATAGTCTCCATGCCTCAAGCTGCACTAGGTGGTCCCAAGACTCTTAGTATGGACGAAAAGAAAGCACAAAATCTATGCTTCAAGTGTAATCGCAATTACTCCTTCGGTCATAAGTGTAATCCTTAACACTCAATGGCTGTCTCAGGGGCTGATATTGAAAGGCCTCACGAGGGTGACTTAGAGTATGATGATCCAGGACTGGCGGTAACCCATGACCTGGAAGCCACGGGATGTGGATGAATCAAGGAGATTGATGAGGGTTTGTGGGCACCAGAAATCAGAAATCAGAAATCAGAAGTCCCAACTCCAATTTACTGCATCTGGTTGCTGCTTCCTGCATCACACAATTTGAATTTTCACTGAATTTCCTGATTTCAAGCTGCTAAGTTCACATTCCAGCGTACAGAATAAGACTTGCTACAGAATTAGGCTAACCTCAAATCTGCTGCAAAATCAGATGCTTTTCAGCTGAATAAGAGTCGTGCAAGTGTCCTTTTCCTTAGTAAGATTCTTGAGGACAAGAATCTCTTAAGGGGGAGGTATTATCATGATTGTATTAGGATATGTTTAGTAGTATTAGTCTTAGATAATATTCTAGTAGAAGGTCATGAATAAGTCTTGTATTAGCTCATATGGTTCGGTTAGTTGTTGTTGGATCGGTTAGTTGCTTTAGTTTGGTGCTTGTGTTAGCTTTAGTATAAATAGGTTGTTCATGGTTGTAAGAGGGGATGTTGATGAAATTAATTGATTCTTTCTTCTTGATTTCTCAAGTTCCTCTCTGCATATTTTCTTCAATCCTCAACTTCTCTCAATCTTTACTTCTTATCTTCAAGTATCTACTTGAATCTCACCTCTAATTCTCAATTCTCTACTTAAATTCTCTTAGTTCTTGTCTTGATTTCGCTTTCTAAGTGTAAATCTCTGTCCAAACCCTAGGTAATGATTCAAATTGAACTTGAATCATAACGGGAGATCTTGTGTATTTGAAATTGCAGCCTTATAGGCAGACCAGTGTGGCAATACGTTAAAATGTGAAGCTTAGTGCTCGTTTCTTTGGTCCATACAAGATTTTAGAAAAGATTGGACCCGTAGCCTATAGGTTAGAGTTGCCACCAGACTCATATGTACATCCTATTTTTCATGTGTCTCTGCTCAAGCAACATGTAGCAAAATGTAGGATCAATTCAAGGACTCCACTAGAGGCTACTTCTGATGGGAGACTCAAGCAGGAGCTTGCAGCTATCTTAGAATCAAGGGAAGTTCTGGAGCAAAATGGACCTGTAAGGAAGTGCTTGTGCTTTGAACTAACTTGGATCAGGAAGCAACTACTTGGGAGACCTTGAACTTCCTCAGAAGCCAATTCCCATAATTCCATTCTTGAGTCAAGAATGATGCCAAGGAGGGGGTGTTGTAATGATTCAAATTTAGAGGAGGTCATTGTAAGGGCAATTCATGTAATATTCAAATGTTTGTATGGTAGGAAAAGCTTGGCTAGTATCTTTGGTAGTTAAGTTGGTTAGATTCATGGTATCTTGAGATATTTTGGTTCTAACCGACTTAGGTGATCTTTAGTATAAGAGTTTAGATTGTATTGTAAGATTCTTCATTAATGAATGATAAGATTGAATTGTTCTTCTCTCAAACCTAACTCTCTCTAATTCTCACCTAATTCTCTTCTCATCTCTTCTCTAATTCTTCACCTATTTTATGTAATGATTCAAGATTGATCTTGAATCATAACAGAATTTCAACGTTTTGGCAATGCCTCGAATCTTTACTTATCAGTGGTACAAAAGTTATCGACTAAATTCGATGGTGTGTAGTTTGAACATATTCCGATGGAACAGAACAAAGCAGCCAATGACTTGGCTCAGTTAGCATCAGGGTACAAATTGCCCGGGACTTGGTGCAAACATCAATAGTGTGTTTCCCCCACTGACCCTCTTTTGGAACTAAAGATTCCATTTGAGAGATCTCGAAGAAGTTATCTTGTCAAGGATTCTCCCTCGAAGACTCAGGTCATCATAATGATTGAGCATCCTAAGATGAATCCAAAGTACACCCTACTGCATGTGGGCAACAAATTGGTACTGCGACAGTTAGGATCTCGGCCTTCTAGTGTTAGGTCCAGCAATGTCTAGAGGAGGAATCACCGTAGTCAAGAGGAAGTTAGTCCTTCCAACCTTACTCGAACCCAGAGAAGAATGTAGATGTGCAAAAAGGAAACTTAGTAGAGGACTTTGCTCGATACTTGCTGGGCCAAGCTTTCTCAAGAATAGGCCAGGGTCTAGAAGGATAAGCAAACTGAGGATATGGATCTTTACGATCTCATGGCCAAATCCAAATCTCTGGATACAAGAAAAAGGCCAGCTTACAAGAAGCTCAAGAGATGAGCCAGTTCTTCATCATCTAAAGGGCAAGAATGCAAGTGGGACCAGCCTTAACTTAGTGCTGAAATTTGCTGAGGACGAGGAGGACTACTTCCCTCTCAGCGTTAACTTGTTGGAACCTATGAACCGTGTCAACCCAACATAATCTGACATCTAGAATCATTTCCATGAAGAAGATTTACCCAACTTGTGGAGGAGTGTCAAACACAAGAGGTTGATCTTGGGGACCAACCACAAGAATAGGACATGGTAGTTAACAGTAGTCTTCTATAGTAGAATTAGGATACATCCGCGGTTGACAGCCTTGAGAAGGGAGTAGACCAAAGGATCCAGATTCAATTCAGGACGCTTACTGAAAAGGTTGATGCAGAACCGCCTTACTCCTTCCCTTGGAGTTCATGAAAGTTAATGCCTAAGAAGGTCTCAATAGTAATGTGATAGCATTGAATGAGGAGCCTCAAGTTGAGCTCGTGGTTGAAGCAGCAGCCATCAAAGGTGCATTCAACCCTTTGTCTCTTAAGATTAATGCTCTAGCATCCAAATTTTCTGATGACTCACCTGACATAATGAAGATGATGTTTGATGGGCCAAACAACCCCAATAAACACATCAAGGCCCTATACGTTAGAGCCAATTTCGATGGCATTCTAGTGAACAGGGTTTTGGTGGATAGTGGCATAGCTATCAACGTATTGCCTTCATATATGTTTGGGGTCATTGGTAAGTCTCGAGAAGACTTAATTACTTCAGATGTGGCAATTAGTGGCTTTTCTAGAGCTACTACCAAATCTGAAGGAGCCATCCTGATTGACTTAACTATTGGCAGGTTCAGCAAGCTTACAGCTTTCTATGTGGTGGAAACTGCCTCAAGCTATAATGCTTTGCTCGGTAGAGATTGATTGCATGCCAATTGTTGTATTCTATCTTCACTTCACCAGTTGCTCATCTTCTGGAACCATGACAAGTATGAGGTTGTTATGGTATATATCAAGCCATTCATGTCTTGCTCTAACGGCGTTGAGGCTAAATTCTACAAAGATGCCTTGGGACCTCCCGATGCCAAAAGGACCACTCCACAATCTACCCCACAGCAGGACATGATAGCCATCCTTGACAACCCACTTACTAAAGCTGAGATTGGTCAAGAGGATCTCGATTCTGAAGACTCGGACTTCAGGGGATGCATGAGAGCACTTCTCGAAGAAGGGGGTTTCCAGGGCACTCCAGAACCTCGACACGTAGGTACTAAGACCTCCCAGTGATGGCCCAGGAGGCCATTTCCTCAGCATTAACAAGGCCCGTGGTTTGGCATGTTGAGGATCAGCTTTTGACTGAGCAAACATTCAATTGGTTTCAAGTCCATAAGGCACTAGAAAAAGAGCTAAAGCTCTCTAACATAAGAGCAGCACTAGCTAAAATGGAGGATTTAAGGGCTAAAGTCTAGGACCACCTCCTTGAGGTTAATTTGGGTTCAACAGAAGACCTAAGACCTACGTATTTGAGCACTTTGCTTTCTGAGGAGCATAGAGAGAAGTACCTAAGTTTGCTTCGCGAATTCAAGGACTGCTTTGCCTTGGATCATCATGAGATGCCTAGCCTAGACAGAAAAGTGGTTGAGCATATGCTCCCTATTAAGCCAGGCTTGAGGCCCATCATTCAGGCCCAGATGTGATCATCACTAAGTTGGCTGTCACATTGGTGGCTAAATGTTCCAACAACATTGCAGAGTATAGGCATTGATAATTAACCTTCAAACTCTCCTGGAAATGCAAATCCTCAAGATTGTCATTAAAGAGGATTCGCGGTTGGTAATTTGCCAATTAAAAGGGGAATTTTAATGTTTGAGCGATACCCTAAATTGGTACCTATCATTAGTACAAAAGCTATTGAGCAAATTCAATGGTATGCAGTTTAAATATATTCCTAGGGAGAAGAAATGACAAATGAGAACTATGCCATTGATTAACCAGAAGGAAGCGAAGGAGGAAAAACATATTGAGTAGAATTTTGTGACTTAAGAACAGAGGCAAGAATTCACAGAAGCGCTTGATGTCAATGAAGGAGAGATAACAAAGAAAGAAAGTGGGAATTTTAAGCCCCAATTGTCATATTTTTAGACACGCGGGAAGGAAAAGCAAGTGGTATACAGTGTTTCTTCGAGCTCCTTGTAGCAGTTGAGGGTCAAATTAGGCAAATTTTACCTGTTTTATATTAAAATTTACCAATGGCTAAAAGGAGAGGCACTTGTTTACACCCTAATTTTGAGGGAGTTGGGACTGCGCCATTTTGGATAAACTGTCGTGTGGTCAGCATGCAAAGGTCTTCTCTAGGGGAGTCCGGCCTTTAAGTACTAATATAACGGCATCTCGAGCCTAGCATCCTGAGATGGTAATTACCCTTGACAAGGCGATCAGCCACTCCCGGCTCGAGATGGTTATGGGGTCAAGTGAGCTCGAGCTCGAGGGGCTATCAGAAAGCCTGCAAGATAGGTGGTTCCCAGGTTTGAGGTAGTTACTTGGAGTGCAATTTCAATTAATTGGGCATTAAGCTTAATCTAAAAGAACGTGGGGCTTCTAGAAGGAACTTCTGCGAAGAATTCAGACGTGGGCCACCAAGGATTTCCCTCCAATACTGAATTCAGGGCATGTTTATTGAAGATTTGCGAGCACAGAAGAAGGCTTAGTGGCCAAAGGTTGGTGTAGTTGCCGGGAAAGAAGGAGCAGATGTTATTTCTCGTTTTCTATTAAAGAAGGACTATGCGTTAGTCCAAAGTGGTACATGCACTCATTACAAAACTTCTTCAAGTTTTCTTTTACGGCACACTTGCATTTTTTTCTTTAGGAGTAGTCTAACCTAGCTCGGCGCAGCATAACGTAGATCTCTGCTGCACTTACCTTCAAAGTAATATAGTTCTTGGGCTTCAGGTATGACTTTCAAGTATTAATCTATGCCCACAAATCGGCAAGTTGAGATTTGAGGCTTTAGTTTAAGGCTTTGATGGCCAAGGCTTGTCCCTTGATTGTGTTGGTCTTAATACTACTATCACTGCTTGATAAGTCAGGAGAACTTAGATTCGCGCCATTGATTAGGACTTTGACAGCTAAGGCTTGTCCCTTGATTGCGTTGGTCCTAACCCCGTGACCAAATATAATTTGCTCCATCTTAATCTTATCACACCTGAACTCATTCGAGTTATTATAAGTCAAGGATGCTAGGCTTTAAGACCTGATTGACTCAAGCTTGTAAGTGTACTGCTGAGATCTTGGATTTATTTCCACCCTAGTTCCTAACTTTTAAGTATATGAGGAAAGGTGTCTGTAGGTCCTACTCCATCATTGTAACTACCACTTGAGTTAAATCCATATCCTCTTAATTTTTATCATAAAAATGTGTAAAAAAATCCACAAAAACATTAAATAAAGTCTTCTTAATTGAAGCATAAGCAGAACTCACAGTATAGCCGAAGTTAAATACACTAACATATTACAATCTTTTCTCCAAAAACGGTGAGTGGTTGAGGTTAAAGACGTGCGGTTCGTAATTAAGCTCACTCCCTTATCACAGTGAGTCCTTTTTGCATGTTGTTTTGTTTTCATATTTACGGCAACCGCACTCATAAAGCTTGAAACAAAATAGAGCAAATAGTTTAATTATCTTGCCTCAAATCCATTCGGTATAATTCGAGGTCTATAGTTTTCAATTTCAACTTTGAGTCGGTTTAAGCTTTATGTGCTCCCATCTCGAGTTAATCTTTCCTCTCAAGCCTGAGAATTTGATTACCCATTTGCCTTATTTCTCCAACATAATTTTGTGCCAATATTTCATTAATAGTTAAAATTTTTGAATTTTATCCTTTAAATTAAAAAGTTGCTTGCAGCAATTTTGTTAATATAATGTAATTCATAGAAAGCAGACCTTTCTAAAAATATAGACATAAAAAAATAATTTTAAATAGTACATACAACAATATTAGTGTTACTTATTGTACTCGTACTAAAGAATTGGAAGGACGCGAAACACATTTTTGAGAATACTCTTTAACAAATTATCACAAATAACTGTGCAAAATAAAGTTACTAAACACTAGTGCATTCTCAAGTAGTTAAGGACGCATTCAAACTTTTCTCTTATATATTACAGTCATATGAGATGATGATTACCTGATTATTTTAAAAATTAAAAAGATGTGAAGTATTAAATACTCATCATTTTTTAAAAGATATAAAATTATTTTAATTTTACTTGGTACATTTAAATCTGATAAGGACGAGCTTCAATATAAAATAGAGTTAATTAATATACGGTTATATAATTTTTCACTCACCAAAAAAAAGTTTATATAACTTTTTGAAAAACATATAAATTTCAAGGAGGCTTGAGCGCCCTACATCCTCAATGCTCATAATATATGATAATAACAAATTTATTAACAGTCAAATTCCCAATGTAGTTTAATTAATAATATATCGTGATAGATATAATTTACAAACAATTTAAATTATCAATAAATAAATTAAAACTGGGTTTTGATCCTTTCTTTTTTATTGCCATCACTATTTGAGTTACTATTTATGTTATCAAATATACTTAGCAATTAGACTTTCTCCAATGCATATAATTTTGTAATTCATTTAGTTTTTGGAGCGTTGAAAATGGTTCCTATATATACCAACTATGAAATTAATTCAAAACCAAGACATTAAATCCAAGTAAATAGCTAACCAAAAAGCTATGTTTCATGGCTAACAGCTGGTAATGGCATAACTGTAATTTACTAGAAACGATCTTTTGGGTTCCAAAACATCATTTTGATCGATTATGGTTTTGCCCCTACCCTGCTGCCCATTTCTTGATTTTTCGCTGCCTGGTTCCCTACCATTGCTACCTTTTCAGGAAGTGCACCCTAGAAACCTCCTTTGGTGCCCTTTCTGTGTCCCCATCTGATGCTCCTAGCACAAACACATGTTTAAAATTAGGCCCCCAGATTGTGTTCGTTTGGGGCTCATCTGAACTGTTGATTCTGATGAAAAGGATGATGTGATGTTGCCACCCAAGGACTGCACACAGATTGAGCTTTGTCTATAAATAGGGGCGTTATTTCTAGCTTGATAAAAATTTTACTCTCTCCTCTTTCTCTATTCTTTCTCCCATGTGACGTTTGTCCTTCCTTTGCTCTTAGATCCATGTGGCGTTTAACCCTTGCTAGGGTTTTGGAGGCAAGTCAAGCCCTTATTGGAAGGTTTCCATGGCGGTTCTTTGAGGAGTTTGGTAAAGGTCTTGTATTCTTTTAAGTTTCTATCTTAGAAGCTTTTGGAACATACTATGTAATTTGTTAGCTAGTGTTTAAAATTGATCTGTAATCTGTAATAATTTTATTTAATAGTGGAAAGACCTCTGTAATGGTAAAGAGCTCATGGATGTGGGCCATTTAGGGCTGAATATAAATCTTGTGTCTTTTTGGTTCGTTGTTTTATTTTGTAATCTTCCATCGTCGTTTGTAATTCTAATCTATCGCTGCTAAAACTACTATCAAGAAACAAAAACTAAGATCCAAAAAGTGGTATTAGAGCTACTTGTTCGAAACTCATGACAATGGCTTCTGCAAAGTTTGACATAGAGAAATTTGACGGCAAGAATGATTTTTTGTTGTGGAAAGTCAAGATGACAGCCTTGCTGAAGTCGCAAGGAGTCGGAACTGCACTTCTGCCACCAGAGAAACAACCTTGTCATTTAACTAAGAAGGATAAGGTAGAAATTTAGTTAGATGTGTATGGTTTTATTGTTTTATGCCTTGATAATGCTGTTTTAGGCCAAGTTTCGAATGAGACCACTATATCTAAGATATCGGCTAAGTTAGAAGAGATTTATAAGTTAGAATCACTTTCTAATTGTCTACTCTTTATGGAAAAGTTTGGTACCTTTAGAATGGAAGAAAACAAGACCATAGAAGATTCCCTAGATGTGTTTCACAAATAACTTCAGGGCCTAATGAATGTGAATGTGACCATAGAAGATGTGGTTCAAGGAGTTATACTTTATGCACCTTGCCTAAATATCTCAGATCCTTTGAAAGAGGTTACACTTAGAAGCAAGATTATTGAGCTTAAAAAAGATGGGAAATACCAAACCTCTAGTTCTAATAGTGAGGGACTTTTAGAGAGAGGAAGGACCAAGAATATAGATAATAATGGCAACTAGAACAAGAGAAAATGCTATAAGAGTAAGAACTGTTCGTCCTCTAAGGCTAAGAAAGATTACACGAATGTTACATGTTATGAATGCAATAAACTAGGATATATTAGGATACATTGTCCTTAAAAGAAAAAGAACCAAGGAACTACTGATAATATTATTTCTTTTGACTCTAATTGTGCTAAATTTTTACTTTTATTGTTTGATATGACAACGCATGAATGGGTTTAATACTTGCGACATACTTTCCACATGACGTCTGACCATTCAAACTTTATTGATTACGGAACCATGAATAGGCGGAAAGTACAGTTAGGAAACAACCATTGATGTAATGTTGTAGGTATAGGGTCTATAAAAATTAAATGTGTCAAATGGGATTGTCTATACCTTAGAAGGGGTCAAGCATGTGCCTGAACTTCGTAGGAACTTTATTTCGCTAGGGCAACTTCACCACAAAGGACTAATCTTTAGAGCCTCTCAGGGAGAAATGAAAATCTTAAAAGAGTCCTTAGTTGTTTTAAAGAGGGAAGTCAAGAATGGGTTATACGTCCTTCAGGGTGAAATAGTTCCTAGTGAGACTCATGTTGTGAAAAATGATAAACCATACCCTACCAACCTATCGCATAGGAGGCTAGGTATTGTTGGGACATATTTCAAAAATATTCCCTAAGTTAATCTAATTAATGGCAGTAGAACAATTTAAAATTTCTAATTTTAAACCTACTAAAAACTTAGAAATCCTAATTCTAAATCCAGAAATTTAAAATTCCTAATTTTAAACCTACAGGCCTCTACTCTAATACATTCAAATAATAACATAAATAACTAACATAATAAATACTATAAATAAATAGGAAAACGAAAAAAAAAAAGGGAAAGAAGAATACCTGGATGTAGACCGTAGTGTCACTCCAAGAAATTACTTAGACTGCGAAACCTTTTATGCAATCTCCTCTGAAAACCTAGAGTGTGGGCTCTGAAAAATATTAAACTTATAGGATAAATTTCAGCAAAAAATTCTCTTCTTTTAGTTCTCCAAAAGTCAACACTTTCGGAACACTTATTATTTTTAATTAATTTTCAATGCTAAATCATAATTTCAGGACTCCTATTTATAATAGGCTACTGCACCAAAAATTTATAAAAGAGTTAATGCAGGACAAAAAGAACGTATCAAAACATTCTGATTGGTCTGCGCTTGTTGGCACAAATCAACACAGTCCAGCACGAGAGACACAGATCGCGCCTCTCCCTCTCACGGCACGACAAAGCACTTAAACACATGAATCGCACCATTTTTTTTTTTTGCTACTTGCTTCCCAAATGTAAAAATTCATCTTATGAATTTTATTTTTACAAAATAATTTTATTTTGAAATTTTAATATTTTATTCATACAATGAATACGGCTTAGAAAAATTAAATTTACTCATCTCATTAAATCTTTTAATATTTTTCTGATGGTGTAAAATTAGAGGCTTGCAAAGGGACCTCAGTGACAATTTAAATCTAGCTCCAAATGGGTCAAAACTTATTATTATCTCCTGATAATATTTGTTTACCATTTAAGTAGTCGCAATTCCACTAAATAAATTCTATTGCACTCTAGAGTTAAATTATTTATTTGATCATTTCTACTTTGTAATAATTGAATGATCAACCTCTCTATCTGATATCCATTAAAAGTAATAATTAAAACTATGTTAAGCTTCAATAGGTTGAATTGAAGTTAACTAGTGAAGAGAGAGTGTAAGTGAGAAGAGAATTGAAGTTAGATGAGAATTGGAGAAGACATGAGAAGAGAAAGAATAATATCTCAAGAACAAGTAAGATTTTTTATTCAATGATCTCAAAATTACAATGATATTTCCTTCTATATGAAAATTGAAATACAAGAACCCAAAATATCTAATTTCAATCATTTTGTCGACAAAACCATGATCCGGCTCTAACCGACTTTGGCGCCAAGGGATTAAAACTATATTTCAAGCATTACACCCAAAAATGCCAAAACAGATTTTCACAAAGAGTTACAAAGCACAAAACAAGAGAAATCACAACAATCCCCTCCACTTAAGAAACTTCTTGTCCTTAAGAAGAGAAATTTTGAAATTTACTCTTCAAGAATGGTAGCTCTTCCCATGTTGCAAAATCTTTGTCTAAATTCTTCCATTACACCAACACTTCCTTAATTCTCCTGCTTCCTGCCTGAACTTCTCTGGATCCACGAACTGCTAATGGGTGCAGCACCAAGGCATTGTTAGAGCCAACTTCAGGAGGTAATTTTGCACTAGTACATCCTTTCTTCACCTGTCTTTTAAGCAAGGAAACATGAGAGACCAGGTGAATGTAAGCATTATGAGGTAGCTCAAGCCTATAGGCCACTTTGCCAATCTTCTCAAGGATCTTGTAGGGACCATAGAATCGAGCACTTAGCTTGACATTGCTTCGGACAGCCATGCTAGACTGTTTATAGGCTGTAATTTTAGGCAGACCATATCCCCAACCTCATAATTCTTGTCCACATGCTTCTTGTCAGCATACATCTTCATCCTTGCTTAAGCTTGCTTCAAAGCATCCTTGAGCACTTGTTGTAAATGCTTTCTCTGCTGCATCAAATCAGCAACTTCCAACACTTGTGATGCCGTACTTTGCAAAGAGAAAGGAGTAGGAGGATCATAGCCGTACAAAGCCTTGAAAGGGGTGGTGCCAAGAGAAGCATGAGCGTGAGTATTGTACCAATACTCAGCTAGAGATAATCACTTGCTCCATTCTTTTGGATGAGTGAAGACCATGCTCCTAAGATATTGTTCATTGCATTGATTAACTCTCTCAGTTTGCCCATCAGTTTGAGGATGGTAGGATGAACTAAGAGCCAATGTCATTCCAATAAGCTTGAACAATTCTCTCCAAAAATGACTTGTGAAGATCCTATCACGATCAGATATAATGGATTATGGCAATCTATGCAGCTTATATATGTTATCCAAGAAGCATCATCCTAATTTCCTAGCTGTAACTGGCCTGATCAAAGCAAGGAAATGACTAAACTTTGTAAAACGATCAACAACAACCCAAATTACTTCCTTGCCTTCAGATTTAGGCAAGCCTTCAATGAAATCCATGCTTATATTCATCCAAGTCCCTTCGTGAACAGGAAGTGGCTGCAAACGACCTTGGTACCTATGATCACCAAGCTTTGTTTGTTGACACACTTCACAAGAGCTCACAAACTCATTAACTGCCTTCTTAAGCCTAAGTCATCTGAAATATGTGTTGATTCTTCTGTAAGTTCCTTCCACCCCAGAGTGTCCTCCCCAAGCTGAGTCATGAGAGACTTCTATGATCTGATCTCCCAAATTAGTTGAAGATCCAATGCATAGCTTGCCTTTCAAAGGGATTATCCCTTTCCTAACTAATATATCAGAATCTGGTGTACTCTCGCAGTTCTTGTTGATGCTATAATAAGCAGTAATGCATTCTTGAGCAAACACATCATCTTCATAGGATTTGTAGATCTCTTCTAACCAAGAAGGAAGAACAACAGACATAGCTTCACAATAAGCTTGCTCACCATCTTGTAATCTTCTTGAAAAAGCATCAACGGCAAGATTTTCCTTCCCTCTTATATACTCAATTGCATAATCCAGTCCCAACATTTTCATTAGCCCTTTCTTCTGAATCCTTGTCACAATCTTCTGTTCTAACGAATGCTTCAAACTCTGATGATCAGTTCTAATTACAAATCTCTGATCATCCAAATAATGTCTCCATTTGTCAACAGCTAACAAGATTGCCAAGTACTCTTTCTCGTAGGTGGACATTGTTTGATGCTTGAGGAACAAAGCTTGACTTAGGAAAGTAATAGGCCTTCCATTCTGAGACAATATTGCTCCAATACTAGTTCCACTAGCATCGGTTTCAAGAACAAAGCCTTAAGCAAAGTTAGGCATAGCTAGAGCAGGGGCTTCACACATAGCAGCTTTCAAGGATTCAAAGGCTGCTTAAGCACTATCACTCCACACGAAGGCATCTTTTTTTAGCAAATCTGTCAAAGGTCTAGCTATGGAACCAACGTTAGCACTGAACTTCCTGTAATAGCTCGTAAGACCCAAAATCCACACAGTTGCTTCGAGGTAACTAGAACTGGCCACTTCTTCACAACTTGTACCTTTGAAGGATCTGTAGAAACTCCTTTAGAAGATATAACATGTCCCATATACCCAAGTTGCTGCTCCATGAAAGCACACTTGGACAACTTTGCATAAAGTTGATGCTTGCGCATAACAAGGAAAACTTCCTTCAAGGGCTGTAGATGATCGACATAAGAAGCACTGTAAATAAGAATGTCATCGAAGAAAACCAATACAAATCTCCTCAGGAAAGGCTTGAAGATGTTATTCATTGCTTCCTGAAATGTAGCTGGTGCATTAGTTAAGCCAAAAGGCATAACCACAAACTCATAGTGGCCATGATGACTTTGAAAGGCAATCTTGAAGATGTCTTGTTCAAGAACTGATATTTGATGATATCCTTGTCACAGATCCAACTTAGAGAAGAAACAAGCTCCATATAACTCATCTAAGAGGTCATCAATAACAGGAATAGGGAACTTCTCCTTGATTGTCAAAGAATTGAGTTGCCTATAGTCGATGTACATCCTTGCCGACCCATCTTTCTTCTTCACCAAAATGACAGGTGAAGCAAATGGACTGTGACTAGGCCTGATGAAACAAGCTTGAACAACTCTTAAACCTGTCTCTCAATCTCTGATTTCTGTGCGTGAGGATACTTGTAAGGCCTCAGCTTGAAAGGTTTTACACCAGTCTCCAATGGAATGGCATGATCAAGACACCTCTGTGGAGGGAGAGACTTCGGCCTTTCAAAGATGTCCTCAAACTCCACAATTAAAGCTCTAACATCAGGCTGTTGTATCAAACTCAACTCTGTTAGAGCTATAGCAAATAACTGTACAATCCACCTATAAGCACTCTTCTTGAATCCACCTTGCAAGCTCTTACCCTTGATCACTTGCAACTGAGCTTGATCTTCAATTCCTCACAAGAAAACCTTTGATCTGTGGACCTCAAATGAAACGGTGAGCTTGCCAAAATCAAATACCACCGGGCTAAATGATCTCATCCAATCAACTCCCAACACCATATCACACCCTCCTAAAGGAAGGATCCAGAAGTCATAGGTGCATTGATGCTCTTGCATAGACCATTGGAAGTCTTAGCATTTGTTCTGTGTGAGAATAGAGTTACCATCTGCCATGGTCACTGCCAAAGGATGAGTTTTAATCACCATATGCCCAACCTTCTTCACCACCTTTGGATCAACAAAACTATGAGTCCTGCCACTATCAATCAAAATAGTAATGTGTCTTCTTCCTGCTTTCCCTCCGATTCTTATTGTATTTTGAGCTCCATTCCCTGTCAAAGTTTTCATAGAAATCCCAACTTCATCCTCAAGCAACTCATCCTGAGATTCTTGATCAGTAGTGCCCTCATCTGGTTCAGATTCAACACTATCAGACTGTCTTGCAGCATCAATTCCACGGGCAATCATCAAGAACTTGGAGGTACATTTATGTCCCGGCTAATATGGCTGATTGCACTTATAACAGAGTCTTTGTGGCCTTCTCTCAATAGTTCTATTGGTCTTGTTTCCAACTACATCTCTTTGATGAGATTTTGTAACACTTCTCTTGAACTTGCCTTTGTCACTTAAAGAAATGACAGTGGCCTCAATCAATTTAGCCTTCGCATAAGCCTTAGTTAAAGTCTTTGGTCCAATTGCCTTCATCATATTCTTAATCCGTGGCTTTAATCAACTAATAAAACTTGAAACATAATAAGATTATGTACCTTGAGGGTAAGTAGCTATCATACTTGCTCTTAAGTTATCAAATCTTGTCATGTATTCTCTCACGGTTGTGGTTTGAAAGATTTTATTGAAATTATCCACAACATCACTAGTGTCTTCATCCGCATATCTTTTACACAACTCCTCCACAAACTCAGCCCATGAAAGATCAGGATTGCTTTTAAGAAGACTATAAAACCACGCCTCATGATCCCTGTGAACATACACTGTTGCTAATTCTATCTTTTCTGACTCCTTGATGTTGTAGAAGTGGAAATATCTATCACATCTTCTCAACCATGACTAAGGTTGCTTGTCGTCAAAACGTTCAATTCGGACTCTTGGCCGTCTGAAGTTATTGCTTCTACTATAAGAGGAAGCATCATTGCTACCAGATCTTGCAGCTGGTAGTGATCAGGCGGCCTATCCAAATGCACAATACTATCGGGTGATGTTCTTGTATGATTAGCAGTGTCCAGTTGCCTCGCATTCTGATTTGCATTCGAGTCAAATGCTCGAGATTGTCCTTGTTCAACGGAGTGAACTGGTGGTCTGATAGAAGCTTCCACTCCTTATGACCTCACTCCCACAGAATGTTGAAGATCTGGTGGCCTGACAATTGTTTGAATTAACGAACGAGCATCGCTTGGTCTGTTCAAGATTGGATCACTTGCATTTGGAACTTCTGATTACCTCGCTTCAACTAAAGGTGCTAACTAACTTGCTGGTCTGAGAACTCCCAAAGTAGATGATTCTCCTTGCCTATTTACTCAAGTTTACAAATCAGATAACCTACTTTCAAAGCCTTGGAGTTTCTGCTCAATCATCTCTTCATACTCCTTCACATTTTCAGCTTGATCATGCCTCAACTATCAATGCCTTACTGTTGTAAAGTCTGAAATCGAGTAAACATTTCATCCAATTATGACTTCAATTGATCATTTGTCACAAATTAAACCTCCTTTGATGCATTCTCACTAGCCACAGCAGCGTAAGATACATTTGGATCAACAAATGTAGCCGATTGTCCGGCTCCAGCAGCTCCTGCACCCAATCCAGTGGTTACTCCTCCAACCATGTTTGAATTGTTCTTCTTAGGTCTAGCCAGCTTAAATCAGTCAATTTATAGCTGAAACCTCGCTCTGATACCAAATTTTAAGCTTCAATTGGTTGCATTGAAGTTAACTAGTGAAGAGAGAGTGTAGGTGAGAATAGAATTGAAGTTAGATGAGAATTAGAGAAGAGATGAGAAGAGAGAGAATAATATCTCAAGTATAAGTAGGATTTTTATTGAATGATCTTAAGATTACAATGATATTTCCTTTTATATGAAAATTGAGATATAAGAACCCAAAATATCTAATTTCAATCATTTTGCCGCAAAAAACATGATCCTGCTGTAACTGACTTTGGCGCCAAGGGATCAAAACTATATTTCAAACATTACACTCAAAAACGCCAAAACACAACTTTAACAAAGCGTTACGAAGCACAAAAACAAGAGAAATCACAACATACTACCATCATTATACTTCTCACTGCTTCTCTTTAAGTACCTGACTCACCTTTTTTGAATAATTCGGTGATGCAAGAACATATTCTTCGTACCAATTCCAGTGATGAACACTAGGAATACTTTGCCCAAAGATTCCAAATTTTTCGAATATTTGTGAATCTACTTAAGAGGACATTTGTATCTCATAAGAGATTATAGACTTCATGTTAAGTATTTTGCTCCTGCTACATTTCATGTAGTCATCTGACTTACAGAGACTATTGGCATTATACAGAACCTCACTTTAAGTACATTAAAGTGGCGAACAATATGTGCATGATTTCAATAGCATCTCATGATTTAGGGTTATCATCTAATCGCAAAGAACTATTTGTTTCTAAGAGCAGTTAAGAAACAAAACGGTTCTGATAGTCCAGCTCAATGTTCCAATCTTATCGATGAACACTAACTATGATACTTCGCAATCCCTATCCACATGACCTAGACAAGCCATCTAAGGTATCATGTTATAGTCTTATTACATAAGTTTTCCAGAACTCGTCACCAACTATGAACTTACCTTGATAACATGTCACGATTTTGATTTAAGTCTATTCGTGGCTCAATCTCATTAACCACTTAAACAAAACTATGGCATGTCACAATGGACTACATCCATCTAGTGGAACGTCTTACAAACAATTACATGCATATTTGACCTATAAACCATAATCAGACATAAAATAAATAAAACAATTGATATTTAAACACAAATAATTGGGTTTTCAGGACATTGGTTCGAACAATATCTGAAAGGGGACTAAATGAACTATCTAAGCAAGGACTATTGTGTGGTGATTCTGTATCCAAAACTTGACTTTCGTGAATCTTGTATTCTTAGCAAACATCATAGACTTTCTTTTAAAACTGGAAAGCATGTTATAAAAGCCCTCATTGACCATGTGCATGTAACGCGCATTGCCGTGACGTAGGTGGTGATAAGGCTGGATGGAACGATTAGTATGCGTACTGTCAGGCTGTTCAATGTCACAGCCTGGGGACGTTGGATGAGCACCTATGACCCAGTGAGTTGTTAGAAATCAACTAGAAATTGAATGCTAACCATCGAATTGAGAGCAAGAGATAGAGTAAGCAAAGGAATTGGATTATATTTTCATTAGATAATCATTTCTTACATTTCCAAGTCTTCTTATGGATGTTTACAATGCTTTACTAAGGTTGTAACCAACCAGACACATCACCCATTTACATAACAAACTTTCCCGCCTAATGCAATACTAAGTATTATTCCCAACAAAAGCATATTTAGCCTAATTCTATGTTCGGTTTATGACAATTCCCTCCCCTTCAATTCATTCTTGTCTCAAGAATGGAAGAAGGAAATTGAGATTTGATGAAGTTGGAATTCTCCCAAGTAGCCTGTGTAGTACTCAAGTTGACCCATTTGATCAAAAGCTGTTGTGTGGTGTTGCCTTGCTGCTGCACCGTTCTTTTATCAAGAATGACCTCAGGTTCAAGGATCAATTGACTGTTACTTCCTGCTTGTAAGCTTGCTGTTGCTCCTCTTTGGGCACTTTCAGTCCTGTCAGCTTTGGAAGAGACCTGTTTCTTTAGTAAGGATATATGAAACACAGGGTGAATCAAGCAGTCTTGGGGAACCTCCAATTTGTATGCTACCTTGCCAATTTGTTCTATGATTTTGTAAGGCCCATAGAACCTGGCGGATAACTTGATGTCCTTGCGGATTGCTACTGAACTTTGTCGATATGGCTGCAGTTTAAGATATACCGTATCTCCCACATTGAAGCTCTTATCAGTTCTCTTCTTATCTGCGTAGAACTTCATCCTAGCTTGAGCCAACTGTAAGTTATCTTTGAGCTGATGAATTAGTTGCATTCTTTGTTGAAGTAAGTCAGTAACCCCTTGTACATGAGAGACCACCCCTTGATTGAAAAATGGAGACGGAGGATCTTGACCATAGAGAGCCTTAAACAGTGTAGTTCCTAAGGAACTATGAGAATGAGTGTTATACCAATACTCAGCCAGAGAGAGCCATTTGTGCCATTGTTTGGGATGTGAGAATGTCATGCCACGCAGGTACTGCTCTACACTTTGATTAACTCTCTCGGTTAGGCCATCCGTTTGTGGATGGTAAGAAGAACTTAAAGCCAAGGTGGTGCCCATCAAAAGGAACAGCTCATGCCAGAAGTTACTAGTGATTATCTTGTCTCTGTCTGACACAATTGTCTGAGGAAGGCCATGTAGTTTGTAGATTTTGTCTAAGAACAACCGAGCCAACTTTTCAGCAGTGATGGGGTGATGAAGAGCAATGAAGTGACCATATCGGGTAAAACGATCAATTACTACCCAAATGATCTCCTTCCCTTCAGATTTAGGTAGTCCCTCAATGAAATCCATGCTGATGTGGGTCCAAGAACCCTCGGGAATTGGAAGAGGTTGCAGCAGGCCTTTGTAAGGTGTGTGATCCACCTTGATCTGTTGGCAAGTTTGGCACTGGTCCACGAATTCTTGGACTTGCTTCTTCATCTTAGGCCAATAAAAATACTGCTTGATTCTCTGATATGAACCTTCTCTGCCAGAGTGACCCCCCTAAGGAGAGTCATGAGATGCTGCTATGATCTGTTCCCTCAGCTTGCTGGCATTACCCACATAGATCTTGCCGTTAACCCTTATGATGCCTCCATTGACAGAAATATTGGAATCAAGACTTGCTGGACAGGAATTGATACTGTAAGGAACAATGCAAGCTTTATCAAATTCATCATTTTCATAAGAATTGATCACTTCTGTCATCCAGAGAGGTACTACTTCAGTGATTGCAGCAAACCGAGCTTCATCTGCTGTTTCCTCTGATTCTGCTGCCTCGTTACATCTAGAGAGAGCATCTGCTACCAAATTTTCAGCCCCTTTTCGGTACTCAATGGTGTATTCTAACCCCAGCATTCTCATCAACCCTTTTCTTTGGACCCTTGTGGTGATCCTTTGCTCAAGCAAGTATTTCAGACTTTGGTGATCTGCTTTTATGACAAATTTGTGGCCTTCCAGATAATGGCGCCACTTTTGGATAGCCAAAAGTATGGCCATATACTCCTTCTCATATATAGAGAGGCTTTGGTTCTTTGGTCCCAAAGCTTGGCTTAAGTAAGCCAATGGTCTTCCTCCTTGCGAAAGAACAGCACCAATGCCTGAACTGCTAGCATCAGTTTCAAGAGTGAAGGGCTGGCTGAAGTCTGGCATAGCAAGGACTGGAGCCTTAGTCATGATTTATTTCAATGATTCAAATGCCTCTTGAGCTGAAGCATTCCAATGGAAGTTGTCCTTCTTGAGCAATTCTGTTAATGGCTTGGCAATCAATCCATATCCCACATTGAATTTGCCGTAGTAGCCTGTTAAACCCAAAAATCCTCTTAATTCTTTAAGGGATTTGGGCTCTGGCCCTTGCAACATAGCTTGCACTTTGCTTGGATCGGTGGCAACTCTTTCAAAGGATATTATATGTCCCAGGTATTCAACCTGAGTTTGAGCAGAGGCACATTTGGAGAGCCTAGCGAACAGCTTGTGAATTCTCATTGTCTGGAAGACATTCCTCAGATGCACCAAGTGTTGCTGCAATGTGGGGCTATAGACCAATATGTCATCGAAAAAAACAAGGACAAACCTCCTCAAGTAAGCTTTGAATACCTCATTCATCAAAGCTCGAAATGTGGTTGGAGCGTTGGACAGTCCAAAGGGCATTACCACAAACTCATAATGACCTTGATGTGTCCTAAAGGCTGTCTTGTGGATGTCGCCTTCTTGAACTCTTATCTGATAATGCCCCTGTCGTAGGTCCAGCTTAGAAAAGTAGCAAGCACCATTGAGTTCATCAAGGAAATCGTCAATGACAGGTATTGGGAACTTGTCCTTGACTGTAAGAGAGTTCAATTGGCAGTAATCAATGCACATTCGTGATGTTCCATCCTTCTTCTTCATCAAAATTACCGGTGATGCAAAGGGAGAGTGACTATGCCTGATGAACTTGGTCTGGAGCAGTTCATCCACCTGTCGCTCAATCTCATTTTTTTGTGAATGTGGATATCTGTAGGGCCGTAGGCTGACTGGATGGGCTCCCTCCTTCAGTGGAATAGCATGATCCAAGGACCTATGGGGAGATAATTCATCAGGTTGTCTGAAAATGTCCTCAAATTCTGTCAATAGATTCTGCAGAGGAGCTGAAATCTGTTGCTGCTCAAGTGCTGCATTTGGTGTGATTGAACAAAAATGACCAACCTAATTGGAATTTTCTTTCCTCAATGCCTTGTGTAGCTGCTTGCCACTCATGTAATGCAGCTGTCCTTGCTCACAAATGCCTTGCAATTTGATCTTAAGACCTTCCTTTTCAAAGGAAACTGCCAATTGTGAAAAATCAAAGAGGATTGGACTATAGGACTTCATCCAATCTACTCCTAGTACCATGTCACAACCACCAAGCCTTAAGAGTCGAAATTCATAGATAAACTTATGCCCCTGCATCGTCCAACTGAAGTTCTTGCATTTTGTGTGAGTGAGGAGGGAATTACCATCAGCAACGGTCACGGCAAGGGGAGTAGTCTTGATGATCTCTTGTCCCACAGCTCTTACGACCTTAGGATCAACAAAGCTGTGTGTACTACCGCTATCAATGAGGATAAGCAATGTCTGTGGTCCTGCTACACCCTTGATTCGAATGGTGTTGTGTGAACCAGACCCGGTTAGAACTTTCACCGATATTTCCACAGAACTGTCCTCTTCTGCCTCGAATTCCTCCTCCTCCAGAGTTGGTTCCTGAAGAATTTCTTCATCAGCCTCCTCTTCATGGCTTTCTTCACCAGTAACTGTCATTAAGTACTTTGGATCACACTTGTGAGCAAAGAAGTACTTCTGATTGCACTTGTAGCATAATCGTTGAGGCCTCCTGTCCTCCAAGCTGTTATTCTTGCTGCTAGGTTGGGTAGCCCGACTGGATGAAGAGCAAAGGAAATTCCCTTTGCTTTTAGGAACATCCACATTTGATGATACCGAGCTTCCCACCTTCCTAGCCTTAGTATAAGCCTGGGTTAAGGACTCTGGTTCAAAGGCCTTAACCAAGCTCTTGATGCGTGGCTTGAGTCCACTCACAAAGCTGGAAACATAAAATGACTCCGGAGCATCAGGATAAATGGAGAGCATTCTTGCTCTTAATTCCTCAAATCTCCCCATATAGTCTTTGACAGTGGTTAATTGGATCAATTTGTTGAAGTTATCAACAACCTCACTAACGTCTTCATCACCATATCGAGAACAAAGTTCATTTGAGAACGTGGTCCAAGTGAGATTGGGTTTGGTGCGAATCAACCCATAAAACCAAGTCTCCATTTCTCCCTTCAATTTAACTGCCGCCAGCTCCACTTTTTCATGCTCTTCAATGCTATAGAATTTAAAATACCTCTCACATTTCCTCAACCAAGATTGAGGCAAGGTTCTTTCAAATGGCTCCAGCTCTTGCCGAGGCTGTCTGTAAGAGGAACCTCTTGCATTTGAGGCCCTGTCACCTAAGTCTGAGGGCGGAGGAATTAAATCAGGGGACCTGACCAGCTGTCGAACAGGTTGTGGGTTAGTTGGAAAGAGATTCCCACTTCCCTGCTACTGAGATTCACACCTTCTTTGCCAATCGGACAGCTGATTCAACCTTTGGCCCTGATTGTCCATTTTTTGATCGAGCAACTGAACATTTTGGAGCACAGTTTGCATCATTTGCATCACCTGATCCATCTGTAACCCTTGAGAACTACCTCCTTCAGCTCCCGCAACAGCAGCATAGGTGGGAGCTGCAACACCAGGTACCGCATTGGGCGCGGTATTGGTGGCATTGTTAGCTGCATTTGCTCGGGTGGTGGGAGGCATTGTTGATCTTCTCTTTCTGGCCAGAGTGAACTGGATAATCAGATGGATGCCTAGAACGAGGCTCTGATGCCAATTGTTAGAAATCAACTAGAAATTGAATGCTAACCATCGAATTGAGAGCAAGAGATAGAGTAAACAAAGGAATTGGATTATATTTTCATTAGATAATCACTTCTTACATTTCCAAGTCTTCTTATAGATGTTTACAATGCTTTACTAAGGTTGTAACCAACCGGACACATCACCTATTTACATAACAAACTTTCCCGCCTAATGCAATACTAAGTATTATTCCCGCCAAAAGCATATTTAGCCTACTTCTATGTTCGGTTTATGACACGAGTGTCATAGTCATGCACTGGAAGCTTCTAGTTCGCTGTCCACACTATCATGATAGTCCTAGGTCAGAGCCAGGGCAGCTTAGAGACACGGAGCTGATTATATTTTTGCTGTTGAGTTTGTTATTAGTGATTTTTTTTTTTTTCTCTTCTATAAAATGTTAAGGGAACTAATGTAAGAGACATTCAATTAAATAATAAGAAATATTTTCTCTCTCCTCTCAATTTCTATCTATTCTCTCTCTCATCTCAATGTCTCTCTTATGTCGGTATTAGAGCCTTCAACGATCTGCAAAGCTGGCTAGGGGTAGGAATACACAAGAAGCTATTGCTGCGTCTTCCTCAAAAGAAACCTCTAGTTCTCATGAATGGTTTCAGGACCTAGAGAAATGTTTGCACAACATGTATAACGTCTTTCTGCTACAATTAGCTAAGAACAAGGATGAGTAGAACAAGATCAACGAAGAGCTTCGTTCTACTTTTAAAAAATTTTAGTCCTCCATGGATTCCATGGCCGAAGCATTCACTAGTTGGTTCGCAGCCAAGAAAAATACCCAGAAATGGTTCAAGAAGCAATTCCGAAAGTAGGGGCTAACAGAGAAACCATATCTAATGAAAATTATGTTAGGATTGGTGGGCAAGGCTTGATTCCGCCACCAACCCATGTTCCTGAGTCTAGAAATAGACCAAGGATCCATCCTCATCACCTAGAGGAAGGGGACAGTAATGGTCATAATGGTAGTATTAATTCTTGGAACCCTAACTACAATCCCAAGCTCAATTTTCAGTGTTTTGAAGGAACTAACCCACGGGCATGGGTGAGGAAGTGCCTCAAGTTCTTCGGATGGTACAATGTGCCTCAAGACAAGTGGGTGGACACCACCTCTAGTCACATGCATGGGTTTGGGGACGTGTGGTATCAAGGGCTGGAGCTGCAGTACACTTATCTTACTTGGCCGTTCTTTGTGGAAGACTTATGCAAGCAGTTTGGAGATAGATTGCTTAAGGACGTGGTTGAAGACTTTAGCGAGGTAATTCAAACGGGTACGGTTAATGAGTACCAAATTCGATTTGAGGAGCTCAAATGATGGATGTTGGTAAATCATCCTAACCTCAGTGAAGCCTTTTTCATTTCCATGTTTGTAAGCAGGTTGAAACGTGCAATCTAGGCTATAGTGAAAATGGTGTGGCCTCAAGATCTCAAGACAACCTATGAGCAGGCAAGGCTCCATGAGATTGTAGTTGCAGAGATTCAAAACATTGCCGGGGCCAAACACCTCACTCACAAGCAACCTTATGTACTTAAAACTGGGTCATCTTACATATATGGCATTCCAGCAGTGTCCCAAACATTTGTGCATTCACAGTCCTAAGTGGCAAAGCCCATGACCACTTGGAATGGCCCAGCTATGTCTGTCAGGTCTTCCCAACCTAGGCATGAGCTAGGGCAATGTTATCAATGTCAAGAAAGGTATTTCCCAGGCTATGTGTTCAAGAGTAACCAATTGCACATCATGCAAGGGCGGGAGGAGATTGACGATGAGCTAGAGGATGTTAAGGAAGAGATGCTTCAAGAAGAAGGTAACAGGGTAACGGAAATATCTCTCAACGCTCCCTCCGAGCATATTACTAACAACACCCTACAGCTGAAGGGTACTATAAAGAAGAGAAGGGAGACTATGTTGATTTACCGTGGAAGCACAAACAATTTCTTGGATGGAAGCATAGTCCAAGGGCTTGAGACCGTGCCCACCGTGGTCATGATAGTGACAGTTGCCAACAGGGAGAACTTAATCATCTATTACAAGTTCCCAAAACTGAAGTGAAATGTACAAGGGGATTGTTCACTAATGATTTGCAAGTTCTTGAGTTACATGGCAGTGACATAGTCCTGGGGGTGGACTGGCACTAGCACTATGGACCCGTTGCCATGGAGATCTTGCATGCGCACTGATTGTTTTCCAAGCGTAGCAAGTGTGCATTTGGGACAAAGGAAGTTTCATACCTTGGGCATATAATTTCCCAAGAAGGGGTGGCAACTGACCCTGGGAAAATTGAGGCAATGCGTAACTGGCCCATACCCAAAAATGTTAAGAGCTTAAGGGGTTTTCTGGGGTTGACTACCACAAGTTTGTTAATAATTATGATGTTATAAGCAAACCACTAACTGATTTGCTTAAGAAGGGGGGGGGGGGGGGGGGGGGGGGGGGGGGATTTAGTTAGTCACTGGGTGCCCATAGGGCATTTGAGTTGCTAAAGGATGCTATGACTACTGTGCCAGTGTTGGCACAGCCAGATTTAAGCAAACCTTTCATCTTGGAGACTGACGCATGCGCTATATGTGTAGGCGCAGTTCTTATGCAAGAAGGAAAGCCTTTGGCCTACTTATGCATGACCCAGTTAGCGCGGCGTGTGCATTGGATATGCCAATCATTGCGGGCACTAAGTGTGTGTTGATTAGGGTAGTAGTGTCAAACTAGATCCTTGAGCTAGCAGAAAGCTATGGTGGAGATGCGCAAGCTATTAAGTTGATGACAGTGCTCATGATTTTTCCCAAGGATAAAAATTCTTATACATACAATGGTGGTGTGCTACGCTATGAAGGCAGAGTCTATGTCAGAACTACTACGTAGTTAAGGGCCAAAATATTGTAGCCGCTGCATGATTCACCTATCGAGGGACACTCCGGAGTTCATGGAACTTGTATGCGAGTTAAAAGGCTATTCTACTAGCCTAGTTTGAGACGTGATGCGCAAATATGGAAGAAGAACTATGCAACCTGTCAGCGTGTGAAAGGGGAGCAAGTGTCCTACTCTAGCTTGCTTCAGCCACTGCCAGTTCCAAGCCAGGCTTGGGAGAGCATAAGCCTGGGATTTCATTGAGGGACTGCCGAGATCTGTGGGCAAAGACACCATACTGGTGGTAGTCGACAGATTCTCCAAGTACACACATTTTATGGCCCTAACACATCCCTGCACTGCCGCTAGAGTGGCACAAGTATTCCTGGGCAACGTTTACAAGTTACATGGGCTGCCCGCGGACATAGGTGTCAGATCGTGATGGATTGTTTGAAAGCCTATTTTGGAGG
The DNA here is from genome assembly GCA_018398585.1 of Simmondsia chinensis. Taxonomy (NCBI): domain Eukaryota; kingdom Viridiplantae; phylum Streptophyta; class Magnoliopsida; order Caryophyllales; family Simmondsiaceae; genus Simmondsia; species Simmondsia chinensis. Next base: position 17,851,299 of record JAGTTD010000023.1, on the reverse strand, counting down.
GAACTGTTATGCCTAGCTAGGGTGCAACTTAACATAAGCAGCACCTATCACCGCTAATCCAATGGGCAAACTGAGCATGTCCATCAATGGCGCTACACAAGCCCAAGCTCTAGGTGTAATGGCTGCTGCTTAGAGAGAATCGGTACAATATGAAATATCACATGGCACTCAAGATGACACCCTTCCATGCACTTTACGGCTATAAACTGTGCACTTTCACACTAGATTGCCCCTTGGGAACACCATCAACAGCAGTGGAAGACTTAGTGAGTGAATGTCAAGTCAAGATCAACTTGTTGAAGGAGAATTTGACTTAGGCATAGGATCAACTTGTTGAAGGAGAATTTGACTCAGGCACATTATCATTATAAATAATAAGCTTGTCAGCGCCGCTTAGAGAGGAAATTTGAGGTTGGAGATACGGCAAACCTCAAGCTCAAGCCCTATCGAGAAATGTCCCTAGCAATGTGGAGCAACCTAAAACTGGGGGCACGCTACTATGGGCCCTACCGTGTCCTAGCTAAGATGGGGGAAGTGGCATACAAACTAGAGTTGCCTGAAGATTAGGAGATGCATCCTATTTTCTATGTGTCACAGCTTAAAAAAAAGTTGGGACAGAATGCGATCTTCAGCTCAGCACTCTCTGCTTTCGACATTGAGGGCAACCAAAGGTGAAGCCCTTAGCTGTTCTGAAGTAATGACAAATCACTCACCCAGGTCCTAGTCCAATGAGTGTCACAGTCGTGCACTAGAGGCTTCAAGTTCACTGCCCGCACTGTCATGACAGCCAGGTCACTGCCAAGGTAGCTTAGAGACATGGAGAAAATTCTATTTTTATTGTTGAGTTTTTCATTAGAGTTTTCTTTTATGAAATGTTAAGCTGATGTAAAAGGCGTTCAATCAAATAATAAGAAATACTTCTCTCTCTCCTCTCAATTTCTCTCTCTCATGTCAACCTCTCTCTTATGTCACAACCCAAGTTCGTGATAGTGCATTCTGATATGTGGAGTGTTGATAACATATTTCAAATATTTTGCCTAGATCGGCTTTAGTGGCCGCAGCGGAATGCCAATTTAAAATTCTTAATTTTAAATCTAAAGCCCTGAACTAATTAAACTATTTAATTAGATCTAGATCTTAGTCTAATAGGTTCATAATTTGACAAACAAAAGTATTTAATAAAACAAGTATAAACATGGCATGTAGAATAAAAGAAATAAAAGAAAACAAATTAAATATCAAACATTTAATTAAAACATACATGGAGTCTAAACCTCAACTCCGACATGAAGATCTAAAATTAGAAGAAGAATTCTCGACACCTCTTCTGGCACCGAGAGTGTGAGCTCCCAAAATATTTAATTTATAAAAAATTCGGAACAAATTTTTCCTCCAATCTTTCCAAAAAAAATTTAGAGAAATTATGCTAATCAATAATTTAGAAAACCTCTAAAATAATTTTAGGATTTTCGTTACGGGAGAAAACCAAGTTCCAAAACAAAAAAAATATACTTAATGTACTCACGGCTAATACACGCTTATACTTATAAATACAAACAGTGACACGTGGTTGCCTCCAATTGGTCAGTGCCAGAGCAAGCGAATTAAATAGTTGAACGGTCCAGATCAATTAGCATGAAATGTGCCAGATATCGATTCGCCCGTGGCAGTAGCCGCAAATAACCATCAAGCTGCTCCAGGAGCGACGCATTTCACTCTCTGGTTGGTCAGCTCACGCACACGCGGATCACCCCTGACTAAATGCGATTTTTCTTTTTTGTTTTTTGTATTAGAATTCCACGTGTATAAAATTTATCTCATAAATATTATTTGGTAAAAATAACTTATTTATCTTATAAATAGATAATTCATCTTATGAATCATATTTAGAAAAATTAATTTATTTATTTCATAAATAAATAATTCATCTCATTAATTTATTTTTAAATATTTTTTGAACAATGTTTAAGTTGAGGCTTGCAAAGCTCAAGGGCAATCTAAGTCTAGCTCCAAATGGGTAAAATCTAATTATCATCTCATGATAATAGTTGATTACCATTTAGTAAAACTTAACTCTACTAAATAACTTGTAATGCACTCCAGAATTAAATATATTCAATCAAGAATTCCCAAATAACTTTTATTACGACAACTAACCCTACTCGCCCTTCTCGAGTAATTCAATAATATAGAAACAATATCCGCATTAATTCCAAATGTAAAACATATTGAATACTTTGGCCAAAGATTTTAGAATCTGTTCGTATGCTTGTGAATCAACTGAGACATTTTTACCTCATTAAAGACTATAGATTCCATGTAAAACAACTATTTTCACTGCATTCATGCCATTACCAAAGATACATAAGAATCAAGTCAACGCACTTTGGCTAATCCTTTGGCATATCAAAGCAACGAACAATCCAAGCGCGAGTTCAGACTATTTCCTAGAATTAGAATTATCGTCTTACATAGTGAATTATTTATGCTAACAATTAAAGAAAAACTAATTCAGGTAATCCTGCTTAGTGTTCCCATCTTATTAGACAAGTTGTCAAAACATATCATCGACTATGGACATGCTTTGACAACATATCACTAGTTTGATCTAAGTCTATCTGTTGTTCAATCTCATTGACTACTAAAACCAACCTGACATGTCATCTTAGACTACGCCCATCTCATAGAACATTTTAGAAACCAATCACACGCATGTTTGACTCGTAAAACATAATCAGACAATAAATAAATAAATAAAATAATTTTATTTATTTAATATTTAAAACTAACTAAATGAGTTATCGAAGACAACAATTCCAACATCAGGGTCACAACTGTGGTTGGTGCATCTTATTTTCTGTCAATTGTCGATGATTATTCTAGTAAAGTTTGGGTATTTTTTTTAATGAAAAATAAAGATGATTGTTTTCCCACTTTTTTAAGATGGAAAATTGTTAGGAATAATGTCTTGAAAATTAAAATTTATCTTGTAAATGTTACTCTATTAATGAATAAAATTAAAGTTCCAGTCGTTTCATTGCTAAATTTGTATGAATGAGCATATATGTTGCATGTGATTTTCTTTTAAGTGACATCCATGAGATGGATGTAGTCCTCAGATTAACTTTTACATGTTTGTTCTAAGTGGCTTATGAGATTAAGCCACAGATAGACATGGAGCAAATGGAATGAAATGCTTTTTGAAGAACTCACAGTCGGCAACAAGTTTGGACTACTTGTCCGTAAGACTATAATGTGATACTTTAGCTGACCCGTCTTTATCATGTGGATCGTGACCTAGAATTGTTATGTTAGTGTGTTCAATAAGATTAAGACACTCAGTTGCACCATATGAGTTACTTGTTTCTATACTACTATCGAAAGTGAGTGATTAATGATGTACTATTTGAACGACGATGACTCTAAATCCTGAGTGTATTATGGACCTGTGCAAGAAATGTTAGTTACTTTGGTGTACTATAAGTAAGGTCTTGATAAATGGTCGAAATTCGACGTGCATTGGGTAACTGCATTAAGTGTTACAGGGATCAGGTATTTAGTAGGGAATCTATAGTATCTTATGAGATGCAGATGTCCTCTTAGCTGATTCGCAAGTTTTCAAATTAATTCGAAAACTATGGCCAAAGTGTTACAAGTGTTTGACATTTGGAAACTATACTATGAATTTGTTCAAGTGCAAATGAATTATTTAGAAAAGGGCAAGTCGGTAACTAATGCAAAAACTGTGATAAAAACAACAGTAGTAATTCTAATTATTTTTCATCATGGATATCTAATGGAGGTGTTGTGGTTAACAATATAGTCTATTTGGGAATTATCGAAAAAATAATTTAAGTCTAGAGTGCAGTGTGATTTATTTAGTGAAATTAAGTCCCATTAAATGGTAATTAAATTTTACCATGAGATGATAATTAATTTAACCTATTTGAAGCTAGATTTAAATTGTCCATAAGGTCCCTATGCAAACCTCTATTTTTATTGTCATTGAAAAAATATTAAAGAATTCATGAGATGAGTAAATTTAATTATGCTAAACATTATTCATGAGATGAATAAAAGTTAAAAATTATAACTAAAATGATTTTTTAAATTAAAAAAAAAAAAAAACTCATTGGATGAATTTTTGCAAGTGGGTGGCAAAACAAAAAAGTAATAAAATACGAAAATCAGGTGGCGATCTGCATTTAACCATGGCTGCCAATCAGCACGCGACACTGACCAAGGTGTCGATTCTTGCCTACGAACGTGGACCAATTAGAGTGTGCCACGTGGCATGTTCTGAGGCGGCATACAAGGGCGATCTGCGCCAACGAGTGTGGACTAATACCAAAGTGACACGTGGCACGCGGGAGGAAAAATTAAGCACGTTTTGTTTTCTACTTTATACAACGTCATATTGCATTTTAAACTTGAATCACACATCGATTTTAATTATTTTTCAGCTCCAATAGTTTACGATAAATAGGGGTTTGGAGTTAAGAGTTTAGCATTCAATTTAAAATTAAAAGGTTCCCTTAAAGTGTTAGCTTTCAGAGATCTAATAAAAGAAAAGATTTCCGTTGAAATTTTTTCTCTTAAGTTTAATATTTTGTGAAGCCCACATCCTTTGTATTTCGAGGAGATTGTGCAGAAGGCTTCTGGAACTCGATATTCTTCTGGCTTCCTAGTTTTCTTTATTTGGAGCTTTTCCTGGCATTCTTCTTTCTCTTTCCTTTCAGTTTTTTTTTTTTTTTTTTTTTTTTTTTTGCTTTTCTATTTACTTACAATATTTTTGTTACGCTAGTTTTATGCTGTAGATTTAAAATTAGGAATTTTATATCAACTGTAGGTTTAAAATTAGAAATTTTAAACCCTTTCGCTGCGTACTTTAATAAATTAGGGAAAATTTTTTAAATTCGTCCCAATAATTCGTATTAGAGTCAGCTTTGATTAAATTCATAATATACATGATAGGTATAATAAGGTCAAAATATATTGACTTGTGATTTAATAAAATAGAGTTTTTATTAAAAACAGAAAGGAAAGATCATTTAATTCGATATTTATCAGAAAAGTAACCAGGGTTTTAAATTGTTTAAAACAGTTGTTTGAATTAGTAGTTAATTCAGATCAATAGATGTAGATTTTTAAAATTACATTTATATTTAGATTATATATGATATGATTATGCGTATATTGTTTAAGATTAACAAAATCGGTGTGATTGATCTAATGAGAATAGAGTCAATATTTTTTAATAATAAAAAATTAAAAATATAATTAAACCAGTGGTGACACTGACGTCAGTTGCTGGCGTCAGCGGTTGACATCAGGACATGCTACTGTGAGCATTTTTTTTAAAAAAAAATTTTGGGACCTGTAACCACGTTAGTACTAAATTAAATAACAATAATTAAAAAAATTTTATTAGTTAATTTATTTTAGAATGAGATTCTAATGGTGATTATGAGGTAATACGGTATAAATGTAATTTAAAATAAAATCATTAGTTTATAAAATTCAAGTGGGAGCGAAGTTCAATTGTTGAAACCTCACGGTCTCCATTACCGGTCCGGTAGTCTAGTGAATCAACATCACTCCCCGCGGAGGTGTCGGTTTCCAGGTTACTAAGTTAGACTTCTAATACAACAATCCCAGTGCCTCATGGGCTCCCACAGAAGCAGGGTCTGGGGAGGGTGGATGTACGCAGCCTTACCCCTTCCGAGTGGAAAAGAGGCTGTTTCGAGGACCCCCGGCCTGAAGGATATTGTCGTCCTGCGAGCATGGTATCCTGGCATCATGAAAATGGTTAGTCACTAAGTTAGACTTCTAACAGGACAAATTAAAGTGCAAAGAAGCAATGCGATGTATTCGCATGGAGGTTTAGATAATAGTTTACACTTGACTAGCTTAATACATTAGCCTCCTCGAGGAGCTCTATTGTGTCATATTAGGGACTAAGGAAAAGTAGTGAGTTAATCATATTTTGTAAGAGTTATAAGAAAACATGTTAATTGAGAATAGTTTTCATCTAAACTTATTTCATACGACCCCGCTGCCGGGGAGTACGGAGTAATGTGTTGAGGTCATCATCGCATACATGATAGTTCAGCCTTGTGGATACTTGACTCATTGTATTTGCTAAAATTAAAAGAATAGATATCATTGCATTGTTCATGAATCCTGTTATATAGTCACACAAGTGTTTGCATTTAGAGAGATTTATAATGGCTACGACTGGTACTCTTCATTCAACTCTTAGACATAATGTACTCACTGGATCGAATTATTTTGCCTAGAAAAAGAGTTTGGATATCATACTAATTCACGAGGGTCTTGACTTTGTCCGCACTGATGCTCGCCCTTTTGTGCCTATTAATGGCTGTACAACTTTTTTAAAGAGCGTTAAGAACACTGGCAAAAGGTTAATGAGTTAACCATATGCCATATATTAACATCTGTGTAAGATGTTCTCAAGTCAGATGCTTGAGATGGACACAACAGCTAAGGTGATGAAACAATTAGAGGAAATGTTTGAACAACAATATAGAGCAGCTAAGAAAGATCTGCTCAGAAAGTTGCTAAATATGAGGATGTCTGAAGGAATGCCGGTTGAGGAACACACCATGAGTTTGATGGCGTGTTTTTCAAAATTGGAAGTCCTTGGAGCTGAGTTTCACAGTCAAACTAAGCAGGACATCATCCTTAACTCTCTGTCTAGCTCATTCACTCAGTTCAAGCTAAATGTTTCTATAAGTAATAAGAACTATTCTTTGCATGAGCTAATGAAAGAGTTGTAAGAGACAGAGGACCAGTTGTGGGACGAATGGAATATCCCATCGACCCAGGCATCAAGGACAGGTGAGGAAGCCGAGAGGTAATGTTCTCTTTGTGGGGATAAGGGCCACTGGACTAGGGATTGCACTAAGGACATAGCTACCCTTCCTGCTAAGACTGGCAAACCATCTAGAGGTATATTGATGTCTCACTTAGTTAAATCATGCACAATTCAGAGTCCACCAGGATCCTAGTGTGTGGACTCCAGTTCAACTGAATATGTCTGTAATATATTACAGGGGCTTAGGCTAACTAGGAGGATAAATGATAGAGACGTGTACCTAAAAAGGTTGAAGATGGTACAAGAGTTATATTTTTAGAAGTAGGAGATGTTAGCTTGTGTTTTAGTGGCAGGGTTTTGATTTTAAAGGATTGTTTATTTATATTTACATTGCGTATGAATTTCATTTCTGTCTCTCATTTGGTGGATATTGGTTATTCATTGAATTTTAGTTCTGAACTTGCTATTACGAGAAATAAATTGATTATTTGCAAAGGTAGAACTTGTGATGGCTTATTCATGTTATTTCCAAATCAAAAATCTGATATATGTTTAAATGAATCTTGATAAGTCTAATTTAGTACAAAATTATTTATATCATTCTTATTCATTTTTAGCCAATTTTATATCAAATTTCTATCACTTTTGCTTGGTTTTGTTCGTTTTGAACTATTTTGCTATTTTCTTGTAAAAACACCCATTTTATGCTAAATCTTGCTAGGTTTTATAATTAAAATCAACAAGTAAATGCAAGATACATCAAATTAAAAGGAAAAAAAAAAAAAAAAAGCAAAAAGCATCCCAAACTCACGGTTATACAAAGAACAACAAGAAATGTCATAAAATGTGCAACTTGCTTTAAGGGCGGCAACTTTTGTCATATTTTATAGCTCAAGTTCATTGTATATGTATCATACAATATCAAAACTATCATTTGCGGCAGGTTTTGGGTGGTAAAGGAGAAGAAAATACATAAAATAATTCGAACTTTTCAAGTTGAAGATGAGATGTGAGAATTAGCAAAAATAAGGCAAGATTGAAGTTATTTTTCCATATTTTTATTCACCCCCTAAACGCTATAAATAGAGGAGGTTTTGGGGAAGTTAGAGCATCCTTCATTCAACAAAAATCCCATACAAAGTGTAGAAGAAGCAAGAAGAAAACGGGTGAAGGAAAGGAAGAGAAGAAGGAGAAAGTTTGGTTTGTAATTTTGTATTTGTAAGTCCTTTCTAGCCTTTTCTTCATTAATTTCATGAATTTGGTGTTAAATGCGTCTTATATCAAGTTTATCATGAACTAATTTTGTTATTCCAAGGCTACGATGTAGCCTAAGTTGTAATATACGCTTATTTCTAATTCAACGTATTCATTGTTTTGTCATTGCGTCGTTGAAGTGTTTATCATTGTTCTTCATGAGTTTTAAATGTTTGATCACAATTTAAGGCCTATAATGATTTATAATGAGTCCGAGAGGAGATTTATGATGAGTGCTAAGGTGATAAGCACCACAAATTGAGCGAATGCTCGAGAGAGATTAACGCGATTTGTGTGGTTTTTAAGTGAAAATCATATGGCTTTAAAGACTCTTTTCTCATTTAAATTCATGCACAAGAATTATGGGTTAATACATAAAAGAGCATGCTAAATGTTGCTCGAGAGAGAATATTTAGTAAATTAGGGCTTTCAACAATCAACACGCAATAACAACTTGAATAACGAGAATAGAAAGGCATATTGATACAACTGGGGGAAATCGGATGCCTTGGATATTATAAAATCATAAAAACTTTATAAAATCAGCTAACATATTTTATTTCTTGTTAGTTTATTTTATTGCATATCAATATCTAAATTTTTCAATTTTTCAAATAGCATCAAAGCTACTAATTTAGTACTCACTCAATAACAATCTGCCTGGAAATGATACAATACTCATTTCTTTATTACTTGATATGACTAGTGCACTTGCTAACACAAATGCAAAGTAAGCATCAAGATTTTGGCGCCGTAGCCGGGGATTGTCTTTATTTGAGTGATATCAATACCAACTAGTTTTTGGTGCTAATTTGAAATTGTTAATAATTTGTAAATATTGTTAAATTTAAAATATAAATCTCTTTTCATTCTTTTATTTTATTTGTAATGATAATTCTTAAAAAAAAAATTCATATACGTATATATATCCCCCTAAAAAAAATTGCTATTTTTAATACTAATTATTAATAGATTGAAAATTTTGTTTAAAATTTGAGAAATTAATCTTCATTCATTCATTTATTTTATTTTAAATTGTTGTATTCTTACATTTTTTGATTAATTTTAACTTTATTTTTACTCATTAATCTGTCCAGATAAATTTTTTTTAAGTTAAGTTTGTTATCTTTTAAGTTTTCAAAATCTTCAGTATTAACCCTTGCCCTTTTAAAAAAATATATGTATATATATATATATATATATAAAGCTTTCTCATGAATTTTATCGTTCCTTAAACTTTTAAGTTTAATTAATTATTTATTTATTCATTTTTTTTCTTCGTTTAAAAAAAAAAAGAGTGATGGCTTGCTACAACTTTATAAGACCTCAATACTAGGCTGTATTTGATGCATTATATGCTCAACTTTCACTAATTGAAGACGTGATTACTGCTAGTACTCCAATATGTGAATTTTGCACAAATAACCATACTAGTATGGAATACCAAATAGGTAATAGCTTTTTTTCATCAGGTTTTGAGCAATATAACTTTATGAGATCTCAATATCAAGCTATACCGAAAAGAAAACTGAGCATTCGCGAATATAGTGAATTATCTGCTCAACTTTCGCAAATTTGAGAAACATTAAATGAGATGATTGCTGCTCGTGCTCCAAGATGTGAATTTTTTGCAGATAACCATGCTAGTTTGGAATGTCAATTAGGTAATAGCTTTTCTTCATGGGGTTTTGAACAAGGTAATTATATGTCAAATTTTAACCAACCCCAGTACATTCCTTACTGTAGCACCTATAGTCAAGAATGAATGGACCCTTCTAACTTTTCTTCGAACCATTATGAAGCACCTTGGTCACACCACTTATCCATTTCAAGAAAAGAAATATGACATAGAAAAGAAATTTAGGGAGTTCATGGAAGCCGTGGCTGACCTAAAAAGCCAAAAAACCTCCACCCAAAATCCAGAACCTAAAGTAGGAACTACAATAGGGGAACTTTCTAAGAGGTATAAAGATTCTTTGCCTAGCAATCCCATCACCGACCTAGGGGAGCAAGCTAACGCCATAGCATTAAGGGATGGAGTCACACTACGAAAACCACCTCAATATGACATATTCCCCCTACTCAACTCAGAGCCACCAAGGACCAACCCTATCTTTACTGACCCATCACCAGTCATTGAAATAGAATATCGAGACTATCTAACATGGTCAGAAATTTTTGGAACCACGAATGCCTCAGAGAAAAATAGTAGAAGAAATCGGAAAAGGAAATTCAAGCTCTGGCAAATCAGGCTCAAAGATCCCAAGATTAGAGAAGGTGGAGGAGGTCGCGTAAAGAAGAGAACAAGGAAGAGTCATGGAAGAAAATGGTCATTATGGATGGATGGTGGAAACTCTATTCTCCTTCAAGACGCAGGATAGATCCACTCAGAAAGTTGAGCTAACGACTATAAACTAAGCACTTATTGGGAGGCAACCCAAGTGTTTATATCTTTATTTATCTAATTTTATTTTTCTTTTATTATTTTTATTTTTCTCATGTTTATTTTTGATTAAACAGGTATTTTGCAACAAGTTTGGGGATAGCACAAGGTCAACATGCACCATCAAAAAGCAATCCTCAAACTTGGGAAGTATCTCTCACCCAATTTATCTTTTTATTTCTTTTTAAAAATAAAGTTTGGCAGTGGTAAAAATAATGTTAATAATAATAATAATTATTATTATAATAATAATAATAATAACAACAATAATAATAATAATAATAATAATAATAATAATAATAATAATAATAATAATAATAGTAATAACAATAAATTTTAAAAATTTTTAACAAAGTTTATTTGAAAAGTTTTCCTATTTTATGCTTTAGAGTCGGCTTCAGTGCCTCCCAGAGTTTAGAGCCTTTGTATGGGGATGTAAATAGTGTCGGCTAACAAAAAAGAATGTCTATTTTCTAGAGTTTTAGCCTTTAGTCTTTTAAAAATTTCATTAAAAAGAGAGAGAGAAAGAGAGAGCTTATCATCATACTTTTCATACAATTTTTCTACCCTTTCTAGCTCGTTTACTTTAATTAAATTTGAGTAACCTGATAATCAATTAGTTTTGTGTTCTAACTGCATAACACGATCTAATCTAAGGCACTATCTTGATAAAACGATAGTATTTGAGTTCACTAGTTAGCATGGCTATTTTACATTTTTTTTTTAATTACAAGATGCTCAAATTTGGATAAATTGAATTAAGATTATTATTTACATAATGGATTTTGAAGAGTTATACCTAAGTCTAAATAAAAGAAAAATGTAATAAAAAATAGAGGGAGAGAATCACTAAGTATCGCTATCCGGTTAAAAACGATCATCATCATCATCATGCAAGGAATGGTGTTCATTTAATCTTGATGACTATTATTTCAAACTCCAATCCTGATTTTGTTCTTTTATCACCATTATATCAACAATTCTTTATTTTTAGTTCTGGTATTATTGACTATCATTTGGATATATGCTGCGGTGTGATGGTTTCTTGCCTTGGTACCTCGAGCAAGTAGATCCGCAGGGGTGTTTCAACACCTAGTATGCTAGGCCAACTGGAACGGGAGTTGCCGCATTGAAAGCTCGCTACAAGGGGCACTTAGAAAGCTCACAAAGAACCAAGCACCAAAAAAAAAAAAAAAAATTCCCTAGCGCCGCTATCCCACATAAATAAAATATGTGCTACCCATTAAGGGGGCGTCTCAGTGGTGGCTTCTCTTACTTATGGGTTATCGCCCAGGAATCGAAGCTTGATTCTCACTGAAGATATATTCGGGAGGTCATAATACAGGCATCTCAGCGGTGGCTTCTCTTACTTATGGGTCATCGCCCAGGAGTCGGAGCTTGATTCTCGCTGCAGATATGCTTATATTGACTTGAGTAAATAAAAAAAAAAAAAAATGGCAGAAAAATAATTAGTTTGGGCATACTTAATAAGTTTTGTTATGAGTGATCTAATTTTTGTCCTCTATTCGGTGTGAATATTTTAATATTAGAAAGAACGGACAAACTTAACTTGCTTAGCTAACTTTTAAATTCGATTAGCTAGGTAATTGATAGCCTTTTCCTTGGAAAAAGTGGTTTTGCCTTTAGAACCTTAAACTTTGAGCCTTAGTTATTCTTCTTTAATTTAGAGTGCGCCTACTTTGACTTGTGGAAAAATTCTTAAAGAGCATGAGATCCTGCGCCTTAATGTTTAGCCTTACTCGAGGACGAGCAAGATTTAAGTTTGGGGGTATTTTGATAAGTCTAATTTAGTATATAATTATTTATATCATTCTTATTCATTTTTAACCATTTTTACATCAAATTTCTATTGCTTTTGCTCGTTCTGAACTACTTTGCTATTTTCTTGTAAAAACACCCATTTTATGCTAAATCTTGCTAGGTTTTATCATTAACATCAACAAGTAAATGCAAGATACATCAAATTAAAAGCAAAAAAATGGCAAAAAGCATCCAAAACTCACGGTTATACATAGAACAACAAGAAATGTCATAAAATGTGCAACTTGCTTTAGGGGCGGCAACTTTTATCATATTTTATAGCTCAATTTCATTGTATATGGTATCATACAACATCAAAACTTTCACTTTCTGTAGGTTTTGGGCGGTGAAAGTAAAGAAAATACATAAAATAACTCAAACTTTGCAAGTTGAAGATGAGCCGTGAGAATTAGCAAATAGGAAGCAAGATTGAAGTTATTTTTCCATATTTTTATTCACCCCCTAAACACTATAAATAGAGCAGGTTTTGAGGGAGTTAGAGCATCCTTCATTCAAAAAAAATCACATACAAAGTGTAGAAGAAGCAAGAAGAAAACGAGTGAAGAAAAAGAAGAGAAGGAGGAGAAAGTTTGGTTTGTAATTTTGTATTTTTAAGTCCTTTCTAGCCTTTTCTTCATTAAGTTCATGAATTTTGTGTTAAATATGCCTTATATTAAGTTTATCATAAACTAATTTTGTTATTCTAAGGCTACGATGTAGCCTAAGTTGTAATATACCCTTATTTGTAATTCAACGTATTCATTGTTTTGTCATTGCATTGTTGAAGTGTTTATCATTGTTCATTATGAGTTTTAATTGCTTGATCACCATTTAAGGCCTATAATGATTCATAATGAGTCCGAGAGGAGATTTATGATGAGTGCTAAGGTGATAAGCACCACAAATTAGGCAAATGCTCGAGCAAAATTAACGCGATTTGTGTGGTTTTAAGTGAAAATCATAGAGCTTTAAAAACTCTTTTTTTATTTAAATTCATGCACGAGAGTGACGGTTAATACATAAAAGAGCATGCTAAATGTTGCTCGAGAGAGAATATTTAATAAATTATGGTTTTCAACCATCAACACGTAACGACAACTTGAATAACGAGAATAGAAAAGCGTATTGATGCAACTGGGTGAAATCGGATGCCTTGGATATTATTAAATCATAAAAATTTATAAAATCAGTTAATATATTTTATTTCTTTTTTGTTTATTTTATTTCATATCAATATCTAAATTTTTCGATTTTTCAAATAGTATCAAAGCTACTAATTTTGGTACTCACTCAATAACAATCCTCGTGGGAACGATGCTCTACTCATTTCTTTATTACTTGATATGACTAGTGCACTTGCTAACGCATACGCAAAGTAAGCATCAAGTTTTGGCGCCATTGCCGGGGATTGTCTTTGTTTGAGTGATATTAATACCAACTAGTTTTGGTGCTAATTTGAAATTGTTAATAATTTGTAAATTTTGTGAAATTAAAAATACAAATCTCTTTTTATTTGTTTATTTTATTTGTAAAGATAATTCTTAAAAAAAAAATTCCGTATATATATATCCCCCTAAAAAATTGTTAGTTTTAATACTAATTATTAATAGATTGTAAATTTTGTTTAAAATTTGAGAAATTAGTCTTCATTCATTCATTTATTTTATTTAAATTTATTTTAAATTGTTGTATTTTTATGTTTTTTGATTAATTTTATCTTTATTTTGACTTTTTAATCTGTCCAGATAAATTTTTTTTAAGTTAAGTTTGTTATATTTTAATTTTTCAAAATGTTTAGTATTAACCCTTACCCTTTTTAAAAAATATGTATATATATATGAACCCTTTGATTATTATAATTTTAAAGCTTTCTCACTAATTTTATCTTTCCTTTAACTTTTAAGTTTAATTAATTAATTATTTATTCAATTTTTTTCTTCGTTAAAAAAAAAAAAAAAAAAGAGTTATGTCTTGCTACAACTCTATAAGACCTCAATACCAAGCTGTATTTGATACATTATCTTCTCAACTTTCACTAATTGAAGACATAATTACTACTAGTACTCCTAGATGTGAATTTTGTACAGGTAACCATACTAGTATGGAATGCCAAATAGGTAATAGCTTTTCTTCATCAGGCTTTGAGCAATATAACTTTACGGGACCTCAATATCAAGCTATACCAAAAAAGAAAACTGAGCATTCGAGAATATAGTGAATTATCTGCTCAACTTTCACAAATTCGAGAAACATTAAAAAAGATGATTGCTGCTCATGCTCGTAGATGTGAATTTTGTGCAGATAACCATGCTAGTCTAGAATGTTAATTAGGTAATAGCTTTTCCTCGTGGGGTTTTGAACAAGGTAATTACATGTCAAATTTTAACCAGCCCTAGTACATTCCCTACTGTAGCACCTATAGTCAAGAATGGATGGACCCTTCTAACTTTTCTTAGAACCATTACGAAGCACCTTGGTCACCCGCTTATCCATTTCAAGAAAAGAAATATGACTTAGAAAAGACATTTAGGGAGTTCACGGAAGCCGTGGCTGACCTACAAAGTCGAAAAGCCTCCATCCAAAATCCAGAACCTAAAGTAGGAACTACAATAGAGGAACTTTCTAAGAGGTATTAATATTCTTTGCCTAGCAATCCCATCACCGACCTAGGGGAGCAAACTAAACCTTAATATGACATAATCCCCTTAGTCAACTCAGAGCCACCAAGGACCAACCCTATATTTACTAACCCATCACCACCAGTCATTGAAATAGAATGTCGAGCCTATCTAACATGGTCAAAAATTTTTGGAACCATGGATGCCTTAGCGAAAAATAGCAGAAGATATCGGAAAAGGAAATTCGAGCTGTGGCAAATCAAGCTCAAAGATCCCAAGATTAGAGAAGGTGGAGGAGGTCATGTAAAGAAGATAACAAGGAAGAGTCACGGAAGAAAATGGTCATTATGGATGGATGGTGGAAGCTCTATTCTCCTTCAGGACATGGGATAGATCTACCCAGAAAGTTGAGCTGACGACTATAAACTAAGCGCTTCTTGGGAGGCAACCTAAGTGTTTATATCTTTATTTATCTAATTTTATTTTCCTTTCATTATTTTTTTTTCTCATATTTATTTTTGATTAAACAAGTATTTTGCAAAAACTTTGGGGGTAGCACAATGTCAACGTACACCATCAAAAAGCAATCCTCAAACCTCAGAAGTATCTCTCACCCAATTTATCTTTTTAGTTCTTTTTAAAAATAAAGTTTGGGGGTGGCAAAAGTAATGTTAATAATAATAATAATAATAATAATAATAATAACAATAATAATAATAATAATAATAATAATAACAATAATAATAATAATAATAATAAAAATAAATTAAAAAATTTTTAACAAAGTTTATTTGAAAAGTTTTCCCGTTTTATGCTTTAGAGTAGGCTTCAGTGCCTTCCAGAGTTCGGAGCCTTTGTATGGGGATGTAAATAGTGTCAGCTAACAAAAAGAGTGTCTATTTTCTACAGTTTTAACCTTTAGTCTTTTAAAAATTTTATTAAAAAAAAGAGAGAGAGAGAACTTTTCATCCGATTTTTAAGGCAATTTTTCTACTCTTTCTAACTCGTTTACTTTAATTAAATTTAAATAACCAGATATTCAATTGTTTTTTTGTTGTAACTGCAAAACACGATCTAATCTAAGGTTCTATGTTGATAAAACCATGGTATTTGAGTTCACTAGTTTGCATGGCTACTTTACTTTTCTTTTTCTGATTACAGGATGCTCAAATTTGAATAAATTGCATTAAGATTATCATTTACATAATGAATGTCGAAGAGTTATGCCTAAGTCTAAATAAAAGAAAAATATAATAAAAAAAGAGAGAGAGAATCACTAAGCACCGCTATCGTGTCGAAAACATTTATCATTTGGATATGTGCTAAGGTGTGATGGTTTTCGTCATGTCTTGGAATATGTAATAATCGAAATTGTACTATGGCGGGAAAAGAAGTTTGAAATTGTATTGTGGCGGGAAAGGTAGTTGGAGTGTAGGCGCATGTCCGGTTGTGTGTTTGGGCCTTGTATTGGCTATAAGAGGTTAGTTGAGTTGTAAGAATCATTCATTTAATAATAAACTCAAAATATCTTGGATATTTTCCCTCTATTCTCTCATCTCCTTCCCTTCTTTCTCTCATCACAACTCTCTTCCCTAGGTTAAGATCAAGATCCTTCCTGATACTTGACAATTGGTATTAGAGCCTCAAGCTAGGCTTTTGATCAGATTTTTTCCACTCCAATTCGATTGATTGAGCACTTTTGATTCGCCTTCAAGCTGAATTGAGTTTGATTCAAGTCTGGCTAGGAAAAGAAGATCAGATATGGCTCCTACTACTTGTTCTAATGCAGATAACAATGCAACTAATATCGTGCCTAATGTTGCAACTAGTAGTGCAGCTGGTGGAGCTCCTACTTATGCTACTGTTGCGGGAGCTGATGGAGGAAATGTCCAAGGAACGCAGATGGATCAAGTTCTGCAGATGATGAAGAACATGTTGCAGAATTTCCAGTAGGATATGGAGCACAAGCTGGATCAAAAGTTAGATAATCAAACTCAGAGGTTGGATCAGAAAATTGAGAATCAATCACAACAATTCTCTCAACATCTCTCTAATTGGCAAAAGAGAAGTGATTCTCAGCAGCCAAGTGGTGGCATTCTCCTTCTAGCTAGCCAGCAACCATTCCGACAGCCAATTAGACCACCAAATCCTAATCCTCTAGCTACTGATTCGAGTGATAGTGCCTCCAATGCCAAAAATTATGCACACAAACAGCCTTGGGTCTATTTGGAACCATTTGATGGTACTTTGCCTCAATCATGCTTGAGGAAATCTGAGAGGTATTTCAAGTTCTATAGCATTGAGGATCATGAGAGGGTAGAACTTGCAGCAGTTTATTTGCGTGGGGAAATGGAGACTTGGTACTATGGTCTGATTCGTACTAGGCCTAACCTTACTTGGACTACATTCTCGAATGAATTGTGTGCAAGGTATGGTGATGAATATGTGAGTGAAGTTGTTGATAACTTCAATAAATTGGTGCAAACTGCTTCCGTTAAAGACTATATGACTCGTTTTGAAGGATTGCGAGCTAGAATGCTCTCTGTTTATCCAGATGCTCCTGAAAGCTTCTATGTGTCCAGCTTTGTGAGTGGACTCAAACCATGCATCAAGAGCTTGGTGAAAGCTTTTGAACCTGAAGACTTGACTCAGGCATACACCAAGGCTAGGAAGGGGGAGAACTCTGTGTTGGCAAATGTGGAGACTTCTAGGGTGAAGGGAAACTTCCCTGGATCCTCATCCACTTGAGCTACTCAGCCTAGCAATAAGAATGGCAGCATTGATGATAGGAGGCCTCAAAAGTTATGCTACAAATGCAATCAAAAGTACTTCTTTGGTCACAAGTGTGATTCTAAGTACCTAATGACAGTTACATGGGAAATAACTGATAATGAGGAATCAGATGAAACGGTTCCTCAAGAGTCACAAGTGGAGGAAGACAGTACTGACACTGATGAAGACAATTCTATTGAGATCTCCATGAAAGCTCTAACTAGCACTGGTTCACACAACACCATTCGAATCAAGGGAGTGGCTGGACAACAGGCATTGTTGATACTCATTGACAACAGGAGTACACACAGTTTTATTGATCCTAAGGTTGTGCAAGCTGTGGGGCAAGAAATCATCAAGACAGCCCCTCTGGCAGTAACAATGGCTGATGGGAATTCCCTCCTAACACATACTAAATGTAAGAATTTCAGCTGGAAGATGCAGGGACATAAATTTGTCTATGATTTTTGACTCTTGAGACTTGGTGGCTGTGATATGGTTTTAGGAGTGGATTGGATGAAGTCTTTTAGTCCAATACTCTTTGATTTCTCACAATTGGCAGTTTCCTTTGAGAAAGTTGGTCTCAAGATCAAGTTGCAGGGTATAGTTGAGAAGGGACAGCTTCAGTTCATGAAGGGCAAGCAGCTGCAGGAGGTCCTCAAGAAGAGTGATTCTCATTGGGTGGGACAACTCTACTCAATTGCTCCGGCTGCAAGGTTTGATCAGGAAGATGCCAGAGCCCCTTTGAATGCTTTGTTGAATTAGTATCGGGATTTGTTTGAGCAGCCTGAGGAATTACCTCCTGGAAGGGCACTTGATCACTCAATTCCACTCAAAGAAGGGGCTAATTTAGTTAATCTACGCCCCTACAAATATCCCCATTCACAGAAAGATGAGATAGAGAGAGATGTTGATGAATTGCTCAGGACCAAATTCATAAGACATAGCCAAAGTCCTTTTGCATCCCCGGTGATTTTGGTGAAGAAGAAAGATGGAACATCAAGAATGTGTATTGATTATCGAAAATTGAACTCCCTTACAGTCAAAGACAAGTTTCCAATCTCTGTCATTGATGACTTGCTTGATGAACTCTATGGAGCATGCTACTTCTCCAAGTTAGATCTCCAGCAGGGGTACTATCAGTTTAGAGTGCAAGAAAGAGACATTCACAAGACAGCCTTTAGGATCCATCAAGGCCATTATGAATTTGTGGTAATGCCCTTTGGGCTGTCCAATGCACCGACAACCTTCCAAGCTTTGATGAACAAGGTGTTCAAGGCTTATTTGAGGAGGTTTGTCCTTGTTTTCTTCGATGACATGCTGGTTTACAGCTCCATGTTACAGCAGCACCTTGAGCACTTGAGGGTAGTTTTTCAGACTATGAGAGATAACAAGTTGTTTGCTAAGCTCCCCAAATGTGCCTTTGCCAAGACTCAGGTTGAATATTTGGGTCATATTATCTTAGCTGAGGGGGTTGCTACTGATATCAGTAGAGTTCAAGCTATGGTGAGTTGGCCAGAGCCCGAATAACTTAAAGAGTTGAGAGGATTCTTGGGCTTAACAGGTTATTACAGCAAGTTCATTATGGGTTATGGTTTACTTGCTAAGCCTTTAACAGATCTGTTGAAGAAAGACAGCTTCCATTGGAATGACTCAACCAGGGAGGCTTTTGAATCATTAAAGCAGGTTATGACTCAGGCACCAGTTTTAGCCATGCCTGACTTCAATCAACTCTTCAATCTCGAAACAGATGCAAGCAATCTGGGTATGGGGGCAGTGCTTTCACAAGGAGGCAAATCATTGGCTTATCTAAGTCAAGCTTTAGGACCCTAGAATCAAAGGCTTTCCATCTATGAGAAGGAGTAAATGGCAATACTCTTAGCTGTGCAGAAATGGCGACATTACTTGGAGGGCCATCAATTTGTGATCAAAACAGACCACTAGAGCCTCAAATACCTGTTAGAGCAAAGGATCTCCACAAGAGTTCAAAGGAAAGGCTTGATGAAGATGTTGGGGTTGGAATATACCATTGAGTGCAGAAAAGGGGCTGAGAACACCGTGGCTGATGCACTCTCTAAACGTGCAGAAGAAGGAAAAACAGAAGAACTAGAGGAAGCTCTATGTGCTACAATTACTCAAGTAATACCTCTATGGATGACTGAAGTGATCAAGTCTTATGAGCTTGATGAATTTTCCCAATCATACATTGTTCCTCACTGCATCCAACCCTTACCTGCAAGTCCTGATTCCAGCGTTTCTGTTAGTAAAAGAATAATCAGGATCAATGGCAAGATCTATGTGGGTAACAACAGTGAACTAAGGAACCAGATTAATGCAGCATCTCATGACTCTCCATGGGGTGGACATTCTGGAATGGAAGGCACATATCAGAGGATCAAGCAGTATTTTCAGTGGCCTGAGCTAAACAAGCAGGCGCAAGATTTTGTGCACCAATGTGATACTTGTCAGCAGATTAAGGTTGAGCACACCCCTTAGAAGGGATTATTACAGCCTTTGCCGGCTCCTGAGGGTTCTTGGACCCACATTAGCATGGATTACATCGAGGGTCTAACCAAATCAGAAGGCAGAGAAATCATTTGGGTAGTAATTGATCGTTTCACTCGTTATGGCCATTTTATTGCACTCCATCACCCCATTACTGCTGCGAAACTTGCAAGACTGTTTTTGGATCACATTTATAAACTACATGGGCTTTCCTAAACAATAGTTTCAGACAGGGACAGATTGTTTACAAGTAATTTTTGGCGTGAGTTGTTCCTATTGCTTGGTACTACATTAGCTTTGAGCTCATCCTATCATCCACAGTCTGATGGGCAAACTGAGAGGGTAAATCAATGTGTGGAGCAGTACTTGCATGGCATGAAATTCACACATCCCAAGCAGTGGCATAAATGGATCTTCCTTGCTGAGTATTGGTACAATACTCACTTTCATAGTTCCTTGGGGACTACTCCCTTCAAGGCCCTATACGGGTGTGATCCTCCTTCTTCCTTGCTCAATCAAGGAATGGTGTCCCATGTGCAAGGCATTAATGATTTACTTCAGCAAAGAATTCAGCTAGCTCGACAGCTCAGGGACACTTTGCAGTTGGCCCAAGCTAGGATGAAATTTTATGCTGATAAGAAGAGGATTGATAGAAGTTCTCGATGTGGGAGATTTGGTTTATCTTAAATTGCAGCCTTACAGGCAGAGTTCAATGGCAATATGCAAGAACATTAAGTTGTCAGCTCGATTTTATGGTCCTTAGAAGGTTCTAGAATGAATTGGTAAGGTAGCATACAGATTTGAGCTTCCTCCGGACTGCTTGGTTCACCCTGTTGTCCATGTCTCCTTGTTGAAGAAGCAGATAGCAGCCAAGTCCAGGGGAGCAGCAGGTACTGATCAGGGGGCAGCAACGAGCTTACAAGCTGGAATTGATGGCCAGTTGGTTTTGGAACCTGAAGTAATCCTTGCCAGTCGCGTGGTGCAGCAACAAGGAGTCGACACTAAACAAGTTTTGATTCATTGGACCAATTTGGGTCCCACATAGGCTACATGGGAGAACTGCAGCTTCATTGCATCCGAATTCCCTTCATTTCATTCTTGAGACAAGAATGAGTTGAAGGGGAGGGAATTGTCATGTCCCAGAATATGTAATAATCGAAAGTGTAATATGGCGGGAAAAGAAGTTTGAAATTGTATTGTGGCGGGAAAGGTAGTTGGAGTGTAGGCGCGTGTCCTGTTGTGTGTTTGGGTCTTGTATTAGCTATAAGAGGTTACTTGAGTTGTAAGAATCATTCATTCAATAATAAACTCAAAATATCTTGGATATTTTCCCTCTATTCTCTCATCTCCTTCCCTTCTTTCTCTCATCTAAACTCTCGTCCCTAGGTTGAGATCGAGATCCTTCTTGATACTTAATAGTTTCGTGCCTTGGTACCTCGAGCAAGTAGATCCGTAGGGGTGTTTCAACACCTGGTATCCTGGGCCAACTGGAACGGGAGTTGCCACATTGAAAGCTCGCTACAAGGGGTACTTAGAAAGCCAACAAGGAGCGAAAGCACCCAAAAAAAAAAAGAATCAATAGCACCGCTATCCCATGTAAATAAGATATGTGCTACCCGTTAAGGGGGCGCCTCAGTGGTGGCTTCTCTTACTTATGGGTCATCGCCCAGGAGTTGGAGCATGATTCTCACTGAAGATATACTCGGGAGGTCATAATACTGGCATCTCAGTGGTGGCTTCTATTACTTATGGGTCATTGCCCAGGAGTTGGAGCTTTATTCTCGCTGTGGATATGCTTATATTGACTTGAGTAAATAAAAAGAAAAAAAATGGCGCAAAAATAATTAGTTTGGGCATACTTGATAAGTCTTGTTATGAGTGGTATAATTTTTGTCCTCTATTCGGTTTGAATATCTTAAGATTAGAAAGAACGGATAATCTTAACTTGCTTAGCTAACTTTTGAATTTGATTACTTAGGTAATTGATAGATTTTTCCTTGGAAAAGATGGTTTTGCCTTTAGAACCTTAAACTTTGAGCCTCGGTTATTTTTCTTTAATTTAGAGTGCGCCTACTTTGACTTGTGGAAAAATTCTTAAAAAGCATAAGATCATGGCCCTTAATGTTTAGCCTTGCTCGAGGACGAGCAAGATTTAAGTTTGTGGGTATTTTGATAAGTCTAATTTAGTATATAATTATTTGTATCATTCTTATTCATTTTAACCATTTTCACATCAATTTTCTATCACTTTTGCTTGGTTTTGCTTGTTTTGAACTATTTTTCTATTTTCTTGTAAAAACACCCATTTTATGCTAAATCTTGCTAGGTTTTATCATTAACATCAACAAGTAAATGCAAGAGACGTCAAATTAAAAACAAAAAAATTGCAAAAAGCATCCCAAACTCACGATTATACAAAGAACAACAAGAAATGTCATAAAATGTGCGACTTGCTTTAGGGGCGACAACTTTTGTCATGTTTTATAGCTCAAGTGAATTTTATGTGTAGTATAAAACATCAAAAATATCATTTTCTGTAGGTTTTGGGCGGTGAAAGTAAAGAAAATACATAAAATAAGTCAAACTTTGCAAGTTGAAGATGAGCCGTGAGAATTGGCATATAGGAAGCAAGATTGAAGTTATTTTTCCATATTTTTATTCACCCCCTAAACACTATAAATAGAGGAGGTTTTAGGGGAGTTAGAGCATCCCTCATTCAACAAAAATCCCATTCAAAGTGTAGAAGAAGCAAGAAGAAAACGGGTGAAGGAAAATAAGAGAAGAAGGAGAAAGTTTGGTTTGTAATTTTGTATTTTTAAGTCCTTTCTAGCCTTTTCTTCATTAAGTTCATTAATTTTGTGTTAAATATGTCTTATATTAAGTTTATCATGAACTAATTTTGTTATTCCAAGGCTGCAATGTAGCCTAAGTTGTAATATACGCTTATTTCTGATTCAACGTATTCATAATTTTGTCATTGCATTGTTGAAGTATTTATCATTGTTTATTATGAGTTTTAAATGCTTGATCACCACTTCAGGATAATAATTCATAATGAGTCTGAGGGGAGATTTGTGATGAGTGCTAAGATGATAAGCACCACAAATTAAGCGAATGCTTGAGAGAGATTTACGCGATTTGTGTGCTTTTTAAGTGAAAATCATAGACCTTTAAAAACTATTTTCTTATTTAAATTCATGCACGAGAGTGATGGGTTAACACGTAAAAGAGCATGCTAAATGTCGTTCAGGAGAGAATATTTAGTAAATTAGGGTTTTCAACCATCAAAACGTAATAACAACTTGAATAACGAGAATAAAAAGATGTATTGATGCAACTGGGTGAAATCGGATGTCTTGGATATTATTAAATCATAAAAATATTGTAAAATCAGTTAACATATCTTATTTCTTTTTAGTTTATTTTATTTCATATCAATATCTAAATTTTTTGATTTTTCAAATAGCATCAAACCTACTAATTTTGGTACTCACTCAATAACAATCCTTGTAGGAACGATACTCTACTCATTTCTTTATTACTTGATATGACCAGTGCACTTGCTACCGCATACGCATAGTAAGCATCAAATCTAACATAAGCTCACTTGTCTGATCTCTTAAAAGAAAACACCCTGAAAGGGATAATGCCTACACATGGCACCGAAGTTTTGGTCACATTAATTTTGATAGGATCCAAAGACTAGCAAAAGATGGACTGATAGAATCTTTGGGCTTGAAGTCCTTACTAGTTTGGGAATTCTGTGTAGAAAGCAAGATGACCAAGTCTGTCTTTAAGAGTAAAGGCAACAGGGTTGGTGACTTACTTGAGCTGGTTCACACAGATGTATGTAGACCAATGAACATTCAAGCAAGAGGCGAGTATGAGTATTTCATCACATTTACTAATGATTGCTCTAGGTATGGGTACATTTAACTGATAAGACATAATTCGGACTCTTTTGAAAAAGTTCAAAGAGTATAAAGCTAAAGTTAAAAAGCAGTTAGGTAAAAATCATGTCACTTCGATTAGATCGAGGTGGAAAATACCTTTCAAGTGAATTTTTGGATTTTCTAATTGCAAATGGGATTAGATCTCAGCTTTTTGTTCTGGGTACACCGTAGCAGAATGGCATTGCAGAAAGAAGGAATTGGACATTGTTGGAGATGGTAAGATCCATGATGAGTCATGCGACTTTGCTAATCTCCTTTTAGGGTTATGCCTGAGAAATAGCAGCATATCTCATTAGTTTCATCTAAGTCAGTTCCAAAAATGCCTGTAGAGTTATGGACTGAGTGAAAGCCGAGTCTAGGGTAACGTCATATATGGGGGTGCCTAGCATATGTGTTGAAAACAAACCTTGACAAGTTGGAATCAAGGACGGATGTGTGTGTGTTTGTTGGTTATCCCAAAAGAACAAGGGGTTGTCTTTCTACAGTCCTTTTAAGCAAAAGGTTTTGTAAGTTTGAATGCGAAATATTTGGAGGAGTATTTTGTAGTAGAGTACAAAAGCAAAAGCAAAATAGTGTTATAGGTATTAAGAGAGACTGACGCTAATTCTAAGCAGTTAGACACATCTCGGGACACGGTGGATGTATTAAATGCACCTACAGATAAGGACGAGGATGTTCCAGGCATATGAGAGCCTAGGCATTGTGGGAGGATTTTCAGGAGCCTTAATGGTTGACCGTGACATTGAATCTGATCTTCTCATCTACAATGAGGCAATTAAAGACAAGGATGCTTACTAGTGGGTCTTAACAATGAAATATGAGATAGGATCTGTGTATTCTAATCCAATCTGGGAGCTTATAGAGGTGCCGAAAGGCATTAAGCCCATTGTATATGAAAGGGTCTACAAGAGAAAACGAGGAGTGAATGAGAAGGTAGAGACCTTCAAGGGAAAGACTGGTTGCTAAGTCCATCATCATCATCGCAACCCAGTGCCTCAAGGGATCCCGCTTGCATAGGGTTGGGGAGGGGTCTGATGTACGCAGCCTTACCCTATCAGGGTGAGACCCTGACGAGATACTGTTTCCAAGGACCCCCAACCTGATGGTTGCTAAGTGTTTTACCCAAAAGGAAAGAATCGATTATGATAAGACTTTCTCACCAGCAGCCATGTTAAAGTCCATAAGGATACTCCTAATCCATTGCAGCCATTATAATTATGAGATTTGGCAAATGGATGTCAAAATGGCCTTTTTAAATGGTCATCTTGAAGAAGACATCCATACGGTGCGACCAGATGGTTTCATTGGCAAAAATCAGGAGCATATAGTATGCAAACTAAAGAAGTCCATATATGGTCTGAAGCAAGCATCACACTCATGGAATATTAGATTCAATGAAGCGATTAAGTCTTATGGTTTTGAGCTATTGGTTAATGAACTATGCGTGTACAAATGACATCAAGAGAAAGTAGCAACTTTCTTAGTGTTGTATACATATGATAACTCATTGGGAATGATGTAGGTGTCTTTTTAGCCGAAAAATTTGGTTGTCATGTCAGTTCGATATGAAGGACTTTGGAGAATCCAGTTATATTCTTGGGATCAAGCTTCTGCGAGTTCATGAGAGTAAGATGTTGGGTCTTCCTCAAGCCATTTATATTGAAAAGATGTTGTCAAGGTATCGTATGGAGGACCCTAAGAAAGGGCTTTTGCCTTTGATGCGTCTCATATCTACGCATCTTTTGATTGTTATTTTAATTATTTTGCACCTATTTAATTATAGTTCTACACTTATTTTGGCAATTTTTATGTTTAATAGATTTGAATTTAAAGTTCCTGAAATTGTCAAATTAGGGTGCAAATAAGACAAATTCAATGCATAAATAATTAAATCAAGTCAATTGAGATTTAGGACAACAACATATAAGCTCGGCCCGCTCCGATCCGTCCCGCACTGCTATAGTATCACAAGCCCAACACCTTCATCATAAACCCCAAACATAGCTCACCAGCTACCGATTTCATCAACCCCAAGTCCATCTCACAACATCAACAACCCTCCAGCGCTTGGCCGACCAGCGCCTTGTTTACACCAGCCCAACACCTGCAGAATGCAGCCCAACTTCAGGCCCACACAAGCCTAGCTCACCTCGGCCCACCTTTGCACAGTTCAACCATCAGCCACCCCAAGCGCATCGTCATCACTAACCTTAAGCCCATCCTCCTGCTCAGCCAAACGCTCACCACCTGTACGGCTCAGCACGGGCCCACTTCCTGACGATCACAACCGGTAGGGTTTAGAAGCAGGTCATCGTTTAAATTTAGGAGAGGAAGCTCGGTTTTTGGGGGCGTGATTTTTCTTTCTGAATTTTCCTCTGTTTTGAGCTGCAGCACCACCCAACTTTTCTCTCTCTCTCCTTAATTTTATAGTTTCCATTTTCGTTAAATTGGAACAAGAATGAAATTAGCGTGAAGAATAACATGAGCTCGTTTATCTTCTCCTTCACCAAGTCATCTTTGATGGAGAGCTAACATGCTCTCTGGTGTTATATGAAGTCTTAGTCTTTTTACTTTTGTATTACTTTTAATTTCGGGTTAATTTGTTTGTTATATGAATTGCTTGATTATGAGAAATACTTTGAAGTATTGTGCTTTAATTGTCTATTCAATTGATATGATTATTGAGTTTGTTACCTTCAATCATTGATGTTGATATTTATAATTTAATTCTTCATGCTTGTAGCCCTAGGATTGATTAATCAAACAATAGTATTAACCGAATTTTTAATTAGAGCATATCTTTCCTATGCTTTAGTAAGATAGGTTCAATACATGATAATTAACAATACATTAGATAGGTGAACAAAGAGATGGCAGACGAGGTGGAAGACAGGTCCAGTAGCGAGAGTGACCAGGAAGACTAAAGTATAATTTTTGAGTTTGACCCTTTTTGCTCACTTCTTAGTCTATTTTATTGTAAATGTATTGGATTTGAAATTACTTTTTGCCTCTTTATGTTTTAGAAGGCATTTTTGGCTTTTGGAATGGTAATACTTGTAAGTTTTTGGGTAAGCCGCATGTTGGTTTTTTTGTATATTACTTCATATATGGATATCTTTAGTTATAGTATTATCGGTTGGCATCATGTGTTATGTGTGATTCTTTTCTAATAACGTCATCAAGGAGCTCCCTTTCATAGGAGGCGTTAATTGTTGGATAATGGCGACTTAGTGTTCGCTAATGTAGATATTTCGTTGATGGATGGCTCCCCCGAGTGTTTTTGCCGTGACCGGTTATTAGGCACCACAGTTTTGTTGGACGGAGGGGGAATAACACCTCTTTTGGGAGGTGGAATTACTCTTGTCTTTATTCCTAATTTTAAGCTTCAAGCGCGAGTATTTTTACTCGCCAAGCATACATGTATTAGTTTATTATGATTTTGGCGCAACTTAGTGTTGTGATTTCACAAAGTTTGGCTGTTGGATGAGTTATGAATTGGGTTAATTTTGCAACTTGCAACTTGAGGGTTTTGACCCTTTGTATTTTTGGATGATGACTAGCCCTCAGCCCTCAGCCCCCAGCCATGAGCTGAGGTGAGTGTATTGTGGATAACAATTTCGTGCTACCAATATTACTTAGAGAAAAAATAACTACTAGCCCCTGATGTTAGATGGGGACACAAATAGCCACGGACTCTCACGTTAGGTGAAAGTTTACCTTGCCCGAATACTCCATGCTCCCATTTCAATTGGAGCAAAAACAACCGCCTGCCCCAATGTTAGGTGAGGCATAAATAACTGCAGGCTCTCACGTTAGGTGAAAGTTTACCGCCCCGAATACTCCTTGCTCCCATTTCAATTGGAGCAAAAACAACAGTCTGCCCTCGGTGTTAAAGAAGGTACAATACGCCTGCCTGAGAAGGACCTATGACATAAGTGTGTCTTACCTGCCTTAGAAGGGCTTATGGGTCGACTAAATATTGCCAGCCTCAGAAGGGCTTACAGCGTAAATGAGTCTTACCCGCCTGAGAAGGGCTTACGGCTCAACTAAATATTGCCAGCCGGAGAAGGGCTTATGGCTCCCCTATCTTCGAGCTCCCAAAGCTACTTGGAGCAAATCCCAACATTAGCCCCGGTATTAATGGGGCATACACCATCGTGGGCTCCCAATAATATTGGGAGTCTACCGTGAATAACAACCTCTTCCCCCATCCCTAGGTTTAGAGCTGGGTTAACATGGATCACGCAAGAAACATCAAGCCCCCAGTCCTTGGTTAGGGACTGGGCTAGTATAAATCACATAAGGGACGTCAATCATATAAGGAACGTCATTCACGTAAATCACATTTGAGAACATAAATCACCTAGAGAATGCTAAGCCCCCAGCCCTGCCCTGACTAGGTACTGGGCTAGTGTAAATCACATAAGGGACGTCAATCACATAAGGAAAGTAATTCACGTAAATCACATTTGAGAACGTAAATCACATCAGGAAACATGAATCACATAGAGAACGCTAAGGCCCTAGCATCCGGCTAGGGACTGGGTTGAATGTAACATGAATAAAAAGAATAATCACGTCATCAATCGTCATTGGTAAGCATGAATGCTGCTATCAATTGTTGTTGATGGTGGATACTGCCACCAATTGTTGTTGGTGGGTGGTGGATACCGTAGTTTCCAAGGGGCAACCTAAATTGGCATTAGTAAGCATTTTGCTCGGGTGTGTTAACCCACTAAGAAGAATGCATTTGTCGGTGCGCGTTGCAGTTTGCGCATGCTTTATTAGAAGTGGTAGACTTTGTTAGACGCCAAGGGGTGCCTTGTAAGTCTATAGAATAACCTGCCCTTTGAACCGTGAAGGTAAGAGGTCTTTTGAGGTTTCATCCTTAGCTCCAAGAGTATCAGCCTTTTTGTTGGAGAGCGGATAAATCGAGACGAGTGTTTTGAAGAATTTATCGTTGCCCCTCAGTGGTATCAGCACCCAAGTGAAGGTGTTAACGGTAATACCAAACCAAATTTTTTGGTTGTATTTCTTAGCCAAGAGTATTGATGGCTGTTAATAGCCAGACTCTGTTAGCAGTATTGCATAGCCATCCTGATTGGTGGTACGCAGTTTACCAAACTTATAAATGGCAGGTTTTGGCCAAATGGGCTAACGGTTCCATTTGGTTGACCCCGCTGTTGATTTTGAAGGATTATCACCGAGTTGGTTGGCGGTGACCTTTTTAGGTTATGTGGCCGTGTATTACCCATTTACTTTATGTGCCCGGCTCGTTGGCAGTAGGATCTTGCCTGGCCAATGGAGCCAAGAAGGTTGTTGACAGCTCTTAAGCTCATTTGTTTTGGCGTTGTTCGTCTGTTTCCAATGGTAGCCAGCGGTACTGTTGGTCAATATTGGTTTACCTATTAGCAATTTCTTCTCAAGTCCAAAGGTGGGTAGTGAGGCTCTCAAAGAGCTTTTGCCAACTTCGTTGGTGGCAGCTTAAGTCTTGAAGCATTAAGGGTAACGTTTCAACTAACGTGCCCTCTGCTATGCTTGTTGGCAGTATCCTAGCTAGGTTAGTAACCCAATATGCCGTCATTGGTGAGTTTAACTTAACGCGTTATCATTGGTGTCCCTTTTAGGGGTGCTCGCCTAACCAAGGGTGACAATATCATTATTAGGGAAGGCCCCTGCTTTGGATGATAGGCGGTAATCCTCCATCCAATTTCAACCTTAATTAATTTTTTTGTTTGAATAGAACCTAAGCCCTTGATTTAGGTTATTCGAACTTTTCATGAGTTTCTTTGAAAAAAAATTGGAGTAAATAATGAAAAATCATTTTTGTTTACTACCTTTATTGCTATTGTTGCTATTGCTTTATTATTTTTGTTTGTATTTTTATCCTTTATTATTATTATTATTATTATTATTATTATTTCATTTCATTTTTTATTATTTATTTTTGTATTATTCTATTAAGTTCCCCTCCCCGGCTTAGGTAAGAGGCTTAGGTATTACCATCTCGGGCAAAGGGAAGACTTGGTGGACGATATTTGGGATTGTTATTAGGCTTAAGGTGAGAGCAAAAACCCCTGCCAAAACCTTAGCCCGTATACCCACGCTTTCTTATTAAGAAATTTACCTGAGACGGGTATTTAGCCCCCGACCTTGTGAGGGTCTTAAGTGTTTTGCACAGGATACCAGCTTAAACACTAGAAAGCTATCTTTCCCACAGACGGCGCCTTTGTTTCTGTTAAATTTGGTTCAGCCAGTGAGCCAGACCCAAATTCCCCGAGTAACAAATATTTGTAGGTTCTGGAGGAGAGTGGGACTCAAGCTCTCACTGAGAAAGCAGCTGCTGGCACACTTAACCCGGTCTCTCCTGCAAAACGAGCAAGGCCGTCAGAGGGACCAGCGATGGTTTGGACCGCAGGGGACCCCTCCGATGCCTAAGTCAGTAGGAGAAGTAGTAGCAATAAATAAGTATGCGTAAGATAAATAATACCTGATAGACATGAGCGAAGTCGCAACTGTGGAGGGGAGGAGGCAAAACCCAGGTCCTAGTAAAGGGAGAGACGTGAGGTCTCTTAAGAGAG
The DNA here is from genome assembly GCA_018398585.1 of Simmondsia chinensis. Taxonomy (NCBI): domain Eukaryota; kingdom Viridiplantae; phylum Streptophyta; class Magnoliopsida; order Caryophyllales; family Simmondsiaceae; genus Simmondsia; species Simmondsia chinensis. The sequence continues at coordinate 17,820,514 of JAGTTD010000023.1, read as the reverse complement.
AGAGAATATGGGATGTGAGACTCCGGGAAGGACCATTGTATGTGGGGCGTGAGGCCCCGAAGAGGCTTGGGTGAGGGAAGTATCGAGTGGATTTGTGTTATGATCGTGCTGCAGAAGGTCTTTGGTGGTGGTTGTTTAGCTTTTGATAATTGAAGCTTGTTTTGATTAGTTGCTGGTTTGTTGTCTTAGTCGCTTGCTGTGTCAGGTTTGAATTGATAGTTTGGCCCCAAGTCTTGTATTAGTCAGTTAAGTAAGTCAAGTGATGGTCAAATGTGGCGGCTGAGCTAGTTGTTAGCCGGTTGGATCTTGTCTTGATACATTGTAACTAGATTTCTATAAGTAGTAGGCTTAAGTGTCAGATTCATCATTCAATCAAATAGAACCTAGTCTCGTTGAGATATTTTCTCTCTCTCATCTAATTCTCTCTCTAATTTCTCATCTCCTTCACTTCTTTTCTCATCTAAACTCTCTCTTTCACAAGGTTAGACTTCTAGTTCAACTAGAGGCTTAACAATTGGTATCAGAGCCTCGTTTAGGCTATCAATCAAGTTGAATTACTTCAATTTGATTGTTTATGCTCAAATCAAGGTGATTTTGATCCGTTGCTTGATAAATAAGAGCTGGCGAAGCGCAAGAACCAGCAATTAGCAATGTCAAATGGTGTTACTAAGCAATCAGGACCTGGAGTTGGAAATCTAGCTACATTTGTTGATCCTAATGTCTCCTATGCTGTAGAGGTTGGTGCAAGTGCAGCAAGAGAGGTACCGTTTGTTATGAATGATCAACTGTCATTGCAGATGGATCTAATGTTCAATCGGATTCAGCTACATAGGCAAGAGGATAAAGATCAAATGCGTCAACAGATGAGGCAGCTTCCAAGAGAAAACAATCAAAGGTATGAAGGCCTAGTGTCTCAACAACTGCAAGGTTTTGAGGAAAAGATAACTGATCATATTAATCAGCAAGCTCAAGAGTCTGAGGAAAGGATCACATATAGGTTGAATTAGAACATTGAAGAGAAGTTTAATGAGTTGCACAACCTATTCGATAGGCAAAATTTGTCATCTGCTCCTGAACCTCTAATTCCTGCTAGTCTATTACACATAAATCAACAAAGGAGGCTTCCAGATGAGGTGAATCCTCAAATGCCGAATGTTGCTGCTAGACCTCAAGATCATGCTCAAGTGGCTTCTGTTAGATCTCAGGATCAGATTCAAGAAGTTGAAGTAACTGCCAGAGCACAAGATCATCCATCTGATCAAGTTCAGTCACGAGCTACCAGCTTAATTCTAGGACAGAATGATCGACCTCCTGATCATCCAATTCACTCCAGATCTGCCAATTCTAATGCTGAACAGCTTGATCGTCCACCTGATCAGTGGCACCGGCAACATTCAGGAAGTAATGATACTTCATCCAATAACAGAAGTAGTGGTTATAGGCAGCCAAGAGTTAAGATAGATCCTTGCGATGGGAAGCAACCTCATTCATGGCTGAGAAGATGCGATTGTTATTTCCATTTCTACCACTTTGATGATTCTAAGAAGGTGCAGATAGCATCTATGTATCTTCTGGGAGACCATGAGGTGTGGTTTTACAGTTTGTTGAAGAGCAATCCTACACTTTCTTGGGCTGAATTTGTGAAAGAACTTTGTGAGCGATATGGAGAGGAAGATTCCAGTGATATTGTTGATAGATTTAATAAAGTGATACAAGAAACTTCGGTGAAGGAGTATATGACAAGGTTTGAGAACCTTAGAGCGAGCATGATAATTGCCAATCCTCAAGCCACTGAGTCATACTGTGTCTCACGCTTCACAAGTGGCTTAAAGCCCAAAGTTAATAACCTTGTTAAGGCTGTTGATCCTGCAGCACTGTCTAAGGCTTATGCTAAGGCCAAGCTATTTGAGGCAACAGTTCTTGCATCAAATGAAGGATCAAGGTATTGTGGAAGTAGTTCTAAGCAACAAAAAGAGGCCGTTAAGTCCAAGGCCAGTCGATCTGGTGAGAAGAAGCCACAAAGGCTTTGTGTCAAGTGCAATCAACCTTATCAATTTGGCCATAAATACAACCTAAAATTCCTCATGTCGGCTAGGGAAAAGAGTGCTGAGGAATTTTCTGGTAGTGAAGAATCTAAAGTGGATAATAATAGTTCAGAACAAGAGTCACTAGAGGAACTTAGTAAAGATGAAGTTGGAATTTCTATGAAAGCATAAAGTGGCAATGGAACTCATAACACTATAAGGATCAAGGGGAAAGCAGGAAAGAGATCAATCATAATTTTGATTGATAGTGGGAGCACCCATAGTTTTGTTGATCCAAAAGTGGTGAAGAAGGTGGGACATGAAGTAATCAAGACACATCCTTTGGCAGTGACAATTGCAGATGGGAATTTAGTGTTAACTCAAAACAAATGCCAAGGATTCCAGTGGTTGATGCAAGACCGCAAGTTTGATTATGACTTCAGGATCTTGCCTTTGGGTAGATGTGACATGGTTCTTGGGGTAGATTAGATGTGATCTTACAGTCCAGTTCTCTTCGACTTTGCTATGCTAAGTTGACAATCTCATTTGAGATTCAAGGATCTAAAGTCACTTTACCGGGTATGGCAGATCATGCTCAATTATAAACTATGAATGGCAAGAAATTCGAGGAAGGATTCAAGAAATGTGCTTACCATTGGGTAAGACAATTGTTTGCTATATCTCCAACTGAAGTGGTGAAGATGACTCAGCCTAAAGTTCAGGTAGTGATAGAGGAATTTGAAGATTTGTTTGAATTGCCCAAGGCCTTACCTTCTAAGAGGAGCTTGGATCGTGCTATCCCTCTCAAGTCTGATGCAGAACCTGTGAGGTTAAGACCATACAAGTATCCTCATGCTCAAAAGACAGAAATTGAGAAGCAGGTGGATGAGTTACTCAAGACAAGTTTCATAAGGCAGAGTCAAAACCCTTTTACTTCTCCTGTAATCCTTGTCAAGAAGAAAGATGGAACAGCAAGGATGTGCATAGACTAAAGACAGCCAAATTCAATGACAGTGAAGGATAAGTTTTCAATTCCTGCCATAGATGACTTGCTTGATGAATTACATGGAGCACAAGTGTTCTCCAAACTAGATTTGAGGCAAGGATATCACCAAATCAGAGTGTTGGAACCAAATGTGTATAAAACTGCATTTCGAACACATCATGGACACTTTGCATTTGTGGTCATATGCCATTTGGACTGACCAATGCTCCAGTTACCTTCGAGGCTCTTATGAATGATGTTTTCAAGCAGTTCTTGAGGAAGTTTGTATTGGTATTCTTCGATGACATTCTGATTTACAGAACCTCACTTGAACATCTGAAGCAATTAAGAGAAGTGTTCTTCGTCATGCAGAAGCACAAGTTATATGCTAAATTGGCTAAGTGTTCCTTTGCTCAAACGCATTTACAGTATTTGGATCATGTGATATCTTATGAAGGAGTCTCTACTAATCCTTCAAAGGTGCAAGCTATGGTGGATTGGCCTGTACCGTTGACTTTGAAGCAGTTAAGAGGATTTTTGGGCTTGACAGGTTATTATCGAAAGTTTGTTGCTAACTATGAAGCTATGGCCAAACCTCTAACTAAATTGTTGAAGAAGGATTCCTTTAAGTGGTCAGACAAAGCTCAAGAAGCATTCAAAGCCCTGAAGTATGCAATGTGTAAGGCACCAGTTCTAGCAATGCCTGACTTCACTTTGAGATTCATCCTGGAAACAGATGCCTGCGGAAGTGGACTTGAGGTTGTTCTGTCTCAAGAAGGGAAGCCAATAGCTTACCATAGCCAAGCTTTGAGTCCTAAGCACCAGGTTTTATCCACTTATGAAAAGGAGTACCTCGCAATTCTGCTTGCTGTTGATAAGTGGAGGCATTACTTGGATAGGCATCATTTGACAATTAAATAGATCATCAAAGTCTAAAACATCTTTTGGAGCAGCAAATTGGTACAAGAATCCAGAAGAAATGATTAATGAAGATGTTAGGGCTTGATTATGACATTGAATACAAGGGAAAGATAATGCTGCAACTGATGCATTATCTCAAAGATTGGAAGATTGTGAGTTAGCATTTTGTGGTGCAGTATCAATTGTACTTCCAGCTTGGGTTGATGAGGTATATAAGTCTTATGAAGATGATCCTTTAGCACAAGAATGCATTACTGCTTTCAATATGAGCAAGACTAGCAGTGAAGCCACCGATGCAAAGGTGTCTGATGTGAAACGAATTATTAGATTGAAGGGCAAGTTGTATATTGGCTCTTCCACTGATTTAAGAAAACAAATCATTAGTGCCTCACATGAGTCAGTATCGGGAGGACACTCTGTAGTTGGAGGCACCTACCAAAGGCTTAAAGCTTATTTCTGTTGGACAGGCATGAAGAAGGCAGTTGCTGATTTTGTTCAAACTTATGAGGTTTGTCAGCAAACTAAGCTAAGAGATCACAGATGCCAATGTCTTCTCCAACCTTTACTGGTCCCAAAAGGAGCTTGGCAAAACATTAGCATGGACTTTATTGAAGGTTTGCCCAAGTCAGAAGGAAAGGAGGTCATATGGGTTATGGTGGATCGATTCACCAAATTCAGCCATTTCATTGGCTTGGTTAGACCAATAACAGCTGAGAAATTAACTAAGAGCTTCTTGGGCAACATCTATAAGTTACATGGGTTGCCTCAATCTATTGTATCAGATCGTGACGGGATCTTTACTACCCATTTCTTAAAAGAATTGTTTAACTTGATGGGAACAACCTTGGCTCTTAGTTCATCATACCATCCCCAAACCAATGGAAAAACTGAAAGAGTCAACCAATGCATTGAGCAATACCTTAGGATTATGGTGTTCAATCATCCCAAGGTGTGGACTTAGTGGCTATCTTTGGTGGAGTATTGGTACAATACTCATGCTCATGCTTCCATTAAAACTACTCCATTCAAAGCTCTCTATGGCTATGATCCCCCAACACCATTGATGTTACCAGGCATTGTGTCAACCGTACCTGAAATGAATGATTTACTTTAGCATAGGAGGCAATTGATGCATGTGTTGAAGGACAATCTCCATCAAGCACAAGCTAGAATGAAGTTTTCTGCAAATAGAAAGCATGTGGACAGAAATTTTGAAGTTGGAGGCATGGTCTATCTGAAGTTACAGCCTAATAGACAATCAACCATGGCTGTGAGGAGGAATGTGAAGTTGCGTGCTAGGTTCTTTGGACCATACAAGATCTTAGCAAAGATTGGCAAAATAGCTTACAAGATTGAATTACCACCTAACTCTTACATTCATCCGGTTTTTCATGTGTCCTTCCTCAAGAAACAGGTGAAGAGAGGTTGTGAAAGGTCAATTCAACCTCCTGACACAGTCTCAAATGGAGATATTTTGTTGGAACCTATTGCTGTGCTTGATTCTCGAAAGTTGAAAGAGGGTGACAGAGTCAGACAAGAGGTTATAGTATAGTGGGCCAATCGGGATGACAAATTTTTGACTTGGGTGGAGCGTCAATTCTTGAAGAGTCAATTTCCTAGCTTCCAGTCTTGAGGAGAAGAATGTTTTCAATAGGAGAGGAATGTTATGATCGTGTTGCAGAAGGTCTTTGGTGGTTGCTATTTAGCTTTTGATAATTGAAGCTTGTTTTGATTAGTTGCCGGTTTGTTGCTTAGTCGCTTGCTATGTCAGGTTTGAATTAATAGTTTGGCGCCAAGTCTTATATTAGTCCGTTAAGTAAGTCAAGTGATGACCAAATGTGGCAGCTGAGCTAGTTATTAGTCGGTTGGATCTTGTCTTGATATATTGTTACTAGATTTCTATAAGTAGTAGGCTTAAGTGTAAGATTCATCGTTCAATCAAATACAACCTAATCTCTTTGAGATATTTTCTCTTTCTCATCTAATTCTCTCTCTAATTTCTCATCTCCTTCACTTCTTTTCTCATTTAAACTCCCTCTTTCACAAGGTTAGACTTCTAGTTCAACTAGAGGCTTAACAAGTTGCCCGGAGGAGCTTGGGTTGAATGAGGAAAGTAAGGCTGGTATTTATAGGAGCGGGGGAGTTGGTTGGTGCTAGACGGTAATGCCGGGTTGGGATAGTACCGCCTAGTTATGATTGGTTGAGAGGGGTGGTGGTGCCGCCTGGGATTGTGCACTATAGTAGAAGGATGGTGAGTGCACACCGTGGGTGGATAAGCTGTAGTCTAGGTTGGCGGTACCGTAGTGGTGGTGAACGTAGGCGGTAGCAGGGGAAGATGTTTGTACACCAAAGGTAGGTAGGCGGTAGTTGGGGTTGGCGGTACCATGGCGGTGGTGAAGGTAAGCGGTAGCAGGGGAAGATGATTGCACACCGAAGGTAGGTCGGTAGTTGGGGTTGACGGTGCAATAGCTCTTAACAATAAGCATCCTTAGTGAAGTGAGATTAGGAGGAGGTGTATCGCGTGGTGGCACCAAGGTCAGTGCCGCCATTGACCGGTTGGCCTGCTAGCCTATTTTTATCCCAACACAAACGAAGCCTAAATAAAAGACATATTTGGAGTCATACATTCAACCTTGCTCATGTATTCTAGTAAGGAAATGGATATCCTACAATCGAAAACTGAACACAGCATGTCACTTACGAGAAAATCAAAAGAACCAACCACGTAACATTCGCATGCTCACCGGCTGACAGCGACAGACAAAGACGCCCTTTTTATTTATATATATGACTATTTTCTTTAAAGGGTCCCCCTAATGATTATTTCCAGGCGTGATTTCCCTTTCTTTATTTAATCCACATTTATTCAAATTGTTTGGATAATCTAATGAATGCATTTTCTATCAAACATTTACAATTTCTCTATATTGTGAATAGCTGGCAATAGTAATACCAATAGGAAAAACATTTTCTACCATAGTGTAAAAAAATAAATTTTTTTTTTTTTATGTTAGTCAAGAGTGCAATATCTTTTTAAATTGAGAAACCAGCACAGAGGTTAGGGGTAATCAGCTTGAACCCAAGACTTTTAAATATGTTAAACCGAAAAAAGTAACTTGAAATCCACCAAAATAGAGAATGAAACTAGCATTTCGTATTAATTAATGAATGATAGAGTAATACAATTCACTATGGAGAGTATTTATAAGTAAAACTAAGAAACCTTAAAATGCAAAATTCCAAAAATGCCACAAAAAACCTAAAATGCGAAATTACGAAAATGCCATTAAAATATCCCTAAATATTAAAGTTAGCTGAAAATACGTTTAGAGGGCAGATTGGAGGAAAATAGGCAAGGCTAATAGCAAAGCGGTTGGGTTGCATAGTTCGGTCTGAGAGCTTCGATTTGATAGGTAATTCACCCTATAACTTCTTTAGATCAAAAGTTATGAAAATTTTGAAATCAACAAAGCAAATTAGTGTTTTCGACCCTCCTGTTTGGGTTTTTGGGGGTCCAATTGTTACATAAACACTTTTGCTACTCGTCCTCTATCACTTTTTGTTTGGGTAAGAAAATGACATTCTGTTAAGCAAAGGGAAGAGAATTTTTTTCCTTCAATTGTATTTACCCTTACATCCAGAGCCTCACACTGTCTTCAAATGAGAGAAAGTGTGAATGTGGGAATAATTAGTACCCCTAAAATAGGGGCCCTCTCGTATATTTATAATGTTTATACAGAGTACAGACTACATACGTGATAAACCTAATGGGCCTAATATATACAGTTATAACCCAATACACATTATACTCTAACATCTCCCCTCAACCGAACTAGGAGATAAGCGAATGCGAAGGTTTTGTCTGAATAGAAGAAAGAGTTGCCGCGGCAGATTCTTAGTAAAGATGTCAGCTATCTGTTGTGATAACGGGATGTGGAGAACCCGCATAAGGCCCATGTGAACTCACTCGCGGACAAAATGAATGTCGATCTGAATGTGCTTGGTGCGAACGTGCTGCACAGAATTAGTGGAAAAGTACATAGCCGAGATATTATCACAATAAAGTAAGGTAGCACATGGAAGAAGAAGGCCAGGCTCACCAAATAGAGAGTGAAGCCAGCAACACAACCGCATTTGCAACCACCCTATACTTGGCCTCGACGATGGAGCGGGAAATTATAGGCTAGCATTTAGAGGACCAAGAAATGATGTTACTGCCAGGAAAAACACAAAAACCAAATGTAGATTGGTGAGTATCAGGACATTCAGCCGGGTCTGCATCATAATATGCCACAAGTTCATCCACACGAGAAGGGGAAATGGTTAATCCATAAGCAATGGTGCCCTTGATGTACCTAATAATGCATTTAACTACCATCCAATGGGATAAACGTGAAGCATGCATAAACACACATACTTGTTGCATAGCATAAGAGATATCAGGGTGAGTGAAAGTAAGATACTAAATAGCACCAACTGCAGATTGATATAAGGTCGGGTCTGACATGAGATCGCCATCATCTAGTGAAAGTTTAGACTTGGAGTCTATAGGTGTAGCCACAGGCTTGCAAGAGAGCGTGTTGGTCTTATCAAGCAGATCGTGAGCATATTTGGAATGAGATAAAAAGAGACCATCGGAAGAGTGCGAGACCGAGATTCCAAGAAAATAATTAAGCCACCCCAAATCTATCATATCCAAATCAGAACGTAGGGAACGAAGTATAACTTGAAGAAGCATAGCAGAAGATGCAGTGAGAACTACATCATTCACATAAACTAATAGTATAGCCATGTCACTGCCACAATGTAGGACAAATAGGGAGGAATCAGACTTACAGCCGCTGAAGCCAAGCGTATGGAGAAAAGAAACGAAGCTAGTGTACCATGCTCGGGATGCCTGCTTAAGACCATAAAAAGACTTGTTTAGCTTGCAAACATGATCAGGGAATTAGGAACTGATGAAACCTGGAGGTTGCTTCATATAAACTTCTTAATTAAGATAACCATTCAAAAAGGCATTCTTAACATCAAGCTGATGAATAGGCCATTGACGAGAAGTTGCGAGAGCTAAAACCGTGTGAACTATAGTGAGCTTAATAACGGGACTAAAGGTTTCACCATAGTCAATGCCATATCTTTGTGTGAAACTTTGTGCAACCAACCGAGCTTTATATCATTCAACTTCACCTGTAGAAGTTTGCTTAATGCAAAAAAGCCATTTAGAACCAATAATGTTACCATGAGTAGGTGGAGGAACAAGGTCCCATGTGTGATTACGAATTAGGGCACTATATTCATCAAGCATAGCATTCTTCTAATTATCATCTGTAAAAGCCTGCTTATTGGAGAAAGGAACCTTGGGCAACATATCATGAGAAAGCATAGGCGGTTTAAGAAGAGGTTGTACAATACCAGCTTTAGAACGTGTCACCATAGGGTGATGAGGTTGGGATAAAGCATCCTGATCCAGACATGGTGCGGTGGGCCCGACTTGAACAGGGGGTGAAGCGGGCGTGGTTGTGGTAGCCCGTAGCAGTGCAGCCACGACCAGAGGAGCTGCAGGTGAGGCAGCTGCGTCATCCGACAACAGTGGAAGCGGTGGCAAGGGCGGCTGAGCGGGGTGCTACCAGCAAAAGGAGAGAGAGGAAGGGGCGATGAAAACACCTGATGGAGACGAGTCATCGTAGCTTGAGAAAAGGTACCCAACCGAGCGAAAAGAAAATTTGCTCCATCAAACACAAGATGTCTCGAAATAATGAATTTGTTAGTGGAAAGATCTAGACATTTGTAGCCCTTATGATTTGTGGATAGCCTAGGAAAACACACAAAGTAGAATGAGCCGCAAGTTTATGTGGAGCAGTAGCACTCAAATTAGGATAGCAGGCACTCCCAAAAATACGAAGATGAGCATAATCCACCTTTTGTTTATACAAACATTAATATGGGATCTTTTTTCTTAATGGCAGTAGAGGGTAATAAATTGACAATGTGAGTAGCAGCTGAAACATCCTCAACCCAATATTCCAGAGGCATACAAGCCTGAAAAAGAAGAGATCTCATCACATTACCAATGTGCATTCGTTCAACTTTCCCATTCTGTTGGGATGTATGAGGGCATGAGCGCTGACTAAGAGTACCTCGTTGCATAAAAAGTCCATTAAAATCATGATTAATGTATTCAGTCCCATTGTTGCACTGAAATTGTTTGATTTCCACACCAAGCTGATTTAAAATAAGAGCATGGAATTGAAGAAACAGATCAAACATTTCAGATTTAGAAAACATCGGGTAAATCCACACAAAATGAGAATAATCATCCAAAAATAGCAAATAATATATATTACCACCGAAATTAAAAATAGGTAATGTCCATACATCGGAATGAACAATGTCAAAAGGATGCGTAGTACTAGAAACAGACTTCAGAAAGGGTAAACAACTATGCTTACCTAGTTGACAAGCATGACACAAGCTGGACTCTAAAGGACTAGAACAGGAAATAAATTTGTGCTTGACTAATGATGACAAAACGAACTCTCCTGGATGGCATAAGCGACGGTGCCAAAGAGAAGAGGAGACTCGTGAAGCAACGAATGATGAAGTGATAGGTGATCCTCGTACTGTAAAGAGAGGCTCCGGACTGACACGACGGATGATTGTGGACTTCAATTTAGAATCCTTGACAGAGAAACCAAAATAGTCAAATTCAAGAAGGCTATTGTTATCTGAACAAAATTGATGAATAGAAAGTAAATTTTTGGAGGGACCAGGAACAAATAGAACTTTGTTTAAAATAAAGCGACATGCAGGAGTAGATATGAAATAGAACCCAATACCAGCAATAGAAAGACAAGCACCATTACCAACTAAAATTTTATCAGACCTGGTATATGGAAACAAGGACTTTAGGATGCCTGGATTATTTGTCATGTGGGAGGAGGCCCCGCTATCCATGACCCAAGAAGGGTCAAGAGCAGGGGTGGGATAATATTACGGAGAGAACTGACTCGCATCAAAACTTGGATAGAAGCCATAGCTAGTGGTATAAACATTATTTGCTGAATGAAATTGTGGATTAGAAATGTTACCACCCGAAGGAGCAGAACCAAAAGGAGGAGGTCGATATTGCGTGTTGAACTGCAGGATAACCGGCATGTGCGGCATTGCCTTGAAATTTGGACCCCACATATTCGGCATCCACTGATTTCCATAACCGCAACCGTTTCTACCCCGACCATGACCATTACCACAACCTCCACGACCACGACCATTACCACAACCATTACCATACTGATTTCCATAACCAGACTGCTGTTGTTGAGGGGGAAGTAGGGCCGGCTGCTCGGCAACAACCGATTGCTGGGCGCCGGGACGGTTGGTGCAGCCGTGACCGGCTGAGGGTTCGTGTGTGCGACCAGTGGTGTACCTGCTATGAGGAGAACAGAGGAAATACCTGCATTGGCTTTCTTAAGGCTAGACTCGTCATTCATCAACATAGAGCAAGCCTCAATAAAAGACGAAAAGGGAACACGAGATATAATAGATGTACAGATGGCATTGAAGTCTTTTTCCTTAGAAAGGCCGTCCACAACAGCTAAAACCATATCAACATCTGTGATGGAGGCATTGACAGATTTGAGATTATCAGCCAGGGAATTAATCTTTGTGGGATAGGCTAACATGGAGAGATTGCCTTTCTTAATATTGGTAACTTCACGTTTAAATTGCAATTGATGTGATTGTGCGAAATCAGAAAAAAGTCAGGTGATAGAACCCCAAAGTGATGAAGCAGTGACATCATCATTAATACCACACACAGCACTAGCAAGATCGGGAGAGATAGTACCAAGTATCCAGGAAATAAGAAGATTATTAATTTGTCTCCAACAACGATAGTGGGGATCTGATGTAGCAGGTTGAGAGGAGGTGCCATCAAGATGATCATCCACAGCATAACCTTTACAAGCAGAAAGAAAATACCGACGCCAAACTAGATATGTGGACGGATCGTTCAGATCTAGTGTCGAAGAAATTTGATGTCGAATATTGAGACACTAAACAGTGTGGGGAGTGAAAGACCGCTGGTGGGAGGGGGCGGCACTGCGTCATGAGGAGCAGTGGTGAGGAGGTTGCGTCTGCCATGGGAGAGAGGACGAAGATGACGAAGAAGAGGCGCAGTGGTTGGGGAGGGTACGGCGGCATCGGCGACTGTTAGGTTACAATTAAAGATTGGAAGCCTAACCTTGTAGAGGAAGGAGTTAAGATGAGAAGAGAAGTGAAAGGGGATGAGAAATAAAGAAAGGGATGAGAAAATAGAGAGAATTTCAGAAGAAATTGAGTTTGTATTTCATTGAATGAATGAGATTACAAGCTAGGAGCTTATTTATAGTCATCTAGTTATAATGAATCAAGACCTAACCGCAATAACCGAACTTCCCGCCAATTCTGCAGCTGCACACCAACATTGACCTGCGGTTTGACCAACTACCACTTTGACGCCTAATATCAACTCAACCAACATTTAAAAACTTACAACTCAACCTTGAGACCCTAAACGACCATTACAAATAGAAATCACAATTAAATTCTAACGATTTATAACATTCCCTCCCTCTTGAGAAACTTCTTGTCCTCAAGAAGTGAAACTTGAAAATTGACTCTTAAGGAAATTTCAATTTTCCCAAGTCATCAAACTCTTGTTCAAGTTGCACCAAGTGACCAAAACCTCCTGCATAGTGCCGTGATCTTGCTGCAGCGTCCTCCGAGCCTTCACTGCAGCCGGCTGCAACTTCAGTATCCCATTAGCTTCTGCAACAGGGTGCTCCCGGGCTGCTGCAGCTCCTCTTTTGACCTGCTTTTTGAGTAGGGACACGTGAAACACGGGGTGAATGTACGAGGGTGTAGGTAAGTCGAGCTTATAAGCAACATTGCCAATTTTCTCCAGAATTTTATACGGGCCAAAGTATCGGGCACTTAGCTTGACATTACGCCTGACAGCCAAGGAAGACTGTCTATACAGTTGTAATTTAAGGTAGACCATGTCACCAACGTCATAGCTTTTGTCTACCCTTTTTTTATCAGCGTAATACTTTATCCAAGCTCGAGCTTGATGGAGATTGTCTTTAAGTTCTTGCAACATTTTCCTCCTCTGCTGCACAAAATTAGATACTGTAATACCGGTGCTCCTCAGTTGTTGAAGCATCATAGGAGAGGGTGGAGAGTAGCCATACAATACTTGGAATGGAGAAGTGCCAATGGATGTATGAAAGTGTGTATTGAACCAAAATTCGGCTAAGGACAGCCAACGGTTCCACTCCTTGGGCTTCAAGAAGACCATACTCCACAAATACTGTTCTACACATTGGTTGACTCGTTCGGTTTCGCCATCCGTCTGAGGATGATATGAGGAACTGAGTGCCAACGTGGTGCCCATCAACTTAAACAATCTCTCCAAAACGTGCTTGTGAAATTCTTGTCTCGATCGGACACAATGGATTGAGGCAATCCATGTAATTTATATATGTTGTCAAGGAAGATCCTTGCCAATTTTTCAGCGGTGATGGGTCGAGCAAGAGCAATGAAATGACTATACTTGGTGAAACGATCCCCCACTACCCATATGACCTCCTTGCCTTCCGACTTCGGAAGTCCCTCAATGAAATCCATGCTAATGTGAATCCAAGCTCCCTCCGAAATGGGAAGAGGTTGAAGAAGTCCTTTGTAACGAGGATCTCCCAACTTCGTTTGTTGACATACTTCACAAGACTTCACGTATTCACTTACATCTTTTTTCATACTCGGCCATGTAAAATATGCTTTGATTCGTTGATAGGCGCCTTCTACACCCTCGTGACCACCCCAAGAAGCATCATGTGAAGCCTGGATGACCATTTCTCTCAAATCAGTGGCCGAACCAACATACAACAGCCCACCGATACGAATTAGCCCCTGCTGCACAGCAATTCTAGTGTCTGCAGCAGCGATGTTTGCACCACGTGTGAGAGCTGCAGCGACCAGCTTTTCTTGAGCAAAAGGGTCATTCTCATAGGACAATATTTGCACCCAAGAAGGAATTACCACGGTTACAGCAGCACAGGTAGCCTGATTATCGTCCTCAAACTGCCTTGACAGTGCATCTGCTGCAGTGTTCTCCTTGCCACTTCTGTATTCGATGTCGTAATCAAGGCCTAACATTTTCATGAGGCCTTTCTTCTGAATCCTCATCACGATCTTTTGTTCAAGGAGATACTTGAGGCTTTGATGATCCATTCGAATGATGAACTTATGACCCTCCAAGCATTGCCTCCATTTCTCTACGGCTAAGAGGATGGCGAGATATTCCTTCTCGTATGTTGACATCGCTTGATGTTTAGGGCTAAGGGCTTGACTCAAGTAAGCAATAGGCCTTCCTTTTTGGGAAAGAACAGCCCCTATACCAGTACCACTTGGATCGGTCTACAAAATAAAGCTTTCGATAAAATCCGGCATCGCCAAAACTGGGGCAGCACACATTGCGGCTTTAAGGGCTTCAAATGCAGCTTGAGATCTCTCGTTCCATGTGAAAGCATCCTTCTTTAAGAGCTCGGTCAAGGGTTTGGCAATAGAACCATATCCCTTAATAAATTTTCTATAATAGCCGGTCAATCCCAAAAAACCCCTCAATTTCTTCAAGGTGAGCGGAATTGCCCATTCTTGCATTGCACGGATCTTGTTTGGATCAGTAGACACTCCCTTATGAGAGATGACATGACCTAAATACTCGAGTTTATCTTGAGCAAACGAACACTTGGACAACTTTGCAAAAAACTTGTGTTGTCGCATCAATTCAAACACTTGTCGGAGGTGAGTAAGATGAGCTTCATATGTCGAGCTATAAATCAGTATGTCGTCAAAGAAAACGAGCACCGACTTCCTCAGAAAAGGTTTGAAAACATCATTCATGGCTGCTTGAAACGTGGCCGGAGCATTTGTCAAACCGAAAGGCATTACAACAAACTCGAAATGGCCATGGTGAGTTTGGAAAGCTGTCTTGTAAATATCCGGCTCAAGCAAATCGTCTATGATCGGGATGGGAAACTTATCCTTCACCATGAGAGCATTTAACTGGCGGTAGTCAATACACATTCTAGCCGAGCCATCTTTCTTCTTCACAAGGATCACGGGTGAAGCGAAAGGACTATGGCTTGGTCTAATGAAGTTCATATTTAGAAGTTCCTCCACTTGCCTTTCTATTTCGGAATTTTGGCCGTGTGCATAACGATAAGGCCTAATCTTCACCGGATCAGCGTTTGCACGCAAAGGAATGGCATGGTCCACACTCCTTGGAGGAGGAAGACTCTTAGGTGGCTCAAAGATGTCACCAAATTCATTCACCAAGGCCTGCACTTCTGGTTGAAGTCCCGGCTGCAGCTCAACCGAGGCTATCATGAACAAATGACCTGTCCATTGTATTGCCTTCTTCTTGATCCCATCGTGTACACGTTTGCCATCAATAATCTTGAGTTGAGCTTCCTCTGACATGCCTTTCAAGGATACTTTGGTGCCATGAACCTCGAATGCCACGGTCATCTTGTCGAAATCAAACACAACCGGGTTGAAGGTCCTCATCCAATCCACCCCTAGCACCATGTCGCACCCTCCCAAAGGAAGAACTCGGAAATCAAAGGTGAAACGGTGTTCTTGCATAGACCAAGGGAATGCTATGCACTTGTTGTGAATGGTTAAAGAATTTCTATCAGCCACCATCACTTACAAAGGATGAGTCTTTATCGTTTCATGCCCAACCTTCTTACTGAGCTTGGGATCGATGAAGCTATGTGTACTCCCACTATCGATGAGGATAATGATGGAATGTTTACCAGTCTTGCCTCTGATTTTGATAGTGTTATGAGCTCCACTACCAGTTAACGCCTTCATTGATATCTCCACTTCATCCTCACTCAATTCATCTTGTGAAAGATCGCTAACACTGTCACTTTCTGCAGCTGAATGCTCACTGCCTGATTCAGCGTCAACACGAGTCCCTTTAGCACACATTATTGCCTGTGATTTGCACCTGTGTCCTGGCTGATATGGCTGTTTACAACGATAGCAAAGCCTCACCGAGCTTCTGTCAACAGCACGCTTGAATCCTGCACCAGAACCTGCGCTTGTACCAGCACCTGTTCTCGGTTGTGATCTGAATCTGCTGCCTGGCTGCTTAAACTTGTCACTCAGTTGAACATGAGCGGCTTCAATCAGTTTTTCCTTGTTATAAACGCTTGACAAGGTCTTAGGTACAATGGCTTTCACCATATTCTTGATCCTAGGCTTTAATCCACTTATAAAGCATGACACATAATATGATTCGGCATCCTCGGGAGCTATAGTCAAAACCGAAAGCAAGTTGGCTCTTAAGTTCTTAAATCTAAGCATGTACTCACTCACGGTTGAAATTTGTGATAATTTGTTAAAATTATCCACAATGTCCGTTGATTCCCCTTGTCCATAACGTTCGCACATTTCCTCTCGAATTGGCCCCAAGATAGATTCGGTTTGCTCTTCAACAAACTGTAATACCACACCTCGTGGTCGCCATGGAGATGCACTGCAGCTAATTGGAGCTTTTCCTCATCCGGTATGTTGTAATACATGAAATACCGGTCACACCTTCTCAGCCATGATTCCGGTAACTTGCCATCAAAAGGATCAATTTCAACCCTTGGTTGCCTGTAATTTCTGCTCCTACCACCAGATGTCTTGTCATTACTCACGGTTCTATGCTGATAATGTCGATCAGGAGGTCTGTCCAAATGATCAAGCTCATCAAAGTCATCACTACGATGCTGAACTGAGTTCTGTGGTGGCCTGCAGTTGCGGTTGATATTCGAAGGTTTAGGTCTGTAATGTGCCGGCTCCGAGACTCGATTCTAATTGTCAACAACAAATTCTTGTGGCAAAGGTTGATCTGCTGCTGATCTGATGTTAATTGAAGGTACTGCAGTCGCCTGATCTGTCTGAGATTTGCCACAGTTCCTCACCAGAGTCTTGGTTCTGTTATCCTATTCTTGCTGCTGATCGAAATCTTTTTGATGAAAAATCTGACTTGCCGGCTTTAAGATTGCTTATACGCTTGATTCACCTCGTTTAACAACCTGTTCTTGCAATTTTTCAATCTTCTCCTCAATTTTTCGCAACCGTGACTCTTTATCCATCATCAAATTCAACATTTTCTGAATGCTTTCATGTTGCTGTTCAAACTTCAAGTCGAACTTCGCATTTTGCTGATCAATCTTAACATTCAATTGTTCTAACTTGTCATTCAATTCTTTGTGGCGATCGGATGCTGCATTCTCTCCAGCATTGGTAACCGCAGCTGCAAAGTCCATAACAGCACTAGAAGCATTGGCACCACCAGCACCGGATCGAGTTCTCACACCTTCGATCATGTTTTTCTTAGATTTTGCCAGCCTCAATCAATCAATTGATTCTAGAACCAGCTCTGATACCAATTGTTAGGTTCCAATTAAAGATTGGAAGCCTAACCTTGTAGAGGAAGGAGTTAAGATGAGAAGAGAAGTGAATGGCGATGAGAAATAGAGAAAGGGATGAGAAAATAGAGAGAATTTCAGAAGAAATTCAGTTTGTATTTCATTGAATGAATGAGATTACAAGTTAGGAGCTTATTTATAGTCATCTAGTTACAATGAATCAAGACCTAACCGCAATAACCGAACTTCCCGCCAATTCTGCAGCTGCACACCAACATTGACCTGCCGTTTGACCAACTACCCTTTGACGCCTAATATCGACTCAACCAACATTTAAAAACTTACAACTCAACCTTGAGACCCTAAACAACCATTACAAACAGAAATCACAATTAAATTCTAACGATTTATAACAGCGACTAGGGTTAAAGAAAAGAGAAAACGTTTAGGGTTTGTCTTATTTTTACGAGAGAGCTAGGGTTAGCTATGATACCATGGGAAAGGGTAAATGTGGGAATAATTGGAACTCCTAGAATAGGAGCCTTCTGGTATATTTATAATGATTACACATAGCATAGACAACATATATGGTAAGCCCAATAGGCCTAATATATACAATTATAACCCAATATACATTATACACTAACAAAATGGTCTAACATTTCGTATAATAAGAGTATATTTCTTAATTGGACAACGTAAAATTTTGAAAAAAAATTTGTGTACTTTGAAATCCTTTGTGATGAATGTAATTTTGGTAGGAAAAGATTTTTCTCTCGAAGCAAATGGAGCATTAATGATAGAACTTTGAAATATAGAACTTATAATTCAATATTTTAATCCTATGAATTGGGGAAAAAAAAATGTAGTCTCACCGTAATAAAAAGTCATAATTATGTGTTTTATAATTGTATAGCTTTATTTGCCTTGCTCGATGTATACTTTTAATCTCATATCTTTTTTCTTTTTTTTAGCTGATAATGGAGCACAAAGATAAAGAAATGGACAAGAATTAGACATAAAAGTAAAGTCAAACTACACAAACAAAGCCAAATACTATCTTATAATAAGTACATTAAACCTATGCTATCCATTTTATATTTTTCATTCCTTGTTCTCCTAGATGTTCTGTTATTTCGTTTTTGTTCTTCTATGTTCAGAATGATTGAATAGGGAAGTAGTCAAAATGATGTTCTGTTAAACCTATGCTATCCATTTTGATGCGCTAACAGGATTAGGTTGCAAATTGTAACTGATATCTTATGTTCATTGAGTAATTGCATGAAATGCAGTTGGAACGGATATTTTACATGGAATCTACAATGCAAGATGTCCCCTTAGTTAATTCGCAAGTATTCGAATTAATTCGAGAGACTTTGGCCAAAGTATTCCATATGTTTGACATTTGAAATTAGCAAGAAGTGTTTTCCTATATTAGTGAATTATTCAAAAAGGGCGAGTCAGGAACTAAGAAGTTAATGTGAAAAAGAATAATAATAGTAGTTTAAATTATTTTTTTCATGGACATTTAATAGAGGGGTCAATTATAAGTAAACAATCAAAAGGATTTTAACAAGTAAATATATTTATTTCTAAAGTGCAGTAAAACTTATTTAGTATAATTATGTTTTACTAAATGGAAATAAATTGTTATCATGAAATAATAATAAGATTTGACCCATTTGGAGCTAGAAGTAAATTGTTCCTGGGGTCCATGCGCAAGCCTCTAAATTATGCACCTTAAGAAATCAAGAGAATTTATGGGATAAATTATTTATTATTATTATTTTACAAAACCCAAAATTCATGAGATGAATTTAAAATAAAAAAAGAAAGATACGAGTTTCGGCCAATTAGCACGCGATATGTGTCGCAAGCTGGGACCCACCAAGTGGATCCGCATCAAATGACGTAGACCAATCACAGTGGTGCGACGTGGCACCCTGTGATGCTATGTGACTGTGACGCTATGAGACTGGAGTCCTTTTACGCGTGATCGTTTTTAGACAAGTATTTTGGTATTTTGACTTATCGAAAACTTTATTTTTTGTTCTACTTTTATTTTCTAAATTAAAAATTCTGATTTTATGCCTCCTATATAAACAGAAAGTTGACTCTTTAGGTTTAAGTAATTCTGTCTTTTGACCTAATTCTTTAATTGGTAAATTGAAGAGGCAAATTCTTCTCCCGATTAGCCCTTTAAAAATTATTTCTGAAGACTATTTGATTTCACGACAACCACACGTCTGATGTAGAGAGGAATTGCAAAGAAGATCTCGGAGGTATCATCTGTGCATCTTTTACATTTGCATTCTACAATGAGGTATGTGAATTCTCGACTAACACTTTTGAATTCGTATTCAATAGTTTTGGAAAATTTTGATTTACGAAATTAAAATTGTCCACCCAACACGCATGCATGCACACACGTATACACACATATATGTTGATGATAATTACAGAGCTATTGTAAATATTGAATATTTTTCAATTTTAATTTTTATGGTCGAATTCAAATATTATTAAATATCTTAGAAAATTAAAAATTATGTAAAAGACATATATATATATATATACACTTTTCTTTATGGATAAAATTTTTCACTGCCTGTATTTTATATATATATATATGTGTGTGTGTGTGTGTGTGTGTGTGTGTGTGTGTGTGTCTGTGTGTGTGTGTGCAGCAAGCAGAAAGAAATAGATAGAGAGACGAAATGAAATGAGAGAGTAGGGAGAGATTGAGAATAGGAAATATTTTAAATAATAAAATATTGAAAGATTTATTTAAATAAAAGAAAAGCTTCTCCGGTTCTTTAGTTCTTGCTATTTTTTTCAAACATATTTGGGTTTCTACTTTTATTCTCTTCATTTTAAGTGTAATATGTCCCTAGTTTTATAATATGTTACCAGAACGAGTTTCGAGCCAGCTGAATATTATTATATACTCGAGATAAGTTTTCATTCCCTAATTTTTGTGATTTATAATGTCTAATCTTACTGATCTAGAATTTATTACTCTTGATACACCTGGCAAAAATTATTTGCCATGGACCCTTTATGTTGAGATTTATCTTGATGGTATAAATCTCAAAGATGCAATTAAAAGGGAAAAATAATGCACCCCTGCAGTATCGCGCTAAAACAATGATATTTCTCAAGTATCATATTCTTGTAACCTTAACAGTTGAGTATATTACTATAAAGGACCCATGTGTCCTTCGGTTGCATTTAAAGGAGAGGTTTGATCATCGAAAGTCTATGATCCTCCCTAAAGCTCGCTATGAATGGATTCACCTATGACTGCAGGATTTTAAGACTATAAGTGAGTACAACTCTATAATATTTAGTATTACCACCCAATTGAAATTATGTGGAGAAAATATTATTGAGGAGGATATGTTAGAGAGAACATTCTTTACTTTTCATATCTCGACTATGCTCCTACAGCAGCAATATCTTAATGAGAATTCAAAAAATAATTAGAGTTAATATCATGTCCCTTTGTTGCTTAAATAAAATAATGAATTATTTATGAAAAATCATCAAACACAACCAACTGGATCGGAACCATTCCTTGAAGTGAATGATTCGACATATGACCATCATGGACATGGTCAAGATCATAAACGTGGTTGTAGACATGGACGGGACCATGAACGAGGTTATAGTCGCGGTCATAATAACTGGAACTATGGTACATAGAATGTACCAAAATTTAAGAAGTCTGCAAATAATGAGGAGAAAAAATAGAAAAACAGAAAAGTTAAGGAAAAAGAAAAACTTTAGTTTTAATATTTTCTACTTTGCATATTTATGGCTGGTTAAACCGCCTACTTCTTATTACTCGTTTATTGTACATATGGTCGGCTATCGCCTACTTATTATCAGTTATAAATAAGGCTATATTTCTCACCTAGTCTATTTATATACCATTTATTTAAAATAACAATGATATTCTTTTTAGAATGTACTTCATGATATTATTTATGTACATATGATGCTATGCATGAAATTAAATCAGAACTTTATTACATCATAGGAAATTACAGTTTTTTCTAACCAAAAATAGAAAAGAGAAATCTCTTGAAAAAAAATTTTCAAAAAGATCTAGAAATAAGTTTTTATTGATGTGGTATGAAAGGTCAATGGATGCGTAATTGTCGTATAACCCAATACCTAGTGGACCTTTACCGAGCATCATTGAAAGGGAAAGAAAAACTTCCAGAAAATAATTTTGCTAAAAATCATTCTTCACTTAATGATACAGATTTAGATGTTTCTAATTTTTTTAAAAATCTTAGTAGGAGAATTGATCATTTGATAGGTAATAGAAATGTTCAAATTGACTAAAGTTTGCTCGTTCAAACATTAATCTGACTATGAAATTTGAACAATTTTTCCAAAATTTTGATTGTAGGTATGATGACTCTTCTTATATACACAAAGTTAAAGTCTCAATTTTTAAAGACTATAAAACTAATTATCATAATATGGTTGTTTAAAGTATTTTGTGATATTATGCTTATGCTTTCATTAATAATTATGTGTATATTTTATGTTTGAATACGAATGGTGGAAATTTATGTCTCGAAGACAGTGTAGCAACAATGGATGTTTAATACTTAATTAAAGGCTCTAGAAGAGCACATAACATATTTCTTAAAGAAAGAAACTTTTCATAAGTAAGCCTATGTATTTAGTCTCAAGATACCCATTGAGATGGTTAACCGAAAGTTACTAGACCCAAAGGCTTTTACTTTATGACAAGACTATTGGGTCATTTGGGTATAAAGATAATTAAGAGAATCGTTAGAAATTCTCACACCCATTGAAGAATCAAAAGATTCTTATATCGGATAAAATATCATGTGCTGCTTGCAATTAAGGCGACGTGATTACTATGTCATACTCAATCGAAATTGGGTTTGAGTCCCATATATTTGAAGGAATACAAATGGGATATATGTGGGCCAATTATTTCAGCCATGGACCAATTTGATATTTTATTATGTTAATAGAGGCCTCTGCCTATTGGTCCCATAAGTGTGGATAATACGCTTGCAATGTGGTACTTTGAAACTCCTTGCATAAATAATCCGACTATAAGCTTAGGTCATGGATTATATTATATGAAAATGCAGGAGAATATACGTCTTAAAAATTTAATAATTATTGTATAGGATGAACTACTATATAGCCCACATTCAGGCACAAAATGGTCTTGCAGGTTTTTTTATTAAACACTTGTAGTGAATGACTAGACTATTACTGTTACCCTATTTTTACATGGGTACATTTTATGATATATGTTGTAGCACTAGTTCATACTAGACCAACTAATTATCATGGATCTTCCCATTATAACTTGTCTATGATAAGAACCAGATATATATCCCATCTATGCATTTTGGTTGTATAACTTATGTCCCAATCACTTCACCTCAATGTTGAAAGATGGGTCCAACATGGGGATTTGGAATTTATATTGGGTTCGAATTCTCGTAAAGTACAAAATATATGGAGATGTTAATTGGAAACATTTTATAGCATAGTTTGCTGATTATAAACTTGACGAAACAAGATTTCCAGAATCAGGGGGAGAAAAACAGAAGTTGGAAAATGAGAGTTTATATGAAATGCAATCATTGAACCAGAAGTTCAAAGAATTGTTCACTTGTAATTATTATAAGCCAATTCACAGATCTATTCACTAATAGAAATAAGGTGACCAAATAATATGTTCCCACTATAAATGCTCTTGCTCGAATTAATATCCCAATCGAGCAATATTATAATATATTGAAAATTGTATCCATTGCACGCTAGAAGCGTGATAGGCATATCGGTTTCAAAATCATAATCTGAGAAAGAAAAAGGAGCAGTATAAAAGATTGGTCCCTCTATTATGAAACTCTTAAGGATAAAAACTCTGCGGAGATAATTGTATAAAGAAAATATACAAATAAAATTCCCCAAGATTATCAAGTACCTGAAACTACTGAAACTACTAAGACTATCGAAACTATTGAAATTATGAAGATAAAGAGATCTCTATCAATTCTAGGATATGATGGAATCGAAATGAAATTTGTTCAAATTTTTGTATATACAGTAGCCACTGATTTGATCAAAGAAATAGAAAATTTTGAACTGGAGTTTGTTTCAGAATGCCAACAAAGAAATTATTGGCTACAATAAAAAGATGCAATTCAGGCCAAATTAGTCACGTGTAAAGAGTAAACCTATGGACTACATGTGGATGTTGGTGCGAAAAAAAAAGAGGTGGTTAGATACAAAACACGATTTGTAGCCAAAGGTTCATTACATAGACTGTAAATAGATAGGACATACATATATAGAAGAAATGGATGCAATTGGTATGGCAGTCTCTATATGTGGTAGCAGGTTATTTGTATGTATTACTTGTGATGATATTTATATGAAAGTCCCTGAAGGACCAAAGATGCCAGAAGCATATAATTCAAAATCGTGGTACATATCGACTAAAAGGGGGATATGTTAATATCATAATGACTTCTTGAAGAATTTAAAGAAGTTGTTATACACCTGAACTAAGAAATCAAGATTGAGAATCTCGGAAAAGAATCGAATTTGTCTTGAGTTGTTGATCGAGCACTAATATGATAGAGTATTACTCTATTGATCAACTTATATCAATATGGTACTTAAGTGTTTAATATATTGTTTAGTACCTCAAATTTTTTTTTTAATTCCTTGATAAAGATAAAGACCTCTTTCGGTCCTTAATGAGGTAAGGAATGAATTCTTGACCCTAAAGTACCATATCTTGGTTTAAGTGATGCATTCATACAGTTGGCCAAATACCAGGTACAGCCTTTTCGATTAACTTGTCACCAATATAGCACTATTTTGTTATGTCAAACTTGCAGTTAATTTTATATGCGGGTACTGGTTATTTAGTTGACCGACATAAGGTAAGTGACAAGAATGCTATTTCGTTGTATATCTATACTGCTATGTTTTGGCAATCTACTAATAATTGCAGCTACTATTAAGACACTAGTGCTTTATGAGCAAGTAGAGTATTGGTAACATCAAAGCCCTTGATCCAACATATTTTGTAAGCTTCAAACGATCAGAGGGAGTCAGATAGCACCACATGAAGACAAGTTTAAGTGTATTGTTCAAGCTAAAGAAAGTTGACAGAACCAAGCACATTTCAATGAAGTTATTTCAATCTCGAACTTCAGAAGAAGGATGAAGCAAATGTTAACAAATTCATCCAAGAACCTGGAAGAGTTACTCAAGAAAGCATCTACAACAAGCTTTCAAGAAATCGGCACAAGATTGGCATTCGCCAACTCCGATACATCCCTTGTTAATGTGCACCCATGAGGGGAAGTTAAATACACACTGTACTCTTTTTTCCTTTGCTATGGTTTTTTTCACTGGGTTTTTTTCCTGGCAAGGCTTTTTAATGAGGCAATTCAAAAAGCGTATATAACTTGGACACTATAGACTTTCAAGAGTGTTTGTCCCACAAATATTTTAAGAAAAATATTCAAAGGGAGAGTGTTGTAAAAATTAGATATTTTTGGGTACAATTTTTATTCTCGAATTCAGATATTATTAAATATCCTAGAAAGTTAGAAATTATGTACAAGACCTTTATATACATATAATGTATATATATCCACTTTTCTTTATGGACAAGATTTTTCACCGGCTGTACTGTATATATATGTGTGTGCAATGAGCAGAAAGAAAAAGATAAAGAGAGGAAATGAAATGAGAGAGCAGGGAGAAATTGAGAATTGGAAAATATTTTAAATAATAAAATATTAAAAAATTATTTAAATAAAAGAAAAGCTTCTCTAGTTCTTTAGTTCTAATATAAAATACTTGCTATATTTTTTTAAATATATTTAGATTGTATTTTTATTATTTTTCTTTGAATATAATATGTCTCTAGTTTTATAGCATGAACTAAAATCTCTAATGTCGGGGCTTATTTCCTTTCAACATTTTTTGGTCAAAAATGCCCCTGAATTATTTCTAAATTTCTCTCTTTTGTACACATTTCCACTTGCTATATGCTTTTTATATTTTATTTTATTGCAAGCACTTATATTAGCTACTGAACACATATAATTAATAATTGCAACTAATATATATGGAAAAAACTATTAATCTATAAGTTAATATTTATTTGGGAAACTATGATTTATGTATCCAAAGATTTGATCATATATCACTTAAGTACCATGGCATTAAATATATACAATAAGAAATTCTTGCTTAGGCGGGAGGCCTTGGAGGCATTGGGTATGTTGTTGTTGTTGTTGTTGTAATAAGAAATTCTAATGTTTGAGTATTTTATAACATAAGTACCATATACTAAAATTTGGTAATTTTTTTGTCAGAAGAGGGCCAACTTATACAGAATATATAATATCATACATGATTATGATAATATATATAAATCATGCGAATATTTTCAACAAAAATTCAACAAATTGTGATACAAACTTCTGATATATTGTCGATATCCTGTGCAATGTTACGATTTTGGTAAAACAGTATCAAATTTTGAAGATATTTATATATTGTAGGACTCATATTCTATTTTAGCATTTACAAAATTATATATATCTAATTCTATTTTAGGACTCATAATACCTAAATGTCTTAAATCTTAAGATACCTCATTATATATTCTAAAACACAAGGTATTTCATTTAAATATGGTCAAACCTTAAACCTGCCGGGAGCCGATAGCCCCATTTTTGGGGCTTTCAAAGTAAAGTCCCAATTCTTCTTATTATTATTAATATTATTTTATTTACTTTATAATTTATTTACTTATATAATTAATAAAATATACTAAGTTTTGTCTAAAAATATGTTTTAAATTCTACTAAAATTTTACATATCAAGTTCGAGTAATTTTTTTTATCTAATTAATTATACTAAGTTATTGTCCAAAAAAAAAAAAAACCTTAATTTTTATAATTTAAACCCATTCTCTTAATATCATCTTTCTTAAAATTCAAATAGTTCTCTGAATTTATAATTTTCATCTTGTATCTTAAAATAATTAAAATAATATAAATAATATCAACTATTAAAATAATTCAAAAAATGCAAAAATAATTTAAAAAAGAATGAGGCTTGGATTGGAAGGGAAAAGCCCCATTTTTAGGTAAAGCGTCATTTTTTAGGATATGGTAACCATGGAGCTTGGATTAAGAGAAGCCTTGGGATACCTATAAGATAATTTATCTATACATTTTAATATAACATTTTATAAGTTATAACCAAGAAAAATGATATTAAATTAATTATTTTTAACATACTGCCAATTTTTATATTATAAGGACTTTGTAGTTACCATGTTAAAAACAAGTAAACAAAAGTTAAAGATTTAGGCTCAGTTTGAAACTAAGACATAAAAAAAAAAATAATACAATGCGTCTTTCATGTTATTATGATCCATCTCCTTAACAGTTTCTAAATGTCCAAAAAAATGCATTAAACGTGAGAATACTGAACAAATTATGAGCTTATAATCAAATTCTAAAAAATTAAACGCTAATGTATCATTTTAACCAACAAGCGGGTGAACAAATAGTACTAGATTGTAGAAAAGTAGTGCTTAGTTAGTATTTGAAATATACCATAAGGCACATAACTTTATGATAAAAGATGAATTGGGAAAAAAAGATAAAATTGATCATATATTATATAATAGTCACTTATATGCTATAAAAGCATACTTAGTGAATATTGAACCCAAAAAAAAAAAAGCATAAGAGAATAATATAATAATATGAGCATGTAAAAATAAATAAATGATTTATATTATTTTGGTAATTCAGTTAACCGAAATGGAAAAAATCACTAGCAGTTACCGCCCCGAAATACTACAAATTTATTCGATTCGGTTAACTGAACTGAAAATTCGGTATGGTTAACAGCATTTTCGGGTCAGAATTTCGGTTCGATATTTCAGTTACGGATTTTTTTGAACACCTCTACTATCAGAGACCTTGAGGTTTGAAAATTTTAGAAAAAATTTGGTATAGGTACATGAGCTTAAAATATTTTTGAAATGTATTAATATTTTTTTGACATATAAAATATTTTTGAAATATATGAATTTTTAAAGTATTTCAAAATTTTTTAAATTTTTTATTATTATTTAAAATATTTTTAGGGACTTCAATATTTTTTAATTTTGAAAATATTATACAACGAAAATGTATAAAATTTCAACAAAAAAGTATGTGATTGATAAAATTTTTAAGGTATTTAAGTGATAAAATAGTTAAAACTAAAGGTAATCCATTGTATATATATTAAAATTTCAAAGCATCTGAGTGATAAATATTCAAACCTTGGGATACCTAAATAATAATTATTGTAAAAAAATCTAAATTATAATTTTCTGTATTTAAAGTTCATGTCAACATAAAGTAAAGGAACCCTAATAATGTTATGCATAGGATGGCCAAAAAGTTTTTACAAAGTTAAATATATCTCATAAATATTTCAAAATCTCAAGTTCCTGAAAATATGTTAGCAAACCTCAAATTACTTGAACCAAATTTTCTCAAAAAATTACCATATGTAGGTATCTCGAAGTTTAAAAATTTATCAATCGAATTTATTAAATGATAAATACTTTATTCAGTTTATGTTCTTTGTATATATCGAGCATATGTACTCAATGAACAAAGGTGACAAACAAAGCGAACCCCATTGATCAAACATGAAGCTAGTATTCAGTTTTTTTTCCAAGAGGAAAGTTGTTTTCCTCTCTGTTTCAAGAGGAAAGTTATTTTCCTCAAATCTTATTACAAAATTTTAAAATTTTCCGTTGGACCATTTTTCCGTTATATTTTCCCTGTAATCCAAACATAGAAAAAACACTTTCTTCCAAATTTTTTTTTTCTTGGTCGACATTTTCTACTTTCCAAACAAACCCTTAAAAGTAAGGATTTCGGGGCAATTTTGTCCAATGAAGACTCAAAAAGAAATTTACCCAGTATTTAGTGTTTTTAACATTGGCATTAACAAATATATATATATATATTGTTTAAACTATGTGGCCATAAAATACTGTTAAATAACTCTTTTTTAAATTAATAAACTTTTTTTTTTTTGAATAGTACAAACGTCTTAAAGGCAGGGGAAAGGGGGATGCCGGGCCTCGAACACTGGATCTCGTGGGTGGCAAACGCCTACCCAGCCATTTGGGCCAGGAGGGCTTTGGCAACTTTGTTATATACTTATAATTACGGTAGATACAATTAATGATTATTTATGTTATACATCTCTATAGTTTATTTATTATATTAATCTATTTTTCTTTTTTACTTTTACTTATATCAATCTAGTTTTTATAGCAAAATGAACTTAATTCTCAACAAAATATTCAATGCGGGGGTTTAAATTAGATCAACGAATGAGTTTGTGTTGGATTATTGAGATCTGACATATTTGGTCTACTAATAGTACGTCAATAATCTAACCTTTATTTTACCCTAGAACTTATTTAACACAATGTAAATAGTACGTTTACTACATTGTACAATTAATAATATAAGAATTTTTTTCTTATCAGAGTTAATAATATACGATTAAATGTTAAAGAACCATCTGTCCCAAAAGTTGAAGCTGATGGGTGAAGACCAATGAATGATTTTACACTCTAACATGCCCCCTTATGCAGCTTATTAGGCTTGAAGAGTAGATTTCGCACATGCGCGCCTCATACCTCGTGCTTAAATCATATTAATATTGAAAGTGGAGGCTGTTGGGATCCAAACGCGTGACTTTTTGATCAACAAGGCTCTGATACCATGTCAAAAAATCATATGTCCCAAAAGTTTAAACTGAAGACTTGGAATTAGGGGCGAGCCGAGCCGAGTACACCCGTGTTCCAACTAGAGCTCGATAAATCTTATCGAGTTCGAGTTTAAGCCAAGCTCTTAACGAACTTTCGGACCTTTGTTCAAGCTCGGTTCAATAAGGTTTTAGTTTGTCTGATACTCGGCTCGACTCAGATCATTAGGCTAATTGAGCTGATTTGAGTTTGTTATCGAGCTGAATCGAGCTCGTAACTGGGCGGATCTTGTTTTTGAGTCGAGCTCACTATTGAGTCGACCTATTCGAGTTATTATTGAGGTATTATCGAATCATTTTGAGCTAATATTAACTATTAAACAGTCTTAACGATTTATTAACGAGCTTTTATCGAATTCATAACGAGCTCTTATCGAGCCCTAACGAGTCCTTATCAACCTTTTCATGAATGTTAATGAGTTGAGCACTACCCTATTTATACTCAGCTCGTTAAGCTTATCGAGCCCGCTCAAACTCGGCTTGATAAGTTATCGAGCCCCCATAATGAACCTGAACGAGGTATAATCGATTTCAAATATGAATAGTTTATTAAACGGTCGATTCATTAGCATCTTTTTAGGAATAATTTTATACTCAAAACTTTAAATTCTAAGAGTGAATAACAAATAAAAATATTTGACATAATTGACCATAGTTATCGTATTGACGATGCAAAAATGGAGAATTAGACAATAGAGTAGTCGGCGCCGGGTCCCCGGGATGCTTTTTGACCACTAAGAAAAAGTCCAATCGCGGAGCCCAAAAATCACTCCACTGTTGTACACTGCTATGCCTTTGCTTCCAGTTCCATTTTTCACTCTGCTTTTTCAACCACAATCCTTTATCATTAGCGTCTACCCCACCCCCACTATCTTATTATCATTTATAATCTATGATTTCCATCATCA
This sequence comes from Simmondsia chinensis, assembly GCA_018398585.1. Classification (NCBI taxonomy): domain Eukaryota; kingdom Viridiplantae; phylum Streptophyta; class Magnoliopsida; order Caryophyllales; family Simmondsiaceae; genus Simmondsia; species Simmondsia chinensis. Next base: position 17,790,315 of record JAGTTD010000023.1, on the reverse strand, counting down.
CAATCATCTCCCTCCTCCTCCCCCGCCCCCCCGCCCCCCCCCCCCCCCCAAAAAAAAAAAAAACCAAAAAAAAATCCCCCACTTTCTGTAAACAAAATAAAAAGCAATAACAAACATTTCCCAAATTATAAACTCCTTCTGTTCAAAAAAAATTATATTGACATTTCTATTATAGAGAAACCCCTTTTTTTCATTAAGACCATAGTTGAAGGAATTACGACTCGACGATTTGAAGTCAGATTTATATTTTAAACTCTTATTAAAGTCAACAAAAATACGAGTAGAACAATCATTGAATTATTGTCATAAGAGTAATTTTTTGACTAATTATATCATTGGATGCAGGAATAATTCAACCATGTGAATAAGTTGGATACAATTTTCTTGATCTTATTCACCGGAGTGTTCAAATTTCTTATTTAGCATCAACTTTTTTGGATATGTTACACTTTAATATTGAATTAATAATATTTCATTACTTTTTCTTGTATATTGAATATATATCAATATAAATTCTCTTTCCACGCTCCAAACTTGAAAACTTCTATTATTAATCACTCTCCCATTTCTGCTTCTGTTCCCGATTCCATTCTTGCTCTCTATTCATGCAACTACGATTGGGGCTGATTATAATTAAAGTAGGTTAGTAGGTATTTAAAGAAAAAGAAAGAAACCCAATTGGACATTCCTTAGCGTTTTTTTTTTTTCCTTTCAGAGATGAGACTGGTCATAAAGCAAATGTTATAAGCGCAAGCCTCAACCGGCAACTTGAGAAGATATCACGTATTTATCATATATTTGGAGAAGACAATTTGACAGCAAATTAGATCGTTGAAAGGAACTTATCTATAGAGCAACTTAAGAATGGTCGTCTTATTGTCTATATGACACTCACCATTTTATATAACATTATATATAATAAGAAACTCTTTTTTTAGTTTTAGTTATGCTATTGAATTGTATTTTTTTTTTCCACATTAGCAAGGATAGTACAACAACTTTCCTTAAATAGGAAAATGAACATTTTTTTGGAAATGGCTGTTAAAATTTGAACCTAAGACCTCTTGCTTAAAGGGTTGGTAGATAGACTACTACACCAAAATCATTAGCTCAATTGAATTGAGTGTTTATGTATATAGAGTTTTTTTTTTCTTGTTTATGTATATAGAGTTTTCTTGAAATATATATTTGTTGTTAAAAAAAAAAAAAAAGGTGAAAAACTATTCATGAGCACGGAATTCCCTCCTTTTTTTATGTGATATAGAACTTCAAAAAAAATCAAAGACAAAGGATTCCCCTTTTGCTAAAGCCATATGCTTTTTTACTACCAAGCATGTCCCTTCTTCATCATTCTCTCCACCTTCCCCTGGCCCCTCTCCGCCCTGTTTACCGCCACTCATCGACCCCTTAACTTTCCCCCGCCACCGCTCTCCTTCTTCATATTCCCACAACCCTTTAATCCATTTACAAAACAGACAAAAAAAAAAAAAAATCCTCTCTTTACTGCCTTTGATCTATGGGAATTTTCAGCATATCCTCCTTTGTAGTCCAATTAATACTCCTCTTGTACTTTGCATCCCTGGCCTGCGCGCTTGGGGCTGGCCAAGAGAGGCCGGCCGATGGGGAGGCGTTGCTCATGCTCAAGAAGATGATGGTAGACAAGGACCCAAACGGGTCCTTGTCTAGCTGGGTTATGACTAAGGAAAACCCCGTGTGCAGGTGGCGCGGTGTCACTTGCTCAGCTGAAGGTCGAGTCACAGAGCTCGACCTCAGCTGGTGCTACCTCCTAGGTACCCTTTCTTTCGAGCCTCTTTCCTCCCTTGACATGCTCAAATCCCTCAACCTCTCTGTGAATTACTTCTTCATCAATGCCACTTCCATTCTTCAGCTCCCCTCTAGCCTCCAGGAGCTCAACCTCTCTTCCTCTGGCCTCCAAGGGATCCTCCCGGATGGTTTATTCATCAAGCTCTCAAATTTGATCTCAGTCGATTTTTCATCTAATAACTTGACCGGGTCAATCCCTAAAGTACTCGTGTCAGATAAGTTGCAGGTGCTCGATCTCTCTGACAACAAGCTAACGGGCATGGGCAATCTAGGCAGCTCTTGCGGATCCTTAACCCAGTTTGACTTGTCAGTTAATCGTATCATTGGGTCATTCCCGAATTCTCTCTCAAACTGCACTGGATTAATGTTCTTGAACCTGTCTACTAATCAACTGACAGGGGAGATCCCACCTGAATTCGGTCAGCTCAACAGCTTAGAGACCTTGGATGTCTCGCATAACTACCTAACCGGATTGATCCCTGGCGAGTTGGGTGGCACTTGCGGTTCCCTCCGGGGGCTTAGGCTGGCCTACAATAACCTGTCTGGTCCGGTCCCATTATTCCTTGCTTCATGCTCGTGGGTCCAGTCGCTTGACTTGTCCAACAACAATCTCTCTGGCTTGTTCCCTGCTGCAATCCTCCCTGGATTGAAGTCATTGGAAGTTTTAGTACTGAGCAACAATGAGATAACGGGTCCGTTTCCAGCCTCCATTGTAGCCTGCACCAATCTCAGGGTTGTTGATTTTAGCTCTAATAAGCTCTCTGGATCAATCCCACCAGACCTGTGCTCGGTTGGCACGGCGTTAGAGGAGCTCAGGGTCCCGGACAACATGATCACAGGCCAAATACCCAACCAGATATCAAAATGCACCAAATTAAGGACTCTTGATCTGAGCCTAAACTACCTCACTGGCTCAGTCCCTGGCTCTATAGGTGAGCTTCAAGACTTAGAACAGTTCTTTGCTTGGTACAACAAACTGGACGGGAAAATCCCGCCCGAGATTGGAAAATGCAGCAAGCTCAAGGATCTTATTCTCAACAACAACTTGATCAGTGGCGAAATCCCGGGTGAGCTGTTCAAATGCAGCAATTTGGAGTGGATTTCACTGACTAGCAACGTACTTACAGGCCACATCCCTAGTGGATTTGGGCTTTTACAGAGGCTGGCTGTGTTGCAACTTGCAAACAATAGCCTAAGTGGTGAGATACCCAAAGAGCTTGGGAACTGCAGCAGCTTGGTTTGGCTTGATTTGAACAGCAATAGGCTAACAGGAGAGATACCACCTCGGCTCGGGAGACAGCAGGGGAGTAAACCCATTATGGGGATCTTGTCAGGGAACACTTTGGTATTTGTAAGGAATGTGGGGAATTCATGTAAAGGGGTTGGTGGCTTGCTTGAATTTGCTGGGATTAGACCTGAAAGGTTACTTCAAGTACCATCCTTGAAGACCTGTGATTTTACAAGGATGTATTCGGGTGCGATACTGAGCTTGTTTACTCAGTATCAGACATTGGAGTACCTTGATTTGTCCTACAATCAACTTCATGGAAAGATACCGGATGAGTTTGGAGAGATGGTCGCGTTGCAAGTGCTTGAGATTTCCCACAACCAATTGTCAGGAGAGATCCCTTGGTCACTGGGTCAGCTCAAGAATTTAGGGGTGTTTGATGCGTCTCATAATCGGTTGCAGGGCGAAATCCCGGATTCATTCTCGAATCTCTCGTTCTTGGTCCAAATTGATCTGTCAAACAATCAGTTGACAGGGCAAATTCCACAAAGGGGTCAGCTCAGTACCTTGCCAGCTAGCCAGTACGCCAACAATCCGGGCCTTTGTGGAGTTCCCTTGCCTGAATGCGGATCCAAATCCCCAGCTGCGAACCCAGATGATGCTACCAAGCGGAGAAAAAAGCCACCCGGGGCACCATGGACTAATAGCATCTTTCTGGGGGTTTTGATCTCAGTTGCTTGTCTAGGACTTTTGATCGTGTGGGCGATTGCAATGCGTGCTAGGAGGAAGGAGGCAGAGGAGGTCAAGATGCTCAACAGCTTGCAAGCATCCCATGCTGCCACGACATGGAAGATAGATAAGGAGAAGGAGCCGTTGAGCATCAATGTTGCCACATTCCAGAGGCAGCTAAGGAAGCTCAAGTTCTCCCAGCTCATTGAGGCCACCAATGGGTTCTCGGCTGCTAGCCTCATTGGGACAGGTGGATTCGGTGAGGTGTTCAAGGCGACATTGAAGGATGGCTCAACCGTAGCGATCAAGAAGCTCATCAGGCTCAGTTGCCAAGGCGACCGCGAATTCATGGCTGAGATGGAGACTCTAGGAAAGATCAAGCATAGGAATCTAGTCCCGCTCCTGGGCTACTGCAAGGTCGGGGAAGAGAGACTACTAGTATACCAATTCATGGAGCATGGAAGCCTTGAGGACATGCTCCACTCTGGATCAAAAGGAAAGGAAAAACGGATCCTGACATGGGAAGAGAGGAAAAAAATTGCGCGTGGAGCAGCCAAAGGTCTCTGCTTTCTCCATCACAACTGCATTCCACACATCATACACCGCGATATGAAGTCTAGTAATGTGCTTTTAGATGATGAAATGGAATCCAGAGTGTCTGATTTCGGTATGGCAAGGCTCATAAGTGCTCTAGACACGCACCTAAGTGTGAGCTCGCTCGCTGGAACACCCGGTTACGTCCCACCCGAGTACTATCAGAGCTTCCGGTGCACCGCAAAGGGCGATGTCTACTCATTCGGGGTTGTCCTTTTGGAGCTTCTGACATGTAAAAGGCCTACTGATAAGGATGACTTTGGGGACACCAATTTGGTAGGTTGGGTTAAGATGAAGGTAAGAGAAGGGAAGGGAATGGAGGTGATCGATCCCGAGTTAGTTACTGTAACTCGGGGTACTGATGAAGCAGAAGCAGAGGAAGTGAAGGAAATGGTGAAATACTTAGAGATTACAATGCAATGTGTGGATGATTTTCCGTCCAAGAGACCGAATATGTTGCAGGTAGTAGCTATGCTCAGGGAGTTAACCGGAGGATCAGCCAGTTCAAGCAATAGCACCTGAATAAATAGGCCAGTTTTGAGAATCATTTCATCAGTGTATGCGTTTAAAGATTTGTACTTTCACACGCATAATAGATTTTTCACTTGTTGTAAAGAGATTTTTGTATTTGAAACTTCAAAAATTCCAACGAGTATCACCAAAATCGTGGAATTAAATAAAGATTTTTAGGTGTAATGAAATTTTTATTTACGGTCACATGTAATAAATTTTGACCTAGTTGTTGGAACTGTTGCCCAAAATAGCCTAAAATAAAAAAATTTATCAAAAATAACATATTTTTAAAAAAATATTTTCCATATTTGTCTCCACGTTAGCAAGTTTTAAAAATTTAATCTTTTTTTTTTGTGGAGGTACCCTGACAAGTAAAATTATATGGTTTTTAATTTTTTAAATAAAATTATTAATTATTAATTAAATTAAATAAAATATGGTGATTGCATTTTTATTATTATATTATATTTAACTTTATAATATATATTTTAATTAAATTAAGTTATTTATTAAATATTAAATTATATTATCTATACATAATTTTTTAGTTTATTCAATATTAGGTAGATTATATTAATATTCGGTCAATATTTTATCGCAATTCACTAAATTTTTAATAAAAAACATCAACAAGTCTCATATATATTATCGTAGTTATGTATCACATCAACATTGTTTTCAAAAAATTTGGTCGCAATTTTGCAAAATTTAATCAAATTCCAACATAGGACATGTGATGTGATTTTAAAGGTGGTTTTAAAACCGTGGACTCGCAAGCATACGGGATCGTTGTAGCTTTGTCGGGTATACGGATGTTGTATCCACAGGAAATCGGAGTGAAGTCGGATTTAGATGTTAATGAGTAGTTTGAATTCGATTTTTGTTGGTTTGAATTTGTTAACTAAATGAATCAAACTAACTATAAACTGAAGTTGTCAACTCAACCAAGGGTATTTTAGGGGGTGAGTTCGGGCAGCTTAACTTGAATCCTACCATTATACTTTATTATGACAATGATTTAGAGGGCTTAGACACAAGCACTAAGCCTAGGTTAGCACTTAAATTAATGCTTAAGGCAATAAACTAGTCTAAAAGCATAATCTATCTCAAAAGCACTGCTTAATTCCTTTCCAGCTCCTAATTTCATGTTAAACCTGGATTAATACTTAAGTTAGGGTTTAGGATGATGAACTAGTCTAAGGACATAACCCATCTTATAACTTTGGGTGTAGTATGGATTATCTCAACAACACTAACAAATTTCTTTGTCACTCCTAATTAAGCATAATATTGTATAAAAGATTGTGTTCGGGATTGAGTACAACCTCAACCCTGATCATGCATGAAAATCTGTTATGTTAAAGTTTAGGCTACTAGCACATAGATGGGATGCAAATAAATCAAAAATCTAAACATGGCTACAAGCTCATCCATAGAAAACCAATCACAAATATAAGTTCTCCACAGGGGTGAGATAATGACATTACATAAATCATTATCTACAATAAAGTATAAATTCAGGATCCGAATGGGTATCTGTCCTTCACCCCCTAAACTATGAGTCTACTCCTCCATCAGATTTTTACACATCATTAAATTCAAAAAAAAGAAACAATGGAAAGAAAACTAAGAATTGAAGACTCCCCCAATTGACATTGACGACCACCTGCGCTTCTGCATTTGAGAACTCCTTGGATCTCAAAGCGGCTTCTGAAAGGAAAGGAGAAGGAGAAGTGTGGCAAAAGATGGGAAAATCGGTCTTCCGCTCTCTATTTATAGGTGGGGCGTCATTTAGGGTTCGTCTGGACCCCCCCCTAGCCAATCGATCGGCCACCCGTAGACAGCTTGCGCGGTTAACTTAAAACACGTGTAACCTTTGATCCGTAAGGAGTTACGGGCCAAATTATATACCAAATCGAAGATCTTGAAGAGATCTACATGACCTTAGTGCTTTCATTAGTGGGTTTGCAAATTATTGGGTCATAAATACTCTTCTTAACCTTTTTCTTATTTTAAGCTTGACTAATTGCCAAAATGCATGGTTAATCAATCCACGCACTCAAGGAAAGACTCCTTTCAACCAAATCTTGACCCGATGGGTACTTCTTTTACACATAGTCAGATTTCTCAAAATAGTCTTCGAATATGCCTAAATTACATTTGATTATCCCGCTTTTCAACCTTTATTTGTTCCGTTGCACTCCAAGCCTAAATACTCCTCGTTTGTCCTCAAGCAAGCTTCAGCTCAAACTAGCTAAAGATAAAATGTTTTGATCAAGCATGTAACGGCAAGAATCACTTGTAAAAAATATTTCCGAACATATGTGAAGGTGTACTTGAAAGTGGAGAATCATTATGTAATGTTATTATTACACTGGTTCCTACTCTAATTCTCACGATTTAAGTCTTTTTACTGGAAAGTAAGATTAGAACTTCTCTCCCCTTTTTCGTTTTTCAAACCCTCCAAACTTGAGACGAATAGAGAAAATAATCAAAGGAATCAGTTATCCTAACTATTCACCACTAATCAATAGTGAGATCAAAAGGCTTACCTTTTCTCCCTTGTTTTCCCCTTTTTTGCTGCCCTTTTTTTTTCCACGGTCAGGCGTGTCTCCATCAAACCCATGTAGCGAGTTTTCGGCTGGTGATTCCCAATCCAGTTGGCTCAAGGCACTGAGTGAAGAGCACACCTCGGACCTAATGGCTCGAGTCGAAGCAATTCAAAGCCTAAGTCGTTACTGGCACATACCTTTTTTTTAGGTATTAGTGCTTACTATAGTAACCTGAGTTGGTTGATTCATCTTAAGCATTCCCTGTGGCCTAAGTAGGGAACTATGGACTGGCAGCTCCTGATCCAGTTGGTTGAAACATAGGGGTTACAAGAACCAACCTAATTCATGGGCATTGGTAACCCCCTTTTTGTTTGGAATCACTTAAGACAAAGATATAGAAAATTGACTTCAACATTGTTAGGAGTAAAATGATGGATTCAAATTCTTAAAATCATTTCTGATATTTCGACCTAAAAAATAGGATATGTCACACGATTAAAGGTAAAAAGCAATAATCTTTCTAACGAGTTAAAAGACAAAAATACATATTCAAAAGTCAGCTTCAGAAATAATTTTATTGTATAAATATTCTAATCATCATAGTACTTCTTAAATTTGATCTTTAATGAAAGTCACAAGCAACTCTATTCTCATTCATGCAAAAACTTAGCTAATTTAAGCAGAATTAAGCTAAAAGAACAAACAAAAGTTCACACCATACATGCCATCCCCAAACCTAAACCTTGCATTGTCCTCAATGCAAATAAATGAAAGTAAATACGTGGAAGGAAAGAAGAGAGACGACTTGAGGTATGGCATATTCAGCTATGCATGGTGAGCAAATCCAAAAAAGGAAGGCAGAAATAGTAAGCTGCAAAAGAAGGCATAGAAGACAGAATACTAGAAAAACTTATTAGAAGCGTTAGAAATATGGACTGTACAAGTTTTTAGTAAAAGAGAAATAAAGTAAGCATGGGAAGGATAACAAAATGATCTGCCGACGAAAGAGAGTTCAATTGGAAAAAAAGAAACAAACTCAAACACACAATAAAAATAAAAGTAGGTTGGATTGCCTCCTAAGAGCGCTAAGTTTAATGGCTTCAGCCAGACGCACTGTAGAGCGCAAAGTCAACCAAAATCTATTTGAGCATCTATTTGAGGAATATTTTGTAACCATGTATATTTTGTAAATGTTAAGAAATAATGTGCCAACTTTAGAGATGCATGGAATAGAGATAAACACAATTTTTCAATGGAGGAATATTTTTTTCACATTCATTTAAACAACGACTTAGGTAGAACATTGCCTCTTCAAACCTTGCTCATTGTCTTGTACAAGCAAACAATCAATTGAATCATCAGAAGCAGAGACATGAATCTTTAGCGGGCTTGTTTACACGCTAATTTCGAGGGAGTTGGGATGACACCGTTTTGAATAATGTGCCACGTGGTCAGCACGTGAGGGTGTTCTAGAGGGAGGTTAGGCCTTGAAGGACTAAGATAACGATGTCACGAGCTCAGCATCCTTGACGAGGGGATCAGCCACTCAAGGATCGAGAGGGTTGAAGGGTGAAGTAAACTCGAGATCAAGGGGCTATCAGGAAAGCTACAGGACGGGTGGTTCTAAGGCTCAAGGCAGTTACTTGGAGCGCAATTTCTGTTACTAGGGCATTAAGCTTAATTTAAGAGGATGTAAGGCTTCTGGAAAAGACATCCGCTAAGAATTTAGATGTGGACACCAAGAATTTCCCTGTAATGGTGAATTCATGGCACATTGATTGAAGATTTTCGAGCGCAAAAGAAAGCTTGGAGGCCAGACGTGGGTAGAGTTGTCAGGAAAGAAGGAGCAGCCATTATTTTTTGTTTTCTATAAATGAAGGACTCTGCATCAATCCAAAGTAGTACATGCGCTCATTGCAAAACTTCTCCAAGTTCTCTTTTACAGCACACTTGTGCGCTTTCTTTAGGAGCAGCATAACTTAGCTAGGCATAAAGTAGTGTAGATAGCTGAATTGACTTTCCAGTTTTCATCTATTCTCACAAATGGGCAAGTTGAGATTTAAGGCTTTGACAGCTAAAGCTTGTCCCTTGATTGCCCTGGTCTTAATACTACTATCACTATTTGATAAGTCTGTTGAACTTAGGTTCGCGCCATTGATTAGCACTTTGATAACCAATGACCTGATTACGGTTTGCTCCATCTTAATCTCATTAGACCTAAACTCATTCGAATTATTATAAGTCAATGGTGCGTACATCTACCCTCCCCAGACCCTGCTTTTGCGGGAGCCCATTGCAGGCACTGGGTTTGTTGTTGTTGTTGTTGTTGCTAGGCATCAAAATCTAATTGACTCAGGCTTATAAGTGGACGGTTGAGCTCTCGGCTTTATCTCCATCCCAGTTCCTGACTTTTATGTGTATAAGGAAATGTGTCTGTGGGCCCTGCTCCATCACTGTAACTGTTAGGTCCATATCCTTTTAATTTTCTGTCATAAAATATATAAAAAATCCACAAAAAATAACATTGGGCAAAGTCTTCTTAATTGAAGCGTAAGTGGAACTCGGTATAACCGAAGTCAGATACACAAACATATCACAACCTTTGGCCCAAAAACGGTGAGTGGTTGAGGTCAAAGACATGCGGTTCGTAATTAGGCTCATTCCATCATTGCGGTGAGTCCCTTTTGTATTTTTTTTTTCATATCTACAACGACCATACACACAAACTTGTAACAAAATAAAGCAAACAGGCCTTTTTATCGACCACAATGGGGGGCTTGAATTGAGACCTCATTGTCTTTAACCTATCGTTGATTACCAGATCGTAATTGCCGGCCATTCGCTGATGATCAGGACTAGGAGGTCTAGTTCCCTCGCGCATGAGGAATAAGAAGGCTTAGCCTTGATTGGATACACGCTTGAGCGTCCTCTTGAGCAAAGCCCCATATCTCCAAGGGATGAACCAAGTCACAGCCAAGGCAGCGAAACGGGTGGTGATGATGATATCCCAAAAGATGAACGTATTGGGCTCGATGGCCATTCTCGTAGGAGTTTTATGGCTATGCTTATTGGGCTCGATGGCCATTCTCGTAGGAGTTTTATGGCTATGCTTAAGCATAGCTTAGAGATTTTGAACCAAAGAGTCCAACAAATAATGAGGGAAGCCTTTGAGAGACAATGTGCTAAAACATAGCGCAATCTAGCGGCTTAGCGTGAAAACTCTGCCGCTATAAGAGGCGTAATTAATGACATTGGAACCTTTATGAATGAAAGGATTCATAGAGAAACTGATAGTCTTAGTGGAAATGAACATGACCTTGTCTTCTACTACTACCCTTATCACTAAGGACGTGGCTAGGCAGATAGTGGTTGAAGTTGAACCTATGTTGGTTAGACAAGCTAAGACTCATAAGGGCTTGGTCTTAGCCGTTAGAAAGGATATCAGGCAGCTTAGGCCTAAACCTTTTCCATTAGTACTAGCGAGGTACCCTCGAGTTCGCGGTTGCTAGTTGCTCCGGTTGACTACATGGTCCTAGAAAGAATAGAGAACCAACATACAGCTAGCCCATGTGTTGCACACTTGGAATCTAGCTGTAGAAGTGACAACGTGCCCCTTGGGGCTATTGGGCCTTCGAATCAAAGTTTCTTTTTGACCACAAGGGACCTCAATGCCAATGCGCCGATGTTACCCGTGTTGCAGTGAATTTCAAAATTTTTTTCCTAATTAAATAAATTAATGCAGCGAAATGGTTTAAAATCTCTAATTTTAAACCAATAGGTGATTTAAAATTCCTAATTTCAAATCAACAGGCCTCTACTCTAAAACATTCATAACAATAACATGAATATAAAACTAGCATAATCAAAATACTTTACATAAATAGAAAAGTGAAAAACTAAAAATAAAGGGAAAGAAGAATACCTGAAAAAGCTCCAAATAATGAATACCAAAAAAACTGAGACCTAGAAGTGTTTTGTGCAATCTCCTCGAAAACCTTGAGTGTGAGCTTTGAAAAATATTAAACTTAAGAGAATAAATTTTTACAGAAATTTTCTCTCTTTCAGATCTTGGAAAGTCAACACTTTCAGGAAGCTTTTTAATTTAAAATTGGATGCTAAACGCTAACTCCTTATAAGAGGCTATTGGAGCGAAAAAACAATAAAACAACAATGTTAGGATTCAAGTCAAGCATACAAAACATAACAAAAATGATGCTATTTAATATGCAGGTAAAAAATGTGTTTTAAATATAGACTGCGTGCGAGTGGCAGCCAACGATTGGCCCACACCAGTAGGCGCATATTGCCCTTGTGGGCTGGCCAGGAGTGTGCCACGTGCCACAGTTTTATTGGTCCTCGCCCGAAGGCACAGATCACCCAGTCATTTCCGCAACGTTGGACACATGTCGCGCGTTGGTTGGTTAGATCCCCGCAATACTGATCGCGAGCCATTTTTCGATTATATTTTATTTTTTTGTTTTGTTTTGTTTCCCACATATAAGAATTCATCCTATGAATTTTTATTTTTTAAAATTATTTGTTTAATTTTTAACTTTTATTCATCTCATGAATGATGTTCATCAAAATTTAATTTGCTCATCTCATGAATAAATAATTAATCTCATGAATTCTTTAAATTTTTTTTATGGCAATAAAAACATAGGCTTGCGCAGGGACCTTAGGGACAATTTAAAGCCAGCTCTAAAGGGATTAAATTAATTACCATCTGATAAAAAATTTAATAACCATTTATTTAATAATTCCAAAATGGACTATACTGATAGCAACAACCCTTCTATTAGATATCCATGACAAAAAATAGTTAGAACTACTACAATTATTTTTCTTACAGCTTTTCTATTATTTACCGACTCGTCCTTTTTTGAATAATTCATTTGTACTTGAACAAATTCACAATATAAATTGCAAATGTCAAACACTTAGAACACTTTGGCCAAAGTTTGGAATTAATTCAAACACTTGTGAATCAACTAAAGGGACATCTATATCGCATAAAAGACTATAGATTCCTTATTGAATATCGAATCCCTGTCACACTTCATGCGGTCACCCAATGCACGTGGGATTTTGCCCATATATTAAGACCTTTACTTATAGTACACCAAGGTAACTAATATTCCATGCATAGGTCCAGAATATCCTAAGGATTTAAATTCGTCGTTCAAATAGTACATCATGAGTCACTCACTTCAGATAGCAGTCTAGAAACAAGTAACTCACATGGTCCAACTCAGTGTATTAATCCCATTGAACACACCATAACACTTCTGGATCATCATCTACATGACAAAGATAGGTCATCTAAAGTGTCACGTTATAGTCTTAACAGACAAATAGTCCAAACTTATCCCCAACTACGAGTTCTTAAAATAACATTTCATTCCATTTTCTCCAAGTCTGTTTATGGCTTAATCTCATAAACCACTTAGAACAAACATGTAAAAAGTAATATGAGGGCTATATCTATCTCATGGATGCCACTTAAAACAAAATCACATGCAAGATATATGCTCACTTACACTATTTAACTAGGAAACAACTAGAACTTTAGTTTCATTCTTTAATACAGTATATTTGCAGGACAAATTTGGATTTTCAGGACACTCTTTGTAACAACTTGTCCTCGAGACAGAGGCATAACCATTCATATCCTCCTCAAGAATTAAAGGTTGGCCCAAGGCCCACTCAAGGCCTTGAACTAGGAGTGTAAGGTTCGGTCCCCATATTCCGAAACCAGATTTCTCATCCTGGATCTTTTCACGCTCATGATTCTGGGGGACAAATTAACAATCCGCTCCCTCAAGATCATGGCTTGGGGAATGATCAGGAAAGGATGAACCAATAGCCTACTAACACTAGTGTGCTCTTAGGCATGCCATGTAACCTTGGTCCTGCTGGGACCTACTTCTTAGCCAATCAATTTCTTGGCTAGTATGATCAAGGGATTTACCCAGGGTTTGGGGGGCAACAATCATTCCCAGACCCAATTGTGACCAGTGCTCAGGGGTATCCTGCAAATCATTCGAGGGATCCTCACCCATAATGGGGGCAATGGCAGCGCACAATAATGTGCCTATCCTATTCATCCAGGACCAATTGCCCGCCCTCATTGTGTAAATGTGTGAGCCGGGCCTCACAAGGGTCAACAGACCCTTGTATAGCAAACCTTAACATGCCTACATAGGCAGGGATTACCCTTTTTCTTGAGGATATAGGGTCCTTGAGTTCACCCTCTTTTCCGGAGAAGGAATTGTTTCTGCCCTCAAGCATTTTGCATGATTTAATTGCCAATGTAGGGAAGCAGCAGATAATCAATATCTCAAATTAAGGCTCTTACTTAAATCATTAATTGGGACCTCTTTTTAAGTGGCATATCAGCCTGTCCCCTAATTCTATTTACTATTAGGATGATGGCTGGGCAATTCCAGGCTTAATTCTGTAGAATGGAATTAGGAACTTCCATGTCAAACTTGGCTCGAATGAGACAGAAGCTTGGTGAGTCAGTGGGAGACAATATTAACTAGCTCAAGAGGGCCAGGTTAAGATGTACTGTAGCCCCTCCTAAACTCGAGTATGCTAAGAAAGCCTTGAATGGTTTGGATATTAAATTCAGGAAGAAATTCGAAGGCTCTAACTTTATGATGCTTCTTCAGGTGGCAGAATCTGCCACTAGATACGAGGCTATCATAAAAGGAGAAAGCCTTAATAAAAATAGCGCGCATAGAACTTATGTACACGACTTAATAGAAGAGGAAGAAGATCCTCCGTGTGAGATTGACATTGCTGAATATGTCAGAGGGCCTCCTTTGGTTGGTAATCCTTTGATAAAGAAGGATATTAAAGCTGGGAAATCTTATAGTCCCAAGACTTGAGGAAATACTCATTTGACCTCTCTAGGGTCGATATAATATTAGATTGGCTTAAGGAAAATAAAAAACTCAAGATTGGGGCTAAACACAGAAAACCTAACCCCGGTTCTACTAAGGGGAAGGTATACTATAAGTGGCACGATTCATTAACCCATTCAATGGGAAACCATGTGATCTTTACAAATGTGGTTCAGGGTGCCTTAGAGGCAAGGGAATTGATCTTCCTGGGAGAATAACAAATGGGCACGGATAAAGACCTTGTCCCTAGTCCTCTTCAAGTCAACATAGTTGAGACCTTTGACAAAGGTATGCCTTGCTGTGTCCAGACTAACCCTTTTTCCTTGTACAGGGAGAAAATGTTTCTGAGGGGCAATTAAAAGGAACAAGTGGCTAACCACCTTTTCGAGCGGTTGGTCATCAAAGGAATATTTGGATTCCTAAGATTGGTTTGCACACTTGATGATAGAATATCTCGTTGCATACCACTGAACTCCATCCTACCTACATGCATGTCGTTTTTAAGGATTTTCTGATCAAGCTCCACAATAGTTTAACCATTACACTGACAATGGAAGAAGAGTTGGCTATGGAGATTAGTAGCAACCAAGGATCCTCTCAAAGTCTAACCAGTCGAGAGAAAACATCTCACGATCAGGAAAGGATATCAAACACAGCATGTCAACAATGTTGTGGGAAAATGCATGCTGCGATGAGGAAACTCAGGTTGCTTCCTCACTATGTTTTCCCCACTGACCCTCTTTGGGAATTAAAAATTCCATATGAGAGATCTCGAAGAAGTGATCCTATCAAAGATTCTCTCTCGAAGACTTTGGACATTATGAGGACAAGCCACCCTAAAAGAAATCCAAGGTACACCTTACTAGATGTGGACACCAATCTGGTACCACAACAATTAGGATGTTCGCCTTCTAGGGTTAGGTTTGGCAATGTCTGGAGGAGGAATCATATCAATCAATAGGTAGCTCCTTCCAACTTACTCGAACCCAAAGAAGAAGGCAGTTGTGCAAAAAGGCAGCTTAGCGGGGGACTCTGCTCAATACTTGCCTGGCTAAGCTTTCTCAAGAAGAGGCCAAGGTCTAGAAGGGCAAGCAAACCAAGCATACTGATCTTGATAATTTGATGGGTGAGTCTAAACCTTTTAAAACAGAAAAACGGCCAGCTCGTAAGAAACTCGAGAGGTGGGCAAGTTCTTCATCATATGAAGGGCAAGAATCTTAATAGAACCAGCTTGCCAAGGACCCCCTAGTGCTAAAATAAGCTGAGAATGGGGAGGATTACTCCACTTTTAGCGTTAACTTAGTGGAATCTATGAATTGTGTCAATCCAACATGGTCTGACATCGAGAATGACTTCCCCAAACCTCTGGAGGAGTCTGAAACACAGGAGGTTGATCTTATGGACCCACTGCAAGAGCAAGGCATGCTAGTCAATGACAGTCCTAAAAATGTTGAGGTTAGAACTGCCTTACTTCTTCTCTTGGAGTTCATGGCAGCTGATGCCTAAGAAGGTCTCGAGGGTGATGTGATAGCATCGGCTAAGGAGCCCCAATTAGAGCTCGTGGCTGAAGTAGGGGCCACCAAAGGTATATCCAACTTTTGTCTTTTAAGGTTAATGCTACAACATTCAAATCGCCTGATGACACACCTGACGTAATGAAGATGATGTTTTATGGGCTTAACATCACCAATATACAAATCAAGCCCCTATACATCAAAGCCAAATTTGATGGCATTCTGGTGAATAAGGTTTTGGTGGATAACGATGTAGATATCAATGTATTATGTTCATAAATCTTGGGGTCATTGGTAAGTCTCCAGAAGACTTAATTACTTCAGATGTGGCAATTGTGGCTTTTCTTGAGCTACTACCAAATCTAAAGGAGTCATCCCAATTGAAGTAACTATTGCTAGCTTGAGCAAATTGACAACTTTCTTTATGATGGAAACTACCTCAAGCTATAATGCTTTTCTTGGTAAAAATTGGTTGTATGCCAATTATTGTATTCTATCTTCACTTCACCGATTGCTCATCTTCTAGAACCATGACAATATGAGGTTATTATGGCATATGATAGGCCATTCATGGCTTCCTCCAACTGCGTGGAGGAAAAATTATACGAAGATGGCGTGGGACCTCTAGACTTGAAAAGGTCCACTCCACAATCGACCTAACAGCAGGACATGACAACTGTCCTTGATAGCCCATTGACTGAAGCTAAGGTTGGTCAAGCGAACCTCAAGTTTGAAGACTCTGACTTCTGGGGATGCATGAGAACCCTTCTCGGTGAAGGGGACTTCCAGGGCACTTTAGAACCTCGATGCGGAGGCACTACGACTTCCTAGTAATGGCCTCGTAGGCCATTTTCTTAGCATTAGCAATGTTCATAGCGTAGCACGTGAGGATCAGCTTTGGACTGAGCAGCCATTCAATGGTTTTCGAGTACATATAGCACAAGAAAAAGAGCTGAAGCTCTCTGACATAAGAGTAGCACTAGCCAAAATAGAGGATTTAAGGGATGAAGTCCAGGACCCGTTCCTCGAGGTTAATTTGGGAAAAACAGAAGGCCCAAGAACTACTTTTTGAGCACTCTGCTTTCTGAGGAGCAAAGAGTGCAGTACTGATCTTTACTTTCGGAATTGAAGGTCTGCTTTTATTGGGATCATCATAAGATGCCTAGCCTAGATAGGAAAGTGGTCTAGCATAGGCTCCCTATTATGCCAGGCTCAAGGCCCATCATTTAGGCCCAGAGAATGATGTCTGAAGAAGTCATTGATTTAGTTAAGGAAGAGATTCAAAGACTCTTAAATGCCAATGATGCACGGTGTTTGCTTAGTAAGTGCACTAAGTCATATCAAGTAATACAAAGTGAATAGAGTATCATTTTCACGAGGATTGATTATTGAGTAACTACTGAAATTAGTAGTTTCAACGCTATTTGAAAAACAAAAATTTGTAGTTTTTGATATGTAACAAACAAAATGAATAAAACCAAAGATGTTTACTTATTTTTTAAAGAAATTTACGGATTTTTTAGATCCAAGGTATCCGATTTCACCTAGTTTCATCAATACGCCTTTCTATACTCAGTATTCAAGTTATTATTACATGTTGATGGTCAAAAATCCTAATTTACTAAATATTCTCTCTCGAGCAATACTTAGCCTACTATTTTACATGAATTTAAATAATAAAAGAGTTCTGAAAATTTATGGTTTTAACTTAAGACCACAGAAATCGCGTTAATCTATCTCTAGCATTCGCTCAATTTGTGGTGTTTATTACTTTTACGATCATCATAAATATCCCCTCAGACTCATTACGAATCATTGCAGGTTTTGAATGGTGATCAAGCATTCAAAACTTATGAAGAAAAGTAATAAACATTTCAACAACGCAATAAAAAAACTTTGACTCCATTGAATTAGAAAATAACATATATTACAACTTAGACTATATTGTCGCCTTAGAAAGACAAAATTAGTTAATGGTGAACATAATATAAAGCAAAAATAAAACAAAATCTATGAACTTAAAGAGAAAAAGGATAGAAAATAACTTTGAAAATAAAAAATCACTAGCCAAACTCTTTCTTTTCTCCTACTTTCCTCCTTGTAACCTATATTTATGTGCTTTTCTTTGGAATTGGATGAGATTGATCTTGATTTCATCCCTATTTATAGTATTCAAGTTACCAATTACATTAAATAAAAAAAAAAAATCCATGAACTTGCTCCTTATTTGCTCTCTTTATCGCCCCCGCTTGCAACTGGATGGAATTTTTCTACTTTTTCTTCACTTTTTCAATTTTTAGCCACGAGTCTTGCAAATTGGATGCAAGTGGCCTTGATTTTTTTTCATTGTTTATAGAGAAAATCATATTATTTGTTGGTTTTGTTGCCCTCTTTTGCAAGTTGAATGCAATTGATCATGTTCTTACATCTTTCCTTTCCTTAACTGTGAGGTTTTGTTGCAAATTGCTCATTTTTGCTTTTGTTTATTGGATCTTGGTTCAATTTGTTGATTTTGGTCATTAAACCAAGCAAGAATTAGCATAAAATGAGAATTCTTGTAATGAAAAAAATAATAGGAATGAAAAAAGAGCAAAAATAATAAAAATTTGATGCAATATGGACAAAAATTAAACCTAAATCATATGAATATATGCAAAAAAAATTGGACTTATCAGCCAAATTTATCAGAACTGCTAGTTATGTTGAATGGCTGGTAAACATGGTCCCTGTTATTAAAAAGAATGGCAAAATTAGGGTCTGTATGAATTTCAGAAATCTGAATGCAGCCACCCTAAAGGATAAGTACTCAATGCCTACTGCTAATGTGCTCCTTAACTCAGCCGCGAGGCATGAGGTTTTTTCATTTATGGATGGCTTTTGTGGGTATTCCCAAGTCATGATCACTTTGAAAGATACTCACAAAATAGCGCTCACTTTTAACGATTTAAATAATATAAATTAGTATTTAAGAAAACGTTCCTTCTTAATAAAATGTCTATATTATTAAATCGCAAATCTATTTATTTGATTTTATTATACCTATTCATGTATATTATGAATGTAATAGAGACCGGCTTTGATACCAATTGTTGGAAAAAATGACTCTGATGCCGACTATTGGGTTTATAGTCCTCAAATATGGTCACAACAAAAGGCACCTAGTAGAGTATTTAGAGTCGAAGACTCTTCTCTCTACCTAAGCCCCCAGTCTGAGAGTCATGCTTCGTGACACCTCACGTGTGAGAGCTCCTGGGAATGGGGTTATCTCTATAAATCCTTTTGCTCTAATACCGATTGTTGGGACAAATTTCAAAAATTCCCCTAAATTTATAAAGTTTATGCAGCTGAAGGGGTTTAGAATTCGTAATTCTAAACCTAGGGTTGATTTAAAATTCCTAATTTTAAATCTATAAATTTAAATCTACATATCTAAATTCTCAATTTAGATATACAGGCCTTTTACTCTAATATATTCATAACAATAAATAAACTTAAACAGGTATAATAACGAATACTGTAAATAAATAGAAAAGCGAAAACTAAAAGAAGAAGGAAAGAAAACATAACTAGATTTGCTTCGAATAAAGAAAACAAGAAAATAATAATAATCTTCAAAATCGAGACCCCGCGATCTTCTACTCAATGACCTAGAGCTGCACAGAGGGTGGGCTCGGAAAAATATTAAACTGAGGAAAGAAAAAATTTCAACAGAAAATTTTCTCTCCAATTAGGCCTCCGAAATAATTCTAGAAACCCAAAATAATTTGTTTTTAATTGAATGCCAAACTCTTGGAATATGCAACCCTATTTATAGTAGGCTGCCAGAGAAAAAAAATAACAAACAATCGATGTGGGATTTACAAAACAAACCCAACTCAATCACAAAATGCGTTGTTTTAGTTAAAAAGAAACAAAACACAGTGTTTCGTTACTAGGCCAAACACACGTGTTTCATCTAATGGAATGCTGCCACGTGGCAACACGTGTCGCGCTCTGATTCATTTGATTCAAAAAGAACGGATTGCACTGTACAAGCTATTTTTTGGTTTTTTAAATTTTTTTTTGTTTTGCTTTGTTTCCCACATGTAAAAAATCATCTTATGAATTTTAATTTTCATAAATTACTTCATTTTATAATTTTTAGCTTTTATTCATCAAATAAATAATGTTTCACAAAATTAAATTTACCCATCTCATAGATAAATAATTCCTCTCATGAATTCTTTAATATTTTTTCGACGGTAATAAATAAAGAGGCTCGCGCAGGGACATCGGGAAAAATTTAAATCTTGCTCCAAATGGGTTAAATCAATTATCTCATGAAATAATTTAATTACCATTTAACGAGACTTAATTCCACTAAATAAATCTCACTGCACTCCAGAGTTAAACCATTTATTCGATATCTCCCTAATAGACTATATTGATGGTATCAACCCCTTCACTAGATGTCCATGAAAAAAGAAAAAAATATAGCTGCTACCATTATTCTTCTCACAGCTTCTCGATTAGTTACCGACTTGCCCTTCACTAAATAATTCTTTCGCACTTGAACATATTCACAGTATAAATTTCAAATGTTAAACACTTGAAATACTTTAGCCAAAGTTTCTAAACTGTTTAAATATTTGCTAATCAACTAAGGGGAAACCTGTATCTCATAAGCGATTATAGATTCCCTAGTAAATACACTGATCTTTGTCACACTTCACGCCGCCACCCAGTGTACGTGGCAATTTAGTCGTGCATTTAGACCGTATTTATAGTACACCAAAGTTACTAACGCTCCATGCACAAGTCTCTACTCTCAGGATTTGGAGTCATCTTTCAAACAGTACAACATGAATCACTTATCTCCGATAGTAGTCTAAACTCACATGGTCCAACTTAGTGTATCAATCTTATTAAACACACCAACCTAGCACTTTTGGCTCACCATCTACATGACAAAGACAAGTCATCTGAAGTGTCACGTTATAGTCTTAGCATACAAGTGGTCCAAACTTGTCTTCGACTACAAGTCTTTCAAATAACAATCCATACCATTTGTTCTAAGTCTATCCGTGGATTAATCTCATAAACCACTTAGAACAAACATGTAAATTGTAGTCTGAGGACTACACCCATCTCAAGGATGTTTCCAAAAAGAAAATCACATGCAGTATAAATGGTCGCTTACACTAGTTTAAGAAGAAACGACTAGAATTTTAATTTTATTTATTAATTAAATAATATTAATAGAATAAATCTGAATTTTAGGATACTATTCCTAACATGAGTGTGGATGGAGGAAACTCCATTCTCCTTCAAGATACAGGATAGATCATCCTCAAAAAGTCAAGCTAATGACTATAACTTAAGCGCTTCTTGGAAGGCAACCCAAGTTTTCGTTTTCCTACATCTTTTCTTTTAATTTCCTTTTATTTTATCATTATCTTTTGTTTCTATGCATTTTGTTCAAACAAGTGTTTTTGGAAACAAGTTTGGGGGTAACATGATGTCGACATTGACCAACAAAAAAGCAATCCTCAAATCTGGGAAGTATTTCTCATCTACTGCTTTGTTCTTTGTATTTCTTTTAACATTGAGGACAATGTTAACTTTCAAGTTTGGGGGTGGGAGAGAGATTTTTTCACCTTTTATAAATTTTGAACAAAATCTTTTGAAATTTTTTTTATCTGGTCCTATTTTATCTTTTAGAGTCGGCTTTAATGCCTCCCAGAGTTTAAAGCCTTTGTATGGGGATATAGATAGTGTCGGCCAACAATAATATTTTTTATAGTTTTAATCATTAGCCTCTATAATTTTTATTCCACATTTTTTAACTACATTAATCTAAACGAAGAGATGGCCTTGGATAGAGCCTAGTGGAGAGCTAGCATTGGTGTAACCAATATAGTGGTGTAGGAGCACCCAACACTCGTGTAACAGGAGGTTGCCTCTTTTGAATGTTGATGGGTGGCCCAGTGATCCTAAGGCGGAGGGGAATAGAGGAAGAGGCTGGCTAAAGAAGAGTTGATTGGAGACTCTCCACTGAGCAACATATATGATAAACGGGAAGTGAGGAAGGGGTCGGCCAAATAGAAATCAGTTAAAAATAAGAATAAAATTAAAAACTAAAAGTAAAATTTGGTAGAGACAATTCGATTTGACGGGGATCTCACCGACTCCAGCCTAAATGAAGAGATGGCCCTAGTTTAGAGCTCAGTGCAGGTTTAGGATAGGGGTAACCGAGTTAGTGATGTGGGACATTCGAGCACAAGCAAGCTGTGGGTTTGATCGTGGGCATACATGTAGTATGGAGGATAGTTGGTCAATTAGGGCTCTAAGATGCTGGCACCCTCTGTACTTTCTGTACTATCTCTCTCTCTCATTTCTCCATCTCCCTTTATCTCTCTCTCTCTCTCTCTCTCTCTCTCTCTCTTACTCTCTTTCTGGACCTTCTCTCTCTACCTCTATCTCTCTCTTTACTCTCTAGATGATCAACTTCTCTATATGTTTGCGTAAGTGTGAGTGGTATCACATGTAGGATCTTCCTCATACTTGCTCGTTTGTTCCTACTTTTTACCCTAAATACTAGGATCATATCCCATACATTCATTCCTTAAGTACATGCTTACATGCTTATCGGATTATTGGATTGGATTGTATGCCTACATGCTTTGTTGCAAACATGCTGCACATGATGTCTAGGCTTTTCATGCTCTCCTTGCATGCTCTCCATAAACTTCTGCTACCAGGTTGGGGGTCCTCGTAGTCTCTCATCTGGGCCCACCCTGATGGGGTAAGGTTGCGTACATCCTACCCCTCCCAGAACCTGCACAAATGGGAGCCCTTATGGTACTGGGACTGTTTTGTTGTGTTGTTGTTGTATTTTTGAACTACATTTACAACGCTTAAAATAATTTTGAAATCTTATCATCTTGCTTTTTAGGCAAATTTGCTGTCTTTCTTAGCTTGTTTACTTTGATTAGACTTGAATAAACTGAGAAACGATTGTTTTTCTGTTCTATTTGCAAAGCATGATCTATTCTAAGGCACTATCTTGATAAAAAAATTGTCTTTGAGTTTACTAGTTTGTATGGCTATTTTACCTTTCTTTCTGATTAAAAATGCTCAAATTTGAATAGATTGCATTAAGATTATCATTTACATAATAGATTTTAAATAGTTATGCCTAAGTCTAAGTAAAAGCAAAAAATGATGGTGCCTCAGTTGGTGGCGTCTCCTACCCATGTGGTCAGCATCCGCGGGTCAGGAGTTCCATTCACTGAAGATATACTCATTATGAATCGCTACAAATCTTGAGCTCAAGCCCATCATGAGGGCGTCTCAGTTGGTGGCATCTCCTACCCATGCAGTCATTGCCTAGGGGTCAGGAGTTTAATTATCGCTGAAGATATACTCATGACATAGCTGCTCATGGGAATTGTGGGCCTCCTCATGGACTGCAGTTGGGTGGGGCAAACCAATCCCTCGTTTCGGGGGGGGGGGGGGGGGAGATAATTTTTTGAATAATTTAATTTTAGGCATACCTGAGAAGTCTTCTTATGAATGGCATGATTTTTGTCATCTATTCAGTTTAAATGTCTTAAGAGTAGAAAGAACGGATAAACTTAATTTACTTAGCCAACTTTTAAATTCAGTTGCCTAGGTGATTGATGGGTTTTTCCTTACAAAGAATGTTTTTCCATTAGAACCTTAAGCTTTGAAACTTTGTCATTCTTTTCTAATAGAAATGTACTTGCTTTAAATTCCACTAAAATTCATATGTATGCATAAGATCCCGTGCTTTCATGTTAAGTCTTCCACGAGGATGAGCAAGATTTAAGTTTGGGGGTATTTTGATAAGTCCAATTTAGTATATAATAGTTCATATATTTTAGGTTCAATTACTAATCATTTTGCATCTAATTTTTATCACTTTTGCTCTTTTTTGCTGTTGTTATTATTTTCTTGCAAAAACACTCATTTTATGCTACTTCTTGCTAGGTTTTATCATCAACATCAACATATGGAAACATGAAACATCAAACAAAAGCAAAAAATGAGCAAAAAGACGCAAATCCATATGGCTAGGGGGAAAAAAAACCAAGAAGATGAACAATTTGTGCAATTTGCAAATTTTGGCGGCCAAATGAACAAATCAAGAGCAAATATGGATTAAACCCATAAAAAAAAAATACACATCACTTGATGCAAAATCTGAGTTTGGGCGGCAAAATTAAGAGAAAAATGAAGAAAATAGCAAGCTGTAGCAAGTTGCAAGTCGGGCAGCAAAGATGAGCAAATGATGATGACGTTGATGAAATTATTTTATTCATGAATTGGCAACTTCAAATACTATAAACACAGGATGAAAGCAAGTGTTCAAATCATCATTCAATCATCCAAAATCAATTCAAAATAAAAAAAGAAAAAAAAAATAGAAAGAACCATGAGGAAGAGAAAAGAAGGGAAGGAAGAAAGTTTGGTTTGTAATTTTTCAATTTTAAGTTCTTTTCTCTCCTTTTCTTATTTAAGTTCATGGATTTTGTCTAAGTTTTGCTTCATTTTATGTATACTATGAACTAATTTTGTTTTTTCCAAGGCTATGATGCAACCTATGTTGTAATATACGCCGTTTTCTAATTCAACGTATTCAAAGTTTGTTTACTGCATGGTTTGAGTTTTTGTTATTGTGCTTCATGAGTTATGATTGCTTGATTACCATTCAAAACCTATAATGATTCATAATGAGTCTAAGATGAGATTTATGATAACTGCCTAAGTGATAAACCCACAAATTGAGCGAATGCTAGAGATAGATTAACGCGATCAATGTGGTCTTAAGTGAAAACCATGAATCTTCAAAACTCTTTTCTTATTTAAATTCATGCAAGAGATTGATGAGTTAATATGTAAAAGAGTATGCTAAATGTTGCTCGAGAGAGAATATTTAGTGAATTAGGATTTTCGGCCATCAATATATAGCAACAACTTGAATATCGAGAAAAGAAAGGCATAAATTAGGTGAAATCGGAGACCTTGAATCTTATTAAATCAGAAAATTTTCAAAACAATTCAGTAACCATATTTAGTTCTTTTCATTTTGTTTGTTACATATCAAAAAGGCCAAATTTTGGCTTTTCAAATAGCCGTTAAACTACTAATTTCGGTACTTATTCAATAAACAATCCTCGTGGAAACGATAACCTACTCACTCTATGTTACTTGATATGACTTAGTGCACTTGATAAGCAAACAACAAGCATCACTAAATTACCTGTCACCTTGGTGGGTAAATGTTCCAACAACATGGTAGAGTATGAGGCATTGATAATTGGCCTTCAAACTCTCCTAGAAATGCAAGTCCTCAACGCTGTCATTAATGGGGATTTGCACTTGGTAATTTGCCAAGGAAAAGGGGAATTTCAATGCTTGAGAGATACCTCAAATTGATAACTATCAACAATACAAAAGCAATTGAGTAAATTCAATGGTGTTCAATTTGAACATACTCCCAGGGAACAAAATAAGGCAACCAACGACTTGGCTCAATTGGCATCTGGGTACAAATATCCTAGAACATGGTGTGAAAAAACCATGGTTATCAAGACTAAGGTTCTGGATCATGACATTGAGTTCATTGAGTCCCTTACCCACATAAGTGAGACACGCCAAGTAGGCACTTGGAGTACTATGAGGCTAATCAAACTATCCTAAGTCAGTGAGAGGATTGGAGGAAGCGTTTGGTGGATTACTTCAAGAACCGTCAAGATTACATTATGGATAGAAAGATGAAAATGAAAGCTCACAGATTCCATTTGGATGGCGAGTTTAGCGAGCAACACAAGAGGGACGCTAATGGAGTGCTTCTCAAGTGCCTTGACTTGGATGAAGCAATGCTAGTAATGGTAGGAGCCTATGAGGGTATTTGTGGGTCCCACTCAGCTAGTAACAAAAAGCATTGGCTTATAAGGCGTTACGGCTACTGCTGGTCGTGAATGATGGATGACTGCATAAAGTATGCCAAGGGATGCAAAGCATGCCAAAAACCTAGACGTGTGCTATGAGTCCTTGCTATTGAGATGCATGCTATTGTCAAGCCATGGCCATTTAGGGTTGGACAATGGAAAGACATGATTGAGTTCATCAAAGAACACATCCCATATAGGTTTGGCATCTCGGAAACCATTACCGTGGATCAGGCTAGAGTATTTAACTGGACTAAGGTTAAAGACTCTATCAAGAGTTTAAACATTGGAATCTTGAACTCAACACCTTATTATGCTCAGGCTAATGGCCAGGTAGAGCCAACTAACAAGATTCTTAAGGCCAATGTTGAAAAATGATAGACAATAATCCTAGAAAGTGGCATGAGTAGCTATTAGATGCCCTTTGGGCTTACAAAAACTTCTAAACGAGATGCAACTGGGACAACTCCTTTTCATTTGACATATGGCCATGATGTAGTGCTTCCAATGGAGGTAACAGTCTAGTCTATTAGGTTAACTCGTTAAGGAAAGTTTCCTAAACTTGAATATGAGTAGTCCATGATGGATGAGCTTACTAATCTTGACTAAGTAAGGCTTGATGTTCTTCATAAGTTTGAAACTCAAAAGAAGAGGATTACCAAAGTCTATAACAAAAAGGTCAAACCTACGTCCTTTGACTTAATGAATCTTGTTTAGAAAGTGGTTTTACCCATTAGCCAGAAGGATCGTGTCATGATTGTAATTCGGAATTGATTAGTAGTATTAGTATTAGACAATATGCTAGTATAATGTCATGAAAAGGTCTTGTTAGTTGCTGTCAATTCTGGTTTTGCTTTGCTACTGCAGTGCAAGCCACGGTTTAAGCTTGTTAGTCGGTATTTGTATTAGTTAGTATAAACAGGTTAGTTCTTGCTTGTAAGAGATACGTTGATGATAATGAATTGATTTCCCTTCTTGTTCTTCCAAGTGTTCTCAAGTTCCTCTCTAGATATTTTCTATCTCAATCTTAACATCTCTTCTTAATCTCAACTTCTCATCTTGTTATCTTCTATTGATCTCAATTCATCCTTCTTATCTCATCTTTAATCACTACTCCTCAATTGAATTCTATTCAAACAATTCTTAATCTCATTTCTCATGTAAAAACAATGTTGAAACCTTAGGTTCGTAGATGATTCATCCAAGAATCATAACAGTTGTATCAGAGCCTGATTTTTGCTTCCATTGGTGATTTAATACTGGTACTTGATGGCTGATTCAAGATTGAGCTGAATTTTGATCAAATCTATCGGCAAAGAGCTTCAAAATCTGCTGTCAGGTTGTTCTGTTCTTGTATTCAGTTCGGTTTGCATCGATTTAGTTCAAATGCGTGTAAGCATGCTGATAGATTGAACTAGGTTCTGTTGTGATTGATCAAGATTTTGATTCTTAGACTTAATCTTGCTATACCAAAATCAAAATCTAGTGATCATTTTTGATGCTTGAGTTGCTGCCAATTAGATTCGAACAATCAGAGTAGGAGAAGTACATTCAAGTCATCAAGTGTTGATCAGGTGGTAAGCTTAGATTGAGAATTCAGAATCTGGATTCTGTTCTTAGCCACACAATTTGTTATTTTTTGCTCAGCATTGGTGATACTTCAATCAACTAAACAAGTTTTAACTTGATTCTAGCTTAGTCGTACTTACTTTTCTCAGCCACACCAAAATTCAGTGCTAATCAGTACTTCGATTAAGTTGAAGGTGATCTAAGCTGTTGCACTTGCGGTTTGAGATTGAAGTGAAGATATGGCTCGAGATATATTCTATGTTGCAATTCAAAGGAATCGAGATATTCTTGAGCAACATTTAAGAGGATGTCTCAAACATTGGAGACTCATTTTCAGTCCATGCATCAATTGATAAAACAATATTCTACTGAGATGTAATAGCAAACAGATCAGGGTTCTGTAGAAATGCAAGAGCAAACTATTGGACAAAATAATGCTTACAAACCACTACCTGTTGATACATTGGTGCAAGGTGATGCTCAAGCAACTCTTGAAGAACAAATTACAACAGATTTAGCACCAATTTAGGTTAAGGATGTAGTTTTGTTAGCGGATCAAAATGTATTGATGCAAATGAGTTTTGCAGCAGTGGAACCAAAGTTAGTTCAGCAGAAAAACTTGCAAACACAGGATGAGTCTGACCTAGTAGCTCCTCAATTTGTTATAGATGATTTCTTGTTGATACAATCAAATGTTGCAGCTGAGGAAATAAAGGATGAGATAAAGCAAACACATGTTGATCAATTGAATATGAAGTTTGCAGCAGCAACATCAGTAGCACCTAATGCTAACATCAGACAAAGTAATGAGGACTCTTATGTTCCTTGTTTGGTAGCATTTGAGGAATTCATTGTACAAGCACGAAGTGAAGAGCTTCTTACAAAGGTCTATCCAAGTGTGAGACCACCTGAAAGTGTGGGTTTGATGTTTAAACAACAACAACAACTCAAATTGGAAATACATATCAGTTTGGTAAAAGTAGTGAGGATGCTGTTGGGGTTCAGTGGGGTGGAGCATGCGGTCGAGCAAGCATTTAGATCCAAAGTTAGCTAAGTTGGGCTGGATTTTAGAGGCTAATTTCAGCATTTACAGCTCCTATTCAGCTTGAACACACTCAAAGGCTTGACAAAGTGATTAAAATACGTTAGGCGTTTCTTGAAGAAACCTCTCCATTGGGAGGAGATTTGCAAGAAGTTCAAGTTGCTACTGAAGAGTGCAGAGTTTGGTTAAGTGATGTGTGTAAAGGCCATCAAACATTTAACCCGGTTGCAACAATTCGCATTTCTGCATAAATAGTAAGCAGGTATGCTGGCAACCGAAACCAGAAACCGGAATCCTGAAGTTCCAACTCCAATTTACTGCATTTGGTAGCTGCTTCTTGCTGTCCTGCATCACCTGGTTACTGTCCTGTTTCTTACCAACGGTTTTAGCATCAAAATCAACTCATTTCCAGCTACAAATTCAAGCATTCCAGCATACAAAAGCATGGTGTCTGCTGCAGTATCAGACCCCACAATTCTGCTATAAATTTCCGTGTTTTTAGCTTAATAAGAGATGTTCGTGTGTCCTTTTCCTTAATAAGATTCCTGAGGACAAGAATCTCTTAAGGGGGAGGTATTGTCATGATTATAATTAGGAATTGATTAGTAGTATTAGTCTTAGACATTATGCTAGTATAATGTCATGAAAAGGTCTTGTTAGTTGCTGTCAATTATGGTTTTGCTTTGCTGCTGGAGTGCAGGCCACGTTTTGAGGTTGTTATTTGGTGTTTGTATTAATTAGTATAAATAGGTTAGTTCTTGCTTGTAAGAGATGTTGATGATTATGAATTGATTTCCTTTCTTGTTCTTCCAAGTGTTCTCAAGTTCCTCTCTAGATATTTTCGATCTCAATCTTAACGTCTCTTCTCAATCTCAACTTCTCATCTTGTTATCTTCTATTGATCTCAATTCATCCTTCTTATCTCATCTTTCATCACTAATCCTCAATTGAATTATATTCATACAATTCTTAATCTCATCTCTCATGTAAAAACAATGTCGAAACCCTAGGTTCGTATATGATTCATCCAGGAATCATAACAGATCAAAATCTTTAGGAAATGGTCCCCAAACTGGGAAAGCCCATTTAGAGCTATAGAGGTATTTGGAGGAAACGCCTTGTTAGGAACACTGTCCTGAAATCCAGATTTATTCTGGATATATTATTTTAATTAATAAATAAAATTAAAGTCTCAGTCGTTTCCTAGTTAAATTTGTGTAAGCGAGCATGGATACTGCATGTGATTTTCTTTTGGGAGACATCCATGTGAGGGGTGTAGTCCTCAGATTACAATTTACATGTTTGTTCTAAGTGGTTTATGAGACTAAGCCACAAATAGACTTGGAACAAATGGTATGGATTGTTGTTTATGAGGTTCGTAGTCGAAGACAAGTTTGGACCACTTGTATGCTAAGACTATAACGTGACACTTTGGATAACTTGTCTTGGTCATGTGGATGGTGATCCAAAAGTGTTATGTCAGTGTGTTTAATAAGATTGGCACATGGAGTTGGACCATATGGGTTACTTATTTCTAGACTACTATCAGAGATGAGTGATTCACGTTGTACTATTTGAATGACGACTCTAAATCCTTAGGGTATTCTGGACTTGTGCATGGAGCCTTAGTTACTTTAGTGTACTATAAGTAAGGTCTAAATGCATGACTGAATTCCCACGTACACTGGGTAGCGGCGTGAAGTGTGACAAGGATCAAGTATTTAATAGGGAATCTACAGTCTCTTATGAGATACAAATGTCCCCTTAGTTGATTTGCAAATATTCCAAGTGTTTGACATTTGGAATTTATACTATAAATATGTTCAAGTAGAAATCAATTATTCAGTAAAGGGCGAGTCGGTAACTAATGGAGAAGCTGTGAGAAGGATAACGGTAGTGATTATATTTATCCGTTGTAATGGACATCTAATGGAGGGGTTTTTGTCATCAATACAGTCTATTAGGGAGATATTGAATAAATGGTTTAAGTCTAGAGTGCAGTGAAATTCATTTAGTGGAATTAAGTCGCATTAAATGGTAATTAAATTATTTTATAAGATAATGAATTTTACCCATTTGAAGCTAGATTTCAATTGTCCCTAAGGTCCCTACACAAGCCTCTATGTTTATTGCCATCGGAAAAATATTAAAGAATTCATGAGACGAATTAATTTATTCATGAAATGAGTAAATTTAATTTTGCCAAATATTATTCATGAGATAAATAAAAATTATAAATTATAAATTAAAATAATTTTGAAAAATTAAAATTTATAAGATAAATTTTTACATATGGGAAACAAAAAAAAAAAAAAGAAAAAGAAAAAAAAGAACAACGCAAAACATCTCAGCAACCCGCGTGATTAGGATCGAACGAACCAGCGCGTGACACGTGACGCTTGGAGTGTCTATCCGCGTGCACGTGAGAGGGCCAATCACGGCGCACCATGTGTCATGTCGATTTCATTTAAAATAAATGCGTTTTTCTCTGGAAATTAAAACGCATCGTTGTACTTTGTTTTTGAATGATACGCTGCGTTTGGTTTTTAACTAGGCGAATCCCACATCGAGTTTCCAGCTTATTTTGACTCTGGTATTCTACTATAAATAGAGGTACCCATTCCGAGGGTTTTGCATTCAATTGAAATTAATTTTTTGGGTTTCTGGAAATTGTTTCGGAGGCCTTGATGCTTCTCATATTTATGCATCTTTTAACTGAAATTTTAATTATTTTGTACCTAATTAATTATAGTTCTACACTCATTTTGGCATTTTTTATTTTTAGCAGGTTTGAAATTAAAGTTTCGAAAATTGTCAAATTTGGTGCAAACAAGTCAAATTCAATACATAAATAATTAAATCAAGTCAATTGAGATTCGGGACAAGAAAGTAAAAGCTCGACTCTCACCGCTATAGTACCCGAGCCGCACTGTTCATCATCCCCTACCTCCAGACCCAAGAACCCACCTCGTCACCAGGCCCAGCCCAGACCACCAACACCACCAACCAGCTCCAGACCTCAACACCAGGCCCAATCAACACACGCTCATCATCAACCTCGTCACCGTCCTCAGCCCAGCCCAACAGCACTGTTCACCATCACCAGCTCCGGCCCAACATCGGCCCACCCACCAGCAGCAGCAGCCCATACCCGCAGCAAACCACCGAACCAACACTAGAATTAATTCTTTATGCTTGTAGCCTTAGGATTAATTAATCAAGCAATAGTATTAACCGAATTGTTAATTAAAGCCTATCTTCCTTATGCTTTAGTTAGATAGGGTCAATACGTAATAATTAACAATACGTTAGGTAGAGCCTATTTTCCTTATGCTTTAGTTAGATAGGGTCAATACGCAATACTAACAACATTATCTTTGTAGGTTGAAGCTTGTAGCCTAAACCACTACCCGTATGGAAATTAATAATCCCAAGTTAAAAGTTAACGTAAAAGTAATTGGCTAACGATGGATTCGAAACCCTGGGTTCCAATTTAATACACCTTTTCGATTAGAAGTAGATTACTTTAGTTTAATTGTTCTTTCATTAGGTTAATTAATACAAAAACCTCTCAATTTTATTCAAATCAATTTAAGTCATAGGGTAAATTCACGTACTCTTAGTCCATGTGGTTCAACACCCTCTCGCCCTATACTTCAATTTAGGTGTGTTTTTTTTTTTGATCAAAAATTTAGGTGTGTTTAATAGATAGAGTTTTATATTAAATTTTGATAGACGTAGAAAAACATATCAGGCCTAATTGGAGAGAAAACTTTTCGTTAAAATTTTTCTTTCCTTAGTTTAATATTTTTCGGAGCCCACCCTCTAGGAAGTTTGAGGTCAAATCGCGGAGCCTCGATTTTCTTGGTATTCTTTATTATAGGAGAAATTTCAGGTATGTTCTTCTTTCCTTCTTCTTTTAGTTTTCGCTTTTCTATTTATTTATAGTATTCATTATTATGCCTTTTTAGGCTTATGTATTGTTATAAATGTATTAGAGTAAAAGGCTTGCATATCTTAATTATGAATTTAAATCTGTAGATTTAAATTATGAATTTAAATCTATAGATTTAAAATTAGGAATTCTAAATCAGCCCTAAGTTTGGAATTATGAATTATAAACCCCTTCCGCTACCCAAACCTTATAAAATTAGGGAGTCCCAACAATTGGTATTAGGGCAAAGTGTTTATAGAGATAAACCTATTTCCGGGAACTCTCGCAGGTGAGGTATCACGAAGCGTGACTCTCCGATCAGGGGTTTAGGTAGAGAGAAGAGTCTTCTCCCCTAAGTGCTCAAATAGATGCTTATTGTTGTGACCATAGTTGAGAAATGTGAACCTAGTAGTCGGCATTAGAGTTTATTTTTCCAACAAAAAGTCATTTTTTCCAACAATTAGTATCAGAATCAACCTCTTATTACATTCATAATATACATAAATATGTGTAACGGGATCAAAATAAATAGATTTGCGATTTAATAAACTAGAGATTTTATTAAGATGGAAAGATTATTAAAGATTATTTAAAGTAACGATTTAAATTGTTTATATCGTTAATGAGTTAATTGTTAATCGGATTGTATAAAGTAATGATTTAAATGGGTTAAATCGTTGATAAATTAAATGAGTTAATATCTAACTAGGTTATATAAAGTATCGATTTAAATTGTTTAAATCGGTTAAAAAAGTTAATAGTTAACTAGGTTATTTAAAGTATCGATTTAAATTGTTTAAATTGGTTAAACGATTTAATAGTTAACTATATTGTTTATAGTAACAATTTAAATTGTTTAAATCGTTAGAGAATTAATCGTTAATTTAGATATAATGACCTATAAATTTGAGATTACATGATCTTTATTATGAGGCAATGATCTTTTGGTTAAGATTTGAAAAATCAGATATGATTGATCTAATGAGATTATATTCAATTAATTTTTCAAAATTGGATAAAGTTGATCTAATGAGATTAGATTCAATTAATTTTAAAATTAAATATTTTCTGACGATGTCAGTGCTTACATGGTACTGACATCAGCACAAAAAAAAAATGTTAATTAATTATTTTATTAATTAATTTCCTTTTAGATTGAGATTCTAAATTAGATTATATGATAATATAAGTTGTGAATCAGTATTATTTTAAAATAAAAGTTTTTTTTAAAATTAGTCTTAGAACAAGATTCTAAAATAGATTATGAGGTAGTCTCGATCGTTAACTTTATTTTTAAAATAGAAGTTAAATTTTATTAATTAAATTTTAGTCTAAGATTCTAAACTAGGCTATTGGATAGTCTAAGCTTATTTGACTCTTAGAATGAGACTCTAAAGTAGACTATGCGATCGTCTAAATTTTAAGACGTTACTGATTATAAATAAAATTAATTTTATAAATTAATTTAATTTTAGAATTATATTCTAGAAATAGATTAAGAGATAATCTAAATTTTAGCATTATATTGAATAATAAAATTGAATTAATTTGTATTAATTTATTTAGTTTTTATAACGGGATTCTAAATAATAGGTTATGAGATAATCTATGGTGCCGTTTTTAAAAGTAAAATTAATTAATTAATTTTATTGACTAAATTTAGAATGAGATTCTAAAGCAAGATTATAAGATAATCGATATTATAAAACGATAGTATTTTAAACTAATTAATTAATTAATTTTGATTAATTTTAGAAAGAGATTCTAAAAGGGGTTATAAGATAATCCGGATTGTAAATGCAAGTTAATTAAAAAATCACTAGTTATAAAAATTAAGTGGGAGCGAGGTTTCAATTGTTGTAACCTGACAGTTTCCATTACCGATCTAGCACTATAGCAGATCGATAGACCTCCCTATGAAGGATGTCGGTTTGCAGATTACAGGGTTAGACTTCTGTTGGGATAAATCGAAGTGCAAAGAAGCGATGCGACCATGCTGCCGTGGAGTATTTCATGTATTTGTATGGAGGTTTAGGTTATGGTTTACACTTGACTAGTGTGGTGCATTAGCCTCGCTGAGAAGCTCTGTTGTGTCACGTTAGAGACTAAGGTAAAGTGGTGAGTTAATCATGTTTAGTAAGAGTTACAAAAAAAGGTTATTTGAGAATAGTTGTCGCCCAAACTAGCTTCGTGCATCCCCGCTGCCGGAGAGCAAGGAATGGTGTGTTTGGATTGTCATTGTATGCATGATAGTACAGTTTGGTGGATATCTGACTTAATGTGTATGCTAAATTGAAAGAATATATATCATTGCAGTATACATGACTCTTGTTAGATAGTTACACAAATGTTTGCATTTACAGTATTTTTGATGTGGATGCTGGCGAACTTCACTTGATTTCGAATACGTAATGTACTCACAGTACCAAATCACTTTTGCCTTGAAAAATAAGTTAGACTTACTCATTACTCACAAGGGACCATTAGAAAGAAAGGAAAGGGCAAGGTTGCTATTGTAGCAACCAAGTCCATAAGGAAGTCAGCAAAAGAAAAATGTTTCTTTTGTAAGAAAACTAGGCCATTGGAAGAGAACTACACTAAGTACTCTTCTTGCAAGGACAGCTAAGCCATCTGGTGGAGATATGTTGATATCTCACTTAGTTGATTCATGCACAGTTGAGAGTCCACCAGGTTCCTGGTGGGTGGACTCAGGTTCAACTGACTATATCTGTAATATGTTACAGGAGCTTAGGCTAGGCTAAAGGCTACAAGATGGGTGTTTTACCTGATGGTTAGGGACAATACAATAATAGCGGTCTTAAGGGTAGAAGATGTTAGCTTAGACTGTAGTGATAGAGTTTTGTTTTAAAGGATCGATTATTTAAACCTTTTCTGTTTAGAAATTTGATTTCTTTATTTCGATTAATGAATAATTGTTATTCAATTGATTTTGATAATGAAGATTTTAATACAAGAAAGAAATTATTTATTTACATATGTACGTGAATAAATTATTTATTTATGCTATTTCCTTATCAAAACTCTAGTATTTATTTAAATGAATATAACACAAGTTCATTTGGTCAATCTCTGAAAAGAAAATACACTGAAAGGGAGAATGCCTACACATGGGCACCAATGATTAGGTCACACTAATTCGAACAGGATCCAAAGACTGGTGAAAGATAGGCTAATAGAGGCTTTAGACTTGAGGTCATTACTAGTCTGCAAATCCTGCATAGAAAGAAAGATGACCAAGTTTGTCTTTAAGAGTAAAAGCAACAGGGTTGGTGGCTTGCTTGAGCTGGTTCACGTAGATGTATATACATGTTCAGGCAAGAAGTGGGTATGAGTACTTAATCACGTTTAGTGATGATTACTCAAGATATGTATATGTTTACCTAATTAGACATTACTCAGACTCTTTTGAAAAGTTCAAAGAGTACACAGCTGAAGTTGAAACGCAATTAAGTAAACAAGTTAAATCACTTCGATCAGATCGAGGTGGTGAATATTTTTCAGGTGAGTCTTTAGTTTTCCTAACTGCAAATGAGATAAGATTTTAGCTTTTTGCTTTGGGTACACCACAGTAGAATGGTGTTGCAGATAAAAGGAATAAAGATGGGTTTTTTTTTTTTTACAGTTTTTTTTTTATCAAAAGGGTTCTTATAAATGAACATGCAAAATACTTAGAGATGAATTTTGCAAGTAAACTACAAAAGAGAAAAACAAAATATTATTATAAGAATTAAAAGAAAATGATACTAATTCTGAATAGCTGGACATAACTCAGGACATAGTGGATGCATTAGATGCACCTAGTAATAGGAACGAGAATGTTCCAGGTACATGAGAGCTTAGGTGTGGTGGGAAGATTGTCAGGACACCTGAAAGGTTCATAGCGGGAATTTTAGCAGTTGACTGTGGCATTGAATCTGACCATTTTAGTCACAATGAAGTAATTAAGTTTTATAGTTTTGAGTAATCGGTTGAACGAACCATTTGTGTAAAAACGACATTAAGAGAAAGTAGTGACTTTCTTGGTATTGAATGTCAACAATATACTATTCATTAGGAATGATGTTAGGGTGTCATTAGCTGTAAAGACTTGGTTGTTATGATAGCTCAATATGATAGACATAGGAGAAGCCAGCTTTACTCTTAGGATTAAGCTTCAGCGAGGACGTAAGAGTAGAGTGTTTGTTCTTTCTCTAGCCTCTTATATTACCAAAATATTGTCATGGTATTGCATAGAGGACTCTAAAAAAGGTTTTTTTACCTTTCAAGCATGGAGTCCCTTTTTCTCTCCAGAGTAGTGTTCTAAGACACCTTAAGAAAAGGAGCAATTGAGGAATATTCCACATGCTTTGGCAGTGGGTGGCCTCAGGTATGCCTTGTTGCAAAAGAGACCTGATGTCTGCTTTGCTAAGGTAGAGTAAGCAGATGTCAGTCTAATGTAGGTCCGATGGACTAGGTGGCAGTCAAACATTTTCTCTAGCTCTTGAGAAGGACTAGAGACTACATGCTGATCTTTCAAAGTGACGAGCTAGTTCCAGTTAGCTATGCTGATTTAAGACTTCCAGTCAGATTAAAATGATAGACATTAGACGTCTAAGCATGTCTTTACCCTTGGAGTGAGAGCCATTAGTGAGAGGAATGTCAAGCAGTATTGTGTTGTTGACTTCACAATAGAGTAATTGAGCTCACTAAGGGTTAGGCTTAGTAGACCTTTGGTTCAAAGTTAAAAGAGGTGAGTATAGACTTTGTCATAAATTGGATTTAGGACAAGTAGGAGATTTTTAGGAACAGTATCCTAAAATCCAGATTTATTATGGATATATTATTTTAATTCATAAATAAAATTGAAGTTTCAGTCGTTTTCCAGTTAAATTTGTGTAAGCGGGCAAGTATAATGCATGTGATTTTCTTTTTGGAGGCATCCATGAGATGGGTGTAGTCCTCAGACTACAATTTACATGTTTGTTCTAAGTGGTTTACGATACTAAGCCACAGATAGACTTGGAACAAATGGTATAGATTGTTGCTTGAAAGGCTCGTAGTGGAAGACAAGTTTGGACCATTTATATGCTAAGACTATAATGTGACACTTTAGATGACTTGTCTTGGTCATGTGGATGGTGAACCAAAAGTGTTATGGTAGTGTGTTTATTAAGATTGGCACACTGAGTTGGACCATCTAAGTTACTTATTTCTAAACTACTATCAGAGATGAGTGATTCACATGGTACTGTTTGAATGACGACTCCAAATCATGAGGTATTCCGGACTTGTGCATGGAGTGTTAGTTACTTTGATGTACTATAAGTAAGGTTTAAACGCATGTTTGAATTCCCACGTACACTGGGTAGCGGGGTGAAGTGTGACAAGGATTAGGTATTCAATAGGGAATCTACAGTCTCTTATGAGCTATAGATGTCCCCTGAATTGATTCGCAAATATTTGAATATTTCGGAATCTTTGGCCAAAGTATTCCAAGTGTTTGACATTTGGAATTTATACTGTGAATATGTTCAAGTATAAATGAATTATTCAATAAAGGGCGAGTCGGTAACCAATGGAGAAGCTGTGAGAA
Organism: Simmondsia chinensis; assembly: GCA_018398585.1. Taxonomy (NCBI): domain Eukaryota; kingdom Viridiplantae; phylum Streptophyta; class Magnoliopsida; order Caryophyllales; family Simmondsiaceae; genus Simmondsia; species Simmondsia chinensis. Next base: position 17,752,359 of record JAGTTD010000023.1, on the reverse strand, counting down.
GGATAATGGTAGTGGTTATCCAGCGGAGGGGTTGTTTTCATCAATATAGTCTATTAGGGAGATATCAAATAAATGGTTTAAGTCCGGAGGGCGCTGAGATTTATTTAGTGGAATTAAGTCTTATTAAATGGTAATTAAATTATTTCATGATATGATTAATTTAACCCATTTGAAACTAGATTTAAATTGTCCCTGAGGTCCTTGCGCAAACCTATGTATTTATGCTATCAGAAAAATATTAAAGAATTCATAAGATGAGTAAATTTAATTTTGCCAAACATTATTCATGCGAAGAATAAAAATTAAAAATTATAAAATAAAATAATTTTGGAAAATGAAAATTCACAAGATGAATTTTTACATGTAGGAAAAAAAAAAGAAAAAAAAAGAAAAAGAAAAAGAAAAAGAAAAAGAAAAACACAAAACAGCTCGACGATCTGAGTGATTAGGATCGAACGAACCAACGTGCGACATGTGACACTTGGTGTCGTCGTCCGCGTGCATGTTGGCCCATCACGTGTCATGCAGATTTAATTTAACGTAAACACGTTTTTCCCTTGGAATTAACACGCTTCGTTTTACTTTGTTTTTGAACGATACGCTGCATTCGGTTTTTAACTGGGCGAATCCCACATCCAATTTCCAACTTATTTTGGCTCCGGTATTCAATTATAAATAGAGGTACCTATTCCAAGGTTCAACATTTAATTGAAATTAAATTTTTGGGTTTCTGAAAATTGTTTTGGAGACCTAATTCGAGAGAAAAATTTTCGTTAAAATTTTTCTTTCATTAGTTTAATATTTTTTGGAGCCCACCATCCTGCAGTTTGAGGTCATTGCACAAAAGATCGTAGGGTCTCGATTTTCTTGGTATTCTTTATCATTGAAGCAATTCCAGGTATGTTCTTCTTTCGTTCTTCTTTTAGTTTTCGCTTTTCTGTTTATTTATAGTATTCATTATTATGCTTGTTTAAGCTTATGTATTGTTATGAATGTATTAGAGTAAAAGACCTATAAATCTAAATTAAGAATTTAGATCTGTAGATTTAAATTATGAATTTAAATATGCAGATTTAAAATTAAAAATTTTAAATAAACCCTAAGTTTGGAATTATGAATTATAAACCCTTCCGCTGCGTAAACTTTAAAAAATTAGGGAGAATTTTTTAAATTCGTCCCAACAACTGGTATTAGGGCAAAGGGTTATCGAGATAAACCTATTCATGGGAACTTTCGCACGTGAGGTGTCACGAAGCGTGACTATCCGACCGGGGGCTTAGGTAGCGGGAAGAGGCTCCTACCCTAAGTGCTCTAATAGTTGCCTATTGTTGTGACCATAGTTGAGAACTGTGAACCCAATAGTTGCATCAGAGTTTATTTTTCCAACAAAAAGTTATTTTTCCCAACACGCCTATTTGCTGCAAGACCTGGATGGAAGGACTCACCCAAGGGCTATCAATGATTGGTTCTTAAAGAAATATGTTCCATCAATCTGGGATTCTAACAAAGAAGTCCTGAAGTATAAATTCCTAGAGCTATGGGCTCAGTTTCAATATCATTGCTTGGAGGATCAACTCCATGATCCTTTAAAGAAGATAAAAGGAAAAAAAGAAAAAAAAAATACAACTACCAATCTGAGAGATATATTAAACAAAATATGCATTTCATTAGATGTGAAAAGAGTACACGGCTTACATAAAATTACAACTGAGTAACTTGTACTGCCAAAATCTCTTTACAAGGACAAAAATATGAAAAGAGTTGATTCCTAATTCTCACTAAGGATTTCTCTGTTGAAAACAGATGATTGGTTATGTCTTTTAGTTCATGATCAAGTGAAAGGGTTTGGTTGTTCCTCTGAGCCTCCAAGGTGGCCTCTTTGAGTCCTCTAACCACTGAACCTTAAGAGGTATGCTATTGTCTCAACGAGAGCAACTCTTTTTTAAGGTGGCTCAGCCTCTCCTCTAAAGGATGGATCTCATCTTCTAGACATCTGATGCCTTGTGTTTGGCAGTCTCGGGTTTTTCTTACTGCCTGGAGTTCTTCAATTAGTAGCTCCAGGCCACCTAAGCTAGTTAAATGCCCAAGGTTTCTAATGGCATCTTGGCAATGCCGTTTTCTCTAAAGAAGGGCTAGGACATCCTGGTTCACCTCAAGGAATACCTCTTCATGGACCTCAAATTCCTTGCCAATAGAGGAAGCCACTTTTAGGTCGTCTTTCAGGGACCTTACCAGTGAAATGGCCTCTTTAAAAGTGGTTCTCTTAGCTAGGTAACTAGGAGATGTGTGAGTTGTCTCAGTCATTGGAGTTTGGAAGATTCTTAGTCCAGTTGCTGGAATCCTAATCCACCCATCGGCTCCAAACCTCTTGATTGGAGAAGAAATTTCTCCTATCCTAGAAGAAGGAATGGTTCTGGGAGGAGTAATCTACGAAAGGATAATAATAAAAGAGTTAGGCAAAAGTTTGACTGTATAGAACAACCAACCAATGCTGAAAGAAAAGTCCTTTGCGTTAGTGTCCTTGGTTTGAGGCATAGAAATGAGCTTCTATTAGTATTGCTGCCAGGGGAGCTTCTGATGGCACATTAGGTCTTAAAGTTGTAACAGGTGTCTTAATTGTTGGGACTAGTGCTGGCTCTCTAGCCACTGATATGCCTTCCTCTAGAGAGACTTTTAAAAAATAAGGCTTGCATGTTAAAACCAAATATGGTTTGAAACATCAAAAAATTAGGAAACCCGATAGGCCTTGACCTTCGGTAGTCTCTTCAGTACAGATTGGGCCTCCTATGAGTAGAAAGGGAGCTTGTACAAGACCCCTGGCACAAGGGAGTTGGGAAGGAAGCATATTTAGGGGGTGACTTGTAATTGGCCCAATGGTTGAGACAGCCAAATCACCTTCTTCTTTAGTACTCGAGCTTACTGACTCAGTGTCCCGGTGGGGCACTGGTGCAGTTTCTCGAGAATGAGAATCTGGTATCTCCATGATGTATGGAGTTGGATCTTGCTGTGGCTGTAAAAGGTAATGTTAGAAGCTTCCTTAATAGAGACAGCCGAGAGCACCAATTAAGAAAGGCTAATACCTATGATACACGGAGTCTAGTTCTTCTTGTTGTCATTAATTGTGAGATGGATATCTCCTCCTCCTCCTCCTCTTCCTCTTCCTATTCTTCTTCTTATTCTTCTTCTTCTTCTTCTTCTTCTTTGCCGTAGCTGGGAGAGCTGAAAGAGCAACACCCTTCCTCCTCTTTCTTGAGCCACCAACCTCGAGGGCTACTGAAGAGGTGCCTGGAGGGGACTCCTCTAACAGCATTTAAGTAAAGCTCCTAGTCCTAGCACTCGTAGGGGTTTCCTGGACAATTTCTTTAAATGAAAGAGACATAGATTTGTTTTTGATCCAAACCACTAAAAGGCTGAAGTGTGCTTCAAGGGTGGTTACTCACCCGAGTGTTCCTTCTGTGGGGTTGGCCTGATGCTGGATGGCTATCTTCTTCTAAATTTGGGAGCTGGAGGCTCAGACAAAGGCATAAAATATTGCTTAGCGCCTTTGGCCTCTAAGGAGGACTAATAGGCTTAGTACCATGTCATGACCGTGAGGCATTTTCTTCAATTGCAACTGCTATCATAGTGAATTGCTCTGATTTTGCTTTTGTTCATTCAAATGTCATCTTTGCGGGAAACGTAGTTTGGTTGGTTAGCGGGTGAAGTATGTTTTTGGCGCTAAGTTTCGTTAAGTCGGTTTAAGTGTTTGTCTTGGTTCAATGTTTTAGCTGTCTTAAGTTTTGTGTATAAATAAGCAAAATATCTTGTATTTTTGATTCATTGAATAGAAACTGATCTCTTCCCTCTCTCAACCCTAATTTCTTTCTGTTTTCTCATCTATTTCACTTCTCTTCTCATCTCATACTCTCTTATCCTTAGGTTTTGATTTCAGATTTACCTTAAATCATAATAATTGGTACAAGAGCTTGTGTTTGCTACTGATTGATTGTTAATTGATTGGTTGGAGCTGGCTAGACCCAAGAAGAGTGTACCAATGGCTGTAGGAGTTACAACTAGAGCAAATGCTACATTTGCTGCTGTTGTTGGTGCAAATGCTGGAGCTAATGCAGAAGTTAATCAATTTGACCAATTAAGACTTCGAATGTAAGAAATGTTTACAAAAATGTAGCAATCATAGGATCAAAAGTTAGTTGAAAGGTTATATCAACATTCTCAGCCAATTGAATTGAAGATCCATGGACTACAGCAGCAAATTACTAGACAGAATTTGCCTACCAGAGCTGGAGTATTGTTAGCTGCTAGTCAACACAATCGTCCTCCAGATATTCTACAACCTTAGGCATTAGGAGCCAGTGAACATTGAATAGTTAGCGGTAGAAGCAATGGATTCAGACAGCCTCCAGTTGAAATTGAATAGTTTGATGGCAACCAACCTCAGTCTTGGATTAGGAGGTGTGAAAGGTACATTAGATTCTACCACATAGATGAAGCAGAAAAGGTAGAGATAGCTGTAGTATATCTACATGGAGATCAGGAGGTCTAATATTACAGTTTGATACACAGTAGTCCATCCTTGACTTGGACTGAGTTCGTGGATGAACTTTGTGAAAGACATGGAGAAGAGGACCTGGTGATGTGGTAGATCACTTCAATAAATTGGCTCAAACGACTTCAGTGAGGGAGTATATGACTCGCTTTGAGAATTTGAGGGCTAGGATGATGTCAGTGAACCTCAGAGCCAAGGAGTCCTACTATGTATCAAGCTTTGTCAGCGGCCTCAAGCCAAGAATTAAGAATCTGGTAAAGGCATCGAATTTGGAGATATTGACTCAGGCTTTCTCCAAGGAAAAATTGATGGAAGCTACGGTCTTGGGTAGTTTTGAGGGACAAAGGACCAAGGCTCCTCAATCGTCTTCTACTCAATAGACAACATCTACTAGTGGCTCAAGAACCTTATGTTTGGAAGAAAAGGAGAACCAGAGATTGTGTTTTAAGTGTAATCAGAAGTATTTCTTTGGTCATAAGTGTAATCCAAAGCTTCTAATGACAGCCATTGGAGCTTAAGCGGATGATGAGCATGAGATTCAAGAGAATGAGGAAATTGTTAATGATCAGGAAGAAGAAGTGCAAGAGGACCCTGAGGATGATGAGATGGAGATATCAGTACGCGCTTTAACTGGGAATGGTTCCCACAACATAATAAGAATCAAAGGAGAGGTTGTCCACAAGCATATATTGATATTGATAGAAAGTGGGAGCACACATAGTTTTGTGGATCTGAAAGTAGTGAAGTTGGTGGGGCATGAGATGATCAATACTAGCCCTTTAGCTATTACCATTGCTGATGGGAATTCCATGATAACTTAGATGAAATGCAAAGGGTTCTGCTTGAAGATGCAAGGACACCATTTTGAGTACGACTTCAAAGTGCTTAAGTTGGGAGGTTGTGATGTGGTCCTGGGGGTGGATTAGATGAAAACCATCAGCCCTTTGGTCTTTGATTTCGCTCAATTGTCTGTTTCCTTTGAAAGAAGGGCCATAGTGTGACAATACAAGGAACTAAGAAGCGTGGACAATTACAAATGATGAAAGGGAAGAAGCTGGAAGAAGTGGTAAGGAAAGGCACATATCACTAGATTGGGCAAATATTTTCCATCCATGTTGTTCCTGAGACAACTCAGGTGAACTTTGATCCTTTTATTGGCAGATTATTCTATGGGCATGAAGATTTTTTTACGTAGCCAACTACATTACCTCCTCAGAGGGTCCTGGATCATGCTATTCCTCTCGAGGTTAACTTTGATCCAATTAATCTAAGATCCTATAAGTATCCTCACTCTAAAAAAAGTGAGATTGAAAGGTAGGTGGAAAAGCTTCTAAAGACAAATTTCATTAGACACAGCCACTACCCTTTTGCCTCTCTGGTGATCCTTGTGAAGAAGGAGGATGGCTCTTCGCGGATGTGTATTAATTACATGCATCTCAATTCCCTAACAATCAAGGATAAATTTCAAATTCCAGTCATTGATGATCTGCTAGATGAGCTTAATGGGTCTTAATATTATTCCATGTTGGATCCAAGGCAGGGATATCACCAAATCAAAGTGCTGGACAAGCACATCCATATGACTGTTTCCAGAACACATCATGGGCATTATGAATTTGTGGTTATGCCTTTTGGTTTAACCAATGCTCCAGCTGCCTTTCAGGCATTAATGAACCAAGTTTTCAAGGCTTATTTGAGAAAGTTTGTGTTGTTATTCTTTGACAATATCTTGGTTTAAAGCCCTTCATTGGACGTACATATCAAGCATCTGAGACAAGTTTTTCAGGCTATGCGCAAGAATAAGTTGTATGCCAAACTTTCTAAATGCTCTTTTGCTCAAACCCAAGTGGAATACTTAGGGCACTTCGTTTCAGGTAAATGAGTGGCAACAGATCTAGGCAAGATACAAGCTATGAAGCACTGGGTAGCGCCTTTGACTCTCAAGCAGTTAAGAGGATTTCTTGGGCTAACGGGATATTACAGGAAGTTCATAGCTGGATACTGAGTATTGGCTAAGCCATTAACCAATCCACTTAAAAGAGATGCTTTTGTATGGCCGGAAGTTGCTCAAGAGGCATTTGAGGGTCTTAAGCTAGCCATGTGTTCAGCACCAGTCTTGATCATCCCAAATTTTGATGAGTCTTTTGTTTTGGACATTGATGTGTGCAGTTTTGAAATAGGAGCAGTGTTGTCTCAGAAGGGAAGACTGGTGGCATTCTTTAGGTAGGCTCCTAGTCCAAAGAACCAATAGTGACGCCTACTCGGTGTTTGCTTAGCAAGTGCACTAAGTCGTATCAAGTAATATAGAAATGAGTAGAGTGGAGTATCGTTCCACGAGGATTGTTATTGAATGATTACATAAGTTTGTAGCTTCAACAGTATTTAAAAGACCGAAATTTGTAGTTTTTGATATAAAATGAAACAAAATAGAAAAGAACGAAAATGTTTACTGATTCTAAGAAAGATGTGCTGATTTTTAGAAGATTTTTATGATTGAATGAGATGAAATTTGTAGCTTCAGCATTATTTAAAAGACCGAAATTTGTAGTTTTTGAAATAAAATGAAACAAAATAGAAAAGAACGAAAATGTTTACTGATTTTGAGAAAGATGTGTTGATTTTTAGAAGATTTTAATGATTGAATGAGATCTAAGGCATCCGATTTCACCTAGTTACATCAATACGCCTTTCTAATCTCGATACTCAAGTTCTTATTATATGTTGATGATCGAAAACCCTAATTTGCTAAATATTCTCTCTCGAGCAACATTTAGCATGCTCTTTTACATATTAACTCGAAAATCTCTTGCATGCATTTAAATAAGAAAAGAGTTTTGAAGATCCAAGGTTTTCACTTAAGACCACACAAATCGCGTTAATCTATCTCCAACATTCGCTCAATTTGTGAAGTTGATCACTTTAGCATTCATTATAAATCTCTTCTCGGACTCATTATGAATCATTATAGGGTTTGAATGGTGATCAAGCATTCAAAACTCATGAAGAACATTGATAAACACTCAAGTAGCGCAATAAATAAACTTTGAATACGTCGAATTAGAAAAAAAAGGGTATATTACAGCTTAGACTACATCGTAGCCTTGGAAAGACAAAGTTAGTTCATGATAGACATAATAGAAAGGAAAACTATAACAAAATCCATGAACTTTAAAGAGGAAAAGGATAGAAAGAACTTAAAAAGTCAAAATTACAAACTAAACTTCTTCTTCCTCTCTGTTTTCCTCCCTTTCTCTCGACTTTCTATTTGGTTTTTTTTTTTTTTTTTGCTAGATGAGATGCTAGAACACTTTCAAAACTTCTCTATTTATAGTGCATAAGGTTTGGACGACATAATATAAAAAATATTGCAAGCTTAAAGCTCATTGCCCCACCTTTCTGCTATTGTCGCCCAGTTTTTGCAACTTGCTATTCTCACTCATTTTAAAAATTTTTTCTCCTGCTTTGCACCATGCAAAATCAGTCTTGACATCATTATGAACATGGTCTTGAATCTCCAAAGCATCCTTGCATTTTATTTGTTCATTTTGCCACCCTTTTTTGCAAGCTGAAGTGAATTGTTCAAGCTCGTTGTTCATTCTGTGCAACTTGCTGTTCTTGCTATTTTTCTTTAGTTTTTTTAGCTTTTCACTACCCAAATTCAGAGTCTACATAAACTTGGATATGTTAGTGTATTTTTTAATCCATCCTTGCTCTTGATTTATGCATTTTGCCACCCTTTTTTGCAATTTGAAGTGAATTGTGCATGTTCTTGTTGTAGCTGTGTGTTTTGATGTGTTTTACCCAACTTATTGCTTTTGTTTGATGTATCATTCATTCACTTGTTGATGTTGATGATAAAACCTAGCAAGATTTGGCACAAAATGAGTGTTTTTTTCAAGAAAATAGCAATAGGAGCAAAAAGAACAAAAGCGAGCAATATCGATAAAAGTTTGATGTAAAAAGGTTTGAAAATGAATCAAAATGACATGAATAATTATATGGTAGATTAGATTATCAGAATACCCCCAAACTTAAATCTTGCTCATCCTCGAACAAGGCTAAACATTAAAGCGCAGGATCTCATGTTTTTTAAGAATTTATCACAATTCAAAGCAAGACTACTTCTAATGGAAAAGAATGACCGAGGCTCAAAGTTTTAAGGTTATAAAGGAAAAACAATATTTCCAAGGAAAAACCCATCAATCATCTAGGTAGCCGAATTCAAAAGTTGGCTAAGCAAATTAAGTTTATCCATTCTTTTTAATGTCAAGACATTCAAACCGAATAGATGACAAAAATCATGCCATTCATAAACAAGACTTCTCGGGTATATCCAAGACTAAAAGTTATTCACAAAATTTTCTCTTTTCTTCTTTTTTTGTTTTTTTTATTTATGAGGGGCTGATCTGCCCCAGTCAACCCAGCCTATGAGTATATTCTCCAACGAGAATCAAACTTATGACCCTTGGGCGATGACTGCATGGGTTAGAGAAGCCACCACTGGGACGCCCTCATTATGATTGCACGAGTATATCTTCAGCGAGAATCAAACCCCTACCCCTGGGTGATGACCGCATGGGTAAGAGAAGCCATCATTGAGACGCCCTCATTATGACTTCACGAGTAGATCTTCAGCAAGAATCAAACTCTTGACCCTTAGGCGATGATCGCATGGGTAAGAGAAGCCACCACTGAGACGCCCTTATGATCGACATCACATATCTTAAAATGTTTACATGGGATAATGGTGCTTAGAGAAAATATTGTCAATTTTTTTTTTTAATATTTTTCTTTAGACTTAGGCATAACTCTTCAAAGTCTATTATGCAAATGATAATCTTGATACAATCCATTGAAATTTGAGCATCTTTTAATCAGAAAGAAAGGTAAAACAGCCATGCTGACTAGTGAACTCAAATACCACGATTTTATCAAGATAGTGCATTAGAATAGATCATATTTTGAAATTAGAACATGAAACAATTGATTCTCAGGTTATTCAAATCTAATTAAAATAAACAAGCTAAAAATAATAGAATAATTTCCTAAAAAACATGATGATAAGAACTCCAAAAACTTCTTTTTTTATGGTTTTAATATGCAATACAAATTTAAAAGACTGCTATTTAAACTATAGAAAATGGGAAATCTTTTTGTGGGCCACACTATCTACATCTCCATACAAGGGCTCCGAACTCGGAGGGGAACTATAGCCGACTTTAAAAGATAAAGTGGGACTAGACAGAAAAATGTTTTTGAACAATTTTATTTAAAATTTAAAACATATGTCACAAAATGTCTGTCCCAACCCCAAACTTAAAGTTTAACATTGTCCTCAATTTTAAAATAAATACAAGGAACGAAGCAGTGGATAAGAGATACTTCTAAGGTTTGAGGATTGTGTTATGATCTTGCTGTTGTTTTGTTACTGGATTAGCTAATGTTATGATCTTGTTGTTGTTTTTTTAGTCAGTGTATTAGCTCTAGTTAAGTGTTGAGTTGTAATAGCTGAATTGTAATGTTTGAATTGGTGTGTTGGAGCCAATGGTCTTACGAGTTAATTGAGTCAGTTGCTAAGGGTCAAGTAAGGTCAATTATGGTGGCTAAAGATCTAGTAAGTCGGTTTTAGCTAGTCCATTTATATTGTATCTAGATCTAGTATAAGAGTGGGCTTAAGTGTAATCTTCATTCATTCAATGAAAAGTTTATACCAATCTCTTTGAGATATTTTCTCTTTCTCTTCTAATTCTCTCTAATTTTGTCATCTCTGTCACTTCTCTTCTCGTCTATTCTCTCTCTTTCACAAGGTTAATCGTCTAGTTCATCTTGTAGGCTATCGATTAAGTTAAATTGCTTTCATTTGATTGTATACGCTTTGATCAAGTTGTTTTGGTATTAAACTCTCTTCGCTGCATTGCAAGAATTGAGAATTATGGCAGGAGGTGTTACAACAAGGTCAGGTGCTGCAAAGGCTATAGCAAGTCCATCCTGTGCTGAGGTTATTAGCTCTAATGCTGCAACTGACCAGGAAGTTGTTATAACAACTCAATTAAGCTTGCAAATGAAAGAAATGTACATGCAATGGCAGCAGTCACAAACTGAATTGGTGCGAGAACTGGATCAAAAGTATAATGAACGATTTGCTCAACATTCTCAGTGAGTTGAGGAAAAGATTGCTGATCGAGCTAATCAGCAAGCACAAGAGTTTGAAGAAAAGATTGCCGATCGATTGAGTCAACAAATGCAGAGGTTTAAAGAGACCTTTGCTGAGATATGCAATCAATTTAGGGGGCAAAATGTGCCTTCTATTCTAGAACCTTTGCTACCTGCTAGTTGTTGCCTACAAATCAATAGATGAGGCCTCCTAAGGAAGTGAACCATCAAATGCCTAATGTGACTATTAGATCTCAAGATCAAGCTCCAGCAGCTAAAGTTAGAGTTCAAGATCGAACTCAAGAAGTTGAGGTAACTGCTAGAGCATAGGATCAGTCACTTAACCAAATTCATTCGTGATTTGCAAGTTTGAATCCAGGATAGCACAAACATCCTCCCCCTCAATCAGGTCACTTTAGAACTGCCAATCTAAATGTGGAATAGTTGGATCGGCCACCTAATCAGTGGCATCAGTAATGTTCAGGGAGTAATGATGCTTTATTCAATAATAAAAGTAATGGTTACAGGCAGCCAAGAGTTTAAATTGATCCTTTTGATGGAAAGCAACCTCATTCATGGTTGAGAAGATGCAATCGTTATTTTCATTTCTATCGTATTGATGATACTGAAAATGTGCAGATAGTAACTATTTATCTTTTTTAAGATCATGAGGTATGGCTATAAAATCTATTGAAAAGCAATCCTACACTAGCTTGGGCTGATTCTGTGAAGGAACTTTATGAGTGATATGGTGATGAAAATTCTAGTGATGTTGATAAATTAAATAAGGTGATACAAGAAACATCTGTGAAGGAGTATATGACAAGGTTTGAGAACCATAGGGCTAGCATGATAACTGCATATTTTCAAGCTACTGAGGCATATTATGTCTCGAGTTTCATAAGTGGATTAAAGCCCAAAATTAAGAATCTTGTTACGGCAATTGGACCTAAAACATTGTCCAAGGCTTATGCTAAGGCCAAGCTCTATGAAGCAATGGTTCCTGCTTCAAATGATGGGTCAAGATATAGGTGTAGTGGTTCAAAATAGTAGAAGAAATCTGTTGGATCCAAGATGAATCGATCGCATGAAAGAAAGCTCAAAGGCTTTGCTTCAAGTGCAATAAGCCATATCAGTTTGGACAAAAGTGTAATCCAAAATTTCTCATGTCTTCTCATGGAATCAATGCCAAAGAACATGTTGAAAGTGGTGAATTTGAAGCTGAGGATGATAGTTCAGATTTAGAATCACAAGACGAGTTGATTGAGGATGAAGCTAAGATTCCAGTGAAGGCTTTGACGGACAATGAAGCTCAAGGATCAAGGGAAAGGCAGGTAAGAGGTCCTTGATCAACTTGATAGATAATGGAAGCACCCATAGCTTCATTGATCCCAAAGTGGTGAAGAAGGTAGGACATGAGGTGATTAAAACTCAACCCTTAGCAGTGACCATTGCTACTAGGAAGTTTATTTTGACTCAGAACAAGTGCCAGGGGTTTCAGTGGACTATGCAAGACCGCAAGTTTGATTATGATTTCAAAATCTTGCCCTTGGGTGGATGTGACATGGTTTTAGGGGTAGATTGGATGAGATCCTTTAGTCCTACAATGTTTGATTTTACAAAACTGACTGCGTCATTTGAGATTCAAGGGTCCAAAGTTATCTTCCAAGGAATGGCAGATCAAGCTCAGTTGCAAGAAATCAGAGGCAAGCAGTTAAAAGGAGGATTCAAGAGCAGTGCTTACCATTGGGTAGGACAGTTGTTTGTTATATCTTCTACTAATTTAGGAGACACTCTTTAGCCTGAAGAGACCTAGTTGATCTATCTACTGATTGGGTAACTCTTCATCCTAAGTCATATTGAGTGAGAATATTTAGTAAATTAGGATTTTTGACCATCAACATGTAATAATAACTTGAATACTGAGTATAGAAAGGCGTATTGATGAAACTAGGTGAAATCGGATACCTTGGATCTAAAAAATCCGTAAATTTCTTTAAAAAATAAGTAACCATCTTTGGTTTTATTCATTTTGTTTGTTACATATCAAAAACTACAAATTTTTGTTTTTCAAATAGCGTTGAAACTACTAATTTCAGTAGTTACTCAATAATCAATCCTCGTGAAAATGATACTCTATTCACTTTGTATTACTTGATATGACTTAGTGCACTTACTAAGCAAACACCGTGCATCATTGGCATTTAAGAGTCTTTGAATCTCTTCCTTAACTAAATCAATGACTTCTTCAGACATCATTCTCTGGGCCTAAATGATGGGCCTTGAGCCTGGCATAATAGGGAGCCTATGCTAGACCACTTTCCTATCTAGGCTAGGCATCTTATGATGATCCCAATAAAAGCAGACCTTCAATTCCGAAAGTAAAGATCAGTACTGCACTCTTTGCTCCTCAGAAAGCAGAGTGCTCAAAAAGTAGTTCTTGGGCCTTCTGTTTTTCCCAAATTAACCTCGAGGAACGGGTCCTGGACTTCATCCCTTAAATCCTCTATTTTGGCTAGTGCTACTCTTATGTCAGAGAGCTTCAGCTCTTTTTCTTGTGCTATATGTACTCGAAAACCATTGAATGGCTGCTCAGTCCAAAGCTGATCCTCACGTGCTACGCTATGAACATTGCTAATGCTAAGAAAATGGCCTACGAGGCCATTACTAGGAAGTCGTAGTGCCTCCGCATCGAGGTTCTAAAGTGCCCTGGAAGTCCCCTTCACCGAGAAGGGTTCTCATGCATCCCCAGAAGTCAGAGTCTTCAAACTTGAGGTTCGCTTGACCAACCTTAGCTTCAGTCAATGGGCTATCAAGGACAGTTGTCATGTCCTGCTGTTAGGTCGATTGTGGAGTGGACCTTTTCAAGTCTAGAGGTCCCACGCCATCTTCGTATAATTTTTCCTCCACGCAGTTGGAGGAAGCCATGAATGGCCTATCATATGCCATAATAACCTCATATTGTCATGGTTCTAGAAGATGAGCAATCGGTGAAGTGAAGATAGAATACAATAATTGGCATACAACCAATTTTTACCAAGAAAAGCATTATAGCTTGAGGTAGTTTCCATCATAAAGAAAGTTGTCAATTTGCTCAAGCCAGCAATAGTTACTTCAATTGGGATGACTCCTTTAGATTTGGTCGTAGCTCAAGAAAAGCCACAATTGCCACATCTGAAGTAATTAAGTCTTCTGGAGACTTACCAATGACCCCAAGATTTATGAACATAATACATTGATATCTACATCGTTATCCGCCAAAACCTTATTCACCAGAATGCCATCAAATTTGGCTTTGATGTATAGGGGCTTGATTTGTATATTGGTGATGTTAAGCCCATAAAACATCATCTTCATTACGTCAGGTGTGTCATCAGGCGATTTGAATGTTGTAGCATTAACCTTAAAAGACAAAAGTTGGATATACCTTTGGTGGCCCCTACTTCAGCCACGAGCTCTAATTGGGGCTCCTTAGCCGATGCTATCAAATCACCCTCGAGACCTTCTTAGGCATCAGCTGCCATGAACTCCAAGAGAAGAAGTAAGGCAGTTCTAACCTCAACATTTTTAGGACTGTCATTGACTAGCATGCCTTGCTCTTGCAGTGGGTCCATAAGATCAACCTCCTGTGTTTCAGACTCCTCCAGAGGTTTGGGGAAGTCATTCTCGATGTCAGACCATGTTGGATTGACACAATTCATAGATTCCACTAAGTTAACGCTAAAAGTGGAGTAATCCTCCCCATTCTCAGCTTATTTTAGCACTAGGGGGTCCTTGGCAAGCTGGTTCTATTAAGATTCTTGCCCTTCATATGATGAAGAACTTGCCCACCTCTCGAGTTTCTTACGAGCTGGCCGTTTTTCTGTTTTAAAAGGTTTAGACTCACCCATCAAATTATCAAGATCAGTATGCTTGGTTTGCTTGCCCTTCTAGACCTTGGCCTCTTCTTGAGAAAGCTTAGCCAGGCAAGTATTGAGCAGAGTCCCCCGCTAAGCTGCCTTTTTGCACAACTGCCTTCTTCTTTGGGTTCGAGTAAGTTGGAAGGAGCTACCTATTGATTGATATGATTCCTCCTCCAGACATTGCCAAACCTAACCCTAGAAGGCGAACATCCTAATTGTTGTGGTACCAGATTGGTGTCCACATCTAGTAAGGTGTACCTTGGATTTCTTTTAGGGTGGCTTGTCCTCATAATGTCCAAAGTCTTCGAGAGAGAATCTTTGATAGGATCACTTCTTCGAGATCTCTCATATGGAATTTTTAATTCCCAAAGAGGGTCAGTGGGGAAAACATACTGAGGAAGCAACCTGAGTTTCCTCATCGCAGCATGCATTTTCCCACAACATTGTTGACATGCTGTGTTTGATATCCTTTCCTGATCGTGAGATGTTTTCTCTCGACTGGTTAGACTTTGAGAGGATCCTTGGTTGCTACTAATCTCCATAGCCAACTCTTCTTCCATTGTCAGTGTAATGGTTAAACTATTGTGGAGCTTGATCAGAAAATCCTTAAAAACGACATGCATGTAGGTAGGACGGAGTTCAGTGGTATGCAACGAGATATTCTATCATCAAGTGTGCAAACCAATCTTAGGAATCCAAATATTCCTTTGATGACCAACCGCTCGAAAAGGTGGTTAGCCACTTGTTCCTTTTAATTGCCCCTCAGAAACATTTTCTCCCTGTACAAGGAAAAAGGGTTAGTCTGGACACAGCAAGGCATACCTTTGTCAAAGGTCTCAACTATGTTGACTTGAAGAGGACTAGGGACAAGGTCTTTATCCGTGCCCATTTGTTATTCTCCCAAGAAGATCAATTCCCTTGCCTCTAAGGCACCCTGAACCACATTTGTAAAGATCACATGGTTTCCCATTGAATGGGTTAATGAATCGTGCCACTTATAGTATACCTTCCCCTTAGTAGAACCGGGGTTAGGTTTTCTGTGTTTAGCCCCAATCTTGAGTTTTTTATTTTCCTTAAGCCAATCTAATATTATATCGACCCTAGAGAGGTCAAATGAGTATTTCCTCAAGTCTTGGGACTATAAGATTTCCCAGCTTTAATATCCTTCTTTATCAAAGGATTACCAACCAAAGGAGGCCCTCTGACATATTCAGCAATGTCAATCTCACACGGAGGATCTTCTTCCTCTTCTATTAAGTCGTGTACATAAGTTCTATGCGCGCTATTTTTATTAAGGCTTTCTCCTTTTATGATAGCCTCATATCTAGTGGCAGATTCTGCCACCTGAAGAAGCATCATAAAGTTAGAGCCTTCGAATTTCTTCCTGAATTTAATATCCAAACCATTCAAGGCTTTCTTAGCATACTCGAGTTTAGGAGGGGCTACAGTACATCTTAACCTGGCCCTCTTGAGCTAGTTAATATTGTCTCCCACTGACTCACCAAGCTTCTGTCTCATTCGAGCCAAGTTTGACATGGAAGTTCCTAATTCCATTCTACAGAATTAAGCCTGGAATTGCCCAGCCATCATCCTAATAGTAAATAGAATTAGGGGACAGGCTGATATGCCACTTAAAAAGAGGTCCCAATTAATGATTTAAGTAAGAGCCTTAATTTGAGATATTGATTATCTGCTGCTTCCCTACATTGGCAATTAAATCTTGCAAAATGCTTGAGGGCAGAAACAATTCCTTCTCCGGAAAAGAGGGTGAACTCAAGGACCCTATATCCTTAAGAAAAAGGGTAATCCCTGCCTATGTAGGCATGTTAAGGTTTGCTATACAAGGGTCTGTTGACCCTTGTGAGGCCCGGCTCACACATTTACACAATGAGGGCGGGCAATTGGTCCTGGATGAATAGGTTAGGCACATTATTGTGCGCTGCCATTACCCCCATTATGGGTGAGGATCCCTCGAATGATTTGCAGGATACCCCTGAGCACTGGTCACAATTGGGTCTGGGAATGATTGTTGCCCCCCAAACCCTGGGTAAATCCCCTGATCATACTAGCCAAGAAATTGATTGGCTAAGAAGTAGGTCCCAGCAGGACCAAGGTTACATGGCATTCCTAAGAGCACACTAGTGTTAGTAGGCTATTGGTTCATCCTTTCCTGATCATTCCCCAAGCCATGATCTTGAGGGAGCGGATTGTTAATTTGTCCCCCAGAATCATGAGCGTGAAAAGATCCAGGATGAGAAATCTGGTTTCGGAATATGGGGACCGAACCTTACACTCCTATTTCAAGGCCTTGAGTGGGCCTTGGGCCAACCTTTAATTCTTGAGGAGGATATGAATGGTTATGCCTCTATCTCGAGGACAAGTTGTTACAAAGAGTGTCCTGAAAATCCAAATTTGTCCTGCAAATATACTGTATTAAAGAATGAAACTAAAGTTCTAGTTGTTTCCTAGTTAAATAGTGTAAGTGAGCATATA
Organism: Simmondsia chinensis; assembly: GCA_018398585.1. Lineage (NCBI taxonomy): Eukaryota > Viridiplantae > Streptophyta > Magnoliopsida > Caryophyllales > Simmondsiaceae > Simmondsia > Simmondsia chinensis. Next base: position 17,735,265 of record JAGTTD010000023.1, on the reverse strand, counting down.
TCTTGCATGTGATTTTGTTTTAAGTGGCATCCATGAGATAGATATAGCCCTCATATTACTTTTTACATGTTTGTTCTAAGTGGTTTATGAGATTAAGCCATAAACAGACTTGGAGAAAATGGAATGAAATGTTATTTTAAGAACTCGTAGTTGGGGATAAGTTTGGACTATTTGTCTGTTAAGACTATAACGTGACACTTTAGATGACCTATCTTTGTCATGTAGATGATGATCCAGAAGTGTTATGGTGTGTTCAATGGGATTAATACACTGAGTTGGACCATGTGAGTTACTTGTTTCTAGACTGCTATCTGAAGTGAGTGACTCATGATGTACTATTTGAACGACGAATTTAAATCCTTAGGATATTCTGGACCTATGCATGGAATATTAGTTACCTTGGTGTACTATAAGTAAAGGTCTTAATATATGGGCAAAATCCCACGTGCATTGGGTAACCGCATGAAGTGTGACCATCAACATGTAAATTAGGATTTTTGAGAGAGATATAACAAATCAGTAGAAGAGTAAATTAGGATTTTGTAAATTAGGATTCTTAAATCCTGCAAGCATTCATCTAACTTCAGGCTAAAGAGTGTCTCCTAACTTCAGGCATGAGGAAATCCGCAGGGAACAAGGCTTTTCTACTCTCACTACCACGTTAATCAGCTCACCACGGGGAATCCTAGTTGATCTATCTACTAATTGCAAGGTCACTGTGGTGGGTTGCAACTCTCCTAGGCCTAACTTCTCATGAACCGAGTAAGGAATAATGTTGACACTCGCTCCTAAGTCTGGTAAGGCTTTATCGATTGGGTAGTCTCCAAGTGAACAAGAGATGGTGGGGACACCAGGGTCTTTGTACTTAACTGGAGTGTCACACCTCAGAATAGAGCTCACTTGTTGGCTAAAAACACTTTTTTAGGCAGATGTGCTCTAGATCACCTCTTTTGGTTTAGTAGATCCTTAATGAACTACACATAGGACGGGATCTGTTTAATCGCATCAAGAAGGGGAATGTTTATCTTGACTTGCCTAAACATCTCCAAAATGTCTTCCCACTTCTTGTCCTTCCCATTTGGATGTGGTGCAACTAAAGCTTGGGGGAAGGGTACTCTAGGTTCATATGACGAGGGAAGATCAGAGGCTTTAGGAATGGGATAAGGGTGCGTGACCTCATCGGTGTCATTTTCTCTCTCCTTGCTCTTCTCTTCTTCCTCACTACTCATGGGTGCTTCACTTTCAGCACTCACCCCATCGTCAACCTCCTTCCCATTTCTCAACACTGTAATGGATTTTGCTTGTTCTTGCTGGGAAGGATAGTTGTCTTGTCTTATACAGTTTCTAGGGTTCTCTACAGCCTGGCTAGGGAGTCTTCCCTCATCTCTCCTACTTAGAGTGTTGGGTAGTTGACATATCTGGGTTTCTAGCTTTGTAATCGATTGTGTATGGGAGTGGAGGAGTTGGGAATTAACTTCTAAACCTTTTAGCGCACTCAAAACCTTCTCTTCAAAATTTGAATTAGAGCTCAAATTAGGAGGTTGAGAGTAGTTAGAAGCATACCCATGCGGTTGAAAACCAACAGGCCGGGGCATACTGGATTGTTGAGGTCGTGGGTTCTGTTGTTGTGGCATAAACTATCCTTCTCCTCCTTGCCTCCAGGAGAAGTTAGGATGGTTTCTCCAGCTCGGATTGTATGTGTTAGAGTATAGGTCATTTTGTGAGAATCCTTGGGCTGCATTGATTTGTTCCTCCGACCACTCCACATAAGGTGAAGCAAAGGGGCAGTCATGTGTAGAATGAGAGACACTAGAGCATGCAGAGCAAGCACTATGCACATTTGAAACATGAGACATATTAGGTACAGTAGAGGGGGCCATTGTCATCTTAAATAGGGAAGTTAACTGCTCTACGGAAGAGGCAAGAGAGTCTACTTTCTTATCTAAGATGGAGGTGTGAGCAATCTCATTTACTCCTCTATTTAACCTAGTAGCATTTAGACATGCATGTGCGGCAGATTGTTGTGAATTCTCATTCAAAAGTTCAAACAGTTCCCATGCCTCATCCTCATTCTTCCTGAGGAATTGGCCACCACATGAGGCGTTAACTGTTTGTTGACCCTTCTCGTTTAACCCATAATAGAAATTTTGGACTAGTTGCCAATTAGGGATAGCATGATGTGGACAAGCTCGTAAGAGTTCCCTAAACCTATCCCAACTCTCATGAAACTCCTCAGTAGGGAGTTGCGCGAAGGTGTTAATGGCACTCCTAGCGGTGTTAGTCTTACTAATGGGATAGAATTTCTTAAGAAATTCTTGTTGCATTTGAGTCCAAGTACTAGGTAAGGAGCCTAACCAATACTTAGCCTTTTCCATTAAAAAGAAAGGAAAGAGGCGAAGTAAGATGGCATCATCACTAACGTTAGGAATCTTGAAGGTTGAGCAAACCTCCATGAAACTGTCCAAGTGTGTGTACGGGTTCTCATTGCCTAAGTCGTGGAATGAAGGAAGCATTTGTATGGTATATGGCGTAAGCTCGAACTGATGGGCTATGGGTGGCAACCTAATGCAAGACGGTGAGGCATATGTAGTGGGAGTAAAATACTCCATGAGCGCACGTGGTTGTTGTTCGTCAGCCATTACTAAATCAGAGCCCGATGTTGGGCTCTAAGGTCTCTTAAAGTTCTTTCAATTTCAGGGTCGAATACGGTAAGGTCAAGAGACAAAGAGCGACAACCGTGAATGAACAATTAACCACACAAAGCAAATAAATTAAAAATTGAATAAGCACAACAAATAAAACAGACACTTGAAAAGAAAAACAAATAATAAAATATCCTAGAATCAACCTATGCTCGAAAATTCCAAAATAAATAATGCTTTAAAAATAAATAAATAAATAGGTAAATAAATAAACCTTTTTTTTTTAAAAAAAGAAAAGAAAAGAAAAATAATTTTTAAGTTTTCTTTTTTAATTTTTTTTAAAGAAAGGGAAAATAACCATTAAAAAATAATTTAAGACAATTAAAAATAAAATCACGAACGTTGCCTAGTCCCCGGCAACGGCGCCAAAATCTTGATGTGTTTTTCTGCGTCTATCAAAATTTAATATAAAACCCTATCTATTAAACACACCTAAATTGAAGTGCAGGGCGAGAGGGTGTCGAACCACAGGGACTAAGAGTGCATGAATTTAATCTATGACCTAAACTGATTTAAGGCAAAGTGATATCTTTGTATTAATTAATGATTGTCACACGGGTAGTGGTTTAGGCTACAAACTTCAACCTACTATGATAATGTTGTTAGTATTGCGTATTGACCCTATCTAACTAAAGCATAAGGAAAATAGGCTCCACCTAACGTATTGTTAATTATTATGTATTGACCCTGTCTAACTAAAGCATAAGGACGATAAGCTTTAATTAACAATTCGGTTAATAATATTACTTGATTAATTAATCCTAAGGCTACAAGCATGAAGAATTAATTTATAATTATCAATATCAATAATTAAAGGTTACAAACTCAATAATCATATCAATTGAATAAACAATAAAAATATAATACTTCAAAGTATTTATCTCAACCAAGCAATTCATGTAAACAATCAAATTAACCCGAATTAAAAGTAAACAAAAGTAAAGGCTAAGATTTCATCCCCAGAGAGCAAGTTAGCTCTCTATCAAGGATGATCCAGTGAAGGAGGAAATGTAGAAACTCATGTCGATCTTCACGCTAATTTCGCTCTTGTCCTAATTTAACGGAAAAAAAAAAGAAAATAAAATATGTGAAAAGTGAGATAGAGGTGAGAGAAGACAGAGAAATAGGAGAGGTCGTGTATCAGCGCCCAAAAACAGAGACGAAGAGAGACCCCAAAATCCAACGCTTCTCTTCCTTTTCAATCGAAGCCACTGCTAACAAAACCCTAAGTCGGTGATGGTGGTGGGCCGGACGTTGGTAGCAGGCCTGAGGGTGATGATGGGCCTGCTGGTGGTTGACAGGCCATTCATGGGACTGCGTTTGGGCCGAGGTGTGAACAGGGGCTATTGGGTTTAGGTCAGTGATGGTGGTGTCGTGGGCTGGTGGTCGATCTAGGCTGGCTGGAGTTGGGCCGGAGTTGATGCTGTCGTGGCTTGTGGTGGATCTAGTGAACAGGGCTGTTGTGGGCTAGGCTGCGTGTGAGCTTAAGGTGGATGGACTTGGAGCACAGTAACGGTGCGGGTCGGATCGGAGCAGGCCGAGTTTATACGTTGTTATCCCGAATCTCGATTGACTTGATTTAATTGTTTATGCATCGAATTTGCTTTATTTGCACCAAAATTTAACAATTTTCAAAACTTTAATTTCAAACCTGTTAAACATAAAAATTGCCAAAATGAGTGTAGAACTATAATTAAATAGGTGCAAAATAATTAAAATAACAATTAAAAGATGCGTAAATACGAGAGGCATCAGCACCCTCCAGAATAAGTAAAGGTTGAAGGAGACCTTAATACCTATGATCACCAAGCTTAGTTTGTTGACAAACTTCACAAGCTTGCATGAAGTCAATCAATGATTTCTTCATTCCAGTCCTGCTGAAGTAAGCCTTAAGCTTTTGATAAGTGCCTTCCACTCCTGAATGACCTCCCCAGGCTGAATCATGGGAGGCATTAATGAGTTGTTGCCTCAAATCAGTGGAAAAGCCAATGTACAACTTGCCCTTTAGCCAAATGACACCTTTCACCACATAAATATCTGCATCAGCAACAGGCTGGCTTGTTCTGCTCGCACTAAATGTTGTAATGCAATCTTGTGCGAATTAATAATTTTCATAGGATCTGTACACCTCTTCAATCCAAATGGGAAGTATCACAGATATTGCTCAACAAGAACCTTGCTCGCAGTCTTCTAATCTGCGTGACAATTTTCTATTCAAGAAGGTGCTACAAACTTTGATGATCAGTCTTAATCTTAAATCGATGTCCATCCAAGTAATGTCTCCAACTATCCATAGCCAGCAAGATTGCCAAGTATTCTTTCTCATACGTGGATAATGCTTGATGTTTAAGACTCAAAGCCTAACTAAGGTAGGCTGTTGGCCTGCCCCTTTGAGACAAAACAGCCCCAATTTCATTCCCACAAGCATCGATCTCCAAGATGAACTTAGCAGCAAAATCCGGCATAGCTAAAATTGGGGCTCCACACATTGCAGACTTCAAGGCCTCAAATGTAGCTTGGGCTTTCTCTAACCACTTGAATGAGTCTTTCTTTAGTATATCAGTTAAAGGTTGGGCTATGGAACCATAACCAACAACAAACTTCCGGTAATAACTAGAAGCCCAAAAAACCTCGCAATTGCTTCAAGGTCACTAGCTCAGGCCACTCTTTCATTGCTTGAACCTTCAAGGGATCAGTAGAGACTCCTTCTTGAGAAATGACATGGCCCAAATACTCCAATTGGGTCTGTGCAAAAGAACATCGAACAAAGTTGCATAGCTTATGCTTACGTGTGGTTGAGAAGACTTCCCCTTAGAGACATTAAATGGTCTTCAAGAAAGGAGCTATAGATCAAAATATCATCGAAGAAAACCAATGCAAATTTCCTCAAGAACTGCTTGAAGACATCATTCATCGCTGCTTAAAATGTAGCTGGAGCATTAATTAAGCCAAAAGGCATAACCATGAACTCAAAGTGGCCATGATGTGTCCTGAAAGCAGTCTTGTACACATCTTGCTCCAATACTCTTATTTGATGATACCCTTGCCTCAGATCAAGCTTGGAAAATATACTAGCTCCATGTAGCTCATCCAACAGATCATCTATGACAGGAATTGGGAACTTGTCTTTCACTGTCAAGGAATTTAGCTGCCAGTAGTCTACACACATCCTAGCCATGCCATCTTTCTTCTTAACTAGAATAACTGGAGAAGCAAATGGGCTGTGAATTTGCCTCACAAAGCATGCCTTGAGTAGGTCATCTACCTGGCTCTCAATCTCAATCTTCTGAGCATGGGGATACTTGTAAGGCCTTAGCTTAACAGGCTCAAAATTATGCTTAAGAGGAATAGCTTGGTCCAAATGTCTCTTAGGGATTAATGCCTTTGGTTGTTCTAATAAGTCCTCAAACTCTTCAATCAAAGCTCTAACTTCAGGCTAAAGAGTGTCTCCTAAATCAGTAGATAGATCAACTAGGATTCTAAGTCATGAGAAGATATAACAACTAGGATTAACTAGGATTTTTAAGAATCCTAATCAGTTAGGAGACTCTCTACCACGGTGACCTTGCAATTAGTAGATAGATCAACTAGGATTCCCCGTGGTGAGCTGATTAACGTGGTAGTGAGAGTAGAAAAGCCTTGTTCCCTGCGGATTTCCTCATGCTTGATATGGAACCTTCTTATCATTCAAAAAACCATGTCCCTGTCATTCTAGGTCGGCCTTTATTAGCGACGGCCAATGCTACCATCAATTGTAGACCTGGGGTAATGGATGTTAGCTTTGCCAATATGACTATTAGGTTGAATATTTTAAAGGCTTCGTTGTCACCCACTAGTGAGAAGGAGTCGGAGTGTTTCTCGGTGGATATTATTAATGATTTGGTGAACCAAACACTCCCTTCTATCCTAGTTAGTGATTCCCTTGAGCGAGCACTAGTATACGATTGTTTTAATGATTTTGAGATTGAAAATGACATTAGAGAGATGAATGATTTGCTTGAGTTGTGTGCCCCTTTAGAGACTTGCCATTGGTTTTCAAAAGTAGAAGCTTTACCTATGCTTTCGGATTCCCCTGCCTTGCCTCCCATAGTTTCACCACCCAAACTTGAACTTAAGTCGTTGCTATAAACTCTTAAGTATGCTTTCTTAGGAACGGATGAGACTCTACCTGTGATTATCTCTTCTCAGTTGTCTAGGGAACAGGAGGATGCATTGATGATAGTTCGTAGTGATCATAAGAGTGCCATTGGGTGGTCTGTGGCTAATTTGAAGGGTATAGACCGTTCCATTTGTATGCATAGGATTTTTCTTGATCAGAATGCTAGACCCACTAGAGAGATGCAAAGGAGGTTAAACCCTAACATGAAGGAAGAGGTAAAGAAAGAGATTGTGAAGTTGCTTGATGCGGGTATCATCTACCCAATTTCTGATAGTAGGTGGGTTAGCCTTGTTCAGGTAGTCCCAAAGAAGTCGGACGTTACTGTGGTTAGGAGTAGTGATGGAGAGTTAGTGCCTACTAGAGAGACCATGGGCTGGAGAGTATGTATTGACTATATGAAGCTTAAATCTACCACTAGGAAGGACCATTTTCCTCTTCCATTCATTGACCAGATTATAGAGAGGCTAGCTGGTCAGAGCTTTTACTATTTTCTTGATGGATATTCAGGATATAACCAGGTAGCAGTCTACCCAAAGGATCAGGAAAAAAATGAGTTTTACGTGCCCCTTTGGCACATTTGCCTACCGTAGGATGCCATTTGGTTTATGTAATGTGTCGGCTACATTCCAGAGATGCATGATGTCTATCTTCTCTGACATGGTAGATAGATTTCTTGAGGTTTTCATGGATGATTTCTTTGTTTTTAGGCCTTCGTTTGATGAATGCTTGCAGGATTTAAGGCTTGTGCTAAAAAGATGTTAGGAGACCAATCTTGTTTTGAGTTGGGAAAAGAGTCACTTTATAGTTCAAGAGGGCATTGTATTGGGTCATAGAGTGTCCAAGAAGGGTATTGAGGTTGATAAGGCTAAGGTAGATCTGATTGCAAACTTACCCCCTCCCTCAAACGTGAAGCAAGTTAGATCCTTTCTAGGTCATGCAGGTTTCTATAAGAGATTCATTAATGACTTTGGGAAGTTAGCCGGACCATTAACTAGCTTGCTAGCTACGGAGACATCATTTGGGTTTGATGAGTCTTGCCTATAAGCTTTTCAAAAACTACGGTCATTACTTGTTTCAGCCCCCATTATGCAGCCCCCAGATTACTCTCTTCCTTTTGAAATTATGTGTGACACTTCTGATTTTGCTATAGGTGCTATCCTAGGTCAAAGAGTAAACAAAGTGCCTCATGTCATTTACTATGCTGGTAAAACTCTTAATGATTCACAACACCATTACACCACTACTAAAAAGGAGTTGCTAGCTATCGTGTTTGCTTTAGACAAGTTTCGTTCTTACCTTTTGAGGTCAAAAGTCATTATTTATTCTGACTAAGCTACATTGAAATATTTGTTGTCTAAGAAAGAAACGAAACCTAGGCTCATTAAGTGGATTCTTCTACTTCAAGAGTTTGACATTGAGATTAGAGATACGAAAGGTGCAGAGAATGTGGTAGCTGACCATCTCTCTAGGATTTTCTTTAAGCATCATGATCCATCTATTTCAATGCATGACTCTTTTCCCAATGAGCAACTTTTTGTTGTCTCCCATTCACGTGGCCCTTGGTTTGCAGATATTGTTAACTTCCCTGCTACAGGTGCGATTCCATCTACTTGGTCTAAGCAAGAAAATGATAGGTTTTACTCTCAAGTAAAGCACTTTTACTGGGATGACCCTGACTTGTTTAAACATTGTGCGACCAAGTAATTCATAGATGTGTTCCAGAGTGTGAGTATCATAGCATTTTATCTTTTTGTCACTCATATGCATGTGGAGGACACTTTGGAGGTCATAGGACTGCTGCAAAAGTCCTACAGTGTGGTTTTTATTGGCCTACTCTGTTCAAGGATGCTCACAAGCTTTGTCTTGCATGTGAGCGTTGTCAGCGCACAGGCACAATGGCGCATTGAGACATGATGCCTTTGAACCCCATTTTATTGTGAAAATATTTGATGTTTGGGGTATTGACTTTATGGGAGCATTTCCCCCATCTTTTGGATTTGTTTGCATACTTTTAGGGGTTGACTATGTGTCTAAATGGGTTGAGGCTATACCTACTAGGACCAATGACCACAAAGTGGTCATGTAATTTGTCAAGGACCACATTTTTAACCGCTTCGGTACCCCAAGAGCACTCATTAGTGATGGTGGTAGTCATTTCATTCATAGGTCAATTGAGGCACTTCTTAAGAAGTACTCAGTGCATCATAAGATTGCCGCCCCCTATCATCCCAAAACTAGTGGTCAAGAAGAGCTTTCAAACCGTGAGATCAAGTCTATACTTGAGAAAATGGTTTGTCCTGATAGGAAAGATTGGTCCCTTAGGTTGAATGATGCACTTTGGGCATACCGCACCGCCTATAAGACCCCACTTGGTATGTCACCCTATAGGTTGGTCTTTGGTAAAGCATGTCATTTACTAGTTGAGCTTGAACACCGTGCTTAATGGGCCACTAGAGCCTTGAATTTTGACTTAGACCAAGCTGGTGCTAATCGAAAGCTTCAATTGAGTGAGCTAGAAGAACTAAGAAATGAAGCTTATGAGAATGCAAAGATTTATAAAGCTAAAGCCAAGGCTTTTCATGATAAACATATTATGAGAAAAACATTTACTCCTAATCAAAAGGTTTGGCTTTTTAATTCCAAATTGCATCTTTTTCCTAGTAAGTTAAGATCTAGGTGGGATGATCCATTTGTGGTTAAACAAGTATACCCCTTGGGTGCTATTGAGATATACCTCCCTAGAGATGGTAGTGCATTCACTGTAAATAGTCAAAGGCTTAAACCTCTAGTTGAGTTGGATGGCATTGCTGATGGACAGCTTATTGAAGTTGTCTCTTTGATGGACACTATGACTGATACTTGATCTCTACTTGATTCACCGCGCCCGGCTGAAGGTGTAAAACTTAGCGCTCCTAAGAGGCAGCCTAGGTTTTGTTAATTCTTGTTTTAGTTTTGTTTTTGAGCTAATTAGTTTTTTAGAGACTTGTTTTCTCTCTTTTTAGGTTCTTGTCTCGTGTTAAAGGAGTCATATATACATGTTCGTGCCGTCTCGTCAGGTTGTATTGCTCCATCTCACCTATCTCTTGTGCTTTAATGATTGATGTTGTTGCATTGAGGACAATGCATGATTTAGGTGTGGGGGTGAGGCTCATTTGCATATGCTCGTTTTCGGTCAAATTTTTAAAATTTTGAACATCTTTTTGTGCATTTTGAGGGTGCATTATAACCGTTTAGCCAAGTTTTCCTTGATCAACGTGTATGTTATAATGATAGTGGGATTAGTAGTTTATTTCGTTCTCTTAATTGCATGAAGTTAAATGATTCTACTTCATACTTGTTAATGAGTATTGTTGATATTAATGGGTTCTACTCATGCCGCTCACGTATTTACTACGCACAGGGCTTTAGTGCTGCGAAAAATCGGAAGAATTTGAGTAAACAGCCTTATATATATTGAGTTTTGCAAGCCTGCCCTATTGGCTTATCCAAATCCTTGCCCTTGATGTTATGTAAAGTACTGGTTGGTCAATGTCAATTGTAATGATGAATTACGTGTTATAAAAAAAAAAGGTCCAAAAATGGACAAAAAAGAAAGAGGAAACAAAAAGAAAAAAAGGGTTTCCTCCAAAAGAAAAAGGCAAAAGAAAAAGAAAAAGTGCAAACTGGTGTACATTCATGTCATGTCCCGGAATGTAATTGAATTGTATTTTTGGTGGGAAGTTGTAATTGTGGGTCCGGTTGTTGAGTCGGTTAGTTCATGCTGTTAGTCTTGATTCATTGTTAGTTTCTTGCTTTTGTATTAGCTATAAGTGGTTAGTTTGAGTTGTAAGAATCATTCATTGATAATAAACTAGAAATATCTTAGATATTTTCTCTCTATTCTTTCATCTCCTTCCCTTCTTTCTCTCATCTCAATTCTTTTCTTAGGTTAAGATCAAGATCCATCTTGATACATAACAATTGGTATTAGAGCCTCGAGCTAGGCATTTGATCGGATTGTATTTCATTCTAATTCGATTGATTGAGCAGATTTGGTTCGACTACAAGCTGAATTGAGATTTGTTCAAGTCTGGCTAGGAAAAGAAGATCGGATATGGCTCCTAATACTCGCTCTAATGCAGCTAACAATGCAACTAATACCGTGCCTAATGTTGCAACAAGTAGTGTAGCTGGAGGAGCACTTACTTATGCTGCTGTAGCTGGAGCAGATGGAGGCAATGTTCAAGGAATTCAGATTGATCAAGTTCTGCAGATGATGCAGAATATGTTCAGGAATTTCTAGCAGGATATGGAGCACAAGCTGGATCAAAAGTTAGACAATCAAGCTCAGAAGTTAGATCAAAAAATTGAGAATCGATAGCAACAATTTTCTCAACACCTCTCTGATTGGCAGAGGAGAAGTGAATCTCATCAACGTGGTGGTGGAATTCTTCTTCCAACTAGCCAGCAACCATTCCGTCAGCCAACTAGACCACCAGATCACAATCCTCCAGCTGCTGATTCGAGTGACAGTGGCTCTAATGCAAGAAATTATGCATACAGAAAGCCTCGGGTTGATTTGGAACCATTTGATGGTACTTTGCCTCAATCATGCTTGAGGAAATGCGAAAGATACTTCAAGTTCTATAGCATTGATGATCACAAGAAGGTAGAGCTTGCAGCAGTTTATTTGCGTGGGGAGATGGAGACCTGGTACTATGGTCTGCTATGCACTAAGCCTAACCTTACTTGGACTACATTCTTGAATGAATTGTGTTCAAGGTATGGTGATGAAGATGTGAGTGAAGTCGTTGATAACTTCAATAAGCTGGTGCAATCTGCTTCTCTTAAGGACCATATGACACGTTTTGAAGGATTGCGAGCTAGAATGCTCTCTATTTATCCTGATGCTCCAGAAACCTTCTATTTGTCTAGCTTTGTGAGTGGACTCAAACCGCGCATCAAGAGTTTGGTGAAAGCTTTTGAACCTGAAAACTTGACTCAAGTATACACCAAGGCTAGGAAGGTGGAGAGTTCTGTGTTGACAAATGTGGAGATTCCTAAGGTGAAGGGGAACTTCCTTGGTTCCTCATCCACACGAGCTACATAGCCTAACAATAAGAATGACAGCTTTGATGATAAGAGGCCTCAAAAGTTATGCTACAAATGCAATCAAAAGTACTTCTTTGGTCACAAGTGTGATCCCAAGTACTTAATGATAGTCACTAGGGAAGTAACTTATGATGATAAGCTAGATGAAATGGTTCCTCAAGAACCACAATTAGAGGAAGAAAGTATAGACACTGATGATGGCAATTCTGTTGAGATCTCCATGAAAGCTCTAACAGGAAATGGTTCTCACAACACCATTCGAATCAAGGGGGTCGCAAGGCAGCAGGCATTGTTGATACTCATTAACAGTGGAAGTACACACAGTTTTATTGATCCTAAGGTTGTGCGAGCTGTGGGACAATAGATCATCAAAACAACCCCTCTGGCAGTTACAGTGGCTGATGGGAATTCACTCCTAACACACACTAAATGTAAGAATTTCAGCTGGAAGATGCAAGGACATAAATTTGCCTATGATTTTCGACTTTTAAGACTTGGAGGCTGCGACATGGTTTTAGGAGTGGATTGGATGAAGTCCTTTAGTCCAATACTCTTCGATTTCTCACAACTGGCAGTATCCTTTGAGAAAGATGGTCTCAAGATCAAGTTGCAGGGTATAGTTGAGCAGGGCCAGCTTCAGTTTATGAAAGGCAAACAGTTGCAGAAGGTCCTCAAGAAGAGTGATTACCATTGGATAGGACAACACTACTCAATTGCTCTTGCTGAAGAGTATGATCAGGAAGATGCCAGGGCCCCTTTGGATGCTTTGTTGGACCAGTACAGGGATTTGTTTGAGCAGCCTGAGGAATTACCTCCAAGAAGGGCACTTGATCACTCAATTCCACTCAAAGATGGATCTAATCCAGTTAATCTACGCCCTCACAAATACCCCCATGCTCAGAAAGATGAGATAGACCGGCAGGTGGATGAGTTGCTAAGGACCAAGTTCATAAGACATAGCCACAGTCCTTTTGCATCCTTGGTGATTTGGTGAAGAACAAAGATGGAACATCAAGAATGTGTATTGATTATCATCAATTGAACTCCCTTACAGTCAAGGACAAGTTTCCAATTCCTATCATCGATGACTTGCTTGATGAACTCTATGGAGCATGTTACTTCTCCAAGTTAGATCTCCGACAGGGGTATTATCAGATAAGAGTGCAGGAAAGAGACATTCACAAGACAGCCTTTAGGACTCATCAAGGGCATTATGAATTTGTAGTAATGCCTTTTTGTTTGTCTAATGCACCAGCAACTTTCCAAGCTTTGATGAACAAGATGTTCAAGACCTATTTGAGGAGGTTTGTCCTTGTTTTCTTTGATGACATACTGGTTTATAGGCCCACATTACAACACTTTGAGCACTTGAGGCTAGTGTTTCAGATCATGAGAGATCTCAAGCTGTTTGCTAAGCTCTCCAAATGTGCTTTTGCCAAGACTCATGTTGAATATCTGGGTCATATTATCTCAGCTGAGGCGGTTGCTACTGATGCTAGTAAAGTTCAAGCTACTGAGAGTTGGCCAGAGCCCAAATCACTTAAAGAATTGAGGGGATTCTTGGGCTTAGCAGGGTTTTATCGCAAGTTCATTGTTAGTTATGGCTTACTTGCTAAGCCTTTGACATATTTGTTGAAGAAAGACAACTTCCATTGGAATAAATTAGCTAGGGAGGCTTTTGAATCACTAAAATAGGCTATGACTCAGGCTCCAGTCTTAGCAATGCCAGATTTTAGCCAACCCTTCACACTTGAAACAGAAACAAGCAGCTTGGGTATTGAGGCAGTGCTTTCACAAGGTGGCAGACCCTTGGCTTATCTAAGCCAAGCTTTGGGGCCCAAGAATCAAAGGCTTTCCATCTATGAGAAGGAGTACAAGGCAATACTTCTAGCTGTTCAAAAATGGCAACATTACTTGGAGGGCCATCAGTTTGTGATCAAAACTGAGCACCAGAGCCTCAAATATATGTTAGAGCAAAGGATTTCCACAATAGTTCAAAGGAAAGGATTGATGAGGATGTTGGGGTTGAAATATACCATTGAGTACATAAAAGAGGCTATGAACATGGCGGCTGATGCACTCTCTAGACGTGCAGAAGAAGGGAAAGCAGAAGGCATAGAGGAGGCTATGTGTGCTGCAGTTACTCAAGTAATACCACTGTGGATGACTGAAGTAATTAAGACTTATGAGCTTGATGAATTTGCCCAATCACACATTGTTCCTCACTGCATCCAACCTTTGCCTGCAAGTCCCGATGCCAGCGTGACTCTTAGTAAGGGGATAATCAGAACCAATGGCAAGATCTATGTGGGTAACAGCAGTGAATTGAGGAAACAAATTATTGCAGCATCTCATGACTCTCCATGGGGTGGACATTCTGGAATGGAAGGAACATATCCGAGGATCAAGCAATACTTTCAGTGGCCCGAGCTGAAGAAGCAGGTGCAGGATTTTGTGCAAAATGTTATACTTGTCAACAGATTAAGGTTGAGCGCACTCCGTATAAGGGGTTATTACAGCCTTTACCAGTTCTTGAGGGTTCTTGGACTCACATTAGCATGGATTTTATCGAGGGACTACCCAAATCTGAAGGCAGGGTAACCATTTGGGTAGTAATTGATCGTTTTACTCGATATGGACACTTTATTGCACTTCCTCACCCCATTATTGTTGAGAAACTTGCTAGACTGTTTTGAGATCACATCTACAAACTACGTGGGCTTCCCCAAACAATAGTTTCAGGCAGGGATAGATTGTTTACAAGTAACTTTTGGCGTGAGTTGTTCCTATTGCTTGGCACTACATTAGCTCTGAGCTCATCCTATCATCCACAGTCAGATGGACAAACTGAGAGGGTAAACCAGTGTGTAGAGCAATATTTGCGTGGAATGACGTTCTGACATCCTAAGTAGTGGCATAAATGGGTGTCCCTTGCTGAGTATTGGTACAATACTCACTTCCATAGTTCCTTGGGAACTACTCCTTTCAAGGTCCTCTATGGGTATGATCCTCCTTCTCCCTTACTCAATCAAGGAGTGATTTCTCATGTGCTAGGAGTTAATGAACTGCTTCATCAAAGAGTTCAGCTAGCCCGACAGCTTAAGGACAATTTGCAGTTAGCCCAAGCCAGAATGAAATTTTATGCTGACAGGAAGAGGATTGATTGAAGTTTCAATGTTGGAGACTTGGTTTATCTTAAATTGCAGCCTTACTGGCAGAGCTCTGTGGCAATACGCAAGAACATTAAGTTGTTAGCTCGATTTTATGGTCCTTACAAGGTTATTAAAAGAATTGGTAAGGTAGCTTATAGATTGGAGCTTCCTCCTAATTGCTTGGTCCATTCTGTTTTCCGCATTTCTTTGCTGAAGAAATAGGTAACAGACAAGGCCAAAGGAGCAGTAGGTCCAGATCAGGGGGTAGCATCTAGCTTGCAGCCTGGAAATAATGGGCAACTGATCTTGGAACTGGAAGTAATCCTTGGCAGCAAAGTGATGCAACAGCAAGGAGTCGATACTAAACAGATTCTGATCCAGTAGACTAATCTGGGTCCTGCACAGGAAACATAGGAGAACTGCTGCTTCATTAAGTCCCAATTCCCTTCATTCCATTCTTGAGACAAGAATGAGTTTGAGGGGAGGGTATTGTCATGTCCCGAAATGTAATTGAATTGTATTTTTGGAGGGAAGTTGTAATTGTGGGTCCGGTTGTTGAGTCGGTTAGTTCACGTTGTTAGTCTTGATTCTTTGTTAGTTTCTTGCTCTTGTATTAGCTATAAGTGGTTAGTTTGAGTTGTAAGAATCATTCATTGTTAATAAACTTGAAATATCTTAGATATTTTCTCTCTATTCTCTCATCTCATTTCCTTCTTTCTCTCATCTCAATTCTTCTCTTAGGTTAAGATCAAGATCCATCTTGATACTTAACAATTCATGACAAAGATGTTCTTTCATGCTGTTCTGAGGTCAGAATGTTGTAAAGTGGTCACTCATATGCCACTTAAAATTTCTCTATATATAGGCATGTGTTTAGGTGATTCAATTGTACGGGTGCACAAAACCTTTATATATTTGGTTGGAAGGGGGAATTTGAGGAGATTATGTGGCCCGAAATCCTATTCACTTTCACTTGTGCGTTGCTTGAGTAATTCGTATTAGTTGATACATGGTTATGAAATTCTATGACGAGTTTTGAAGTTAATCATCTAAATTCATAGAATTGGAGAATGCTCTAGATGATTTAATTTTGTCTTGAATCTCGATATAGGTGTTAATCTCGAAAAACTTGGTAAAGGTTGGGATAGTTGGGGTTGTTGGTCACTGTAGTCTTTATGTTAAATCATATGCTTTGCTCGAGCAATAGCAAAGATTAGGTGTGGGGGTGTTAATGCGTCTCGTATTTAAGCATTTTTTAATTGTTATTTTAATTATTTTGCACCTATTTAATTATAGTTCTACACTCATTTTGGCAATTTTTATGTTTAACAGGTTTGAAATTAAAGTTCCGAAAATTGTCAAATTTTGGTGCAAATAAGGCAAATTCGATGCTTAAACAATTAAATCAAGTCAATCGAGATTAGGGACAACGACGTATAAACACTCTGACCTGACCCGACCCGCACCGTTACTATGCCCCAAGACCATTCACCTCAAGCTCACACGCAGCCTAACCCACAATGGCCCTGTTCACTAGATCCACCACCAGCCACGACAACATCACCTCCGGCCCAGCTCCGGCCCTGATCGACCACCAGCCCACGACATCACCATCACAGACCTAAACCCAACAGCCCCTGTTCACACCTCGGCCCAAACGCAGTCCCACAAACAGCCTGTCAACCACCAGCAGACCCATCATCACCTTGAGGCCGGCCACCAGCGTCCGGCCCACCACCAGCGTCCGACCCACCACCAGCACTGACTTAGGGTTTCGTTAGCAGTGGCTTCGATTTAAAAGGGAGAGAACCGTTGGATTTAGGGGTCTCTCTTTGTCTCTATTTTTGGGAGCTGATACACGACCTCCCTTGTTTCTCTGTCTTCTCTCACCTCTTTCTCTCTTTTCATAGATTTTATTTTTCTTTTTTTTTCGTTAAATTGGGACAAGAACAAAATTAGTTTGAAGATCGACATGAGTTTCTACATCTCCTCCTTCACCGGATCATCCTTAATGGAGAGCTAACTTGCTCTCTAGGGTTAGATGAAATCTTAGCGTTGACTTTTGTTTACTTTTTATTCAGTTAATTTGGTTGTTTACATGAATTGCTTGGTTGAGATAAATACTTTGAAGTATTATATTTTTATTATTTATTCAATTGATATGATTATTGAGTTTGTAACCTTTAATTGTTGATATTGATATTTACAAATTAATTCTTAGTTCTTGTAGCCTTAGGATTAATTAATCAAGCAATAGTATTAACCGAATTGTTAATTAAAGCCTATCTTCTCTATGATTTAGTTAGATAGGGTCAATAGATAATAATTAACAATACATTAGGTAGAGCCTATTTTCTTTATGCTTTAGTCAGATAGGATCAATACGCAATACTAACAACATTATCTTAGTAGGTTGAAGCTTGTAGCCTAAACCACTACCCGTGTGACAATCAATAATCCCAATTTAAGAGTTGACACAAAAATAATTGGCTAATGATGGATTCGAAACCCTCGGCTCCAATTTAATACGCGTTCCCAATTAGTAGTAGATTACTTTTGTTTAATTGTCGTTTTCTAGATTAATTAGCACAAAGATATCACTTTTCCTTAAATCAATATAGGTCATAGATTAAATTTATGCACTCTTAGTCCCTGTGGTTCAACACTCTCTTGCCCTACACATCAATTTAGGTGTGTTCAATAGATAGGGTTTTATATTAAATTTTGATAGATGTAGAAAAACACATTACGTGCTTGGAAAAATATAAGCATGTGCTTTATTGAAGGATTGCCTAAGTCAAAAGGTAAGAAGGTAATTTGGGTTGTGGTTGATCAGTTCACTAAATTTAGTCACTTCATTGGCTTGGCCAGACTTGTGACAATTGATAAATTAGCAAGAAGTTTATTGGACAACATCTACAAGCTACATGGTTTGCCACCCTCTATTGTATCAGATCGTGACAGGATCTTCACAAGTCATTTCTAGAAGGAATTGTTCAGTCTTTGGGGAACAACATTGGCTCTTAGTTCATCATACCATCCTCAAACTGATGGACAAACCGAGAGAGTCAATCAGTGCCTTGAGCAGTACCTTAGGAGTATGGTGTTTAATCATCCAAAAGTGTGGAGCAAGTGGTTATCCCTCACTGAGTTTTGGTATAATACACATGCTCATGCTTCTGTTGGAACTACTCCATTCAAAGCTCTTTATGGCTATGATCCTCTAACACCTATGACATTGCAAGAAATTGTATCATCAGTTCCGGAAGTTACTGATCTGATTCAGCGTATGAGACATTTGATGCAAATGTTGAAAGGCAATCTTCCCCAAGCATAAGCTAGAGTGAAGCTGTATGCAGACAGGAAACGTGTGGACAGGAACTTTGAAGTGGGGGATATGGTTTATCTAAAATTGCAACCTTATAGACAAACAACTGCAGCTATAAGGAAGAATGTGAAGTTGTGTACGAGATTCTTTGGTCCTTACAAGGTTTTGGAGAAGATAGGCAAAGTAGCCTATAGGCTTGAGTTACCTCCTAACGCTTACATTCAATCCTATTTTTCATGTATCTTTCCTTAAGAAGCAGGTGAAGAAGGGCCATGAGCGTTCTTTGTAGCCTCCTAAAGTAGGTTCTTGTGGAGCTTGTTGCAATAACTAGCTGCAGTGCTTAATTTTCGAGAGCTGAATGTTGAAGGCAGAAGTATATCAGAAGTCTTGGTGTCCTGGAGCAATTTGGATGCTAAGTTTTCAACTTGGGAAGAGCTTCCATACTTGAAGAGCCAATTTCCTAGCTTCCTTTCTTAAGGACAAGAATGTTTTCAAGGAGAGGGGAATGTTATGATCTTGTTGTTATTTTGTTAGTCAATGTATTAGCTCTAGTTAAGTGTTGAGTTGCAATAGCTGAATTGTAATGTTTGAATTGGTGTGTTGGCGCCAATGGTCTTAGGAGTTAGTTTAGTCGGTTGCTAAGGGTCAAGTAGGGTCAATTATGGCGGCTAAAGATCTAGTAAGTCAATTTTAGCTTATCCATTGACATTGTATCTTGATTTAATATAACAGTGGGCTTAAGTGTAATCTTCATCATTCAATGAAAAGTTTATACCAATCTCTTTGAGATATTTTCTCTTTCTCATTTAATTCTCTCCAATTTTCTCATCTCCTTCACTTCTCTTTTCATATATACTCTCTCTTTCACAAGGTAAATCGTCTAGTTCATCTAGAGGTTTAACAGATTGCTTTTTGATGGTGAATATTGATATCATGATACCCATAAACTTATTTAAAAACAAACTGTCGAACAAAATGTACAAAAGCATAAGAAAACAATTAAAGGAAATTGAAATAAAAGAAGTAAGATAGTAAACTTGGGTCGCCTCCCAAGAAAGTAAACTTGGGTTGCCTCCCAAGAAGCGCTTAAGTTATAGTCATTAGCTTGACTTTTTTGGGTGGATCATTCGACTTCGTTGAGATGAATGGAGGACTTCTGTGGCTCGAGCTCTCCATTAATATAAGGTTTCAGCCTTTAACCATTAACTTCTAATGTGCGTTTCTTCTCATCTTGAATCTCGAACTGTGCCATATGGAAGGAACGAGTTATAATGAAGGGTTCTAACCATCTGGGGTGCAATTTCCGTGGGAAAAGTCATAATCGGCAGTTAAAAGAAGAACATTTTGCCTAACTATGAATTCTCTATTCAGAATGTGCTTGTCATGCTATCTTTTGGTTTGGTCCCTGTAAATTCGAGCATTTTCGTATGCTTCATTCCTGAACTTATCCATTTCATTGGCTTGCAGTAACCTCTTCTCTCATGTAGCTTCTAAGTTAAAACTATGTTTTTATGGCTCAGTATGCTTTATGCTCCAATTTTACTGGTAAACGACATGCCTTGCCATAAACTAGTTGATATGGAGACATTCCATTTGGTGTTTTGAATGCTGTTCTATTTTCCCAAAGTGCGTCATCTAACTTTTTCAACCAATCGTTTCTAGAAGCACTATCGGCCTTTTCAAGAATAGTTTTCAATTCTCAGTTTGAAATTTCCACTTCACCACTTGTTTGAGGATTGTATGTGGCATCCACATGGTGTGTGACTCCATACATACTCAATAAAGTTTAAGTTGATGGTCACAAAAATGTTTCCCGCCATCACTTATAAATGCTCTAGGACTTCCAAATCGAGAAAAAATGTTCTTTCTTACAAAGCTGACCACAACTCTTGTATCATTGGTTGGAAAAGCAGCTACTTCAACAAACTTTGATACATAATCTACAACAACCAAAATAAATCTGTTAGAAAATGATGAAGGAAAAGGACCCTTGAAATCAATGCCCTGAATGTCAAATAATTTAACAACTAAAATGTTGTTTAGGGCATTTCATGTCTTTGACATCGATCACATTTACTAACAAATTTGAAAGCATCTTCAAAAAGTGTTGGCCAATAAAATCCTGATTGTAAAACTTTAGCTGCAGTCCTTGTTCCACCATTATGACCACCAGTTCCCAAGGAATGGCAGTGATGCAGAATGTCATCCATTTCTTCTTCAGGTACACACTTCCTAATGATTTGGTCCTCACAATGCTTATATAAGAATGGTTCTTCCCAAAACTAGTGCTTTAAATCAGCGAAAAGCTTCTTCTTTTGTGATATGTCATGTCCTTGGGCAGTTCTTGTGCAGCTAAATAGTTGGCATTGTCAGCATAACATGGATAATTAGGATTTTTGCTTACCAACATAATACTTTTGTCTGGGAATTTTTCATTGATAGAGGGACTTTCATCCTCTTGTTTAAGGCGTGATAAATGGTCTGCCACAACATTTTTTGATCCCTTTTTATCTCGGATTTCTAAATCGAATTCTTAAAGCAACAAAATCCATCTTATCAGTCTTGGTTTTGCATCATGTTTTGCAAAGAGGTATTTAAGAGTAGAATGATCAGTATAAACAATTACCTTAGAATTTAGCAGGTAAGAACAAAAATTTTCAAATGCAAAAACAACAGCTAGTAATTCCTTCTCGGTGGTAGCATAGTTAACTTGTGCTTCTGTTAAGTCCTACTAGCATAGTAAATTACCTGAAAATTTTTGTTCCTTCTTTGCCCTAGCACGGCCCCTACTTTTCCTTCGTAGCAGGGTTTAAGGATGTCCCTTTTAACATTGATTTCGAGGGTAGTTTTCCTTCATCATAAGGGCCGATTTTATGCATGTGCCTACACAGTACGCTTGAAGGTATCTTCCTTGAGAATTTTATGCATGCATAAGGAAGGGCTGATTCCCTTGATGTCTGAAAGGGTCCATCCAATGGCTGATTGATGCTCCCTTAGAACTCTAAGAAACCTTTCCTATTTGACATTACTCGAAGAAGCATTAATGATAACAGGATAAGTCTTAGAATTACTAAGATAAGCATACTTGACATGAGATGGCAGTGGCTTGAGCTCGAGATTTGGAGGCTCATTTTCTCTTATTCTCTGTTGTGTTTCAATTGCTTATATGTCCTCCACTCTTGCTTCATAGCGAATCGAAAGGTTCGCAATCCTCCAGGTATTGGACACATTCCCTTATCCATTCGCTCTCAGTGTCTAAGGTCCCCAACTTTGTTATACACGCTTCAAGTGGTAATTCTCAGCTACCAAACTGTCTATAATATCAACCTTGAAACAGGAATCCATGTTAGGGGGAAATTTCATAGCATTCAAAACGTTGAAGGTTATCTGTTCATCTTGAACTCTTAAAATGAGTTTCCCTTGTTGTACATCTATCCAGGTCCTTCCTGTAGCAAGGAAGGATCGTCCAATAATAAGAGGTATCTCTCGATCCTCTTCCATGTCAAGTACTATGAAATTGGCCGGGAAGGTGAATTTATCAACCTTCACTAAGACGTCTTCAACCACACCTCTTGGATACTTGATCGATATGTCTGCAAGTTGGAGAGATATTGTAGTTGGCTTCACCTCTTCTAAGCCAAGCTTCATGAATACAGAGAGAGGCATTAATTTAACGCTTGCACCTAAATCACATAGAACTTTATCAAAGCTAATGGTGCCAACGGTGCAAGGTATAGTGAAACTCCCTAGATTTTTTAGCTTGGGAGGTAACTTCTTTTGGAGTATGGCACTGCATTCTTCAGTTAGTGCAACTGTTTCAAATTCTGCCAACTTCCTTTTGTTCGATACGATTTCCTTCATAAATTTTGCATATTTGGGCATTTGCTCTAACATATCAGCAAAAGGGGCATTAACATGTAATTTTTTGAAAATTTATAAAAATTTAGCAAATTGTTCGTTCGCTTTTGTCTTTTTTAATCGTTGAGGGAACATAACCTTAAATTGGAAGGGTTGAGGTTCAATCGTTTTTGGTTCATCTTTATTTTTGATTTTTGTCCCTTCCCCATTTTCCATTTCATGGTTCGCGTCTGTGGACAGGTCGATTATGGGTTGTTTGTTTTATACGGTCTTGGTCACCTGAATTGGTTCATTCAAAGTTTTCCCACTTCTTAATTCAATTGCTTGGACGTGCTCTCGTGGGTTAGTGATTGTGTTACTGGGCAAGAAACCCTGAGACCTTTCAGAGAATTGTTTTGAAATTTGTCCGACTTGGGTCTCGAGGTTTCTAATTGAACCTTCTTGATTTTGGATAGAACCTTATTGATTTCGAAGATTTGTTCGTGTTTCTTGCACAAAACTTGTTGTTTCTTGCACAAACTTGCTGAACAATTCTTCGAGATCATTTTTCTTTTCTGGCGTGGGTGAATGGGTTGTTTTTGAATCCCTGGGTTACTCCATGAAAAATTTGGGTGGTTTCTCCACCCAGGATTGTAAGTGTTGGAGTACGGACTGTGATGTGATTTTTGAAAATTCTAAACAAAATTGGCTTGCTCGTGATTTGAGGAAGCTATGACAAAGGGGTTCCCTATCTGACAATCTATGCTTGCATGATTTCCTGCACAAAACTCGCATGTTAGCATAGGAGATTGTATGGCATTAACGCCTATGTTACCTAACTATTTATGAGTCATTGAAATTTGAGCGGACGACGTGGTTAATGCATCTACTCCATGAATGCCTGCAGGTTTCTTTTGCATTATTGGATCAGTTTTTCTCACGTAGTTATTGCTAGCCATTATCTCTAGCAACTCGTACACTTCGTTTGGTGTCTTGTTGTTTAGGGCACCTCCAGCAGCCGCGTCCACCATTGTTTGGGTATTAGATGTCGAACCGTTGTAAAACATTTGGACTTTTACCCAAACTGGTAAACCATGGGGTGGGCACCTTCTTAAAAGCTCTTTATATCATTCCCATGCCTCACACAATGATTCCGTATCGTATTCTGTAAAAGAGGTAATGTCATTCCTCAATTTTGCTGATTTGGTTGGTGGAAAATATTTAGCAAGAATTTTTTGTGCCAAATCATCCCATGTGGTGATAGTACCTAATGGCAATAACATTAACCATGCCTTAGCCTTGTCTCTTAGTGAGAATGGAAACAGTTTAAAGCGAATGGCATCATCACTAACACCATTGTGCTTGAATGTGTCGCATATCTCTAAGAAGTTAGTGATATGCAAGTTCAGGTCCTCACTAGGTAGACCACCAAACCGAACAGTCGGTTGAATCATTTGAATTATCACAGGTTTTATTTCAAAATTGTTTGCTTGTATGGGTGGACGTCGGATGCTAGAAGTGCGTCCTCCAACAGTTGGGACAGTGTAATCTTTTAAAGCTCTTTCAGTATCATTATTTTCAATAGCCATTGTTTCAGCTCATTTGGTTTTCCTAATTTGTCGAAGTGGTCTTTTTATTTCAGGATCCAAAGGGATTATTTTGTTTTCGCTTTGATTTTGCATACAAAGTATGAAACACAAACTTTAAAAGTCGAAAGAAAGATAGCGATAATGAAAAAGAAACAAAACACTAGAATATAAAAAAACTTAGCTAAACAAAATTTTAAAGGTTTTAAAGCATTAAAAGAAAAGATAAAACTAATAGGAAAACTTAAAATACAACAATCTAATACAAAAACCTAACAAAAATAAAATTTTAACAAAAACCAAAGAAAGATAACACTAATGATTGGAAAAACATAAAAATAGCAATTTAACTTTAAGAAATTTTCAAAGTTAACTTATAAGTAAATAAAAGATGAAGATAAATAAAAAAACACGAGAAAAACAATCAAATAACACAAACTTAACAAAAGCACAATTTTAGGGGGGTGTTGTATACGAAAATGAAAATAACTTTACAAATAAAATCAAGTGAATGAAATAAATAAAAGAAAAGAAATTTCTTCTTCAAACTTAAACAAAATTTACAAGTTTTAATGAACAACTTCAAATTAGTACTAAAACAAGTTGGTGTCGATATCACCTAGATAAGAATAATCCCCAGCAACGGTGCCAAAAACTTGATGCCTACTTGGTGTTTGCTTAGCAAGTGCACTAAGTCATATCCAGTAATATAGAAATGAGTAGAGTACCGTCCCATGGGGATTGTTATTGAATGAGTACCAAATTTTGTAGCTTCAGCACTATTTGAAAGACCGAAATTTATAGTTTTTGATAAAAAACGAAACAAAATGGAAAAGAACGAAAATGTTCACTGATTTTCTGAAAGGTGTGCTAATTTTATTTTTATGATTTAATAAGATCCAAGGTATCCGATTTTAACTAGTTGCATCAATATGCCTTTCCATTCTCGATATTCAAGTTCTTATTACGGGTTAATGGTCGTTAACCTTAATTTACAAAATATTCTCTCTCGAGCAATATTTAGCATGCTCTTTTATATATTAACTCATCAATCTCTTGTATGAATTTAAATAAGAGAAGAGTTTTGAAGATCCATGGTTTTCACTTAAGACAACACAAATCGCATTAATCTATCTCTAGCATTCGCTCAATTTGTGGTGTTTATCTATTGTGATTCAAGATGAATCTTGATCATCACCGAGGATATAATAGAGTATGGGATGAGAAAGAAGTGAAAGGAGATGAGAAAGAGAGAGCGTTTTTAAGATGAGAGACAGAATTCAAGTTTTATCATTCAATAATCTTTATTACAAGATGAATCACTCTACTTATACTACTTCTTAAGACTAAAGAATACATTGCATTTGGACTACATAAGCTAACCGACATTTCCCCCTTTAGCCACCAATCTTGACTAGTTTAGCTAACATTTGACTCATCTTGACTAGTCTTGACTTATACAAGTACTAAAAAGGACTTATTAGGGTAATACCTCCTAATTGAAGTGCTAAGTAAGTTTATACTAAGGACTTCAACCACTTTATTACAACCAATGGCTTACCAGTACTTAACTCCAAATCCCTTGTCATGAAAGTACTCCCCCCTTTAGAGATTCTTGCCACAAGAATCTTAGTAGAGAGTTGTGACTTGAAGAACCCATGTTGTTGCAAAAATTGGGGCTAAGAAATACGTATTGGCGCTGTGAGTCCACCTAAATATGAACATTAGAATAAGAATCTAAACTGCATCTTGAAACTTGTTATTTCATGTTGTATGCTATCATTTTTGTACACCTGAGTTTGTCTCCTTCTTCTACCGCAATGCTTGCATCTGATGGTAAAGTATATTGCAGGAGGTCTGCTAATACCATACCAAATCAGCCAAACTCCAACACCAATAATCCCACTGAAGAGACTCTTGTTGCAACTAGTACAACCACACATCAATATATTGCAGCAAGCATGCACTGATGGCTGAGAATGTAGCAGTTGTAACCAAAGAATGCAACAGCTATTGTTCTGATGGTTCCTCAGCTTGTTGCATTGGCGGCACTTCAGGATCTTGGCCTTCTTGAAACCTACTAGCCGCATACCAAATTGGTCCATTGATTCTATGGAAGACTCAAGCTTCTTTTACCAAACTCTTGCACATTCAATAATAGATTGATCGTGAATCCTGAGATTAGTTGAACAATTGATCACCCAGCAAAACCATTCTTCAACAGCAGCTTCCCTACTTGCCTGACCCAACATGGCTAAACATCTAAGGATATCACCTGCAGAAGTTCTTAGTTGTGTACCACCTCTAGATGCAAACAACAAGTACACATGCCCATTAAAAAGCCTATTGTCAGCCATCCAGATAGCAGGGCTTGTGCTCATTCCCATTCGAAATTTGTAGCAGGGCCTAAAGAAGCGCTCTTGCTTACACCTTTTGCACTTAAAGTTCAATTCCTCAACAACCTTGTTGTTATTTTTCTCTAACCTCCAACATTCAAATAAACCTTTGCAACAAGATTGAATTAAGTTACTTTGTATTGCAAATTTTGCTCCCTTATCCGCAAGCACAAGTTTGAATTCAAAATGATGCCACTTCAAGCTTTTCTAAATTGTTGCATCAATGATAGCACAACTGTCCACAATAACTTGTATATAGTTTTGAGTCCCCTCTTCGGCAGCAACTTTTGAACAACCACTAAAACTTCCTTGTCACAATCTGTGAGATCCTTCTTCACCTTGCTCGCAACACACGAACCTCAACCCCTTATCAAAGCCTTTATACCTATCTAAACTGCCTCTTGCTCTCTGCTTTCGAAGGTTCTACCTCTAAATGATGCCTTTCGTCACTCAAGATTACCCACACTAAACCTTTATAATTATGCACGTGCTTGGATTAAATGTCCAATCCAAGATATAACTTCAGCATCTTAACATCTTTGGACATGTGTTGAACAATTGTTGATCTGCTCACATGGTCTTTATTGAACGGCTCAATTTGATCAGGTGAAAATGCTCCTATCCTCATGTGGTGCATCACAATAGAAACCTTTGGTGGTCTGACCTTTGCTCGCACCTTTGGAACATACCCTTTCATTTCCACTTGACACACCCTAGTCTTGTTCTATTTTCTCAGCTAACTCAATTTCAGGAACAATCACAATCAGCTTAGATTACTCTTTGTGTCCCAACGTATACTCTTAATTGCCATTAGAAACCATCCATTGAGCCTTCCACTCCTTGCCATTACAACCCATTCAATAACAAGTTTTAACAAACAACTTCAAATTAGTACTAAAACTAGTTGGTATCAATATTACCCAGATAAGAACAATCCCTGGCAACGGCGCTAAAAACTTGATGCCTACTTGGTGTTTGCTTAGCAAGTGCACTAAGTCATATCAAGTAACATATTAAGAAATATAGAAATGAGTAGAGTGTCATCCCACAAGGATTGTTATGGAATTATTACCAAATTTTGTAGCTTCCGCAATATTTGAAATACCAAAATTTGTAGTTTTTGATTAAAAAAACGAAACAAAATGGAAAAGAACGAAACTGTTTACTGATTTTCTGAAACATATGCTAATTTTTAGAATTTTTTTATGATTTAATAAGATCCAAGACATCCAATTTTACGCAGTTGCATCAATATGCATTTCTATTCTCTTTATTCAAATACTTATTACGTGTTGATGGTCGTTAACCCTAGTTTACTAAATATTCTCTCTTGAGCAACATTTAGCATGCTCTTTTACATATTAACTTATCAATATCTTGCATGAATTTAAATAAGAAAAGAGTATTGAAGATCACAGTTTTCACTTAAGACCACACAAATCCCGTTAATCTCTCTCTAGCATTCGCTCAATTTGTGTTGTTTATTTGTTATGATTCAAAATGAATCCTGATCACAACCTAGGAGATAATAGAGTATGGGATGAGAAAGAAGTGAAAGGAGATGAGAAATAGAGAGAGAGTTTACATACTTATACTACTTCCTAAGACTAAAGAATACATTGCAGTTGGACTACATATGCTAACCAACATTTACCACTTTAGCCACCAATCTTGACTAGTTTAGCTAACATTTCACTCACCTTGATTTATCTTGACTTGTACAAGTGCTAAAGAGAACTTATTAGGCTAATACCCCTAATTGAAGTACTAATTAACTAATACTAAGGACTTGAACTACTGTATTGCAACCAATGACTCAGTAGTACTTAACTTCAAATCCCCAGTCATGACATTATCACTTTAGCACTCATCATAAATCTCCTCTCGGACTCATTATGAGTCATTATAGGCTTTGAATGGTGATAAAGCATTCAAAACTCATGAAGAACAATGATAAACACTCAAACAACGCAATAAACAAACTTTGAATACATTCAACTAGAAAAGAGCTTACATTACAACTTAGGCTACAAATATAAAGCAAAACTGCAACAAAATCCATGAACTTTAAAGAAGAAAAGGATAGAAAGAACTTAAACTTTGCAAGTTGAAGATGAGCCATGAGAATTAGCAAATAGGAAGTAAGATTGAAGTTATTTTTTCATATTTTTATTCACCCCCTAAACACTATAAATATAGGAGGCTTTGGGGGAGTTAGAGAATCCTTCATTCAACAAAAATCCCATACAAAGTGTAGAAGAAGCAAGAAGAAAACAGGTGAAGGAAAAGAAGAGAAGGAGGAGAAAGTTTAGTTCACAATTTTGTATTTTGAAGTCCTTTCTGGCCATTTCTTCATTAAGTTTATGAATTTTGTGTTTAATATGTCTTACATAAAGTTTATCATGAACTAATTTTTTTATTCCAAGGTTATGATGTAGCCTAAGTTGTAATATACGCTTATTTCTAATTCAACGTATTCATTGTTTTGGGATTGCGTTGTTGAAGTGTTTATCATTGTTCTTTATGAGTTTTAAATGCTTGATCACCATCTAAGGCCTATAATGATTCATAATGAGTCCAAGAGGAGATTTATGTAGTGTGCCAAGGTGATAACCACCACAAATTGAGCGAATACTTAAGAGAGATTAACGCGATTTGTATGGTTTTTAAGCGAAAATCATAGAGCTTTAAAAGCTCTTTTCTTATTTAAATTCATGCACGAGAGTGATGGGTTAATACGTAAAAGAGCATGTTAAATGTTGCTCGAGAGAGAATATTTAGTAAATTAGAGTTTTCAACCATCAACATGGGATACCAACTTGAATAACGAGACTAGAAAGGCGTATTGTTGCAACTGGGTGAAATCGGATGCCTTGGATATTATTAAATCATAAAAACTTTATAAAATCAGTTAACATATTTTATTTCTTTTTAGTTTATTTTATTTCATATCAATATCTAAATTTTTGATTTTTCAAATAGCATCAAAGCTACTAATTTTGGTACTCACTCAATAACAATCCTCATGGGAATGATACTCTACTCATTTCTTTATTACTTGATACGATTAGTGCACTTGCTAATGCATATGCAAAGTAAGCATCACTTGGTAGAAGGGGGGGTTAATTTCCTTGATGATGTCCATTACGCAACCTCTAAAGGGCTAATAGCATGTATCTTAGCTATAGGGACTCTCGGTACATGTCCATGTCTTTGGCATTGCTCTGAACCCCTTGACATACTTTATGCAA
This sequence comes from Simmondsia chinensis, assembly GCA_018398585.1. Taxonomy (NCBI): domain Eukaryota; kingdom Viridiplantae; phylum Streptophyta; class Magnoliopsida; order Caryophyllales; family Simmondsiaceae; genus Simmondsia; species Simmondsia chinensis. The sequence goes on along the minus strand of JAGTTD010000023.1, from coordinate 17,705,763 downwards.
TCATCCATTATTGACGGCTAGTAATTATAGTATTGTCTGAGAAGCCAATGCATCTTGTTGCAAGCTAGATGGGATCCACATATATCTTCATGGGCTCCTAGCATTGCTTCGTCCAAGTCAAGGCACTGTAGAAGCACTCCTCTAGTGTCCATTTTATATAACTCCCCGGATTCATTGTCTAGATGGAATCTGCGAGCTCTCATTTTTATCTTTTTATCCTTAATGTAATCTTGAGGGTTGTTGAAGAAATCACTAAAGGCTTCCTCTAGTCCTCATGTCCTCATGTTGACTTAGTTTCATGTGTTTCAAGCAATCCAAGCATTCACTTGGCATGACTTTGCTCTCAATTGTAGAAGACTTAGCAAATCCAATGTCATGGTCCAAAACCTTAGTTTTGATGACCATGGTCTCTTTGTACTAAGTCTTAGACAACTCATATCCGGAAGGTAACTGAGCCAAGTCATTGGCCACTTTGTTTTGCTCTCTAGGGATATGCTCAAACTGCACCCCGTCGAACTTACTCAATAGCTTCTACACTATTGAAATATATCGGTACAGGGTGTTGCTCAAACATTGAAACTTCCCTTTTACTTGGCAAATCATCAACCATGAATCCGCTTTAATAAAGACATTAAGGACTTACATTACCATGAGAATTTGCAGGCCTATTATCAGTACCTCAATACTCTACCATGTCGTTGGAGCATTTGCCAACTAAGCAACAACTAATTCAGTCATGATCCCAGTGGCAGATTCTATCACAATTCCAACTCCAGAACTTAATTTGGTCCTTGATCTATCAACGTAGAGTTTCTAAGGGACCATTTCCACCACTAGGAACCGGTCTGGCTCATAACTAAGCCAGTCTAAATGTTTGGGTGGTCAGCTAAAGAATTTGCCAAGGCTTGACCCGTAATTGACTTTTGTGACACATAGACCAACTCAAACTGATGTAGAGCAACACTCCGCTTATTCAATATCCCCCTGATCAAGGGCATATGTAGCATATATTTAAAGACATCTATATGAGCAACCATACATATGGTAAATGTTAGGAAATAATGTCTCAATTTTACTGATGCACAGAAAAATGATGGACATAGTTTCTCAATTGAGGAGTATTTTATTTCACATTCATTTAAGCAATGGCAAAGGTAGAACACAGCCTATTCAAACCCTTAATCAATGTCTTATACAGGAAAACAACCCATCGATTCCTCAGAAGTAAAGACATGAATTTTCAAAGGTTTGCCATGTTATTGGCGGAATAAGAACTGAAGGCCTAATCAAGTACTAGTTAATGGCCTTGAAAGCTGCATGATGTGACTTTACCCACTTGAACTCCTTCTCAGTCTAGAGCCTTAGCAGTGGAGAGAAGACTTTTGTTTTTCCTGCGACATTTGAGATGAAACATCTTAGGAAATTAACCTATCTAAAGAAGTGTTGAAGCTCCTTTTTGGTTGAAGACAGTTTGGCCTATTGAATGGCCTATGCCTTATTAATGCCCACCTAAATGCCCCTCTGGTGTACTAGAAAGCCAAGAAAGTTTCCAGCACGTACGCCAAATGCAAACTTTAAAGGATTTATCTTGATGCAGTTGGTGCTCATTCTAAGGAATGCCCCCCCTCAAGTCTTCTAAGTTTTTGAATTAGGACATTGATTTGACCATGGTATCGTCAATGTAGACTTCCATGATCTTGCCGATGAGATCATGAAAGATCATGTTCGTAGCTCTTTGATAGGTGGCAGCAACATTTTTCAAACCAAACTGCATAACCACCTACTTAAAAGTTCCTATTGACCAAGGACACTTGAATGCCGTCTTATGGGTATCCTTCGAAGCCGTCATAACTTGGTAGTGTCCACAGTAGCCATCCGTGAAAGACAAAACCTCATGCCTCTAGGCCGAGTCAATGAGCATGTCAACAATTGGCATTCGATATTCATCTTTTGGGGTGACCGCATTCTGATATTTTAAGTTTGTACGGACCCTAATTTTTCCATTTTTCTTAATGACAGGAACAACGTTTGCCAACCATTCAACATACGTGACAATCATAATAAATTTGGCCTTTAAGATTGTTCGGATCTCCTCTTTGACCAAATCAACAACTTGTTGGGACATTCTCCTCTGGGCGTGAAAGATGTGTTAGGAATAGTGACCTGAAAATCCAATTTTGTCCTATAAATGCTATTTTCTTAATGAATAAAATTAAAGTTCCAGTCATTTTCTTATTAAATTTGTGTAAGTGAGCATATATTCTGGATGTAATTTTCTTTTTAGTAACATCCATAAGATGGGTGTATTCCTCAGACTACAATTTACACGTTTGTTGCAAGTGATTTATGAGATTAACCGACAGATAGACTTGGAACAAATACTAGAGATTGGTGTTTGAAAAATTCATAGTTAAAGACAAGTTTGGACCACTTGTATGATAAGACTATAACATGACACTTTACATAACTTGTTCGTTATAATTCAAGATTACTCTTGGATCATAACATAGGATAGGTGAAGAATAAGAGTTGAGATGATAAAAGAATTGGAGAATTAGGTGAAAAATAGAGAGAACTAGGGATGAGAAAAGAAGATAGAAATAACTATCATTCATCAATATCTCTTACCAGTGTGAAGAGCACCTA